>LR990641.1:0-1247914 GCA_905147715.2 Xestia xanthographa | reverse complement strand
GAATTATAGGCCCATCTCACTTCTAAGCCATGTCTACAAGTTGTTTTCTAGAGTCATCACGAATCGTCTCGCGCGCAGGTTTGACGATTTCCAGCCACCCGAACAAGCCGGTTTCCGAAAAGGCTATAGCACCGTAGACCACATACATACGCTGCGGCAAGTTATACAGAAGACCGAAGAGTATAACCTGCCTCTCTGTTTAGCGTTTGTGGACTACGAGAAAGCCTTCGATTCGATCGAGACCTGGGCTGTACTGCAGTCTCTCCAACGGTGCCAAATCGACTATCGGTACATCGAGGTGTTGAAGTGTTTGTACAAAAATGCCACCATGTCAGTCCGACTTCAAGACCAAGTCTCAGAACCTATCCTCCTGCAGCGAGGTGTGAGACAGGGAGACGTCATATCTCCGAAACTGTTTACTGCTGCACTGGAGGATGTCTTCAAGGTTCTGGACTGGAGAGGGCTAGGCATCAACGTCAATGGCGAGTACATCACTCACCTTCGTTAGTCAGTTAGGTAGGTCTAACTTCGAGAAAGAGGTCAATCGTCGAATCCAACTCGGCTGGGCAGCGTTCGGGAAGTTGCGCGGTATCTTCTCGTCCAACCTACCGCAGTGTCTCAAGACGAAAGTCTATGACCAGTGTGTGTTGCCAGTGATTACATACGGGACCGAAACTTGGTCGCTTACAATGGGCCTCATCAGAAGGCTTAAAGTCACCCAAAGGGCAATGGAGAGGGCTATGCTCGGAGTTTCCTTGCGCGATCGAATCAGAAATGAAGACATCCGCAAGAGAACCAAGGTTACCGACGTAGGCCGAAGAATTGCCAAACTTAAGTGGCAGTGGGCAGGGCACATTGCTCGCAGAACGGATGGCCGATGGGGCCGAAAAGTTCTGGAGTGGCGACCGCGAACCGGAAGACGTTGCGTTGGAAGGCCTCCCACTAGGTGGACCGATGACCTGGTGAAGGCTGCGGGAATCCGCTGGATGCGAGTCGCACGTGACCGTTCAATGTGGCGACACTTGGGGGAGGCCTATGTCCAGCAGTGGACGTCTTTCGGCTGAAATGATGATGATGATGATGACAATAATAGTGCAATCATATCTGGCGTGAATATAATGATGAAGTTGTAATCAGTTAACCGAAACCCACCTGAACAAATTACTTCTGCGGCTCCTCTGAATCCGAAGCTCGTATAATTATAATGTGTAGTACTTACCTACTAGTGGATAATAAATAAGGCCTCATTCACGAAGTCAGCGGCGGCGGCGCGAGCAGGCATTCTAAAGTTTGATTTATTGTGGGCAAAAGAAGATATAAATTATTATGTACCCCCTAATTTTGTGGTTCCCGTCTTTGCTTTTCCCAAAAGGGGTTATATCCAAAATACTAGCGGGCACCGCTCGTTTGCCGCTCGCCGCTCGTACGCTGCTCGCCGCCCGCTCTCCGCGCCGCCGTCGCTCCGCTCCGCTGACTTTGAGAACATTTGCATATAAATGTATGTATTGGAACGCGCCGCTACCCGCGCCGCCGTCGCTGACTTCGTGAATGAGGCCTTAGGCTTGTTCGTGATTCCCTATAATTAGCGCTTTGGTGGATAAGTAGCGCTGGACATCGCGTAAAGTCCAGCTGTCAAACAGTGCCCATCAGCGGCACACGCACACCTGCCACAGCCTGCCAGGGCCTGCCACCACCTGCCACGGCCTGCCAACTGTGACGAGATGCAAATACAACCGTTTGATTTAACATCGATCTCGTCATGATTCGGACAGTTTAAGTTGAATAATTGTTGTGAAGTTTGAGTTTCAAGTAATAATCATGCGATCATGCGCAAGCGGGCCGCGTCGCTGGTGCATACTCGTAGGGTGTGGGGCAGCCCCAATGCTGTCCTGGCGATGCTCGCGGACCGGATGGACTGCCCATACATACGGCACTGCTGTGATAGGCATGTTGCCGTCAGCAGGGCCGGTTAGATGTTGCCTCTTTATTTTATTTTTGATTTATTATCCTTTGTGTGTTGTCTGTATTTGTGAGTACTCCACATATGAGTTAATGTTGCTCGAAATAAATGTGTTTTATTTTTTTATAATTAATTATTACTATTAATTTCATGGTTCAGACTAAACTTGGTTGTAGATTTAAATTGTAGGTTTAACTTAGTTACTAATAACTTAGTTAAAAGTTAAGTTCAGGATGTCTTAGTAAAGTTATAGTGGTCACTTCACTTGGCACACATGACATAAATAATTATGAAAATGATATTAATGAATCTCTAACTAAAATAATACACTGGCTTAACGATAATAATTTGAAAATTAATTTAAGTAAAACCAACATCATGCAGTACCATCACGTCGTGAAAATAATAACATTAATATCAGCTATAAAGACTACAAAATACAGGAAGTTGATAATGCTAAGTTTTTAGGAATCACTATTGATAATAAAATGACATGGAACACTCAAACTGACATAATATGTAAACGATTAAGCAGAGCAGCGTATGCACTATTCCAACTTTCAAAAAAGGTTAATATTGAGACATTGCTAACAGCATATCATGGACTTGTAGCTTCTGTTTTACGGTACGGTATTATTTTCTGGGGCCAGTCAGCAAATAGGGAGGTTGTATTTAGGATGCAGAAACGATGTGTGAGGTCTATGTGCGGTTTAAAAACGACAGATAGCTGTATTCCACATTTCAAGAAACTAAAAATATTGACACTGCCAGCAATGTACATAATGGAAACTGCATTATTTGTGAAAAAATACCCGCACTTATTTGTTAGCTTAGCTGAAGTCAGAAGACAGCCGCTGCGTACTCAATATCTAAATAAACTTTGTAATGTTAAATGTAAAACATCCTTGATGCGTAAAAGCTTCTTCGGCAACGCTCCGAAAATTTATAATAAAATACCGAATGTCATTAAAAATATGCCATTATCAAAATTCAAAAAGGCACTTAATAAATTGCTTATTGACAAATGTTACTACACTTTGGATGAATTCCTGAATGATGGTTTAATATAAACCAAATTAAATTACTTAAGATTAAATGTGTCATTATAATTATATTGTGCGTATTTCTGTAGTCTATGTTTATATGTCATCAACACGGTCTAGGGATATTTAAAAAAAAACGAATTACTATCAATGTGTTAATTATTTATATGACATGTATATATTTAAAAGATACGTTATTTAATATTCTACCATTTTTTAATAATGGTTAAGGTATAGATTAAAATTTCAGGATTTTATGGAAAAAAATGAAGCATAGACGGAAACCGTATATGAATGAACTTTTAATTTGTGAGTAAAAACTGAAAAAAATAGAAAAATCATTTAATTTGTGTTTATAAACTTGAAGTTAGTAGTCTGAGAAAGCGCCCATGATGTTCATAACACATCGGCAACGATTCGGCATGCTCAGAACAAGGTTGTCAATGTCTTGCTGCGGAATATTGTCCCATGTCCTTCTGAGGTGCGCAAAAAGTTGATCTTCTGTAGCCAGATTTTCAGGAACTTCCTTCAGAGCTCTTCTTTGCAGCATATCCCACGCATGCTCAATGGGATTTAGATCTGGCGATTGAGCAGGCCAGTCTAAGGCCCTAACATTATGTGTATGTAACCAAGCTGCTACCGTTCTCGCCGTGTGTGCCCGGGCATTGTCGTGCATGAGCAGGAAATCTTGCCCCATTTGTGTTCTGTGGGGCAAGATTACGGGCCCCAGCACCTGTTGGACGTATCGTTCTGCCGTCATATTGCCCCGCACCCAAACGAGATCCGTCCGTCCTCCAAGACGAATTCCTGCCCAAACCATAATTGTTCCTCCTTGGTATGGGTGAACTTCCTGAGGGTTCTGGAGACGGCTCCATCGTCCAGGAACTCGCCAAACACGCGTCCTTCGTGAATCTGGATGGAAGCCGAACCTGGATTCATCCGTGAACAGCACATTGGACCATTGGTCACGGCCCCAGTCCACGTGGTTCCGAACCCATTCTAATCGTCGTCCACGATTGCCTCTCCGTAAAGGTGGGACCCGGAGTGGTCTACGAGAGCGTAGATTGCTTTCATGCAGTCGCCTTCTTACAGTTTGGTCACTCACAAGCACTTGGTGTTCCACTCGCAGTCTTTGGACCAATTGAGTCGCCGTTGCATTTGGTTGTGCTCGCGCAGTAATTTGCAAAAATCGGTCTTGTCTGGGGGTAGTGATGCGACTTGGCCCCCGGTGCCTCTCCACTACTTCACCTGTGGCACGATAGCGTGTCCACAATCTTGAAATTACATTTTGATGGGTCCCTATGGCCTCAGCAACATTACGCTGATCAGATCCAGCTTCCAGCATTCCCACAGCTCGTAACATCTCCGCCCTCGTCAAATGTCGGCGTTGCATGGCTACAATACCTCAATTTTAACTTTATCTTTCGTTTAAAAATGAAAAAAAACTGTAACTAAACGTAATTCGTATTGTTTTCTAAATTTCGCACAAATGAAAATTCCCTCTCCTATACATCAAGACATTTTTATGCCACCGAAACAAAAGAATTTTCAAAAATTTGAATTTGGAATTAGTCTGAGATAAATTACAAACAATTCGGTGTATAAAAGATTCCAATGCGGCCAGTACTTTTCGAGTTATTTAATTGAGTATGAAATATCCCTAGACCGTGTTGATGTGTGTATTATGTAATTTTTGCAATTATTCTTCTTTTTTTTGCGAATTAAATACCATACTTATGCATGATTTTCAAATATATTTTTATTAGAATTTTTAAATTGTAATCTTGAGCTAGATGCTCACCATATTTGTAAGCCAGCTACTGGCATAACATAGCGCTCGGTTTTATCAATTTAAGATCTGTATTTCTTTACCTGTGTTAACAAATAAAAAGTCATTTGATTTGATTTTGATTTGATTTGGGTTTGTTGGCGGTTAGGAAACCAAATATTATAATAATATGATATAGTATAAAATGTGATTTGGTTGTGGCAAGTTCCCTGTTCATTTTTAGGTAGCTTCACTTGACGAAAGCTCGAAGTCTATGAATGTTATTTATCACAAAATTCTCACCGCAAAATCACCTTTATTTCCCTCTAAACTTTACAGCTCAAACCAACAGAGCTCCATAAAGTTACAGCGGAATGGTTTGCATTCTTTACGTCCAGTCATAATATTTTGCTGGCAGTTAATTACAACCCTTTGTGTTAAATAAAGTGGTGTTATTATTTCCAAACGTACGCACCCACCTGCAGGTCGGGCCACGTGAATTACTTTTTAATATCCGGGACGAAGGTGCCCTTTGTCCTTTTCCTGGTTTCAAATTACCTCTTTGTAACATTCCACGAAAATTGGCTTCAGGCAGACCGACCTCCGACCTCCGACTTTCACGACGTTACAGATTGACTCACGGAATGGCTACGAACGAGACTTGGCTTTATATTACTAGAGTAGTTTACACGTTAGTAAAGTGAATCGTAAACAGATAAATGTATACATAGCGGGACCGAAATCATCTTTTTCATTTGCATAAAAGTTTTCAGAAACTAGCAGCACAAGAAGTAGCTACAACTTACTTCAAAATTCTAGCTAAATCCCAGTTCACTTAGTTAAAAGCGACGTCTGTGCCGAAAAGTTAGCCTTATGGAAACTTTTCTCAGGTACAGGCGAGCCAAGTCGCAGCCAAGTTTTAAGTTCCATGACGAAGAGATACCTTCTCATTAATAGATGTAACTTGACTCGGTAACGATCTGGTTGCACGCGTATTGCCGTACTACGTGCCGAACTTCCCAACTTTTGTCGTCAAATGTACAAGCAATTAAAAAGTGTGAAACTGAAAAATGGCTGGCGATAAAACGCTGAGAGCAAAATGGAGTTTCGAAAGTTAATTTTAACTGAGGGTTTATTAACCTACATTTTGATACAGCAATATAACTCGAGCACCAGGTGAACAGTGTACATATATCACGCACATATCTCACTCAGTAAAGTGGGCTTATAAAACCTGAGTCCAAGTAAATGTTCATGACAATCAGTCGACGAGGTCGCGCGAGGAGTACCCTGCTCGGCTGAATCCGTAAAAATGCTAAATTCATTCCTTTTACTGAATTGAGACCCTTACCCAGAATACTAAAATATCAAGACTAACTTAGGTCTCGAAAATGAGATGATATTTTATTTATCTTAACCTTACTCTACAGATTCTACTAAGAAATTAATATTAACTATTTTTTAAAGGAACATAGCTACCAACATGAGGACTCATGTTGGTAGGTATGTTCCTTTAAAAAATAATTCAGAGAGATTTAAAAACAGATGATACAGTAAAAAAATTGACCGATTTTACAAAGCGCAGTTCAGTTTCAAATTAAGCGCCCACATATAGATAATGCTCCCACTGGCCACAGTTCAACGAACCTAAAGCCCACAGATACAGAAGTGGCTCAGCGGGCAATCAAATGAAACCCCGCGATATGTGACGATCGGCTGCCACGCGAACTACCTATAATGCAATCATCGCAAACTCCTGCGATGCTATCCAACTTACTAGCCAGTGCGCATGCAACTGGCTGCACTTGTACTTATTCAAGAAAAACTTTAGTCGAACTTATAAGAGGATTAAATCAGAATGAGATAACTACCTAACTAACTTAATCTCTTTTGAGTTTTTAACTACATTAATATCTGGATTGCTCAGTTTGTTCTTTGCTTTGAAATATTTTGAGTACACCAGTCGCTTCTCCTTCTTGTTCTCGAATCGATGATTCAGATTTTATCCGAGAGTACATAGGGACCTGGACAGCTCTGTCGTTTGCATCATTCAAGTCCTGGAGAATGCAATTAACTGTGCACGACGACGGGCAGATTAAGATTAACGTCACGCGGGGTGCATGAGATGAGCCTCCTCGATTGGCGTTAATCTTAATCGAATTACGATTCCAAACGCCCAGCACACCGTGGACGGCTAACACTCGGGAACGTAGAGTCTAGCTGACTAATCCTTTCACCACAAAGACATTCAAATATAGGTACCTATTCATTTAAATATATTTGTGTAAGTATATGTTTCACCACGATGAATCAAACTCAAACCAGTTGCTGATTGCATTGATAAGCCAATAGCCATCATGCCCGGCTACATGCGTGACAGTAATCATTCAAGAATTTGATAGCTTTAACCTAATGTTAGCTTAATGTTAGTAGAACTTGGTACTAGTACCAAGTGTGCCCGTAACACCTCTAACGGCCGTTTTCTATAACTTACTTACTTATGACGTTTAGTTAATATGCCTTACGTCTCAAAGCTATCGGTGTTTCTATGAACAAAGTTAGCTTGAAATATTCTATCCGCGTCACCGACCTGTCACTTGATTTATAGAAAAATCAAAGAAAGCTTTCCTGTGGCGTTTTGTTTCTAACCGTCCGTAGACTGAATGTCAAACAAACAAAGATAGCAACCTTCTGTTACCAGTTAGTAAGTTATTGAAAATGACCGTAAGTCAGACAAGACTTCGTGATTCCATGACCTTTGCTAAACGAAGGGGATGGTTTGTGACGTCACTCGACACGCTACGTCACCTGTCATGTCTCGCACAAGCGACGCGGGGTTACCTCCAAGCTCCAACACAAGTGACACCTACCTACCACGCACGTGGGCCACCTACGAGCGATAAGAAGGCTCATAAGTCTTATCTTATCTAATATTACTTAGTTCTCAGAAATGATAATCTTTTGGCATGTGATGATGTGAGTCAAGTGAGTAAGTGAGTTCTTGAGTTCTGTGGTTTTCTTTATTTAGTCATTGTTTTCTCTTTTGAGACTAAAATTAGTACATGATACAAATATATTTTCACTCGTTGGACACAAAAGTATTGTCAACTAAACTTTTTTATTTTATCCGACTGCTAAAAAAGATATTTGCCCGGGTGATGGCAATAGGGTCGCCCCCTACTTCATGGGATTTAAATATAACTGGCGAAAGTGGGTGCACTATTAGGTACACCTCTGCCTAACCCTTCGGGGATTGCAGGCGTGATGTTATTTTGTTATGCTAAAAAATATGGAATTTGTACGTACTTGCCATGAACTTAAGTATAACTGGTGTAGGTATTCTATATTTACATATCTGTCTTGATATGCCTTGATTTTAGGCGTGATTTTAAGTTATTACAATCTATGTTAGGTACTTAAAGTAATCCTTGAGCTGATTCAAGTAAAGTAACCAGTACAGACTGGAACAGATAACCTCCAGTCAGGCAGACGCGATTTTAGTCCTGTGATGTGTCGGTTTCAAATTAAACCAACTTATTACTAAATTATACGCAATATACGTGGCGGCCCCTGGATTAAATTCACAACGTAGAGCTAAATTAACTGAGATTCATGACTAGACCTGTATTTTCGCTCCGTCTAATAAGTATCTCAGTCCAATTTACGCCGGTGGGTGTTGTGAACGGACCCTGCGAAGCTAGCCCATATATTTCAGATACAATTTCTTAATATTACCCTGACCTTACCTTTCATAGCAATTACAGGGTTCGGAATGACCTCCCGAATAAAAAACATTTAGCCAAAGACCGCTCAGCTGTGATTTAGGGCAGCCCTGGCTTTCACTGGTCTTAGAGCTCTGGCAATAAATTACTATTTCGTAAACAATTTGCGTGGAATTTAATATGGTAACCTACTGCTCAGAATAGTATCTGACTTGTTAGCTTAATAATAAGCTCATTGGCTTTCCATCTAAATTGTAGATTATTACTGTTGTCGGGGATTACGAGTAGTCTGATTGCTGGAGATTATCGACCGTGACCTCAGACGTAAATTACATTGCTTCTTATGTCTGTGTCTTGCTGAAAAACTGTTGTTTGGAAAAGGACATCTGTTGCCGTTCCCTCGTCAAGCCCAGAGACCAGCTTTACGAACTGACTCAAAGTTACCGACGCCAACTAAAACTATGAATATTTCATGATCGCACGCCGCGACCCTCGCTGCCGCCCCGCCCCGCCGCGGTATGCTAATTGTCGCTTTGATACAAAGGTGTTAGTGTTTCGTAGACCTTTTCTTTGGCAACAAAGTGGCTGATGCTGTTTTAGAAGCAGTTGAAACTTGTTTGTTGTTCTTAAGTTGTGTCTTACAGTTGCTAATGACTATAAGCATTTACCGAGTTTTTGGTTCTATAATGCCTTTTTTGTTAACTTTATAGCTGTTCTTGATTACATTCTGCATAAATTGAGAGAAATGACTGACTTAATCGCTTTGATAGGACGAGACTTTTACATAGTTATTTACCTAAGACACATACCTTAGTGCTGAAACAAACAGCAGCCTAATATTACTTGTCTACAGAACGATCTCATGTGAACAAGATCGTAATATTGCTAAGACGATACCGCCAATACCAGGAGCACATCCGAACGCAGAAGTTTACATATTAGTTGCATAATACCTACCGAAACTTGGAGCGAGTCAATGTTGGTATTAGTCGCTTTCCGGTATGATCCGATGCGTTACCTTGGATACATACATTTTAATACGGATATATTACTTCGTGGTATTAATGTAGTTCTGGCAGAGATAGACTGGAATTTAACTGTTACCTGTTGTGTTGTGTTGTAATGTTGTTACATTCTGCAATAATTTATATTATAAATAAGTGGAACGGTTTTAACAAAAACGTTGAATAAACCCATAATTCTTAACATGCATGGTTTCTAATTCAAGCCAACTAAGTAGTAAGTTAGTAGGACTAGATTATGGCCCGTCTCCAAGCTATAATGTAAGCCAGACTGTCCTGAGGCCTGTTGCACAAGCTAGCCCTCTCCGCTAGTAAATTTCGTTATTTGCCCACGCACTGTCTCATGAGCTATTTCTCAAGACCAGTGCGACTTATTTCAGTGTTAGTTTGCATTTCATAGAGGTAATTAAAGTCAATACCCTTTTAAACATGAAACGAAAGAGATATAAAACAGGAGACAATATTATAGAAATAAACGGTTTCATGTTTCATTCAGGTATGTTTGTGTTGAAACTATAACACTAGAGCACTGTCTTACCTCCTTTAGACTAACGTAACCTAACTTTACCTACCATAACCAAATTCGCCAAAAAACACAATAAGTTCTAAATTAGATAAATGCGTCAAACACAAATTGTAAATGAATTGAGCATTTGGCGCCGAAGTTACAAAGCAGTGACAGCGGTCGGTCGGTGTGTCTACCTGTGTGGCAGACTGAGACAATTTCCTGTAATTAACGAGATTGGACTGCGAGATTAGTTGCGGAATAAGACGCAGCCTCCCAACTCGCTGCGCTGCTGGTGAGAAAGAAATTCTATTCAATATTTCCAAGTGACCCGTATATATGTTCACTTTTTTATTGATTCGCTAAGTTATAGAATCAGGCCCTACTTTGCCGAAACCCATGACTGATAGATTATATGATAACGCAAAAATATTTAGTTTTAATTCCGCTTAAATACTAGATCCAAGCTTGGCAGAATATTTCAGTACCGCACGCAAAAATATGTTTTATCAATACTCCTTAGTCAGTGATCACACGCGAATGTTACCCACAGAGAATTTAGTCTAGTATTTGACAGTCTTGACAGTATTCTACTCTTTGGACATGTCGTTTTAAAAAAATATTTACATCAAAGCTGATCAAATATCTATACCTATATCGTATTCTTTGTTATATATCTATTTGTGTGTGATATCAAGAACAATATCTTACTTGTAACTTAGAGTGTGTGACACTAGTTAGTGATGAGGTTTGCAATGCACGTCTTGCATTGTATGTGTGAGTCTCTGTGTGCGTACAACGTGTGCGACGTGATGCTCGGCTTGCCGCTGGTCGGTCGCTGCCTGTCGTGCTGCTGCTGCGCCGTGCTGGGCATGAGCCTGCTGTGCAACTCGCTGCCCGTGCTCGCCTGCTACCGGCTCGTGCGCCCGATGAGCTGGGGCAATGGCACGCTTTGATTGCTAACACGAAGGTGAAGACAGTTACCAACATAACATTTACGAAGTTTTAGGTTTTTTAGAAAGGTCAGGTTCAGGTTCGTTGTACTCGCAACCGGCGTGCATGTATGACTAGATCTATGAACGTGGCCGAGGCGAGAGGAGTGCGTAAGGATCGTAGCAGGTGGCGTTCTGTAGTTTCTGCCTACCCCATGTAAAAAGTGACCTGATTTTATGACTCATCACATCGAAATGTAACAAACTAATGGATGTGTTTAAACTCCTTAAATACAACACTATTTTTTAGTCGTTTTAATTACTTTTATAAGGGTGTGTCTAGTACTCATGAAAATGAACAATTTTTACTATGGGACCGACTATCAGCTGCTGTACCTAATGTATGTAGCAGCTAATTTTATTTTCGAGCTTTCGAAGTTGGCCTCATAGTAAAAGTTGTTCATCTTCATGAGTACTATGACGCCCTTAAATGTAAGGGCGTCTAGAAAACCTCCGTCTCGTCTGGAAACTCAAATATTCATTACATTGTGTCGAAGCACGTCGTCATGAAATTGACCGACTCATGCCGATGCTGCGTTCACACCTGTGATCAGTTTGTATCACTCATGGTGTACCAGACTGGTATACTTGTGTTTGGGAATTCAAAGACAATAACGAAACCAAATCTGAGCCACTAACTGGCACGGGCGAATTTTTTCGTGAGTTTTAGTAATCGGAAGATAGCGATTTTGTCGTTAACTCTGTCGAGACTGCCGATGGCGGCCCAGTAGGTACCGAAGGTTCCGGCTGGAACGTTAGCTTCGTGGAAACAGAGAGATAGGTTTGGAAAGCACTGCACTATTACTGTAAGGTGAAGAAAAAATGAAACGAAATACTTTTTGACTATGGTGAGACACTACAAGCGTACAATAAATACTACACGAATTAATGGAAAAATATACCATTTCTCACTACGAACCTCCTTGAAGCCTTGAACGAAACTGACTGTTCGAATGTCGAAAACAAGTGACTCTTTTCCCGCGTCTGCACTGTGCTTTTAAATTGATCAAAATCAAATCAAAATCAGTTTATTAATCAATATAAAAATACAGGTGTGTCATAATAGTGATGAAACAGTGTTTTATTAGGGTTCCGTACCCAAAGGGTAAAAACGGAACCCTATTACTAAGACTTCGCTGTCTGTCCGTCTGTCCGTCTGTCTGTCACCAGGCTGTATCTCATGAACCGTGACAGCTAGACAGTTGAAATTTTTACAGATGATGTATTTCTGTTGCCGCTATAGCAACAAATACTAAAAACAGAATAAAATTAATATTTAAGGGGGGCTCCCATACAACAAACGTGATTTTTTTGCCGTTTTGTCTAATGTATAGATAATGGTACGGAACCCTTCGTGCGCTAGTCCGACTCGCACTTGGCCAGTTTTTAAATTGAATCCATAGCAATGATTTCCTATAAGGTGAAGTTATTACTTTAAGATCCGGATTTGATCGTAAAACTCGTATAAGATTTTCTGGAAAATATAGCGTATTTCCTGTCTCGAGAGGCAGTAAACAATTTCTAAAAGTGAAGATTTTCTATTCTTGGACAAATAAATACCTCGACTACAATGAAATGACAAAGGTCAAGAGTCCACCTAGCTGCTAGCATCCACGTTTAATATACATAAACTCCTTTACTATTTCCTTACTCACGACTTGCTTGAATTAAATGCCATGTCCACACTCTGTCAAGGCAAATAAAGGAATGGATTGACAACAGAACCGCGTAATACTTCGAGTGGGTGCAGTTGTCTCTGTGTCCTTACAAGCTGACTGCTCATGGTAAAACAAGCTACCAAAAAACGAACAAGTTAAATTATATCAGGGCAATGTGAATGGAAACGCGGAAAAAACAGAGGGAAGTAATCTTTTTAGGGTTCGGTAGTCCTGACAAGCAACCCTTATAGTCTCGTCATGTCCGTCTGTCTGTCCATCTGTCTGTCTGTCTGTCCGTCTGTCTGTCTGTCTGTCTGAGGTCCGAGGTTTTGAGAGAAGAAGAAGAGGAGAAGTTAAGAGACCGTTAGTACTAGAAAGCTGTAATGTTGTAGGGGTGTGTGTATCAATTACGCTGTCAAAGTGGTAAAATAAAATTTTGGAAAATATTTTTTTTAGGTAGCTCCCCTACATGTGAAGTGGGGATGAATTTTGTTTTCGTCCCTGCCCCATCGTGTGAGGTATCGTTGAATAGGTCTTTTAAAATGACTTAGGGGTTGCTAATACTATTTTTCGAGTTTTTATTTGTAAAGGTCTTCTATTGTCAGCCAGCACCGACAACTTACCGTCTGTAAAAATACCAAATATATGTTAGAAAAGCCCTTCCAGCGTTATTTTATGAAGTGTTCCCTTCTAATTTTTAGTATGATCTAGGTTGGTGGTTGCTAGGATGTTGCTAGGTACCTAACTGTTGTTACTCAACGTATCTTTGTTATCACAATCAAAATATTTTCCAAAACCAAATTTCCACTGTGTTTCATTTTAATTAATTAAATTAATATAATTATGTATAGGTAATCATAATTATATTAATAAAAATAATATTAAAAAATAGCAAATGGCTGATGATGATGATGATAGGATATGGTGAACGCATACCAACCATAGTAATTTCATTGACCTTTTTTATTCTACTGGTTTGTCATTTGAAACTTGGTATATCGTGAAAACGAAAGTTTAATTTTGCGTATACAAAACTCTGTTGGTATACGTTTTTTTGCATTTACATATTGTTTTGCATCATCTTTACTTAAGTTTATAAATAATACATAATAATAATAAATAATAAGTTTATTTATTTTCTCTCACAATGGTTTTGCAGGACATTTCGGTTTAGAACTATATAAATTCACATTGTGAGAGCTGGTGCCTGAAGTAGGTCTTAAAAAAACCTGTATTACAGATCACCAGGCCTCACTTGGTGGCATCATAAATAAACTGGAAAGTAGCATGTTTTCCTACTAAACAATTATGTATAAACAAAAATAAAAAATAAAAAGGTAAAAAAAAGGAATTAAAGAAATTAAATAAAATAACAACGAAAGAGTCTCACAGGATGTGTGTGAATGTGTAGGTGGATGGTGGTGCGTGTGTATGTGAATGGTGCTGAATGTGTTGGCAGTTATTTGAGTTCAAGTATTATGTATGTAAGTGTTACGTATTGTGTGAAGCAACTTTTCTGTGTCTTCATAGGAAAGAGTTTATGTTTATTAACTCAACTAAACATATACAAATATGCTATGGGTTTCCTTAGATATTTTACCCTCACATATTCGACAGGCATTGCAAGCTGAAGTAGAAGCGCATGTCGAAACGACCCCATCGTGTTCCTCAGCTAGATTGTTAAAACGATGTCTGGTACAGATTAGACGCGGCAGCCATCTCTCCGATCATGGCGCAGCTTGAGCGCGGCCTGTGATGTGTATTAACGTGTATGTTTGGTTGCGCAGGTCGAGGCGGAGGGCGGCGCGGCGCAGTCGTCACCCGCGCTGCCGCTCTGCCCCGCCGGCCGCCCCGACGCCGACGTCCAGCCTCTGCTCACTGACGGTAAGTCACCACTCACCACCCAATAGCTACACACTAAACAGCTGCCTTTGGCTACAAGCTTTGATTCGAGAGAACACTTACCCGTGACCATTTAAATCGTAGGGTTCACCTGACCCGTAACATATCAGTAACTCTACACAGAGCTCTTTCAACTAAAATATGTACACGTATTTGCGCAGCCTAGTAAAAGTATGATGGGGACAGATGAGCAGGAATGTGAACACCTTGTTATGGGGTGCTACACTATAAACGGACGGCAAAATCCAATTTAATGTAGATAAACGTTCGGGAAAAGAAACACCCGACTCGAATAGCAAGTGGGTAGCCGAGCCGAGCAAGTGGGTAGCCGAGCCGAGCAAGTGGGTAGCCGAGCCGAGCAAGGATGTAGCCGAGCCGAGCAAGTGGGTAGCCGAGCCGAGCAAGTGGGTAGCACCTACACCGCAGCCTTGAAGTAAAAATATATTGAGAGTTCAGGAAACTGTTGCATGAGTTATAAAGAACCCTCTACCCTATAACAATAAATTATTACATTGATAATTAATACCGTAATCAATTACGCTATCATTGATTTAGTGATTTGATTTATGACAAGAAAACGTTGTTGCGAACCTAAGCGCGTAGCAAACAATAAGTATAAGTTAAGGCGACTACAGGAGCTAAATAAGCAACTTTATTTGTGGTGGTTCAAACTTCGTCTGAAATCCTGTTAGAATAAAGTTTTACTGTTACGTCAGTCACTGCGGGCCGAACAGTGCGAAATGAGTGTTTTTTTTTTGCGATTTACAAAAAATCTATTGATTGGACTAAAAAAATAAAACACTATAGAAAAATGAATGATCGTATGTATTTTTAGTATGGTTTTTACTCGTTAAAAGATTTTTTTAGAGATAAGTTCGTGATTTTTTTTATCGAGTAAAATTAGTTATATTATTTTTTCAAAACACTATCATACTAGCATATATCCTGAAGAATATCATATATTTTTCTGGTTTTATTTACTGCAGTGAATCGTGTGCTTTTTCCATTATAAAACTCGCGTTTAGCTCCTGTAGTCCCCTTAACACAATGAAGATAGTGAACCGAAAGCATTTATGTAAACTATTCGATATTTTTATTTTATTTCCAAAACGTATTTTATATTTCAAGCGAAAGAAAAGTCGAGTTTTGCAAAAAAAGGTATTCCAACTCAATAATTTTCTGAAAACTGGGTTAAGAATTAACAAAAAAACAAAACAAAAAATAATAACTCGTGCTCGAGAAACATTGTGATCAGAGAAAAAATTATTGTTACAAAGGCTGAAAAAATCTAAACCATGACTCGAACATTTTTGTACAATATTAAACCTCTAAAGCAGTAGGTACTTTGTTTCAATTATTTTCCGCGTCAGGATTTTTTCTGGAAGCACTTACTTTAATGGCGGCTACAACTTTCAAGGCTCATTCTTTTTTTCATTTTAGCTCTAATTCAACTGAAGACTGAAGGACCAGTAACGTGTAATTCATTTGGGATGAAGAAAAATAAAATAGCTCCTCTTTCCAAATAATTTTCAAGTAGTTAGTAACTTACGAAGCATTCAATAGGACGGTATTGTCGAATTTTTACGAAATATTAGTCCCGTCATATTCCAATAGAATGAACGGTCCAACTGTGTCATATGCTATGCTAAGTGATAGCGCATGATGCGTTCTACTTTTCGTTCTAAAACTAATATTAATTTCGTTTTATTCATGTTATTGGCACATTCATATCTCTTTGGAATTGGCATAACTAATAACACTCTAAGAATTTTCATTCAATACAGAGATGGTCGTACTACTAACAACTACCTAAAATGCGCTTCCTGGAAGAATGAATGAAGTGAAAGGCACATCATAAGCTTTTGAATGACATATCTCATCTCTGTTGAACGATTTTTAGCTTGGTCCAAAAGGATCATGGCTTCCCGATCGACATTTTTGTGACGTCATATTAATATTCCCGTTGGAGCCTAAAAGCCAGAGCTCATTAATCAGCTCGGGTGGCGATTATATTGTTAACTAATAACTTGTCCTCGTAGGACAAAGCGCTGTTCTTACGGACGCTGAGTAACGCAGGTGTAACGACAGATGCTGCGGTATAATTATAAATAAAAGTGGGGGTGTTAGATTATGCAATTTGTCAGTTTCTTTTTTTGCATACAATCCGACCCGACAAAATCGGAATTGGGAATCTTTTTGCGAAAATCGGAAAATTCGTAGTTTCACAGCTGCTGCAGTTAACTTTCTAACAAGTGAGGTCCCGTGAAAATATAACGAGTTAAAACTCAATTTTCACGTGGTGTGCGTATGACATGAATCACTTCCGACATCACCGCGCAAAAGGTTTTTCATGTTACAAAAAAGTGTGAGCGATTTTTTTGTTTGTTGTTGAGTCTGCTATTGTTTCTAAATGAGAGTCGCGAAAAGCTGAATACCGAGACTTTTCACCCGTGAAAATTGTACGAAATGAAAAGTTTGTTTTTGTTTTTTTACTTGTTTGCTGCCAACAACCGGTACCTCTAGATACTGCCGCTGTTTTGTTGTGATATAATTTTTCTTACACGTGGCTGATAGAGAGGAATGACCGCAGATTGTAAGCTGAACCTGACTCACAAGGCATAGCAGACAGCGCGCTTCAAATACTTAATTACTTATATTAACACAGTGTCGAGTTACTGATAATATGACGCTATGTAACTGAGACTCGCCATTGAAAGACTTAAAAAACTTAGAGAGCTGATTCAGATCATGCATAATATTGTAAACATTTTCCTTAGCCGTCGTCGATGGCAATCTAAGTTGTGTCGGCCCAGAAGTGGCGCCTACTTGTAAAGCTTTTATTTAACTTGCCTTGTTAGATAGTTTATTATGTATTGGTCAAATCTTGCAACTGAATTTTAGACCATTTCCTCCTAGTTCTAACCGATTGAGCTATTTTGCACACACCTTTGGTTCTGGTGATAATATTTTTGATGTGATAACGTCATATAAATCGATGAACTCCGGCTGCACGCACGAAAAAGTGTCACACCGTTACGCGCCGCGATCAACGCTAAGCCCAAACCCTTGGACCTACAAAACTGAAATTTTGCACAGAGGTTCCCTTTATAATGTAGACAAGGAATAAGGAAGGATTTTTCGAAATTCAACCCCTGACGGTGTTAAATAGGGGATGAAAGATTGTATGAAAGTCCGTCAGTTTTAAAGTTAGGATCTTAAAATTTTGTGTTTAGGCTGATAATTAAAAATTAATTTATAAGTGTCTTAGCGTTTTTGACAATTCCACCCCTAAAAGAGTTAAATAGGGGATGAAAGTTTGAATGAAAGTCCGTCAGTTTCAAAGTTAGGATCTTAAAATTTTGTATTTAGGCTGACGATTGAAAATTAATTTATACGCATTTCAGTGTTTTTGATAATTCCACCCCCAAAGAGTTAAAAAGGGGATAAAGTTGTCTGTGGAAAGTCCTTAATTTTCGAAGTTAAAATTACAAAATTTATTATCTAGGCGTATGGTTGGAAGCTAACGCAACGGTGTTGTTAGAATTTTAATCCTTAAGGGGGTCAAAAGGGGGGGTAAAATTATGTTTTTTTAAGTTAAAATCACTATAATTAGCATGAAAACTGACGTTATCGCGTAAAATTATTGTCCGTAAACCGACTTTACAGACAGCCAGTTTTTTTATGACGTACAATATTTAATTCTGCAGCCAGGATCGTCTCCTCACGAAAGAACTCTTCAATCTATAATAGTGCGGTCATGAAACTTTGTATGCGCGTTCAATTTTGATAGATAAAGATGATTTTTAACATGACCTCGTCCTGCAGCCAGGGTTGTCTCCGCAAAAGTAGAAAACTTCTTAACAGTTAACGCACAGATACGAAAATTTGTAGACGCGTTCTATTTGATAGATAAACATGATTTATATCATGACCTAATCCTACAGAATTTGTAGACGCGTTCTATTTGATAGATAAACATGATTTATATCATGACCTAATCCTACAGCCAGGATTGTCTTCTCACGTGGGGACTCCTCAACGGTTAATGGCGCGGATATGAAATTTTTTATGCGAGTTCAAAAATTACGACAAAACTAAAAATGTTAAAATAATTAAAAAACCTTTTTAAAAATAAGCTTTTATAAAAATGCACTGAAAAGAAGCAAATAAACCTTTTAATAAATGTAAACGAAAAGCTTTAATAAAAGCCTGTCGCGCGAATGGTAAAGGCAAAAGAAAAACTATACCTACCTACTTACGTGACAAGCTTTTATAAAATCTTTTCGTTTTCTAAAAAGTTTATTTGCTTCTTTTCAGTGCTAAAACGAAATAATTTCATAAATGCTTATTTTTTAAAAGGTATTTTTTTAAATATTTTTTGATTCACCGAAACATGGCGGATCCAGCTACGTTTGACATAATTATAGGTTCTATCAGTAGAACAGAGCCCTCAGTGGTATAGTAGTTATAAGTTGTATGTTCTATCAGTAGGACAGAGCCCTCAGTGGTATAGTATAGTTATAAGTTGTATGTTCTATCAGTAGGACAGAGCCCTCAGTGGTATAGTAGTTATAAGTTGTATGTTCTATCAGTAGAACAGAGCCCTCAGTGGTATAGTAGTTATAAGTTGTATGTTCTATCAGTAGGACAGAGCCCTCAGTGGTATAGTAGTTATAAGTTGTATGTTCTATCAGTAGAACAGAGCCCTCAGTGGTATAGTAGTCATAAGTTGTATGTTCTATCAGTAGGACAGAGCCCTCAGTAGTATAGTAGTTATACGTTGTATGTTCTATCAGTAGAACAGAGCCCTCAGTGGTATAGTAGTTATAAGTTGTATGTTCTATCAGTAGGACAGAGCCCTCAGAGCTATAGTAGTTATAAGTTGTACGTTCTTTCAGTAGGACAGAGGAGCACATGTAAAAGGAAAAATTGATTAAAAAAAGCGATTTTACTATTACAAACTCATTATTTGCGGTTAATGCAATAGCCGTTTCATGGGATCGAACAGCTAAGTTAAGTTTGTCCTTTACAAAGTTTGTACGGAACCCTCGGTGCGCGAGTCCGACTCGCTCACAGAAAAGAAAAAAACAGTAGAAACAGCATAGCGCTTTATTAGTATCGGAACCAGCGTACCCCAAACTAACACATAAACAGGTTAATTGTATTTCGTAACACTAAGAAAAGCGTGGTGTGATTGGTAACTAATATATCAGTCTTCGTTTATTTGAAAATAAACCATAATCACATGCGAATAGAGTGGTTTATTATCTACTCTATTTACGTATTAGCTCTTAGAGAATAGTTTCACGAGCAAGTTCTGCTACTCGCCGCTAGATGTCACTACACTAAATGCATTTAATAAACCTTTATTACTTTTGTAATAAGATTGATATTTCCATAACGAGCTCATTACTATTTTTGTGCTATTCGTCCTTTTCTAGGGTTGTACCACTGTCATTGCCTTTTTATCGACGTTGCGTTTTATTTTCAAATATAATACAAGAGTCGATAAATATTTTTAAATTTCAAAATGAATGTTACATAAGTATGTTTATCTACACCCATGCTATAAATCCTCTATAAAAGTATCTGAAACAGTTAGCTTATGGCCAACATTAAAACAGCCAGTGTCATAATAACCATTATAACACCCAAACGGGTGTTATAATGTTGTACTGAATTTCATTATGCAACTCGTTTTAAAAAACGAACATTGTCTAGCACGTGCGATTCACTACCACAGCGCCGCCGCGCCGTAATTTAAAAAAAAAACTTATAGGTTAATTCGAATTCACGTCGTATCCCGCCATTTTCGTTCGATATTTGGCTATTAGTATTGCATTATGTACTTTGTTGTTTACAAAAATGAGTGATACAAGCTTTGTGCATTTTAATAATTGTACAATCCAAAATGTAAATAATTATATTATTACCTAAACATGGTTTGTTTGTATTAAATACTCAGCAATTAAAATTTCCATGACATAGGTAGACTTCTTACAACACTGCAACATCCTATGGTTTCAGAATCTTTTATGTAGGATTCATATCATGGATGTAGATAAAGCCTTGTATGCAACTGTACATAATTAGGTATTAAAACACTCATGTGATACTATTATCACACTCGGCTTCGCCTCGTGTGATAAACCCACATTCGTGTTTTAATACCCCTCATTATACAACAGTTGCATAAATAACTATTGAAATCAAGTGTTATAAATTTATAATAATGCTTATGATTTATAGAAAGAATAATTAAGAATGTATTGTTATGTTAATATACAACTGATTGATTTCGAAAATTATACTATTTGATGGAAAGGTAACAGATTAAACTACACGATATTTTGTTACAACGGGTACCTAGTACCTACGTTCTATTGACATGAAACCCTGCGATTTCGCCGGCAGCTACACTCGTTTTAAGTATGTTTTAGCTCGACGAACTCCTTAGCAAACTTTGATGAAATTTCAGACATAGGCCACTTATTAGGCCACTTATTTATTACATAGGTCACTTATTAAACTAATACGGGCCACCTATCTGACGGCGACCCCCCCATTATCACTCGCCGTCCTACGGTGGCCGGAAATCGCCCTGCGACTCCCGACTTGACTTGACCAACTCGAGACTTTGCGAATGACCTAAGGTGAGGTGAGATAAATCTTTTCTCGTTTGAATATTACGAATAGATTCCCCATATCCATATTTTAAACTTATTTCAAACCTGATATGGAAATATGTATGTACTACCTATTATTAATTCAGAATCATAAAAAAAAACGCACACAGGGTTAATTTTTCGCCGATACACCATAGAACATTGAAGTTTAAAATATCGATAACTCATTATCGATAACGTCAATCTCTAATTGAGTAGCGGACTGTGACATGTGCGTAGTTGGAATCTGCGAGAATAATATGTTTGAGTTAAAAGAAAGTAGACCCTATGACGTAAACAATAAAGTCTATTTTTACTTGTCTTGTCTAATAAAATAATGTTTTTCAAATTTTAATCGAAATAAAGCAAATTAAGACTTACCGATGGTATGATATACCACCATTTGATACATTTTTGGTTCTGCTATCGTTTTTACATTCTAGAATAGCACAATAAGGCATTTTAGTATTTTTTTTAAAGTTAAGTTAAGTTTTGTAGGAGTTATTGTCACTGTGACGCTTGTATCTAGACTGATGTGCGTGGCGTGTGCGTGGGGGAAACACTTTGCGGAACAGCGCAAAGCTCGGGGTACGCGCGCCCCGCCCACATACGACTTCTACTGTTTTTTCTGTTCTGTGGACTCGCTCTTGGCCGGTTTTTTATTCCGAACACGTCATGGTAATAAAAGATCCAATATAGATGCAATAGGGAATATGCACGTAATTTTTTCACGGGAAATCAAGTTAGTACTGTAAAAGCGTTTCAAAGTTTGTTCAGCTTTTTATTAAAGGAACGGTAGACGAGAACTGTGCTCGGTAGTAGAGAAGTACTGATTGTTTTATCGATTTCTAGGTTTTAGCCATTTCTGATTTTGTAGAATCAGGCCAAATAAAAGAGCTCTTGTTAAAACTTACATACAATGTTAATGCGTTTAAGTAAACATCACCCGGTCGAAACGTCTGTGTTCCTAGGTTCCAGCTCAAAAAACCATTGCAGATAAATTCTTAAACAATCTTGTTTCATTGTTATCATTTATTTCGACATAAACTGCAGGACATAGGCCTCTCAAGCGCCACCACGACAGACGGCGCTGACAAGATACAATCATCGCGGATTCTCGCAACACTGCAGTATAAAATCAATCATTACAAAGCGGAACGAACCACGCCATTCATGTCTCATCTCCCAGCACACATGGCCCTAAAAAAGAAATGAACTCATAAGAACCGCAACAACATCGTAGAAGCTGCATTCCTTCGCCTTTGATTCGGAATAGCATAGTTTCCGTGAACTGTCACGTTCTACTTCAACAAATAGTAAATCTTGCACGACATCACTGTGAAGGATTTATGACAACAAACACCGGTTAGCGGGAAAATTAAAAGTGGATTCAACAAGCAATGTATACTTAGGCCTCATAGCCATAATGACTTTCGAGACACTACTCCTTGCAGGGTGATGCGGTACATCAATCTAAGCTTTTAACCTGAACCTCATCTTCCCCATCCACACAAATTACACTAAAAGACTGTTCATCGTCATCCACAGCCCGACTCCACCCGCTACTGGGTGTACGCGTAGGGTCTCCATGTGTTTGCGCTGATCCCCGCGCTCCTGTGCCGAGCCTCCTCCAGGTTTTACCCGCCATGGCAACAATGTAGTCTGCCCATAACTGGACACTTACTACGCTACGGTTTCCAGTTCTTGGGCGCCACTTGGTCGCAGCTTTACTGCACCTGCCATCACTTCGCGAAGACGTTCGCACGATTTCAGATTTCAACATTAAATGACTGTTGCACAAAAGTAATTAACTAGTGTTTTTTCTTTTTTGTTGTAATAGGCTTTTACAAACACTTTTACAAATCATATTTTTTTAAAACTAGATGGGGCCGGTGTTTCTTACCTGACTACTCTGAGAAGAAACAGCCGAAACAAACTCAAAGGTCATAGTCTCTTTTAAAGTCCAGACAATCTTGCTCAACTCACATGAGAAATATGCAGATTAGTGTCTGAGATGGCCTTTCAAGAAAGAGCCACACAGATTTGAGTGGACCCGTCCAGTCAGTGCAAGCATTTGTCAGTTATCGATTATCGTGTAGTTCAACTCAAGGAGCTTAATGACACGACGAACAATACCAAAGAAAGGACATTTGTGTAGGTCGTTTATGTACTCTAACTGCCAGAGAAACGTGGAAAAAAAAACAATTCAAACCATTATGTTAATAAACCCACGTGGTCCTTACGTTCACAATAATCAAATAAAATTAATAATACTTTATGAAACAAATGTCAAACAAAAAAAAACACAACAATTTTAGCATATGTATATATATAGTGTTTTGCGCTAGTAAAATACATAACTGAAAGTCTGAATCAAAAATCTAAGATAAGCTGTGTGTTCCTAGACATGACAAAAGCTTTTGATTTTGTTTGCCATAAAACACTACTTAAAAAGCTTGAGCATTATGGAATCCGGGGTAAGGCCAACGACTGGATCAAAGTTACCTTTCTGATAGAGTACAATGTGTGGAAATAACAAAAACTTGTCAAAGGGAAAAAAAACCTATAGGTCGGAATATAAACAAAATAATTATGGCACGCCACAGGGAGGTATAATGTCCCCAGTACTTTTTCTAGTTTACATCAACGACATTACAGAGGCGATAGGCAAGGATTGCATACTATTCGCTGATGACACTACAATAATGATTAAGAGTGACAATAACAAAAACTTAGAAAAGGAAACCGTTCAAGCTCTGGATAATGCAATCGCATGGCTAGAAAAAAATAATTTAAAAATAAATATGACTAAAACAAACATAATACAATTTCAAACATACAACGCAAAAATAAATAAACTAGACATTCATTATAAAGATTCTCACCTGACCACTGTCGATAATTGTGTATTCTTAAGTATAACGGTCGATAAAAATTGCAATTGGAAAACACATATAAGATTCTTGCAAAAATAGATCGTTTTATATATGTCCTGAAACGAATTAGACAAACAGTAAACTGTGACACTGCAATGCTGGCATACCATGGTTATGTATCATCTGTACTTAGATACGGCATTGTAATATGGGGTAACTCAGTAGATTTTGAAAGAGTTTTAAAAGCTCAAAAAAAATGTATCCGGGCAATTTGTGGAGCTCACTTTTTAGATAGATGTAAGCCACTATTTCAAAAACTGAAAATTCTACCTCTGCCATGTCTATATATTTTTGAAATATGTGTTTTTGTTAAGAGAAACTACAATTTATTTGAAACTAGCACTGTCAGACCAAATAGCCGAACACGGCAGAAAGATAGACTTCGGTTGCCACCAATAAAACTAAAATTATTTAAGAAAAATGTATACTGCATGTCGATTATTATTTACAATCATTTACCAAATAGTTTTCAAGACCTACCGTTCACAATATTAAAAAAAAAGACTTTTCCAACTCTTACTAACTAAAAGATATTATACCGTTAGGGACTACTTAGAGGACAAGTCAATAGAATCTGTAATTTGTAAGTTAGACTAATTGACATCGCCTATTGTGAATGTATTTGCACGTCATGTTATGACAGGATATGATGAAACCACAATTTACTGTATCACCTTAAATGTACACCATATTCTAGCAAATAAATATTTTTGATTTGATTTGATTTGACATAGTCAGTGTCACAATTCACAATAATAAAATATAAAATAAATAAACAAAATGAAAAAAAATACCTAACAAAGTAAATATTCGTGTCCATCAACATATTTCACAACTCACAATAATAAAATAGTAAAAAATAATAAAATACTGAAATAGTTATTTAATACTAGCTGTCCCCCGCAACTTCGTCTCCGTCACATAATATAGCTTATAACATGTCATTTTGTGCCTTTTATTATTTTGTGCATTCAATTACGAACAAAAACCTTTTAAAATCAATATTGCTTACCTCCCATAACATACGGCGTGATAATATGTAGCCTAAAGCTTTCCTTGGTTTACAAACATTTTTTCTGAATTTCAATTCAATCTATCCAGTAGTTTTGGCGTGAAGCTTTACCATACACACAGACAAACTGGGAAAAATTCAAAAAGTCACTTTTTGTCATCAGTTACGTTTTTCTAACAATTTTTTTTCTCGAAAATTCTCAATGTACAGTTTTTTTTCGTTACTGTTTTATTATATGTATAGATAACAGTCTAAAAAAGAAAGAAATCAATAATAAACAAGCGAAGTCGGAAATTTCGACATTCACAGAGCAAATTTGATTGAAGCAGCTTAATCCCAAGCATTTTTATCTTCGAGATAGTGACTAACATGATACTCGTAGTAGGCTTTCAGACATAACTTCCGTTTTATAAACGATATGAATTTTCTTACGGTTAGTGCTTGAATATGGCTCGGAAGTTTATTGTAAAAACGTATACACTGGCATCTGAACGTACCCCCTATTTTATTGAGCCTCGTTGCAGGAACAACAAATTTGTGTTTGTTCCTCGTATTTATGTTGTGGATATCACTGTATTTTTTAAACAAATTAATAATTTTATGCGCGTACAAAAGGTTTTCATAAATAAACTGAGAGAGCACAGTAAGAATATTAATTTCTTTAATTTTTTCCCTGACGGAGTATCTGGGACTTAATTTATAATGAACGAATTGCCCTTTTTTGCAAAACAAATATTGTCTGAATATCGGCGGCATTTCCCCACAAGAGAATATCGTACATCATGCTGTGAAAAGTAAACTAAACAGGCAGTTTCTAAATCTGTAAAATCACGAATTTTTGTAACGGCGAATGCTGCAGAGCTAAGTTTTTTGATAGTTTAAGACAAGCAGGCCCCACTGAAGCTTGGCAGCCAAAGTTATGCCTAAGAACACAGTGCTATCTTTCGGTTTCAACTCTTCATCCTTGTTTTGTACACTAGTTTCCACTTGTTTTACATGTACATACTTATCGTAAACTTTCATTTAGGAGTAGATTATTAACATTAAACCAATTAACGACTTTTGCCAGGGCGCTATTCGCTGTTTCTTTCTGATAAGTATATGAGTAGGTACGTTAGAAGATACAAAACCGGCAGTACAAATTCGGGGCCGGCTGTAGACACCGGGTACATTATTGTCACAGTCTGGTGTCCGGAGACGTGTCCGCAATCTGTCCGAAGAGGTTTGATTGAAATTTTACAACGACTATCAGAACTGCTATTCTCTACCTGCTACATCAAAATATGAATCTCATTTTTCAATGCCAATGAGATATAGGTAACGTGACCATACGTCCCGTTTTGAACGGGACTGTCCCGTTTTTCAGTTCTGTCGCGGTGTCCCCGAAAGGAGCTTCGGGACGCAAAATTGTCCCGTTTTCATAAACCGCAAAGAAATTGCGGTGCGGGCGGAACGGGCGACACCGAAGAATTGGTTAAAAAAAAATACAGCTATTATTTAAAAAAATGTCTTCCCAAGACATAAAAAAAGAATTGGATGTATTGATTAAAAAGGAATAATATATTGACAGTATTAAAGATACAAAAGTATTTGACGAATTTTCACTGATCACAAACTAGGCATCACTTTGCAAAAGGTAACTGAATGGAACAATCAGAACGTTGCGACGGAAAATAGATGGGTGGAAGACGTGTTCAAACACTTTCACATCAATAATTTAATTTCAAACATAAAACCTTTTGTATGTTAATTGAATACAATTTATGTCTGCCGGGTACAAATGGTACCAGTAGAAAGAGTGTTTTCATGAATGAACAAATTTTGTGACTTCTGAAAAAACCCAGTTGCAAGTAGTTACCGGTTCTGAGAATTTTATTCATAATTAAAATCATCACAAACTCTTATAAAAGTAATTTGTTCCTCAGATAAATATAAATAAACTAACAAATATAAAAAAAAAATGTGTTTTGTTTTACATTGAGATTAAGAATCATGGCCCGCAATTTTTATCACAAAGGAAACTCAAGTTTGATTTCGCTACTTAAATTAGATAAAACTCGATTAATCAACATTAAAAAACCGATGTCCCGTTTTGATAAAAAAAAAATATGGTCACGTTAGATATAGGTCTAGTTAGGCACTAAAATAACCGCAAAACAAAAATAGTCTCGCCAAGAAATAGCCCAAACTCACATCATTGAACTACAATGGATCAAATATCTGCAACATGCACTGACTCACCGCCGCTTGTACCTCGTGTTCCTGGGGTATCAGCTATCGCAGCACTTGTGACTATGTGCACTACAATCACAACAGAAAGTCTGTTTGAAGAACAATCAGCAATTAGTTTATTGGGGAAAAAATGTTAGTAGGTATGTTATTTATTCGCAATTATTTTTACACTATTGCATATCTGACATGGATAGACTGGTGAGCCTAAAATGCTTGGTTCAACTAATGTACACTTAAAATACAATCATATAGGTACCTTTATCTATAAATGTCCTATCGTTGAATACCCTCGCAAAGTTTCTCGCTAGTCCCCATCGGGAAGTTTGCGAACCGGCTGGCTTTCAATCTTCGCAAGTATTTATAACAGCATAATAGAATAAACTTTCCATCAAAGAAACATTTTCTATTAATGTTTCTCAGTTTTTCTTAACATTCTTCTTTGGCTCAGTGAGAGACATAAGTAGGTCCTATTGAACAAACATACTCACATCAAAAAAAGTATGTGATCTCTTGCATAAGCTGATATAATTTTTTAAATTGAACTTTATCAAGAAAAATTCTTTGTTATGTGTTTTCTTTAAATATATATACACTGTTTGAAATTAAAAAAATAAAACTAAGAAATCATAATATAATCTACCGTAACAAAACAGTTTTCGATTTTTCAAAGTGATCGCAAACTTTTTTTGATGTGTGTACTCGTATATGCGCTAAACAGACTAAGAAGTGTTTTTTTTGCTATCATTAGATATTATTGTTTGCAAAATATTTATGATTGTTGAACTACACGACTGACATTGTGAATGCTAGAATTGTTATAGCACAAAAACAAAAATAAAAGGCCCCTTTCTTTTTTGTTTTTTGAGGGGTGAATCGAGATAAACTATGAGACGGATTTTTTTTTGATCTAATAATCACTCGTACTTGTAGTCGTCCATCAATGCATATTTACGTGTAATTATATCGCCTCTGAGGTCTACCTACACAATAGTAAACTGTTCCTAGCCGTTCTATTTGTATCCGTATGCATGAGGCCCACACAAACTGCGCTGGGTTCAATGTAGAATGTATTATAAAGCAATCAATCCATTATTCAGGGCTGTCAGTAGTCGCGAGATTAGCTCCAGTTGTTTATGTAAACGTACATCGTTCATTATTTATGCACGTAACACACGCTAACTAGATAGGACATTAGTTTGTGTGCGGTTGTGCTGGGAACCTAAAGTATAGGATCGGGAAACGGCGAGAATATTATAACGGGTTATTTTATGTTTACACGAATTCTGAAAAGTCAGGTGCGTAGTAAGTATATAGTAGGTATTCGCAACCGGCGCGAGATGCAGATGCAGATGCTTGTGTTTTTGATTTTTTTGTGGTTTCTGCCATCTCATGTAGAAAAAAGCCGTGAATTTCCGTTGGTAATTCTGAAAATATAGAACGCCCTGAGCGTAAATGAAAAGTTAAATGCTTCCTCACAATAATACCGTTTCAAATACCTTGATACCTTAATGATTCTCCATTCAGTCAAATAGCGCTCAGCATTCGATTGGAATTGAAATCCGACCATAAATTCTCTGATATTTAGTTCGAATCGCGATCGCAAGCGCTCTCCAATCTCTAAAGAGAATGAGAGGCATTGGTAGGTACTAGTCTATGGAAGTGCAAGCTCGACCGTGCAGCGTCCGAGATCGGAAAGCTGTACCTTTAAGCTGCTTACCGCGGCTTGTGCACTGAGATAGCGGTTCTATTCTGTCACTATTATATTTTATGTTTTCAGCGTAAAGCAGCTTACCTTTGTTACATAATGATACTCTTTGCTCTCAGGCGGACCTTACAATGTGAGGAAATTTTCTTTGCTTTATTCATCTTGTTTACAGTAAATTGTTTTATAGAGAATTCTGGCATTAAGTGCTCCTTAAGGGCCTATACTACCTCAATTGGCTTAGCATGATCGCCTAAAATACTGCAGCATTAATTTTGAAATAAATATATGGTAAAGTTGAGGATTAATGTTAGGTCTTATGTTTGGCGAAAACACGATTTTATAAAATTTTCTCGATAGAAAAAAATCCCAAAGTTACCTCCAAATCGAACAATAAACCGCTGGTATTGAAAAAGTTCTTCAAATTAGATCATGAAACTTTGCATACTAACTGAAATAACTATAAAGCAGGTCTTATGTTTTTTATTTTTTCCAAAAGACGAACATTATCTAAATATATAAAAGAAGAAACTGACTGACTGACTGACTGATTGACTGACTGACTGATTGACTGACTGACTGACTCATCTATCAACGCACAGCCCAAACCGCTGGGTCTACAGATTCCAAATTTGGCAAGTAGGTTCCTTATATGATCTAGGGGTGCACTAAGAAAGGATTTTTCAAAATTCACCCCCAAAGGGGGTTAAACGGGGCTCCAAAGTTTGTATGGGGAAACAAGATTAGTTAGACTATTTTATTCGAAACTTCACAGGAGTGCTATTATTGATAAATGAGTAGAAACGGGTTTCAGGTTTTTTCAGAATTCAACCCCTAAGAGGGGGAAATGGGGTGGCAAAGTATAAAAATCAATGCACAGCCCAAACCGCTGAGTCTAGAGATTCCAAATTTGGCAAGTAGGTTCCTTATGTGGTCTAGGGGTGCACTAAGAAAGGATTTTTCAAAATTCAACCCCTAAGGTGGTTAAACGGGAATCCAAAGTTTGTATGGGTAAAACAAGATCAGTTAGACTATTTTATTCGAAACTTAACAGGAGTACAGCCTATCGATAAATTAGTTAACTTTTGTGTTTCAGTTTATTTCAGAATTCAACCCCTAAAGGGGGAAATGGGGTAACAAAGCCTGAAATTCAACATAGGTATTGTTTGTAAGGTGAATTGGGTCGGGTGTATTACAAAAACAACGATTTTAAGATTTAATGTGGCAGACCTGAAATACTACCATTCCCTGTTGGGGTGCGATGGGGTTGAAATGTCTAAAAATCAATATGGGTGTCGATACCGAGATTATCAGGGGTGCTGATTACGAAAATGGCATTTATTTTGAGATCCAGATGATAATGATTGTGATTACGATGATGATGATTGTGATAATGATGACGATGATTGTGATGATGATGATTTTGATTACGATGATAATGATTGTGATTACGATGATGATGGTTGCGATAATGATGATTGTGATAACGATGATGGTGATTATGATAGTGATTGTGATTGTAATGGTGATTGTCACAGTGACGGTGATTGTGATAGTGTCGGTGATTGTGGTGGTGATAGCGATGGTTGTGATAACGAGGACGGAGATTGTGATGATGATGATTGTGATTAAGATGATAATGATTGTGATTACGATGATAATGATTGTGATAACGATGATGGTGATTGTGATTGTGATGGTGATTGTGATGGTGATTGTGATGGTGATTGTGATGGTGGTTGTGATGGTGATTGTGATGATGATGGTGATTGTGACGGTGACTGTGAAAGTGATTGTGATGGTGATGGTGATTGTGATGGTGATTATGATGGTGATTGTGATGGTGATTGTAATGGTGATTGTGATGGTGATTGTGATGATGATGGTGATTGTGATGGTGACTGTGATAGTAATTGTGATGGTGATGGTGATTGTGATGGTGATTGTGATGGTAATTGTGAAGGTGATTGTGATGGTGATTGTGATTGTAATGGTGATTATGATGGTGATTGTGATGGTGATTGTGATGGTGATTGTGATGGTGATTGTGAAGGTGATTGTGATGGTGATTGTGATTGTGATGGTGATTATGATGGTGATTGTGATGGTGATTGTAATGGTGATTGTGATGGTGATTGTGATGATGATGGTGATTGTGATGGTGACTGTGATAGTAATTGTGATGGTGATGGTGATTGTGATGGTGATTGTGATGGTGATTGTGATGGTGATTGTGAAGGTGATTGTGATGGTGATTGTGATGGTGATTGTGATTGTGATGGTGATTGTGATGGTGATTGTGATGGTGATTGTGATGGTGATTGTGATGGTGATTGTGATGGTGATTGTGATGGTGATTGTGATGGTGATTGTGATGGTGATTGTGATGGTGATTGTGATGGTGATTGTGATGGTGATTGAGATAGTGATGGTTATGGTGAGTGTGATAATGACTGTGATTACGATGATAATTATTGTGATAACGGTGATGGTGATTGTGATAAGTAGTTATTTTGATGGTGATTGTGATGGTGATGGTGATTGTGATAGTGATTGTGATAGCGATAGTGATGGGGATTGTGATGGTGATGGTGATTGTGATAGTGATGGTGATTGTGATTGTTATGGTGATTGTTATGGTGATTGTGATGGTGATTGTGATGGTGATTGAGATAGTGATGGTGATGGTGAGTGTAATAATGACTGTGATTACGATGATAATTATTGTGATAACGATGATGATGATTGTGATAGTTATTTTGATGGTGATTGTGATGGTGATGGTGATGGTGATTGTGATTGTGATAGCGATAGTGATGGGGATTGTGATGGGGATGGTGATGGTGATTGTGATGGTGATGGTGATTGTGATTTTGATTGTGATAGTGTTGGTGATTGTGATAATGATGGTGATTGTGATAATGATGTAGATTATTGTGATTACTATGATAATGATTGTGATAACGAGGGTAATGATTGTGATGGTGATTGTGATGGTGATGGTGATTGTGATGGTGATTGTGATTTTAATTGTGATAGTGTTGGTGATTGTGATAATGATGATGATTGTGATAATGATTGTGGTTCAGATAGTGATGGCGATTGTGATCATGATGATTGTGATTAAGGTGATAGTGATTGTGATTACGATGATAATGATTGTGATTACGATGATAGTGATTGTGATAATGATGATAGCGATTGTGATTACGATGATAATGATTGTGATAACGATGATCGTAATTGTGATACTGATTTTGATGGTGATTGCGATGGTGATTGTGATAGTGACGGTGATTGTGATGGTGATAGTGATGGTGATAGCGATAGTGATTGTGATGGTGATTGTGATGGTGATTGTGCTGGTAATTGTGATGGTGATTGTGATGGTGATTGTGATGGTGATTGTGATGGTGATTGTGATGGTGATTGTGATGGTGATTGTGATGGTGATTGTGATGGTGATGGTGATTGTGATGGTGATTGTGATGGTGATTGTGATGGTGATTGTGATGGTGATTGTGATGGTGATTGTGATGGTGATTGTGATGGTGATTGTGATGGTGATTGTGATGGTGATTGTGATGGTGATTGTGATGGTGATTGTGATGGTGATTGTGATGGTGATTGTGATGATGATGGTGATTGTGAAGGTGATTGTGATGGTGATTGTGATTGTGATGGTGATTATGATGGTGATTGTGATGGTGATTGTGATGGTGATTGTGATGGTGATTGTGATGGTTATTGTGATGGTGATTGTAATGGTGATTGTGATAGTGATTGTGATGGTGATTGTGATGGTGATGGTGATTGAGATAGTGATGGTGATGGTGAGTGTGATAATGCCTGTGATTACGATGATAATTATTGTGATAACGGTGATGGTGATTATGATAAGTAGTTATTTTGATGGTGATTGTGATGGTGATGGTGATTGTGATAGTGATTGTGATAGCGATAGTGATGGGGATTGGGATGGTGATTGTGATTGTGATAGTGATGGTGATTGTGATTGTTATGGTGATAGTGATGGTGAGTGTGATAATGACTGTGATTACGATGATAATTATTGTGATAACGATGATGGTGATTGTGATAGTTATTTTGATGGTGATTGTGATGGTGATGGTGATTGTGATTGTGATAGTGATTGTGATAGCGATAGTGATGGGGATTGTGATGGTGATTGTCATTGTGATAGTGATGGTGATTGTGATTGTAATGGTGATTGTGATGGTGATTGTGATAATGATTGTGGTAATTATGGTGGTTGTGTTAATGATGATAATTGGTGATAATGATGGTGACTGTGATAGTGATGGTGATGGGGATTGTGATGGTGATTGTGATTGTGATTGTGATAGTGATAGTGATGGTGATTGTGATAATGTTGGCGGTTGTGATAGTGATGGTGATTGTGATTGTAATGGTGATTGTGATGGTGATTGTGATAATGATTGTGGTAATTATGGTGGTTGTGTTAATGATGATAATTGGTGATAATGATGGTGACTGTGATAGTGATGGTGATGGGGATTGTGATGGTGATTGTGATTGTGATAGTGATAGTGATGGTGATTGTGATAATGATGGTGGTTGTGATAGTGATGGTGATTGTGATAATGATGGTGGTTGTGATAGTGATGGTGGTTGTGATAGTGATGGTGATTGTGATGATAATAATAAATTGTGATGATTATGAAATTTGGCACATAGATAATTTATATAAACTGGATTAACATGTAGGACACTATTTATTAGTATTTATCCCTTTAGTATGATTCAGTGGGACAGTTACCGAACTGCACGCGGGCGAAGCCGCGGGCAACAGCTAGTATTTTATAAAGAATAAAAACCACTCATTTCGCACTATTCGGCCGCAGTGACTGACGTAACAATCGCTTCGTAGTGCAAGGTGATTAGAACTTTATTCCAACATTATTACAAACGAAGTTTGAACCACCATAAATAGAGTTCCTAATCTGAGGTAGTACAGTTTTGTACTTAAAGTACAAAATGTTACTAAATTATATTTCGTATACTTTTCTGCTTCAAGACATATACTGATCGCACCTATTCGTTCAACGAGCTCTTCATATATTTTATAAATGAAGAGCCAATCCGGATGAACAATTTTATGTACCTTTTGCATCTTATCCCGGATATTAGCCTCGCTTCGTTCCTTCAAATATTATGTTTGTATAAAATGCAATCGCTCCTGCAAATAGCTCCTGACTTACACATGTCCTATACTTTATGAAGATATAAAGGTATCATTTAGATCAATTAGCACGTAGGTCTAAGCGCTGCTCTGTTGGAAACTAACCTAATTGCGATGGGTGTTAGTATTCAAGCCACGGTCTGTGTAGCCCATAACTCGGGTTGATGACATTATTAAATTGTGCGTAATGATTCAATATATGCTCTACCAATTCCATTAGCTTCATTTAGGTAGGTAATGTGTTTTAAGATCATTAGTATCATCTGTTTAGTTATAGATATGATCGTAATCAAAGAAAATAAATAGTTGTTATATCGCTGGACATTACACACAGCGCCATCTAGTGCCACACTAAGCAACGAGGCTTGTGTCGTGCACACCATCAGATAGTTGATATACAACAATTATACTTTTTGTTTGTAAATACATACTTATAATACAGTTATATAAACATCTAAGACTCGGAAACAAATGTCCATGCTCATCACACAAATATTTGCTCCTACCGGGATTCGAACCCGGGACCCTAAGAACGTAATGCAGCCACACTACCGCTGCGCCCGGGGCGTCCAATTTCTTGGATTGCAGTGCACAAACTTCCCAGTGCTGGTTTTCGTTAGTCACACTGTCACAGGAGTCTTGTAAAATATGTAACGCCAATTACAAATTCATGGTGGGACCTGAAACTTCCCCCTCGGTACTGAAAGCCAACAATCTGACCGCTAAAGTACACAAAACCTCGGAAACACTTAGTGTTATTAGTGTAAGCAAAAACAACATTCTAATAATACGTTTAGACACGCTTGGTCGCTGCTGAGCTGGTCGGGCTTTGACAAAACCGATCTATGCGAGCTCACGTAGAAACGACCGGGAATAAGACGCAAGCTTAGTTCTAAAGAAGCTGGAAAATAAAATAAAACGGATGTCATGTCCGAGGGCGACTGAGCACGATCCGTGCGCGTATAGATTTATAATAACATTAAAATTTATTACCGTATTCATTTTCGCGATTTGGGTGTCCGCGCTTGTCCTAAATATACAAATAAAAACACTTCCCTGGATCGTTTCTGATTGAGGAACCAAACAGTAATGAAATCTTGCAGCGTCACGCAGTGCGTGACGCTGCAAGATTTCATTACTGTTCTGCTCTACTGTTCTGTTCTACTGTTCTGTTTCATACTGCTCCTCGCAAAATTCTCCCAAAACCAGAATCGTTCCTTTAATCGGGAGGGAAATAATCGTGCCAGAGGAAAAATGAGTGAACTCTGAACACATTAAGGCACTCAGCCGGAGGGATTCGGGAGGAGGAAGTATTTGCATTGCTAATTGAAGTAGCATTGCGCACGGCCGATGGAAAGATTCTGATATCGAAGAGCATAGGAAGTTTCTTTAGGGATATCATAGGAATAGGACATTACTTACTGAGATAAACTGATTTTCAATTATGGTTCACCCGTAATAATTATAGAGAAAACGACTAAAATGTTTCTTTATATCGCAGAACCTTCGACGCAATTGTAACTTGTAATGATTAGCGTTGTTTTAAAAACGCTTCACTTCACAAGACTTGAAACCGTTTGATTGACAGTCGGTTAATTATAGAACATTAATGTTAACAAAAACAGTTAATAACAAAAAGCCTGTATGACTTAGTTAACGAGCAGGATCAGCAGGACTCATGCATATGTATGTCACGCGACTGTTCAATGTTCTTCCCATTGTGGCACGCACGCGCACGGCGATGGCGGTGACATCAGCTGAGGTGATGAGTGCTGCGGCTTTGGGTCATTATGACGACCCGAATGGCGCAGCGGCAGTGAGGCTGCCTTATGTTCTTAGGGACCGGGTTCGAATCCCAGTCGGATTATATGTTTGTGTGTGCGAATATTATTTATTATGTTATGAAAACGTTGGTGGTTACTCTCCTGAGATTTGTTTTGTAGTCCTGTAGTGAGATAAAGGAAACATTTGAAGGCAGCAGCATCTTACCACTGTCTCACTATGGAGTATCGTGTTACCGTGCGACTGGGTTGTGAGTTCAGATAGGTTGTTTCATTTTTAAATGGTATCTAGTTGCATCCGGTTAGGTTGGAAGCCGATTTCAGCATAGTTGGGAAAAGGCTGGTCTAATATAATGACGACGTAGCAATCACTAACGTACTGTAGGACTTGAAACAAATTGCACATTATCTGAAAGAAACATGATTATACGAAAAGATGACCCTTTTTTCAGCAACTCCAATAAAAGTAGATGAAATAATTAAAGAAAAGATTAACTAGCAGACACTCAAGTAATTCATTATCCGAAATTACTTCGAAATAAGTCTCAACAACATTTTATAAGTATCTGTAAGCTCTGGAGTGACAATAAAGATTTAAAAGAGGATAAATGGTGCCGACGGGAGTCAATTTGTGATGAGGACTGGAGTGATGGCGAGGACCCTCGAGATGCTTCATACAGATTTTAATTTCAACTAATTGAATTGTGTCGAGAGTTGGCACTGAAATAGATCCTGGGCTTTGGGAATTAAGAAATTTAGTCAATATTTGGCTTTTTAGGGTTCCGTACCCAAAGGGTAAAAACGGAACCCTATTACTAAGACTTCGCTGTCTGTCCGTCTGTCTGTCCGTCTGTCTGTCACCACCGTGACAGCTAGACAGTTGAAATTTTCACAGATGATGTATTTCTGTTGCTGCTATAACAACAAAAACTAAAAACAGAATAAAATTAATATTTAAGGGGGGCTCCCATACAACAAACGTGATAGTTTTGTCTAATGTATAGATAATGGTACGGAACCCTTCGTGCGCGAGTCCGACTCGCACTTGCCCGGTTTTTTGAGATTCATTTCGAAAAGGATTAAATCCGTGGCCAATTTTCTACTGTTTGTTTATACCCTAGCCTTTGCAAACCTTCTACGAAGGTTAATAGTAGCTCAACGTTACTTATCCAATAAGCTCATGTTTTCATCATAACATCTTACCTGTCATCTTAGAAGGATTAGGCAGAGGTCTACAACAGTAGGTGCACCCACATTTTGCCGGCTGCTCTATATGTTTCAGTCCCATGTAACAGGGGGGCGAGCCAATTATTATATTTAGGCTCTGCGATACCTATCGCAATATCGCTTTTACTAAATATTAATATTCGATTTCATACCGTGTACAGTTAAAATCTAAGCACGGTCGTTTAATACTAAACACACCCTATTAGTACGGTAATAACCATCGTCACGTAACAACGCTTTGCTTGAGTTCATATTTCCAATTAGTTTCGCTCACAAATTATTTTAATTTCGTTCGCGAGGCCTACCTAATTCAGAAGGCAGTACTCCTCGAAACGGCCCGCATTGTGAGGAGGTTCCTATCTCTGGAGCCCTGAACACCGGTAGCTTGTAACCTGACACCGGCAACATTTATTTCTCAATGTTTTTTTATTATTATTTCAACACAGTGACAACATTTTCACAGAGACATTATAATAATAATCATTTTATTATCAGGCTACTAAGGCCCATAGATAAAATACACAAATTAACATCTAATAACAATAAACTAATACATATTTAAAACCATGAGAAACTAAAACTATACACGTAACGTTGTCGGCGTCGTGTTTCGCTGCGAGGTGTCGCGTAACCGTCCTCGGTTCGGATTGTGTCCCAGGCACAGATGGCTCCCAAACTAGGGTTTCACCTGTGCCTTGCAAGACAGTGTTTCTCCATTAATAAATTCAATATATATGCAGATATGCCTTAACCTCATAGGTAACCAAAGCTGTAGGGAATACATAACAATTAACAAAACTCAATTTCTTGAATAGATTAATTTAGTGCTAATCCACAATCGCTTGAAAACATGAAGTGCATGATAGGGTGTGTGTGTGCATCTGTGTGTCTATGTATAGATGGAGTGTAAAGTCCATGATGTGTAAAGGGATGTAATATTTGTGATGGGTTTAGGGCTATCTAGAAATAGTAAATTATTATCTATTTAGGAGTTCAAACAAGCCTCTATTTCACACAGCACTGTCGACATCTCCTCAAAAGTCAAATTGCTGGTAAGTATGCGTTTTAAGTGATACTTCGTTGATTTTACTCCAGCTTCCCAGAGGCCGCGAAGTTTGGGCTGTATGCAGGAATAAAATGCCATTGTGTGCCATCACATGCAAGCGTGTCTGCGATTGTTCCAGAGAAGTTCAAGCTTGCTTCCTTCCACTTGGCTACCAGCTCTTTATTTGCCCCGATGAAGTTCCTCCCCTGGTCACTCCATAAATGTGCACACTTCCCTCTTCTAGCACAGAATCTTTTATATGCTTTTTATATTCTTTTTTATTCCTTTTAATCATCAACCACGTTTTGACCGCGCTTTTGCATTGGTGCAAGTTAAGGGTATGTATCGCGAGCAATTTGTTGATGATATGGTACATCTTTTGGGTAATTTAAGAGAACTGGTGTCCAGCAAACGTGGTACAAACAATATCAGCTTGACGTTTCTTGGTAGTTGTTACTGGCACAAGATTTTTATACTGTATAGTATACGCTATTTTATACGTATACTGTATAGTTCTAACCTACGCGTACGCTGCGCTAAATTGGTCACTTACTGAACAACAGAAGTCCAAACCCAAGATTTGCCAGCGGGCAATGGTGCGCAGCATAATTAGTATGAGGCGTAAAGATCGCATAAGGAACACCACCCTGCGTTCAATAACTCAGGTTGCAGATGGCCGGGGTTGCGGGACTGTCCATCCTGCAAAACCCCGTCTCTCTATCACACGTCACAATACAGTCACTATAATTATCACAAGCCAAAAAAATTGCATCCGACAGGTCACAGGTCAGAAAGAAAGTATGGGGCTGCGGGACTGTTCGACGGGGTTGCGGGACTGTTCGAAAGATATACCGTGGCCCCGGAACACAAAGGGCGATGAAGGAACATGGATGGGTTTTAGTCAGTAAAAGTCTGACACGCCCCCCTGCTCCGCTCAGAGCGGGAGGAGTCATTTGATGATATCCCATCCGAAAAAAAAAAAACAAAGTTTGCAGTGGGACACCATGACAGGCTAAGAAAAAATAAATAAAAACCGGCCAAGAGCGTGTCGGGCCACGCTCAGTGTAGAGTTCCGTAGTTTCCCGTCCGTCACAATAAGTGTTCCCACTTATGAGTTTAAAGGTAGGCATCCATTATGTAAAAATGCTTGCATATACGAATATACTACAAACGTAGTCCAGAAATTATTTTGTACAACTTTTTGTCTTTTTTGTACAAAAACTGTTGTTTCCATCAAGTTCAAAATGATTTTCCTAGAAAGTCCTTATAAAGTTCTACTTTTCAGATTTTTTTCATATTTTCTAAACTTATGGTTCAAAAGTTAGGGAGGACACATTGTTTTTTACTTTTGGAGCGATTATTTCCGAAATTATTGACATTATCAAAAAATGATTTTAGGAAACCCCTATTCATTTTTAAATACTTTTCCAACAATATATCACACGTTAGGGTTGAAATTTAAAAAAAAAATCACTTCCCACTTTACATATAGGGGGGCTACCCTAATAAAACATTTTTTTCCAATTTTTATTTTACCACTTAGTCGGCGTGATTGATATACATATTGGTACCAAATTTCAGCTGAGGAGCTCATGGCTAAATAATAACAGCCGCTCGGGTCGATCGTTAGGTTAAGCTGTGCTTGCCTAGGTTGGTCTGTGGATGGGTGACCGCCCATTACATACCGAGTTTTCTCCGTGCCTCGGAAAGCACGTTAAGCCGTTGGTCCCGGCTGTCATTTGTAGACCTTTGACAGTCGTTAGGTAGTCAGAGGCCCAAAAAGTCTGACAACCAGTCTTACCAAGGGGTATCGTATTACCCGGTACTAACTGGGTTGTGGAGGTCAGATAGGCAGTCGCTCCATGTAAAATACTGGTATTCAGCTGCATCCGGTAAAACTGGAAGCCGACCCCAAGAAAGTTGGGAAAAAGGCTAGGCAGATGATGACCAAATTTCAGCTTTCTAGTACTAACGGTCACAGAGATTAAGCGAGGACGGACGGACAGACATGGCGAAGCTATAAGGGTTCCTAGTTGACTACGGAACCCTAAAAACAGTATACACTGTAGCACAGTTTTCTTACTGAAAGCACTTCGCATTTTATATTACTTTAAGAGCTGCTCTTTGCGTTCTTTCTAGTTTTAGGAAGACCCACTACAGGCCCACCCCCGCCCCATGCTGGCAGGCAGTATGCAACAAGTGATTGACAGAGCGTCAAGTAGACCACTCGGGACTTGTGTACTTATGTCATCTCATACGAGTGGCGTAGTTTAAAAAAAAATGTTGTTACCAAGTTGAGATATTCTGTCTAACAACACGCCCAAGTACTTTATTGCTACCCTGCTCTGCCCACACTCTCTCCATTTGTCGTGAACCCACGCGGCCTCCAATGAGGCAGGGTCGCGGCAGGCCACGAAGGAGATGGCGGGACGAACTACTTTAATTTTACTTTACACGAAATAAGGCTTGAGTGCTTTGGACATGAGTGAGCTTTGATGGATTGTTTGTGTGTGTATGTAGCACTATTTTTTTGAATATTATTTATTAATAAGTAACAATTGTACATTAGTGTCGCTTGTTGAATGATACCTTTTTACAAAAATTGTGGCACTTACGTATTTCCGATCATGAGGACATTAAGGATTGTATCAATGAGGGATTTTCTTTTTAGCTCTTCCCTAGTCGCTGGATAGATGGCGCTAGGAGTAAGTATGATAATGCAAGGAACGGAACCTAAAAAAACTGATTTTAACAAAGCGCGAGAAATGTTGGTTATATTCGGAAGGTTAAGCAAATGAAAGTGTCAGTCAACAAGAGTATGTGACGTGACACAATGTTTTTTTTTCAAGCGTTTTGGCTTTATCATAGTAAGTTCAACGCCATCTATACAGTTTTTGGAAACTAAGTTTTTTTTTAAAACCTCAAAAGGAAAACCTCTCATTTAGTTTACATTTGTAGGCACAGTAATATAATATAGCATGGAACACCCACACTTTTGAAAAAGTTTGCTAGACGTCGTGTGTGTGATGTGAAGAACATAGATCAGTTTAGAAACACACTTCAAACATTGAATAAGCAGCTTTTCGTAAACACAAGAAATAATTTCTATCTAAAGACAATAGTGGTTCGAAGCATTGTTTTAGTTGTCAACAACAGACGGGCGCAAGATCCGAGGCACCGGCACAAAGAGGCGTAACTAGTCGTGCAAGAAAAGCGTTAAAAGTGAAGACCCAAAGGCATTGGATGTTGTTTCATATTCTATTTATGTAAATAAATGACGCATTAATGCCATTATATTCTGTTTTAAAAATACAAACCTAAATAAACTTGGACGAGGCCAAAGGAGTGTCGTAGCAGGCGGCGCGCGGTGTTCTGTACTTACTGTACTACCGCCATCAGAGAAAGGCGTCGTCGTGGTTATTAAGACAGTAGTGTCCCCCTAGCCCCCTAGCCCCCTAGCCCTCTACCCCCTAGCTGCCATAAGTTAAGTTGGCTGCAATCAAATAGCCATAAGCAACCACTTGTGGACATGTTCCTCTCACACGGGGCACATCAAACTTGCCTACGCAAGCAACAGGTTACAGCATGCATAACACAACAGCCGAGATTCCTCCAACATCCATCCTCTTCCTGTAACCGTCTTAAGAATATCTCCGTCTCGCTCGTGTGACATCACGGGCTCACCCGTCGCTGTCGGGAGTTCAGAAGTATCTTTGCTTTACGAGTTTGAATGGTATTTCTCAGAAAACAAAAAGTTCTTCCCAAGTACCCCCTCCTATAGATAAAGATAAAAGTTTGTTCAGAAAGAAAAGTTGCAGCTTTATTAGATTCGAGTTGAGTTTATAAACGTGATTTTTGGTTAAAATTTCAACAGTCTTAGGTCTAAATCTGCCTATTATAAGTATAGTTGAAAAATATTTATTAACGTACGTATGTACACCTTTCCAAGGTCTTTTATTTATTTATTTCACAAATATACAGATTTAACATGTTTTATCTATGCACAATTTATGAGCTTTGGTAGTAACACAATATTATTATGTATACGTATAGCTATATAGCTTATATGTCAAGAAAAAGTGCTAGATAACCCAGCTAAGGTAAGTAAGTAAGTTCGAACCTTAGTGTACGTACAGCCGAATACAATAGTGAAACAACGCCGGGAGAGAAAAAATTAAATTAAAATGTAAGTTACGTCGAGCAAGTTGCGCCGGAGTTTGATCGCTCGCTGGTAATGACGTCACGGCTCACTACGATCAGATATCTGAAGTAGCAAAGTTGTGAACTAAGTTCACCTTTTCTGTTAGAAGGTAGGTTCAGAATTTCCTGGTTCAGAGGTTCCTGTAGTCCTAGTAGATGTTTATGCAAATACTTTTATTCATTGTTCAGGTCTACTCGATTTTGAAATGCGATTTGTTTATTCAATTAAATTTCAACCTATGCATGATTATCTGTACTCCCACTGGACTTATAACTTCTTAGAGCCTCTTACAAACTACATCTGCAAAGCGCGCAACATTTCGAGTTCAAATTCACTCAAGCAAATTCTAGTCTAGTAACAAAGTTATTGAAGTTGAAGTAGGTAACTACTAGCTACTGATACTGCCGCCCCCAAATCCTCACAAAACTTACACTCTTGAGACACTGGCGACCACACGGCCATCATTAATTAAGACTTGCCACTAAGAAAATAGTTGGACCTCCTGAACTTTCAAAGGCGAACTCGAGAGCAAATGAAATCACATAATTGAATTCGCCAAACTCGTATCGAAGCAGGAATCGAGAGTGTGGTCCAAGTCACTCGCGATTCTGTTGGAACCAACCCAAACACTATCACGATGCAACGACTTAGAGTATTGTACCCGTACTTACGAAACTTTGTCTGATTGCGGCAATCGACACAGAGCATTTGAATTTTAAACCATTGACTGTTGAAATAAAATATACTCCAAGTCGGTAATCCGTCGTGTTTGCTTTGTACCCCTTAGGCCCTTTGATGTGAAACGTAGTGCTTGTAGGTGAGATGTAACGATATCGCAAGCGTCAACGGCCCGCCCGGCAGCCCCTGCAGCCCCTGCAGCCCCGGCAGCTCCTGCAGGAGGCGACCGCGCAGCACATCAAGTGTCCAGCGAGAGCCAGTCGATAGTCGATAACTTTGATTACCTATTGAAATGGCCCATGTGTATATTTGGACAAGCTTTATATAATTGATAGAGACATTTCTTGGTGCTTTGGTTCAATTCTAAAATTAATTAATATTTGATTAGTATCTATCTAATATTCGAACACAGATAGACACTTAACTTAGTCTAATTGGGTACGTAACGAATGCTCTCAAAACTACGGAGGGAAACATCTAAAAAAAAAAAGTAAAATGAAATAATATCAATATGTTGCATCCAGGTACATAGAACCCTAGCCAGGATGTACTAAGTAACATACATAGTGTCAAACTGTTGTAAGCGTAGAATGGGATACGGGTAAACTAGAGAAATAGCAAAAACTAGAAAAATTTCGAAAAAAATAATAATAATAAGAGAAATAGCTCTCTTAGCTTGTACACAGTTTATTGTTACAAAGTCTAGACCTGCCGAACGATCACTGTCGATTCCTTAGGACTGAGGTCCCTTTCAGACACCATACCTCTAGACTCCGCCCAACGCCAAACAAAGGTGCTTGTGTTTAATTTTGAGTGCATACTCATCAGAATTCGACAAATATATTATAATTCATAATATTATATCCATCGTTATACTAAAAAAAGGGTTTTTAAATGAAATTAGGTCATAGAACTTTTGTTATTATTTCAAACGTTACACCCAGTTACTTGCTTTTTTGTAGTGCCGCTACAAAAAAATTGGTTGGTTATTCATTTAAATTGAGGATTCAGACCCGTTCCTGATATTCGTAACGCTCCAATGTCACTAATTATATACCTACCTGTTGAAATAAAGGTTCACAATTATATACAATCCATCCCAAAAATAGGTATAATGAGTATCTGCGCGGGTCAAGATTGTGGGTGTTTGTGGGCGCTTTGTGCAAAAGTATCGCTTTACAGAAAGAAGAACCACATTTTGGTACCGGTCAACAGTAATTATTTTAGACAAAAGCAATTTTCCAGTTTTGTGTCGAGCTAGCGCCTTTTTTGAAGTGAAAACTTCTTTATGCGCGTTGAGCACTTTTTGGGTGAAGGAAAAACATTGAACTCATCGTCACGTAACGTAACGTGCGGTCACGTTTCGTAGCACTCGTAGCATCCGCTAAGGCATAGCACCACATATGCATGCGCGGGGCATAACCAGTGCTACGACTGGGGCGCGGCCTGTGTACTTTTTGTTTTCACTTCTATCGGCATTTCCCAAAGACTGCCCCGATCGTTTTTTTTTGGTAGTCTTCATTGTGTCCCACTGCTGGGCAAAGGCCTCCCCTTTGTCCCTCCACCAAGCCTCTCTGTTCTGTGTTATTTCTTTCTGGCTTTCCCTGCGACAAATAAAAAACTTGAGTTATTGGCCGACCCACCGTTACTAATATCTGATACATACAGAGGGCCTAGATAAACATGTAATTAACATACAAGCTTCTATAATTCATGTCAAACAATACATTTCTGGCTTCTCCATCATCGTGCCTGCTGATAGGATGACCCTTAGCCTTGGCTCTCGTGAACAGCACATAGTAACTAGCTAACAGAGCAATCGGTGATCTCGTGGACACCAGATCATCGTCACACTGCTGTCCACCACTAAGAAGTGTCCCGTTACTGTACCTACCATCGTCAATCTGGCTCCTTATGCTTTTTTAAATGAACTCACATTTTGCCCACATTCTATATCGCTAGCTTTTGAACAAATAAAGTCGGCTAATTGAATTTTATGTGAGCGTCACGCGATATCATGATATCGTTTCATACACAATTTACTCAAAGTATAAATATCCCATTCTATGCGCCAGGGATTTTTTATTGAGCATTTGAAATTGTAAGTCATTGAGTTGTAGTGTTATATATCGCTTTGTTTGTTTTAAATGTTGAAATGGATAAATCCATGCGTGGGATTCAAAAGTTTCATATATATTTTATTTGTTTTGTAATACTCGAGTTCATTCTCTCCGACCATAGCTGCACTATCCACACTGGACAGAGAACCTTCTCAAATAGAATCCGAACAAGCAATAGAACCTGTGGGTAAATCCCAATTGATCTTAATTTCCAATTTAGTGTCGTAATTAAACAGAAATGTCCACGTGAGGCCGATGACGTTTTGATTAACACTCACTAGTTATTGCGAAGGTTGCGGTCACCTCTCGCCCTCCCCCCCCCCCCCCCCTCCCCATCTCGGCCTCAGGGTGGTTACGGTCAAAGGAGTAATTAGACCGGTAATAGAAGTTCCGACCGAGTCCTACCACGGCATCGCAAGTACACGCTACTGCTCGCCGGGATTTCTCGAAATCGGTCAGTAATCGGTGTCTGCGGTTGTGTCCATCAATATCGGATTGATTTACTGATAGGTAATCTGTACTCGAGCTTAACGGTCATTCATTGATCATATAACAATAACATACACTGCGTTCTCCGAAGAGGTAGAGATGTATTAGTAATATCATTAGTATAAACATTAGGTATGGTGTAAACCCAGAATCGAACACTTGATATCAGTTGCGGCAGCAAATATTTGAGAAAGTTCGTGGTAATCCCAACACTACAGTTATCTCAGGTAGCTAACTGTTCCTCGGGGGCTCATCCCTATAGTTTAACAAAGTGTTAAATAAGGCGTAAAGTCCTGATTCTATTAAGCCGATCTCGTTCCGGGGGTCCCAGGTTACACTCCCGGCGGGTACCGATTGTGCCGGTATCAATAATTAGACCACGAAGAATCACGATGTGCTTTTTGACACTCTGCTACAAGAATCGGGATGCTGTTAATCTAAGATTAAGATGGAAGGAATTTGTCCGTCTTACAAGTTGGATTAGTTGGATTCGTTGTGTGAGTGAATGAATTAGTCATGTATGGGCAGGGAGTTTAATTACGTTGATTGCAAAAACACTTTACATAAATAAATACAGTTATTCATAACATGGTACAGTATTAAAAATCTATTAACAACAAAAACAATGAGCCTTAAGCGCTAAGAGACTAGGTTCCTCGTACAGTAAAGAGATTACCGCGGCGAAGTCAATTTTATACTTACTCGAACATTTTTAATAACTTCCGGCGATTTCACGCGATTGTTCACAATTTCAGTTTTCATATTCTTGGAACAAACATAGTTCAAACATACAGCAATCTGCAGTGCGGCGTCAAAGGGACAAAATAAATATTGAAGTCGTGACGTACGAATGTACGGGACATTGCGACTTGCGACCAATATTCATTATGACATTTTAAATGTTCACAAACATTGCGCTCCGTTGCTCTTATACTATACGCATAGTTTAATTAGCATCTGTAAAATATCATTATTTATTTATGAATTTATTTATGAGAGATTGGACACAGAAAACCGCACGAAGAGAAGAGTGGTAGGCTATGGGGAGGACTTTGCCCAACAGTGGGACAATAATGGCAAATAAAAAATAAAATAACATTAATATAATACCTACGTCAAATTACGTTTGCCTTTTAAATTGATATTTTGTAAAACTCTTTTGTTGTCTAATGAGCTGTAAATATGTAGGTATTATTAATATTCAATATGAGCTTTATAGAGAGAATATTCAGGCGTGCAGAGTGTGCTTTTTGCATGACTACGATTTCGGTGCCTTTGCAGCAGTAATTACATTTATTTTAACTTTGGTGTAGCTTCTTGTACGTGGAGTGTGCGTTTCTTTCCTATCGTTATGGGGACGAAGTGATAACATACTTATCAAGTACATGGCAGGTTCAGCATGACCCGTGAGTTCGCACCTCCCTTATGGAAGGATAGATAGAGACGGTTTTAAGTATAAGTAATGCGGATTGCAGACCGGAAACTAAGCTATGCCGAAGCTAAACTAAGCCAGCCAAGCTAAACTAGAAATATGTCCCCTACACAACCGCAAGCTCAAGAGCCGCTCAATCAGTGTTGTGAAGTTCAATTTGACGGACGTATCGCTTGCCATGAATATAATCTGTGAAGAAACTTCCGATGAAATAAAAGATAATCGGCAATCAAGACACTGGACAGCACTCATGGCGAAGGGTGCCAGGGTAGGCGCGAGGGGCTTAGCTTAGCTCGTTTTACGTGTATACGTAGCTGCACAGCGGCAAACCCAACTAGCGCCGCATACTTTAACTAGCTCACATAGCTTAGTTTGCACACAAGTATGAAAAACTGCGTCAGTTTGCTACTAAGCTGAACTAAGTTAGCTCAGTCTTCGGCCTGCAACCCGTAAGTCAGCAAAGTAAGTTGTTACTGTCCAAATGTCAGTTTCAACGAAATATTACACGTGTCGATTATAAATAAATAAATAAATATAAATATTGCTGGACATTACACACAGCGCCATCTAGTGCCACACTAAGCACTTGTGTCGTGGACACCAGATAGTTGATATACTACATAGATAATTTTTGTTTGTAAATACATACTTATTATACATATATAAACATCCATGACTCGGAAAAAAATGTCCATGCTCATCACACAAACATTTGCTCCGACCGGGATTCGAACCCGGGACCCTAAGAACGTAAGGCAGTCTCACTACCGCTGCGCCATTCGGGTCGTCAATTATTTGTCAATTATTATGACTCTGTAGGGAATCTAACGATTTCAATTGTTTAGGCAGCATCATGTTTTTGTTCAGTATCCATCTTAAATAATTGTTTTCAGTAACATGAGCACACCGCGGCATCGCTACACCAAGTCTCACAATAATTCATAATTCGGCCGTGATAGGATGACTAAATCAGGGTGCCCGCGCCTGAACTACATAAATAATAATTATTTAGAACATGAAAGCAGTGTAATTAAAACCTTAACGTAATTCAACTTGTTATGAATCTCATCTTAAAATCTTGTAGTCTATAATTATATAGTAGGTACTAAGGTATTATAAAGAAACTGAATAGCTTAGCTCTGTAATTTAGGCGGGAGCTCACCGCCTCCCGCTAATCCCGCTTTGATTATCCGCCTGTCCACAGCGAGCACCGGCCTCACACCAACTTACCTTAGAATGTGACCGAGAGGGGATGCTGTTACAAGTTCGGCTCAGAGCTCCCTCAACGAGTTGCTGAACTACTAGAAATTAATTAGAAGTTGGTTTTCATTGACTTGGTATTTCGGTACTGGGGATGGAGTTACTAAGCTCTTGCTTTGATACAATTATCTATAATTTGGGTTACAGACCTGATCGTACCAGAATACTTGTTAGAGAAGCAATTGTGGTCACTGGCTACACTACAAGAGTTACAGTACAAGTCCCAATCGTAAAGAAATGTTCTTTTCATAAAGCTGCTTGTTAAATGGACAACTCGCTGGTCCTTTTAATTTCATAAATGAATAGTTCACATTACATTTTAAATGCGCTCTGTGATACTCGGACTTTTGTCTAAAAGCCCAAAAATAATCAATTAAAAGCCACTTTGTAAAGTAGCCATCAAAACTTAGCAGACGCATTAGAAGCTTGTTAGAGGTCGGAGCAAATGAGCAAGTCTGGCAGCATCCTCTGAGGGGCACGTATGAGGGGCGAGAGGACTCGCACTCGAGGGGAGATTAGTTATAAACAGCTACATATAAGACTAGCTGACGTCCCGCGGTTTCACCCGCGTAGTTCCCGTTCCCGTGGGATTACGGGAATAAAATATAGCCTATAGCACTCACGAATAATGTAGCTTTCTACCAGTGAAACTTTTTAAAATTGGTTCATTACTTCCGGAGATTACCCCCCTACATACAAACTTACAAACATATAAACTTACAAACAAATGTTACCTCTTTATAATATTAGTATAGATTAAGGACCCCACAAAATCTAGGTAGGTTTATGAAACCAAAATCACAATTATCTTTCCTATTTTCAAAATAATTGCAATTTTAGGAAAAAATAGATATATAAAGTTATTGAAAACGTTTTCAATTACAGCTCATAACAACAAAATAGTTAATTTATTTTGGAGCCTTAGAACTTGCTTTGACTTTATATCGAAATTAGTATTAGAATAGTAGAATTAGTAAGGTTTGCTAAGCAGAGGTTGAGAGGTGAAAGTCCCTAATGGGTAGACTAGACACCCACAGTTCGCCAGTTATGATTTTGAAGTCCCATGTAATAGGGGACGACCCTATTGCCATCAGCCGGGCACAAATCTAGGGTCCGTGGCTGTTACTGAGAAATTCTTGATGAAAAAACCAACATCACTTTGCCGGACCTGGGAATCGAACCTGCGCTTGCGACCACTACACCATACTATAAATTATGTTTTTCACAGACTCATTAGACCGTGCTTTACTAATATTTACCCAAAACAGAAAGCGGTATATTGCGAAGATTAAACATTCATTAATGAATTGGTACCTATTGTATTGTTGGGAACCTGATTGTTTTAGTGCTACTATTTCAACGGAAACGTGCAAGGGTATAACTGAATGCAACGTAGCGTCAAATACTAATGGAAATATGTGTAAGTAGTAGCTCGATGGCTGACCCGATGTGTGAACTAGTTTATCCGCGATCGATTCAATTTGTGATTTCTGACTGCAATTAAAGAGAAAGCGCTTTATACAATTCATTGTTATACCTTCATTAACATCTGTCAGTGTATCGCAGACCAGGCCTGGAAGCAGCTCTCTCCCAAGCTGCGTCACAACGCCAGTCTGACGCAGTCACCTGGTACAGTATTATACATGTAACACACACACTGCTTAGGGTTTCCTACCTCAAAACGAAAAAACAGAACCCGTTATACCCGCGGTATCGCGTTGATATTAGGTCCTATAAAGGTGTGAAAAAATCAAATGAAACGTCTATGTTAACTTAAAAAAAAGATAAGGTCATTTATGCCGCAAAAAACGCATATTTCGACACTCTCAAGGGAATCGAAATTTATAGGGTACTTCCCGTTGACCTAGAATCATGAAATTTGGCGAGAAGCAATGTCTTACAGCACATGTAAAGGGAAAAATCCAAAACCCATAAATGTGTAGTTTAATAACAAAATACCTACAAGATTATACGGAACCCTCGGTGCGCGAGGCTTCGCTCGCACTTGGCCGGTTTTTTTTTAAATAAAAATGACGAGTTGAACGTTATGATCCCATCGAAAAAAAATTAAAGGGCTATTACCGTGAACAGCCCTTACCCAAAACGATATAGAGTACAAACACTCGGCGGCAGTATGTGCGCTAAGAGGCAATATCTCGCAGAGCACACAAGGAGCGATATGCTTCGCATAACAGCGCCGAACGTGTGCGAGACGCGAACGGGCGGGCGTGAGCGCGCATAACTTTGTGCCCGACGCGCCCAGATAACGTGAATCAGGCGCGACTTTTTGTCAACCATTTTCTCGGCAAGTCACTGTTCAGTGTCCCAGAAATACTAAACTAAACTTCAAACTAGATCAGTTTGGTTTCCTAGCCTGCAGTGTACCAATACCGGCCTAAGGCTTCCTTCTATTTCTTCTATATTCCAAGAGCCCGCTCGGCCTTTTCTTTGATCACAAAATTAAATTCGAGCTTATGATGAGGTTATATAATAATTAAGAACCTAATAAGATTACCCACTGCTATGTAAAACAGAAAATACGTGTGTGTAGTTTGTCGTACAACGTTACCGCGCGTTGCCACCTTCTAGCGTGTCATCAGGACGCGTGTGAGCCCCGGGACCCGGTAACGTTACGTAAGTAGGTGTTTTTTGTTGAATATATCCTGTGATTGGCTTCGTGGCTTGTTTATTTAATAACATGCCGCTTTCAATGTATAGTGCTTTATGCTTTAATCTTAATAATATCGTGTACGGACAAGGTCGCTTGTTTGTATCAGGGATCAACAGAATTCAGTCCACCATGTTTCACTTATAGGTACCACACAATTATTGAGCTTTAATCAACAGAAAACACATACGTACAATATTTTGGTAAGGCCTGTAATGATTCGTGAACTTCAATGTAATTAGTACCTAAACAATAACTGGGTTATGAAAAAATATGTTCATCATCTGCCTGGCCTTTACCCAACTATGTTGGGGTCGGCTTCCAGTCTAACCGGATGCAGCTGAATACCTGTAATTTACATGGAGTGACTGCCTATCTGACCTCCACAACCAAGTTAGTACTGGGTAATACGATACCAAGACTATTAGATACAAAGTTATTCTCTCAAAATCAATTAAACCTGTGAACTTCATTTGTAAATACTAATTAGTTTGTGACGCTTATTGAAATCAACTATTGTCCCTCCCTTCCCAACCAAAACCATAATCTCTACAAAATATAGGTATTATTATGTTTTGTGTTCAATATTATTTGAAGGCCTGCTTATACTAACCGTGACTGCCTTGGTTATTATGACTGAGTCCTAAGTCCAGCAATAGATTGCGTCGTGAGTAAATCATACGATCGTAATATTACAAAATCAAAATCAAAACATTTATTTCAAGTAGGCCAGTTACAGGCACTTTTGAATTGTTGAAACAAAGATGAAAATTAAATGTAGTTAAGTATAGTCCCAGTCACAAGACATAAAAACTGTGAAAGTACTGTAGTTGCCCATTCCCTAGCGTAGATCTCTATGGAGAAGAACGGGCAAGAAACTCCATGGACACTCTTTTAAATCAAAATGTTGTTACAAAATCTTGGTTACATCATTCAAGTTGAGATGGTATATTAAGTGAGAACAATGTAGCAAGATGTGCACGTTAAAAGTATCCATAGTAAAAACAAAAAAATACAATTCAAAAATAAACATTCATACACAATTATAGACCCCAATCTTCTATCATTGGATCAGAATCAAACTGAAGCCTGTATATCAACCCTCCTAATGCGTCTGGCACTCCTCAAACATCCCTCACTCATTCGGCACACTTGAGAGTTTCAATTTCAGTTCCTCTGGTCGAGCACCAGCTATTTAAGGACACTTGATACTAATAAATAAAACCGTAATAATTGGCTAGAAAAATAAAAAAAACACGCATGTTTTCCGCGCAAGAATACAATGAGGTATTAGGCTTTAGTAACACTCATACCATTTTGCTACTGAAAAATGTTTAACGGAAAATTTCATTAACATTGTGTGCCCGACCCGAAACTCGAAACCAGGACCTCAAACTCAACACTTGGCGCTTGCAAAAAGTTCCACGGCGGTCATACTACTCGGGTTGGTGGACAAATGTTCCATGGCGGTCATACTATTCGGGCTGGTGGACAAATGTACCACGGCGGTCATACTACTCGGGCTGGTGGACAAATATTCCACGGCGGTCATACTACTCGGGCTGGTGGACAAATGTTCCACGGCGGTCATACTACTCGGGATGGTGGACAAATGTTCCACGGCGGTCATACTATTTGGGCTGGTGGACAAATGTTCCACGGCGGTCATACTATTTGGGCTGGTGGACAATTGTTCCACGGCGGTCATACTACTCGGGCTGGTGGACAAATGTTCCACGGCGGTCATACTATTTGGGCTGGTGGACAAATGTTCCACGGCGGTCATACTACGCGGGCTGGAAGCTGGTGGACAGAAATGACACCGACTAAAGGTTACACGCTGCTGACGTCAAATGCAGTGATATACACGTGATATTGAATACACAATTTTGCAATTTTGATGTGATCTCGAAATCACCGGCCGCCGCGGCGATAAAAAAAATTCTCGTATGCTTTGAGCGCCACCCACCCCGTGCCGGGAACACGCTGCGCGATTGTACGTGAGAATTCACCCCCTACAACTACTCTTAGATCTCATACGATGCGACGACGTGAGCGAATGAGATACTAACAAACTACTACTACTTTCAAACTATTCTCAAGTTAGCCTAACTGAATGTTTTTGTCACAGTTGGGTTTTAGTTTTAAACTTTTTTTTTGTATAGAAAGTAAATGTAACTGAATTGTATACACTACACTTGTCTGCATAGTCCTCATGAAAGTAGACAAGATTATGGTTTGGACCTTAAAAGAGACTTCGACCTTTGACTTTGTTTCGGCTGTTTCTTCTCAGAGTAGTCAGGTATGTAAAACCGGCCTCATGTAGTTTAAAAAAAAAAATACTAAAAAACTCGCTTTATATAGAAAACCAAACTAAAAATACAAAATCAATTTAAATAAATTTGAATTAAGAATAGTGTAAAAAATTCTAACAAATATAAATGAATAAAATAGTGTTAATAAGAAAAAAAGTTGTATTTAAAAAAAAGGGTGGGGTGCTTTTTAAGATATTTTCGAAATGATAATCCTTCTTCTCATATCTTTCACTGAAATATTTATAACAATTGACACCATATACTCCACGCTTTTTTTTTAATAAAACATTTTTTTCTTATTAACACTATTATTCATTTATATTTGTTAGAATTTTTTACACTACTCTTAATTTATTAAAATTTATTTTATATTTTTTAGTTTGGTTTTCTATATAAAGCATGTTTTTTAGTTTTTTAAACTATTATTTATTTTCTACTTTTTAGTTTGGTTTATTTATAAAAACATTTTTTTTTTTAAACTGTTATCTAAACTATAATTTATTAAGTCAGTAACTTATCTGGGAAGTGGACAAATCGGGCACCTGCTGCCTTCTTTAGATGAGGTAGCTGTTATTTAAAGTTGATGACTTTATCGACTGTAGATCCTAGGCTACGCTAATTACTAAATGTTATTCCGCAAAATAAAAAATTGAGATTTCTGTCCTGAATATTTTGTTTTGATGTATATAAGAAGCTTTTTTGTAAATCACGGTTACCGTTATATCAAGAATACTAGCTGTTGCCCGCGGCTTCGCCCGTGTGAAGTTTGGTGACTGTCCCACGGGATCATATTTATTCATATTAGAGAGATTAATAGTATCCTACATGTTAGTCCAGGTAAAAAACTATCTATGAGCCAAATTTCATAATCATCACAATCACCATCTTTATCACAATCACCATCTTTATCACAATCATCATCACTAACATAATCACAATTACTATCACAATCACTATCACAATTGCAATCACAATCCGCTAGACCCGATACACCATACAAACAATAACCATGTTGATTTTCAGACTTTGTCACCCCATTTCCCCCCTTAAGGGGTTAAATTCTGAAAAAACCTGAATTGTTATAGGTCTTTGACGGGTGTGCAAAATTTTAATGAAATCTGGCCGTTTAAAGTGGGTCAAAATCGCGCCCTAAGAAGTCGGTTACAAACATACAAACAAACATACAAGTGAAGCTAATATAAAGCGTGTAAAAAGACAACGTTAAGTGTTTAAAAACCTATTAGCAAAATAAACATCATTTATCATGTATACAGACTAAAATTACTGTCGTGTACACTTTCACTCAACATTAATAAAACGTTTATTTCCCGAAAGCTCACCTCCACTCACACCACCACGCTTGTATCACTCCACTCGAAAAGCTATTTTAATTCGGCATTAACATTAATTATATTGCCTGATAACCAAATCGGAGCTCCTTTTGAAGTTAGTTCACCATTATAATCGTGTGCAGCACTGAACGTAGCTGTCAATCATATGCGTCAGTCGGACAGTTTTGATGAAAAACTTGCATGTTACCTGGAACGAGACATGTCTGAAATAGCCGCCAATGCAAGACACGTTGTCACTCAGTGTCGCAATCAAACAATCGTTAACGAGTAGTGAAGTGTCGCGCCGGCGTTGTCCCGGGCCCAGCTGATGCTCTACTTACGTGATAACCTGTCACTTGCGCGGGTCCAGCCAGTGGCAAGGCGGCCTGTCCGCGCCTGTCCCCACTTGTCACCTGTCCCGCTCATTGACATGCGTATTGTGTTCACTACGTGTGAAGGGTTAGTGGTTAGCTTATGTCGCGCGTGTGTTTGGGGAAACTTGTCGAATTAATATCTTGTTTATGCTCGTATGTTGATGTAGCTTATTAAGTTGTTTGGGATAATCATTTGCCCGTGTTTTAGGGTCGACTCTGCAACTGTGAAAACACGAGTTTTCATTACGCCGAAGAGGTTATTAATTAGGATAATTTTCTTGATTTAATCATACTTAATTTTGGGGTTGTTTTTATAATTAACCACAGTTCCTTCGGTAAAATCACCGACATTTTTTTTTTTTTTTCTCCTTGTAATCATCACAGGATACAACTTGCTATTATATTCAGTTCTAGCATGCCCAAACATTTTGGAAAAGTCTTCTCAAATTGACAGCTGTGAGTCTTAAAGAGGCTGGGAGGGTACGGGGTGGGAAACCCCTCCTAAGCCAGCTAACAGCAGTAAGCTGCAATGCATACTCTTAGCCGTGGAAGTGTTCGTAGAGTGTCCTCGCTGCGCTGAACATGCTGCGGGCTTGCGAGTACTCACGCCCCGTGTCTGAACATGGTGTGGGCTTGCGAGTAAACACGCCCCGTGTCTGAATATGGTGCGGGCTTGCGAGTAAACGCGCCCGTGTCTGAACATGCTGTGGGCTTGCGAGTACTCACGCCCCGTGTCTGAACATGGTGTGGGCTTGCGAGTAAACGGTCCCGTGACTGAACATGCTGCGGACTTGCAAGTAAACGGTCCCGTGACTGAACATGCTGCGGACTTGCGAGTAAACGGTACCGTGACTGAACATGCTGCGGGCTTGCGAGTAAACGGTACCGTGACTGAACATGCTGCGGACTTGCGAGTAAACGGTACCGTGACTGAACATGCTGCGGGCTTGCGAGTAAACGGTACCGTGTCTGAACATGCTGCGGGCTTGCGAGTAAACGGTACCGTGACTGAACATGCTGCGGACTTGCGAGTAAACGGTACCGTGACTGAACATGCTGCGGACTTGCGAGTAAACGGTACCGTGACTGAACATGCTGCGGGCTTGCGAGTAAACGGTACCGTGTCTGAACATGCTGCGGACTTGCGAGTAAACGGTACCGTGACTGAACATGCTGCGGGCTTGCGAGTAAACGCGCCCGTGTCTGAACAGTTGGACTACTTTACAATAAATTGTTTAAATGAAGACTGTTTTTCTGTTAAAATGGCATCGTAGACTACCTACTAAATATTTACCCATTTCAACTCCAAGGTGAAATTAATTTAATTCGTGCTCTATTGGACTGCACCGCAAAGTCACTTCGCTGACACATCGCAGCTGATATTGACTTATTACATTTTCAAAACGTACTGGGTTGGCATCTTTGCTGAAAAAATATTCAAAACTCAAATAAAACAGGTTGGCTGCAAGCTGCAATCCAGCGTTTGATGGATGTAGGACTGCAATACAAAAAAGTCTTCAGGTTTTTGTTAACATATTTAAATTTTTAACCCCCGACGTAAAAATGACTGGGTGTTATAAGTTTGCAGTGTCTGTGTGTGTATGTCTGTAGCATCGTAGCTTCCGAACAGATGAACCGATTTTAATCTTGTTTTTTTTTGCTTTAATGGTGAATTAGTCGGGAGTTTTTTAGCTATCATTAAGATGGCTGCCGCCACAAAATGGTGGATTACATAATTATATTTTCACAACTCCCTCAATATGGGTATCAAATTAAAGGGCTTGACTACTAGAATAATGTACACAATATTGAAAGGGAATGAGGAATACTAACTAACGAGATGAGAAAAAGTGATGACTGGTACCTAAGACCTAACGAATTATTTTTAATAAACTTTTAGTACATTATGTGTCGGGCGTTTTATTTTAATTTTTTAATTTAATTTTACTTGTTGTTAAAATAATATTACGTCTTCACGTGGCGGAGGACCTTTTAAATAATGTGTCATTCATATTCAAAACATTATACAGTACTTTTGCATTCCTGACATGCAACGCTTTGTCACGCTCGGTGTCTAAGCTGTGGTACCGGCCTTCCGGGACTACCGGGCCTACCGATTACCGGCAGCAAAAAATGCGAGACTTTCTGAGCTCGCCTTGCCCGCGAGAGACTTGCCTTGAATTTCATATCCCAGTAGTTACAGTATAATTATTAAGCGTTAATATGAAACATCGAGCGTCATATTAACGCCCCTCGGTTACTTTAACTATTTTATAAAAGCGGTGTATGAACTCTGCTGGGAAAGCTGGGACACCGTCTGCTCTGTGTGACAGGGGCTAAGCCGTCATCCACCTCGACGATATCTTCAAAGTCCTACATACCAGTTCTCTTTGCCTTTGAGAGCTGCAGGTGCCATTAAATAGTTTACTCAAAGTAAAGTGCCAGTCTGAGCTCGAACCTCTGACCTACAACTCACGGTCACGGCACGACATATTAACCCACAGGAAGAGTAATTTCTCAACGAACATTAAAACCCGGCAAGTGGCAGGCCGGGCGCGCGGGCGCGACTGCCACGCGACTGTGTTATCGCAGATTTACGACATCGCGCTTTCACGAGCGGCAGGTATCAGATCGTGTGAACCGGGCTTTATCGCCCAACTCCGGGTTATGAGTCGTAAGTGAATTTAACTACAGTATTACAGAGATAAGTGTCGGGAATAGATGTCTTCTTACGATGGCTTACATGACACAGATAAGCCGCCGCGAACATTGGCTTTTGTGATCAATCTGCTATTTATTGCTGGGTGAATCTTATTATCTTTTTTCACAGAAAGCACCTGATTTACTCTGAAAAGTAAACAGGCAAGGTAAACAAAGAAAACTGAGTAACCACAACCACAAGAAGTGTGAAATAGTTCCTTGTCTCCCCCATCTCCTAACACAATATACAACCCCGTGTCTCAGTTTGTTAGCGCGCCCCCTGCTACGCTCTGCATATCTCAGCTGCGCCAAGAGAGTGCAACGATAAAGAGTAATTGTGGCCGGCCGCCATCTGCACGCTCAGTGCTGAGATACGGAACAATTGTGAGTGCACGCTCTGCCGTCGACCGTCAGGTGACAGTTGGACTCTTACTGTTATACATGTACAAGAGTGTCGGTACTTACAGGTAGCTCGCTTCTATATTGAAGGTTCCGCAGAAATTAAGCTGCCCTACCAAGGAAAATACTGAGAACTTCACAAAGGGCTTGGAAGATTTTGGTATGAAGTGAGGCCGGATTAACTTCAGCCGTTTTGATTTTTTTCAAAGTAGCCTTGGTAGCTTGTACTTAGCTTGACACTTGAGAATATATTGTCTCTTTCAAAACTTGTTTGTATTGATGCCAGCTATTGATTAATATATATAGGTCTTTTGCGTGGCCGCTACTTTGAAAAAAAAAAAATGGCGGAAATTAATCCGGCCAAAAAATTAAAACCCCTTTGTACGAGTAGTCGGGGAATAAGAAAGAAAAGTGTCCCAGAAACCTTTAGAAAATATGCAAGTAACCGGACGGAATTGTCTTGACTGGTACCTACTTAATATGAAGCTAACGGATTTGTGTAATTCCGTAATGTTCTAGAGAAGCGATCAAGCTCGGATACTGTTGTTAGTTTCTGGAGATTTTAAAATGTTCTGCTGAGCACAGAGATTTCTAACTTATTGCTCGTTTAAATCGTCGCGTTATCAAATAGTTTCGGGTCCGTAGCAACCGTAGTCATGGGAGCCTCTCGCAGCCCCTAACGACTAACAAAGATTATCAAATAACATTTTACGCGTTCCTCGAATGATACCAGTCAGACAAAGGCACTTCTTTTATAGTCAAGTACAACTCGGAGGTGCTCGTTTACCTAATTTTATTTCGAGGCTCGCAATAAAGGTGGTGGGTTGATTGACGCGTTACGACTTGGCCCCTGTCCCTGGCGCCGCGCGCCGCCTGGCAGCCCTGTTGCCACCTCCGCAGCGGCATTGGTTTGAGGAAATCATTGCTCTTTTATTTTATAGCAGAGGTAATGGGTTATTTATAACAAGATGGTAGCTGTGAGACGCTCTGGGGCGCTAAAACGGTAAGTTTCTTTTCACAACGGCTGGAGCTATTTTTAGATACGCTCTTGCATGATCTCATCACCCTGGGTGAAACTTGCGGCTGACCGCACTGACCGCACTCACCGCTTGCCTCGAGCTTCAAGCCGCATGCGTGTCGTATCACCTGTGGACGCGGACGAGGCGTTAGCCCCTTCTACTGCAATGACTAAGGCTATAACGTAGTCGGGCTGGGATTTTATTCATACGTAGATGTGTAAGTAATCTCGTAAAGTTATATTTAGCATCTAATTACAAAAGCTGTTGTAAAACATGTGATTCTCAATTAGTTGTACGTACCCGCACGGAACGCTACCGCAACGTAATTTACACATTGTTTGTCGGATATTTCACGGGGAGAGCGGGGAACACCGGACCAGGGTGAGCGCGGCACCTTTATTGCACACACCACGTTTTTATAAAACTTCATGCTTTGTTTTAGAATGTTTTTATTACATATCGAGCGGATATTTTGAGGGCCACCTACGTACTTTTTACGATTACGTACCTCGAAAGGTAAAAAAGGAATAGAATAGAACCCTTATAAGATCACTTTCTTGTCCGTCTGTCCTTCTGTACGCCGTCCGTCTGTCACCACCGATTTTCTCAGGAACGGGTGGACCTTGCAAGTTGAAATTTATGCGAAATACTGAGGTCTATAGTCTCTATTAGGTGTATAAAAATCAAGGTCCTAAGTCAACAAACAAACAAATGTAGATTTTCGTGAAAACTTGTAAGCACCAATATTTACCTTAATTTTCATCTTTTTATATTTTTCGAATTTTCCCTATAGTTGTGCTGTAACCAAAATTGACAATTCTAGGCCAACCGGAAGTACCCTATAGGTTTTGGGTTGAAAACCTATAGGTATGGTAGTTGCCGTTGACCTAGAAACACGACATTTGGCAAAATTTGGCGATTTTAATATTACAAACTTATTATTTTGGGATGGATTCGAATCAGCAAAGTTAAGTTTGTCCTTTGAAACGTTTGTACGGAACTCTCGGTGCGTGAGTCCGACTCGACTTCACTTCAAGTGATCATAGAAATTATAAATAACAGTAAGTAATTTCAATGAAGCCCCTATTGTATCTGCTGCGCAAATAAACTGAGAGAAAGCTTACTTTTATGATGTTTGTATAAATAAAACCTCTTGCCTTCGACTGTTACACGGAAGAGTGAGCGAATAAAACGATTTATTATCAACTTTACTGTATTAGATAAAAAATTATTCGGAATTATTTTTCATAAAAATATTTTGTTGTCCCAGAAAACCTTACCAAAGTGTAAATGAGGGAAAATGATCTCACATAATGTAGGTACACTCTAATGTTTTATTTTCCAATCATGATTAAGATTTAAAATCAAAGCCTATCCCTCTTGTATTTCTAAAATATATGAACATCTCCACAAACACGGGAATACAAATACCACCGCGAGCTTCTTCTTCTTATCGTATCGATGTTCCTTCCAATTACACGGTTTAGCAGCATCATTCTAATCGCGCAGACATTTTGTCTTTCTTTTTTGTCGTGTTTGCGACAAGAGCTGCAGAACAAAGCGTCGTCTTTGTTGCCGCGTCTCGGCCCTCTGCTCACACACGTTTGTTGCCCATTATGGCGCACCAGAGCCAGTTCTATTCCCATTGCGTCCCATTGTCGACTAATGTCAAGCTCCTTCACCCAGTCCTTTGACAAATCTATACACTTTATGTAACTCAAGCGCCAATCGTAATAAAAACTCTATTTACGGTAATGATGACATGTTTGGTCACATTTGTGTGAATGAGCGTTCATAATTTAAGTTGACGGCTCCGACAATACGCGTTTTTCACACATGGCGATGCTAACACAATATACTCACAACAAAAACACCCGATTATGTACCCATTAGCCGCTCTCCCCCCAGTACTCACTGTATACGATCATGTACCCATTAGCTGCTCTCCCTACGATCATGTACTCATTAGCCGCTCTCCCTACCACTCACTGTATACGATCATGTACCCACTAGCCGCTCTCCCTACGATCATGTACCCATTGGCCGCTCTACCTCCCACTCACTTTATACGATCATGTACCCATTAGCCGCTCTATCTACGATCATGTACTCCTTAGCCACTCTCCCTCCCACTCACTGTAAACGATCATGTACCCACTAGCCGCTCTCCCTACGATCATGTACCCACTAGCCGCTCTCCCTACGATCATGTACCCACTAGCCGCTCTCCCTACGATCATGTACCCACTAGCCGCTCTCCCTACGATCATGTACCCATTAGCCGCTCTCTCTACGATCATGTACTCTTTAGCCGCTTTCCCCCCCACTCACTATACACGATCATGTACCCATTAGCCGCTCTCTCTACGATCATGTACTCATTAGCCGCTCTCTCTACGATCAAGTACTCACTAGCCGCTCTCCCCCCACTCACTGTATACGATTATGTACCCATTAGCCGCTCTACCTCCCAGTCACTCACTACCTACCAGTTACAACTAACGTTATGCTAAATATTGTATGTTCGAAATACTTTAGTTTTTGATGAATGTTTGTTGTCCGACGCGACCAATAGTCCAGCGTTGCGTTGCGGCCAAATGTAAATAATATATGACAGCATCTGGATTGGGCCCCGCCACACCCACCGCCGGCCGCAGTGGCTACGACTCGCACACCCGATTCACTTTGATGTCTACGTATACTGTTCCAATATTTGCTTTCACTGAAATTATAAGTCGTAATTCTTTGTTTAAAAATACATGTCGTTCCGAGAATGTTCAATTTTAATTATAGTAAAAATTCCACTCTCTTATTAAGCAAAAGTCTATATGTAAATTTAACAACAGGAGAACCTTTTTCATCCAAGAGTAAATAGCAAATGCGAACAAACTCTCAAGTACAGAATACCATATCGATGGAGATAAGGAAAGGATTATAACTGTCTCCGAAACAATGAACAACAAAAATATTTACTTTGATTTAATATGCCCAAACAATCGGGAGCGTCCGCGATCGCTCGCTACGATCCGCAGGTCTAGGCGGCACGGGGCGGCGACGGGAACCTTTTGTTGGTCTGTCCGAGATTGCAAATGGACGTGTTAGTTTACGAGAAATTCTATCGTTGCTCATGTTTGTGTAGTCTGCAAGCCCGTCAGCGGCGCCAGCTCATTAGCTAATCATTCATTCGTCAGAGCGTTCTACTTTTGACAAGCTAACAATTTTTTTTTTCAGTTTTATATTTAAAACTTTTGTTCTCATAATAGTTTCAAAGGTTTCGAAGCGCAATATTTCTAATGGCTACAATTTCCTACAAAAATAACAATCGTAAAAGCTTCATTATTGCCGATTATTGACACCTAACACCATCTCAGAAAAAGGGTACGTACGTATGGTTACGTATTTTTTGGCGCGAGGTGTGTTCAGTTCTCCCCATCTCACTCAAATGAGATGATAATAGCGACCGTCACCGAACATTGGTTTAACTTGTATCTGAGGGCAGGGTAGTGCCCCCGCCAAGACGAGTCAAGTGAAGCGCAAGGGCACTACCTATCTTTTCTCGAAACGCTTCTTCGTTTTTTGAACCCTTATAACTTAGGTTTGGATTGTACCAAATAAACAAAATTCTCGGGATATGTTGCCAATAGCGGATTTATTAAAGATATTAAGTTTTAATTACATAACTTTTATACTTTAGATTTTATTGATGTATAATAAACCCTGATTTCGTCACTGATGATCAGCAAAATACATAAATGGTACTTCCCAATGTCCCTAGAAAGCTGAAATTTGGTATGTAAGCTATTATTAGTACACAAAAAAAATGTAACTTAAAAAAAAAATCACAAGCATCTTACAAAAAGAAATGAAATCCCACCGTGACATGACAGTGCGAGTCATATGGTCTCTTCTTGGCAACATTTTACATAAAATATTTTTGTTGGGAATTAATATGTCAAACAAAGGTATTCGCTTACTATAATATTAATTCCGTATCGCTACGGTCCGGATGCCAGACGCACGTACGTTACTTATTCGGTTTGCATATATTCTGTCTCGCAAAAGATCTAAGGATTGTTTTTCGACGAACGCTATTGAACGTTAAAGTTAAAATGTTTTCATTACATTGTACTCTGATATTTCAATAATGAAAATATGTCTTGGAAATTAATTGTGATTTTACAGTTTAAAGCTAATAGAACATTTTAATTGTGTTTTTAAGTGGTTCGTGTCAGTAGTACTGCACGTTTCGATCTTATAGGTTAAATAACGCTTGTCGAGGTCAGTCCGTCGATGGGTGACCTTCCGTTACATAACAAAACCCCTCCGATCCTCAGAAGGCCCATTATGCATTTGGTTTTGCGTGTCATTTGTAGATCTTTTCCGGGTAGTGAAAAACCTGTAGGTCTGACAACCACTCACACACTAGGTACAGCACAGTACTCCAAGTAACATACTGATAAAATACTGAAAAAGTAGAATACTGAAAAGTAAAATACTGAAGTAAAATACTAAAGTAAAATACTGAACAGCTTCATGAACAAACATACTTGAGGAAAGGCTACAAGTTTTGATATCATTCATACAAACATAGAAAAATAAAATACAAAAAGCAAGTTAAAAGAATACAAAGTAGAAGTAGCCGTGGGCCACAAACGCACAGTATCTTGGTGGTTCAATGTTAACAGTAAGTCAAATTGAATAATTGACGAATGTTCAGTGCGATACAGCACAGTGCTTAATGCTGAGCGCAATTGTAACAATTTATTCATTAGTTAAGGAAATAACAATTATAACTTATTCCGAATCGAAGAATTACAATAAGAAGCAGAATTAAAATATATTTCTATACAAGTGTATTTAAATAAGTATACTTTTATTCTACTATAAAATTAACTACATTAATGAACACATTATAACAGATTCACTGTAACAAACAATAAAAGGAACACACTAATGAACACATTATAATAACTTCACTGTAACAAACAATAAAATGAACTACATTAATGAACACATTATAATAACTTCACTGTAACAAACAATAAAAAAAAAACTTATTTGCAAAAAATAAAACCGACTTCAAAAACACAACAAAGTGAAAAATAACTTTGGCTTCAGAAGTCGGTGACTTCTGTGTATTTGATTCAGTTTCTTTGCCACCGACTTCTGAAGCTAAAGTTATTTTTCACTTGGTTGTGTTTTTGAAGTCGGTTTTATTTTATGCAAAAAAAGGATTTTATTTTTCTGTTTTTAGTTGTAATATCCTATACAAATATTAGCTATACATTTATTTTAACATAACATAACATCACCCCTGTAATCCCTGAAGAGTTGTGCTGATGTGTACCCAGTAGTACCTACACCCACATTTCGACAGTTATGTTTATGTTCAATGTAATAGGGGCGAGCGCTGGCGCTAATCCAGACTCCGTGGCTGCTACTGAGAAATTCCTGATGGAAAAACCCAATAACACTTTGCCTGACCTGGGAATCGAACCCAGGACCTCATGCTGAGTTGTTGCCACCACTAGACCAACGAGGCAGTCATTTATTTCATATTGTTAACAATACATATCATGGAAATAGGCTTATCCCCAATAAAATGGAACCCCACACACATAACTGTCGAAATATGGGTGTACTGTACACATCTGCATAGGTACCCCCTCAGAACATACAGGCGTGATCTTATGTTACGATGTGGTGAAAACAGCAAACATCCAAGCGGTTGCAGCAATCACGACCGATTTGCTATCTATAATTTAAGAGTTCCACTGTATATCTCCGAAGATCACCTTCAGATCTTCACCAAATTTAAACGGGACCACCGCGAAGTAATTTATCGGTTCACAATTGGCGAAAAAAAGGCTGAACATACACCTTTGGTATCTTGGAGTAGATACTATTCATTCTGTGTTTTGGAGCTGATCTGCTAATGGAGCCAAGAGGATTTTAATTTAGTGCATGAGAAAATCGTGTTTATTTATACTACATAACATTTGTCGTTGGTGTTGAGGTATTAAGGGGTGGTTATCTGTTGTCCTCAGACGGTCAAGCGGATGGCGGCGGCGGGGCGGGTGGCGCGGAGGACGACGAGGAGGACCCGCCGGGGTGGTGGGGCGAGTGTGTCAGCACCTGCCCCCCGCCCGTGCAGGAGCTCTGCACCTCCAACCGGTTTGACAACCTACACGTAAGTACTCACAGCTGTATTCTGTTTGTAGCTCTTAGGAGCTGGAGGCAGTTCATTTTGTACTCTTTTGTTCTATTTTTTCTTTTTCAAAACACGAGCGGGTTTCTAAAAAATTGCTGCCTTAACGTGCGTGAGTTGCCTTCAGAATAAGTACCTCACCAGGGATTTCTGGCCCCAAATTAACGATTCATTCTAGGTCGATACATGATATGTTCAGCTATGTTCTGACAGCTGCATGATCAGCCTATGAAGCCCCTCAGCTGGGACACAGGGCCTCTGTGGGTGAGAGGGAGCGGCTGTCACCCAGCTCGCGGGCTCAGTTGCGGGCTGGTTGGAACCTTTCCGCTGCTATTTACGGATACCTCAAATCTAGAACTCGAAAAAAAAAACTATTTCATGAATAAGTCATTCAATGGGGTCAAATGAACTTAGAGGGTTGTATTGATGATTTTGATGATTATAATTCTATAACTACGTGTTACGGATGCGAATCACATTTTCATCAACATCTAACTTGGCTTGCAATAGCAAAAAACCGGCCAAATGCGAGTTGAACTCGCGTGGAGATGGTTCCGTACAATGCCAAATTGTTTTTTAATTTTTGAGGTGAATAGTACGTAACTTTTCCTTTATTTTTTTATAAATATTTTTACGGTGCTTTTTAAATTAATACAAAATATCACATTTGAAATCCTCACAGATAGACGCAAGTTAACTACTACTAGCGCTTTCTAGTGGTGTTTTAGTGAACTATTTTCCATAAGTGAACGTACATAATTTCGATTGATAGAATTCTTATAATTTCTCCTGTAATCTGCAAGCAATTAACTATATTCTGTATTTTTTTCAAAATTGTAGGCTCAGTAGTTTCGGAGAAAATCGACGAACAGTCAACAATTCGAATAAATGTGTTAATGTTAGTCTCTCGTTATATTATAAAACACGTTGGAGTGTTATTTCCTATAAGTAAATCATATTTCTTTGCTGGCCTTTTTTATGATTTGGCAGTTTTAGAAAGGCAAATTGATGAGTGACGTCAAGTGATCTAACAGTAAATTTCGCTGACGGTACCTTTAACATTAATTGAGTCTAAACCTCGCAGCCGTGGAGGTAGGAAGGTATCTAAGCACATGTTCTGATCTGTTTTAGTACCTAAACCAAATGATAACGTCCAGATTTCTCAGGGGACAAGCTCGAACGTTGCGCTAATACATAAACTTATGAAACTAGTTAGCAGTTCAGCTTATATATAGACGATTTAATTTTTGTTGATTTCGTCATTCACACAACAGAAAATGAATGAAAAGTGAAAAATGTTTTTTTAGTCGACTGATCCAACCGGTGTTTGATTCCAACAGTAGGCATTCTTTTTACTCGCGCTCTGAATTATTGAAAAATCATACTATAAAACGAGTAACGTACGCACGTTCGTGTCGCCCGAAAATGGAAAGAATAACAAGGAAATGTTTGATCACAGATTTAGTTCGTCCGAGCGGACTTCAATTTAATTTAGTGTAGGTACATACGGGTTATTGTGTACAGTTAACATTACTGGCCAAATATGGCGGTTTAATCAATGGCTGTGAGTAAATACAGCAATGGTCTGTTAATAGTGCGTTTTGTACGTATAAATGTTAAGATAGTTAGTATCTAATGGGTACACTACATAAGTCCGAAAAACTTTATTCCGAAAGTCAAAATACCGATTTTAGTCATTCCGAAAAATTCAATGGTTCAAAAGGAATGGTTCAAAATTCTTAATATAACAACTCCGCTAAATCATTAATCCTATTTTCATAATTCCTAAATTTTAATATTCCGAACGTTCATAATTACTATTCCCTAAGAAATAGTTTTTGGGTAAATACCTGAGCTAATCGAAAATTATAACACTACTTTAGACCAGGCTAGAATTGTTTCGACCCATCATACAGGAGTTACTTGATCGACTTACAGAGAAAGTCAAAAGCAAGTAGGCTTCAAGAGCGAGCGAAGTGAGCTCACTTCGCTCGCTCTTGAAGCCTACTTGCTTTTTTAATGAAATTTGTACAATTTACCTGCCTTGGACAGGTTAGAATTTTTTCGACCTACCGAAGTTACCTGGGCGACTTATAGACAAAGTTAAAATTTAAGAGAAGCTCGAAATTTTTTACATCTTGTCTCGAATAAATTTGGGGCAAGGGGCTTCTAGTTTATTTTAGCCTCTGTCTATACCGGTTGGTCATGCAAAAATCCATTAGAAGTGTCAATATAAAGGCAGAAAAGAAGGAGTCTTTGTGATAAAAGTTTTTTGCAGGGTTCGAACCACGCGCGTTGGTTTAAGATAAAAAAACTTTTTTGCAAAAAATAAAACCGGCTTCAAAAAACACAAAAAAGTGAAAATAACTTTAACTTCAGGGGTCGGGGGGCTTTCGGGACCAGGACACGGTCCCGGATTCCCCCTAAATATTTTTTTGTGGTATTTTGGGACCACAAGAAAATAAAACAAATTTATGTCTTGGGAAAGTACGGTCAACCAAACATATTTCGTATTGAGTCGTTCATCAACTGGTCCCACATGCCTACGGCCCATTTGGGATAGGTTGATGAAAATCAAAATAAGTAATATTTCGTTCTACAACTCGTCCCACGTATGAAAAAAGTATAATCAGTAGTAAAAGTGTTAGTGTGGAAAAAATATTGCCTATAAAATATTTAATCATCACAACATTGTCTAGATGCTAGTTATGGGCCTAGTTAGTAACCTGACGAAAAGTACTAGGCGATCATGAATTTAAGAAAGTATTATTGATTTCCCATGATGGCAAAACCAAAAATTTTCGTAGATGGAATTACCTTCTTTAATTTATGTTAGCCTAGTACTTTTTCTAAGGTAACTTATCAATTTGTTTGAATTAGTCATTCTTAAAAAAATATTGTTATAATCTTGTCGTCCTAACTATACTTAACGTTGATAAAGTTTAAAGTTCCACGCAAAAAGAAACGTGGGACGTTGCAGAACGAAAATATTATTTATTTTGATTTTCATGAACTCGTCCCAAATGGGCCGTGGGCTTGTGGGACGAGTTGATGAAAAATAGTACACTTAGATACAAGTAGAGATTTTTTTTTTCTAATACCCCGTCTTGAAAATAAATTCATGTAATTGTTGATCACAATATTATTTCAGCTTACTGTACTCTAACTTTTGTTTTCTTGTGGTCCCAAAATACGGGTTATTGTACATTCGTCACAAAGTTAATTCGCCACGAAAAAAAGTATGTGTAAACTCGCCACAACTCTATTTTCATGAAGGAAAATCCGCCATATTGTTTATTTCCGTACAGATAGCAGAAAAATCAAACAATAAGTAGATTATAACGTTATTTAATTATTTTCAATAATCACAGAACATATAAATCACAGTTCTACTTACAGCTAAAATATACGCTAATATTGTCTGGTTTTGTTCTATTTTAAGGCCGCGTTGTCAAGGACAGCGTGACACGCCTAATCCTAAATAAACATGTATTGCAAGTGGCTGATTTGCTTACAACATTACAATTATAAGAAAAACAATATTTTTTATTTTACAAATTACTTAAACATTTATTTGTATTCAGTAAGTATGGACATTACTTACAATTTACAAATCTAATAAAATAAACTAAACTAACTAACTTAAACTAAAAACTTAAAAAATGGCGTCAAAAAACTCCTCAACACTGTCAACTGGTAATGTCCCCAAGAGACTGGCGGCTGAATTCAAATAAATGTTTAAGTAATTTATAAAATAAAAAATAAACTGCTGGTAAAAAAAAAGAAAAATAATAGAGAGATAATTAAATCACAATTATACAATAATCACGTTTTTTAATGTTAATTTACGTCTACAAAAAAAATCACAGTTTTACTTACAATTAAATATATATTTATTGCAAAATGTTGATTTGCCTTCAGCTTCTCATCGACTTGTATCTTTACTACTTAACTATCAAAAATGTTTCCACTACTAACCTCTACGAACCCGCCTCAGTCAATATTCTAACGTTTGTAGTAATCGTATCCATCTTCAAACAGACTTTATCCAGTAAATATCGCTCCGAAATAAGTTTGACTCAACTCGAATATTTTCTTTTAAATACTATAAAAAAATCTTCCACTACTAACCTCTCCGAACCTCCCCCAGTCAAGTCTATCGCTAGTAGTAATAGTACAGGCTTTGAAACAGTATTTACGTCATAAAAATCGTTTTCAAACAGTATACTCCAAAACTTTTTTTTTCTGTTTTACTTCCAACGAATACAATCCACTACTAACGTTTATCTATGATAAACGGCTGAAAAAACAGATTTTTCGAATTTTGCGGAATGAAACGGAAGGACCTGATTGCCTGGGGTGCGATGTCAGAAGTCCTCCACGTGTTTCTGGCGGCAGCTGGTCCCTCTCGATACGTCTGGAGGGAAGAGCAGCTGCTGGGCCGGTGCACCCTGGACGCGGCGGTATCCTTCTCCGGGGAATGAGAGGAAATGAGAGTTTCCTTTTATCCCCCGGGGAATGTGACCGCCGCGGCTAATGATTCTGACAAGGGTAGGGTCCATTCAGGACCAACGGTGCGTTCCTCTGCGTGACCCTCTGCAAGGCAGAGGGCACAGCAGAGGAATGAGGGCGGGCTCGGTGTGCATTCACCCTGCCTCCGAGCAGACAGAGAAGGATGGGTCCTCCTCTGTCACCGCCAATCTCGTAATCCCAGATCTCGTAATCTTAATCGTAATCTCGTAATCGTAATCGTAATTAAGCTCCGCCCAGAGCGGGAGGAGTTATTTGATGATTTCCCATCCGAAAAAAAAAAAAAAAAAAAAAGGACCTGATTGTTGCCTCTTATATTGCCAACAGCTCTCGATCGTACGGGCTGTATTTCCTCTGCGAAGGGCTGTTCCTCGAAAAGAATGGCAGTGGCTGCCTTTCCGCCTTACTCCGCTGCTGCAGTACGGCTAGAAAAAGATAGATACAGCGAGCGAGCGAGCGTGTGATAGCATGTGCAGGAGCGCAGGAGAAAAGAAAGATTTTACAAATCATTTTCATTACGAGCGCTAAAAACCAATAACTTTGTTTGCTACCAGTAAATTATGTACCTATGAAGACTTGTGACGAATTTACACATAGTTTTTATGCATGTGACGAATATACTTTCAATGTATGGAGTTTACAAAAAAGTGACGAATTAACTTTGTGACGAATGTACAATAACCCCAAAATACCACTCAAAAATATTTAAGGGGAATCCGGGACCGTGGTCCTGGTCCCGAAAGCCCCCCGACCCAACTTCAGAAGTCGGTAAAACAAAAACTAAATCATTTAAAAAATGATCAAACCTACCTACGGTATTATAAGCCTGAATTTGAACCTTCACTTAATTTATTCTTCGAAAAAACCTTCCACACTTGTTTTCAATAAACGCAATTCATTATGTTGTAGGAAAAATAGTTTAACTGGTGAAACATTTAGTAAAAGAAAATTGGCCCTATATTTGCCGTCCCTAAAATCTGCTGCCCTACGCTCTTCTAGCCTACTCAGCCTAGTGGTAAATCCACCACTGCGAACTCCACGTAATAACTTTGCTGGAGTCTTCAAAATTATGGACTGAATATATAAGTAGCTACAGATCAAAGTTCGGGTTATGATGTCCCACCGTAGGTGTACCTATATTCAAATTCTCTACAATTCTGGTGAAAGGCTTGCCACCTATTGCCTATATATTTGTATACCTATATATTTGTATACCTACAGCGTACTTTAACACAACTGGCGGAATAAGAATGCACTTTAATTAAAATACACCTCTGACTAACTCTTCGTGGAAGAGACGTGAGTTTGTTGTCTCTGGCTAGAGAGTTATGTCCATGAATATTTTTGTTAGTCTGTAGCTGAACACACACATAGTCAGGGCCAGTCAATTTATTGAAAGAGCCAGGTTGGGACCCAGCCGTAGACGATGTGACGAGCTAACCGGCTAACTGGCTAACTGGCCCATCGTACATGTTCCGCGAACACTCGCTAATTGGCTGGGGACTGTTCCTGCGATGGATATCGCACTGAGCCCCTACTAACTACTTCGACGTTTGAAGTAGGTAGGCACTAAGAACAACTGCGTAGGACTTTATATGATCGACTTAGCTCCATGAGCAAAAACTTCACAGAAATGAATCCACGGAATTCTAAAAAATATTTTCGCTGAGCGACGAGAAAGTCGGGATAAGGAAAAGGTTACACAATAAAACTACAACGTTGAATGATAATTATTTTATTCTTAGATTAACATAAGTATCCTCGACACCGTTACGAACTTTGCGAAACTTGAAGTCATAGTAAATGTCATGTGAAAAATGTCGTTCTGACTTTCCTTGGAAACTCCAAGGTATATCTCGCTTAGTTGACATATAGCTGGAGTCGTATGAACATGGCGATGGCGTCACAGATATATCGTCTATTCCTGTTCACAAACAGTCGGTATCTCCATCGCAGTTCTGTTTACAATAGAGCAGGAACCACACGAGCTAACTCCTACTCACTATCGTACCTACTGAATTCTCATAAATTCCAACACTGACCACTCTGAAAAAAGATTTTAACAGCCGATAACTTCAGTTCTAGTAATTTGACTACTATAATAACTCCACCTGACGTACATTCAGTTTTCTCGAGGTGTTGTGTGAAGCGGCGCGCAGACGGCGCGTCTCTATCGCTGCGCTGATAGTTCACCGACCGACAATTTGAACGTGAAGCTGAATTTGTTAGCTATCTAATTGAGTAGATGTGAGCCCTCACACTTACTACTCGTTAAACTGTTGAATTCTGTATTAGTTTTGCTCTAATTTGAAAACACGGTCACTCGCAGCGCGTTTGTTTGTTTGAGTAAATCCTCTTTAATGAACGCTCGTATCCTAGCTCGCGCTCGTATCTTAACATCAAACAGTTTAGGTACCCGTGGAGTCAATCTGCCAACGTTTATAAACTATCCGGTAGCGATGGACACAGTTTGTGAACTGTCAGACGATTGAAGAGTGTATGAAGTGTGGACAAGTTGTACACATTGTGAAGCTTTATGAGTTTCACTGTTTCAAGTCAGCTCTAAGAGTGCGCACAGAGAAATTCCCAGTGCATACACGCGCACAGAAACATACGACGCGTCTGTCTTCGTAGATGTACACTCTGCACGAGCACAACACTTAAACTATCAAGAAGCAATCCCAATTTACCACTAGAAATACTAGAACAACAATCAATGTTCATGTCTGCGGGAGTTTCGCGGACGATAAATTTCTTTCTGCGCCTCCGCGGTTGACTCGCCGAGTAAATATTTATGTTACATTAAATAGAGAGCACTTGCTCCCGCGGCTTGTACTGAGCCTGCCCTCAGGCGGTGCAGCAGCTGCGCTACTCGAGTCATGTGGAGAACTTGTGGAAACTGTCCAGATGAGGAAAACCGTCGTGTTCTAAAGAGTAGGAAGAATGTGTAATTATTAATAACATGTTCGGTGAGATGTATTGCGCAGACATTCGCGTGAGTGATGGCGTTCTCTAAAAATATTCGATATTATTATGGTGACGCAACAGTACAATGTGTAAACATTACATTCTTATCTTATTTAACGTGGTTTTTGTGATCAGAGATTGTAAAGTAATTTAATACTAACTGACCTGGTGTTGCTACCTGGTGTTAGTGTCAATAATCAGCAGTTTAGTGACGTCAATCCAACATCTTGTATCTCGTACACATCGCTGAGTTTTATTCAGTTCAGACTAGCTCTATTCTACTCTGACCTACGCATCGTCCTTAGAAGATGACCGAAATACGATAGTTCACACTGTTTCTTTTTCCCGCTGATTTTGTAATTGACGCAATCTGTTCTCAGACACACGAACAAACTCCGCTCGTCTCTGCGCCATAAAACACGTTATAATGGGGCGAGGCGCGCCATCGAACGAATCTTTTACGGCGTCTCTAAATCACGCTCAGGTGGCGCACACCGATATAGACGCACGCCGCCGTCACGCTCCCGTCACGCTTCCGTTACGCCGCCGTGACGCTGATGTGGCGTCATGCGCGCCCTCACTGACGCCGCTGACGGCTGACGTCAAACAGTTGATACAGCGGACGAATTAACCCCGAGTTGTTCCTTTTATTGTTTGTTGAATTGGAAGGGTTGAGTTGTATCACATTACAAATTCAGCGAAATGTTACAAAATGGAAACTTCCAATATTTATGCCCTCGATTTGATATTTGTAACGTACCTACCTCATGATATTTAGTTTTAGTTTGGTCACCACTGTAGTTTTCTGTTGAAGTTTGAGACTAGATACTCGTGTACTATAAGTCTGTTTTTTAATCTCGTAGACTAAATTGACACATGCAAATGTCAAATTTACAAATAATGATAAATGTTGCCATCTCTTTTGTGCAGTGTTGTACCTACGATACCGGTTTGTTGAATCGTAACTTTTTATCTATAATAGACGAATTTAATTTTCATTCAAAGTTTTATATTTAAAATTCACGTACGTACACACGGCTGCACGACGTGCTACAAACTGCCAGGGAAATCTGACCACGCAACGCCATGCGTAATCCGACCATGGCCTGCAGTCTCGACATAAGATAGCGATTCGATCGCAAACTGACAGTCGCTAAATATTAATGAACAAAATTGCTTACCAAAACGATGAAAACGACAAATGCAAGGCTTCATCTTATATTTTGTTATATTTTATCATTTTTATATTGTTCTTCAATGTTTATACGAACCCAAATTAATGATTTTTGGTAGTCTCTACTGTCCAAGTTATCGAGTGTCATCGCAAACTTAACGATTATTTTCGCTAAGATGACATTTCCTTGCGACCGTTTTTGACAGCCCGCTAGGTCATCGCTACGATCGTTAGCATTGGTTTTATAGATTGTTTGAAATAAAAAATACAATAAATAAATTGGATTATTATTGCTGTAGCGAATTTAGCGTAGAATACGGACGTGATATGATATTGTGGCCAATTGCATGAAAATTGTGCGAAAGTGATAAACTCTTTGAATTTAGTCCATGTTCTATGTCTATGCTTGAAATTGACAGTTTACCATGTTCAATGTCTGTGTTGCAAGGAAGCAAACTATACAGGTTGTTTGGCTTATGGACCGACACAATTTTTCCAGGGATTCGGGAGGTCACTAGCTAGGTTCTACTTATACACCCTATGTCCTAAATGTCATGGCTGGTTACATATGTTTTTTTTTCTCAAATGAAAAAAATACCCAAAATGTTTCCTTTTATTCCAAATAACTTTTTCGTTTGTGAGTGTAAAGGCACAAAATATTTTTTGTTGAATTCTCCAAAGTCTTCTAAATCTAAATAAATCTTTGTTTGATAGAACTGGTTTCAAGAAAATTTCTTACGAGCTACCAAATTTATTTTCTTTTTTAAATGTATGAAATTGTACAACTTCAAAATTTATTATAAAAAAAAACTAAAAGCCATTTTGAACTTAGCTTTATTTTAAAAAGTTCTTTAGATGATACCCTTTCTAACGGTATGCTACATGTCACAAAGAACAATTCATTAAGTAGTCAAAATGTTAGTTAGGAGAGTCAGGATTAAGAAGAGACTTAGAAATGTTATCATGTTTTTATAAATTAAAGTTATAAATCTTGTTCAAATTTGATTCAAATTAACCCAATATTTATTTTGTGCCATTACACCCACAAACGAAAATGTTATTTCGAATCAAAGGATACATTTCGGGTATTTTTTTCAATAAAAAAAAAAACATATGTAACCAACCGTGACATTTGGGTCCTAGGATGTATGGGTAATATTGGACTAATTTAAATCAAATTTGAACAAGATTTATAACTTTAGTTTATAAAAACATAATAAAATTTATAAGTTTTTTCTTAATCCTGACTCTCTTAACTAACATTTTGACTACTTAATGAATTGTTCTTTGTGACATGTAGCATACCGTTAGAAAGAGTATCATCTAAAGAACTTTTAAAAAAATAAAGCTAAGTTCAAAATGGCTGTTAGTTTTTTTTTATAATCAATTTTGAAGTTGTACAATTTCATACATTTAAAAAAGAAAATAACTTTGGTAGCTCGTAAGAAATTTTCTTGAAACCAGTTCTATCAAACAAAGATTTATTTAGATTTAGAAGACTTTGGAGAATACAACACAATTTATTTTGTGCCATTAAGTGTAATGGCAAATAACTTTTTAGTTTGTGAGTGCACAAACTAAAAAGTTATTTGGAATTAAAGGAAACATTTTGGGTATTTTTTTCATTTGAGAAAAAAAACATATGTAACCAACCATGACATTTAGGACGTAGGGTGTATGGGTAGAACCTAGCTATTGACCTCCCAAATCCCTGGAAAAATTGTGTTGGTCCATAAGCCAAACACCCTGTATGATCTTTGTTACGTGTTTTCTTAAAAACGGTATATTCTACTTACATGGTTCTACACAAAAAGTGTCAATATGATAAGGTTCACCTATCTTCTATATATATAATTTTAAAAGAAATAAAATGAATTGACCAAATTTTGTTCACCATTTCTCCCTGTAATACAAAGATTTTTTTAGCAACCAACATTTTGTTACGATTTTCGTTACCCACCGACAATCGCTATCTTTGTCGAGACTGCAGCCCCATGTTTCGATGCCTTTAAATTAAACAAAAAGAAAATTATAGACATTATTATTATTAGACATTATTTCAGGATAACTTATTGTAAAAAAACGATACTTGATTTTATTAACGCTAAGTTTCGGTTGTGCCACATCACTATTTAAGAATTGCAATAAACTGACAACACTCGTAATGTCAGTTTAGTCTACGAGATTAAAAAAAACAGACTTTAGACGAACGCGTATGTAATGTTTCACGTGTCGCCAGAATAGAGAATAAGATAGAGACCTCATTTTCCACCGGAGAGAAACTATCTCACACGCCACGTGACTCACGTCACAAGAACCGTCAGCTGATGTTACAGCCATTACCGTACAGTTACGAACCTAACAGATTTGCTGAGCTTTTGATTGATGACGATTTTTTCTCGTTGCTATTATAATCATTTGAGAAAACATGTAACTACAACATAACAGACGTAAATCAGAGCTATTGCATAGTTACAAACCGGCCAAGGTCTATGTGCTCAGTAGCTACAGTAACAACCTATCATGAGGTCTTGTATATCTATACTTCTCTAGAAACAACGGAAAATATCTTCGGCTGAAACAAAACACCAGTCACAAAAAAAAAAACAAAAAGCACTTGGAAGTTAACTTTAACTCAATATAGTAACACGTAAGCCTGGAATAGGCTTTTGCCTGAGACGCAAAATGTTTTACTTCAAGATCTAAAAATATATATCATCCAAAAATCTTATCTGCTTGAAGTGAAATAACGAGTCCCGTGCCCAGCCCGTAGTAAGCTTTTAATGAAAAATGTTTTGTTGACGCCCCCAATTGTTTTTCGAGCGAGTTTGAGACAAAGTTGCTGAGCGCTTGAGGACAATCCGCAGTACTTCTGGCTTCGTACAATGTTAAGCAAAATATGAAGGACCGGCAATGTCAATCACGTCAACGCCACATTTGGTCTAGGTGAGGAGCGTTTTGGGGGTAGTTCGTCTTCGTAACGCCACTCAAAAGTTCCTGGGAAATATTGCTTTTGTGACAGATTAGCCTTTCTCCAGTTAGCTCTGGGTGCCTGAAGCAACAAACAGCTTGACTGACCTGCTTGGGACCTCCTTGGCATGGATCACATAGAGCAGTTTATTAGAAAACTGTCCTGTTACAGAATGTAATGTAAATACAAAAATAAGTAAGCGGATGGCCCGCCATTCAACACCCAAACGTCCTCAAAGGAGTCCTTCACCCGTATAATATCCCCAGCGACAGCGCGGCACATGGATGTGGGTCGCGCCGCCACCGCCGCGCCTCATCTTGAGCACCTGGACCCAAATTGTCCGTTAAACATCACTTATCGTGAATCCCGATCGTGAACTTATTGTCACTCAATAGGAGTTCCGTTTCCGCGCATAAAATTAGCCGCCCTCCCCCCCCCCCTTACCCCACCCTCTCGAAACGAACGACTCACACCCTCTCGTCTGTGTCGAAGTAATCTATTTGTTTATATCCGAGAGGTGACAAGTTTTGCGTTGCTCACGAAGTTATCGAAGATTTTACCAGAACCGACAAATTGGTTACTTTAAGAGGACACAAAAAGGGCGATAGAATAGAAATAGGTATTTGTAAAATGTTTCTGTCGCGCTGTGCCCAAACGACCGCGCGCAGAGACAACAGCAGAAAATACCAATTAAAAGTACACAAAAACAACGGTTCGTAGTCCTCTGATAACTTCTCCGAAACTTGACCGATTTAACGACTTTTTTTATAAGAATTAAAGAAAGGCTTTGGCCGTGTTCATACGTTTTCTTTTTTTTATATAATCTAGTCAAATTTGTTTTCTGGATGTTTAAACACAGCGGAAAATCTAGCCAAAGTTCATCATATCTCTTTTAATAAATAATTTATGAAAAAAAAGAAAAAAAACTAAGACCACTATCGGCATGCCCATAGGGCATGCCGATAGTGGTCTTAGTTTTTTTTGGAAAATAAAATATTGCTCTACTGGCATTATCAGTCGTCATTCGCTTGAATGTGAGCGTACGTACTACTAGCGTACCTGTACTGTCTTATTGTCGGTGCAATGGCGTCAGTCGTCAAATGTGCAAATTGTAATGTAGATATGTAATAAGGGCTCTTTAGTAAATTATTCCCGCTCATTTCGATCCCGCGGGATCAGTTTACTAAATTAATATTTTTCTATACTTCTATACTTAATATTATAAAGAGGAAAACTTTGTTTGTTTGTTTGTTTGTTTGTTTGTAATGAATAGGCTCAAAAACTACTGGACCGATTTAAAAAATTCTTTCACCATTCGAAAGCTACATTATCCACGAGTGACATAAGCTATATTTTATCCCCGTACTCCCACGGGAACGGGAACTACGAGGGTGAAACCGCGGGACGTCCGCTAGTATGATATATAGTAGAGGATATTCTCGTGCTACAAGCAGATATCAAAATCGTAAAGAATGACTGTGCGACAGCTTCTCAACTCAACTACTGGAGTTAAGAACTGATTTAGACAATCTAAAGAGTGCCTCAATTGTACACAAAAACCGGCCAAGTGCGAGTCGGACTCGCGCATGAAGGCTTCCGTACCATAATCTATACATTAGACAAATCGGCAAAAAATCACGTTTGTTGTATGGGAGCCCCCCTTAAATATTAATTTTATTCTGTTTTTAGTATTTGTTGTTATAGCGGCAACAGAAATACATCATCTGTGAAAATTTCAACTGTCTAGCTGTCACGGTTCATGAGATACAGCCTGGTGACAGACAGACGGACTGACGGACAGACGGACAGACGGACAGACAGCGAAGTCTTAGTAATAGGGTTCCGTTTTTACCCTTTGGGTACGGAACCCTAAAAACGACACCTATACACCTCATGGAGTGCGAACTACACCTACCGCCTTTAAGTATACGAAGACATTACCTTGCCGGAAAGTAAAAGCAAAATCCTTTTCTAACCATTATAAGATTATGCAAATTTTGGACGATTTAAATCTTTCTATTCAAAATCCTTATTGGAGGTGCAAAGAAAAGCCCATTTTAGTTTTAGTTCATAGCTACCTTAAAGATACTGCTGTACATGTTAGTACACAATTGGAAATGTTTACACTTAATACCTGGGTCAGCAATGTGAATATTTCAATTAATATTAAGTTTAACATAGATGCCGTAAGTTATAATTCTTTGGCCTTAAAACAATTGTGTAATAGTTTTATTAAAAATGCATATTCAGAGTATTATAATATTTATACGGACGGTTCGAAGGAAAGTAATTGTGGCGGATTAGCTATTTTTGACCCTCAAGTTAGCAGCTCAGTGAAACTACGTATTGATTCAAACATCTCCATAATGTTGATAGAATTGATAGCAATATCAGAGGCACTTTCATATATTCAATCCTGTCAATCGGGCAAATATGTAGTTCTAACAGACTCCAAGAGTGCACTACAACACATTGCTCGATGCACCTCGAATAGTCGAGGCACACCGATAGCATATAGCATCTTGAAGTCACTCTCAACATTAGCTAATAAAAATTATACTATAATATTGCAATGGATACCTTCACACGTAGGCTTGGCAGGAAATGAAGAAGCAGACTATCTCGCTAGAGAAGCCTTATCTGATGGTGTCCCTATGGTCTGTTTGCCATATTATACCGACGTTTTTTATACGATTAAGGTCAAATGTAGGAACATATGGAAGGAATATTTTGATGAGCGCTCTCTAGTAAAAGGCATATGGTATAAAACAATCCAAAATAATTTGTCACGCTCTCCTTGGTTCATTAATTCCGATTTGTCTAGACACACCATAGTAACTGCCATGAGGCTGCGTTCCGGACATATCCCACTGAATAGTTTTGCATACCTAATGGGCAAAGTTACTTCTAAGAATTGTACTGACTGTGATTTGGTTGAAGATGTTTTTCATATTTTAGTGGAATGTGTTCGGAACGAAGCTGAGAGGGTGTCTTTTAGGCTTGCTCACGGCATCAGCTTACACGACACTGGTGTATGTAATAGTACTCTTGCTATCCCCATATCAGAGGAAGCGAGATTCATATATAAAATGGTTAATTGTGCTTTAAAACGTAGATAAGATAAATATAGGTAAGTAAGATGTGAATATTTAAGATGTATGTAACTGTGGGGATGTCAATATGATCATGCTTGATCAAATCTTCTATTTTTCAATAAAGATTTAAATAAAAAACATTGTACACAATAACTTTGACTTTGTCAATAGAAGGCGAGGCGCATTTATTTAAGACGTCCACAACTTTGACAGGTGATCCAATGGCTTTACAACAGCATGCAATTTTAAAAAGCAACGATAATTCCCCGAAATCCAGGTCACAATGTATTATTATTGATTACGCTTATGCCTGCGGCTTCGCCCGCGTGTTGTTTGGAAATTGCCCACGGGATCTTACTTCTGAGAAAATAAGTAATCTTTGTGCTATAACGCGGTAACGCACCGTCTAGCCGCCGCCGCCGCCCCGCGCCTTCTGACTTTGTGTCCGCGACCTTAAATATTGTATACTAGCTGACGTCCCGCGGTTTCACCCGCGTAGTTCCCGTTCCCGTGCGAGTACGACCCGCGTAGTTCCCATTCCCGTGGGAGTACGGGAATAAAATAAAGCCTATAGCACTCACGAATAATGGAGCTTTCTACCAGTGAAACAATTTTTAAAATTGGGTCATTACTTCCGGAGATTACCCCCTACATACAAACTTACAAACAAATGTTACCTCTTTATAATATTAGTATAGATTAGTATTAGTATATTAGTATTAATAAGTTGGAGTAACATTTAGTTTTTGTTTCATCGCAATCGCTTCATTCTATGAAAAGTTATAAACGGTACACGTGAACTTATATTAATTTTACTTGAATAAGTTTGGAGAAACCCGTTCCTGGGCCTAGCCGCTACACGAATCAGATGTACCAAAATAATCTACTATTTTGCTTAATTAGGTAACCCATTTAAATCTTTGCCTCAATTATGGCCAAGTGTAACAAATAAGCAGTTTTAAACTTAGGGCCCGACTCAGATGATCGATTGTCAACAGCAACACTTCTGCAAATTCCTAAAACTACTTTAGATACTCTACTGGGTACAGCTAGAAGTTATGTCATAAAAAATTACAATGAATTGTAAATTCCTAGAGCATTATGTTTAAAAAGCTACAATTTTTACTATATTTCCTAAACTAATGAAGTGGTCTCTGTGAATTCTTGTGTGCTATTGGTTTTAAATATAGACTGTACGGTGAAACCATATAGTCATAATGCACTAATGCTTATTCGTGCATTTTTACCTCATTTCACTAATTAATATTGGTTGAGCATTCAGTACACGATTAGCGGTCATCGCGTGTGCTCCCTCGCTCCTGTGTATTACTAAACCTTTGGTCCGGACAATATATTTAATTTGACTTTATAAGCAGCAGTATCACTTAGCCAACTTCCTAGCCTTTACATAGACCTACCTACCTTTTAGCACCAATTTCGTTAAAATATCTCTATTAATTAAAAATGCCATTTTCAAACTACGCACATATTATGAGATCAATTTTCTAAGTAAAGTTTTTCCTCTTAAATTAACATAAATCAGTCTTGTAATGAGTCTAATAAGAAAACCAACGATAAGTAACTCTTTTAAAAGATAATTAAAACTATATATCACAATAACTGAAATAGTAAAATAACCTAAAATGTGAACAATGGTGTCGATTCTGTTGTGCACAAACTAAACTTAATTTAGGCTATTGCTATCTTTCTCTCTCTAATAAAACGAGAAAGAGACGGACGTAATTTAGAGCTGTCAAATTTATTTGCAACTAATATTTCCATACAAATGCAGGGTGCACGAAAAAACATGTCGACTAAAAACACGGTGAAGCGCAAGGCATAAACTAATTTGACATCTCTAACTTAGTTCATAGCTGTAGCCGTCCTTTTCGCGCACTGCCTTTTAGTAAAAGATAGCACTAGCCTAAAATAAGTTTAGTGTGTGCACAACAGAATCGACACCATTGTCTGATTTTACCAATTTGTCCATTGTTGGGAGTAGCCTTGTAACGTCAGGTTTCTATGGAGTTCGGATTTCTCCTTTAGCGAATGAACCACTTCAATACAAAAGTTCATACCCCTTTTCAAACCCTTGTGGGTTGAAAAAAAAAACAACTATTTACGTTGTGATAGTTACCTTTTGGTGATGCTAACTTAAAACATAAAGAACTTTAAGTATAAACAAAGTTTCAACCCCCTTTTCAACCGACTTCCAAAAAAAGGAGGTTCTCAATTCGACTGTTTTTTTTTTTTTTTTTTTTTTTTTTTTTTTTTTTTTTTTTTTTTGTGTTTGTTACCTCAGAACTTTCGACTGGGTGAACCGATTTTGACAATTCTTTTTTTATTTGAAAGCTGGTGCTTTCCGTGTGGTCCCATTTTTATTTTGTAAACATCTGATGCTGATCTTCGGAGATATACAATGGAACTCTTCAAAAATAGACGGCAAATGTACCGTGAATGTTGCAATCGCTTGGATGTTTATTGTTTATACAACATCATGACGTAACATCACGCTTGTATGCGCTGAGGGGGTATGCAGATGTTTAAAATACACCGAGATTTCGACAGTTAGGTATGCTAAGTTGGCGCGATCGTGTTCAGCGCGCGACTCAAAAAACTTAACATCACGCCTGTATGGTCTGAGGGGGTACGCAGATGTGTACAATACACCCAGATTTCGACAGTTCGTTCTTGTTCCGTGCACGCCTCAAAAAAATGTCAGCAAAAGGGACTGTTCTAAAGAGATACTGCGGCCCTGGAACACAAAGGGCTAAGAAAGAACATGGATGGGTTTTAGTCAGTAAAAGTCTGACACTCCCTTCCGCTCCGCCCAGAGCGATAATTTGATGATTTCCCATCCGAAAAAAAAAAGGTATGTTAAGTTCCATATATTGGGGATACGCCTATTACCATGACATGTATTGTTAACAATGCCAAATAAATTCATGGCAAATATTTGGGAACAACTAAAAATGGAAAAATAAAAAACTTTTTTGCAAAAAATAAAACCGACTTCAAAAAACACAAAAAAGTGTAAAATAACTTTAGCTTCAGAAGTCGGTGACAAAAAAACGAAATCAATCAAACAAGAGTCACCGACTTCTGAAGCTAAAGTTATTTTACACTTTTTTGTGTTTTTTGAAGTCGGTTTTATTTTTTGCAAAAAAGTTTTTTCACCTTACGGCTTGTAATTCTAACAATACCGTTGCGTTAGTTTCCAACCATAAGCCTAGATAATAAATTTAGTGATTTTTACTGCAAAAATTAAGGACTTTTCATACACAGCTTCACCCCCCTTTTAAACCCATCGGGGTGAAATTATGAAAAACGCTGAGACACGTTGTTACGTACCGTTCTCTTTAATATTAGGTATTACCTACTATACCTATTTATTCTTAGGAATTTTGAATTTTCCCCCACAACTAGTACTCAGGCCTTTGTGTGTAGTAAAAAGGATGTGATTTGATTAATTTGTCGGCTTGCTCATCGCCTATTCGCTAAGCAATCCGATTGGTCTACGAAGGGCGACAGTGGCGCCACTCACAGAGCGTGGTACTGCTGAACTTGTGCCGATCGTGTCTACTCGTAAAATAACGTGCTCCGCGCAAGAAAAACTTTTCTTCTAATAAGAAGTGGTCCTTCAATTATTTTCTCCTACAACCCCTCCAAGACACGAACAATAGCATTGACCAACACCTGTGGAAATATATTATGTGAAGTGTGAGTTATAGCTGGATTTAGGACGACTGTACACGCCGCCTGGCCCATGAGGTGCGCGAGGCAGTGGACGGGAGTTCGCTGGTAAGTTTTTCGAATTCACACCCACTAACTCCTACACATAACTGTTTGGCCCATCGAACCGGATTTGAGTGCTTGGTGTGGGGTTAATTTTCCTTTTTCATTGTTCATTTTGCGTCGTTACGCGTCCAAAATGGCGGACTTAGTTCAACAAGATATTTTCGAACGCGAGATCATTCTTGATGATCTCCAACGTACATTACAGTTCATAGATTCAGACGAACAACAGTTTAGGTCACGCTCAAAAGAGTTAACTTCGCAACAAAGAAAGTTCTTCAAACTGCAGGCAAAAATAGAAAAAGTTTTGATGAAGTCCAATAGTTTCGACAAGGAGGAACAACTACAGATTCGTAACAATTTTAATGACTGTTATTACGCAATTAGTGTTCACTTAGACAAACTTAAAGAAGATGATAATGAGCGTAAACGAAGAATGTCGTCTAGTACGCCGATGAATAATTCAGCAGTTACACATATTCCATTTCATTCTAATATTAATTGTGCAAGCAGATTACCTATTCTTCCAATGCCTACCTTCTCCGGGGAGACCACGGATTGGCCCCCATTTTACGATTTGTTTCGTTCATTAGTACACGGCAAAAATACTTACACGGATACAGAGAAGTTTCGTTATCTATTACTGTCATTAAAGAATGAACCTTATAACCTTATTAAATCGATACCAATTACAGACGAAAACTATAGTGTTGCGTGGGATATTTTAGTTTCTCGGTATAACAACAAACGGGCTATCGCCACGAAACATCTCGAAAAAATATTAGAAATTGAACCTAGTACCGAGAGAATGACTCAAAGTCTAAGAAATTTACTCAATGTTTATCAAGAAAACATCAAGGCATTGCAGGCGATGCAGTTTCCGATAGATCAATGGAGTTTCATATTAGTGACGATTTTATTACGTAAAATTCCGGCTAGTATTCGAAAACGTTTCGAATTATCATTATTCAAACCATCTGATATACCCGACATAAATACATTGATAAATTTCTTGGAACGCGAGTTAGCCGCAAACGAATTCACCTCTTACCCACAAAATAAAAATAATAATCTTGAAAAGGTAGGTACTTCTCGAAATTTGGCGACGACACCATCGCGCGGTTACGAAAGCCAGCGTCGCGCGCTCGCAGCCAACGTCACGTCATCGAGTTCGAATGTAACAGACTTTCAGTCTAACAAACTAAATCATTTAAAAAATAATTGTTTATGTTGTGATGCTCAACATACGTTGACAAAATGTTCTAAATTCCTTAATTTATCTCCTCGTGATAGGTATGCTTTTATTCAAAACAAAAACGTTTGTTTCAATTGTTTACATGTCGGTCATGATTTAAAACAATGCAAATCCAACTTTGTGTGTCGTTCATGTCATAAAAGACATCATTCATTAATTCATTTCGAAAAGTCTCACAGTTTATCAGTTATTAATGAAGTCGGTATTAGTGATAATGCTTTTTCACTTTCTGTGAACGGAACGACAGAGACAGCGGTTCCCAGTACTTCGCAGGCCGCCGCATTGACTGCGGTAAATCATGCGTGGCACGGTCGCACGAACGATTCGCGATCCATTGCTCCGTCGGTTAGTGCGAGTACGGTGCTCTTATGTACGGCACTCATCAATGTTCATGTTGGCCCACAAAAACACACAGTTCGGTGTATTATTGACACAGGGAGTCAAGCGACTTTTATTACCGAGGCTTGTGTGCAGCGGTTAGGTTTACACCGTAGGCAAGCGCACGTTCCAGTGTTCGGTATCGGCGGGTCCGAAGTCTCAGCTGTTTTACCAAAGGGTGTAGTCTCGTGTCATATCACTCCTACGCACGGGGAGCAACCTTCAATTTCAGTTGATGCATTAATTTTGTCTAATCTTATTTCACGTATGCCATGCGTGACGTTACCATATACGGGATGGTCACACATTCAGAATTTAAATTTAGCTGATCCTAAGTTTTATCTTCCACAATCAGTGGAAATGCTTCTAGGTGCGGATATACTATCCCAAGTCCTGTTAGGTCACGTGATCAAGGGTCCACCCGGTTCACCGATGGCTATGAACAGTATCTTTGGTTATTTATTGATGGGTGATGTTTCTTGCAACCAAAATACACCTCCTACTTCACTTCAAGTGTGTCTCAGTAGTTTTAGCTCATCATACGATGACGGCATCAATCTGAGACGATTCTGGGAATTGGAGTCTCTTCCGGAAAAGAGAATCCTAAGTCCCGACGAAGCGTTGTGTGAATCTATCTACGTAAATTCACATACTCGCGATGAAGCTGGGCGATATGTGGTTCCACTTCCTTTCAAACCTAATGCTCCCGCCCTCGGCGAATCACGGGATACGGCGGTCTCCAGGTTTAGAAAATTAGAGTATCGTTTAGAACATAATCCTCGGCTTAAGGTAGAGTATCATGCGTGCCTCCAGGAGTACTTAGAACTCGGTCACATGGAGCCAGTTGATATACCTACTTCGTTAGCTACTAGCTATTACATTCCGCACCACTGCGTGGTCAAGGAATCTAGTGAAACTACTCGCACTCGCGTCGTCTTTGACGCGGGTTGTAAAACTTCTAATGGAATATCACTTAATGATGTTCTACTGACTGGTCCAAAATTGCACCAGGATATAGTAGACGTTTTATTAGGTTTTCGTATCCATGCTATTGCTGTCACTGCCGACATCAAGCAGATGTACAGAAATATTAAATTACAACAATCCGATTGGGATTTTCAACGCATTGTGTGGCGTAAATCACCAACTGAACCGTTGCTTGATTATCGATTGCGAACCGTCACCTTTGGTGTCAGCTCGTCACCGTACTTAGCCCTTCGTACTATTCAACAGTTGGCTCAGGACGAAGCCGCTAACTTCGCGCTAGGTTCTAAGGTTCTCCAGGACCAGGTTTTCGTGGATGACATCGTCACCGGAGCAGGCAACGTAAAAGAGGCATTGGTTCTACAGCGTGAGTTAGTAGGTATTTGTTCGTCAGCTGGTTTCGAGCTACGGAAGTGGCAGAGCAATTCGCCAGCGTTACTCGCTGCTTTACAAACGTCAGTCTGTCAGGGCGAGCGGCATGGTAACGTTTCTTTCGCTCTGATGGAGAATGACAAACAAATAAAGGTTTTAGGACTTCAGTGGAATCCTAAATCTGATACGTTCACTTTCAGCGTTCAAGCAACTACGGGTAAAATTACAAAACGGTCTATACTATCACAAATAGCCAAAATTTATGACCCTATGGGTTGGTTATCTCCTGTAACTATTTACGCGAAACATCTTATTCAGTTGTTATGGATGTCAGGGGTCGACTGGGATGAGTCACCTCCTGTAGATATTATAAATGCTTGGTCTAATTTTCTTAACGAGTTACCGTTATTATCAAATTTTCAAATTCCACGTTTCGTTTTTGAAAACGTAAATGTCATTCAAATTCACGGGTTTTCCGATGCTTCTGAACGCGCTTATGCCGCGTGTGTTTACGCCCGTATATCCGATAATAGTCACAACGTTAAAACATTTCTTCTTCTCGCAAAAACGCGTGTAGCACCTATAAAACCGGTTCTTACGATCCCGCGACTTGAGTTGTGCGCGGCTGTCTTGTTATCACAGTTGATTGATAAAGTTAAAAGTGTGTATGACAAGCACATAAACTGTGAACATGTTTATGCATGGACCGATTCATCCATCGTGTTAGCGTGGCTTCGCTCTCCACCACACGAGTGGAAAACATTCGTTTCTAATCGCACTAGTGAAATCATATCCCGGCTTCCGGCCAGTAGGTGGAGGCATGTTCCCTCTGCTGACAATCCAGCTGACGCACCTTCTCGAGGAATGCTTCCTACAAGTTTTATACAAAATGAGATGTGGCTCCATGGGCCATGGTGGGTCGCGCGTGATTCTAGTTCTTGGCCAAGCCCCAAGAAAATACCAGAAGTCACTGAAGACAAACGTAATCTACCATTGTCTTTAGTATCAAACTCCTCCACCTCAGCATCACCTGATGTGGTCGAGTACATTACAAGATTTTCTACTCTAGGCAAACTTGTTCGAATAACAGCATTGTTATTTCGATTCTATAATAAATGTAAGAAGATTCACAATTCCTATCCAAAATACATAACCGTATCCGAGTTTAATTTTTGTTTAAATCGACTTATCCATTTAGTTCAACATTCATGTTTTTCCGAAGACATTAAAAATATTTCACATGGAAAATATCCATCAATTAGATTACGTCGACTTAACCCTTTTATGGATAATAAAAATAATCTGCGTGTAGGTGGGCGGATTCATAAATCACTTTTGCCATTTGTTTCCAAACACCAATTGATTCTGCCTAAGAAACATCATCTTACAAATTTAATCATTGATCATACACATATCACGCATCTACATGCTGGTCCACAATCCGTGCAATACCTTCTACTTCAAAATTATTGGATAATGTCTAGTCGTGACGCTATACGTACGCGCATACATCGCTGCGTTCGATGTTTTCGTGCTCGCCCCGTGAATCCGCAACCATGCATGGGTCCGCTACCGGCCGTCAGAGTGCGCCCCGAGCGGCCATTTCTAAAAACATCTGTTGATTTCGCGGGTCCGTTCTACGTTCGGGCAAATAAAGTTCGAAATGCGAAAATTATTAAATGTTATGTAGCTGTCTTTGTGTGTATGTCCGTCAAAGCCATACATCTCGAACTCGTGTCCGAATTGTCAACTGAAGCATTTTTGGCAGCCTTGCGACGCTTCACGTCCCGTAGAGGTTTATGCACTGACATTTACTCTGATTGTGGAAGGAACTTTGTTGGTTGTAATAATTATTTACAAGAATTGTATACTTTTTTACGTAATGATTCTGTTCAAGCCACTCTTAATGGTAAGGTTTTGGAACAGGGCATCACTTGGCATTTTCAACCACCTTATGCCTCACATTTTGGTGGCCTTTTCGAATCCGGTGTTAGAAGTTTCAAACATCATTTACATCGAGTCCTCGGTACGCAAACTCAAACTTATGATGAGATGCACACCCTTCTTTGTCAAATTGAAGCGGTACTGAATTCACGTCCACTTTGTTTATTAAGTGCAGACCCATTAGATCCGTTACCTTTAACGCCATCGCATTTCTTAATAGGAGGTCCGTTGACGACCCTACCAGATATTTCACTATTCGATGATGTTCCTAATCGACTCACTAGATGGCGTAGGGTACAACAATGTGTGCAACACTTTTGGAAACGTTGGAGTCGTGAATATTTACATGAAATTCAACAGCGTAATAAATGGTTCCGAGATCGCGGCTCGCAACTCCGTGAAGGTATTATTGTCGTTGTACGTGATGATAATTTGCCACCCTTACAGTGGAGACTGGCTCGTGTCCATGCTCTTCATCCGGGTTCCGACAATGTTACTCGTGTCGTAACTTTACAAATGGGCAAATCTTTTGTGAAACGCTCAGTAGTTAAAATATGTCCTTTGCCCTTAGAATAATTATTTTGTAAGTTCTAGTTACTTAATATTGTTACGAATCTTAGTTAAGGAATCTAGAGTAAGAGTAAATTTAACTTTTCATTTTTTATTTCCTTGGTGCTTCATGCTTTCTTAGCACTTTTCATTCGTCTTTCGAGTGAAACATTCTTATAATGTAACTTAAGGTTAAAAGAAACTCATTCTTTTAAGGCGAGCGGTATGTTACGTACCGTTCTCTTTAATATTAGGTATTACCTACTATACCTATTTATTCTTAGGAATTTTGAATTTTCCCCCACAACTAGTACTCAGGCCTTTGTGTGTAGTAAAAAGGATGTGATTTGATTAATTTGTCGGCTTGCTCATCGCCTATTCGCTAAGCAATCCGATTGGTCTACGAAGGGCGACAGTGGCGCCACTCACAGAGCGTGGTACTGCTGAACTTGTGCCGATCGTGTCTACTCGTAAAATAACGTGCTCCGCGCAAGAAAAACTTTTCTTCTAATAAGAAGTGGTCCTTCAATTATTTTCTCCTACAACCCCTCCAAGACACGAACAATAGCATTGACCAACACCTGTGGAAATATATTATGTGAAGTGTGAGTTATAGCTGGATTTAGGACGACTGTACACGCCGCCTGGCCCATGAGGTGCGCGAGGCAGTGGACGGGAGTTCGCTGGTAAGTTTTTCGAATTCACACCCACTAACTCCTACACACACGTATAAATTAATTTTCAATTATCAGCCTAAACACAATTTGAAGATCCTAACTTGTAAAACTGACGATTTTCCATACAAACTTTCATCCCCTATTTAACTCCCTTAGGGGCTGAAATTCTAAAACTTTTTCTTTATTCCTTGTCTACATTATAAAGGAAACCTCTATGCAAAGTTTTAGCTTTCTAAGTTCAAGGGTTTGGGCTGGGCGTTGATGAGTCAGTCAGTCAGGACTTTTGTTTTTTTTCCATCATCATCATTAGCCTATTAATGTTCCCACTGCTGGGACACAGGCCTCCTCTCTATAAGAGGGAATGGGCTATAATCCACAACGTAGGCTCAGTGCGGATTGGTAGATGTCACATGTCTTCGAATTTGTTCTTTCTGGGACATGCCGGTTTCCTCACGATGTTTTCCTTCACCGTTTTGAGAGCAGTGGTGATGAAATAAATTACACAAAGTAATGCGCCTGTCTGAGTTCGAACCCACGACTTAGTGTTCGTAAGTCGGGGCCGCCACCACTGGGCCACCGCTGCCCCTAGAAATGAGCTTTATTTCCATAGATTTTCCAAAATATATGGGTGGACAGAAAAAACTGTTGTCTACTCCAAACTACTTCGTTAACGAGGCGAAGCAATGAACTGCGAGTTTGACGGTTAACGTAAATCCCTGCGATGCTGTCTCGCTCGCGCAGTGGCCGGACCACATTGATGACTCACAAAAACGAGTCACCGACGACAATCGATCGAATGAACAATGGAGTACTTACCCCTACTGAGAGCTCTAATCTCATTAATTCGAACGTTCCCAATAATATCTCACCTGCACGCAATGTAATGTAATAAGCGTAATTCGATGGCAGATGTACTGAAGGCGAAGGAAATAGTAGGGGAAAAATGGAATGTTGTTAAATTTAAGAAACATAAGAAGTCCTCATCTCATGGAAAGATGGGAAAAGCGTACTTAGGTCCAGATGTATAAGGCAGCTATCATCAAGGTACCATTTTTCATTTCAAATGAGTGTAAAACCACGAATGAGAGTGATATTATTGCTTATATTAAAGACAGAACACAGGAAGATGTAACTTTGTTCAAAATTAATAGAAAAACAGAAAAGAAGTTGTATGTCCCCAAAACGAAACTAGAACGATTTCTAGATAATGCGTTATGGCCCGACGGAATTAATTTTACATTGTGTCGTCACACAGTCTGCTTGGTTGACGGTTACTGATGAGATAAGAAGTATTGTACGTATACATGATGTGTTCTGGTCTGATCACTGTCCCATATTTGTTGAGTGTAGGTTATATAAGATTAGACCTAAGTTAATATGCCATGAAACATCACGTAGCAGCGTAATTTGGGGCGAGAGGGATAGCGATCAAATAAGCAATATGTACCATAAATTATGTAATAGTAAGTTAAAGCTGATTGATTACCCTCAGGAATTTGGTTTGTGCAGTAATAGCCACTGTAATAATATTGAGCTGAGGGTAATTCTTGACAAGATGTATGAAAGTATTGTTACATTGTCAAAGGCTGCGGTACAGAGCCAAGTGGAAACTCGGACTCATAAACATGTTGGCCGTGTTGTTGGGTGGAACAAGCACGTGCGTGAGGCCCACGCGACGGCGAGGCTTAAGTATCAGCTTTGGGTATGGCACAATAAACCAACTTATGGCGATGTCTACAACGACATGTGCCTGACTCGAAAGGTGTGTAAAAGTAAACCAGTGTGGTGTCAGACGCATCAAGAACAAATTAAGCTTGGTATTGTAACTTCTCTCCGTAAAGCCAATAATTTTCAGGAGTTCTGGAAGGCTACCAAAAAAATGTGATAATATGCCTGGCCTTCCTGTGAGTGTCAATGGTGCTGATCAGCCGGATAGCATAGCCAACATGTTTATAAGTGGAGTCACCGCTGGGCCCATCGTAGCGAGTGCTCGATGACGGATGCTGTCGTGACTCTGATCTGATTCGTTTCTCGGCCAAGCAGGTGTCAAGCACCATTAAGAAAATGATGAGAGGGAAGTCCTCGGGTCACGATGGTTTAAGCATTGAGCACTTGCAGCATACATAGCGCCACACATGAGTGTTCGCTTATGTTTTACTCGCTATGTATGTGTCACTTGTACCTTCCCTGTGATCTTTTGCAAACTATTGTCGTGCCTATTGTTAAGAATAAAACGGGTGACGTTGCTGATAAGTGTTACTATCGACCCATCTCCCTGGCAACTATTATCGCGAAGGTACTCGACAGCCAGCTGGACGCGCGATTGGATAGTTTGATAAAATTACACGACGCACAGTTTGGGTTTCGGAATGATCTTGGCACTGAAAGTGCGATTCTCGGCCTCAAGCATACGGTGCAATACTACACAAAACGTCGAACACCAGTGTATGCTTGCTTTTTAGATCTCTCCCGTGCTTTTGACTTTGTATCTTACGAGATTTTGTGGGAAAAGCTGCGAGAGAGAAAAGTGCTAGTGGAGCTGTTGCGTATCTTCCAGTATTGGTATTATAACAAAACGAACAGTGTGAGATGGGCCGATGGGCTGTCTGTGTCATATGGGCTAGAGTGTGGGGTAAGACGCGAAGATCGCGGTGCTCGAGCAGCTAGCATCACTACAAGGAGGAGTGTATTATGGACACTAGCACACGTGCACACTTGCACACGTGCGCACGTGGCCACCTGCACACGTGCGCACCTGCTCGGCTGCGACCGGTGAGCTATACGTAAGCTACGTGCGCCGCCGGTGTTACAGCGAGCCACGACCGGCTTACGGGACACCGCATCACGAAACGAAGGGAATACGTTCCGCAAGCCCGCTTTGTGTGTTTGCTTCAGTAAATCGCCGCAGAGCTGCCGGGGATTTGGACACGAAATATGAAATATTATGACATTTGTTGCAACTATTTTTAAAGCTTTCGAAATAAGAGTCAATAAGACGATGTCCCTAGCTACTTATAAAGTCGTGTTTTTAGCGTAGGCATTGTTAAAAAATCAAACCTGTTAGGCCCAAAATTCAACGTGAACATATTATATAGCGAAGGAGTGAGTAAACGTTAAAAGAGACCATTTATTTTGTTTCCCCGTATCCTAATTCGGCTTCCATCTGCAACACATCTGCTCACGATCCTATGTGACCCACTCTAGACCAATTTCTTGATATTATGTGTCACCTACACACTAAATGGTAGCTATGTCCATAGTATTGACTAGCTGACCCGCGCAACTTCGTCTGCGTCACATGAGTGAGAGAGAGCTAGAGAGAATGTGAGTCACCCTTAAAAGATAGACATAAGTATGCTATCGCGGATTTTTTTAGAACGTTTGAAGAGGAAGTATTCCCTTATACATGATTGTAGCGTAACTTTAATCGTTTATGCACGGTCGCAACGGACCTCTTTAAAAGAAATAAATTTTCCCTATTTTTGCAACATTTATCATTGATGCTCTCATGCTTTTCCAAATATGGGCTTGCAGGCTTGCCTCTATACCTACGTCTTCATCCTAGACACTCGATGACAGTCATACTCCAACTAAGTCGAAAGTTCTCATCAAAGGTGCAGGAAATTAACCCAAACACGATTTTTCAATTATAAATGGCACCAACTTTGAGGTATACCTTAGCTTTTCACAAAAAAAAGGACCACGTATATCGGACTTTTCTGTAAAAAGTTATGCGTGGTCATACATAAAAAAAATATACGCGTCAAATTGAGAACTTCCTTCTTTTTGCTATGTCGGTTAAAAAACCAATCTTGAGGCAACTGACACGGGCGAGGGTCATTCAATTTAGAAAATGCAGTGAAATGGACATCGCTATCTATCGATGTATGATGTTAAACTGCTATAATATAATGCACGGAAATTATGCTATGTAAATTTTCAAAGCAGCATCATGTAGACTAATCTAGAGTACCTACCAGCTGTAATAACTTTTTTAAAGCCGGTCAGTTGATTTAAAAGTTTTCTGGTGAGCACATTTTCAGTCATTAGTACCATTTTAATACAATAGATGTCGCTGCATCTTACATTTGATGATTAGTTCTTCTTGAACACTTTAAATTCATATCTTTTGATAGCATTAACCGATTACGATGAAACAAAAACTAAATAATACCTAAAGATACGCACAATTTTTATGTATAAAAGTTATCTACATTGGTTTCGTAAATTTTACGTGATGCTTGATCATCGAAACAGACAAACAGATAAACAGACAAACAGACAAAAAATCCAAAAATGCTGAAAATGAGTTCTGATGGTTATCCTTTCACACCCTGGCAATTTTTTTTCGAAATATTTTCGATGTACAAAAACGATTTTTCTACAGATTTATTATATGTATAGATATAGATATAGATAGTAAACTAAACCATTATCAAATCACGCAGTTATGAATCTAATCACAATCCTCCGAAGCCAGGTGTTAGGTATGCAGTAATTAAATCATCCCGTAATGTCAAGTGGGGCTGACGACTATTAGTACACAATTGACAATTAGTTCAACCATGCTGTTTAGTTTTGTAGTGTCAACCAACCAGTCATTATAATGAAGTTGGTACCTGTTCGACATAATTTATTATAAGCGACAACGCTCGCGCTTCTAACCATATTGCAGAGTTCAGCATATATTACTCGTATCCCCATCCAATCGGAGCAAAGCAAAAGCAAACAATGTGTGAAGAAAGAATCACATCGATATCATCACTTAATTAATCGGATCCATTATCGGGACCCCGGTAGACCCCGGCGAGTGAGTGAGAGCTTGTCGAGTCCTGGGAAAGAAAACTCATGTGCTGAAGAAAAAAACGATGTGTTTGTAAAAGAACATTGAATTACTGTTAAATTTAGTCTTGATTATATTATACCCGTTAGTGGTGTCATAACTGAAGAAATACTCGTAAACGAGTTAGAAGACAAACCAGAGCTGGGGCATTTTAGAAATATCATGTACTTGTTAATTTAAATTGAAACAAAACAACATGTACAATTTTATAACAATTCTATAACGATAATTAATTAAAATGCAGCAAGCAAAAAAAACGTGCAAATACGTATTTAAATCTACATCCACTATTCCTAGTTACACGAAGGTTCGAGCACCGAAATTACCAGCCACGTGCCCTGAATGACGTAGCCCTCACCGCACGGTCTCACCACTCAGCAACATTCTATATCTCGCATGTTAAACTTAACTCGGTGACACAGATGCTCTCAAGAGCCAACTACTGAGATTTGTAGCAGGTTTAGCGTACGTTTCCTCTTGTGACTCTTTTGTCATCGTATCGTCGTATCGTATCGTATCGTATCGTCGATTTAAATGCCTACGCATTTAAATCTGTTCAGCGTCTTCGTTAGCCACTAGCCCACTGCTCACGCTCTCGTTTCTAGCTGTTCATCATCATCATTATGACCCGCTGTCTATAGGCATACTTTCTGTTCTCCAACTGATGATGATTGATAATGAGCTTTATGATTGACATGTGACTGTGAATTTTCTATTTTCAAATACCAAAAGCTTCATTCGTGTCAAATTAAAAAAGACAATGCCAAAACTAAGCTTTTTTTCTGTATTGTTACTCCCGAACCTCCTCCATTCCTCGGTTTATGCTTGTTCTTAACAATTGTGGCGTAAATCATCTCGGGCTGCTCGCCATTTTTAAATAGGTAGACAATTTAATAAGGTCTTAGTAAAAGATTTTTTGAAAACGAAACATTAATATTTCTCATGAAAAGTTTATCGTCAAATAAAAGTCGTCCCGAGATGGTTCCGGAGCGATTAGTGGCTGTCATCCACCTTACTTGTTGAATGTTTGTATTTGTTCACCACGACTCCACGGTAGAACTTTGACTCGTCGAGAAATGTCGTGACAAATGCTTGCTGAGATTAACTGAGATATCATCGTAGAGCTCTAGTTCTATTTTATGTTACATGTATTTGCCATTTCATTACCGATCAATTTCGAGTGTTACCTGCCTTCGTATAGCTAAGTATAATACATCCGCGGTGCAATCTTTCTTGGAGTTAATGATTTGTAGCGAGTTCTTCCGAGGGGTCCTCGGTTAGGCGAGCCTTTATTGCTCAAATAAATAGTTTACTTTCTGGTCTGCTTTGATGAAATAAGTAACTGTGGTCAATGGTAGTCTTCCAAATATGTAGGTTGGTAATTGAATTGTGTACCTAGTGCCTTTAACAATTACAAAAGAAACCGGCCAAGTGCGTGTCGGGCCACGCGCAGTGAAGGGTTCCTTAGTAGCCCGTTATCACAATATTTATTTATTCATATAGAACGAACCCGTTGGTGCAACGACATCTAGCGGCAGCTTTGTCAAATTTACGATATTTCATGTTTTTTTACTTTAGATTGTTTTTCAATGCAAGTTTTTACCCGTATAAACAAGCGACTACTTCATCTTACTCACTTTATAGCAGGGTTTCTCAAACTTCTAGCTCCACGTACCCTATTCAAGTTTCCAGATGACAGCGAACCCCCCCCCCCCCCCCCCCCAACAAGAAAAACATCTTACTTTATATAGAATACAATAGAGTTTATTAATTGAATAAAAGGTAACAAATACAGGCCAAAAACAAATACAATTTAAGCCTCAGCATCAAGTCGATTCCTGTATTTCGTTTTTATCATTTAAGTGTGAAAACACACCCTCACATAAGTATGTTGTAGCAAAGGGTAGAAGGTAAGGAAATTTACCGCTTTGCGTGACAGTTCAGGATGTTCTTCCTGTCTAGCTGCCCAAAAATCTATCAATATCTAAGTATCGCACGCGCCTGCCAGTCACTCAGTCGTGTGAATAATTATTATGACAGGGGAGAATGGAAGAAAAAAACGTGTTGCGCGGACCCCGAGTAACATGGGGTAAGGGAGGAAGATGATGTGTTCTCTGGATCTTCCCACATATTATAATAGTACTAGCGGTTGCCCGCGACTTCGTTCGCGAGGAGATTTTGATGTGTATGTGTGAGATTAAAAAGTAGCCTACGACCTATTTTCAGACCTAACAAATATACACAAAAAAAAAAAACGGTCAAGTCGTTTTGGAAGAGTGCGATAACAAAAACTGTGACACGAGATTTTTATTATATTTTAAGATAGAATGTCGATAAGTACCAAACTCAACCCAATGTAGGCCATTTCAGTCATACAAAATAATTTCAAAATTAAATATAAATTCATGTAAATTCGCTGGTTATTAGGAAGTTCGGATCATTTCCACAGGCCCTAGGGTGGGTCCATCATCATCAACGTATCAACCAGCTTTTTATCTGCTAAATTATGTTATAACGATTCGCTCATTTTCTTCCCCCTTCTCACCTGTAATTCGTTGTGGCGACACTTGGGGGGAGGCCTGTGACTAGCAGTGGACGTCTTTCGGCTGAAATGAGAGAGACCGCATCTGCTGTTGCTAGTTGATCCGTACATGCAACTTGCAACTGCACTAATCACTCTTTGTCATTTATACTTAGTTTTAGTAGTTTTATCATAAAGAAAAAGGGGTTATGAACATTACTTTTAGTACGGGTAGGTGGCAGATATTCATGGGCTGATCTGACTGACATCGTACGATAAACAGGTAACTTACTCATGCTGTAACTTCACCTCTCTTTGCTCGACTCGTAAATCCAAACTCTCGTAAAACTGAATTCTAATCGCAACCGGATTACACGACAAACTCTCTCTCAGCTCAACTCAAACAAACTAGCTTCAATCATATCGCGACTTACAATCTTCGAAAAGGTTTTAACGCCGAACACCATTTCACAAGTTTACAACCTTGTCGAAGTAAGGTAAGGCGGATGGATTTGGAAGGAGCACGCCTGTGTACTGACAGCCTGATCCCTAAAGTCGATGAATGTTTTTTCATATTGTTGGGAAAATCCGCGGCTTTGGAGTAATGTGGCGACGAAATAGGATCACTGTCTACTCCGCGGTGAAGACAAGCCTTGAATAGATAATGCACATCCAAATACGAGTATCTTGTTAGCTACAGCTATTTTAAGGTTAATGTAAAAACTTGTATTGTCCTTGCGGATACGCCTGCCATTCTTCCTTTACGCGCCATCTTACAATATTTAAAAATTTGTGTCTTGAACATATTTGCAACATTGTGGCAAATCTGTCTAAGGTTCGCCTCCCAAAAATCCGACCCGACAGTCCGTTTTAGAGTTTAATAATTGCGTCGTGGAAAAACAGCAGCTTCCAGCTGTTTACGGTGTTCATTTAATAATGCTCAAGTAAATGAGTGAACAAATTGTGGACATAACGCTAAGATGGCGGCACCCGGATTACGCCGTGCCGTACCTACATACTTTATGAAGGCTCAAAATTTAAAATAAAATAAAAAAATCAAGGGATTTGAGGAAAAAGACTAATTTTTAATCGACTTCCGAAAGGAAGAGGTTTTCAGTGCTTGAAGGTTTTTTTTTTTGTTTTGTGTCTATGTATGTACCTATGTTTGTATAATATTTACGTACCTATATATTCACCGTAGTGCCCAAACTATTCATCCGATTTTGATGAATAAGGTGTCCATCGATTCGTTATTATGGCCCGGGCAACAAAGGCTACATTTTATTCAATAATCGGGTTTTTAGTGGTAGGCACACAATTTTTTGTTGTTTGAAAGAGCATCATTCCGCGTTGGTCCCGTTTCAATTTACTGAAGAAATAATGGTGATTTTCGGAGAAATACAATGGAACTCTTCAATAATATACAGCAAATCTGTCGTGATTGCTGTAAATGCTGTAATTCATACCTACACGTTTACACAATAACATAACATTACGCCTATAACATACGCTTTGACTGGGTAAAATGTGAGTCAAACAGTCCCTAAAAGTAAAGTTACCTGGGGTGAAAGGAAGTCAGAACAAATCAGTATATATACAAACCTTTGTAACAAATTGTTGATGTCTAATTGACTTTCCTATAGAATTACGAGAATGCGGGGATAAACGGTGTTATGTTGTGGAATACAGGACACAGGCTAATACTAGATAAGTTATATAATGACATTGTCTTATCACTTAGTGAGGCTTCTGAGTCTAAATAAAGGGTAGGTATGAGTGGTAAGAATAGGCAAATTATGGGGTGGAATAAGTATGTTGCAGACGCTCAGAGGGTGGCCAGGCTTGATTTTCAGAACTGGTTACAGTGGGGTTAAATCTAAAGCAGGATTCATTCATGAAACAATGTGTAATAGCAGAAAGGTTTTCAAACCTAAACTTAAATGGTGCCAACAACATCAGGAGCAGATAAAAAATCGACCGGCTAGCGACACTGCATTCAAATAATAAGTTTCGTGAATTTTGGATACATACAAATAAAGATTAATAATACAATAATTATGATATAATAATTATGATTTTAATTTTTGAAAATCGATTAAGTTTTTGGCGACATTTTTGAATATTTTTATGGTTTTTACTTTTTTATGTTGAAATTGTTTATACTTGTGATTTTTATTCATTTAATTTGGTTTAATGATGGTATATTTTTCTATTTACTATTAGTGGAGGTGTTTTTTTTTTCTGCTTGTTTAACCTATTTATGTAACGCATTCAGACACAATTATTATTGTTATTGAATAAATGAAATGAAATGAAAATGAACTGAATTTGAGTCCTGGCCTTCCTCTGAGCATCGAGGGTGTCACGGACACGAAGATGATCACAAACATGTTCAAAGATCACTTCACTGTAGAATCCCCACTAGAAGTTTGTGATGCAACGTTGGACTAAAACTAGTGCTCACAGGACAAGAAAAAATATTAGAAATATGCAAGTGAAAGTGGAAATGGGCATGACGGGCTCAGCGTCGAGTATTTGCAAAATGCATTGCTAGACTTTTGTCGATGTTTTTTAATTTGTGCATTGGACACTCCTACCTACCCAGTGAACTAACAAAAACAATTGCTACTTCCATTTTGAAGAACAAGACAGGAGATAGTTCGCTGAAGTCGAATTACACGCCGATTTCGCTTGCTACAGTCGTGTCGAAGAAACTACACAATGTGCTTGAGGCCCAGTTGGCGGAATGTGTGCTAAATGAAATGTGTGTAGTTTCTGTGCCGTACTTTCTCCAGAGAGCGCTTTACTGGGCCTAAAGCATACTGTGGAGTATTACACCAGTGAAAAACGCCTATGTATGCCTGTTTTTTAGACCTGTCAAAGGCATTTGACCTTGTCAATTATGACAAACTCTGGGATAAGCTTAAAGACACCAATTTTCCTTGTGAGACTATTGCCATTCTAAGGTTTTGGTACCACAGTCAAATTAACTATGTCAAGTGGGCAAGCATGTTATCAGATCTATATGGATTACAATGTGGAGTGAGACCGCGTAGATTGTCATACCCACTAATGTTTAATTTATATATTAATGCGCTGATCGTTGAGGTCAGCAGCATTCATGTCAGCTACCATGTAGGCAACATATTATGTGTAAACAATCTGAGTTACGCGGACGACATGGTTATCTGAGCCCAACAATCGGCGGCCTTAGGAAATTAGTTAATGTGTGTGAAATGTACGTCGCTAGGCATGGCCTCAAATATAAAAAGTGAGCTCATGATATTTAAGGCGGGTACAAAGTCACCGGAGCAGGTCCCTCCCGTTACTTTAAATGGAATACCTATGAAGGTATGAAGTGATCACGTGCCCATGATATTTAAAGCGGGTGACTATCGCTTTAAATATCATGGGCACATGATCACTGAACACCTACGTGATGACGAGGATATAGACAGGGAGCGTAGCGCGCTATCGATCAGAGCAAATATGATAGCTCACAGATTCAAGCGTTGTGCTGCGAGTGTTAATAGTAGATTGTATCATAAGGGAGCAAAATAATATTTTTACGGCGAGGGCGCTTTTTTGAATCCAGAGCGAAGTGAGGGATTCTAGAGTAGAATCCCGAGCGTAGCGAGGGATTCTTTAGTGGAATCCTGAACGTAGCGAGGGATTCAAAGTACGTCGCCCGAGCCAAAAATATATTTTGCGCCCAAGTGATACACTCTACTTTTCATCACCCACTATGAGAAAAATAAAAGGCGCCTGTAATTTTAACCGACTTCAAAAAGGAGGAGGTAATTCGACTGTTTTTTTATGTATTTACACCGATTACGCTGATATTTATGAGCCAATTGACGTGATTATTCTTTAGTTTGATGCGGAATAGTTGCCATTTGGTCCTATAAAAATGTAACATAGTTTGGCCCAGTAGTTTTCATTTTATGAACATTTTTACTTCAGTCGTGTGGTCTAATTTCAACATGTAAAATAAATGCATATCTAATATTTGGATACGATATTACAACTAAAAATGGAAAAATAAAAAAAACTTTTTTGCAAAAAATAAAACCGACTTCACAAAACACAAAAACGTTAAAAATAACTTTAGCTTCAGAAGTCGGTGACAAAAAAAACTAAATGAATCAAACAAAGGTCACCGACTTCTGAAGATATAAAGTTATTTTTCACTTTATTGTGTTTTTTATTCACTGTCACTTGATGAACTCATTTTTCAAAACAAAACCATGAATTTCTAACAATTCATGAAAATTGACGCAAACGCGGTCTGTAGTTCGCGCGTTTTTAATTTGATTTCTTTTTTTTATTCAGTCAGCGCGGCGGCCGGCGGCGGCACGACTGGGCCGTCGTACCAGCCAGTCTTTATTCAAACAATATTTGCGTTCGATTTCTTTCGGCGCTGAACACTAAGATGTTCCAAATTCAAAAAGTGCGCCGCAATTACCTTTGCGGCGCACTTTTTGAATTTGGAACATCTATAAACAGGATTAAAATCTCATTACTGCCCGCTAAAAGTTTCTTATAGAAAACACCACCTTTGGGTGCACTTAAAGGCGAACCAAGTCGTCCTTTTCGAATAGATGGGATGAAAAATAACACTCTTTAGAGCGCACTGCACATCGCTTTACACGTGCAGCCTGTGGGCTCATTATAAGAAACGATCGTTCAGCGCGCAGTGTCAAAAAAAGTGAACCAAAGAAACAAGTCACCGACTTCAGAAGCTAAAGTTATTTTTCATTTTTTTGTGTTTTTTGAAGTCGGTTTTATTTTTGCAAAAAAGTTTTTTATTTTGGGGATAAACCTTTTACCATGACATGTGTTGTTAGGATAACTATAATAAAAAAATTAAAAAAATGAATTTAGGATAAATTGATAAGGAAAACTCGAAGCTTACGAAACTACATAAGGATCGTAACAGGTGGCGCTTTTAGCTTGCCGCCGGGAACGGGCTGGTGTACGTAATCTTGTCAGATGTTACTAACATGTACATACATAAGCTAAGCGTCGATAGTCTACCCAAAATGCGTACCAACATAAATGCTAGATTATTAACAAGAATTTGTGTGGTTTATCTACACCTGAAAAACCCTACTACTGAAAAATCACGCTCTAATTAAAATAGGGATTTATAAGGAGAAATAACTCCTCTTTTGTTAAAGTCGGTTAAAATGTAGCTTAAGTTACCCGGTCCGTTATAATTAGGAACCGATTGACACCTTATTCATTAAAATTGGATGAATAGTTTAGGCGCTACGGAGGAAGATACGTAAATACACACACACGGACACACACACACACATAGACTGTTAAAATCATAACCCTTTCTTTTGGCTCCGCTGTAGTCGGGTGAAAACTGCAGAGCATTAATGTATGTTAATAATGAAAAGCCGGTAAACAAAGTGGGTGCACGTAGATCTATGTCAACTTTGATATAGTTGTGGTTAGCACTTGTAACCACAACGCTTCCGAGCCGTAGTGACGTCGCTAGTATAGAGCAGGCTGGTTCGTGCACGAGCGGCCCATCCGGCCGCGACCAACCTGTTCTAAGAACGTGCAACATGTCACAATATTGGACTTATCCTGCGACAACGCAACACAGAACAGCTCTGTTGATTGTAATCCTTGTCGCCAGGCGGCGTAGACGAAATGCTGCTCATGTACGCACAAGTACTTGTGCTGATGTTTAAATTACCCCTGCGACACATAACGTTAGGTAGCGTTCAATAAATATTTACAAAGACAATAATAAAATCTCATTTGTTTAACTCAACCAAAAGGCAATCACATTATATTTCATATTTTCGACAGAATCCTTATAAAACTGAAAGCAAAATTAAATACACATATGAGATGATTTTTTTTTCGCTAGCGTCGATTTTTAGGGAAGAATAAACAAAAATTGCCCTTTTTACCTTATAACGTGATTTGTGGGTGCCTCGCCGCGCCGAAGCCGTGTTGGAACCGTACCGAGTCTACCTACGTAGCACGTTATGTGGGTGTAAACACGACTACATGTAATGGCTGGAGGCATCGAGCTAATAACTAGTTCCATTGGCTAAATTATGTCGTAATTATGAGAAAATCATTATTACCTCAACTAAATGTGTTTTACGAGAATTATGTGTGTATAGCAACAAGAAATTTAAGCATTATCTTATTTGGTTCATGAATAATGAACGTTATCTTTCATTCTTAGCTCAGTAAGACGGCTAGATCATTTTATAGATTTACGACACAATAACATGGCAGAGTTTGAAATGCAAAAACTGACCATCGATATCTTCTCAAAATAAAGTGCTGCAGATTGCGAAGCAGAATATGTATTACTTATGATAACATTTACATCAGAATCTGTTTAGAAAAACTCACGTTTCTAAATTAAATTACAAGACTTTTGTAAGAATTACACTTATAAATCCAGCATCGTCGGTTCATAAACGAACTAAAGCTGCATAATTATTTTATACTAGCTTCTGCCCGCGACTTCGTACGCGGAACCTGTTGCTTATGCCAGCGACAACGGGGTCGTCAAAATCGAAGATCTGATGTCGAAGCGCAATTCTCTATCCGTGAACGTCTCCGACTCGCGAGACAATGCGTGACGTTGAGGATCAGCAGTTAGTCTCGCATCACGTTCCCCACTTGTATCTAGATACCTAGAAGTCGATGTGTAGATACGCTGAGAACTCAAGCGTAATTCTCTTTCCGTGAACGTCTCCAACTCGCGAGACAATGCAAACGTTCACGATCAGCGGTCAATCGCGCATCATATTCTTCACTGGTCTCTAGAGACCTGGATGTAGATGCGTAAATACGCTGAGAACGTAGGCGTGCTTCGCAATCCGAAGGAGGTTTCCACGGAGCAAGTTGAAGCCTGATGTTCTCGAACAGCATCAAGTCTCTCTTGACGCTCTTCGGTAGATTCTTGGGATCTTATGATCCTCAATCTTATAACTCCTTTATTATTATTAATCCATTTATTTCAGATTATTAAAATCCATAAAATACATATTAAAATAAATTTGCACAATAATAACACAAATACAATTACATAAAACTAAATTAAAATCAATTAGAATACAATGTCATAATTATAATACAAAATAATTAAATAATTTACAAGCAAATCAAAATAACATTAAAATTAAAACAAATTTGTGTTAGTAGGTATTGGACATAAACAATGAATTGTGTCAGTGAGCGCCCAAAACAATGCGCATCCATTTATTTTGGATAGGGCAATCCGTACGAGATACAATCATCTTCAGAATGCCGTTGCTACTGCCTCGCACACGTAGCGACAAGGAAGCTACCCTCTTGCGCACAATCGCGTGGAAGCCGTCCGTACGCGCCTCCGCAAACATACCAGACGCACTACAATAGCGAGGCAGCCGCACAAGCATCCTGAAAATGTTGTTATATTGGACACGCAGAGCATTAGCAGCCCGCTGAGTGTAATTTACCCACAAACTGCTCGAGTAAAAAGACTGGCAATAAGCCTTGAAAAGAGTTATCTTAACTTCCCTCGAGCAGCGAGCAAACCTACGCGCAACCATGTTCCCCCTGACTGCTAACGCTCTGCGCTCCCTCTCAATGTCAGCGTCATCTTGCAATTCGTCTGTCACAATGTGCCCCAGATACCTAAAACTACTCACCACTGCCAGAGCTGCGCCATTAAGCATAATAGGCGGAACATGAGGTGGACCACGTTTTCCACTCTTAAAAACAAGAACTTCACTCTTTTTACAGTTATATTTTAGTCCATGTTCCACCGCATACGCCTCACAGATTGCCACAAGTTTACGGACTGCCCTCACCGATGGGCCCAGCAGTACCATGTCGTCTGCATAGCTGATATTATTGACGCTAACTCCATCCACGAAACAACCCACATGAGTACTGCTGAGCTCACCAATGAGGTCATTAACATATAGGTTGAACAACAGAGGAGAAGTAATGCCCCCCTGCCTCACGCCACACTCCATGCCATATTCCTGGGACAGAGCCCCAGCCCAACGTACCTGGTTTCGCTGGCACCGATACCAATGCCTTAACACTGAGACAACCTCTGCCGGCACACCAGCGCTCTCCAGCTTCATCCACAGTCTATCGTACAAAACAGTGTCGAAGGCTCTGGATAAATCTAGAAAGCACGCGTATACCGGCGTACTCCTCTCAGTGTAATACCTGACAGCCTGCTTAACACACAAGATAGCACTTTCCGTAGACAGTCCACTTCTAAAGCCGAATTGGGCATCGTGTAAGTCGACGTAAGTTTTAAGGGTGTCATTAAGCAAGCTGTCAAATACCTTGGCTATTACCGTAGCCAGCGATATAGGCCGATAGTTGCTCCCATCTGACAGATCCCCGGTCCTATTCTTTACAACCGGAACAACGATCGTTCTGGTAAGTTCATCCGGCAAATAACCATGACACAAACAGAGATTGTAAAACATGGAGAGTACGCGCGGCAGGTGAACTCCTGCATTTCTTAGATGCTCAATGCTGAGACTGTCATAGCCGGGAGACTTACCTCGCTGCATGCTGTGAATAACTCGTTGCACACGTTTTGCCGTAAATCTCACAACTCGCTTCTGAGTAACAGTCTCAGCACCATTACATCCAAGAGTTGAGGGACGCCTCTGTTCCATAGAATCAAAATGCAGCGTTATCCTAAATTGGTCTTTAAAGAGATCAGCGATTACGTCGTGATCACTGACCCCATCCACACTCACAGGAAAGCCAGGCCTAACGTTCATTTTCCCCGTTTGCTTCCAAAACAACTTAAAATCTTTGTCAGTGTGACGTGAGGCCAGGATGTCCATCTTTATCTGATCCTGCCTATCCTGACACCACTTTAACTGTTTTTTAAACGCTGTTCTACTATCGCACATATCGGAGTACACGTGACCCCTATTAGGCTTACCAGCTTGAACCCATAACAAAAATTTCAGTCTGGCTTCCCTGTGGTAACCAGCCACGTGTTTATTCCACCCTGCTATATATCCACCTCTCCTCTGCGTTCCCCCGCGCTCATAAGAAGCAATGGCAGCATCTGACAGGATAGATACTAGGTTGACATACATATCTTTTAACGAGGTCCTATGGGCATCATTATAACAATAACCGTCGCAGCAGTGTGAAAATTCTTCAGGAAAATCGATTTCCCGAAGCTGAGAGTGACACTGACCATGATACAACCCAATTTGATCTGCCGTTCGCTCCCCCCATATGATTTTATTGGTCGAAGTAAGGACAGCCTCCTTTTCACAAATTAGCCTACCCAAATGACATTCAACAAAAAGTGGGAAATGGTCAGACCACTGCACATTGTAATCTACCCAAACACGGTTAACAGACGGCAACGCGGCCTTTGTTACGACACAGTGGTCCAACCATCTCGCACACCCATGCGCCTCACTGACAAAAGTAAATGTATCAGAGTTACCACCTAGCATATTTACATCTACACATGTCCAATCTCGCTCAGTACAAAAATCAAACAATTCGTTCCAAAACAGTTCTTTTGGATGCGCATTGTAGTCGCCTAAAATGTAAATAGCCTCCGTATCACGATTGTCTTCCACTATTGAATTAATATTACTAAGACAATGGGTAAATTCAGGTAAGTTAACTACACAATCAGTCGGCATATAAACGCAAAATATTATCATAGTTTTGTTACATACCCGAACTTTCACTGCGGTTATACGCACATCATCACAATGTAACACTTTTACAGACTGAAACACATACACATTTCCTCCATAATATGGCAACCCCTCCGTAGGGCCTCCCTCGCAAGAGGCCTGAAGAGGTGTCCACAGCCGAAGTCCCTGTTCCTCCAAAGTCATCGTGTATCGCATTTAGTAATGGCAAATCATGCGGTAACAACCACGTCTCTTGTAGTGCTACGATATCACCCATTTGACACAGACTTCTTACACCATCAATGGAACGCTTCAACGATTTACAATTAAAGGAGATAAACTTACACGATTGCTCCTGCCTTAAGCCAACAGAACAGGGCACACTTTCACAATTGTAATTTACTAACTTATTTGTATTAATCATAACTTGGTTTAACGGTTTCATTTTTCAGAGTATCCACTTTGTCTTTGTTACGCCGATCAAAGTTTATAAAACGACGAAAAGCTATCCCTTCAGGCCAGAAATTGGATTCCATAAACATTTCCAGCTTATACTGCGGAACAAAAACTTTGTAAGCATCATAACCTTTTGCCATCTTCATATCCATTTTTTCCAACTTAACAATAACATTACATTTATCTCTAATGTAATTTACTATGTCACATACGGTCACTTCCTTCGCCACATTATAAATATACATCGGAGTTTGAATATCAGCCGCTTTGAACTTTACTCCAGGGTCCATCACAGCTTTCCCTCTGTTTCCAATAAAGCGATTCCTATGTCTCCTTTTTTGAACCTTGATCCATCCTTCATCATTTGGCTCAGGTTTCCATTGTCCATCGCGTACAATATCAACAAAAAGTTTTTGATTTTGTGAGACGACATGCTGTTCATTCGGAACGTTCGTATGTCCCAACAGCTGTGTTGATACCCGAGGCGCTTGCGTCGTCGGCGCGCGCTCGGCTACGTTCGTGTCTGATCGACACGGCAGCGCCAGCTGATTGGCCAATTCGCTCGCTTCAAGTGTCGCTTCGACTCCGCAGCTTTGTTCCGCGCGTACTGGTAGAAGTGTTTTACACGTACCCCCCTTATTTGATGAATCCGCTGAAGGGGAATTGCACTTCTTATCCTGTTCCACACAAATGGGTGGCAATCCAACAGGACCACTGTTGACATCTTCAAAGCTATCAGGTCCAGAAGCGCCTCGTTTTGTGTTCACATTACACGGAAAATAGTTAACTATTGACGTGTTTTTTAACGACTCAAGATCCAATTTTATCTGATCCAACTGGTTAACGGTGGCATACTGTTCCTTAATTTGGTTAATTTCGCTCTGCATCTTTAACAAATCTTTTAATAGTCTTGTAACATCGACATGGTCGAACAGAACAGGTGGAAGTTTCTGCAGGTCTCGAGCCACAAAGATGGGAATTTCCTCTGGGTCAGTTTCTTTCAATAAACAGATTATATCATCAATGTTACGGAGCGTTTTACCGTCCCTCTTCCTTATTTTCTTCCGCTTAGTCGTCGATATGGAATTGAAAAGTAGATCTTTAGCATTTTCAATATCCAATTCAGAAAAAGCACTTAAACATATACGGCTAATGCTTTCTTCGTCCATGACGTCTATCTTATTGCATATAAAAGCAAGCACCTCGCTTATAACAACATTGCACGAGTTACACTTTATCACTTTCGAAGCCATTTTCAAGGACACGGCACAACCGATCGGTAGGCGTGCGCGTCGCGACTGAACTGACTGACTTTAGAACATTGGGAAAGATTTGACCTCTTTCTAGGCATGGTTATAGTTTTATTAAAATCTAAGTGACTGCTCCGCTGCGTAGAATAGAACCAACCCATTACACTCACGGGTGTCGTATAAGGCGACTAATGTCTGAGGCAGAACACCTTGCGCCTCCGTAGACCAGAGAATGGGCAGCAGCGTTTTCTGTTAGTCTTTCATCCCTGCGATCTCCAATCCGCCTGCCAAGCGTGGAGATTACGGCAAATTCCTCCCGCTTATGTCCAGCAGTGGACATTATGGGCTGTTGTAGTGGTGGGTGGTGGCTCCGCTGCGTTACCGGGTATGCTACCGTGTCACGAAGATAAATGGAAAAGTAAATTAAACACTAAAATAACATAAGCCGGAAGGCATATTTATTCGAAAAAATAAAAGGGAGTTTTGGCCAGCAGAGTCAAATTTTCTATGACATACCTACCATCGTCATCGAAAATCAGTCCTAAACTGTTACCACCTTTACCGCGTGGAGGTACTCCCAGCTTATGTTATTTTATAATTATACATTGAAATTAGTGATAGCTTTGATTTCCACATCAGATGTTTCTGATCTTCGATTTTTATAAGTCAACAGGAAATGCCCATCAGACCGAACAACTTTTGCTAAGACGTCATTCCTATAAGTGTTATTGTGTAGCTGGGCTCTTGGAGTTCCACAACAGGTGTTCCAGATCTTCGATTTTTATAAGTAAACAGAGAGTACTCATCAGATTGAACAACTTTTGCTAAAACGTCATTCCTATATATATGTTAAGTGTAGCTGGGCTCTTGGAGTTCCACATCAGGTGTTCCAGATCATCAAATTTATTCTCTCAGCAGAAAATTCTCATCACGTGGAACAAAATTTGCTATGGTACCATTTTTGTATCTCTTATAGTTTAGCTGGTCTGTCGCGGTTCTGCATCAGGTGTTCAAGTTTCCAAGATAAATTATAGCCTATATGTTGGCTTGTTTAATACCTATACATAAAAAAAAAAAACATTCAAACCTCTTTTGCCAATAATTTCTATAATTTCAGATCAAGGAGACTGTATAATAAAATTAATAAGATTCTTGAAATTGTTAATCTGTCTAGGGTAGAATGTAAAAAGAAGCTGACACAATGGCTTTTAGAACTTGATTATGAAGAAACTGAAAAACTGCTCACTATATTATCCTAGTCTAGCGTTTCTCATAACTACATACTGCCACCCCCTCGCGCACAAATTTGTATATACATCCATCTATGAACGTACACACACATTACACTATCTTACTCTCGCTCTCTCACACATACACACACACAACACCACACCACATATGACACCTTCCACTTCACACTCACACTTCACACACAAACACACACACGCATTTTTAGTTTTTATTTTATTGTATTAGTACTTTTTCTTGTAATTCTTTTTTACAATAGTCCTACAATGACATGTCTCTAAAATTGTCTAAATGCCAATCTCGGCGAGGGGGGCCAGGAGTTCATAGCACAGGGTATCCTAGTTTGAACTCCTGACTCCCACAAACCTTTGTACCTCCAATATTTAATTGTAACACCTCTATATTGTAACTTTACTTTGTGGGAGAAAATAAAATTTATTATTAAATTTATTAAGCAAATCCGTCCAGTAGTTCCGAAGATTATCGTGTACAAACAAACAGACACACAGACAAACAAACAATTTTTTTTTTTGGATTCGTGCTCTTTTACTGTTTCTAACCCCCCCAATTATTTCTTTTTTAATATATTCAATGTACAGACACAGTTTTTTTACTGTTTTATTATATGTAGATAAAGATAATATTAAAGGTAGATGTAATATTTGTACGTATGAGATGAGTCGGGAGGGCGCCCGGGGGCCCGGGGGCTGGGGTCACAGCCACCTCCGCCACGTGTGGACATCACGGCTGTCACACACACCTGTAGGCCTATTACGTATCTTTCTGATATCCAGTGACTATCAAGCTTCGGTTGTACACCGAACTTTGATGACAACCGAGAATGTCATAATATTGGTATTACGTATCGCACTGAGTGGATATCACTTTACGGCGACTAACAGCCCGGTAAGGTGTAACATCTTTCACGAAAGCCACTTCAAACTCAGTTGTCATCAATTTGTTGTCCACTATGCTTACATAATCGAAATAATATAAATACCGATACGAACGCGTCTGTCAAAATGATTTACGGTTACTATCAGCCACGATGACAACCAATGACGTCATATTTGATCGCGACTGGTCATACGTAATACGAAACTAACCTTTTGACAGTTAATTGATGGACACTGAGCCCAGTTACTATCATTTCGAGCTGTCAACAGAGAAACGTAATAGCCCTACTGGTTTTCTTCTTCGTGTCGATGGCAAATATTAATTTGACGTTTCGTAATCTAGGGAACTCTGCTCGTCTTGTGGCCGTTTATGTTCATCTCGTGTGTTGGAAGTTTACTTTTAGTAGCTTTGAACTTTCGTTGTTTTGTCTTTACTGTGTGATGTGGGGAGTCGGGGGGGTTGAGTAAAACGTCGTAATGCATGGTGCTTCACATAACAATCATTAGGACACACTGTTTATATACATAGTGCGTACGTGATACTATTCTAATAAAACTACAAGCACGTCATCACGCATCTTCCTATCCTCATTTTAAAATCTCCCTGTATCGAACATCTATTTCCTTTCTAATATTTGGCCATTTCTGTAATAGCATTCACGTTATAACGTTTTACAAAATAATAACTTCTTTGATGCCTTTCTCAATACAAATAGTGACTATGTCTTTCAATAACTTGACTCGCGATGGTGCCGATCAAGAATTCATAGTTTCTATTAACACCCGAGTATTCTTGCGTATTCATTAAGGCCCTACTTCGAAAATAAATCGTAACTCGATGGGCGTGACTTAGCCCCCCGCGCGGGGAGCGGCGAATGTAGATTACGCGGTCGACTGTGCGGTCACGTGGCATCGGGATAGTCAGAGAGCCCACGACACTAAGTCTAGTTCGATAACACTCCCAGTGGCTAAGTGTTAGTGACACAGCCCGTGGCTAAATAATAACAGACGCTCGGGTCGATCTTCAGGTTAAGCCGTGCTTGCCTAGGTTGGTCTGTGGATGGGTGACCACCGGGTTCCTTCCGTGCTTAGGAAAGCACGTTAAGCCTTTGGTCCCGGCTGTCATTTGCAGATCTTTGACAGTCCTTATAGGTAGTCAGTGGCCAAAAACGTATGACAACCAGTCTTACCAAGGGGTATCGTACTATGAAGTAAGTACTAACAGGGTTGTGGAGGTTAGATAGGCAGTCGCTCCATGTAAAATACAGTTATTCAGCTGCATCCGGTTAGACTGGAAGCCGACCCCAACATAGTTTTGGAAAAAGGCTAGGCAGATGATGAATTAGCCACGTTCAAATAATAACTTGGGAGCAGCGGTGGCCTAGTGGTGGCGGCCCCGACTTACGATCAGTAAATCGTAGGTTCGAATCCAGGCAGGCGCATTACTTTGTGTAATTTATTTCATCACCACTGCTCTCAAAACGGTGAAGGAAAACATCGTGAGGAAACTGGCATGTCCCAGAACCAAAAATTCGAAGACATGTGACATCTACCAATCCGCACTGGGCCCGCGTGGTGGACTAAAGCCCATTCCCGCACTGGCGAACATTAATAGGCTGATGACGATGATGATGATGATGAAATCATAATTTCTGTGTACGAAAAACAACTGCTGCATCTTCCAAACAGTGGAGAAAGTGGTTGCTACAGCGATTGAAAGTCGCTCACCACGCAGCAGATTCGGCGTTTTGTCAGCAATCACCCGGTTCCTTTCGACTTGTACTGATTGAATACGCGTGCCACGGTCACTTACGAATATTTTGATTAATAGTGCCTCCAGGTTTTTTGCATTGCAGCATCGTCATTTCGTGTTCCCCAATTAATAATGTGACTAATTATATATATATGTAAATCATCATTCTGAGAGTGTTATCGAAATAGGTTTAGAAGTTGCATGGGCTCTCTAACTAGGAGAACCGAGTACGCACTTCTTAGGATTTTTGAAATATTAGCACACAGGTGGTATGGAGTAGACAAATAATACAAATATTTAATTTTCAACCTTTTTAGGGTTCCGTAGTCAACTAGGAACCCTTATAGTTTCGCCATGTCAATCACGCCGACAAAGTGGTAAAATAAAAATTGGAAAAAAAATGTTTTATTAGGGTAGCCCCCCTATATGTAAAGTGGGAAGTGATTTTTTTTTTTAATTTCTACCCTAACGTGTGATATATTGTTGGAAATGTATTTAAAAATGAATAGGGGTTTTCTAAAATCATTTTTTGATAATGTCAATAATTTCGGAAATAATCGCTCCCAAAGTAAAAAACAATGTGTCCCCCCCCCCTCTAACTTTTGAACCATAAGTTTAGAAAATATGAAAAAAATCTGAAAAGTAGAACTTTATAAGGACTTTCTAGGAAAATCATTTTGGACTTGATGGAAACAACAGTTTTTGTACAAAAAAGAAAAAAAGTTGTACAAAATAATTTCTGGACTAAGTTTGTAGATATTCGTCCTATATGTAAAGTGGGAAGTGATTTTTTTTTTTAATTTCTACCCTAACGTGTGATATATTGTTGGAAATGTATTTAAAAATGAATAGGGGTTTTCTAAAATCATTTTTTGATAATGTCAATAATTTCGGAAATAATCGCTCCCAAAGTAAAAAACAATGTGTCCCCCCCCCTCTAACTTTTGAACCATAAGTTTAGAAAATATGAAAAAAATCTGAAAAGTAGAACTTTATAAGGACTTTCTAGGAAAATCATTTTGGACTTGATGGAAACAACAGTTTTTGTACAAAAAAGAAAAAAAGTTGTACAAAATAATTTCTGGACTAAGTTTGTAGATATTCGTATATGCATGCATTTTTACATAATGGATACCCACCTTTAAACTCATAAGTGGGAACACTTATTGTGACGGACGGGAAACTACGGAACCCTACACTGAGCGTGGCCCGACTCGGGCCACGCTCAGTGTCGCTCAGTGTGCTCGGTTCCGTAGTTTCCCGACACGCTCTTGGCCGGTTTTTTTAATTTAGTACAACATGTAATAAAAAATAATTTAGAAAACACTCATGTTGTTTTACTACCTCATTTCCTTTTTCCGCTCCAGCACAAATACAACAGTATTTGTTTTTAACTGCTATGAAAAGAACTTGACGAAATCGTTTACCTATAATAGGGAATATGCACGTAATTTTTTCTTCACCTAAATCATTGAAATACAGTACTATCAACCCAAGAAAAGTATTAAAAGTTAAGTTCAACTATTGTCGCACAAAAATAATATTAAACTCGTTCAATTTTCTACGACAGTTCAAACGTCCGTAGCTGTCGCGGCCATGATATGACGTCATTATCCACAATCTGCCTTGTTTACATCTAATTTTTTTGGCCTTAGTTTTTTTTTAATACTGGTATTTAGCTGCAACCGGTAAAACTGGAAGCCGACCCCAACGTAGTTGGGAAAAGGATGGGTAGATGATGATGAATAATTGTAGGTATGTGCTTTATTCAAGTAAAAATTGCAATAACAATATTAGCGTTGAACCTCATCTGGCAGCATGGAATCGCACTTATCCGTGGTCCTATCCTTTTCTGTCGCTCAGAACCATAATTTGCTAGAACGGGAATGCTATCGCACGCGGCAGCATCACCGATGCTATCGGGCGCACACTCTGTATCTCGCTCTACCAAATAACGGCTCTGGGCGATAGAAAAAGATACGAGTTCGATTTCGTATGGCAGTGGTTCTTCTTCCTCATCTTCGTTATCGACATCATGTGGTTGCTTCCTTTTATTTCTGAAATAAAAACGATCATCAACATTCAAGTGGAGCATAATCAAATTCATTCATATCGTTTGTTATTATTGATAACTTTTGTTCTAAAACCAGAAATCGCAAAAAAAACTACTCTAGTTGGAAATAAAACTAAAGTGATTAAAAAACTAAAATATATTATATTTAATCACACGATAAACCATGCTTCAAGAAAGATCAAAAAATGAATTTCGACTAAACTCACCTTTTTTCGCAATTTAAATCTGCTCTAAGTGTGTCATACGCGGTAATAGTATTTGACGTATTGTTGACATAATTCTAACCCAAAATTAATTTTAAGTTTATTTTAGCCATTTTTATATTTATGAAATAAATCGCAAGAATAGTCTTTATATACCTATTCAACACTAATTAAGTAACAATCTACTAACTTTTACTATACAAACAATTATCAAAATCACGAAAATCCGATAGCACCGATCTGCAAACAAATGTCATAGGTTCGTCGTCGATGAAGTGCACCGGGCGACTGATCTTCTGAGCGAGCGAAAGTGATGCAATTACTTTTGAAACATAAAAGAAGAGATAGCTACAATGTGCGTGCGCTCGGAATAAAAGGACGTATGTGCCAAAACGAATTCACTATATTTTTAACAAAATAAAGGTATAACATTTAAAATGACTTTGAGTAAACTTTGATATAATAATTTTCTATGTTTTAAAGTAAATTCCGTTGAATATCTCTTAAGCGTTACGCCGTGATGTTGAAAAAAGTAACAAAATAGATGTAACTTTGCAATTTTTTTGAATCGAGAAAAAATCATTTAATCGTGTATTCCTTTTACACGATACTAAACCAAAGAGTCAAAAAACATATACCAAAATGTTAGATCCCTATTCTACATACTCAACAAGTTACACGAAATAGAAAAACCACATTTTTTTCAACATATCACCTTAAATTGAATTGCATTGCGTGCCTTTAAAAATATCTTTGTACAATTACTGTTATCAGGGTTATTTGTAAAACACCGACAACCTATCAGGACTATATTACTAACATCATAATCAACAACTTTTTTCTATGAATTTTAAAAATTCATCATATTTTAGTTCATCAGATTTTCATACATGAATAAAAATATTTATATTGAACGCTCTTACGGTTCCTTCCTTCTTACGCTCTCCCCATGGTTTCTGTCTTCTCAATCGACGCGTAGCTTGACTGAAACCGACCGAACTGGCTCTGACTAGCCCCCCGGTTTGAACAACTACAACGCCTTCCCGTATCCGTCGACTGGCAGGGTCGCCATGTGATGTGGGCCATCGACTGGCAGGGTCCCCATGTGATGTGGGCCATCGACTGGCAGGGTCGCCATGTGATGTGGGCCATCGACTGGCAGGGTCGCCATGTGATGTGGGCCATCGACTGGCAGAGTCGCCATGTGATGTGGGCCGTCGACTAGCAGGGTCGCCATGTGATGTGGCCATCGACTGGCAGGGCCGCCATGTGATGTGGGCCATCGACTGGCAGGGTCGCCATGTGATGTGGGCCATCGACTGGCAGGGTCGCCATGTGATGTGGGCCATCGACTGGCAGGGTCGCCATGTGATGTGGGCCATCGACTGGCAGAGTCGCCATGTGATGTGGGCCGTCGACTAGCAGGGTCGCCATGTGATGTGGCCATCGACTGGCAGGGCCGCCATGTGATGTGGGCCGTCGACTGGCAGGGTCGCCATGTGATGTGGCCATCGACTGGCAGGGCCGCCATGTGATGTGGGCCGTCGACTGGCAGGGTCGCCATGTGATGTGGGGAGTCGGGAGGGTTGAGTTAAACGTCTTAATGCATGGTGCTTTAATTGTTAAAACACTGTTTATATACATAGTGCGTGCGTACATGATACTACTCTAATAAAAATAAGTACAAGCAAGTCTTATCTGTAACAACTTAAGCTATGCGCTAAACGTGACGTATGTAGATACGTGTCATTTCACCACAACTGTACGACAAAGAGCTTTTGGAAAGGATTATCCATTTATTTTGCAAGATACTTTAAAAGTAGATTTCTCAGTCATTGCTTGACATTATCAAACTCCAGGGAGCCGCAGAGAGCGTACGCTGGGAAGTAGAAGATCTTGTCGAAAAACTAATGGCCGTAATTTGCGGCTAAACGGACAAATGAAGCACGAACAGTTACAATCTTGATGTATTACAGTCACCCGTCACTGAGATTCCTACGCGACTACACTGCGCGAGTGTCGCATGCCGACCACCGCGCGCCGCCGCCGGAGCCCGGCCCGGCCAGGGCGGAACATACTTTTGTAAAAAAATATGACAGCACCACTTTATAAAGCATTTACTTAGAGGCGGGAGGCTCCTGAAAACACAACCACAATTCAAAATATTGAAGTCATAAAGGGTTACTAAAAATGATGAAGATGATTTTCAAATACCTATTCAATGATACCCTTCTTATAGTTAGTCGACTTTATTATTTTTCTTTTTCACGATGACACAGGCAGGACATAGGCAGCCCATCTGGGCAGCAGTCCAGACAATGCAGTTCAGCTGTCCATCCGTACAATATACAATGTACGTATTCCGTCGTTGAATTCTGACTTAATATTTCTTAATACTTAGAGTAGAATATTGTCTTTCATTTATTCCAATCGAGCTCGATTTACAAGCGATGTTTCTTGAGACAATGGACTAGCTTTGGCAGCTCTAGAGGAAATGCTTCAATGGCTTTGGATTCAGTTCGACAAATGATTCGCACGATCTGTTAATTATGTAGTGCCAGTGCATTAGAACTAGGCGCGTGGGAGATTACATCCCACTCCCTCTCCCTGAGATAGGAAGGGTGAAGGTGTCCCAGCAGTGGGCACGTCGCAGGCTGGTTCTGCTAAGCGTAAGAACGGTATCTAGCGCGAGGAACAAGCTAGTTTTGGTTTAAGAAATGCCATTTGTAATCAAAACTTACCTTGCAACTCGATATTAAAACTGTGCTAACAAAATTATCAAAGACGTATTAGTTCAATCCTCCAAGTGGCGCTCAACTTGTGCAACTTGCTCATTATATTTGAGTTGGCGCCAAGTTTTAATGGCAGCTCTAGTTGAAGCGATAACGATCTCGTAACTATTTAAAATATCGTGTTTAAAATAAAATCAGTTATAATGACTTTCACTATTAATCTGTTTTAAAACTCCGTGATCCCGTTGTGCTGTAACTAATTTTAGGAGTGTTTTGCCGCGTTATTCGGCGTGGTCGCCTTATATAGTATTACTATATTCCAAGCCACTGGATGATATCTGATATTTTCTATAATGACACAGGGAATCTGATTATGATCCTCAAAATGATTCTCACTCATTCGTGAAGCTATTTACGTTCATCATCAGCCCGTAACTTCTTCACTGCTGGACACAGCCTTCTGCGAGGAGGAGGGGGCGGGGTAAATGCAGCTTTTACTACAAACATATACAGAGACCCTATACTTCATTTTATAGACATTTCCAACCCGTTTAAATTTCGCTTATTTCACTTTGTTTCTTAGTTATGTTCCAACGTAGGAAGTGTGAACCGTGAACCGTTGATAAAAGAAAGGCAAATTGAATAAAAGGAGTCTCTAGCAAGTTGTCTGCGTGTCGTATACGCTGTGCGTTCGACGCGCCGCAATTTACTATTTGTCACACATCGGGAACTCAGTTCTGGAGGTAGCTTAAAACGCTGTTTCTAGTTGTACCTAACAAGTTTAACCAATTATTGCTTGCAGATTAATTTGAAGGTATTTTTGTAGTCCTGTGTTTCTTTCTGATTTTACGGCAATTAATAAATTCATAAGCCATGATTACTTATCTATACATATAATAAATCTGTAGAAAAATATTTTTTGTACATCGAAAATATTTAGAAAAAAAATTGCCAGGGTATTAAAGGATAAGCAACAGAACACATTTCCAGCATTTTTGGAATTTTTGTCTGTTTGTCTGTTTCGATGATCAAGCATCACGTAAAATTTACAAAACCAATGTAGATAACTTTTATACATAAAAAGTGTGTGTAACTTGGGGTATGATTTAGTGTTTGTTTCATTAAAATCGGTTAATTCTATCAAAAGATATATGAACTTAAAGTTTTCAAGAAGAACTAATCATCAAATGTAAGATACATACATGCAGCGACATCTGTTGAACTAAAATGGTACCAATGAATAAAAATGTGCTCACCACATAACTTTTAAATCGCCTGACCAGCTTTAAAATAAATATATAGCATAATATACTTTAGCAGTTTAACATTTTGGTCGATAGATGGCATTGTTCATTTCACTCCATTTTCTGAATCGAATGACCCTCGCCCGTGTCAGTTGCCTCAAGATTGTTTTTTTAACCGACAAAACAAAAAGAAGGATGTTCTCAATTCGATGCGTATTTTTTTTATATATGCCCACGGAAAGCCGTGAGCCGTAGTAAAGCCGTGTGGTGTCCGGCAGAGTAGAATAGAACCAACCTATTACACTCACGGGTATCGTTTATGGCCACTAATGTCTGAGGCAGAACACTTTGTGCCTCCGTAGACCAGAGAATGTGCAGCAGCGTTTTCTGTTAGTCTTTCATCACTGCGATCTCCAATCCGCCTGCCAAGCGTGGAGATTACGGCAAATTCCTCCCATCATGGGAGAGGCTTATGTCCAACAGTGGACGTTATGTGCTGTTGTTGTTGTTGACCACGGATAACTTTTACAGGGAAGTCCGTACATGGTCCTTTTTTTTGTGAAAAGCGTAGGTACATCTCAAAGTTGGTCCCATTTATAATTAAAAAATCGTGTTTGGGCTAATTTCTTGCACCTTTGATGAGAACTTTCGACCTAGCTGGAGTATGACTGTCATCGAGTGTCTAAGGATGAAGACGTAAGGCTGTCGAGGCAAGACCTTTTTTGAAAAAACATAAGTAGATTATTTTAGCGATTAGTGCAAATATATCGAAGAAATTAAATTGTTACCCACTTGGATCTATATCCACTAATATTATAAAGCTAAAGAGTTTGTTTGGTTGGTTGAACGCGCTAAATACAGGAACTACTGGTTCGAATTAAAAAAAAACTTTTAGTGTTGAATAGTTATCGAGGACGGCTATAGGTTATCTAACATCACGCTATAATTAAAAGGGGCGGAGCATCAATGATAAATGTTGCAAAAACAAGGAAAATTTATTTCTTTTGAGAGCTTCCTTTGCGGGCGCTGCGTAAACGGTTAAAGTTACGCAACAATCATGTATTAGGGAATTGTCCGTTTTAAAACGTTCTAAAAAAAACCGCGATAGCATTATGTCTATCTTTTAAGGTTGACTCACACTCTCTCTAACCCTCTTTCTCTCATGTGACGCAGACGAAGTTGCGCGGGTCAACTAGTTACAAATAATCTCAAAACGTTGCCCTGATTCTGAGTTGCACCGCTGCACTCCTTCCTTCTATGCAATATTAAATCGGCATCTGTTTTGTTAACATGAACTTTAATTTCTAGTGTCTTCTGCGCGCTATTTCATTTCTTCGCTTGTTGTTCAGGTGTTTGCCAAAAAATAACAAAAATCATCAATTAGCAATGTTCGTCATGCTAGCCAGTAGGCGGGGCAGTGGTGCACGTCCGCGTCACAGCGGCCGCTAATACTATATCAGAGGCTGCGATAGATCGCGCCTGTCTGCCGCACTGTTTGTCATGCTAGCCAGTAGGCGGGGCAGTGGTGCACGTCCGCGTGACAGCGGCCGCTAATACTATATCAGAGGCTGCGATAGATCGCGCCTGTCTGCCGCACTGTTTGTCATGCTAGCCAGTAGGCGGGGCAGTGGTGCACGTCCGCGTGACAGCGGCCGCTAATACTATATCAGAGGGTGCGATAGATCGCGCCTATCTGCCGCGCTGTTTGTCATGCTAGCCAGTAGGCGGGGCAGTGGTGCACGTCCGCGTGACAGCGGCCGCTAATACTATATCAGAGGCTGCGATAGATCGCGCCTGTCTGCCGCACTGTTTGCGTTTCCTCTCGCTGATAAATAAACACAAGTGATTCGCCATTCTCTCAGACAAACAAAACGCAATCGGCAATCTAATGGTTCGTCTTTTAAGTAAAGACTTCTCATTTCACAGCAAATTAATAAATAGAATAAAGTGCTGAGCAGTGCAGTGCTGCGCTCATCGCACGTTTATTAAGTGAAATAATACGTTAGTAGTGAGTAAGAGAGAGTATGTTAGTGGTTCGCTGCTTGGCGCTGTACAGGACTGCAGCCGCGAGGCGGGTGTTCCGAACCCAACCTCTCCGCAGTACGCTACACACTTTACATCACAAAGCTCCTCGCTCAAAGCTGGATGAAATTACATTCAAATAATATCTTTGAGTGGGAATTAAAATGAGTGAATAGTCGCTCGGTTGTAATAACTTAAATAGCTCACGTTCACGTTGGAATGTGTATGTGCTTTCTAGTGTACAGCTAGTTCAGTCAGGGAATTTGTTTTATTTTTAATATGAACTTTAACGCGGCTTCGTCGAGGCTCGGCACTGGCAGTCAGCAGTCAATTGTTCGTTGGTTTCGTCCAGTGCTTAATTATCCGTTCCAGCTGGTTAAATTCCACACCAAAGTGTTTTTGACAAATATTTTTAAATGATATGGTAATGTCATAAACGTATAGGTAGACGTGTGGTTGGGTGGCAGGGTCAGGGCTGGGGTGGGGGTCTTTATTGGATGTGTCAGGAAGGCGATGCAATTATTGAGGCGTATAACGCAATTATACCACGTAGAGACGTACACTCGCATGTTTGGAGAATTTTCAGTAGGCTCATGCAGGCGGGGCAGTGCGGTGTACTCTTCAGTATTTTGTCACGCCATGAAGGAAACCTGCCGGTTGCTGGTTGGATTATGCTATGAAGATTTAACTAACGTTCTTCGACTCTTCCTCGGCTTGTCTTTATATACAAGGTGTAATAGACCTCATCATGAAGCCTTCAACCAAGCATTCTGTACATCAAACTAAGTAACTTTACGCAAAAAATAGTGCTGGGAAACAACTTTTTTTTTGGGGTGAAAAATCATGTTTTGTGGTAGCACTCTATGTAATGCACTCAAAACATTGTGCTGAAGAATGGATTGAATAGTACTGGGGTCGTGGAGGTGTTTAAAGTAAAAATCTTACATTAAAAAGTTGTAATTAACAAAAAAAAACTTGTGAATAAATTGGAACTCCAAATATCTCAGTAACTAGAAAGTTCCCAGGTGTTATGTAGAACAAAAAAATGATCGCAATGACAACGACAATGTTAAGAGGTGATTTACATCCTTTATAGTCAACTACTAATATTATTAATTAAACATCTGTTTAGGTAGATATGAAAGCTCTCAGAATAAGCCTATTAAGTGTCTAAAATGAGCGATAGATAACGATTTCCTTCCTCCCACTAAGCTCGAGCCGCACTGAAAAGATTATCCTGTCAACAACAGAACAACAAAGGGATGCTGAACGCCGCCGCCGCTAGGTACTTAACATAAGTAGGTATTGTCAGTCCAGCAGATTTCTCCTCCGGTACTATTCCCAACTCTGTTCATTTTTAATCATAGTTATCGTGAATCGTCGTTTTGAAATGTTATTTCTACATACAGGATGTAAAAGACCTCATCACGAAGCCGTCAACCAAGCATTCTGTACATCAAACTAAGTAACATTACGCAAAAATTATTGCTGGGAAACGACTCTTTTTTTTGGGTGAAAAATCATTTTTTGTGGTAGAACTCAATGTAACGTACTCAAAACATTGTGCTGATGGATGGATTGAATAGTACGGGGGTCGTGGAGGTGTTTAAAGTAAAAATCTTAAACAAAAAACTTGTATTTAAAAAAAAAAACTTGTCAAAAAGTTGGAACTTTGACCCCCAATATCTCGTAACTAGAAGGTTCCCAAGTATAGTGTAGAACAAAAAAAATATCGCAATGACGAGGAGAACAAGACAGTGCCTTTCGGCTTCGTTAAGAGATGTTTTACACCCTTTATATTAAAAGTGTAAAACTTTTATTGCAAAAAATAAAACCGACTTCAGAAACTTGACCTTTGTTTAATTGATTTGGTGTTCTTGTCACCGGCTTCTGAAGCTAATGTTATTTTTTACTCTCCAGTGTTTTTTTTTGGTTGTTTTTTTTTTTATTTCGGATTTTTTTTAATTTATTTTTAGTTGTTCCCAAACATGTCGCCATGAATTATTATTATTATTTTACATTATTAACAACACGTGTCATGGTAATGGGCTTATCCCCAATAAACGGAACTTAACTTTTATTATTAATTTAATTAATTGCAACGGTTGACTTTAAACCAATTACTGTAACTAAAACTAGAACTAAAAGAGTAAGAAATAACATAAAATTAAAATATACAAAATAACAAAGTGAAGCACTTAAAATGTCACTTACGGGATATCTTCCGTGATTATTGAATTATTTTTGAGCCCCCGATATTTCAACACTGTTGCAAGCGTCATGATTGCGGGTTAACTGAAAAAAGTAAAGTAAAAAAAGTAAGTAAGTAAGAAGTAGTTAAGTATAGTAATGAACCGTGAAAGCTTAAAACAGTGTTTAACAAAGTAAAGGTTCACACATTCATAAATTCCTCTCACAACACTTCTGACATGCGAATAAAATCTTTGTCCATCCATCCGCAAACATCCCTAACTTTCGAAATCCGGATGTATTACAATACATCATCACATCTGCGCATACAGGCGTGATGTTACGTCATAATGTTGTATAAACAATAAACATCCAAGCGATTGCAGCAATTACGACAGATTTGCCGTCTATTTTTGATGAGTTCCATTGTATATCTCCGAAGATCAGCATCAGATCTTCACCAAATTTAAATGGAACCACCTCAGAAGTATATTCTTTCGAATATAAAAAGAATATTGAGAATCGGTCTACAAATGGGGGAGAAATCGGGTAATATATATTTAAAAAAATACATAGGTACACACGAACACCACCACCACCACCTTCTCCTTTTTTGAAGTCGATTAAAAAGAATAGCCGTGTGGTATCCGGCAGAGTAGAATAGAACCAACCCATTACACTCACGGGCAGTCACGGGTGTCGTATAAGGCGACTAATGTCTGAGGCAGAACACCTTGCGCCTCCGTAGACCAGAGAATGGGCAGCAGCGTTTTCTGTTAGTCTTTCATCACTGCGATCTCCAATCCGCCTGCCAAGCGTGGAGATTACGGCAAATTCCTCCCATCATGGGAGAGGCTTATGTCCAGCAGTGGACGTTATGGGCTGTTGTTATTGTTGTTGTTATAAAAAGAATAGGGCTAGATTATTTTTTCTTTTTGTTACTAGTATTTGTATGTAGGTTAGCAAACGAGTCTTTTTTCACCAACATTCATCTGGACAAAGCTGAAGCTTTCACAAACGAATAAAAATGTGTTCGAAGATTATGATGAGTTCTTTTATAACTTGATATATTGAGAAAGATCCAGGACGGGTAACGTCAGGTTGTTTGTTATGATACTAATTTATTTGTATATTATTTTATCACAACAACATGCTAACTAGACATAGTTACCTTTTCAAAATTATGGAGGATATTAATCTGAAACTAATTCAAAACAAACACAAAGTTCTCCGGAACGTAATGTATCCGAGTGATCCCTGAAGAGCAGAAAGGACTAGCTAAAGCTATCAGACGCCAATTATTTATCTGAAAAATGTTCAACAAAATGGTAATAGGCAACTGAGGGTCGGCTAAGCATCCCGGAATTATTTGTAAGTAGGAGCCTCTCAGGGTCCATTGTGAGCCATTGTCGGCTCGTGCCCCCCGCGCCCCTCTGCTCGTTTATACGATATCATCGCTCGTCTGCCAATAAGGACACTTTTATAACCACTTGGACCTTGGGAATATTTTATTTTTAGGTAAAGATGGTACAGTTATCGGCAGGGTGGATTTGACATTGTGTTAAATGGTGGGCTGGGATTTTCTCTGTTATGTTTCGAAGCATTAAAACGGTTTTATTTTCTTTTTACAGCGTCCTTTTTCCGTCATCTTATGGTTATCTTTTTCCTAATTAAAATAACAGTAATCATAACGTTTTTTTTCTTATGGACTCTCCTCATGAATTACTTGCACCTATTGGTCTGCTTACCGCAGTGTTAAATAAACTATTAATTCCCGTCGAATTAAAGTTACAAAAAGCTTATTTAATTACAAATGTTTCCTCGTCGAGGTGAGACCTCCGCACGACTGCACAGAACTTGCCATAGAAGTCATGAACAGAAAACGTTTAGTTCATAAACTTACTTCTTTAGAGGAAAATTAATTTGACAGAATGTAAAGCAGCTCTGGAAATACTTGGCTTCGAGCTATTACGTGGCGAAGATTGTGTTTTGTAAACTTATAAACGCGTTATTAACAAGTTACATTAAATTAAAAACCCCCGACACGTAGGGTCATAATTTCAAGGTTATTTTTTTTCTTTTCATGTTTTTTGTAGGGACTCCTTAATTTTTTTTCAATGCACTTTCTCGAAAACGCGTTTTTATCGCGCTACGATTAGGTTCAACATGAAAAGTGTAACAGCCTTTTTTTTCCGCACGTGTGCGGGATAAAAAAATCACAGATAACTATAGATACTTATACGAAGTTCAAATCGGTTCAAGGGCTAGTAGGAGGTGAATGTTTTCTTTTAATTACTGCAAAGCATTATGCGTCTTTATGGCGTAAATATTTGATTATAATATGATTTTACTTTTCTTGTTTTCCGCGCTTTGCTTTCGCCAGGTAACAGGAGAAACAAAGGTACGAAGCCACTATACAGCCTAATATATATATATATATATATTTATTAATAAATTTAGAACACAAAAAAATGTTAATTTGTTTATAACAGTAAATATAACCTTTAAATAATCATGAAATCTATGATAAGTATTCTATTAATTATAAACACAATTTAAATATTCAAAAAAATATTTACGTTGTATGGTATATATATATAGGTATATCATCATCTGCCTAGCCTTTTCCCAACTATGTTGGGGTCGGCTTCGACTAAGTATAGGTATAGCTGTGGCAATTTTCATTCCCGCACATGTGTTGGAAAATGAAAAAAAGCGTACGCGTGTGAAATACATTGCATGTCGAACCTAATCGTAGTGCGATAAGAATCAGTTTTCGAGGAAGTGTATTGAAATAATATTTTTCGTTATTTTGTTTTATTTCTTCAAAAGTCTATTGAAAAATGTCGTTTGATACACGTGGACATTTGTTATTGCAGTTTTCGGCTTAAAACACCGCGTTAATGCCGCCTCGAATGCAGTAACAAACTTTCTCCACTTGTATCAAAATGTACTATTTTTCATTTCTTTTACTTTCTTGCGTTTTAAGATTCAGGTAATTTGGTGTTTTATAAGGTTTTTATCCGTCAAAAAGCAAAATAAAAAATAATTTGTTAAGTCCTAGGTACCAGTCACCAAGAAATCCTACCAAAAACATTTTCATGTAAAATGTTGCCAAGCCGAGACCATATAGCTCGCACTGTCAAAAAGTTATCGGATCTCATGAAGAGCCAAGCTTCTAACTCTACACGCCCTAACTCTATAAGGTCCTAACTTCTAAACTCTACACCCTAAACTCAAAATATTTGGCTTGGCCGTTTCTTTATTAAGAACTTGTATAAGCGCACTATTGGAACTCGACACTAAGTCACGACAAAACTCTCACAGGGGTTTTGTGGAGTCCTTATTATGATGCCGGCTGCTACTTTTGAGCATACTCAAAACTGGATTCCACGTACTAGACAATTTGAAACCATCCTCTCGATTGAAATTTTTATGTTTTTTTATGTCAATTGATTCTCTTGTCAGCCTTGGTAAGTAATGTTTGTCCTTAGACAATATACGTGGCTTGTGAAATTCGATCCAGTGATTGGTCCTTGACTGCAGTAGATGCTAAGCTATGGCATATTTTTGCTCATCCTTGTTTTTCACAGCCTTTAAGTGTTCCTTGATGCAGCATGGATGAGATGGTTCTCTTCGTTTGACCGATGTATAAGCTGCCGCAACTGCAGTCAATTTTATACACCCCAGGATGTTCAAACGGGATCTTATCCTTCGGGGAAGGCAGACTTTGCGCAATTTTGTCATGAGGAGTAAACACGGTCTTTATCGAGTATTTACTCGGTGAACGACCTATTTTGTCCATTACTCCTCTTAGATATGACAAGAAAGTTGGTTGACGCTCCACTGATCTGGCGTCTCGCATCTTATTTGGTCTTACTGCTCCAGTATTGGTTTTGTAGCCATTCTTATTTAAAACCATTTGCACGTGGGATAATTCACCCGTAAGGGCTAATTCTCCAGTCAACCCGCGATCATGGCGCTTGCTACAGCGTCGAAATATCGGGAATTCAAAACAAATAATCAAATATTCTGTAAGTGACAATATATATTTATAACACCCCGTCGTTTTTGCGTCGGGGGTTAAAAATACATAAATAAAAATTGATCTGTCATCAATAAGACCTCCCATAACGACGTCACAGACAATCTGACCAATCACTTGTACGTAAACAGGGTTTTCATCATAAAGAAACAGCTGAAATGTTCGCAAGTACGCCTCTTATCGCTTCCGTATTCCTCCGTTTGATATTCCGTATTTTACTGGGATGCGGAACAACAAACACTTCAATAGAATTTAGAATAGGTATCTATACGTAGCTCTTTGACGATTAAGATAATAAAAGAGAAATCTCTATGTATGTGGTAACAAGGACCCAATGCTCCCATTATGTTATGATATCGTCCTCCTCTTGCAGATATCTAGTAAGTTAATGTGCAACATGTCTTGCGGGTAATCCCGACGACGTCCGACCTGCTCTTAGCCTCGCCGCCTCTCGGGCTTCAGGTGGCCCGGCATAAAAAGCTTCACGCAACACGTTACAAGACACCCGGTTGTTACCCTCTATAATCTCGTTGATACTAGCGTGTTTATGGTTTCATATTGAAACCGTTGTTTTGATTTCTACTTTTTAGCCTTTATTAATCAGGACCAATTGTTGCTTTACTAATATTGGCTTGCCCTTTTACCATTTAAAGGTCTACTTGCCTTGTAATTTTGGCCGAGCTTGGAGTAATTTTGAACTCGGGACGAATGTTCAAGGTTTGAAGTTCTAATGGACTGTTTTATTTGTCCCCAGGTTGAAATGCTGTACCAGCGTTACTTCCTACGCATGAACCAGACTAACATGACTCACCTGCTGGGGCTGCTGCTGGCCGTGGCCGTGGGCCTGCTGGTGGTGCAGGTCCGCACGCTGCTCAGCGTGCAGAGCTTCCTGGGCCAGCCGCTCTCGCTCAACAGCACCGACTTCGAGTACGTCGACTATTTCTTGTGCTGCCTTGTGTACATCTTCTATTACCTCGCACGCTTCTAACTATTGTTTGTGTGGTGTGGGAGTGAGTTTATTTATTGCAACGATTTGTTAGTTATTCTGTTTCACTTAGTACACTTCGGGTGGACGCGTCTGAAGGAAGATGCACCGCGCGTCGTCGTGCGCCTGTCAGACAAATACTTCAATAATAAAACATCCAATCTTAAACACACATAAAGGACAATGGGTTAGTGCGTCAAGCATACCAACTGACTAGACGAGTAGTGTGGCAGATTCAAATTTGACGGAACAGGTGCAACCGACCACACGCCCGACGCATCTTTCGTCAGGTGTGCGTTCAGCCTTAGGTTTATTCAACCATACTGTTATCAGCAGCGTCCCTTTCACAATAAGACGTGCAAAAATAAGAAACTAGTTAATCAATTTGAATTAAAATTCATTTGATTAAAATTTCACACATAAGTACATAAACTGAAGCCCCATTGATTTAAGTCAAGGCTGCTCAACCTCAGGCCCGCATTTGAAGTGGCCGACGCCTACAGAGTTCATCTGACGCCAGTCTTTAATTGAGAACATATTTTAGAATTTCGAACTCGACCGAAGCAATCTCTTGCTTGATATGAGCCCATTCTCAAGAATGTTCTAGCACCACGCATTTACAAGACAAATATCAGCCTTTGATTAAGGCAGAAACAAAAAAAATGCAACTACAGACATTCTTAGTAACTTAGACTAGTCTTAAATAACATTAACCTAGACTGTTTAAGTTGAACAAAGCGCAACTCATCGTAAACTGACGTGGTAAGGACGCGACGGTGTCCAAAGCGAATGGTCACTCATTCTTACTAAAACACAAAATGAAGGTAAAACTAACACTAGGCAACTCATCATTAGTTTACACTTATGTTTATCGTTAAGCTATGAGTTAATGGGGAAAAACCCATATTAACTCCAAATAAGTGTAAAATATCGCAATATGATAGATTGTATGGCTTTTGGTGTCGCATTAGGGCAGCTTTTATTTATTCAATGTAACAACTTAGAGCTTGTTACTGTAAATATATTGAAACGCTATTTAGTCTTTCCCTAAATCCCTAAGGCACCTGTGCCACCGCCGATGATCATCGAAGTGCGGCAGTAGAGATAACAACCAGACCCGGGCACGTGAGCAACCAGCGGCCTCGAGGATGTCGCTTGTCGACCGAGACGCGCGACGCGCTGCTGTACCGAGCGTCGCCTTGCTCCGCAACGAGCTGGTGGAGAGAGAGCTCTTGCCAGCAATGTGGACACTCGGCGCTATTTATGTATCTCTTTCACTGATACGTGATCTTCATCTATTGTACGATTCTGGAGCGAGACAAAAGCTGATGGCTAGTCACTGCTTCGTCCGCGTTGGCACAGGTGCTTCAGGTAGTTTTTCACTGTAAAACTCTGTTTGATGTCCTACCTGATTATGGTACTTTCGTGCAAATACTTCGCTGTGAAGCATGCGCGATTGATGGCATACGTTGCTCCATCCTGGTACTAATCCCGCGTCTCTCTGCAGCCCATACTATGACCCCAACCGCTACGTGAACGTGACGACGTCCCGCTACCATGAGCAGCTGGCAGAAATGAACTCGTCGCATATGCAGCGGCTGTTCTACGAGAAAGAGCGCGTCGCACACATCGTCAACATCATCATCCTCGGAATTACTGCTCTGGTGTACGCCTGTGAGTATGATCATCTTTCATCATTCATATTTCATAATCATATTAATTTATTTGCGTTCCACAATGAAGGTATAAAGCCAAGTCTATCATCATATTCCTGCTCTCGTCCTTGTCACTGCTCGAAACTATACGTTTTTTTCTTCCACTCTCTGCTGTCACACAATCCATTCATTATTTCTGTAGCCTGGCCCTCTCTTCATCCATCAATATTCATATTCCTAATTTTTTTTGTAATAATTATGCTTCACCACACCATTATTATCAACCCGGACAACCTGACTGTTCTAAAAACTCTGAACTGATTTTTTTTTGCTTCATCCATCTTAGATTTGATTTAAATCTAACTATTGATTGAACGTCCAATGAACTGGCAGCCTCTACTTAATGATGTTGTAGCGGCACGGCACTACAAAAAGTACCTACTACAACAACATAGAACAAAAAGTGCTACAGCGCAATCTATGACACAGATGATGAACAAAATATCAAAACTTATCTAATTCCTATAATATCACGCAAGTAAAGTTATCCGCGACTTAAGACTATATACAAGAACCTGTCAACAACTGTCGGGCAGTAGCCCACCAGACATAACACCCGTCTGGTCGGAGGATCCTCCCTTTTCTATGGGGGATGAAGAGCTTTACACTCTGTTCTTCATACCCCCAAGTTTAGTTCTGATTAATTTAATAGCTTCAATATCTCTTGGTCTAAGAATTGATTCCGCGAAGATATTTTGTGATTCATTTGGAAAATTTACAGATACCTGTTCGTTCTTATAATGACAACGGTAATGTGAGAAACGTTTGGCTGATATGTATTTTATTGCAGGCCTTCTGGCGTGCCTGAGCCGGCCGGCCATGAACGAAATATACCTCCTGACCATCTCATACGTGGTGCTCGTCACCTTCCTGCTCATCGAGCTCGCCCTCGCCGGCACCTCCGTGCTGCGGTAAGTTTATCTTCATCACTTCTTCATCACACTCTTTCTCACTCACTTTTGCCCAAGATCTTTTTCCTCTTAGCGTGACGATGGCAATGTAATTTTAATCGCTCTCGTAATTTTAATCGTCTAAATCCGACGAGTTTGGTGCCTTCACTAGCGTCTATCGGTTCCCGAAACCTTTGACGGGTCAGGTAAGACTAGATACTAAGTGTCCTATCGTATATAGTGCGATAACACCACGTATGACACCCTAGGGTAGAGTCATCTATGAATCCCCAAAACATTTTATTTTTTTGTACAAACGACGAAATCGGCGAAAATCGGCGATTGGTGTTACACAGTGAAACCCGCTCTACAACGAGGCGAGTCAACTGTAGAGCAAACACGAGCAAGTGCGGAGTGCCGACTCCTCCTCGAGCCACCGGCGGCCAGCGACCGGCGACCGGCGGCACGCAACTTGTGTCAAATTGAAATTAAAACTTTCCACTCCACCCGCCGCCTCAAACAAACCACAGAGCAAGGGTCCATTTGTTTACACCAGATTTTCAAAACTGTTTCAAATGTTACCGAAACTTCGTAAATCCGTTTCCAACGAAGTTTACAAGTGTGGCGGGAGACGTGTTTGTACCCAGTTTAGATCAAAGCGTACCGCTCGTACGCGGCTTTATCGCCGACTTTATTGTCGGTGAACGTTTTTACGGCAAGGTGTTATCGGATAGTGCATTACTCGGACAATATTCGGGCAAATTTGCCAGTCGTTAAAGGTGTTATTGTTTCATTTTTAACGGCCGCGGGTGAAGGGTGTCCGGGGGAAGAAGGAGGGGGGAGGACGTTTACGAGCGCCGGAAAGTGGTCGTTCGGGGTAATGCGGCGCGCCTGAGAGCCGGAAGGTGTTCCCGTTCCGTCGACTGTACCCTACCTTCAATACAATCTTTTTAGATGTTATTTATTTTCATGATGTTGAGTGTGTCCTACATTCATGTAAAACTCCGGGTGATCGCAAAGTGTAGGTATAAACTACATACTAACCAAGTTGCCGTAACAAACACAACTAAAACGTTTCCAGCGAGAACGACGCTAACAGACGTTAGAGACGGAGACGTCTGGCTCTCTGCGACCGACATCATCTGGCGTCTATCTATCTAGACGTAGCTACGAGTGTCTTAACTCGTAACAACTAACAGTGCACTTCGTGTCCTCATCCTCCCCGCCCTTTGCTTAATTTATTTGTGGACAGACGTGTAGCCGGCATTACGGGCGCGTTTGCAGTTAAAACATTAGAAATAGAAAGCGGCGACAATAATCTAAAAAGAGTGGTCCGCGAACTTGATATGAGTTTGGTGCTATCACTAACGTCCATTGTTTCCTGTAGTGCGCATGCATCAGGGCATGCAATAGCGGTGGAATAGCACCACATTTGCACCCTGAGCTTGAGTCTACACCGGATTATCATTTGTGTCCGAAATCTGTTCTAGGAGCTAGTAATGAGCTGGTGTAGTGGTGTTGCTTTAAGTCAATCTAAATTGCCGCAAGTTCTGACATCTGCGTACTTGATGACCGTATATGATATTATAATAAAATTATGATGACTGCATCAGTGAGCGGAGTTCGCGTAGCTGCAATTTAGCCAAACGTATCTGAACTTTTTGCTATCGATACGCTAAAAGGAAAAAGCCTGAATAAAATACTTATGAAAACCTAATGATGTTGTTATTTGTGTGTAGTTCTCTGAGCATCAGCACCGGCGCGTGCGCGCTGTTCACGTACGCGACGTACGCAACGCTGCCGGTGCGGCTGCTAGAGGCGACCGTGGCCGGGCTGGCACTCGGCATCGTCAACATCGGTGCCCACCTCATCCTTGACGAGGCTGCTGACGTCCATGTGAGTACCAACACGGCGGCAATATCAGCCTGTACATATTTCTCATCTCTGTGAGAGGGTCCACTTCCTCTCGTAACCACGCAGAACAATGCGGGTTTCTAAATGTCACAGGTGCTCGATTTTTTGGCGTATCACTTGCTGGATTGCTCACGATGTTACGTTTTACCGTTTTGAGAGCAGTGGTGATTTAATAAATAACACAAAGTAAAGTGCCATGCCTAGGTACACGACCCACGAGTCAAGGTAGTCGGCACCGTTACTGTGATCTCCACAAAGACAGAAACTGACTCGTATCTTGTCCCCAGCAAATCTACTGCGCCGTGGCGACGCTCATCGCGTGCAACGTGGCCGGCATCATGACGCACCACCCGCGCGAGCTGGCGCAGCGCCGCGCCTTCCTGGAGACGCGCGACTGCGTCGAGGCGCGCCTCGTCACCCAGCGTGAGAACCAACAACAGGTCAGTAGAGGCTGGAATTGGGACCAGCTGTACGCCACCATTCCGCCGACAGGTATTATCACGCTACAATGTGTGGATCTACGAGTATGCGCACAATTATTTTCCTTCTGAGCATTTTCGGCCATGGTGGTCAATTTTAGCGCAGGCTAGCCATCGACGCAGGGGTTACTCATATAGTGCAATGGGACGGGGGGTGGTCAGCCTCGGAACCAACGGCTTACACGGGCACGGTAGTACTCATAGTCTCATACTGGGCTTGTTACCAGCTAAACACCATCATTCACATTCACCCAAATGCCGTCTTCATCTAGACTTAGGCCACAAGGAGTGGTTCTATGATCCCTGCATCCAGCTAATTCCACCGATCTTTCACAGCAGGCTGTCAGTTTTTCATCCTCATAGGTACGCGGTCATCGGTAACAAACTAGTCAGCCCCATCAGTCATATATTTTCTGAGCTGAATGAATTACTGTCAGAAATTCGAGAATAACTCTCATTACTGTAGTTGTGTAAAAGCTTTTTGAACGGTCGACCGAGAACGAACGAACCATTCTTATCCGAATGTTTTAAGTACATTATTGTGAATAAGCCGTTATTGGATCAATTAGGGAGCTGATTCTGCTGATTGCACCGCATAACCGCGAAGCTCAAAGTGCTAGTTAAAGTATCGTTATAAGTTCAAGCTAAGCTTCTAAAGAGACAGAAATAACTATTATAAAGATGTATTTGTGTTGGTTTGTGTTTGGGTGTAGAACGTAGGTAATTTCCGAAACGACTTAAGTAGGTGATATTAATTATTCTTTTACTATCAGAAACTTGCTGAAAGCCGAGTGCCATAGGACATGTAATGTATATGTTACAGTTAAAACCCGTTTTTAGTGAAAACGCGTTTTCCCTAGTTAAAACTAGTATTAACTGATTTGAATATCAGTGAAAACTAGTTTTAACTATGGAAAACCCGTTTGGTCGAAATGATTCAAACTTTGAACCGATATCAAGACTGTTAAACATTATTTGGAAGACGGACTTAAATGAATAGAAGCCAGCCTAAGAGTTTTTCAAAAAGGTGTCTCTGCAAAAAAAGGCAACTTAAGCAACTCAAAATGCCACGATAGTATGCCATGCAATAATAAGTAGGTAAACTTACTTCATTTCATATTATGTGTTTCTCATTAAGCTGACTTTTACTTTTTTATATTTGATTATTTTAATTACGTACTTGAAATTAATATTGTCGCCATGTCATTATTTTTATATGTTGATGTTGTTTCATAATGATAAGTAAGATGATTAATAATTTGTCATAATAAGTCACACCAACACATAAAAATATTAGAATTCAAGTGTGTAATCGGTCCAGGATTTCAAAAGTTAAAGTTGTAAAGTTGCGCCGCTTTTTTCCTTTGCGCGCTACTGTGATGACGTCACGCGGCGATTTGCGAGTTAAAATAATAAGTGCAAACGTCGTCGGCTCGTCGCAAAGTCGAATTATGCCGCGCAGGCCTTAGTTTAACGTTTAATATCTCAGTAATTTTTGAAGATAAGAAAAAACAAAAACGCATCTTTTTCTAGAGTTCATATTTTTTCAAAATTCTGATAACGAAAAACATTGATATGACTCATTACGTTGATGTAACTTAAAAATGTTCGTTTGTGTAAGATGATTATTTTTCTTCTATGTTGATGTTTCTAAAAAAATGTTCCTAAATATGTAAGATGATTATTTTTGTTATAATTATGTTGATTTTCCTTCCTTTATGTAAGATGATTATTTTTGTTAAACGTTTACCAAGAATTATTCATAAATATTTTAATAAATAAAATCCATATTTCGATCCCTAAAGTTTCTCTTTATTATACTAGTTTTTAAAGAAGGCAGTTAGTAAAAACTAGGTTTAACTAGTGAAAACGCGTAAAAATTGGTTTTAACTTTAACATATTTTGGGTTACAATTAGTGGGAAATGGCACTTCTGTGAATGAAGTCTAGCTTTAATGCGTCATAACTTCATCCACACAGCGATTTGGGATTTCCCGCCATAACAATAGTCTGTTGAAGTAAATATAAAATATTTTCCAGTGATATATGACATGCTGTTATTGGTTCCTAGGCTGGCTTCTGTTCATTTGTCCGTCCTCCAGATAATGTTTAACAGTCTCCGTTCGTTTCAATCATCTCAAAACACAAAATGAACTTTAATATCGGTTGAAAGTATGAATCATTTCGACACTTTCACTGATATTCAAATCAGTTAATACTACAAGGTGTCCAAAAAGAGTATCGGGTATTTGTTTCAGCGATGAAGTTGACTCGAAGCGGTGAGGGGCGCGGAAAGGGGGATTTTTAAGTTCCCCATTTTGTGCAATTTTATTTGCAATGGAGCAGTACACGGGTACGCATCGCGGATTTTGCGTAGGAGCGTATTATCGTAATGGAGATTCAATAGTGACTGCTCAACATTTGTATCGTGCAGAGTATCGTACACGCAATGCACCGAGTGACGACAGCATTAGAAAATGGATCAGGATGTTCGTAAATACAGATGCGACGGTAAAAATTCAAAAATCTGGTCGCCCTCGTTCAGTCCGCGAACAAGAAAGAATCGAAGAAGTAAAGGCGTCAGTTCGTCAAAATCAATATTTATCCATCCGAAAGCGAAACCAAGCATTGAACTTAAACCAAGCATTGAACTTCAAAAAATCGTATTTGTATTCAATTTTAAAGAAAGATTTGCATTTAAAAGCGTATAAAATTCAATTGGTTCAAGAATTGAAGGATACAGACTACGAAAATCGATTGAATTTTGCGAACGAAATGCTACGGCGATTCAACAACTTTGAAGACATACTGTTCAGTGACGAAGCCAACTTCCACCTGAATGGTCATGTTAATAAGCAGAATTGTTGATACTGGGCAGAGGAGAATCCGAGACGAAAGCATGAACGACCCCTGCACAGCCCAAAGGTCGTTGTGAGGGCCGCTATGTCTGCTAAAGGCATAATATTGGTTCTCATTTTCATATTCGCTCCAGATTAGAAGAGTGCCAGCAGCGTAACGGTCACCATTTGGAAAACATTATCTTTTCAAAATAATTTTCCATTTTGTATTCTAATAATGAACAATAAAAAAAATACTTGTTTACCACTAGTTTTTGTTTTATTGAACAAACAAATACCCGATACTCTTTTTGGACACCTTGTAGTTTTAACTAAGGCAGTCAGTAAAAACAAGTTTTAACAAGGGAAAACGCGTTTTCACAAAAAACGGGTTTTAACTGAGAAGTTCAATAAAAAGTGAAAATAAAAAAGCGGGCGCACCCAACATCCTGTCCAAAGTGTGGCACAACAGAACTGTGAATCATTGACAAAGTAAACTAAGTTTGCAAACGTGGAGCAGGAGTCACAGGATACGGTTCTATATTTAGAATTGGAGTCCGTTGAGCGTGGTCGGTCTACTGCTGGCGTACCGCTTCCATTCATCAAGTTCTGTTGTTTTGAGGACGTTGTTCTTGTTCTGTGTTGTTGGTAGTTAAACTTTGTTTCGTTTTATACGATACGCTCGAGAAATAACAACAGCTACAGATATTTTCACTTCGACTACCTATCGACAAGATACTAGACATAACTCATAAAATTCGCAGTTTTCTTGGGCTTTGAAGACACGTGTGCAAATGATTTTTCTTCGTTGTGGACACAATGGTAGTTGTACGGGTTATATATACCTCACACAGACACGGTATTTCAGTTACAATATCATTATTCTAGTACCCTGCTTAAAATTGAATATTATCGTAAAAATGCCTTTACAGTAATTGATTTAATAACTTGCTAGATTTCAATACATCAATAGTCCCAGTACATTTGTGTTGTATGTTCCTATTCAGCCGGTATCCTTGTTATCCGATATATTCGGTAATCCGATACAAAAACAACTGGATATTCATCGAAATGCTCCTTCCGACGAGATATCATATTATGATGTACAACAGTACTACACGTCATTAGTTCCGTGAAAGCTTTTGAGTAGATAATACATACGGTATGAATGTCTCTTCTTATCCGGAAACTTGAATGTTGATGAAATAATTTGCTAATAAATAATAAGATAATTAATTAGTTGGACTTATCTGTTGATCGCGCTTGGTCAGCGAGCTGAAGGACGTCTATGCGAGAACTTGGATTTGGAATGCTCGAGTGTTTAAAAAATATAAGTATCCAGCTTGGCTTCGTTTGGTGTAGTGTTGGCTTAGTGTGTTTCTACAAGTAGCACCGACGTGGAACCAAACGGTTTTAGTTTCCCCCACCCAGAGTGAGTCGAGCTCGAGCCGGGCCCGCACGCGCGGCACACGTAATATCCCGGCGAATTAGCCGCAGCCCCGTCGTGTGTGTGCACTCCTGTGTCACTCACACTCGCTTCCTGATGTACATAAACTCACGCCCTTTTCCTACGGGGGGTAGGCTGACACTACAGATCGCTACCTGAAACGATCCTTACATACTCCTCTCGCCTCGTCCACGTCCATACACATCTGGTCATACGCGCTGTCTGACCAATATAATAAGAATAATAAGTAAAAATGCAAAGTTTCGGGCCCGTTTACACCACGATCACTAAATGAGCGCTAACATTTAATTATTATTATACCAGAGCATCGTTCTGTTTCCGTCAATTGCCAATCCGAACGTGGCATTAACATCACCGGCGAGTACCTACATCTCACATCGTCGTACTGGCTGAACATGATCGGGTCTACATGACGTGCTACGTGCAGTCGTGCGCTTCACTAGCGTCGACCGCTGCATATCGGCTGCTTGCCGGATCAGTCCGCCACACATAGTTGCGGATTGCCTGTTAATGCTGGATTGTAGGAGTATTGTGTGCTTGCATACATTGTTAATGATGGGATATGATAGAAACTAAATTTACTATTTCGTTTATCTATTGTAAGCAATCACCGACACTGAAGTCTTGGATTTGATTCCCAGGTCGTCCAAAGTGATATTGGTTTGTTTTTTTTTTCATCTGGAACTTCTCAGTAACATCCCGGACTATGGATTTGTACCCGGTTGATAGTAATAGACTCGTTCCTGCTCCATGACACTTGAGTGTGACGTAGTGGTGTACAGCTATAGATAACCTAACTCTTGAGATTGTAGGGGTGTTGTAATGTTAAAGTGTGTCAAGTTTGGTTTAAGGGTAAAACTTGTTTCAGCTGACCTCAAAATGTTCCTAAGCTGTGACCTCATCCAACACCTCAAGCGCCCTACTTCGATTAACACTTTTAAAGAGAGAAATTAATACTATCTTAGACAAAGTTTTAATTACTTTTAAAACGGAGCGATGCTTCTTTCGCGAAAGACATGCGTAGTTCAAGTTGTGAACGCTGAACTTAGCTTCTGGCTGCTGGGGAAGACAGCTACAACCTTAACTATGAATCTCGGAGTGTTGCTTATTGTCCGGAGAAGTTGCTGAAGTGCTGCGAACGGAGAAAATTGTATTTATAGTATTTTCCTTGTTTAATTTACATAGTCTTAAATAATCGGACATAATCAAAATCAAAATCAAAGCATTTATTTCAAGTAAGCCAGTTACAGGCACTTTTGAATTGTCGAACCAAAGATGAAAATTAAATGTAGCTACAGTCCCAGTCACAAGACATAAAAACTGTGAAAGTACTGTAGTTGCCCATTCCCTAGCGTAGATCTCTATGGAGAAGAACGGGCAAGAAACTCCATGGACACTCTTTTAAATCAGAATATTGTTACAAAATCTTGGTTACATCATTCACGTTGAGATGGTATATTATGTGAGAACAATGTAGCAAGATGTGCACGGTAAAAGTGTCCACAGCAAAAACACACAAACAAAAAAAAATACAATTCAAAATAATTCATTCAAATAAGCCATGGCAACCAAGAGATGACCAGTCACAACTGACAGCGCCCGTTCACGGACATGACGCATGGATCAGCACCATTCAACTCAACCATTTTGAAGGGAACTAAATGATCCGACACATGCGCCACCATCAGCGAGACAATTGAGTGAGCATGACATACTCCAAACCGCCAGGGCACATTCAAGTCAAGAAAAGACGTAGGTTTCCAGTGAATGATAGCTTTCTAGTACATAGTACTCACACAATATGGGCTATGCATTTATATAATACTAAAGAGATTGATTCTATACAATGCAAAGATAGTTGTACAATCTTCAGCAGCTCCAACAATACAATTTAATGCTATCAATTTATGCGCCCCTGTCCATGTGGAGCAGGACCAGCATTGAGCCAAGCATTTTTATCAGTGATATAATCGCTCAACTTGTAATATGCTTGCTTACATAGTGTGCGTTTAATGCATGTTTTAAATTTCGTCTCATTCAGTTCAAGAATACTTTGTGGAATTTTATTATAGCATCTCAAACAGTACCCCATGAAAGATGAGTCTACTTTAGCGAGTCTGAAACCTGGCTGAACTAGTTGGTCCCTATTTCTAGTACTGTAATTATGTCTGTCACCCCTTTTACCAAAAAGGTGCAGATTTTTTCTGACGTACATTATGTTTTCGTAGATGTATTGACAATGTACCGTCATGATGCCAATATCCTTAAACAGTTCCCTTAGAGAATCGCGCCTACGAAGATTATATACGGCTCTGATGGCTCTTTTCTGCAGAATAAATATAGACTCAATATCTGTAGCCCGTCCCCACAGCAAAATGCCATGAGACATTATACTATGAAAGTAACTAAAATAAACCAGTCTAGCGGTATCTACATCAGTATACTGACGGATTTTTCTAATGGCATAGGCTGCTGAACTTAGCCGCCCCGCAAGAGATGTCAAATGAGAACCCCATTGTAGCCTTGAATCAAGCGTAATCCCCAGGAAAACCGTTTTATCTACGAATTCAAGTTTCTCTTTATTCAATATTATATCACAATCACTACTTTTAACATTCGGTAAAGCAAATCTTATGCATTTGGTTTTTTTTCATTTAATACCAAATTGTTTGCTGTGAACCAATTTATTTTTAAACCATAAGGACCAATTCCTTTCAAGTAACATTACAATATCTAACCGTGCCCAGCACGTAATGTTGAGAGTAATCTCTCACTCATAGCGAACGACCTTTTCGCTTATTTGCCGTAGATTTGTCGCCAGACTGAAAGACATTAACTACGCACAAAGTTCACTATTTACCGACTAAATCAAATTAAGAACCTGAATTAAATTCCTTTATCTCTTAACTTAAGATTAATCTACACGAAAATTAACAAAACGTCTCGCTTAACAAATTCGTGTATTAATCTAAATTAACTTGGCAGCTCCTACTGTGTGTATGGTAGCGAATCGTCTGGATTTGTAAAAGCAGCGTACATTGAGGGATTATCGTGGGAAGTGGAGTGTTGTTTGGGCACCCGAGCAGCAATGGTCAAGCGTTTTGTTAGTAACTTCGCGTGGGGAATCAGTGTCGTGATCAGTTGACGGTACATGATGCTGCCGGTTGGTAATGAGTCGCAAGCAAGCTGTCTTGGGAGACGCTATCCGCTGGTGATACTCTATTGTTGCGATCCTTTTTACAACTTTTGAGGTAGACGCACAAACTTTGGAGACACTTCATATTGTAGTGATGGCTAAATAAATCAATAAGTTGATTTTATTTATGTAATTGTTATATCAGCCGAAAGGCGTCCAATGCCTAACACAGGCCTCTCGGCTCACCCAGGGGTCGCCAAGTTGACGGCTCCTGTGCTTTTCGCATCCAACGGGGCTCACCCAGGGGTCGCCAAGTTGACGGTTCCTGTGCTTTTCGCATCCAACGGAGTCCACTGTGAAATAAATTAAATTATTAAACCCAACGACAATGCAGCAAAATAAACAACATGCACAACAAAATGCATTTTTTTTTGTTTCTTCTCCACCCCTCAAGGAACTCAATAAAAGAATTTCAATGAAAGTACGACCGCACTACTTATACATTTCGTTCCAGGTTTTTGTCTAATTAGGTACACTCGACTATAAAGAAAAACGTGCGTTTATTTTACAGAAACATAATTAATTCACACCTCAAATTAAACGATGTCCTAACTTGACAATAATCTGCAATGCAATCACTCATTTGCAACAAACAGACTATCGATGCCGCTCGTCGTCGATCCGGTTCGTCATCGTCGACCACCTGTAGAACCTACCGCGTTGCTCACGACAGCAACTTCACACACTATCTATTACTTAGCTGTTCTTCTATTCTATTAAGTACTTTGCTTAGTTTCAAAGACAATTGTAGCAATGTTGTGGGTCTGCTCGTTTTCCGGGTGAACATTGTGGGTTGCATTCGATATCAATTGAATTGTTTCTTATTGAATGAAAAGGACTTAAACCACATGATGAGAAAAGCGGGGGAGGCCTCTGGAGGGCACAGCTGAAGGTGGGAAGATAGGGAAGATAGTGATGATGAGGAAAACACAGTAAACTATTCACATCTCAAAACACCAATTGAAAGCAAGTGTAATATGTACAGCCATGATGAACTATTTTCAGACAGATAAATAAGCCACAGTAGCAGAGTAGTCCACATCACTAGGTACTCGTCGAACAGACACAAAGAAACAATGATTCGCACGGCTTTAGCGGCAGAATGTTATGCAAGAGGAGCCTCCGTAATCCTGAGTAAACGTGAGCTTATGTGCGAGCTCGTAACTCGGTCTAATTGTGTGCGCGCTTGTACCGGCACACTCGACGCTTGTGTCGTGACGTCACGGACGGTTGTCAACGTACACTCACATACACTACTAGATGTTTCCCTTGTACAACGTGTGTGCGGTGTGCCTTTGAGTGAGCAAGCAAGCAGCTAGTCAGCAAAGTGAAGCTTACACGTAGTCCGTTCGCAATGTCCCAACACTACGAGTATTGCAACTTTTGGAAATTAATGAAGTTCCCGTTCACACAGCTCACGTTGTCCGCACTCGTTACAGCGCTGCTGTGAAACTGAATATTTTTTCGCTGAAAGTGTTAATTATTTGCTAACAAGGCCGGCAAAGTGTTGAAATCAGAACGTTTCGGGAATGAACTGTATTGTTACAGCGATCCGTGTTACTAATATTGTTGTTTACTGTGTTGTTCGTAATTACATGCCTGCGCTGTGAGCTTAGTGGAATACTTCCGTGCCGACTAAATAATTACGAAATATCCATCTGTATCGAACGTTGTTGATTTTAGGTCTATAAACGTACCGACGCCGACGCGACGCACTTATGCAGGGTTCTTCATTCTATGTGGTGTTAGTATCAGTAGCGCAGTAAATCACTCGTTGATAATGAAGTTAGGAGCAAGAGTTCGCGCTCGTATTCTATATGCATAGTGATAGCGGACGGCTAATTTATACGGAACATTATTGCGAGCCACTTGATAACATCGCGGGGCTTACAGCGCCGTGAGCCCCGACACTGCGGAGCTGGCCTCGCGTCGTTCAATGTACTAGCAACGTACACAGCTTCCTCCGATTCATCGAGGGCCACTCTCAAACTGTGATAATATTCCAAGTCACCCTCCGCCCCTACCCCGCACGCGCATTAGCAAACATTTTACGTCTCATTGAATAATATATTTGCGAAAATTACAGTACACAAGCGAAGCAACAAAATTAAATTTCTTAAGCATTAAGACGGATTTGATACCGACGCTCAAAGAGAAAAATAAATTAATACATTTGCCTGTCGGCTGTTAATTTACGAATTCAAACAGGCGTTACTCATTTAATACAGTATATTAGTGTTGAATTATGAGTTGGTGACGTCACGGTGTGTGCTGCGGTAAGCGCACTTGTTGATTGAGATAATATGTAATGAAAGCATTAATCACGGCGACATCCGCAGTGATACACAATTATGTGTGCATTCTGTCAGCACTGTGCTAATGGTAGCATTTTTAATTATAATTATGCGAGTTTATTGTATGACGTTCTAATTACAATTTGTGGTCGGTACCTACCTTCATTCATTAGTAATACTAAAAGCAGAGATCGTTTATTGATTGATGTTCGTTTCGCGAACCGAACACAACACTATTATGTTTGAAAATAGATTTTGAAATTCAATGTACTTTTGCATAAACTGCAATTAATTCGCTTTTCTTGACTTGTTAAAGCCGTGGCTCAAGATCGCAACTATTGGCCAGCCTGGAGCTCGAGCGCTCCTCCGTCGAAATAATTAACAAACACCGCGACTTGCTCTAGCATCATTACTTCCATGAGACACAATGACACAACAGGTCCCTACCCATAACAGGACAAAATTTTCCTATCTAAGATTGTATTTCGTGTACTTATTTCGATAAGGCGCTTGTTTCTGACGTCTGCGCGTTGATCCGCTTTGTTCTTGATCGCTCCTCATTGAATCTTCAATATCCCTCCCGTCCGATGTTTACATAATGTATTACCTATTTCCTACGTAGAAGCATAATATCTATAACAGATGAAAGAGAAAAGAGAGAATTTAATCAAAATGCCTGAGTACATGTTAGCCGCCGTACTACAAAGAAGTAGGAACCTACATAAAGCTAATTATATTCTTACAACAGACAATTTAATCAGAAAGGAAAAATGTAGAAACATTTTAATATTTGGCAAAGAAAACGAGATGTTTGTTCCCCGAAGTAATACCTACTGCGAATGTGTTTCTTGTGAGTGGAGCCGCGACGCGCGACGCTTGGCCTCAGAGAGGATGGCGTTCAGAGCGAAACTCTTCTAAACGCCTTTCTCTCCGATCTCAATGGTACTTGATACTTGTGGCGCACTTTGTTTACGGGATTAAGTTGTAAGAAAAGAGTTACGTGGGATTCATTCCTCTCCAAAATCAATGGGTGCTAGCTGCTACAGACTGTTGCTCGCAATCCAACTAGTAGGTCCTATTTTGATTCAAATTTTCGGTTTTTAATAATCTTATTCATGCATTGTAATTGATTGAAATGTAGGATTCTTCATTTATATGAAAGTACCTATTACCTACTTACTGATATACCGCCAGCTTCCGAACTCCCTTACGTTGAGTTGGGGACTTGGAGAACCTCGAGAAACCATTGGTCCGGCGCCTAACCTCTCCGGTCGAGACGGCTCGCTGTCCCATCGGTCTATGAGAGTTCACCTCTGTTTGCCCTAGTATAACTGCCACCTCGACGCCTTGTCTCCGCCGGGTTCTGTCACACAATTGTAACCCACCTGTCTATCCCCAGGAGCGGTTGCTGCTGTCGGTGCTGCCGCGTCACGTGGCCATGGAGATGAAGGCCGACATCGCCAGCCAGCCGCGCCAGGAGCAGTTCCACAAGATCTACATCCAGCGTTATGAGAACGTCAGGTACGTATCTCGGGATTTGAACGCTTTTTGTAAGAGATGGTATTTTTGTTTTTCCATCAGACTTCTGATTCAGCCTGTTCGTCGTGTGTCGATGATACTGTCCCACTTCCCACATCCACATCGTTTTTCCTTTTTCCCTCAAAGGCAGAACAGTGTTCTCGTCAATTCAAACGAGGATTGCAAATTCTTGTAGTTGAGTTTTTTCAGGTAAGTAACCAGATACTTAGGTACATTTCTTCCAAAAAAAATATTATTTCTCCCATAGGTACTCTTAAGCTACGTGTTACATCGTTCCTATACATCACATCAGCCAACTCGCCAAGTTACACGCACTAACAAAGGTAACAAGTTGCGGATTCCTGTACTACCGATGCGTCTTCTAATCAACAAAGTGAATGTTAGACTATTCTCACGCCACGTTGTGCTCGCTCTTGCGCTCAGCATTGCCAACTTATAACGAACTGCCTTTACAAGTTTTACTATACATGAACTTGATATTGCGAAAATTTAACAACTAACATATTCATAGGAATTTGATACAAATTCGTTCAAACTATTTAAAGTCCTACGTGTAATAGAGAAACGCCAAATGACGTCTATCGACGACGATCACGTGAACTACTTGGTCTCGATCAGTTACTACGCTATTTTTATTTTATTTATTTATTTAAGGAAAAACAAACAGTAGCACAATAAGAATTCGTAACAATAATTTAAATATTAAATTTTAAAACAATGCCACCCACAACGTTCTCCACAGATTACAATTTAAAGTATTTAAAAACTAGCTAGTAACAACACAAATACAATATTATAAACAACGGTCATTGTCCTGGAACTAATATCTAAGATTTTTAAATGTATGTGGATTATACATGTAAAATAAAAAAGAAAATTTAAATTTATGTGCGTATTTAACATTACGTTAATATCTAATTATACAGTTTTTAGTTTAGTTTATTTTAATAGATTTGTAAATAGTAAATAATGTACTTCTATAATAATGTAATGCTATACATAGATAGGTATCTATGAATGTGATCCGCGCGCTCTGGTATCAACAACAACTCAGGCGTTCGCAGAGAAGAAACACACGCTACCGCTAGGCACTATACTAACTTACTATCATAGATTACACGATAGATTGTCTCTACTTAAGTAATTGTTTATCCCAAAATTACTACAATGATTCTCCTTTAATAAAAAAGACCACTACGGCTATTCTTGAAACTACAACATCTCAAGTCTAAAGATAAAAGATTCATCACAGACGCCATTACTTTCGAGTACATACCTAATGCTTACAGTTTTAACAAATGAAAAGCGAGCTAAAACAATTTGGAAGGTCATAGCTGTGATAATATCATTTGAAACAAGCACTCAGACGAATAAATTACTTAATATTAACAGACTTTTAAGAACTAGAAAACGTGCCGACGATTATAATCCAACGTCTTTGAAATAAGTACCTACTTGTAGAAAATCTGAATTGAACGCCGTTATTTGAGTTGCAAGTTTTGCTTTAAACACGCCTATATGCATTGGGCGCATCCGCGCATCGAAGCGACTCGAGGTATACTAATACACATCACAACCGCGACCCAGAAGACTGAACAAAATATTTTTATTTAATAAGTTTAAATCATTACACGCTTTGATGTACCTTTGATGTTTTAATACTGAAGGCTAATTTCCTAGTTTCGTTCGAAAGAACTTCGCTCGGTTGAGTGACTGATCAAATTTCTAATGTACTCGTGAGTAAATACTCCCTCCCCATTTCAATCTCTTAACCAAGTGGTAAACTGCGGTAGGGTTCACTAGCGCAGCTCGGCGGCGGCCCGGTCCGGCCCGGTTCGGCCGGTCTGAATTTACTGACTGAGACTGAGATATTACAGTTAGAATACAATTATCCATTTAATTAGTTCCTGTATCTCAGAAAACACAATAGAATACTAGCGGCCCGCCATCGCCACTGCTCCGCAAGGCGCCACCTATCGGGTCGAAAACCGTCTTACTTTTCAAACTGGAACCAACCTTACATTGCACATTGACATAATTCCATTGAATCGGTTGTGTGATTAGCGTGTACGAACACAGTGAGTTAGGACACGTGATTTTCTAAATTAAGATACATTAGGTACATAACTGCGTACATTTAAGATGTATTATGCATTCCTGTTATTGACATTTATGCAAGCGAAGCAATACCGAACTGCGCAGCAGTAATTACGGTAATTGCCTTATCAGTACCTAAGAGATTGGTCTCAGATGACGTGATATCGATAACATACACTAATGTTATTAACGGAATATTCATGAATCTTACACATAATTATGTACATAGGCACATACGTGTGCTATCCCCAGCAACACTGTCTGTATTTGACAAGCTTGTTGCGTCTAATGGGGCTTGTGTTACGTCGATTTCTAAATTAATCATCATCCTACCTTAAAATCTAACTTGAAAACACAGTAGACATCGCCATACTGACAAAGAGCATCGCATTCTGTGGTCATACGGTTCATCTCGCTAGTAGCCATTCGCCAGGTCGCCTTACAGCCAACTAAAAAATAGGCCTTGCGACTCAAAGCGGCAACGTGCGCAGTGCAGCTCGTTTCTCATCGACACGACGCCATAACTGCGGATTGATTGTGATGAATAGGGCCCGCCAGTGATTGGCAACCACAGACCAGAGGCCGAGTGCGCCGGGCGGCGGGCTGGCAGACACAGAGCCGCCTTGTGATTGAGTTGTTAGACTCCGTCGCTGATCAAAGGCGCCGCGTGCTTGAATTTGCCCGGCTAACGATGTGGCTAACAACTCGCAGCGACACTGTTCGCGGTGACCGCTCGCGCTCTTACTACCGAACTCCTAGAGGAATAATTTAGCATTTGAATACTTAGTTGGACTTCCGACTTGGATAATATATTCGATTTTCGGATAATATACTGAACCTCTAAACAATAATAATGTAAATAATCAAGTTAAATTGAAACAGTTTGTTCGATTATAACACAGTATATTTGAGCTTATTTTGCGCTGAGCAGAACGTACGGTTTTATACTAAAACTACGTAAAATATCAAGTTTGATGAATTCATGGTAAAAATGATAAAAAAAACTCGAAAATAATTAATAAAATAAAGAAATAATAAAATCTTTATTCAGAATCTTAAAAGGTAAATAAAATACAATATGAATCTAAAAACTAACAATGTAGGTATAATAATGTATGATGCCTGTACTAGGATAATCCTGTATCACAGGCTGCAGGAGCTCTAGCAATATGCTGTATGTAGGACAGAAGTTATTTATTTTTATAATATTCAACATTACGTGACAAAATTATTTGGATTAACTTAAACTCTAATAACTTAAAACTAAACACATAATATTGGTACACGAAAAATAAGCGTCAGCAGAATTTGTTATAGGTTGCAAAAAAACATTCGAGGCGCTCTTGTAATATTCGATATTTGCACCTAGCGACTAATGTGCTTACAATAAATAAAATCGATGGTAAGTATGTCAGCGCAGTGGTCTGTTATTGCCATGTTGTTTCAGCAATATGCGTCAAACGCGGAAGTCTGACCTAGAGTATGACGCTCTACGCGCCCTCGTAGTCGATGGAGTTGATGTACCTATATTCTGCTAATTTCTTAGCTGGGCACTCAACATCTCCCGTTTTGTGGTTGTTGGGCTTCTTATAACGCGAGCACGTCGCACATTTAGGGGTGTCCGCCTTCTTCGCGCACTCAGACATCGAGTGTCCTGCTTCACCGCAGTGACCACACGTGGAGTTTACCTCTCTGCATGATTTAGCTGCATGACCAAATTGTTGGTATTTGTAGCATCTGGTAACCAAGGTGAAGTCTCTAACAGGGCAGGAGGTCCAATTTATAAAAACTCTTGCTTGAGATATTAAAGCTCTACGTATCTTGGCTGGAACTTCGATAACAAAGTTGCAGGTCGATGCATCTTTCTTCCCAGATTTGTGGCTAAATTTAACTTCAGCCAAAAAGGTCTCCAATGATATCGCTGGAAACTTATCGGCGATGTTCTGCTCGTACATGAACCTGAAGACGTCAGCATCAGCCAAAGAAGTCGGCACTCCTACAACCGTGATCCGTGGTTTGCGCTTGATGGGCTCGTCGGCGGTGAGTCCTGATGTAGACATATGGACTGCGTGCTTGAGTTTATCAGCATCCTGTTTGGTCTCGGTGCTGATAACGACACCTCCATTTTTCGTTTTCCGCACACCACGTACATGGAGCTTCATTTCGTCAGGGCGTATGATGTTTTGCACGAGGTTTTTTGTCTCGTCACTCGACTTCAATTTATCGTTGGGATAAACTGCTACGGAACTTAAGTTATTTGGACGAACGAAATCACTGGATCCCTTCTTTACCATATCAGAAAATGAAGCGGTTTCCACAGCACCAGAGTCCTTTATTGCCTGTTTGAGCTCCGAAATTTGTTCTGTGAGGCTGCGTTTTTCTTTTAGGTCATCGATTATGTTGAGGGCTTGACGGGATTTTTGCTTCAGAGCCTGGTACAGCACTGCCATTTGAGTGGTCTCAGATTCTACTTTACGGCATAGGTTGGTAACCTTCAATTTCTGCTCCGAGTTGAGTTTGCCATCTGTGGCAATCGCGCAAACCTCATTTAACTTCAGCTGAACAGATGACATCCATTTTTGGATGTCGGTCGTGGACACAAAATCGATGGTGAAGTTAGACTGGTGGCCTTTCACTGGCGAGGCATTGGGTTGCACTCGACCACTTGAATTACCGGGGCTGTTATCCATTTTTCAACCAGTTCACTATGTTTATGTTTCCATTATTTAATAAACACACACTTAGCAAAAAACTAAATAAGGTCACTATTATTGCGTTAAGTAAATACTGCTAACGAGCACGTCTGTATACTGCGAATGGCCGTAATGATGAATAATGTGTCCCAGGTTATAATAGGCATGTCCGGTTTGCTGCATACAAAACCGGTTTCAATTCTTGAAACTCTTCGAATTGTTGTTTGTGGCGATTTCGACTTCACCCCAAAATAAAGCGTTCAACTAACTCGAATTAGAAGTCGCTATTTTTGTACTGCCGCGAGTATAAGGTCACCAGCTGCGCTTGAGCACAGTACTATGTAACATGTACTAGGCAGGTAACATTACCTTGTATCCCAATTCTGATTGTGCGGTATCTATTTATTTTTAACGAAGCCGAGGGCGATTGTCACTCAGCTTTTAAAACGAAACAAGACACGTGATGCATGGCACATGATGCGTGACACGTGACGTATTGAACGTCCCCACGCGTGTTGTAAATTTAATCTCTAGCACTTCTTCCGCGCAGATTTCGTGCTTTCTTATGAGCTCAACGCAGTGGAGGCTGTCGGTGTAGTAGAGGCTGTTGCTGTAGTAGAGGCTGTTGGTGAAGTAGACGCTGTCGGTGTAGTAAAGGCTGTCAATGAAGTAGAGGCTGTCGCTGTAGTAGGGGCTGTCGCTGTAGTAGGGGCTGTCGCTGTAGTAGGGGCTGTCGCTGTAGTAGGGGCTGTCGCTGTAGTATAGGCTGTCGGTGTAATAGGGGCTGTCGGTGAAGTAGAGGCTGTCGGTGTTGTAGAGACTGTCGGTGTTGTCGAGGCTTTCGGTAAAGTAGAGGGCACACTGCATGTGAAATATAGTTTTAGAAAATAAACAGTTAACGATCTTTATTATTTCTGTTGTTGTATGAACCAATCTTTGTTATTTCTGTTGTTGTATGAACTGATCTTTCATAGAAATTGTTTACCATTTTTTGACTATAAGAATGCTTATATTGTAGCAGTACAATCCTCCGGTTCTATGTGTCGGGTATTATAGAGGAACTATCAAACATCCCTTATATCCTTAGATTTGCAATTGATGCACTATAGACAACCGCCGTTGCCGGGTGGCGCCACCATGTGTTTTGGTTTTTGTTACTTTGTTTCACCAACTTTTAGCCCTCCATCACAAAACTATGGCTCATACATCTAGTAAGTAAACATCGTAATGAATGTTTCCTCGCGTTTCTTCCCCAACGCAATTCACCTGCGAGTTACTCCGTTACTGCTTCTCACACAAACTCCGCGCACACGATTGTTTGCGAATAGTTGTGACGCGCGCTGTATCACGTGCCGATGAAACGTTTGCTAAATTCAACACAACCTGCCTGTATGTTTAAGTTTAACTAACCAAATCGTTTTGACCGAATCAAAAGGCTACTTTTTTAATATTTAATAGTAAGTATTTTGAACTATGTAAGCGAACTAATCCAGCGTAGGCCCGGCCGCGGTTCTACGGTTCGCGGAGCTTCGTAGCAATTTCGCTACGAGCACCCAATACAGATTATTTATTTGTTTAGAACGTTTTTTAGGTCTAAAACATAACAGGATGTGTTTGATTTGTCGCAGGATAATTGAAAAAAAAATCTTTGTAAACAACCTCATCACGAAGCCGTCAACCAAGCATTCTGTACATCAAACTAACTTTACGCAAAAATTATTGCTGACAAACGATTTTTTTTTTGGGGTTGAAAAGTCATGTTTTGTGGTAAGACTCAATGTAACGCACTCAAAACATTGTGCTGATGGATGTATTTAATAATACGAGGGTCGTGGATGTGTTTAAAGTAAAAATCTTACATTAAAAACTTGTATTAAAAAAAAACTTGTCAAAAACTTGGAACTTTGACCCCCAATATCTCCTAAACTAGAAGTTTCTCAGGTATGGTGTAGAACAAAGAAATTATCGCAATGACGGGGAGAACAAGTGCCTTTCGGCTTCATTAAGAGGTTTTTTACACCGTTTATACACCATTATTTTTAGGTCGTTCGTTAAAATCAATCATCAAACTCAAAACGATTGGGATTATTAAAAAAAAACACAAAAAAAAATTATTATGAATTTAATTTTTCGTGCTTTTTTTTATTGTTATTGCTTTTTTTATAAAAGCAGTCCCATTCGTTCTGAGTTCGATGGTCAAGTCTTTCGGTTCCAGAACCACCTAAAAATAATGGTGTATAAAACATTTTTTTTTAATATTTGAATTTTTTTAAAAATCCCAGTCTGTTTATTACGGTTGCTAACTTGAACGTTGATTGGAGAAGCGCAGGTTATGACATGTTTTCTCCGATAGGTTACATCAGCTCTGACTGTGACTGTGACTGCCAACGGCTCAGCGTAGGTAGGTATTCGTTAATCATTAAGTTTATTTCAGCCAATCAGCGTTCACTCTCAATGCGATTTAAAATAATGGAAATAGCTCATAACTATCATAATTGAAGATCCAATAATCCAATCTTTTGTGATAATACTGCGCTTTTCGCGAAGATTCGATTTATTAACTTGCAATACATATTTATGAGAAAGAGTAGAAAATATTTTTGTCGTTGAAATGTTTATTATTCGTACTGGAGTGAACTCGTGAGTCCTCTGTGGCACTACAATCGCTTTCAACTTTTAATAACATCGCCTCAACGACCCTCCCGACGACGTCTTGTTAAACTTGATAACAGTCGACACACGTCGTGGATGTACCTAGGTACGTAGTTCAGTGCCGCTGAGCCGAACATGTGACGCCTTTAACGTATTCTGTTGTACAAGTATGGTTGTTTGCTGATAAAGAGTAGAATTTTATTGCGTGGTTTGTACGAATAAATTTGTATTCAATTTGTTCTACTTCAGTCCACTATGTGATTTCGACTCAAAACAGAACAATTTGCTTTATTTTAGTGAATGTGTCAAAGTATTCGCGTTCTCCATGCGATCTTGCTCCTCATAAGGTGGTCCGACATAAAAAGGTTGTAAAAACCTCTTAACGAAGCCGAAAGGCACTTGTTTTCACCATCATTGCGATCATTTTTTTGTTCTACACCATAGCTGGGAACCTTCTAGTTACGGAGATATTGGGAGTTAAAGTTTCAACTTTTTGACATGTTCTTTTTTATACAAATTTTTACTGTAGTATTTTTACTTTAAACACCTCGACGACCCCCGTACTATTCAATCCATCCCTCAGCACAATGTTTTTTTTTTGTTTAGGATCATCACTTTTGGGTTCTGTAGCAATACACCCGCAATAGAGTCATTATGAACAGTGAACACATTCGTAGCTCGTAGCAAATTAGACGTAGCTCTACGACGCTACGGTCGGTGCTACGGTGCTACGGTGCTACGGCGGCGTAGATGTAGCTGTGTAGCATACATGAGACATCGGTAGGACGTAACTTGCTCTGTTATTGAAAGAATTGGTCTGTTACATTTGTATTGCTATTAATATAAATAATGATCGTAACACATTTTTGAAAGTTTTTCTAACATACTACGAAAAGTTTTCAGTGCAGCTAAGTGACATAACAAGTAATTCACGTGTCACAATATGTTCATAATGACATGAGTGACGCGGCCAGCTTTGTGCTGAATAGCTCAACGTGAAAATATTCAATAACGCGTATAAAAGTGGCTCGTAGCGCGACATCACTCGGCGTCACACGATGTCACACGACGGCTCTTTGTATGAGACTAATAAACGTCACTCAACGTTGTGTCGTGGTAATTTGGGGTAGTCTCCTTGGGCTATTTTGGTGAGGCAGTAAGGAAGTGGTGGCCGGTGGCTCGGATTACTGCGCCACGTTGACAACTATCAACAGTTACTGTCCGAAAAGAAAATAAAGAAAGACACTTATTTGTTTGTACATAATTATATCGGTTTTATGTTTTTGAAAATATTTGTTTTTTTTTGCCGCCACCAGTATGAGGGTTTGTTTATGATGTTAATATGGTAGTACCACGCTCGAGCAGAGTGAACACTCTATGGTGACATCGTGTTCAGATAGCCGCCTTCAGAGCGTTATCGATATCGTACATCCGCACCGAATCGAAACCTCATCTCATCTTTCACTGAATTTGGGGTCAATCTGAGGGAGTTACCATAAATCCTTAAATCTCACTTTGATCCCGTGCAGTGCTTATAACTACACATTGTCTTTTACGGGTAACCGGTAAATTAGCAAACCGATTGAGTAAATTTTACCAACAAATTGATAACATGTTCAGCATAAATCGATTCGTTCCAGCACCGCGCGGCGTCGCGTCGCGTCGTATCGTACCGTACCGTGCCGGCCCTGCGACCTACACCCTGAACACGACGCCTGAACAGGCGCCGTGTAAAAAGAAATTGTTTTTCTTTATGTATTCGTGTCGTTCCCTCGTTCGTACACAACATGAGACACGGTGCCTTTGTGTTCACTTCATGTCAGTGTGGACACAATCGTGGCTGAGTGTGGTTGACGACGCCAATCACTGGCGATGGCTACTTTATTACAAAGTGGTTGGCGCCTCGCAGTCCCATGGGAAACGGCTTGTCAATTTTAATCAGGAAACATTAATAGCCATATAAAATTCTGACACATTTAATCTGATTGGAATGATGAACTGATGAATGTTTACTGACAAAGGTCGTATTACGAACGTATACGACGACATTGATAATAATTTTATCAGATGGCTCACGACTTAGAATCCTATTAGGTGATACCTATACCTTGTAATAGAACTAGAGCTGTGCTAATAGAATGCTTGTGTCACGACATAGAATTCCATTACCACAGGTATAGCTTTTGTTACCAGCCTATTACTGTCCCACTGCTGGGCAAAGGCCTCTTCTCAACAGAGAAGGCACAAGCATTGATCACCACGCTTGCTCAAGACGGGTTGGTTATTTCAGACTTATATTAATTTTAAGTCCAGGTTTCCTCACGATATTCCCTTCACCGATATCTGTGACGTCCAAGATAAACTTAGAAAGTATACGTATATATATGAATTGAAAAAGTCACATTGGTACTTGCCCGGATTTGAACCCACAACCTCATACATGCGAGGCGAGGCCTTAACCTCTGGGCCATTACGACATAATATAATATGTATTATGATTCTACATATACACATTAACGTCAATCTTTCTCCGAAATACTACAAATAAACTAGCAAACTAAATTCAATCTGCTAGTCCCCGCTGGTTAGCTGACGCCCATACAAGTGCTGCTGGTTGGCAGCGAAAACTGACCGGTGGCGCCAGCTGTTGCGCCGCTGACGTCAAGGCACGTCACGTCATATCACGTCACTTGACGTTCAAGCTCTAATAAACCGTCATTCCGACTGCTATGGTAGAGTAGTTCAATATTTAGAAACACGAATTACTGGTAGTAGCCGCTCTGTACTTTTGGCTTGTTGACGTCATTTATTAATGTATTCAGCTGCATTTGTTAGACTCCGGTCTAACAGATACAGCTTAGTGTATTTTCCCAACCGTTTTGGTGTCAGCCTCCCAAAACGGTTTGGAAAATACACTAAACTAAGCAGATGACGATGACGCACTGTAGCAAAATACTTAAAAACGAATGGTCTTGATTATCGCACATTCAAGACTATTGATGTTTAAGTTTTTTTTGCAGTATTTTGTGAGTATAGTGTCAGTATTGTCTACATCTACTGCCAGTTGTCTACGTATACATCTGGCAGGCTCCACGCAGTTCGTTCGTCGCCGCACGTGATGTGTGACATGGCACAACCCGCGTGACCCAAGTGCACACACGTGACACGTATACTACGTGGGGAGGTAAACAATCCGAAACGTGTTTGGCCTAAAGCTATAAATATTTGTGAGTAATATGATATCTATAATAAGTAAGATAGGCAATCCCACTAACATAGCCATGTAACCTTCCTGGTGTATTCACCATTAAACAAGAAACATTAACATTAATTAAGTTTATGTTCACGATCCGGCACAGCATAGCATGTGTGCAGCTTCCCTTAAGTGAACAAAATTGATAACAGCACAACATTGTGTGATGTTATAGTTTCCTGTTCGTGCAGTGCCCGCGGGCATATGTACCCTTAAGGAAGACGAGTGGCAAAGATCATGTGGCTGAACAGACAGCATCGTCGAGGAATTGCCAACTGAAAGACGCGTCGTTAGCTTTACACCGAAGACCTGGAACATACTTAACGTCCACTTAATTAGCAACTATTCCAACTTATGTACCTAATGTAAATCAAACTCAAAATCAGTCTCTCCAATATGTGGACATCATCGATGGTATAACAGTAGGTACAACTAATTTTAATATTGTTGAAAATGCTATTCTAATATAATCTAATATATTCTAATATAATAATTATAAGAAAATATCAGTCTTTGTTATGTTCTTAGTTAATTCATTTTAACTTTTAATTATTAAGAAATTGTGTGGAACATTTTCCAACTAAATTTATTAAGTTATGTATCAAACTACGTTAAATTCTTAATACACATTAATATTTTCAATTTGTAGATTATAAGTAGGGTTGCCAACCGTACTATAATATATAGTATTTTGCTATATTTTGTGTCTGCGTACTATATACTGTTGAAGAAATATATAGTACGCAAAAATACTATTTATTTTCATAAAAATCTAACAAACAAACCCTCATTTTAAAATTTTAAAAAAGTGCCTTTACATTAACTTTTGAGTGAGGCGTGTATCTTTGCAAGATACACGCCTGAACACGCTCGCTAATCTTTGCATTGTAGTGAGTTATCTGAAAAAATGACAGCATATTTTTAAAAATAATGAAAATAACTTACCCAATCTATTTAAAGTAATTTCATTCCTGCTCTCTATTCCCGCCACTTCGGCATTTATAGAAACGATATCTGCAGTTATGAATTCGAAATGGCGAGAAGAAAGAAACAGTAGTAGTATTTAATTAATAAAATTACATTACAATTTACATTAAAGGAGCATAGTAATACTTTTATTTTAGACATACCATTGTTAAAAAAAACCGGCCAAGAGCGTGTCGGGCCACGCTCAGTGTAGGGTTCCGTAGTTTCCCGTCCGTCACAATAAGTGTTCCCACTTATGAGTTTAAAGGTGGGTATCCATTATGTAAAAATGCTTGCATATACGAACATACTACAAACTTAGTCCAGAAATTATTTTGTACAACTTTTTGTCTGTTTTGTACAAAAACTGTGTTTCCATCAAGATCAAAATGATTTTCCTAGAAAGTCCTTATAAAGTTCTACTTTCCAGATTTTTTTCATATTTTCTAAACTTATGGTTCAAAAGTTAGAGGGGGGGGGGCACATTGTTTTTTACTTTTGGAGCGATTATATCCGAAATTATTGACATTATCAAAAAATGATTTTAGAAAACCCCTATTCATTTTTAAATACCTTTCCAACAATATCACACGTTAGGGTTGAAATTAAAAAAAAAAATCACTTCCCACTTTACATATAGGGGGGCTACCCTAATAAAACATTTTTTTCCAATTTTTATTTTACCACTTTGTCGGCGTGATTGATATACATATTGGAACCAAATTTCAGCTTTCTAGTACTAACGGTCACAGAGATTAAGCGAGGACGGACGGACAGACATGGCGAAACTATAATGGTTCCTAGTTGACTACGGAACCCTAAAAATGGAAGAAGTGCATAAAAAAAAAGTTTTTATAAAAATAAATAAGGAAAAAATAGGTACCTATATCTTTGATTATTTTTAATTTTTCCCTATAATACTATATTTTTTAGAAATGTACTAAGATAAGTTATAAAAAATAAACTTATTTTGAAAAATACTATATTTCGCCTAAGAAATGTTGGCAACCCTAATTATAAGCCTCCATCTGATCTAGATCGCTAGGAGTAAACTTGGGCTCGCTGATTTATGTTATGTTTGATTATCATAGAGAAGCTTGGCAGGCCTCCATGCAATCTGGGGACCACACTTAGACTTCGCGTACATTCATAAAAATACTCTCAAAAGATAGTAATCATAATCGATTAAGTCCTTGATCCTTGAAGATCGGTCCTTGAGATGTGGTGTTGGAGGCGCATGCTAAAGATTCCCTGGACCGCTCATCAGACTAAAGTGTATTGACACTCAAAGAACTCAATATTAAACAAAGACTGTCGTCGCTTGTGCAATTACGAATTCTCAGATTCTTTCAAAGTCAAAAGTCAAAGTCAAAGATTTATTTGCCGATAAATATGGTTACAGAAGTTCTTACAATGGTATTACAGTAGCTTAACATATTCAATCATAAAATAATGACATGCAATTTTTTGTTACAATTAGATTATACACATATATATATATATATATATTATTATATATCACTAAATTAATTTATTTATTGGACACGTTACCCGCAACAATGATTCCATGGAGCGTTTGGTAATTCAGGGTAGGGTCGAAGGCACGAGACCACGTGGTCGATCTCCAACCTGATAGATAGACTCCATTAAATCTGTCAGCAAGATCCCTCTTGCAGAATGCTTGCCATGCGACCAATAGAGACCGGTGGAAAAGAATCGCGAAGGCAGCGACCGCTGTTGTGGGCGATCCCTCATGACCACGACCACTCTGTCAAGAGTGAACGACTAAGAAGAAGAATCGATCAAGAGTGTCATAATAATTGCAGTCCATAAATTTATTTCCTATATTGTTCATTTTCAATAATGTCGTTTTCCATAACATTTATTCACCATAATATTCATTTGCCCATAGTTACCACCACAATGCTAGTTCAGTACAAGCGCAATGCAAATTCACAGTCCGAATCTTCTTCTGGACATACATTTCATATCGACAGTCATTAAAAGGCAGAAAATCAATCAATCAAATCGTCAATCATTATAACACAGTTGATTATGAACATATGTGGTGGATATTTCCGCTTTTTACGGGGTAATAACAACCACACTCATGCAAACATGAAAACAAGCATTCACCATGCATGCAGTAAGCATGAAGCAAGCATGAAGCAAGCATGAAGCAAGCATGCAGCAAGCATGCAGCATGCAAGCAAGCATGCAGCATGCAAGTAAGCAAGCAACATGCAGCAGGCATGATTTCTGTCATGGCTCCGGCGCTTCAGGGCTGTGGCGGTCAGCTTCTGTTTGCTGGCCAGCCTCAGCCGCGGCGGCGAGTGTTACAACCACCTGCTCTTCAACTCGCGGGCCACCTCGTCCCTCCGCGCCTACGCGATTCTAAATTACATCCGAATCCATCCATTAATTCAATTAGTCCGTAAGGACCGATGCCTGCCGGGGTTGCGGGACTGTTCGAAAGAGATACCGTGGCCCCGGAACACAAAGGGCGATGAAGGAACATGTATGCGTTTTAGTCAGTAAAAGTCTGACACTCCCTCCTGCTAAAGGGGTAGGCCAGACAAGACTGCGTGGAGTCGGATTTCAGCGATTCGTTTCTGTTACTAAAACCTAACTTATAGAAAATGTTTTAGGACTAACAATGTATTTAAATGAACGTTCGGAATAATACTCATAATATAATACAATACTGAGAACATAATTATTATGACTTTGTCATGTAAAATTAGGAGATTCAAATATCACTACATCAGCCCATATAACGTCCACTGCTGGACATAAGCACGATGGGAGGAATTTGCCGTAATCTCCACGCTTGGCAGGCGGATTGGAGATCGCAGTGATGAAAGACTAACAGAAAACGCTGCTGCCCATTCTCTGGTCTACGGAGGCGCAAGGTGTTCTGCCTCAGACTTTAGTCGCCTTATACGACACCCGTGAGTGTGATGAGTTGGATTCAAATATCATAGTACTAAAATCATCAAAAGTACTAAATATTGTTTGCTGTAATAAATCATTTTATTACAGACCAAATGTACAATAAACGTTTCTAAATTATATTAAATGTTGCTTAATATGTCAAGTATCGATTATGTAATGTGTTACTTAAAGAAACCAATGATTAAAACACAATGTTATTATAGAAACTTATTTTATGGCAAATAAAAGTTATGCCTAATAAGTTGATATGACAAGCGTTATTTAGTATAAATGATAATAGTTCAAGTAAATTATTATGAGGGAGTACTATTACGGAAAACAATAATAGTACAAATTATTTTATGGAAATAAGGTATTACCAAAAAAAAAGATATTACACGGAAAGAAAAGCCCCGTAATTGGTTCATTATATTGTGGATACTTTCATTGATGAACGCTTCTGAAACGAAGAGAGCCCCATACGGCCCATACGCATATCTTCTTTAGTTAAAAAAATTGGCTAACGCAGGTACAGCTCACAACGACACGCTGACCGGAGATCTGTTCACCAGCGACTGTCAATAGAAAGAATCGCTAAACATTATTTACTTTGAACAAAAAGGTTTCAAGTGTTTACCGTGTGATTGTGCGTTGATTACAATTTGCCGTCCTGTGATCCTTCCCCGTCGGTCGGTGGGTGTGGGGTGCGGAACGCGGGATGCAAACACGGGAGGGTAATGTCACTAATTGTACTTACGTGTCCGAGCACACGCTCGTAATGGCGGACAGCAGTGGAAAGCTCCGCGCTGCCGCCGCCTAGCTTATGGTACTAACTCGAATGCAGTCTATAATTGAAGTAATATAAGTTCACACGCGGGGCGGCTCGTGGTGAGTCGTGCTGAGCACGGCTTTCCGGCTGCGGTTTTATTCAACCACGACATGTTGTCACACTAACTTGGTGTCAATGTTATACTTATGTAACATAAAATGGTATTGCAATAATACAACAACTCGCAATCAACAACAACAACAACAGCAACTCGCTCGAGTTGTTGTTCCCACTGTTCCCATGTTGCACATTCCGCATAAAAAGCAAGTTAATCCCAATTAAAATTGGCTCAACTCATAGGAATAGAACGCGCGCCTGATTAGGCAGAAGTATCGGACGATACCGAACCACTACCGTGAACATAATCTGTACATTAACCGCGGCGGCGGCGCCGGCGGCGCCACACTACATTCACGCTGTGTACATCACCGTACAAGCAGAAAGAAGAGTCTTGTATAATGGACGGTTATTATTAGCGCTCAGTGCTAAACGGTTGATGTTTAGTTGCGGCAGATGGGCGGGCGTATACAACTGTACTCGTACAACAACAAGCTTTTGGCATGTCGGAAAATATCCCACGGAAACATACTACCGCAATGAACCGACTAGGGCAGGGCTTTCCAAACTGCACGTCGCGACGCCCTGGGGCGCCGCAGTATTATACCAGGGGCGTCATGAGGCGATCTAAATAAGTAGGTTGGCTGTCTGTGTACAACCATCGACTAATCGGGAAATCCCCCTTGGGCCGCGTTCAGGAATTACACAAAGCGATCGCTCGAACGTACGAGTCACTCAGCTCTAGCTAATCGACCACCGTAAGAATTGTTCCTGCTTGTAGTGCCGGGCTGCTGTAAACACTTAAAAACTTTCTCTTCTTTGGTCCTTTTTAGGGTTCCGTACCCAAAGGGTAAAAACGGACCCTATTACTAAGACTTCGCTGTCTGTCCGTCTGTCTGTCACCAGGCTGTATCTCATGAACCGTGACAGCTAGACAGTTGAAATTTTCACAGATCATGAATTTATGTTGCCGCTATAATAACAAATACTAAAAACAGAATAAAATTAATGTTTAAGGGGATATTTAAGGGCATACAACAAACGTGATTTTTTTGCCCTTTTTTGATAATAATGGTACGGAACCCTTCGTGCGCGAGTCCGACTCGCACTTGGCCGGTTTTTTTTTGTTTCATTCCTATTAGCCTTAAAGGAAAAGGGTGGTCAAACATCTGTGATCAATTAACAGAGCCTGAGAATTTTTGAACAACAAAGTATAACGTAAAAAAAGTCGCTTATTATTTTTTGTTTTACTATTATTGGTCCATTGACCGCCCTCCGTACGCGGGGAATGCTTACGTCGACATCGTTTAGTCAAGCTTTTGTTTTGATAAATTACGCATCTTTTTAATATTCGTTTTAATATTCACTATGGCGGATAATTCTATTAAAAAACTAGAAACTACAACTAGTGTCAATATCGGCAAGAAGGCCAGGGCGTTGCAAAAATATGGCAACTTCATAAAAGTTAGTTAGTTAAAATAAGTTTGGGAAGCCCTGGACTAGGGGATGATTTCACAAAAACGCCAATAGGCTTTTTATACCAATTGTATGGGTTAGCTGTAAAATTTACGGTTTTTCTATAGGATTTTTTCATCCGGGTGATTCATCGAGCTGCCTCAAAACGCGGTCCAAAGGACCAAACACAGATTACCTACTCTTTACTTACCTATATAAAGGGTGTAAAACACCTCTTAACGAAGCCAAAAGGCACTTGTTCTCTCCGTCCGTCATTGCGGTCATTTTTTTGTTCTACATCATACCTGGGAACCTTCTAGTTACGGAGATATTGGGGGTCAAAGTTCCAACTTTTTGACAAGTTTTTTTTTAAATACAAGTTTTTAATGTAAGATTTTTACTTTGAACACCTCCACGACCCCCGTACTATCCAATCCATCCATCAGCACAATGTTTCGAGTGCGTTACATTGAGTTCTACCACAAAAGATGATATTTCACCCCAAAAAAAAAGTCGTTTCCCAGAATATTTTTTGCGTAAAGTTACTTAGTTTGATGCACAGAATGCTTGGTTGGCGGCTTCGTGATGAGGTCTTTTACACCCTGTATGTGTATAATTTCAACATTAAACACCTAAAATTATTTAAAATGTTTATAAAAATAACATCTAATGTCAAAAACGGGAGCAAAATCGGTGTTCTTCGCGCGTCACACTCGGTTCGCGTTCACGACAAACTTTGATAACTTGTATTCAATTCATAAGCATATAATGTTATACATCAAATTATTAATTTTAACTATACATTATATATATAGTAAAGCACATTAATTGTATCTCATAAATTACAATACTTAATAGACATTATGTCTCTGTCACACGATTTTACTATATTTCGTGAGCGCGCAACAAAACTGCACCTCTCTTCCAAAAGCGCCAACTTGTCGCTACACTTTTTACCTGCACGGGTACTCTGTAGTATCCCGGTGTCAGTGGGGGAGTCCTGTACGTTCTTTGCTTCTAAACAATAAAAATACGAGGCAAGTTGTTCTTTGAATATTTTCAGGTAGCCATGGTCAATAAACTTTCATGCGTATATTTTGAAGGATAATGGTTTATAATTTTCCAAATAATTTTGAATTAAGGAATAAGATAGATCTTCGATATTATTCCCAAGTACTTTTTTCGTTAATTTACATAGAACTTTAATCGTAATTCATAAAAATGAAAAAAAATCATAACTTCCGTGGCACAACGTTCGTGGTTATTTGTCCACGAAAGTCAGCTAGCGCACCACAAGAGCTATAAATCTCCACTAAATAAAAACTATAGATTTTTTGTGAGCCTAAGATGCATTTACTCGATTGTCGTGAAGCTCAAAAGAAAGGTGTTATGTATTTGCATAAGTATTTATATACATGCATGTGTTTCAATTTTTTCCTTGTACCGACCCGTAGAATGTTTTCTCGTAGCCAATTTAACAGTTTACCCCACGTTTAAAAGTTTCGTAACTTTCGTGGACACCAAAAAAAAATTCAAAATAGAATATCTCTGTAGTTTATGCACCGATTTAAATATAATGAAAATTGTATGTTTTGTTTTTACAGCGTCTTAAATGTGTGACCGTTAAATTAAAGATTACTCTAAAAAAAAATTCGCCACGAAAGTTACGCGGAGAATACTTTCTGAAGAACTACCTATCCTCTATTTTACCCTATTCTATGTATTTTTGTTATGTCCTGTGTAAGTTCAATAAAATACTTTTCTTTCTTTATTATGGGATGATTTCTCAAAAACGCTGATACATGTAATTAATAATTACCAACCACAAGGCTAAATACAAATTTTCATGGTTTGAACTTCAAAATTAACGGGTTTCCCATTTATACTCTCATCCCCTATTTTACGCCTTCAGGGCTCGGACAAGTTAAGACTTGCGGTACTCGGGAGGATGTTCACGCTATCCTTGCGGTAAGCAGGGAGATGTCCGCGAGGATGACACTACACATTACGCAATTACCTCCTTGACGCGCCATCTACCGGCGCGGCGGCTTATTACGTTTAAGCTTCCCAGAGGTAGAGCTCTAAGTAACTTTACACAGAATATGACTAATTTGACAGTTACAATTTTTATAATTTTAGTTTTAACTAGAAACCAAGTTACAAAGTAAAATGTCATTCACTGTTTTGTGCTTTCACGGTTTAATACTAAAAATAAAATATCAGGAGCTCAAAACAATGAACAATCACGGATGATATCCCGTAAGTGACAGTATAAGTTTAAATGTCATTCATATAAAAACACAAACCTTATGATCTACATAAAAGTACTTTAAAAACACCCTCCATCTCAGCTATTTCCTCGTTAAAAATAAACTACTTAAAACACGTAAAATGAAACCAATTACAAGCTGCAGTGCTAATTGATACTTCACAATGTTCACTTAGCACCGGCCGGCACACCGGCACACCGGCACACCAGCGCACGGGCGCATTGGTGCTAGCTGCACACTGTTCAAGTATCCGACTGCATGAACAACCTATTTGCCAACGACCGACTGTTTAACTCAACAAATAAAGACAGTATCCGAATCAGCTGTGTGTATGTATCTACATTATTTCCATTTCGGGGTTCGTACATGTTTAATTACGAAAGGGGACGCATTACAACTCTGTATGTACTGTACATCCGCTCCGGGCACCAAACGTAGCACGTAATTACTGTGAGGACCATGCCAGATACAAATGTGTCTTTTGTTCTGTGGACGCGGCGCGAGGTGCGACACTGAATATTACTTTGTCTAAATTAACGCCTAGCATTTGTATCAGGTCTATGGTACCCTACACCTTCGGCGCGTGTTGATAGTCGTCGACTGATCGTACGCGCTTGTTATTGGTGGCAGGCGTCAGATTAGCTGAGGCGACGAAGTGTGACCCTAATCAATGGATAATGAGCATCGAGCGTCGCCCGCGGGAGAGCTAACAGGGCTGAAGGCAACTGTCGCTCTTGCTTGTATTTAGATTAAACATCTGTTTATTACGCCCTTTTCCTACTGTCTTTATAAAAGCAAAAAAAAGGAGCGTCAAATTCATCTCTGCACGTATTCACGAATGATAAAATGCTTCTCGGTCCAATTTCTCGGGTTCTCAGTCGGTGCCGCCTTCAAATACATATTTCATTAGAGAGCCGGACCACTTACAACTCCGCGGGTCGAATCAAAGAGAAATTTTATAACGTTTCAATAAATGAACAATAATTTTGGCGAAGCACGCTCCGGTTTGAAATAACAAGCAAACTTCCTGAACTCATGATACCAGCCGCGCTGCTGCGGTCGCGTACGCGGTTCATATCTACACTCGTAGCTTTTGTTATACATTTTCAACCATTGATGAGAGGGATCGATACTTGGCGATCGGCAGCATTTCGTGACTTTTGCACCCCTGGTCCCCTGCACCTCCCATACTACGAGCAGTTACAAAAATTAGCAGCTCATCGTACACTATACTCTGGTCACTTATAAACTCGAATTAGCGCGAAATGATCACAAACTCTCGATCAGCGACCACTTGGTTTAACAACTAATTTAAAACGAACCGTTCCAGTTCCGCGAGCAAACATGCGATTTAATTTACAATTTTAGAATGAGTTTGGATGAGGAGGCAAATTGCAGCTTTGCGCTGAATCTCTGAATATTCTCGGCACGGACGGAGCTAGCCGGCCCGCGGCCGGGGGATTAACGGACACAATACGGATGAGAGATGCAGCACCTTTTTAAAATAACCTCAACTGCTCCGCGCTTTGTATGAATGCTGGGTCCTCTGAAGCCATAGGATCCTGGGAACTATCATACCAGAACTACTGTTACTGACTGTATCTCTTCACTCGTAGATAACACTGATTACACGGTTGATCATTATGGATGCCTTCAATAAGCTTACTTTTCATCTTTTGTTCCGACAATCGCCAGTCGGTCGCTGTACTTGTAGCTGCGGTCAGCAACAGGTCGGGGAGTCGGCTTAGCTTTAGTGGAGAGATGTTGCTCAAATGTTCGTATATTAACAATATCTACGTACTTCAGTTGCTCTAGTTCTTGCTGACAAGACGTAGGCCTATATTACTACTTGAAGCTCTAATGACATCGCGCTGTTGTAAACCTCCTTGCACACTTACAAGCTTTGAATCTTTTTAACAGTAACGAATAGTAACATTGCTCTTTTTAACTAACTTCATAAAAAAGAGATGTTATGTATTCCACCAGCTTCTTTTTTTTCATTACTGATCCGATTTATGTGATTTTCTTTTCATTCGGAGAGGAAGCGTTGCTTATACATTTTATTAACTTTATAGTTTATGAGCTAGCTCATCATCATAATCAGCCTATTAATGTTCCCACTGCTGGGACACAGGCCTCCTCTCTATAAGAGGGAATGGGCCCATTCACTAATCCATCAATCCACCACGCGGGCCCAGTGCGGATTGGTAGATGTCACATGTCTTCGATTTTTTTGGTTCTAGGACATGCCGGTTTCCTCACGATGTTTTCCTTCACCGTTTTTTAGAGCAGTGGTAATGAAATAAATTACACAAAGTAATGCGCCTGTCTGGGTTCGAACCCACGACTCACTGTTCGTAAGTCGGGGCCGCCACCACTGGGCCACCGCTGCTCTCAGCTGATCTCAATGAGTTGAGCTCAATGAGTTATCTTATAACACGTATTTTTTCTTTCATCGTCTATGTTGATGACTTGATGAAATCACAATAATAACTTCTCGTTACAAATGTAATGTTCCTAACTAATATTAAACGAAGCAAAACTTTAAATTCTATTATGACAATGATGTGTTATTGTGTATGAATAATGGCATTAATGACATTTATTTAATTTAATGATATTCTTACTAGAAATATTTGCACGACTATATTAGTCGAATATAGCGAGACTAAAATTATTTTACCATGATATCATGTAAGCACCTATTGTCTGGCAAATAAATACATTTCATTTCATTTCGTTTCAAAGAAATAAAAGTTTATATAGATGACAAGAATTTGTGTAGGATATTTGAACTTTAAAAACAGTAAATTAAAAAAAAAAAAGCGTTTTTGCAAAAAAAAAGAAAACATTAGTCGGAGACAATAGACAATAAAACAGACATCGCGGCTCCGAGGGCTGCACGATTTACTTTAGTGTTGACGTGTGTGTTTGTTGCAGCATCCTGTTTGCGGACATCTGCGGCTTCACCTCCCTGTCAGACCAGTGCACCGCCGAGGAGCTGGTGCGCCTGCTCAACGAGCTCTTCGCCAGGTCCGTCACGACATCTCATTATATGTGTACTGTGTTACTTTGTGTAATTTATTGCAGTACCACTGCTCTGACTGGATTATAGCCCATTCCCTCTCATAGAGAGGAGGCCTGTGTCCCAGCAGTGGGAATATTAATAGGCTGATGATGATGATGATGATGAGATAACTCAAAAACTATAAAAGTTAATAAAATGTATATGGAACGCTTGGTGGTCACCAAGCGTTCCATATACATTTTATTAACTTTTACAGAAGAAATTGTGTTGCTTTCTAACACAGTTACGCTGCTGTTGGTGTTGGGGATTAGCTGATTCCCAACATGAAGATCGACATTAAAGTGATTTATTAGCAATGATAATTTTCAGTTTATTTTTCCGGTTATACTCTAACTAAAGGGTATAAAAAGACCCTTAACGAAGTCGAAAGGCTTTGTTCTCTCCGTCATTGCGATATTCTTTTTACAAGCTTTTCTTTAACTTGCAGTGTATGTACTCGTATGTAAGGAACTAAGGATGTGTAAGTTTGTAAGTATTTTTGTTGGGGTGGAATCTTGCAACTTAATTTTGATGGAGATATCTTCAACTGATTGAGCTGAAATTTTTCACGCATATGTATATCGCGAGGCAATGCAATATTATGATGACGTGGAGCTGATCTGATGAAGGAGCAGGAAGGTGGCCATACGAACTCCGTTATAAAACGACACAACCCCATCGAGTTTAAGCTCGTATTATTTGTCTTGATGAGTACTTTGTCTTTCGATGGTATCCAAGTTTGGATGATGGAGCGGGAAGGTGGCCGTAGGATTCCGTTATGAAACGTCATAACCCCATCTAGTTTGAGTCGTATGATTAGTCTTGACGAGTACTTTGTCTTTAGATGGTATCCAGGGTCTGATGATGGAGCGGAAAGGTGGCCATAAGAAGCCCGTGATAAAACGACATAACCCCTTCAAGTTTGGACTAGTTTGAATTTTCTTGACGAGTACTTTGTCTCTGGATAGTATCCAGGGTCGTTAGTGTAGAATGTAATGATCTACATTACATTCTACACCTACCTTACACTAAGCGCGCTGCCACCCCAGTAATAGCGCACAAACTAAAATCGATGAGCTAGTTTAGCTCTTTATTATGGAGACCTTCTAATGATTTCACCCTATACTTAAGGCCACGTATGCTTGACTAGCAGCGAAGAGCTTCGAGACCAACATGTTGGTGACTCAGAATTGTTCTTATAGTAGGTATGTGTATGTTTGTGTAATTGATTTTTCTTTACCAGGTCGTGCAATTCAAATGTCTCAGGTGGTAGGTCACAACGACATACTTGATTAAGCTGATGCAGCCCCTCTTCCGTATCAAAAGGTGTGTGACCTACCTAAACTACATCTGAAGCCCCCATGATGCTCCCACGATTCTGGAATTAAATTCTCCACCAGTATTTTTTTTATACGACCATTAAAAACTTGATGGTTGTTAACATAAATTTCATGGGCATTGAAACGATACATGAAATGTCTACTTACAATAACAGGATCCTGTTCAATTAGCTATCATATCCAAATCTTTCGGATTATCCACTGGTCGTCCATCAGCAATAAGGAGAGCTTTACGCATATCTAACCAGTTTATGTCATTAGAACTGAAGGTTAATAAGTTGGTGGCCCGAGACATCGAATTTGTGGCAACAGCCAATACGCCGCTGAGCTTCTAAGGTTTTTAAGATAAAGATAAACATCTTCGACTACTATTTTGACCTTCGACTTTTTTACAGCAAGCACATATAGTTGATTTTACTCTATGATACTCGAATATTGATAGGACTTAAAACAAATAATCATTTCGTTGAAACCTATTATCGTTTCCTAGAATTCTATATTGGAAATAATCAAGAGGTGTAATTTTTATATTTATTGGTTAGTTTAATCCATTTACCCCGTAAGGCAGCAGGAAGAACCATGCGAATTCCTCTGCTTTCCGTTCATGAGCCACACTGACATTATTATCTGTTGTTTTTCTAGTTATTTTGTTGATATTATTTGACACAATCATCTAAAACTTGTTCTTCTGTAGGTTGTGTGATGTCGATAGGAGTCATTACTGGAGTATGTACGGGAATGGTCTCAGTTTGACAGGTTGTTTTTCTTTCTTTTTCAGATTGAGATCTATCAGTTGGTGATATTAGTAATCTTTATTGTTGCCGTGTATTTTGATTTGGATTCGTTTCAATTTCGCAGGATGTATTTTGCCTGTACATAAAAGGTTGGTAGAATAGTGAAAATACCTATTCTTACTACTTAGTAATTTTAAGCTACTTGTATCAGGTAAATCTCGCGTCAAGCTTTTATATCATATAAATTGTGTAATGACGTTATAAGTTGATGGTAAAAGTTTTAAAGGAAAATATTATATATTAATAAAACTCGGTATATTAAATTAAATACTTTGTTTTAATTTATAATCAAGCACACGTAACTATCACAAAGAATTGCTAACACAGAGAGAATCATAGCGCATAGAACGTACAGTGTCACAGATAAAAAATGCAGATATTAAACTAAAGACTACCGCTGACCACTGACCACGTAATTACCTCCAACCATACCGTTCCAGTTCTCACACTCTCCCACACATAACCGTATGCATACACTCTGATTAAGAAACTTAAACCTATTACAATTATAACTTATATTTATCATTCACCTATAATTAAAGCAACACAGTAATGTACTTAACTTAATTATTTTATAAATATATATGGTGGTTCTAATTTTATAAGTAGATGTTGAAAGCCAGTTAAATAATATATTGTTTGCTTATCTTAACTTTCACTTAATGTTTCCGCACACTGTAGCATTTGGTTCACATGGCGTTTCCATTTACAACCTTCAACATCTATTACATAGGTAACATCAGGTATTGATTCCTCTACTACTAAACCCAGAACCCATGGCTTGCTATCTTTCCTGTAATCCCGCACCATTACTTTTTGTCCAACTTTAAATTTTAAATTTCTATTTCCCTGCTCTCTCCCCTCCACTTTTTCCTGCACAGTCTCTACCAAGGGTGGCGGTCTCAACAAACTAAATCTATTTCTGATTTCTCTACCCAACATTAATCTAGCCGGGGACACTCCGGTGGTACGTTGTGGAGTACTTCTATAATCAGATAAGAACAAATTAATTGCTGAATAAAGATCTTGTCCACTTTCTTTTATCTTTATTACAGCGGATTTAAACGTTTCTACAAATCTCTCAGCTGCACCGTTTGTAGCAGGGTGGTAAGGTGGGGAAAATGTATGCTTAACTTGAATTTGTTTACAGAATTCTTGAAACTCAGTGCTTGTGTAAGACCTTCCATTATCTGTGACTAAATGTATAGGATAGCCATAGCGAGAAAATAAACCTTTTAATATTTCTATAGTGCGTTTACTAGTAATGTTTCCCATTTCAAATATTTCTGGCCATTTAGAATAGCTATCTACCACTACCATGAACATTTTATTATAAAAGGGGCCTAAGAAATCTGCATGTATTCTATACCATGTTGAAGGTGGTACAGGCCATGGCTTCTGAATTTTACAAGGGCTTTTACTATTTTGTAAACAAAATATACAATTTTTGGTAATACCATCAATTGTAGAATCTAAATTAGGCCACCAAAAATATGACCTAGCTATTTCTTTCATTCGGATAATGCCAAAATGACTTTTATGTAATTCAGCTATTACTGCTTCACGAATGGCCCGAGGAATTAATATACGATATCCCCAAAATATGCATCCTCTATCTAGTGATAATTCATCTTTTCTATGATAAAATGGAAGAATATCTTTATCAATTACTTTTTTCTCGGGCCAGCCGTCAGTCAGATATCTTATAACCTTGGAGAAAATAGTATCCCTTTTTGAAATATCTTGAATTATTTTCCAATTTAATGTTTCCATTTCTGATTCATTTACATAGCAAACCCCATTATCATCAGAACATACTAAATAAGTATTAACTTCACCATTTTCTGATTTTCCTACAGTGACAGTTCTTGACAAAAAGTCTGCAGGGTTAAGTGTTGATTTGATATGGCGTACTTTATAGTTAAAAGCTGATAGAAAGATGGCGTAGTGTTGTAGTCTTTTGGCAGCCATTTTAGGGATACTTTTTGTAGGTCCAAATATTCGAACTAAGGCTGCATTATCAGTCTCCAATTCAAATGGTTGTCCATAGAGGTAATTATAAAACTTTGTTACACCAAACACAATCGCCATTGCTTCTTTATCTATAGTACAATATTTTTGTTCTACTGAATTTAATTTTTTGCTTGCATATGAAATAGGTTTAACTGTACCATCCCTATCTCTGTTTGATAATACCACTCCAAGCCCAGTTTCTGAAGCATCACATGTTAAAATTATAGGTAATTGGGGATTGTAATGTCTTAAAATATTTGTTGAAGCTAATTTGTTTTTTATAGCCTTAAAAGATTCCTCACACTCTGATGTCCAATTAAACCTGTCTTTTTTTGTACATTCATATAAAGGTGATATAATGGTTGCCATATCCTTCAAAAATCTAGAGTAATAATTAATTTTTCCCAAAAATGATTTTAGTAATGTTAAATTGGTTGGTGTCTCTGCAGTTAATAGAGGTTCTATGTTGGCTTTAATAACACTAATTCCCTTTTTGTCTATGTGATAACCAAAAACATCTAAATATGTAGTAAAGAGTTTACATTTCTTTAATTTTAATTTAAATTCACTTTCCTTTAATCTTTGTAAAACCTGACATACTGTTTCATAGGCATCTTGCAGGGTGTTTCCTTTAATATAAATATTGTCAATGAATACAATAGTATTGGGAATGTTTGCTAATTTTTTGGACATCAACCTTTGGAATGAACCTGGCCCTGTACTTACACCAAAAGGTAGATAATTATATTTGAAAGTGCCTAACTCAGTAACTATAGTAGTGCAATCCTTACTTTCCACACTGAGTGGTGCTTGTAAATAAGCTTCTTTTAAATCCAGTTCACAGTAGTATTCTCCCCCTTTTAAAACATCCATAATATCTTCAATATGGGGAAGATGAAAATGATCAAAAACCAAGTGAGGATTAATAGTTAATTTATAGTCTCCGCAAAGTCTAACAGATCCATCAGGTTTTAAAATTGGGACAATTGGTGTACCCCATTCATTTTGTTCTACTGGAGTAATTCTGCCATTTTCAATTAATCTAATAATTTCATTATTTACCTTTTCTCTGAGGGCAAATGGTATTCGCCGGACTGGTAAGCACTTGGGTTTAGCATTCTGTTGTAGCTTTAATGAAATCACATCACCTTTAAAATTTCCCCATCCCGGGCTGAATACTTCTGCGAACTGGGTTTTCAGATGTTGCTGTGCATCTGAAACAGTTTGTATCATATTAATACCGATATTCAGACTATTTTGAATATTTGGAGGCCATAATTTAAACTCATGTAACCAGTCACGGCCTATGACTCTAGGTACATTGTCAGGTACTATGAAAATGTTTAATTTTTTATTAATTTCTTTAAATTTAATTGGTACATCAGTTATAATACCTAATGGGCGGGAAATACTTTGGTCAAAATTCTTAAAAAGTATGTTGCTTTTCTTGAGATGATATTCTTTTAAAAAAAATGATTTATCTTTGATCGACATCACTGTTACATCTGACCCCGTATCTAACTGAAAAGAAATGTCTTGGCCATTGACCTTTATTTCTAGATAAAAAGGTGGTATTTTACTTACACTATTAATATCATAAGTCTTAATATATTCTTTATCTCCATCTTTACTGGGTACTTCCACCTGCTGTTCATCCACCTTAACATTCCCGGGGTTCGTCTCCACAACATTGGCTTGTCGTTGCTTTTTCGTACACATCCTGAAGATATGGCCTTGTTGACCACATTCTGAGCAGTATTTTAACTTCAGAGTACAGTCCGCTTTGATATGATTCTTCTTTCCGCAGCAAAAACACTGACCACTGTTGTTATTCTTGTTCTTGTTTAAAATATCTTGTTTTGGTTTTCTTTTGTTATTATAGTAGACTTCTGTCATTTCGTTGTTATTATTAGTCTGTAATAATGCAGCTTCTACTGTGCGTGCCAGTGAAATACATTTTTCTAGTGACAGCTCAGTCTCACTTTTCATCAATTCAAATTTGATCACCTTAGACGATACTCCTTCCATAAATTTCTCTTTAATTTGGTCTTCCTTATCCTTAAACTTGCAGGCCATAGCCAATTTCCTCAATGCCAAAACATAATCCTCTATGTTTTCATTATGAAGCTGGTTTCTTTTCCGGAAAGCTGCCCTCTCCAAAGCTGTGGATAATGATTTGGCATACTTATCTCCAAGTTTGCTGCTAAGTTCCTCATACGATAATTTACTTGGTTTGATTGGTGAGCATAGGTAGCTTAAAGTTTCGAATACTGATGGTGATATTTTGGTTAATAAAAGTGGCACCTTCTTTTCATCGCTGATATCATTAACCATTATGAAACATTCAAGTTGTTCTTTAAAAACTTCCCATTTTTCTCCATCGAAGACTTTCAGGTCGCCGCACATGGACATCTTTGTTTTTTGTTTCTCTGGTTTCTTCTCTACTAAATTCTCCTTACTTTTATAATGTTCGCTCAGTGTTTTTCGCAAGTTTTCTACACTGTCACTGGTATACGAGATATTTTCTTCTTGCAATAATTGTATTAATTCACTTTTTGAACATCTGTAAATGAAAGTTCTCTTTCCTTCCTTTACTAATTGTAGTTTATCTTTTAGACCTTTTTCATCCAAACTTTCAGTTGGTTCTGAAGATGACATCAGATTTTATTGCTATTTGCATTGCATTTGCAATTACGAAAAGATGGCGTCACGCCGGCCGGCACTTTTATTTTAAAAGTGCTTCTTCTGATAGTTCTGTTAATTTTTGACTATATTTCTCAATAATGGTTCTTCTCGTCGCCAATATTATATATTAATAAAACTCGGTATATTAAATTAAATACTTTGTTTTAATTTATAATCAAGCACACGTAACTATCACAAAGAATTGCTAACACAGAGAGAATCATAGCGCATAGAACGTACAGTGTCACAGATAAAAAATGCAGATATTAAACTAAAGACTACCGCTGACCACTGACCACGTAATTACCTCCAACCATACCGTTCCAGTTCTCACAGAAAAGTTTAACTAAGTTATATAATAATTATTTAAATTGTCCGTAATTTAACGACATAATCCCATTGAGTTTGGGCTCGTTTGATTTGTCTTGAAGAGTACTTCGGTCCTAAATGGTAACCAGAGTTTCATGATGAAGCTGGAAGGTGGACATAGGATCTCCGATATAAAACGACGTTACCACATCGATTTTGGGCTCGTTTGATTCGTCTTGATGAGTACTTTGGTCCTAGATGAGTCTAATAATAGTAAATTTTGATACCAGTGGAGATAGTCGGTTATTGTATTCGAGGCGGTATTAACACCCGAGCCGTAGGCGAGAGTGTTATTGATCCGAGAACTGTAATAACAAATGTCCACGTGTATCAAACGACGTTATTAAATACACTTTTGAAGAAATAAAATAAAATAATAAAAAATATTTTTGTCCTAAATTGTTATTAGGAAACTAGGATTTAAATTTTCTTGTTTTTCCGCGATTTGCTTTCGCTAGGTTGAAGGAGAAGCAAAGGTATAAAACCGCTAAACAGCCTAATATGAAAATTGAAAATTCAAATATTTTCGGGTTTAGGACGCAACTATAATGTTTATTAGTGTTTATTAGTTATTTTTTTTTTAAGCTGTCAACAGCCTCGGTCACCACGGCCTGTCGTGCAGCCGAAGTGCGGGGCGATTTGCGCGGCACGCGAACATAAACGACATTATCCGACGAGCTCTTGTCACCGTCGGCGTTCCAGCTGTTTTAGAACCTAATGGCTTGGCACGCGACGATGGCAAGAGACCGGATGGCATGTCTTTGTTTCCTTGGAAGATGGGTAGGCCCTTAGTATGGGACGCAACTTGCGTCGATACTCTTGCGCCTTCTCATCTTCCAAGTTCGTCGTGCTGTGCTGGCGCAGCTGCTGCGGCTGCAGAGAACCTCAAACGGCGTAAATATAGAAACCTTTGTGGTAACTATATTTTCGAGCCGTTTGGGGTTGAAACTCTAGGGCCGTGGGGTCCGAGTGCCCATAGCCTGTTCAAAGAACTTTCAAAACGCCTTGTTGACGCTTCCCGTGACCCAAGAGCTGGCTTTTACCTTGGTCAGAGGCTAAGTGTTGCCATACAACGTGGCAACGCCGCCAGTCTCTTGGGCACATTACCAGCTGACAGCGTTGAGGAGGAGTTTTTCGATGCCCTTTTATAGTTTGTTGTTAGTTTATTTATTTTAGTTTATTTAATACTTAGTTTTTAATTAATTATGTAACTATTTACTCGAAATCAAATTTGTTTTTTTAAGTTTATTAGTTCATAAACTTTTATTTTTATTTTAATAATCATGGTTTTTGATGATATTCTATTTATAAACATTATTTAATTATTCCAAAAATATTAATGCCGTAAAGTCGCCTCTTTGCCGTAAAAAAAAAACAATCACTGCCGACTATAGGCATTGAACCAATTTGGACTAAGCTTAAGTAGGTATAGTTCTCTCTCTCTTCTATCTGTGGCAATTTCTATTCCTGCACAGAAAATGAAAAAAAAACGCACGGGTGTGAAATACATTGCATGTTGATCCTAATCGTATTGCGAAATGAACCAGTTTTCGAGGAAGTGTTTTCAAAATACTTTTTCTTACTATTTATCTTTTCTTTAGATAATGTGTGCTTAAAACACTACATTGTGCGTACTATGAATTACTACGGGCTACGGAAAAACGCCGCTACGCGCTACTAACTATGCCGTAGTAAATCCCAAATCATAAATATACTAAAAAATAAAATTAAAAGTAAAAAAAACTTTTTTTAAAAACAAGCTTTTATTTGAATAAAAAGAATAAAATAAACTTTTCCTTTAAAACTTTTACTATCAACTAATAACGTCATTACACAATTTATATGATATAAAAGCTTTTCGCGCGATTTACCTGTGTAGATAAAACATGTAAATTAAATAAGTTGATCTGATTGATTTTAATTTTTTATTACATTTTCAAACTAAGTAAATACTTGTACCTAGATCTCGCGATTAGCTTTTATATCACATAAATTGTGTAATGACGACATCAGCACAACGTTTTGACTGCGTAACATTGAATCCTACCGTAAAACGTGATTTTACCCTACTTCCAAAAGGAGGAGGTTATCGATTCGTCGGATTTTTTTTTGTGTATTTTCAGCGACATCGAATCGAATAAACATGAAACACAAAACTCTTTTTATTTATGAAAAAATGCCTTGTATTGGCGCACAAACACATTGTGGTACACTTGTTTAAGTTTCTAAATATCACTTATTTTAAAATTTACTGTTTTATGTAGCATGTTTTTGGTGAAACGGAACGCAATCTCAAAACGCATCGTCCTCGATAACGCCATCTCGATCAACGCTATTGACGTCAAAGTTCACTGTGTCAAAAAAAAAACACTTTTATTTAAAAAGCGCTTAAAGTTTCACTTATATTTTATATTATAATATTGTTATTGCAATTTTACTTGAATATAGCTCATAGAATTAGTACAATTATTTTATTAAGGCCATAAAAAATAGATGTTAACAAGGCAGATTGTGGATAATGACCTCACATCATGGCCGCGACTGCGACGGACGTTTAAACTGTCGTAGAAAATTGCAGGAGTTAAAATTATTTTTGTGCGGCAGTAGTTGAACTTAACTTTGAATACTTTTCTTGGGTTGATAGTACTGTATTTTATTGATTTAAGTGAAGAAAAAATTACGTGCATATTCCCTATTGTGAACAGATTTTGATGGTTCTTTTTTAGTTTGGACAAATATTTCGCGGTGGTCCCGTTTGGTGAAGATCTGATGCTGATTTTCGGAGATATACAAGGGAACTCTGCAATTCTTCTTTCTGTCTATTATATTGGAGAGTTCCCTTAAAGTCGAGTTACTTAGTTACTTGTGATGTACAGAATGCGGGCTTCGTGAACCATGTGTTTACACCTTGTATAATACGAGTATTTTTTGTAGTACTAGTTTCTATGAACGTAGTTCGCGGTCGTCCAAAACCTAAGCTGATGCTGGAGCCATATTGGCTCACCTAAAGTTCTTTACCCGAAATTGTTCTTCCTAATGATTTGTAATCCGAATGATCACTCTTCCTAAAATTTGTTATCCTAAAGTTTTCATTCATACAATTTGTAGTGCTACCGGCGATGTTCATAAAAGTCATGTTTCCGAAAATTGTATTTACTAATATCATTCATGTGAATATATTTAAACTCCTACTGTTTTTTATCATAACGCTTTTATCCCTAAACATAATTACCATAATATTTTCACTCATACTCAGAAAGAAACATTTACCAAGTGTAATAAAAAAATATAAGTGGGTAGAAGATGATATTTATAGTTTTAATTTGAGGGTATGATTATTATTTGGGGGTATGCTTTACATAACGTACTTATTACTGTAGCTATACCTAAGATAATTATGTCTAAAAAACCAACTGTTTAGAATGATTATAGGTCGTTTCACTGATTTTTGTCTTAAATGAATGAATTTCAGGTTAGAGTGTCGTCTTGGGGGCACTATGAAAAAAATACTTAGAAAAGATTCGCGACCAATTTTGAGGTAGCGTAGTTGGTCACAGTTCTAACCTAACCTATATGGATATCTTTGCAGGTACACACCGCTATGAATATATCGCCGGGTTAAAGGCAAAACCAACTATTTAGTCCAAAAAAGTCAATTTAAAATTTTCCGTAAGAGCATTTGGAAAGTTTGCTATTAAAATGAAGTCCTTAGTAACAAAATTATAACAGTTGCAAATGTATGAGCGTGTTCTATAATTATCTTAGTTTCAAACATTTACATACTGAACACAAAAACTTACTTCATTCGTCCAAAAAAAAAAAAAAAAAAAATAACCCCCCCCTTTAGTTGGTTTTGCCTCTAGAGTGCAAATACAGCATATCTGAAAAAGTAATGATCCTGTGTCTTAACAGACTTCGCAGTTACGTGAGTTTAAGTATTGTTTTGATAATTTGCTATTACGGCTGATTCTAGAATCATTCATTTAGAAACAATTTAAAAAAATACGAAAAATAGTTGGTTTTGCTTTTCTAGTTCTTAATAGATGTCTTCGAAAATAGAATGCAAAATTGTACTAACATTATAAGTTACTGATTTGTATTGCTTAAATCATTCATATTGTGTAAATACTATTACTAGCCAGTATCAGTCAGTACAAGAAAACCCTCGGAAAATAAAATCAACAGATCACAACAAGAAGTATATTTTTTTTTTTTGTGTGAACAGAAATAAAAGCCTCGTAATCGAAACAAACAATAATTGGCCTTTAGAAATGAATTCTAAAATAATTAATCACTCTACCATCTTAACTTAAATATCCGTGAGTACCCAGTGCAACGCACAATCGAGAAGCACTTTGGAGGGTGCATTCCGGGAGTACCGTTCTACACCGCCTGAACTAAGAACACATCTACCTCGTTTGCATATGCACAACAAAAACAAAGCGCTAATGTGTGCTCTAGATTCGCAGCTGTAAAACTGCTATGACAGCAGCAAAGACCTACTGTGGAGCTGTAGCAGCTTGTCGTGTAGCTCACGACTAATTCACCAACAGCGACAGAGCTACACGACCAAAATTAGCTGTTCCAGCTTGGCAGTGCAGGATTGAGCGGCGTATCGGTGAGGCTAGAGCACTCATCGGCAAGTTAATCTGCTTCAAGGAGGGTAATACTCGTCCTAGAGTGAAGCGGTCGTTCAGGCTGGTTTTCGGGAACTGATATTACTTTTCGCGATTACTTGGCTCACATCACAGAGTGTTTCAATTTCCTTAAGCAGAAGATCTGTGCATTAGCAAGCCGTATTCGCCAGTACAAGTGGTGCGTAGAGCGATACACTCTAAAGCGATGAAAGGTGGGTATATAGGGCTTGGGAGCGACCGGACCAAGGTGTAACTGACACGCGTCTGCCGGATGATAACGCCATGTGTTCATACTGGCGCAGCATCTGGTCGGTGCCTGTCAGTCACACTGAGGGCGATTGGATCCGGGGGATTGAACAAGCGTGTGATCCAATACCAGAAATGGGAGCAATCATCATCAGCCCCCAAGACGTAGCTCGTGCAGTCCGTCCATTACCTAACTGGAAATCTCCAGGGCCGGACAAACTGCACAACTTCTGGATCAAAGGGTTCCAAAGATCGCACGCTCGCTTGGCGTCCCAGTTTCAAACAACGTTACGAGTCAGGGTGGCTGCACCAGTTCTTGACGATAGGAATTACCCTCCCGCACCATAAATCAGGTAGTACTGCGGAGCCCAAAAATTATAGACCTACATCCATTTTGAGAGCTAAAATCAACCAACATATTATTGAGAGTAATTCTATCATGTCTGCCTCTCAGAATTGATATATGAACGGGTACCGCGGTACTAAGGAGCTGCTCCTCATTGATATGGCCACTAGCTAACAGGTTCGCCGCTCCCGAAGGGGTCTACATGTTAGATAGATTACAAGAAGGCCTGTGATTCTGTGCCTCGTACATGGCTTATGAGGGTGCTGGAGTTGTAAAAAGTAGATGCAACTTTGCGTACGTTCCTGATGTCATGTATGATGGGACACTGGAGAACGGTCTTTCGCTATTCAGGATGTCGACAGATGCAGGGGAACAGCGAACCGATAAGGATCGAGCGCGGTATATTCCAGGGTGAAAGTCTGAGGCTTCTTAAATGCAGCACAGCAATAAAGCACAACCGTGAGATCTCAGGGAATACTTCCTAGAAGCCGACGACGTGGAGATGCACCGAGATGTGGTATCAGTGGCCAAAAGCCTCACCCCACTCTCCCTAGCTAACGAGAAAGGCTTGCGCCAGTTCATTATTGTTCGTTATACATTAGACACGAATGACCGCAAGAGGTGTGGCAGGGCAAATAGCTTCACGGGTGCTTTTACCGGGCCATACATGGGCCTGATGTAGACTTCTTAGCGTCCGGTATCCTGGCTTCGCTTCGTGACCTCTTCGGGAAACCGAAAACTGTCTGTAGTAAGTACTTCAAGTTTTCGCCAGTTTTCTTTAGCCATGGACAGCGGGGTGAGTCCCTTGGTCCACTGCAACCACATCTCGGTGCATATATACCCACCTCGGCTTTTAAAAATATTCTCGGAGACTGCGCACCTCGCGGCTGCGGAGTGTCTTCGCGTTTATTAAGCCTCGACCTCCGCACTTCCGCGGCATGTACAGTCTCATCACCGATGATCGTGGGTGATGCATCCGGTTTGTAGTCAGCAGCGACAGCGGCAGCGCAGGGAAATGCATAATTTAATCGGTTTTGCTTCTAGGCAATTTGCTAAACAGAAACCGAAAAACCAAATGCCAAAATCGACTATATTTATTTAGTTTGAATGTTCAAGAACAAAAAGGAGCTAATTCAAGATATTATTTTTTACTATTAGTGAATATGCACTTCCTTTGACATTTTTGTAGGACTAAAAACCACTAAAAAAGTTTGGTATTTTTTGCATCTAGATTTCGAAATATTTAGACAAATTATTACGAATTATAAGTTTTTAATTCTCTAAAAATACACTATCTTTATTTATTTGTTTCGTAATACAGTCTAATTTCAGTCTATCTAAATATATAAAAGAAGAAACTGACTGACTGACTGACTGACTGACTGACTGACTGACTGACTCATCTATCAACGCACAGCCCAAACCGCTGGGTCTACAGATTCCAAATTTGGCAAGTAGGTTCCTTATGTGGTCTAGGGGTGCACTAAGAAAGGATTTTTCAAAATTCATCCCCTAAAGGGGTTAAACGGGGCTCCAAAGTTTGTATGGGGAAACAAGATTAGTTAGACTATTTTATTCGAAACTTCACAGGACTGCTCCTATTGATAAATGAGTAGAAACGGGTTTCAGGTTTTTTCAGAATTCAACCCCTAAGAGGGGAAAATGGGGTGGCAAAGTATAAAGATCAATGCACAGCCCAAACCGCTGAGTCTAGAGATTCCAAATTTGGCAAGTAGGTTCCTAATGTGGTCTAGGGGTGCACTAAGAAAGGATTTTTCAAAATTCAACCCCTAAGGGGGTTAAACGGGAAACCAAAGTTTGTATGGGTAAAACAAGATAGTTAGACTATTTTATTCTAAACTTCACAGGAGTGCTCCTATTGATAAATGAGTAGAAACGGGTTTTTAGGTTTTTTCAGAATTCAACCCCTAAGAGGGGGAAATGGGGTGGCAAAGTATAAAAATCAATGCACAGCCCAAACCACTGAGTCTAGAGATTTCAAATTTGGCCCAAAGGTTCTTTATGAGGTTTAGGTGTGCATTAAGAAAGGATTTTTCAAAATTCACCCCCTTAGGGGTTGAAACGGGAGTCCAAAGATTACGTGGGGAAATAAGATTAGTAAGACTACTTTATTCGAAACTTAACAGGAGTACTCCTATCGATAAATGAGTTAACGTTTGTGTTTCAGTTTTTTTTTCAGAATTCAACCCCTAAAGGGGGAAATGGGGTAACAAAGCCTGAAATTCAACATAGGTATTGTTTTTATGGTGAATTGGGTCGGGTGTATTACAAAAACAACGATTTTAAGATTTAATGTGGCAGACCTGAAATACTACCATTCCCTTTTGGGGTGCGATGGGGTTGAAATGTCTAAAAATCAATATGGGTGTCGATACCGAGATAATCAGGGGTGCTGATTACGAAAATGGCATTTATTTTGAGATCCAGATGATAATAATTGTGATTACGATGATGATGATTGTGATGATGATGACGATGATTGTGATGATGATGATTTTGATTACGATTATAATGATTGTGATTACGATGATGATGATTGTGATAATGATGATTGTGATAACGATGATAATGATTGTGATTACAATGATAATAAGTGTGATAACGATGATGGTGATTGTGATAGTGATTGTGATTGTGATTGTAATGGTGATGGTGATTGTGATGGTGATTGTGATGGTGATTTTAAGATTTAATGTGGCAGACCTGAAATACTACCATTCCCTTTTGGGGTGCGATGGGGTTGAAATGTCTAAAAATCAATATGGGTGTCGATACCGAGATTATCAGGGGTGCTGATTACGAAAATGGCATTTATTTTGAGATCCAGTTGATAATAATTGTGTTTACGATGATGACGATTGTGATGATGATGACGATGATTGTGATGATGATGATTTTGATTACGATTATAATGATTGTGATTACGATGATGATGATTGTGATACTGATGATTGTGATAACGATGATAATGATTGTGATTACAATGATAATAAGTGTGATAACGATGATGGTGATTGTGATAGTGATTGTGATTGTGATTGTAATGGTGATGGTGATTGTGATGGTGATTGTGATGGTGATTGTGATGGTGATGGTGATGGTGATTGTGATGGTGATTGTGATGGTGATTGTGATGGTGATTGTGATGGTGATTGTGATAGTGATTGTGATGGTGATTGTGATGGTGATTGTGATGGTGATGGTGATGGTGATTGTGATGGTGATTGTGATGGTGATTGTGATGGTGATTGTGATGGTGATTGTGATGGTGATTGTGATGGTGATTGTGATGGTGATTGTGATGGTGATTGTAATTGTAATGGTGATGGTGATTGTGATGGTGATTGTGATAGTGATTGTGATGGTGATTGTGATGGTGATTGTGATGGTGATAGTGATGGTGATTGTGATGGTGATTGTGATGGTGATTGTGATGGTGATTGTGATGGTGATTGTGATTGTAATGGTGATGGTGATTGTGATGGTGATTGTGATGGTGATGGTGATGGTGATTGTGATGGTGATTGTGATGGTGATTGTGATGGTAATTGTGATAGTGATTGTGATGGTGATTGTGATGGTGATTGTGATGGTGATGGTGATTGTGTTGGTGATTGTGATGGTGATTGTGATAGTGATTGTGATGGTGATTGTGATGGTGATTGTGATGGTGATTGTGATGGTGATTGTGATGATGATGGTGATTGTGATGGTGATTGTGATGGTGATTGTGATGGTGATTGTGATGGTGATTGTGATGGTGATTGTGATTGTGATTGTGATGGTGATTGTGATTGTGATAGTGATTGTGATGGTGATGGTGATTGTGATTGTGATGGTGATTGTGATGGTGATTGTGATTGTGATGGTGATTGTGATGGTGATTGTGATGGTGATTGTGATGGTGATTGTGATGGTGATGGTGATTGTGATGGTGATTGTGATTGTGATGGTGATTGTGATGGTGATTGTGATGGTGATTGTGATGGTGATTGAGATAGTGATGGTGATTGAGATAGTGATGGTGAGTGTGATAATGAGTGTGATTACGATGATAATTATTGTGATAACGATGATGGTGATTGTAAAAGTTATTTTGATGATGATTGTGATGGTGATTGTGATAGTGATTGTGATAGCGATAGTAATGGGGATTGTGATGGTGTTTGTGATTGTGATAGTGATGGTGATTGTGATAGTGATTGTGATAGCGATAGTAATGGGGATTGTGATGATGATTGTTATTGTGATAGTGATGGTGATTGTGATGGTGATGGTGATTGTGATTGTGATGGTGATTGTGATGGTGATTGTGATGGTGATTGTGATGGTGATTGTGATGGTGATTGTGATGGTGATTGTGATTGTGATGATGATGGTGATTGTGATGGTGATTGTGATGGTGATTGTGATGGTGATTGTGATAGTGATTGTGATGGTGATTGAGATAGTGATTGTGAGTGTGATAATGACTGTGATTACGATGATAACTATTGTGATAACGATGATGGTGATTGTGATAGTTATTTTGATGGTGATTGTGATGGTGATGGTGATTGTGATAGTGATTGTGTTAGCGATAGTGATGGGGATAGTGATGGTGATTGTGATTGTGTTAGTGATTGTTATGGTGATTGTGATGGTGATTGTGATGGTGATTGTGATGGTGATTGTGATGGTGATTGTGATGGTGATTGTGATAGTGATTGTGATGGTGATTGTGATGGTGATTGTGATGGTGATTGTGATGGTGATTGTGATTGTGACAGTGATAGTGATGGTGATTGTGATAATGATGGCGGTTGTGATAGTGATGGTGATTGTAATAATAATAATTGTGATGATTATGAAATGCGGCACATAGATAGTTTATAACCTGGATTAACATGGATAACACTATTATCCCTTTAATATGATCCAGTGGGACAGTTACCGAACTTCACGCGGGCGAAGCCGCGGGCAACAGCTAGTTCTCTATATAATCGGTTTTTACATTCGGTAACTCGGGAACGGTAAGTCCCGCGGTTTAGTTGGTTTTACCATTAGATAGAGAATCGAATACCGATTCGAATGGTATATTAAAGTGAAAAACTGCAAAAAATCACGTTAGTTGGTTTTGCCTCTAACCCGGCGATATATGAAAACATGTATTTAACAACTTGTACCGTACTATTATTTGGCATACCTATGTACAATTAACGAACCACCAGATTTAGTAAACTGGAAAATGTAACGGCAAAAAAATCACTTTTGGTTGCCAAAATCAGTAAATGTTCACCAAAATTAATCCCCATTTTATCGTGAAATTAGAACCAAAAATTTATTTTTGACCACCAGAAATTTAACTGTTATGCTCTTGCATCCGAGTCGAGGGAGACCCGGTCGACGGAGCCCCGCTTTGCGGGGCTCCTACTTCTGAATGGTTTATAAAAAAAGTCGGCCTAGGCAAAACTAGTTTGTCATCAACCACATCATTAAAATTTGGTGCTCAATTTACTAAATTTGGTGATCAATTGATATTTTAGGTGATAGATGTTAGTGGTCACAAAGTTTTTATTATTTTGAATGCTACTATTATGTTATACATGTTGTGTGAAAATAAAGTTACGCAAAATTAATGTACCTATATAATACTGATTATTATGAATAAAAATAAATCTAAACAAAAAAAATATGACTTTGAATAATAGTGTTAAAGATGGTTATGTTAAGAAAATATAGGAAAACAAATAAAAGTATATTAGATGTTTATTGCTACTGACATTATGAAGTTGAATGCTTCGGAATTATGAACATTAGAGACAGAGTAGTTAGGAATTGTGATTGTTAGGATGAAAAATGTTAGGAAGAACATTTTCGGATTTCCAATTATCGGAGTTGAAAATTTAGGTGAACTTTGGCGCACCCGCTGATGCTAGGTCTGTCGCAACATCTTGACTTCCAGCACATTCACAGGGAGCTCCGCGAAAATCCAGATTATGTTCAGTTCTACAAACATTCACGGCAAGCCCGCTCTCCCATCGTCGCCTCTTCAACAACCTCAGACTCACCTCCTCTCTCTAATATACTTCATCCAAACTATTATGCTTTGCTGATGACATGAAAATCTTTGCCACTATTTCAAAGCTCGAAGATAGTCTAGCACTTCAGGCCGACTTGTATCGGCTTGAAGAGTATTGTCGGGCTAATAAACTTGATCTCAACCCATCCAAGTATTCGGTGATCACTTACACTAGGAATTTTTGACACACACATTGATGCAATTTTGAAAAAAGCTTCTAAACTGCTTTGGTTTATAATACGTCTCTCTAAGTGATTTTCAGATGCTAAAACACTAAAGATATTGTATTGCACTTATGTAAGAGATCAGCTAGAGTACGCGTCTCAGATATGGAAGAGTATGTATGTGTCTCAGTTACGGAATCATACATTAACCACAAAAAATTATTAAAATTATTAAAATACATTGACCGCATTGAAAACATCCCCAAAACGTTTCATAAAATTTCTTTGTTTGCACCAAAAGATTTCATATCAGTCAGCCGATTATCTTGAACTCTGTAGGAAACTGTATCATCTGCTGCCACTGGTAGCCCAAGTAGCACGTTAGTGAATTTTGGAACTTATTTTGCAACTATAGCTAGCATATAAGTGATGCAAGAGTGTACGGTATTACTTATAGATGCAAACAGCACTCGAATTTGCATATGAGTAACTCTAATCACTAACAGTTGCTTTTGAGTGATTTTTGTTCCTGCTTTATAACTTATGGTGGCATAAAGCCGAATTGATTACTTATAGACACATAAAGTTTTCAATTTTCACTCTTTTAGAACTCAAAGAAGCATATGACATCCTAAAATCTCCCCTAAAGAACCGTGCCGTAATAGGTGGTAATTTTTCCTTATTTGGCACCTCTAGTTCTTAATAAGTAGTATACATAAGTTATTTATCACCTGTAGTGGCTCAAGAGTTATTATTGCTGCTCATTTGGAACCTAGTGTAATTGCCTTTGAAAGGTCTAATATACTCTAATATGCCACTGTAACGCGTGGATCGATTCCAAAAGATGGTTCTTGAAAACCTTAAGCAACAATTTTCTCTCATTTAGAACCGCTTAGGAACTAACAGTTCTAAAAGATAAAAATGTAGAACTTATTTTTATTATTTTATTACACACAAAGTTTCTGTTAAAAAAAGGTCATAATAGCTAAAAGAACTTCTCAAAATGAATACTATGAAGTGGAAAAAAGTTAAACGATGTGGTAATTATCATCGGCAAGTTGCACGTACTTTCAAGAATATAATGGACGTGGAAACAAGTGGTACAAGTTCAGACCATAAAACTGTTATTAAACAATCAAAAGAGGATGCTCCAATTGTTGAAAGGTAAGTAATTATCAATTTAATGCATAATAAAAGGTACAGCAAGCAGAATATAATAATTTGGAGGCTTTCTATTTTGAGCAATAGTGTCAAGAGAATTTTACTATCACAATCGTAGGTTCCGTACATATTAATAAATTTAAATAGAGTATGATTTGTATTTAAGTTAATTTCCTACATTTTAGGTAATTGACTTTTTTATGAAAGAGTTATAAAATCACTTACTTCAACTTTGAACTTTGTATTTTATTTTAATCTAGGGTCATGTGTCCAACAATGAAACACAAAAAATTCATAGTCTCATACACCTTTTGTTTCTACAGATATAACTCTAATTTTTTACAGGTGTATAGGAAATTTCATTGGGTACCGGATGTCGTTTATGGTTTTTTAAAATGAAATTGTAATCAATCAGCAAAAAATAAAAACTTAAAAATGGGTAATGTTTCAATGTGTCCACTGTGGGGTACACAATGAAACACTACAAATTCAACAATGAAACATAATATTGAATAATGGCTGTCTCATGTTTTGTGGAACATAAGGAGTAGGTGAATGTCAAAAAATACTTGAGTTCAATCAAAAACGGTTAATCTTAATTTCACTTTAACCAGACTCTTCACATTACCTATAATAGTTAATAACGACACACCATAAAAAATATATGAAAAAGTAACTACAACTTACTAGCTATATTTATGGCACTCATTAATTAAACTCTAGTTAGGCAATAATGACTTGATTTGATTTGATTTGATTTTAAGTCGCAAAATTACGATGATCCAGTAATTGGCATCATTATAATATCTAACAAATATTAAATGCAAGTGTAGGACAATTACAAATAAGAATAAAAAATAAGAGAAGAAATAATACCAAAACAAAAGAAAATGAAAAATTAACGCAATTTCATATTATTACAAGATAGTACACAATGAAACACTGTTTCATTGTGTCCATTATGCAACTGTTTCATTGTTGACTACCTCAGGTTTATTTTATTATTCTCAAAAAAAAAACTACTAAATTGTAACACTTTAAATTACGATATATTCCACGTTAATCTACGAAATATATTGAATGCTAGGTAATAATGAAAAATATGAAGTTTCTAACCATAATTTAATGAAAAATCAATAAAGAATTTTGAAAAACCTACATTTTTATCTAAAAATTAAAAAATTCGCCGCAGACACGTCCTCTCCCACGCGGCGCCGGTGCAAACTGGGGTAGTGCGGGGGGTTCACGTGACTGTTCTAACGCGACATAATGCGCGATCTGGCAACGCAGTATTTTAGAAATATTTCAGTGTTTTATTGTGTACCACTGTTTCATTGTTGGACATCTGACCCTACTTTTAATTATAAAAACATTTTTTTTTTTGCAGTCATGATCCTAGTGAAAGTTCAACTGAAATTGCTGATGGAAATTCAACTGAAATAAGTGATGGAAATTTGGCTGAAAATGATAAAGTGAATAATGAAATAATTGAGGAAACTGACCTCGAAGAAAATTATGATAGTGAGCCAAGTGAAAAAATGTTTCAATACAAACAGATTCATCAATTTCGGGACGCAACTAGAGCATGGGCTATAGAAAATAATATAAGCCATTCAGCTTTGAAATCTTTAGCGACACTTATAAACACTATAAATCCGAATTTGCTTCCAGTAGACCCAAGAACGCTCATGAACACTCCGAGGCAGATTGATACAATATATATTGATCCTGGTCAGTATTGGCATAATGGACTTATAATACCCCTTGAAACTATTTTAAAGAAAAATGACATAGAATTACCAGCCAATATTTCTCTTTACTTCAACATAGATGGTCTCCCAGTATGTAACAGTTCTAGACAACAGTTTTGGCCAATACTGTGCAAGATTTTTGAATTGCCTAGTATGATACCATTCATCGTTGGGATTTATGCCGGCTGTGGAAAACCTAACGATTTAAATGCTTATTTACAACCTTTTGTTCAGGAAATGCAAATATTGCTTCAAAATGGTCTGCTAGTTAAAAAAAATAAGGTAAATGCTACAATAAGATGTTTTGTTTGCGATTCTCCTGCAAGAGCAATGATAAAAGGTGTTTGCAACTTTAATGGCAAGCACGGGTGTAATAAATGTACCATTATTGGTGAATACTCCCATGTATCACATACGGTTATATTTCCTGAATTAGATTGTCCTGCCCGAAATAATGCAGATTTTCGTAAAAAACTTTACGGTAAACATCACAAAGTCGATTCACCTTTACTAAGTCTTCCGATTGATATGATAAAAGCATTTCCTGTTGCTGATTCTATGCATTTGATCGACTTGGGGATTATGAAACGCCTTCTTATTGGCTGGCGAGACGGAAATTTTGGTAAAAAAGACACAAAATGGCGAGCAAGTAATATATCGACGGTAAATGATTTTCTAGATGATTGCAAAGTACCTTCAGAAATCCACAGATCTGTAAGAAATCTCAGCAGTCTATGTCACTGGAAGGCTTCTGAATTTAGGACATTCTTGTTGTACCTTAGCATAGTTATATTACCAGAGGTATTAAACACTGATGCAATGAAACATTTTCTGTCATTTTTTTGTGCAATAACAATATGTTCAAGTGAAGAATATTTTAATTTTTTGCCGTTGGCTAAAGAGCTATTGAATCATTTTGTGAAAAATTTTAAATCCTTCTACGGCATAGACTATATGACGAGTAATGTCCATAATTTATTACATGTTGTTGATGAAGTGCTCAAATTTGGAATTTTACAAAGTTTTAATGCCTATCCATTCGAAAACAAACTTTACTTGATTAAAAATATGCTTCGAACTGGCAACAAACCACTATGTCAAATAGCGAAAAGGCTTGGTGAATGCGATAGCTTGGACGTGAATAGTACTGATGAGATTACAAAAACCTATCCATATGTAAAAAAAAATTGTAGAAGTGGTGACTTAGTTTTACATTTTAAAGATTTCATAATTTCAAAAAAATATAAGGACAGATTTTTTGTAACATCAAATCATGAGATAATGGAAACAACATCAATCAAAGTTCAAGAAAGCAAAATAATTGTAAAATGTATGTTGATTTCTAACACAGAAAATGTTTTTGAGCTTCCTATTTCGTCTTCCTATCTTAAGATTTTCAAATACAAATTAACGTCAACTAATGTTTCCGAGTGTATACGTTTTCCTAAAGATATAAAATATAAACTAGTAGCAATTAAATACAAAAAAGAAATGTATTTGTTACCTTTGCTTCATACCTTTTCAAAATATTGATTATTTTACCTAAACCTACTTACTTAAGTTATATTAATATTTAAAATAAAACACATTCAAATTCATGTCATACACGGATTTTATTTTCAATTAAACAACGAAAAACCTTGGGAATAGTCTCATAATTACACGCTTACGTGAGGATTATTGCAGCATCACAATTTAAGTAATTGTTTTACACTTAAATCTTAATCAATTAAATATAATCATGCATGAATTAGTCGCAGAACTTAGTCTCATTATTTCTCACATTGTACACTTTAATTCTAATTAATGAGTATTTCGGATAACTTACAGTCTCACATTTTCGTTAAGTTTTATGTTTACACTAACCAATATGCTAAAATATTTAAGCCGCACAACTTGCAGTATCTTAGTTTAAAATATTAGGTTCTATTCAGGGTGTATGTGCAATGGTGCCAGTACCTTCTGAAGGTGATTCTGCCCGAAACTGAATGAACTGAAATGAATGAATAACTTTTCCCAAGGAATACAGGCCCGTTTTTTTTTAATTTCGGCCTCCAATTCAAAATGGACAATCGGCTGACAGATATAGTATGGGACTTCGATTTTTTTTTTAATTTTCGGACCTATAATCCTTGGGGAAAGTTCTTCAGTTTCATTGGCAGAATAACTCCCTGAAGGATTTTGCACCTTTCCAGATACAACATGTATTAATTTACACTTAAATCCTAAACAGTTATAAACTTAGTAGGTACAGTGAGTAAATCGCTTATAACTTGCAGTCTCATGATTTCTGTTAATATTTTAAAAGTATTGTCTTTGAGAACATGATCAAAAATCCAAAGTTGGTAACTTAACAAATAACATGGTATCTAGAAAATCAATATCATAAACTAAACATTTAAAAAAAATAAAAACATATTACTAACATAAATTACATACGGGTGTATGAAACGGTGTACAAAAATTTTTACATGAAACTAAACATCAATTCAGTAGAAACTTCGTTGAGAGCTGAAAAAAATCATATTTCCCATACAAAATGTATGATAGGCAACTGAGTTTGATTGAATGTTTCTTGTGGAAAGCCGTCTAGCTTCATGGAGTGATCACGTCTGTAAAATTTTCGGTACACCGTCCCTCACACCTTATATGTATGTAAAAAAGTAAAAACAAACATAAAACAGTAAAAAAAACTCTTATCTAGAAATGTCATATTTTTCCAGTTGTGTTGTGATTATCGCTATTTTAATTGTAATCATTCTCATTTTCAATTCTTTTATTTTCGTTTTGATCCACAGAATCGTTAGTATTACAAGCTACTTTATTTACAACTTCTTCTTCATTATATAGTAGTGCTGCTCTACTTGGGCCTTCAGATGGGCTACTTTTTTTTGTAGTGTCACTTTGTTTTAATTTTCTTTTGGGGACATTTCTGGGCGCGGAAGCTCTTCCTAATTTAGAGTGTGTTCTCTTTTTAGCGTTTTTTACGATGGATTTGAAAAAATCATTGTTTTTGTCGACAGTGTAAGTAGGGTCACAGTCGTGAATAAGTTCGAAAAAAAATCCAAGCACCTCTTGAAATATTTTGATACATATTTTTGAACCTGCACCTCTAGCAGAACCCGACCAAGAACACTGTACCAAAAATTCGCGACTAAACAAAACGTCAATCAGTTGAAAAGCACAAACCTCCCCTTTTTTGCCAGGAGTGCAGAAAACGGAATACAAATCCTTAAGAAATTTTCTTTTATCAGCGTCACGTAGCTGATTTTCCATATTTTGAAGATCATCCAGATTTTGAATAGGTGTAACCCTAGCATTGCATGGGCTCTTTTTTATTTCACTTATTGGCGTGACTGTCATTTGTGTGTATATTTGTGGCTGTTTTTGGGAGTTCGAGGCCAAATTATCAATTTTAACAGATATCGTTGCTAGTGTTTTTATGATTTTTATTTGGTTATCTATTATTTTGACTTGATTGTCGGATAAAATTTTTTGGTTCATTAGAAGATCGTTATAATCCAATACTTGGACTACTTCAGTTTCTATATTATGATCTATATTCTGGGTCATAATATTATTGCCGTTAGAAACATCATCAGATACTATATAGTTTTCAGTTCGAATATCATTATTAGATTCTTGCATTTTCTGCGCAGCAATGGTCGATGCGTTGTTGTTGTTTGCAGACCCAGTAGATGACTGAAAAAAAATAGGTATCATACTTTTATTTACACCATTGAAACTAATTAATATGAATGATTACTATTTATTGATTTTCTTTTATTTTATGTAGGTACTTGTATTTTTTTAGCAAAGAATGTGCTAAACAATAGCATCAATAGAACTCCAAGTGTACTCGTAGCCAGACTACGAGTACAGTTGGAGTTCTATTGTTGAACGTGTTAAATAGCAGGTAAAGGAGCACCGTAGCCAGACTACGAGTACAGTTGGAGTTCTATTGTTGAACGTGTTAAATAGCAGGTAAAGGAGCACATAGACTACTACTGTTATACCACACCATACCCCGTCATGCTATGTCGCACTACCTACACTACACCACAACACACCATATTACGCCACGCCATGTCACTCTACACACCTTACATACACCACAACACAATATAAGATAGCATGTCCCACCATGTCATCCCACAATACATTACAATCCAACATGCTACAATACAAGATATCACGCCACTCCATGTCACGCCACACTACACCACAAAAAATCATACCACGCCACGCCATGTCACGCTACACTACATCACAATGCACCATACCGCGCCACGCCATGTTACGCTACACTACACCATAATACACGATACCACGGTATGCCATGCCACTCCACACTACACCACAATGTACAATACTACGCCACGCCAATGACGAATGAGATGGCGTGGCGCCTCTTGATATCAAGTATTGTGGTGTAGGCACCACAATACTTGATATCAAGAGGCGCCATGTCACGCCACATTACACTACAACACACCACCCCACACTACATCTGATCACGCAATGCCATTTCATGCCGCACTACACAAGCAAAATCATTTTTTTGAACTGAACAAAGTTTCATGATCTGAGGAACATGAAGTGACATTGCGTAAATATTTAGAGTTAAAGGTTGATAGCGTATCTATACCTACCAGTTGTTTCGCAATCTTGTTAAAATCTTCATTTTCTGGCCGTCTTACATTAACGTACCCTTCATTTTCAGTATCAGGCAACTCAAGCATGGCATTTAACTCAGCATCAGCAGCCTCATAATTATCCAATTTTCTCTTAATTATACATGGCATTTTCAGCCAACTTTCTTTTGGGACTAGTTGTTCAATTTTACATTTTTTTGAAGTCTTCTTAGTAGGCCAACTTAAAATTCCGTTATCCACCCATCCTTCCGGGCAAATTGAGAGTTTTTTGGAACCGTTTTCAATCGTTTCAACTATCAAAAACGGCATTCTGAAAAAAAATATTACTGTAACTTGAGGTACAAGTGCTCAGGTGGAAATCGGGCATCGAATTAAGAAGTCGAGGATTATATTCCAGCCAACATTTACAATTTAAGTAAGTTTTACTTTATTTACCTTCATAAATGGGTTTTGTACCCGTCTTGAGGATCCCCAATTCAAGGCAAAGACAACGAGACCTGTAAAGTGAAAATAATCACTACTAGGTACTAATGAGTGATTTTTGGACCTAGGAGCTCCATTATGGCAACAAATGAGTGGAAATATGAACTGCAAGGTCTATTTTAAATCGCCATGTTTAAAAGGAGTTCTAGAAAAGTATCTTGTTAAATGGTATTTTATTACAATAACATACAATAAAATGAGTTTTGATAACTGTTTCTGATGTAGTTTAGACATCATACTTTTTGTGAAACCAAAATGTTAGGTTTTTATCAACCAAATTTTTATAAAGTATTATCTTATTTATTTGATCAGTGCATATTTTTTGATAATTCTTGATTAGATCGAAGGCGCATCAAAACTTACTTAATAAATATACCATGGTTTCACGATAAAAAACCATTTGCAAGGGCTCCATGATGGTATATCCTTCGTCATACACATAAGTTTTTAAAACTCACCAAATAGATGCAATAATCCAAATAAGTTTGCTGTCACAACACAATGGCACAGAGCACAACCGTCCTTTTGTTTATCTCCACCGAAAATAAGAACTTGATAAGATCTCATTTGTCACTCAACGAATGAACTGTATCGCTTTATCATTCTAATTATTCATTCACGGCGCGCAATTTGCACCGTTAGTTCCAAGTGCCACTCAGGATAACAATTCGAACTCTAATGCATCGCTTTTGCATCTATAAATAAGTTGCAATTTTTCTCCTTTTAGTAACATACAGGTTGCATATAGGTTATAACCACCTTTATAGAACTTAATCACGGTGGATTTTATTACTAAAGTTTCCAAAAATATACTATATGCAAGCTATTTGTCACCAAATGTGTTACTTGGGAGATCGACGTAGAATTGCCAACTGTTTATTCTTGTTAAAATTCCCCAATAATAATATTGATAACCCTGAGTTATTGTCAAAATTTTATTTCAATGTGCAAGTACCTAAGGCATTTCGTTTTAATCCACCCATACGTGTACCTCATACATCCTCGAATTATAGGCAGATCAGTTGTGCGGGCGGAGATTTCAATGACATATGCAATGATACTTAGTTATTCACAATTAGTGTGAATTCGGCCAGAAGGTGCCTAAGCCTCAAATTTTTAAAGTAGCAGTAGGTTATATTGTTTGTTTTAGTTTTAGTATTATTTTCTCTACTATTTCAGCTATATAATTGCAAACTAAGTTTTTATATTGCTTCTTACTTATATTAAATGTTTGCTGTGTGTTCTCTGTTCTTGTGCTTACACCATAGATTACTATTAAGTCTATACGTGAGTGACTTGTAATTGGCTTTCTGGTGACTATGGTTTCCCTTTTTTTCTGTTTTAATTAGCGGCAAGTCCTCCATGTACCAAATTAAATAAATAAATACTGTAAGTCCTGTAGGGTTGCTAGCTAGACTTTCTGATCCCTGGCTGGCTCAGCTGTGCATTTCTCTGGAACCGTATTGTCGCAGCGTTCTCCTCGAGCATATCCGATGAAATAAATAAAAAAAGTACCTATTACACGTCGACGTCGCGTCGTCGCTAATCATGAATGAATTCAGTCATTTGTTGAATAATGAATAACTTGCTGTACTGTTGGCCCGGGGGCCCGGCGCCTGGAGCCCGGCGGCGGCTGGGGCGACTATTGACGAGCCAAGCACATGAATTTTATTGTAATGCAAATAAACGAGATTATACATTTATATTTCGCAAAATAGACTCCCGTTGGAGTTGTTTTATCAAATTTACAATCCGTTGTCGATAAGGAATTATTCGGTCGTGTAATTATTTACAGAATCCGTGACGCATAAATTTTGATTGAGATACACGGCAGTTGTTTGTTAATCAGCGTGTAGCAATAAGTGTTAATTAATAATCAAGTAACTCCATCGGCGCCATTTGTAATCACATCCTCGTGCTTATTAATTACTCTTGACTCCGTCTACCATGGATGCTCATGATATTGACACAAGCTCACTCTACGAGATGGATCACTTTGCACGGCATGACGGCACACAATTTTTCTGTATTTGTATGTTGCTCGACATCACATCAGTTACTTTAATCTCGGTAACTACGACTCGTTACTGCTAGTTAGGAACATCCGCGTAAGTCTCGAGGCGTGCTCGCTTAACCCTTGAATGTTAACCTCCGTCTTACACAACACAGGTGATGTCAGGGGCCCGGCGAGTGTTGCGGCCCGGAATCCGACGCCGCTGCTAGGGTTACAAATTGCGGGCCCTCCGGATAATAGGCGCGAGTTAATCAGTTTGTTTTGTATCCAGAGATTAATTGGAGGTACGGTAAGCGGCGCGGTGCGGTACGGTAGTCCGTCGGAGATGCGGTGTGTAGGTACAACTACATGAAGCACTGTCTATACCTGCTACTGTGTGTTTTAATAGTTGTAAAATAAGCTATCGTTAAAAAATGCCTTCATAATGTTCCTAATATTTTCCGGAAAATACAACGTCATTGTGTAATATTAGAAAAAAACCGGCAAAGTGCGAGTCGGACTCGCCCATGAAGGGTTCCGTAGCAGCAAGTAACATAATAAGAAAGTTCTTGTAGTTCGTTGTAACTTTGATCGATGTTTATGACGTATTAAAAAACTACTTACTAGACCTCGTTCCTACCAATTTTCGGTAGAAGTTTACATGGTAATGTGCATCATATTTTTTTTTGTTTTATATTTCTCTTATTTTAGAAGTTACAGAGGGGAGGGGGGGGGCACACATTTTACCACTTTGGAAGTGTCTCTCTCTCAAACTCTTCAGTTTAGAAAAAAATATTGTAGAGTTTCAGTTCTAAGTATGGGGAACCCCCAAAATTTATTGTTGTTTTTCTATTTTTGTGTGAAAAATCTTAATGCGGTTCACAGAATACATCTACTTACCAAGTTTCAACAGCATAGTTCTAATAGTTTCAGAAAAAAGTGGCGGTGAAATAAGGACGGACAGACAGACATGACGAATCTATAAGGGCTCCTTTTTTTGCCCTTTGGCTACGGAACCCTAAAAAGAATCGAATAGGTACCTATTATTTGACTTTTGTTGTGATTACCTCCATATTGTACATTCTCGTACAAAATACGTAATGATGATCGAAGCCGGTAATTAGCTGCTCCCGTGACCCGTGTGCATATGTCACCGGTATCAATTCCGCACTAACTATAGTGTACGCAGTTAGTTTGCGGTCCATCTGTCGGTGGCATTGACCGCACTCTGCTTGTGTGACGTCACTACACTGTAGCTGTACCATTTTGTGTGATTAAAGTGCATACTAATGATTAGTAGACCTTTTAGGATTAGCTTGATATTAAATGAACTTGTTTTAGTATTTATAATTGTATCAGTCAACACACGTTTTCATAAACAGCGTTTCTAGTGGCATAAGTACAATAAATTATATAACTTTTTCTCCTGTCAAGTTCGCTCACTCTCGCTCTAATTGAAGCGGAGTATATCAACAAAGTAAACCTCATTGTGCCTGTGAGGGGGGGGAGTGCCTCGCCCTCGTCCCGCAGAGTACGTATTTATTCAGGATTATTTACATGTACAAGCCTTAATCCAAGTAGTCAGCATGATCATAAAGGGATGAAAGTAACCAAAATCTTAACTGCGTAAAAATGGATAAAGCTTTCCAGATTGCCAATTTTCCTTCAGACTCTTTTGGTAAAAAGGAAAAGTTTGAAAAGTTTGTTCTTTTACCGAATTAAGATTGGGACAGTGAGCCGCCGTAATGTTTAGGAATTTATAATAATCGCGCGCGTGGCTTCCGTGGAAGCACAGATAATATAATACTGTGGAAGTAACTGATCTTGGGGTGAGAACATCTACTTATATTTGCAGGTAAGAATACTGTCAGAAACGAGAAATTTGTAAGCAAATACAAATAACTCCTTGTGAAAAATGATTAATAGTCATGTCCAGTTCGGACTGACATTGAAACACTAGTGCTGGAAAATTCCGACTTCTCATCACATTGCTGTTTAAGTTTGTTACATGTTACTATTGAATAGCGTTGTAGTATTAATACCAATGAGTTACAATATACACAAGCCTTTATTTTACTTAAAATACAACCGAGCTTAACAAAAATATGAATTCCTTCCCGCATTTCTGTAGCATGCAAATGAATATTGATTTTATTCGCTTTGATTCCATCAGTCGCGAACTGGCCGCAATATTTCCTAATTGTAAAAAAGACCGTATAAAACAAGCGTAAGTATTTATCATTTAGTCGATGATAAATTGGCGCCGGCACGATTGGACCATCCATCATGCCGGGCCGGTCGGGCCGGGCTCGCGCCCGGTCCGGATCCGACCGACGCGCGACGTCGATATTTTCTAATGAAGCGCGAATTTTATTGCTAACGGCGGGTTTGATGAATTGGCCGCTGTGTGCTTGTTTGTGGTTTGTCCGAACGTGTAACAGCACTCTGCCGGAACAATGTCAAAGGAAATGCCGGACATAATGTTACAAATGACGTCGTGATGTGACGTCATTCGCGTGATAGAGACGGCCAGCTACTGCCACGCTTACGTACGTTACCAGCACCACTATGTACCTATACATTTTCCTAAATTTAAAATAAATTTTCGCGAGAAATAACGACTGTACCTTGGAGAAAGGATATTTTTCATAAATATGAGTTCCAGAATACTATATTCGTAACAAAAAGCAGCATGGCAAATTATCAAAAACAAAACAGATTACGATAACATTAAAACAATTATATAAACTTTTAAAATCAACAATAACCTTATAGACAAACCTTTAGAAATTGCCGAAACTTTCAATGACTTTTTCATGAATGTTTTCAAAGAATTCTAAGAAAAATAAGCCTTCACAAGAAAATGCAACCTACAATACGTATAGATGTACCAAATATGGCTCAAACCATGTTGTACGAGTATGTAATGTTCCTCAACAACACTAAATCGGTTGGATTTGACGGTATAGCAACTCACATTCTTAAATCCTGTGCCACGCCACCATTATATCCCCAATCATTGAACACTTGGTGAATCTCTCACTCTGGCAAGGGATTTTTACAATGTTGACTCTAATAAAAAATGGCATTGACTCTAATAAAAATGTAATTGAAAAATTAGATAAACGAATTGCAGTTTCTGTCTCTTCTTTGTCCACACTAGCTACTTATCTTACCGTCAACAAAGAGTCGAAATAAGCTCAATGAACGAAAATAACGAGTTTACATCATTCAGTTCTAAATACAGTCAAACCAAATCATGTGTACCACAAGGAAGAGAACAAAAATTCCCATTAGTTCTACCTTAACAGTAGAACTGTGGGACTTTTTGTTCACACTAGTTCTACGATTTTGTACCACCTGGAATCGGAGGACTAGTGGGAAAAAAAAAGTCCCACTAGTTCTACCGTTGAACTGTGTAGTAGAACTAGTGGGAATGATCCTCCACATCATCTGCCTAGCCTTTTCCCAACTATATTGGGGTCGGCTTCCAGTTTTACCGGATGCAGCTGAATACCAGTATTTTACATGGAGCGACTGCCTATCTGACCTCCACAACCCAGTTAGTACCGGGTAATACGATACCCTTTGGTAAGACTGGTTGTCAGACTTTTTGGGCCTCTGACTACCTAACGACTGTCAAAGATCTACAATGACAGCCGGGACCAACTGCTTAACGATCCTCCTGTAGACCACTATTAAAAAAAAATCTACTAACCCTAACAGGTCTTTTCATAATGCAGGCTGGTATTTTTAAAGTAGTAGAAATACAGTCATTGAGATCCCACAAGATTAAAAATACCTTCATATCAAAGCACATTATGCCAAAAAATGTTTTAATCACTGCAATAAAAAAAAATAACAACATAACTAAAGAAATAAGAGAACTCCCCTTAAAATATTTCAAATCCAAATTACATAAATGGTTCACTGATATTGTTTTATAATGGCTACTGAATTTTACACAGTGTTTTAAGTTGATATTATATGTTTTTTTCTTTAAGTATAAGCATCTATTAGTGTTAAAATTTCGAATAGATACGAATCCTTAATTGTAAATGTTATGCCTATTACCTAGATATAATAATAGTTAAGCAAATTGATGTTTCGAATTAAAATTCTATGTTAAGTTTTAATATTTGTACTCCATTCTATGGTGAAACATGTAAGTTCACAACCCTATTTATAATAAATCCCATAATGTACCTGTACCATGTTGTTACACAAAAAAAATTGATTTTTTCTAAAAAAAAACATGCAATTTTAATCAGAACAGTAGGAGAAAAACACTTCAAAACATTTTTAAGTGTTGTATTGGTGCTCGTGACTACATATTATAGAAAAAATGTTAGTCTTCAAGTTCCAGTGTATGTACGATTGGTACTATTTTTTTTTCTAGCCTGCTCTGTCCCACTCCTGGGCAAAGGGCTCCCTCCACTCCTCCCACTTCTCACGAACCCCTCGCGTCCTCCTTCCAATTGGGACGGAACCGGCCGCGACCCCGACTTACTGTGTCAAGGCACCAGTTCCCTGTAATTTTGGGCCACAGTTTGTCCGGCATGCGGCAGGCATGTCCTGCCCAGTCCAATTTCAGTTAGGCAGCCTTTTGAGCCACGTCAGCTATATTTGTTTTGGAGTGCAGTATTGTTTCGAACTCGATCCGTTAATTTAACACCTAGTATACTGCGCTCCTTTGCTCGTTGGCAAACCTTGAGTTTGGACTTCTGGATGTTTGTCAAAGACCAAGTCTGTGCGCCATAGGTTAAGACGGGGAGAATACACATGTCCATAAGTTTGCGTTTCAGTGCCATTGGCAACTCACCTTTGAATAGTTCCTTCATGCTCGTCCGTAGATTGGTACTTGAAAACTGCAATGAAATTAATGTACCATAGACATAAGATATGACCGTATGAAGGTGGCTGGGTCATACTAGATGCCGAAGGCGGCAGTCACGGCTTGTGGTCAGCAGTAAACTGCGGCACGCTCAGGTGATACAACGTACCCGCATTGCTGGGATGGCAAGGGAACCTTAAATTGGAACACTTACGTGCTGACTTGGGTGGAGCGAGGTTACACAAGTGAGTGGTATAGACGCGAGACAATGCTGCACACACTTATTTATAAGTTATAAAGTCTGTCCCAAAAATTACGCAAGATTTGAACAGTTTTTATTTTAATTTTTAATAATTTAATTTAATTGATTGAATCCTATAGTAGACAGGATAGAGGTAAATATATGTATGGCGTAGCATATCGGACAAATGGCCTCTACGGCTTTGCTGGCACATACCTACCTATTTTGTCGTTTTCCTTGACCATTTTGCATAAATGTGGCAGAAATTCGTTGATTCAGTGCTGAAGCTGGTCCTTCATTGCACGGATGGTTGTGGGCTTGTTGGCGCAATAGACCTTTGACTTCAAATAATCCCATACAAAGAAATCCAGTGGAATTAGAAAGCAGTTATTGATCTATTTCACGGGCTGTATAGCGTTGTTCGCTCCGTTTTTACCAACGCTAAACGTAAAAGTCAAATCTTGTGGACATTTTGGGACACCTGAAACGATAAGGAACTTCAAAACTTTGTCAAAAAGGTGAGGAAAACTACAGTGAGAATGCGAAAACAAAATGCAACAAGGCGTCAAAGCTTAGTACACATGTGTTGACCATGTGTTCATGCGTCCACGTGCAGCTTAGCGTCTTGGTACGATCTGACCCTCAGGTCCATCCTCCATCGTCATCTCCATCACTCAGCTCATGACGTACTTGCGAACATACTTGCTATAAACTGCGATCTTCTTACCTCAAGCAAACTTTACGTATTTTATAGTGAGCGCCGCATATTACAGCAATATCAACATTTTACGACGGGTTTTTATCTTCTGCCCGAAATTGTAGCAGATATGACGGTGGGCTTACTAACAAATTTATATTTCTCATGCTGCTAGTAAAACTTACTTTTGACTAACTTGCAGCAAACTATAGAGCAAATGACGTATTCCACAATTTAATTTGTAAGCTTTGTTAAATATATTATAATACCTAAATTATTTATTCTGGACAAAACATTTTGTACATTTTATACACCCACCAAACTGCAAAACAGTTGTTGGCGGGTTAGATCTATACTTGCTGATGATGAAGACCCATTGGACTATGCGAGCAGAATGGACTATGAGCTGGTCTCGGTTAGACTTGAGAGGATATAATTACTTTCTTAGGACTGCTCCGAAGAACCTTACTTTCACATGATCGATTTTAACTTTCGATACTTGTGACGTGTTTCAAGCTCCTGAATTTTGCCAAAATCGTACATTAGTGAGCGCCGACATGTGCATTTGTGCATGCATGAGACTGTGTTTTATGTCAGTGGTTGTGCATAGAAGCTATGGTAAGGTGTCATGCGCCATCATGCTGATAAACGCGAAGCGAACGATATGGCCACACACTCCCTGAACTACGTGCTAACTATCGAACTTTGATTAAATTGCTCAAGAACACACCGATATCTTGTACCAATTATGGCTTTGCAGTGATATTTTATAAGTAAATGTTAGGTTGAAGTACCTACCTAAACCTCAAAAAATGAGTTAAAGCCACCATCGCATAGATCCCCTGCATGTAGCCGCGCTTGAACGCGCTTCGGGAAACTGCCATAGGTATGATTCGGGCTGAACAGCACATTAGTTTTCAAGGATTTTATTAATCTCCTCAAAACCCTGCGATCATCTCTTTTCCGAGTCTTGAAGACACAAAAGTCATTGATTGAAAAGCATAATGCTTCCGTTGGATTAATCTAACCTGACTTCCAAATGCAGGCTACACATTTACACAAGTAAAACTTTACTTATGTTGTCAGATTGATGTAACAACTACTGACATCATAAACCCTTTTAACACTATAATCAGCAATAAGTAGCTTAGCAACAGTTGTCGGTCCGACGTGAAACTTTCCGCTTTACCTACCGTCAACTTGACCAATATGTTCCATGAATAATTAACACCGCTATTAACTCGCCAGATTCGCCATAACGACCGATATGATGGAGCAGAGACCTGCTGAATTACTTATGAGTACGAGGGGACATGGTCGGACATGTTTACGACGACACGTGTTTTATTAACCGACACCCTACTTAATACTCGTATAACGTGTATTAGAGCCCCATTTTCCTTGACAACGAATTGTGTTAACTTTTATCTCGAGTTGTATGCACATTTGTAATGTGTTGCAGCTTTCCTCATTCGCCTCAGGCATTTATTGGCGCCGCAGTAATTCTCCTTCGTTTGAGACGTCAAAGAATTCATTTTATAGTTGGATAAAAAGTGTGGTATGTGAGTAGTGCGGAGTACAGCTCAGTGGAATGTCAAGCACTTGTGACGCGCGCGCCTGCTCTCGTGTAACGTAGATTTGTGCGCGGTGGGCTCACGTCGCAGCTGGCCTGGCTCTCAAAGCTCTGCTCACGTTTCATAAGCATACGAGTACAGTCTGGAATGGGTTCATAATATAATGTGTAAGATTTTTTTTGCTTCAAACTAACACTTTACATTAAATGCCACCTTTGCCATTTTATAATAACGCGACTAAAACAGTTCATCTGAATAAATATCACACTGTTAACAGGGCAGAGCGCGAGACCCTAGCATTAGCAAACGTGTCACAATTACACGTCTTCTTACTTAGAGAAAATGTAAGTATTTAGTTCAACCCTTTTGCAAAATTAGTCCCAGATTTACGAGTGCTAGTTACTTAGCGAGAGGTTGTGCCACCCCGACCTATGTCTTCAAGCTCTGAAAATATGCGAACAGCCTAGTTTTATAGAGATTATTTTTACTCGCACTTCGTTAATTACAATTTTTTGGACCCCGGCCATTGTTTGTAATATCATCTTTTTGTTGCTTCAATGTAACAGGTTTTCCTGGGGATTACGCTTGATTCAAGGCTACAATGGGGTTCACATTTAACATCCCTTGCGGGGCGGCTAAGTTCAGCAGCATACGCTATTAGAAAAATCCGTCAATTTACTGATGTAGATACCGCTAGACTGGTGTATTTTAGTTACTTTCATAGTATAATGTCATATGGCATTTTGCTATGGGGACGGGCTGCAGATATTGAGTCTATATTTGTTCTGCAAAAAAGAGCCATCAGAGCCATATATAATCTTCGTAGGCGCGATTCTCTAAGGGAACTGTTTAAAGATATTGGCATCATGACGGTACATTGTCAGTATATCTACGAAAACATAATGTACGTCAGAAAAAATCTGCATCTTTTTGGTAAAAGAGGTGACAGACATAATTACAGTACTAGAAATAGGGACCAACTAGTTCAGCCAGGCTTCAGACTCGCTAAAGTAGACTCATCTTTCATGGGGTACTGTTTGAGATGCTATAATAAAATTCCACAAAGTATTCTTGAACTGAATGAGACGAAATTTAAAACATGCATCAAACGCACACTATGTAAGCAAGCTTATTACAAGTTGGGCGATTATATCGCTGATAAAAATGCGTGGCTCAATGCTGGTCCTGCTCCACATGGACAGGGGCGCATAAATTAGATAGCATTACATATAATTGTTGGAGCTGCTGAAGATTGTACAACTATCTTTGCATTGTATAGATTCAATCTCTAGTATTATATAATCGCATAGCCCATATTGTGTGAGTACTATGTAAAGCTATCATTCACTGGAATCCTACGTCTTTTCTTGACTTGAATGTGCCCAGGCAGTTGAGAGTATGTCATGCTCACTCTAATGTCTCGCTGATGGTGGCGCGTGTGTCCGATCATTTGGTTCCCTACAAAATGGTTGAGTTAAATGGTGCTGATCCATGCGTCATGTTCGTGAACGGGCGCTGTCAGTTGTGACTGGTCATCTCTTAGTTGCCGTGGCTTATTTTAATGTTATATTTTAATTGTATATTTTGTTTTTACTATGGACACTTTTAACGTGCACATCTTGCTACATTGTTCTCACATAATATACCATCTCAACACGAATGATGTAACCAAGATTTTGTAACAATTTTATGATTTAAAAGAGTGTCCATGGAGTTTCTTGCCCGTTCTTCTCCATAGAGATCTACGCTAGGGAATGGGCAACTACAGTACTTTCACAGTTTTTATGTCTTGTGACTGGGACTGTAGCTACATTTAATTTTCATCTTTGTTTCGACAATTCAAAAGTGCCGGCAACTGGCCTACTTGAAATAAATGATTTGATTTTGATTTTGATTTTTGATTTTAACAAAAAAATCAACTTCAAAACGCGTCAGCATCGTTACCTTATTTTTAACACATTTCATAGCAACGCGTCTTCAACAACTGATTGCGCCCTCCAGGACTTGAGTTGGCAAACGACAGAGCTGTCCAGGTTAAAACATACTGGTCGGACATAATGTCAGTCAGCGATTAGAGAAGAAGAACAGAACGTCGTTCTGCGGGCGTAGGTATACGAATAGTGTCAGCGTCTTTTTGTGATTGAGTGTGAGTGGGCGACCGCCCTAAATTTTGTACTATTTGAGTGAATTTCAACAGGTCTTATAAAATCTTCATTTCCGTGTTTTTTTTTTCATCTTAAGGTTTTTTTTTTTAAAATAACGCTTTTATTAAAGTTTTTGAGAATGTATATATTCTTGCTTAATGTCTAGCAGATAACTTAAAAAACTAACGACATATCAGGATTGAAAATTTCGTGCCACGGCGATGAAACATGCGTGCACGGCAATGAAACAAGCGCCCACGGCAATGAAAGAACTGTGCCATGGCAATGAAAGAATCAATCCACAGAAATTAAAAAAATATTTTATTTAATGAGATAGACAGATAGATAGAATAAAAATGACTGTTTATAAGAGGTCTTGATTCCAACACTTGTATGGGAGTAAAATTTGGGTAAGGAAATTTATTACAAAAAAAGAATGAGAGTACAAATAAGTAAACAAAGACTGTTGAATTACACTCGCAACACTCCTAAGAGACTTTAATACTACAGTCTTTCTTTTCTTATACATACTCCCTGTACTGTCAGTAATCGGTATTACTTGTATTACAGGTGACAAAAGACGTTTTCTTTGCCTAATCATACCATGGCGATGAAAACACAAGTCACGGAAATGAAATACCTGGCCACGGCAATGAAACTAAATAGTTTTCAAGGCATGGCAATGAAATTTTATTCATTGCCGTGTCTTTTTTTCATTGCCATAGCAAATTTCGGCCACGGAAACCACGGCAATGAAAGCACGGCGATGAAAATCAAGGCAAAAAATATAAATAACAAAAAATCTATTAACTATTCGAAGAAATAAACACTTCACAAATTAACATATGAGAAATGGGTGTTCTCTCGAATGCTTACTCATGAAGACAAACTTATTCAAATATAGTTATACCTATCCACGGCGATGAAAGAAAAAATGAATTGAATACTTACATTTATGGCGCGAAAACGCAAGCACGTGTGTAGTACGTCCTTCTACGTTGAGCACTTAGGCAGCACTAATATGCAACGTTTAGCATACCGGGAGGGGGGACGCAAGTCGTAGGTAAAACAATATCCTTGAACATGATTAGGACACGGCGATGAACGGTAGATCTAGGACAAATGATTTTTTATTAACCATTCGTTGTATTGTTTAAATATTTGAATAAATGTATTCCGTAACAATACTTTAACTATTCATGTATCAAATAAAACTAGGTTTTAATATAAATAACCAATAGATTTTTATCAATGTGGAATAATACACAACAAGGTGAAGTGTGGACAAACACGGTAATGAAAGATTTCGAGGTTTAATTTATTTTTTTGGAGTATACATTAATCCAATTAAATAAAATAATTAGTGCTACACATAGATTACTATTTCACCTAACCGGAAAAAAATGTGAGAACATTATAACTATGTTTTTTAGTACCGATTTCATTGATGCCACGCAATTTCCGGTCCCGGGAAATTCACTCATTTCCTATATTTGTTTATTTTAGAATAGAAGCACATAGGCTGTTGCTCATTAGTTATCACGGCAACCACATCGAACTGCTCTTCTCTCCTCAGATTCGACCGGCTGGCCGCCGAGCACCACTGCCTTCGTATCAAGCTGCTGGGAGACTGCTACTACTGCGTGTCGGGGCTGCCCGAGGCGCGCGACGACCACGCCAAGTGCTGCGTCGAGATGGGCCTCGACATGATCGATGCTATCGCGTGAGTATATCACACCCCAACGACATAGCAGCCCAAGCCTGGAGCGGTCCTGGTCTGATCTCTGTCCGGTCGAGTCAGATTGTGGGTGGCCGTCCCGCTGACATCGAGGGACCAGAGTCTGAGAACTCTGTGTTTGCGCAATGCGCATACACTTGTGCACAATAATATCTCTCGCGTCGATATCTAGTTTCCGCTGAGATTACCCACCATGACCGCATTCAGTCATAATAGCTGTTTATTCACCAAGGGGAGTAAGGTACAGATTACTAATCGAGTGTGCATTTGTGGCCCGACGCGAAGTGGAGGGCCGTGAACCACACGAGTTTAGTCATCTGTACTTACCCTCGAGTGATATATACTGCTTTATACTACACTTGCACAAAAAAGTTAAAGACAAAATAGCAAAAATAAAAAGCATTTTATTAAAAAGAAAGAGTATTCGCGCCAAAAGAAGAGAAGGTAAAAACGCCCAGTTTCGCAGGTTCCAAGTTACGCGCGTGTTAAAGTGAGAGAGTGTTATAAATCTCTCGCTCTACCGCATAGAGGTTTCAAGTTTGCCGGCCATATCGGAATGTATGCTACCTGCTTAGGTGCTAGTGGCCAGTACTTTTTTTATGGTAAAATTAAATCGTTTGATTAGAAAAAAAAACGTGTTGCGCCGACCACAAGTAACATGGGATAAGGGCAGGAAGATGAAGATGATGACGTCATCAAGACTTTAAAAAAAAACGCAAGTAATGCATTACTACCCTGATTTTCAGGGCAGTAATGAAATTCCATACAACATAACTGCCTAGATTTTTGAGAAGGTTTAACGAACAGCTCAAGCCTTTTAGTGGGGTAGTATTGGTACACTTACTAAGCAAGTGTAGTATAAACATTATTTTGAGTATACCGCACGAACTTACCCCAAACGACAGCTACAGTAACTTGTTTGAAGACAATAATAATAAGTCTAGTTGATAGCGAGTCAAAAACTAATGATATCGGCACATTTTAATCAACTACATCACATAAAATCACGCCTTTAAACCACGAAGGGTTGGCCAGAAGTGTACTTTATAGAATATATATAGTGGTATATCAAGGGTTCAGCCTATCGTCATCAATCATCGTCTTATAAGTTTTGTACCTATGTTTTGCACGTCATGTGTCTGCGGCAAATAAATATATATTTTCTTTCTTCTTTCTTTCAATCGGGCACACAGTAAGTAGCACATTGCCCAACTACTCTCTTGCTCAGCTCAGGTACCTGCGACCACTAGACTAGAGACCACCTTAACCTAACCAAAGTTTATTCTAAAACAAACAACAGCCTGGTGCGCGAGGTGATGGCGGTGAACGTGAACATGCGCGTGGGCATCCACACTGGCCGCGTGCACTGCGTGGTGCTGGGCCTGCGCAAGTGGCAGTTCGACGTGTGGTCCAACGACGTCACGCTCGCCAACTACATGGAGAGCGGCGGCGTGGCTGGGTCAGTACCTAACGCTTGTCGTCGCAGCACTATTGTCCCGCAAACATCAATATTATTAATCAAATAATTCTAAAAGGATAACCATGGAGTTTCTTGCCGGTTCTTCCCCATCGCAGACGACTAACCCGAACGGCACTTTTACTTAATGTTTTATAAGTGCCCAAGTAGGCCTGCTCGTGTGTGAAATAAAATATTTTGCTTTTAATTAGCCGTCATCGGCGATCTCAGTTCCTGAGATTGTTCATAACCGGACCATATCATAGTTACTTTGTTCTGCCTCTTTCTTATACCCATTCATGCCTCACGGTGAATTCACACCAAAGTGATTCCTTCGATTGAACAACCTCTTCATTCGACAGTGCTGACTCCTCTGCTTGTCTATCACAGGCGCAACGTCACACGCCAAAAAGTAATAGTATCTATCTATGTATCTATATCTATAGTAATGACATGTGGCTCGACAGACGCGTGCACATCACGCAGGAGACGCTGAGCTGCCTGGGCGACGACTACAAGGTGGAGCCCGGCTACGGAGGCCTGCGCAACGCTTACCTGAAGGACCACAACATCGAGACCTTCCTCATCCTGCCCGACGACACCAGCCGCGTGGTCAGTCACATCACCACACTGCATACTTATCATATTTCATAGTTGTAGTAGCACACAGCCAAGAGTGCCAACGATACCACCACTGGCGTACTCTCCGAAGTCAACAGCGGTGAATACGTATAGAACACCGTACCCCGTGCGCAAAATCTGTGCTTTGGACGTTATACAATACAATGACTCACCCACATTCCGCACGTTATGTCAAACTCCCATGTAATAAGTAATATGGCCACCAAACAGTAACGGTATTGGTAATATTACAAATTCAATGCCAATATCCTATCCAATACAAACCAAATAAGTCAATCCAATTGAAGGTCTTGACACCGGGCTGTCATTTAAAAAAACCCCGCGCTAGAAAACAGTGACAATTTGCCCAACTGGGAATCGAACCTACACTCAGCAGTATCGCTGACACCCTACAAAGCGTGGAGAAATAATTTGTTGTAAGTTCACCTCAGTGTCGGTTCTGCCATCAGTATTTGAGCGGAGGAACTATGTCTGAAGCATCGTAGGTGTAACGTGTACATGTTGTGCAGGACAAGAAGCCGCAGCACTCGTTCTCGCTGAACGGCAACGTGTCGAAGGAGATGCGCGTCATGGGCCACGGCTCGCAGCACGGCAAGCACTCCTCCAAGTAAGTACCTCTCCGTCACCACACCGACATCCGCAGCGTAACTTCACCCACTGCTAGGTAGAGGCCTCACTCCTCGCTCCTTGGCTCAGCCTCATCCCGGTCTTTACCGGTGCAGTTAGGCCTTCAGTCAGTTAGTTATGGCCAAAAAACATATATCCATAAACTTATACATAGTATACCTATATAAACTACAGTACTTTCACAGTTTTTATGTCTTGTGACTGGGACTGTAGCTACGTTTAATTTTCATCTTTGTTTCGACAATTCAAAAGTGCCTGTAACTGGCCTACTTGAAATAAATGTTTTGATTTTGATTTTGACTTTTTAACCAGCGATTGATTTGGGCTTTAGCACCTAGACCTCCTACGGTGAAATTTTCGGAAAACTCGACTTTAGGTGCAAGACCACCAATACAATAGGTAGATTTTTTCTGACAAAATCTACCTAAAAATACTGAATCCAAAGTGGACCGTAATTGGGAACACAAACTATAGACATGACTGTTAGATCGTGAAATTGCGATCACGAGTCAACCGACGCCCCAGCCCTCCTGCCCTTCTGCATGAGAGCGATACAAACTTGCTCCGAACTTGTAATGGAATCGGTCGGATTTACCGACAAATTAGAATTTCATCTACTTAGAACTTCTACCAATTTGTCGAATCTCCGTGAATATACGCCGCGCGTGTAGTAGTAGACTTGGTACAAACAACGAAAGGAGACAGTTTTTTTTGGGCCCTCTTCGATGTTGCATAAAATATTACACCAAAAAAAAGTAACCATTTTATTACAGTAATAAACGAAAGATTACCTACGTAGAAACGGAACCGGAATCTATTTGAACTGGAAATGATTTTAATCATAATACTGTAAGTTAAATTATGATATTTTTTGCGAGTGAAATCTTTCCTATTGTTGTCAATGTCATTTGACAGAAATTTCTTACGTAAATAGGGGCGTTTTTACCGTTTACAAAAAAAAACCGGCCAAGTGCGATTCGGACTCGTGCACGAAGGGTTCCGTACCATTATTTGAAATATTTTTATTCTGTTTTTAGTATTTGTTGTAATAGCGGCAACAGTAATATATCATCTGTGAAAATTTCAACTGTCTAGCTGTCACGGTTCATGAGATACAGCCTGGTGACAGACAGACGGACAGACGGACAGACAGCGAAGTCTTAGTAATAGGGTTCCGTTTTTACCCTTTGGGTACGGAACCCTGAAAAGTACGGTATCCATTGGTAATAATATCTGCTTCAATTATAATAATAGAAATAGAATTTAATATAAAAATAAATAATATTAATATGTGAGCTTTTTAATGCTATTTTTAAAGGTTTCCGCTAAAATCTTTTAGATAGTATAGAAAATCATCATGGCACGGATCTGTGATCCTTGCCGTCAAAGGATTCTGTGAACGAAATCGCGGATAGATAGCAGCAAAGCAGCTCCCGAAACGCAGAACACAATAATATTTAATAAACTCACACGAAAATACTACCCTAGTAGACATACTTCTTCCAATACTGAAATTTGCCTTGTCCTATTTATTAGTTCAGAGTTAAGCCTGCAAGCTATCGCAACAGATTGCCCTTGTAATTGGCCGGCGCAAGTTGCGACCACTCCAGCCCGCATCCCGCATCCCACTGCGGACGGCGGCGGAGCGACGTGACGTCTCATTGTGTCTCCGACACAGTTAGCCTGGCGCTGCGGCCGTTCGTTTGTCTACATTATCACGTATATAGTGCCACCAACTTTATTAAAACTTGCCAGGGCAGGAAGGTGGCCAAGAGTTAGTCACTGTAGACCGAGAAACTTCTGATGTATAGTTGGGAAAATTATAAAGACTATAAAGATTATAAATAATGCTCATATTCTATCGTAGTATTTGCGAAATAAAATATAAGAATGTTTCCTAATACTACGTAGACTATAGGAGCACTTCATCATTTGCAACTTGTGGTCATGAAGAACTGCCTGCATACTGCTGAAGCCTCAGTAAATTATGAATAGACGAGGCGCTTGCCCCTGGCGAGATTATTCTTATTATTAGATTATTATTCAAATAATTACCTATACTCGCTCTAGGAAACGTAAATTGTTTAATGTCCCATTTAGTCGCACTAGCTCGATCCACTTCCCCTATACCGCGTATGCTTACAAAGCTCAACGCGTTCGTGAAGACCAACCCTGGATTGGACTTGTTTGCTGATGAATGGTAAACGATAATGTTGGAATGTTTGAGGTTCTGCGAGAAGATCGAGTAAAAGGATTAGGTATTTAATTTAGTGTTAATGGTTTTAAATACTGTAATAAATAAATAAACTCTAAATCATTCTAAAGTGCGCTAAATCTCGTAAAGATTTGAACAAGGGAATTTCAATGTGCGTTGGGTGCCTCTCCTCATCTTTTCTGAAGTTCCGTACAGTTAATATGGTATGTTCTTAATGAACTTGCGTAAACTAGTTAAGTTTAATAGCAATGTAAAATTGTATGAATGTCCACATTTAACAAGAGCGGGGCGCGCGGCGTCGCGGTCGAGCGGCGGCGGCCACGGTCCGTACGTCGCATCTGATGGAATGAACACAATCAATAATCCATTGAGCGCCGCGGGTGGGGTCACCCGCAGGAACCAAGTCCTACAGCGAGCTCACCACACCTGCTCACCTGCTCTCCTGCTCACCGGTCACAGTGTACACTAGGCTGTACACAGAATGCGTGACGCACACAGACTGACAATCCCTCTCATTTTGCCAGTTCAATGCACAGTCAACTGACAGTTCAATGCACAGTCAACTGACAAGTATTTTCCTAGAGCCTACAAATGCATTTGAAGTCTATAATGTTATAAAATCGCTAAATAACACAAAATCATCCGGCTACGACAAAATTACCACCTATCTTTTAAAACGCATATCACAATTTATCGCAGAACCTTTAGCTTACATTATTAATTTATCCATAGAACAAGGTTGTTTTCCAGAAAAGCTTAAAATGTCTGTAATAAATCCTTTACATAAAAAAGGTTCAAAGACTGACAAAAACAACTATCGACCTATAGCATTAACACCAATTTTATCAAAAATTTTCGAGAGAGTTATGAAAAAACGGTTATTATTATTCTTTAACAAATACGATGTCCTGGCAGAAGAACAACATGGAGTCAGGAAATTTCGATCAACTACATTGGCGACTTTCAAGTTAGTAAAATCTGTTGTAAATAAGGTGAATGACAGAATTTCTTCTACTGATCTCTTTCTAGATTTAAGTAAAGCGTTCGACTATGTTGACCATTCTATTCTCATCAACAAATTATAAAAAAGAGGAACGGCCCTAAAATGGTTTGAATCATATTTATGCAATAGAAGACAGATCACAAGAATAACTAAATATAACGATAATACGAATAGCATAGAAGACTTTGATTCTGTACCCAGAAATAATGATCTTGGCGTACCACAGGGAAGTATTTTAGGACCCCTCCTATTCCTCATTTATATAAATGATCTACCACAAGCAGTACGCAAACATGTTTGTGTTTTATTTGCAGATGATACGACTGTTATAATAGGATGTAAAGATAGAAGCCTTCAAAATTTTGAAATAAATAACACATTACAAGAAATCATGTCATGGCTAAACAAAAATTCATTAAAGATTAATTTAGAGAAAACAAAAGTAATCAATTTCAAAACATTTAAAAGTACATACAATGATATAAACATCACTTTTAATAATCAACATATAGAACAGATTCGTAATACCAAATTTTTAGGCATAATAATTGACGAACATCTCACATGGAAGGAACGCATTGATAGCATTTGTAAAAAGATCAACAAATTCGTATTCGCTTTAAAAAAGGTCAAAGAAACTACTTCTAAACAAACCGCACTATTGGTATATCATGCGTATGTGTGTTCCATAATTCGCTATGGTATAGTTGTATGGGGATATACAGCAGAGCTGTCAGGAATTTTAGTAGCACAAAAAAAATGCTTGCGTGCAATTTTTAATATGCAGTGGTCTGAATCCTGTCGACCCATATTTAAATCTGAAAACCTATTGACCGCCCCTAGCATATACATCTATGAAATAGCTAAATTTGTTAAAACTAATATGAATCTTTTCCAAAATAAAAATAACATAAATAAACGTAAAATCACTCACTATAATTTACAATTACCGGTACCCAGAATATAAATGTTTAGACACAGCTGCGTGTATATGGCACCATTGGTTTATAATTCGCTACCTAAAAAAATTGTAGACCTAGCGCTATCGCAAATTTTGTTTTAAGTTACGGAAGTGGTTAATAAAAGAAAATTTTTATACTATCAACGAGTTCTTCAAAAAATACTCTTCGCATTCCTACCACTTTAGAAATGCATTATAAGTTTTAATTTTGATAATGCTAATTTTATGATGTTATAATTTTACAAACTGTTTTTATGTAGGTATTCATTTATCTAAGGTATTATTTAAGGTTTTAATATTCTTTATTATTTTGTTTAAAGATGGTGTGTTAAATATAATTTCAGTGTAGGTATATTTAGGTGTTTTCAGTATTATATTTTATTTAATGCTTCTAAAGATTTATGTATGTTGTGTAGGTACTTCCATTATGGGTTTGTGTTACCTACTTTGTTCATTTTAATGTTCGTAATGTAAAAAATATGTCGTAAATTTGCATGCTATTGTTATGGCGGAATGTGTGCTCTATTAGTTATTTATGCAACTGTTGTATAATGAGGGGTATTAAAACACGAATGTGGGTTTATCACACGAGGCGAAGCCGAGTGTGATAATAGTATCACATGAGTGTTTTAATACCTAATTATGTACAGTTGCATACAAGACTTTATCTACATCCATGATATGAATCCTCCATAAAAGGTTCTGAAACCATAGGGTGTTGCAGTGTTATAAGAAGTCTATGTAAATTCATGGTAAGTTTAATTGCTTGTATTTAATACAAACAAACCGTGTATAGGTAGTAATATAATTATTTACATTTTGGATTGTTCAATTATCAAAATTCACAAAGCTTGTATCACTCATTTTTGTAAACAACAAAGTACATAATGCAATACTAATATCCAAATGTCGAACAAAAATGGCGGGATACGACGTGAATTCGAATTAACTTATAAGTTTTTTTTTTTAATTACGGCGCTGTGGTAGTGAATCGCACGTGCTAGACGTTCGATTCACTACCACATTCGATGTTCTTTTTTTAAAACGAGTTGCATAATGAAATTCAGTACAACATTATAACACCCGTTTGGGTGTTATAATGGTTATTATGACACTGGCTGTTTTAATGTTGGCCATAAGCTAACTGTTTCAGATACCTTTATAGAGGATTTATAGCATGGGTGTAGATAAAACATTTTATAACATCCTGTATTACCACATTTTATGCGAATAAATATACTTACTTAAAAAAAAAGAAACTCAACAAGTCAACTGACAATAAATTGATAAGAATGGATAAAGTAAGGAATGAGTATATATCAGAGAAAGTTTGAAAGTGGCGCCTGCAGAAAAATTTAAAGGAAGTCGTTTGTGGTATTTATTTATTAAAACTCCTTAAAATTTCATTTCAGAAGGGTTTACTCTGAGCAAAACAATCATTGTTTTTCACGTAGACCAAGCTTTACTTCTGGATATTATGCAAAACATATTATACTATTTATTATAAATTATTATGTACTTAATGCAGCGTGCCACCTCCTGGATGCCAGCGTCATACCTATATTACTTATAGATTTAAACGTCATTTTATATAATTTCTCAGCCCAAGCATCAATCTTTATCGCGTGATTATAGTCAGGAATGACTCTATGGCATCCAGGAGGTTAAATAATTGTTCACCGTCACAGCAGAAAGTTTTCGGAACTGGGTGCCGCAATGAATCGGTAAATATAGTTCACAAACAGCTTCTACGTACAACGTAACCATTTTAACACCAATGAAATCTTACACGAGCAACAGTACGATTTCACCAATGGACGTTGTATGACTGACGCCGGTGTCACTTTATTAAAACACATAATTATTGCGTGGGAAGATGCAAAAGATGCCATAGGAATCTTCTGTGACCTTTGGAAGGCATTTGATTGCGTAAATCACGAAACGCTGATCTTGAAACTTGAGCATTATGGTTTAGGTAAACTGGCGCTCAGTTTAGTCAAATCATATTTGAATGATAGACAGCAGCATGTACAAGTAAATGGTGTAAATTCAATGGGTTTAAAAGTAAAAATGATGTACCACAAGGTTCGATATCGGGTCCCTTCCTCTTTTTAGTGAACATAAATGACCTACTCCATTTATTTAACAATCACCCGCAATTGGTGTTTGTTTGCTGACGACTCTTCTTTAATATTTAGGATAAACAGATGTGCCACAAATCTTGACGACATAAATAACGCCTTACTGCAGGTTCATAATTGGTTTAATGCTAATAATTTAGTACTAAATGGGAAACAAACAAAGTGCATAAGATTTACTTTACCAAATGTCAGAAGTAGTTACTGTGACGTAGTATTAAATCAAGAGAAACTTAAATTTGTTGATAAAACGGTTTTCTTGGGAATTACGCTCGACTCAAGGCTACAATGGGGTCCTCATTTAAAATCTTTTGCAGGACGGACGGCTGAGCTTAGCAGCATATGCTGTTAGAAAAATCCGTCAATTTACTGATGTTGATACGGCGAGGCTAGTCTATTTTAATTATTTTCATAGTATTATGTCATACGGTATTTTACTATGGGGACGGGCTGCAGACATCGAGTCTATATTTATTCTGCAGAAAAGAGCCATCAGAGCCATACATGAATTACGTAGACGTGATTCTCTACGAGAACTGTTTAAAGAAATTAATACCATTACAGTACCTTGTCAATACATCTATGAGAATATCATGTACGTTAGGAAATCTACATTTATTCAGTAAAAGAGGTGATAGACACCACTATAATACTAAAAATAGGGACCAACTAGTTCAGCCAGGTTTCAGGCTTGCTAAGGTAGATTCATCTTTCATGTTTTAAAATGTTACAATAAAATACCTCCCCACATTCTACAACTGAATGAGACGAAATTTAAATCTTGTATTTAAACGCACTCTATGTAGGCAAGCATATTATAAGTTGGGGGAATACATTAATAGTAAAAATGCTTGTCCTGCTCCACAACCATAGGGGAAAACTAATCGGGCTAATTATTGTGGTAGCTGCAGAATATTGTAAAATTATCCTTGCTTTGTTTAGACTCCATCTCTAAGTATTGTATAATTGCATAGCACATGTATGAGTACCATGTACTGTTAAGCATTTGCATATAGTGGCTGAAAGAATGTCATGCTCACTCAAATGTCTTGCTGATGGTGGCGGGTGTGTCGGGTCATTTAGTTCTCTTCAATATGGTTGAGTTGAATGGCGCCGATAGATGCGTCATGTTCGTGTACGGGCGCTGTCAGTTGGGACTGGTTATCTCTTAGCTGCCTCGGTACATTTTAATTATCTACTTTATTTTTTAATTTTTGTTTTAATCTTTTACTCTGGACGCTCTTAATGTGCACTTCTTCTACATCGTTCTTCTCCATAGAGATCTACGCTAGGGAATGGGCAACTACAGTACTTTCTCAAGTTATTATGTCTTGTGACTGGGACTGTTGCTTTGGTTTTTTTTTTGTATTTTTGACATTCAAAAGTGCCGTAATAATGAAATAAATGGTTTGAGTTTGAACATCTTAAATATACATATGTTGTACAGTCTTGGACTTACACAGCCGCCAATTACTTACAGGTTAACCAGCATTCTTAAAAATAAGTGATCTCATACGAAAAATATCAAAAATCTGTTAATATTAAAACTAGTGTTACGGACATGTACTGAGGAGGGATGAGATGCATGTGACTAAAACAGTGATGTTGATGGATGGAGAGGGAGAGGAAGGCCAAAGAAGAGATGGATGGATTGTGTGAGGAAAGATATTATGAAAGAAAAAGTAATAAATGATGCCGTGACGTCTGACAGGGGAGAATGGCAGAAACAGGTGTTGCGCCGACCGCGAGTAGAATGTGACTAGGGCAGGGAGGTGATGAGTGCAGTCAACTGTAGTTAGCACAGTGGACTAACAAGTTTCAACAGTATGCGAGGCTTCCTTTTACTGGTATTGCTACCACAGACGGACGGCCCACTTCACGTTACTTTATTCATGTTTCCGAGCGCACTCATTTTCCAAACTGAGAAGCAGTGGATTTTCTTTTACTGTCAAGTTGAAGGTATTGTCTTTCCAAGACTGTCCTTAACTACCTAAAGGGTAGAGTTATGGTGCAGGCACTAGCTGCTTATGTTGAGACTGCAGCAGCCGTAGCATATGTTGTCCCATGTTACTCCGTCTACATCCATCAAACATTTATATTCATCACTCTTGTAGCATTGTACTATCGAGGACACTCCCGCCTGACCACCACTAAGCTCATTTTTGCTTGCACTCGCAACATAAAAACGCTCTCTAGCCCCGCCCCGTTGAATTTGTGTAGAAAATATGAATGAAAAGATACCGAATCGGCCGAGCGCATTGACGTCGCACGCCAAACGAGAGTTATTGTTACTTTGCGTGCCAAAGTTGACGCTTTCCTAATAGGTCCAAACTTTAAGGGGGCGTGACTCGGCGCCTCCGCATGATTTAAGCGAAAAAAAATTAAAATGGTCAGGCGGAAAAGACCCCGATAGTACACTTCATTAAACGTACAAATCCGTGATTTCCATCATTTCCGACGTATTAGTGGGATTATGTAATGAATACTGGCCTGTCGTAATCCGAACATTAACAATGTCGGCGCATAATTAATTTGTGTTTGCGGACGTGCGAGCATTGTTTGTGTCATGTAATAGCGGTTACTCTACCCATTGATATGTACGGAGTGTAGGTTTTACAATAAGTATATTGAAAACAGATCTCTAAAAATATTATTCAATAACAAACATTGTAACATAACTTAGGGCCAGCACAAACGGGGGACGGCACGCCACGGCGTTTTATCTTACCCCAACCATGGGGTCTCAACCCGAACAAATTATAATTAGTCTTGAAAAAAATCAATAGATGGCAGCATAGGTAACAGTAATGAAATTGACAATCACTAAAATGCGTTAAACGGTAGATTTCGGCCGAAATAAGATTAGCAAAAATTCAAATGTTCCCTGTTTAATGCTAATTTATCTATTTACACTCATAAAACACGTTATTTCAACAAAAAAGATAAAGGAGGCTTTTTACTTCAATCCGAACCCTTAGATTGATAAAGTTTTCAAAAGTCAGCCATCTGTAGATCATTCTGTTTAGAGCTATTTTGTATAGGTGGCGTTTTACTCAATTTACCTCACACGCGGAACGAAACAGTTTTGTTTGTGAGCTATCACTCACACAAATTAAACTGTTGCACAGCTAGCACAACTTGAGCACAGTAAAAACTCGAGCGAGATATTTTTTGTTAGCGTAGGTACCTATTGTTATTACTTGTCCTTGAATGCAAGGTGCGATGTCATATTCAATGTGCGATTAAGAGAATCTAAACAAATAAATAATATTGAAGTGTGTCTTTTTACTGAATGAATACCTACATTGTTTTTTTTAATTTTTGTCTTTGTCTGTCTGCCTGTGTTTCGGCGTTTGACGGGACAACTGGCAGATAGCTGTTCGGAGGCCGCCTTCTAATACATCAATGAAGACTACTTTTATTTTAGAATGATAATTACTTATGTCTTCGTGCAAAAAAAAGACTGTAATTTTTAACAAAATAGGTTCGATTTAAATAGTTCGCTGTAAGTACTTACTATTTTTGTAATTATTTCACGAAGGTCGAATCGCGGACAACAGGTAACAGCATCATTTAAAAACAACGCCGAAAGTTATAGTTTTTCATTCAACGTTTGACATCACCAAACCCTAACATTAATTATCAAGGATCGGTTTATAACGTCTCTAAAACTAACCTAAATAAAACAAAAGTTATTTTTCATTCAACGTTTTAACATCACCATCACCAACCCCAATAGGTAAAAGAGAGAAAACAAAAGTAGACTAAAATTTGTAGGTGTAACAATTGATAAAAATCTCCATTGAAAAGAATAAACAAAGCTTTTGAATACAAAAAAACAATTCCTAGGTTTGCTTACGCGCTCTACAAACTTGCACCCATTATACCTACCTACCTACCTACTGAATGCGGTTTTATTTTCGGTTTATGGATTGGCGTTATATTCTGAGAAAACTATCAATAATCAAATGTTATTTACATCCCAAAAAAGGTACATTAGGGCCATAGGGCTAAGTTTTGTCAAAGGTTATCGATAGCTCAAAAAATATTATATTGAGCATAATTTTGTAGGTTTGCCTTCTTTATATATGAAGTAAGTAGGTATTTAGCTAATTTTGTCCAAAGTAATCCTAAATTATAAAAAAAAATTGTAGAAGTTCGATAGTCGTCGTGTTAATAACAAGCTAGAAATAGATCGAGCAGTGCACTGCAAAATGCATAATAGAATAGGTAGGTACTATTCTATTTGGCGCCAATAATAATTATTATACTTAGCAAGTAAACAAAAACAATGTGCTAGTACTGCTAGTACCTATTTCCATCTTTCATCCTACTTCTACTAGGTACCTTCCTATTTCATTTTATTTCCTTGCTGCAGTAACTAAATTAAATTACAAGCGATTTGAATTATTTGAGTAGGTAATTAACTAATGATACCTATTTAAGTATTATAAGCTGCAAGCTAGTACTATTTTCTATTCTGTGCTGCAAGTGACGGTCTACTTTATAGCGGCTCGCAACATCTAACGTAAAGCTGCGCAAATGGCACACTAGTAAATTTATCTTACGTTTTTTGCAGGTCAGTGTCACCTTGTTAATTAAAAAATATGATTCGCGGCCGTAACATGTAGATATGTAGGTACCTAGTTACAGAATTGTAATCATTAAAATCATCAATACAACCCTCTAATTTCATTTAATCCCATTGAATGATCTTTTCATTAAATAGTTATTAAATGGGAATGTATTGACGATTTTAATTAGCAGCGGTGGCCCAGTGGTGGCGGCCCCGACTTACGAACAGTAAGTCGTGGGTTCGAACCCAGACAGGCGCATTGTGTAATTAATTTCATCACCACATTAATTTCTTTAACGTGATTCTTATTATTATGAAAAATTTAAATTCTTAAAATGGGCTTTATTGTTATAACTATAAATTCCATTTTAAGAATTTTAAATTTTTAACGTGATTTTTATCTATTCATTTTTAATGACATGAAGAGCAGCGGTGGCCCAGTGGTGGCGGCTCCGACTTACGAACAGTAAGACGTGGGTTCGAACCCAGACAGGCGCATTACTTTGCGTAATTTATTTCATCACCACTCCTCTAGAAACGGTGAAGGAAAACATCGTGAGGAAACCGGCATGTCCTAGAACCAAAAAATTCGATTCAACATGTGACATCTACCAATCCGCACTGGGCCCGCGTGGTGGATTATATATAGCCCATTCCCTCTCATAGAGAGGAGGCCTGTGCCCCAGCAGTGGAAATATTAATAGGCTGATGATGATGATGATGATGATAATTCTGTAAATACATGCGGTCGTGAATCATACCTACATATTTTGTTCAACATACAGGCTGACACTGACATGCGCATTGCATTGCAAAATAAAATTTCGCGGGCTACCCTGGCGTTTCCTCGTGTCGGTATTATCGTGGTGTGCGTCTTGCCGTATAGACGCTGCTTTTGTGTGCATCCTAGAACATCGTAAACTACGACTGCAGTTTTGATCGTTGAAAAACATGGTAATTGAAGCACCAAATAAAATAATTATTTATTTAAACACGTTAAAACCTGTTTACTTGTTAACCTGTGTACTATTTATTTATTTACGTAGGTGCACATAAAAGTTAGACAAAGATATTTGCCTGCCTATGGAGCAGAAATTTCTGAAGCTAAATTATCCTTTTACCTATTTAAAACCTGATTGCTTGGAAAACACGTTCGTTTTCAACGCGTTCGTTTCTAACCGCGTATTTAAAATGTAGCAGTAATTGAAACGTTAAAATAATACGAATATCGCGGACTTTATTCTCTTTTAAAATATATCACGTACTTTCATAGTATCGATAGTACCATAATTACTTTGACTATGAGTTCTGAAGCACGATTTCCAGACCACTATGTTACAGATGTTGGTTATCAACGCTCGGTTACTGCGTCACAATTAGATTATTTATGTATCAACACTTTAATAATTAGTGAAAAATATATTAAGTAATACGAATTATAATAATATTAAATAACATAAAAATATCACATTAAAAGTTTTTCCGTTCACCGAAAACTTGTATTACAGTGGATCAAGATCGTTTCGCCGCTATATTCGCAATATCTTAGTGCGAGCGAGTGAATAGATATTATGAATGAATGTATCGCTTGCGTTGGTCACCGCCCGCTCGGTGCGTAAAATACCTATATTAGCGTAATGCCGGCGCCGACATGTAAGAGGGCTCCGTATGCATTGAAATACTCAAAAACACATAAAGATTCATTCGCCGCAGCGTGTATATTGCTAGCTCACTCACATAAATGAAACTGTTTTGCCCACTCAAGACATTTTGACGGTTCCGTACCCAAAGGGTTAAACGGGACCCTATTACTAAGACTCCACTGTTCGTCCGTCCGTCTGTTTGTCACCAGGCTGTATGTCATGAACCGTGATAGCTAGACAGTTGAAATTTTCACAGATGATGTATTTCTGTTGACGCTATAACAACAAATACACAAAAAACAGAATAACATTAATATTTCAGAGGGGCTCACTTACAACAAACTTGATTTTTTTGCCGTTTTTTGCTCATTAGTCATTATTAATAACGGCAACAGATAAACGCTTCAAATATTCATACAATATTTAGTTGTGTATTCAATTTAAAAATAAATAGTTAAATCAAAATAAAATAAATATTTATGGGAGGCTCTCACACAACAAACGTGTTTTTCTGCCGTTTTGTCTAATGTTGTATACATAATGGTACGGAACCCTTTGTGCGCGAGTCCGACTCGCACATGACCGGTTTTTTGTATTATTATTACCTACTCGTCCTTCAAGGCACGGATCATGGTGCGTTGGTGAGAATCTATATAAAAACAGCGCCATCTAGTTTCGATATCATCGAAATCGAATCCACTCTGTATCTACCTAGGTGATGTGATGGTGGACTCCTAGATGGCGTTGTAAAACTCGAGTTTGCGGCAATTAGTGAGACGCTGGTGCTGCCATCTGTTGAAGTAATGGAAACCAAAAAATAACCCGAGCAATTACCTGACTTAGGGAGGTGTCATTTCTTTGTATGGGATTGGGTATCTGTACGAAGTATTATATTATCTGTGCCCCAACGGAAAATTATATGTACCTACATGTTTATGTGTATGGTAACAAGATACAAAATCCAATGTCTAAAGATCGACCCCAAGGCGTCAAAGCGGATATTTTTTCGTAGCAACATTGGAATGCCTGCCATCTGACATCCTGTCACAGCCTGACTCATGAACTCCAACCACGCGTAAGCACCTAGCATTATTATAGACAGACGGGATGAATAGCTTTGATACTATCACACTAAGCAATACCAACTATTTCACCTTAGCAAATGAAAATTAAAAAAAAAAAAAAATCTTACCCGAGACAGCGCGACGGTGAAGTGCCAATACCTCCTAGCTGACGTTTTTCGAGAAAATCACTTTTTTATCGTTTTGAATTTAAATGCGTTATTCGCATGTTTTAGTGAAATCTCCTTAGTGTATTTTAATTGCAACAGCTTTCAAGCATTACCTCCTAACTAACTTTAGAAAGCATACATTGTTATTATTCTAAGCTACTTACTTTCATTAGCTACTTTTTAGGGTTCCGTACCTCAAAAGGTAAAAACAGGAACCCTTATAAGATCACTTTCTTGTCCGTCTGTCCGTCCGTCTGTCACCACCGGTTTTCTCGGGAACAGGTGGACCTAGCAAGTTGTGATTTATACCAGATACTGAGTCGAGTCGCTATTAGGTGTATAAAAATAAAGGTCCTGAGTCAACATGATAAAAAGATCATCATCATCATCTGCCTAGCCTTTTCCCAACTGTGTTGGGGTCGGCTTCCAGTTTTACCGGATGCAGCTGAATACCAGTATTTTACATGGAGCGACTGCCTATCTGACCTCCACAACCCAGATAAAAAACAATAATAAACAACATGATAAAAAGATATGAGCAAATTTAGATTTTCGCGAAAACTTGTATACCAAAATTTGCCATAATTTTCATCGTTATTTATTTTTCGGAATTTTTCCTTTACTTGTGCTGTAAGACCTTGCTTTTAACCAACATTGACAGTTCTGGGTCAATCGGAAGTACCCTATAGGTTTTGGGTCGAAAACCTACATGGTAGTTCCCGTTCACCTAGAATCACGAAATTTGGCGAGAAGCAATGTCTTACAGTACCTATATGTAAAGGGAAAAATCTGAAAACTGTAAATATGTAGTTTAATAACAAACAAAAAAGCGATTTTACTATTACAAACTTATTACTTGCGGTTGGTGGAATAGCCGTTTCATGGGAACGAACAGCAAAGTTAAGATTGTCATTTAAAAAGTTTGTACGGAACCCTCGGTGCGCGGGTCCGACTCGCTCTTGGCCGGTTTTTTTAATTTATTAAGAAAAAAACTTTTTTTTAGTTTTTGTACATTTTTGACTTTGTCAGTTATTTAAGAGTTATTGGCACTTCGCCGTCGCAGACACTTGAAGAGTCTGTTGAATATTGAATAAAGAACAAAGGCCTTTGAACTTGTCATACTTGCAGTATGACAAGTTCAAAGGCCTTTGCCCAACAGGCTGAACTAAAAAAAAAATGACTAGTTCAAGGGTTATATTGCCTTGAAACGCGAATCAACACGGCATTTCTTATTAATATTGTAGCTCATAATAATGTTATGTTAATGTTTCGCGCGTAGGTACTACCTTAACCAAGTAACTCAGGACCACGTGTCAGATGTAATGCTTCATGGGTCTATTGCCGCACGGCCATAGTCGGCCATCTTGTCCATTCAACATAATTTCACAAATATTTACCAACAGTATTCTTCTGCTAAGAGCCACAACAACCCTTGTCCCTTCTGCACTATGTAATTCACCTGTGTGTGAAAGTTTACAATCTTTATACAATAAAAACTCAAAACATTTATTTCAATTAGACCATTACGGCACTTTTGAATGTCAAAAATACAAAAAAAAAGAAACAAAGCTACAGTCCCAGTCACAAGACATAATACCTTGAGAAAGGACTGTAGTTGCCCATTCCCTAGCGTAGATCTCTATGGAGAAGAACGGGCAAGAAACTCCATGGACACTCTTTTAAATCAAAATGTTACAAAATCTTGGTTACATCATTAGTTTTGAGATTATACATTCATGTGAGAACGATGTAGAAAGACGTGCACATTAAGAGCGTCCAGAGTAGAAGATTAGATCAATAATTAAAAAATAAAAGTAATTAAAATGAACCGTGGCAGCTAAGAGATGACCAGTCTCAACATATACCGGAGCCATTCAACTCAACCATATTGAAGGGAACTAAATGACCCGACACACCCGCCACCACCAGCGAGACATTTGAGCGAGCATAAAATTCCCTCAGCCACCAAGGCATATTCAAGTCAATGAAAGATAACCAAATGTAAATGGTGGCTTAACAGTACAGTACAAAGTAGTCACACATGTGCTGTGCAATTACGTATTTATTTACCTGGAATCTATACAATGCAAGTATATTTTTACAATCTTCTGCAGCTTCCACAATAATTAACATAGGAATCAATCCTTCTTCTTGTTCTTTACGTGTCGATAGACTAAAATAATGTTCGACCGATCAATTAATCACCCGCGATAGGCATAACTAAACAAATGTCAACAATGACGATACTGACAGCTATCGTGTTGTGTACGTCTTGTGACTGTTGTTAACGTGCCTGCTTACCCCCGCACAGCTCGGTGCTCACCCATAGGATCGGCGTGGACGCAGGCAGCGAGAACAAGAAGCCGGAGGACGAGGTCAACGAGTACCTCATGAAGGCCATCGACGCGCGCTCCACCGACCGTCTGCGCGCCGAGCACTGCCGCCGCTGCACGCTCACCTTCCGCGATGCCAAGCTCGAGCAGAAGGTATGTACTCAACTAGTTTGACAGACACAGCCTTCACAGCCACTCCGCCTTCGACACTATCATTACATCACTTTCATCATCATCATCATCACTACATGTTATAAATTAAAGTCCCCCGCCGGACAGAGGGTCTGTTTGTGCGGGCTAATCTCAAGAACTCCTAAACAGATTTTCATATGGTTTTCACCAATAGAAAGAAGAATTGGCTGAGAAGGTTATAAGCTATAAAACATTGTGCGAAAGAAAGCCACTTGGATGATAATATTCAATGGAATTAAGACAGAAAATCCTTTCGTGGCGTGCGCTGAGTTAATAAAACAAGTTACACGAAAATAATATAAGAGGGTTTTATTTAAAGTTCGGCGATAGCATATGCCTATCTCAAGTTTAATTCACTATAACCAATTTTAAACCTAACCTACGGTGCTTTTTCCTGGTTACTCACCGAGTCTCAGAAGTTCAAGCTTGAAGTTTGCCAAAGGGCTATGAAACGCTGCATTCTGGGTGTTAAAAGACAAGACGGGGTTCGAAACACCACGCTACGTTCCAAAACGGGCATAGTGGACGTTGGCAAGAAGGCTGCTAGGCTAAAATGGGATTTGGCGGGTTACGTCAGTCGCATGCACAATGACCGCTGGGCCGGCCGACGAACCGGAAGACGGACGGCGCTGCCATGGCCGGAGGCACAGAAAGAGGTGGCGAGACGATCGAGGAGGCAGCACATGGAAGGAATTGTGAGGCCTTTGCCCAGCAGCGGGTCAGGATAGGCTAAATAAAAAATAAATTTGGTCAGCAAGAGGTACGTGAAATAACATTCCTCCCGTAGGGGTTCCCAGAAGGAGCTAGCAGATGTGTACCATTTATGTTACACCCACATTTTGCTGGTAATGTTTAAGTATACCATGTGGGGGACGAGCCTATTATCGTCAACCGAACACAATCAAGCTCCGGGCTACTACTAAAAAAGCCCTAATGGAAAAACCCAATTATAGTGCCCCATCTGGGAATCTAGGACTCCATTGTCAGCAGTAACTCTTGAGCCGACTAGACTGCCAGACGGGCCAAAGTTTCATAACAACCAATTCGGTTTCACCGTGGGTAAATCTACCGTAGACGCGGCACTTTCTGTTAGAAAAATTGTTAATAACTCGGAACACACGTGGTTGGAATCTTTTTAGATATTTTATAGCTTTTGAAATGAAGAATCGTGGATGCTATAAAAACATAATAATCTTGTTTATTCATACTTTTTAAATGGTTCCGTGAAACTCAAACTCGGACATTATTCTATGACAAAGTCCCTTACCCTTACCTCCGTATATATGGAATTTAGGTTTTGATGACTTTCTCGCGTTTGGCGTCCACCCGGCTGTTCATTAACCGGTTACGCGGACGATGGCCTGCTGCTCATTCAGTCGAGTACTCGGGCTGGACTCGAGAATTTAGCCTACGATTAATATCTCAGTGGGGCGATCGAAAGAGGTATTCCATGAAGCACACCCAAACGAAGCACACCCAGACGAAGCACACCTAAAGTATTCCACTTAGCACACCCGTAGGTGGGCTTCAAATAAAAAAATAAAAAAAAAACCTATTCCACGAAGCACACCTACGAATATCACTCGCATAGTGCGGGGACTAAGAAATAAAAATGTCGATAGGAGAAAATATTTATTATTTAAAAGACTAACTAGTTTGTGAGACTTTACTATCCTTGTTTACGTTTGTTCCCGTTCAGTTACACCATAAGAAGAAGAAGAAGACAAACTACCAGGATCCCAGAATCATGAAGAAGTATTTTCTACATTGCATAATGCATGATAATCGAAATGTACATGGATTGATTATGAGATCCCTATTAAAAATATATAATACCTCCTTTATGGTTCTGGCCTCCTGGTAGTTGGTAGATAAATAAAAAATAAAAAACCAATAATCCCGTGTCTAGTCAAATTATGCAATCACTCGTTACCCGTGGTCCCGGTGGGATTTGATATGCTATTATTATGGATTTGTATTTTCTATCGATACGTTCAGAAGTCCAGGAAACAATCCCTAATGCTATGGAACCACGGGTAATTAAAATTACCCATGGACCCGGTAATGGGTCAACCCACCGAGACCACGGGTAACCTCCCAATGTAAGTAAGCCATTACACCCTTTTTTAATACACCACCACAAGGCATTACCGTTTTTATAAATCTTGTGTTTACTATATTGTTTGTTATTATACACTAACACTTGTGTCTCCTTCCAGCCAAGTACGTAATTAATAGATGGGTTAAAATGTCTACTACTTGGACCATCGGCTCCATTATTTTGTTTGAATAAATTGCACGAAAAATAGAAAAAAATAACAATAACAAGACCGGTGGAAACGCTCGGCTAAATTCGGATTGGCTCGGGAATTCAGTGGCGGGCGCACGCGTTGACTATTAGCGACCTATACGTCTTATCTATGGAATTTATATATGAACACTATGAAAATTACAAGTATTGTATCACATTATTATAATGAAACTGAAAGATGTTAGATATTTAACTTAGTCTTTTAAATAATAAATATTTTCTCCTATCGACATTTTTATTTCTTAGTCCCCGCACTATGCGAGTGATATTCGTAGGTGTGCTTCGTGCAATAGGAAATTAATTATTTTAATTTTTTATTTGAAGCCCACCTACGGGTGTGCTAAGTGGAATACTTTAGGTGTGCTTCGTCTGGGTGTGCTTCGTTTGGGTGTGCTTCATGGAATACCTCGATCGAAACCGTCTGACCTATGCACCGCAAAAAACGACTTAAAACGACTTAAAAAAAGACTTTTATGCCTTAACCAGAATATCCAAATCTACGTGGGGTCTGCCATTACTAACTTTAAAGACCATTTATGGAGGCTACTTACTTGGGTTGTATTTGCTACGGGGCACCTGTTTGGGCCGATAGGGCCACAATAGGAGCTGTACGACGTAAATTGCTTCAAAGCCAGCGTTTAGCTTTGATATTCTTATGCAAAGCGTATAGGACGGTTAGTACTGAAGCCTTACCGGTACTTGCAGGTGTACTTCCAGTCGATCTTGAAGCGCAGCGACGGGCTGCAATGTACTATAACGCGCGTGAGACCACGGACGTAGACTTTTTAACCCTACGTGACCGTGATAAGATTTCTAGATTATTCAAACCACATACCGACGTCTGGGAGGAACTTTTGTCGGAATGGCAATATAGGTGGGATTATCCATCAAGGGCCGTCACCTCCACCAGTTCTTTCCATTCGTTTGTGAACGGCTGGCCAGGACATGGTTGGAGGTTGATCACTGTGTTGCCTGCCCAATTTCTCACTGGTCATGGTAACTTTAAGAGTAAATTATTTTCCTTCAAGCTTGTTGACTCGCCTTTTTGCCAATGTTCCACATCTGACTGCGAATATGAACAATCAGCACATCACATTTTATGGGAGTGTAGTCTTTGGCAGAATGAACGCAATATTATGTTAGATAGTGTACAGGTTACATCCAGAGTTATTTACTATACAGACCTTGTAGAAACTAGAACAAATTTCCGTGCGTTCAAGCGTTTTTGCCATACCTATTATTAGAATCAAATATAACAGCTCACAACTTAGGACCCATTAATATTAATATTTATCCGTAGTGCTAGGCAACTGGGCCTATCCCAGTTGTAAACGTCCCTTTGTGCCTATTGGCCTTGTTTAGTTCTGTCTCCTGCTGATATGGAGGGAAGTGGAAATTACGGTTTTTTCCTACTCCTCCACTATACTTTTCTGAATAATTTCGTTGCGGGATCCAAGACAGTTAAATTCATTCTCTGGGACTTCGTCGAGCTTCATTGTCTGGGCGCTTTTCTGGTGGTCGCCACTGTTGATTCTGGCTTTCAGGAGTTACAGTGGTGTGGGAATAGTGTGGCGGGCTTAAAAAAGAGCCGACTAGACCAACGAGGAACGTCGCTCAGACATTTCTTTGCTATCATCATAATTATCGTTTTGTCAAATTTATGATATTTTGCTCCTGGCAAGAGCATTGTGAAAGCATGACTGAAAACATTTGCACTTAGTAGGTACTTTCCGATTGATACCGGCCGTATAAACGTGTGTCTTTTGAACACCGAACCAAAAAGTTGTTAATGACTATGTAATGTCATCAATTCACAATAACCATCTGCCTAGCCTTTTCCAACTATGTTGGGGTCGGCTTCCAGTCTAACTGGATGCAGCTGAATACCAGTATTTTACATGGAGCGACTGCCTATCTGACCTCCACAACCCAGTTAGTACTGGGTAATACGATACCCTCTGGTAAGACTGTTTTATGAGACTGGTTCAGACTTTTTTTGCCACTGACCCTGTAATGACTGTCAATGTCAATGATCTAAATAAATATCTAAATGACAGCCGGGACCAACTGCTTAACGTGCTTTCCGAGGCACGTAGGAAACTCGGTATGTAATGGGTGGTCCCCCACCCAGTCCAACCTAGGCAAGCACGGCTTAACCTAAAGATCGACCCGAGCGGCTGTTATTATTTAGCCACGAGCTTATCAATTCACAAAAACCGACCCGTGCTAATAGCCCCAGAAGCCATCGGCTATAGATCCGTGCTATGTGTGAACACAGGAAGCGGGTCGTAGTATTGTAATAAAAATCAAGATCACTATGATTTTTCACGAGCGCGCATGTCGCTCAGTCAAACTCGCCCCAAAATATAATAATCATTACAAAATAAAATAAGTTGAACTTATTTCAACTATCTGGCGTCCACGACACAAGCCTCGTTGCTTAGTGTGGCACTAGATGGCGCTGTGTGTAATGTCCAGCGATACATATTTTTTTTTATTGACAAATAATCTATGCCTACTTCTAAAATAACTTCAAGTTTTCTTAGTAGGTACCTACTTAGGCATAATGGAATTTATTTACGCCTAATGTTGTGTTTAAAATATATTGAACTTTCGAGGTTATGAATAATGGAATGTTTTTATTCTGAATTCAAATGATTAATTTAAAAACCGGCCAAGTGCGAGTCGGACTCGCGCACGAAGGGTTCCGTACCATTATTATCAAAAAAAGGGCAAAAAAATCACGTTTGTTGTATGGGAGCCCCCCTTAAATATTAATTTTATTCTGTTTTTAGTATTTGTTGTTATAGCGGCAACAGAAATACATCATCTGTGAAAATTTAAACTGTCTAGCTGTCACGGTTCATGAGATACAGCCTGGTGACAGACAGACGGACAGACGGACAGACGGACAGACAGCGAAGTCTTAGTAATAGGGTTCCGTTTTTACCCTTTGGGTACGGAACCCTAATAAACACCAAGATCTCGTATCACGGTATTTGTGGTCACACTCCTCTGCGGCTCGGCCGATTTTTGTGAAATTTTATTGTGAAACATCTAATTTCCAAGCTCGATGTGTGTGGTTACCTTGCGCCTGCTTGGGAGCCACGGGCTCGGGAGGCGCGGGTAAACCAAAAAAACAAATGAAAAATTCGTGTCGAGCGTGGCGATCGAATCCGGCCCGAACAATCCCGAATATTACCGACCTGTTGAAGCAGCATAAGATCTACATATTCGTCACGATTTTCAACAAGCCAGCTGGTCTCGGGGCACAGAGCGCTGGGTTACAATCTCGTGACTTCGAATTCGATTCCAGCATAAGGATTTTCTTATTGTGAATCGAGTCATTATGTTTTTATTTTAAGGTCTTTGTTTTTTATATTGACTTTTTTAGGGTTCCGTACCCAAAGGGTAAAAACGGAACCCTATTACTAAGACTTCGCTGTCTGTCCGTCTGTCACCAGGCTGTATCTCATGAACCGTGACAGCTAGACAGTTGAAATTTTCACAGATGATGTATTTCTGTTGCCGCTATAACAACAAATACTAAAAACAGAATAAAATTAATATTTAAGGGGGGCTCCCATACAACAAACGTGATTTTTTTGCCCTTTTTTTTGATAATAATTGTACGGAACCCTTCGTGCGCGAGTCCGACTCGCACTTGGCCGCTTTTGAAGCATATTATTTGTACAAAATAATTTCGATGTTTCACATCTGCCAAGCGTCCCGCGATGGCTCACTTTTTTATGTATATTTGGTAGGTGTATAAGAATAGGTCGTAAACTACCAACGATTGAATATGAGAACATAATTTTCACATCATAATTTATATGGCAAAACAACATTTGCGGGGTCAGCTAGTAATACACAATAAGTTCCAAACAGTACACAATAATACGAAATAAAGTTTGGAGCAATAATACTAAATAATGTCGAGTCAACTCAATATAATGCTTAGTTTTTGAATTAACACCAAATAGTGAAGTTATTAGCTTTCTCAGTTTGTTTGGAAGAATAATCCACTTGCGCAGCCTTATTTACTGTGGCCATTCCAAAGAGTAGAAGTTCTATGAAGAAGAATGGCGGAGAAACTGAACGAAATAGGTCAGTGTACTTGGTGCGTGTAGGTATGTAAGAACGTTTTCCGCGAAATATCAGTTGCACCATTCATCGCCCGTTTCATTAACAGCTATGAGCTCTGAAATTAGGATAAAGGCCTCAGTAGTTGCTACTGCGTTCGAATTGAAGCATCATCATGAAGTGCACCGTGCAGCACTATCAATGATTGGCAGGAACGCATGTGATTTACAATTGTTTATTCATCAATCAACAATCAATAATTTAAAATCAAATGATTACAATCATTCCTATTTTACACTAGCCTGTCATTTCTACTCTTCTTTGTCATCTCTAACCGTGTGGTCTTCACACCACCAACTCTTTCTGTCAAGAAGGGCTTCTTAGCTGGTCTTCGTGATACAAGCCTTCAGCGTGGAGGGCACGGCTAACAGTTTGCGATGAGGTGTCAAATAATTCCACAAAGTGTCTCGTAGGTGTGAAACCATTTGTTTCTTATTCGCCAACCATAAATTATTATGTCATCGCTGCGCATCGATAATAAGCGACGGCTTTCCACTTCACAGTATTCCTCTAAAACAAAAAACAAAAAAACCGGCCAAGTGCGAGTCGGACTCGCGCACGAAGGGTTCCGTACCATTATTATCAAAAAAGGCCAAAAAAATCACGTTTGTTGTATGGGAGCCCCCCTTAAATATTAATTTTATTATGTTTTTAGTATTTGTTGTTATAGCGGCAACAGAAATACATCATCTGTGAAAATTTCTACTGTCTAGCTGTCACCGTTCATGAGATACAGCCTGGTGACAGACAGACGGACAGACGGACAGACAGCGAAGTCTTAGTAATAGGGTTCCGTTTTTACCCTTTGGGTACGGAACCCTAAAAATTATGTTAGGCAGCTATAATAAAATACTGAAGTTATCATTCACTCTGCGTTTATAAATCCAATAATTAACACTAATTATTTATCTTTTATGCCTCATGATGGATTTAAAATCAATTTATTAAATCCCTAAGTCACCAAATAAATAAACAATAACAAAGTAGGCTTTAATTTTTAATAAAACTTTGTTACAATAATTCATAAATATAATACTCACATTAGTCCGGTTTCTTCAGATAGACCACTTTTATGCAGCACGATAATATTAGTCGCCCTCGCCTCAATATCAATATTTGCCTACATTTTGAGAAATACCAACAACAATACCGCTATCTATTAAACCACACGGCACTAACCAAATTTAACATAACCAAACGACAACGTTCATTTCGATCAAGTAAAATATTCATAAAACTCAGGTTTACCTCACAGAAATATAAATTCTTTACTTATTTTTCTATGATCTACCTTCTTCTAACTTTATGAAATGTGTGAACAAAGCGAGAATATTTTTCTGTCCCATTACTTCCAATCGAGTAAACACTTACAAAAAGTCTAAAAGTAACAACGTGAGATTTGAACTCACGACTTACTGATTCACTCTTAGATGTGGACGCGCCTAACCACTAGGCCATCTTGACTTATGTTTCCATGTTGAAATTTTGGACTACATTTACTTGTAGATGACAATGTCTATTTTCTTGAAAGTAGAAGGTCGTAAGTCAAACTAAACGTCAAGCTATTGCTTTGTGAGATTGCCTATCGACTTTTGGTCGACACTGTACATATAATCATGGTCACAATGTTTTAGTGACAAATGGTATACATCTCAAAATGCAAGTACAACAAAAGATGTGACAGGCAAAATGCTTGATTGATATAACGTGCTTATGTCTAAATGAATAACTGTCAAAAAGTTCTTGTTAAGTTAATCCTATTACTTTAAACGAGCAATTCTTGTATATAAATATATCTAATGTAATTGGTTTCTGAAGAACAGCTCTAACGATTTGATGTTATTGAATTGGTGAGTCGACGACGTTTGCTCACCTATGCGCTCCTGGTACCTCAGTGACTCCTGCGAAAGTAGCGCACTTGTTATATATCATTCAAGTTATTGCACTTTCCAGGAAAGCCCTTCAACTTCACCTATACGTCAGTGGTTCAAATCTATTAATGTAATGTTGTATTCGAAAAGAGCTTGGCCTCATTGGTCTAATTGACTTTAGCTATGATCACGCCATCCACAATTAGCTTTGTCAGGCCATCCCGAGTTGCTTAGCCGTTATAATGAAGAGAGTTTATTCATATTGGTTTAACTCTAAGTGAACAATTGAATTAACAATTTTACTGCGACCAACTATTAAACCTCAACTAAATATAAGCTTAATTTCAATGTACAGAAAATTAAGTTAGTTGGCGTCTTTCAGTCTGTTCCGTCTTACGACCATGCAGCAGTACTTATGAACGTATCAGCTGTGCTGGGAGCTGGGAGGTCGGATTCACCGCATCATACAGTGATATGAATGTATCAGCTGTGCTGGAAGGTCGGATTGACCGCATCATACACTTTACTGACGATCCTGACATTTGTGACCGGCTACTGAATTTAAAGTTGATTGTACAGATTAACGAATGTGACTGATATAATTATTATAATAGGTAAACTTGAGAGAAAAAGAAATAGAATATATCCGGGATTTTTGGAGTTGATTCTTTAAATATGGACAGCCACACATTCGTTGTTGTGAATAGGTATCACAATAATGTTTAGTAAGCTGAATACGGTGTGACGAGCGATTATTTCGACATCGTGTTCAAACATCTCAAACTGAAGATAGAATATCCACCTAAGGTTTCTAGCCACAGGCGAGGTGTTAAAGCGCAGCGTTGTCAGCTCGAAACGAAATAAATAAATAAAATAAATAAATATTGCTGGACATTACACACAGCGCCATCTAGTGCCACATTAAGCAACGAGGCTTCTGTCGTGGACACCAGATAGTTGATATACTACATAGATACTTTTTGTTTGTAAATACATACTTATTATACATATAAACAAACATGACTCTGAAACAAATGTCCATGCTCATCACACAAACATTTGCTCCGACCGGGATTCGAACCCGGGACCCTAAGAACGTAAGGCAGCCTCAGTACCGCTGCGCCAATCAGGTCGTCAGAAAGTGTCAGCTTTTCGTTCATGGCTAATAAAATCTTTTTAATTTCGCGGAGAAGTTTAGTGGTACCTTCGTTGGATTATAATGTATCCATTATTTGACGCGTAATGCCGATGCCGCGATGCTGCCATCGTGTACTAGGTAAGCACTGCCCCGCTGTCGCTTGAGGGGCCCGGTCGCTTCCTCCTTAGAGCTCAAAATGAAGCTCATTTAGTGAATAGGTAGGTGGTAATGAAGCAACACAACACTTCCTCACGCTACATTCGTGACACGCACAGTTTCGTACCAAAAAACTTTTTGCCCCAACGACAAACAGTAGGTTAGTTCGTTGGGTAGTTTCTTGCAGTTGTGTAGATAATCTGACGGCGGAGGCATGCGGCGGGTCAGTAAGGCGTTTTCTTCTGCATTTTAGGAAAGAGGGAAATAAAAAATCTATTAACACAGTACCAAGACGTAATAAGTAGTACTGTAGTATTATAGTCTAGACCCTATATAGTGCTTTCTTCATAGAGTAATGTGGTAAAATGATTATACTGAATAGTTATTCTCATACCTCTAAACGTTCCCTTGGAAATGTTCTAGTGTAAAAGTCCGCACTATTAAGTCTATTTAATACAATTCAATTCTACAAACTTCCATCTCGCGCGAATATCCGCAGACGGGCGGCGCCGAACTGAGCCAATATGTCATATTATATTTCCTGCTCACATGGCGTCTAAAGGCACGCAACAGTCGACGTTAGCTTCAGAAGTATCACACGTCACGTCCAAGCGGATTTATATGAGCACACGCGACTTTACTCGTCGGACTCTCATGACGAGACAATCAGCAGGTGCAGTTATTTACTTTTGTAAAAAGTGTGCATCTTTCCCAATAAATCTTGTAATAGCGGTGGGTGCTGAGCTGTACAAAGTGCCCTACGTGAGCCCTGTGACACTACCTGGAGCCGCCAGCACCGCGTCTTTCCATTCTATACAAGGCCAGAACGCAAGGGAGTGAAACTAGTCGCGTATAGATTGTAAATCACTTTTTAATCAAGGTCTTCCAATCTATGCACAAGTAGGACGCAAATACTCGTGAATATTTTGTAGTGGCTTAGGTAACTAGCTTGTTCCATAAAATTCAGTGCTAGTGTACACTTACAAACTAATCTTTAGCCGACGTAGCCTACATGAATGGCGCGTGGAGGCGCTAAGCCAGGGGGAAACTCCGCTGCCGCGACAAATTGTCGCTCAGCGGACAGACTTCCGGCGGGATCTCATGGCGATAAGTCCCCTCTTTGAGGAGTGGCTTGAGAGACGCCACGGCGTCCTTCCGCCTGACGCTGGTCCTCACCGGACACGGCGTTTTCGGGAGGTTCCTGCACCGAATCGGGCGGGAGGAAACGCCCGGGTGTTTCCATTGCGAGGATCGAACGGAGGATACGTCGGAGCACACGGTGGAGGTGTGCCCCACGTGGGCGGAGCACCGCCGTATCCTCGAAGCGGTGATTGGCGGCGGCGACCTCTTGCGTCCGGCCCTGGTGCAAGCCATGGTCCGGAGCGAGACGGAATGGGACGCCGTCACCTCCTTCTGCGAAGCAGTAATGCTAGAGAAGGAGGTGGCGGAACGTGAGAGGGAGAGAACCGCTCAACGTCCCGGCCGCCGCGGGAGACGCCCCGGGCGTCGGGGGCCACCACGTGGCCCCCGGCCACCGTAGGCGCGGGCCTGTGGACGGTGGGCTATGGGCTAGCTCGCCGTCCGTCCGTCTCATGACGACAGGCCGTGTCGACGGCGCGTTCGTGTTCCACGCGCGCCTCAAAGAGAGTCAGCAAAAAGGAAGGGGTTCGAAAGGACCGATGCCTGCCGGGGTTGCGGGACAGTTCGAAAGAGATACCGCGGCCCTGGAACACAAAGAGCGATGAAGAAACATGGATGGGTTTTAGTCAGTAAAAATCTGACACTCCCTCCTGCTCCGCCCAGAGCGGGAGGAGTCATTTGATGATTTACCATCCGAAACAAAAAAAAAAGGGTGCCCCGAGCTCGCTTTGCTCGCTCTTGCATCCTAAGTTGAGCCAAGACAAAAAGTTGAGTAAAAATATGAGCTGAAAATGATTATTTTAGCAGAACAAGTTTTCGGAAACTTTGTATTTTTTCGGAAATTTGGTATTTTTTTCGGAAATTTAGTTTATTACTTTTCGTAGAATTGTAATCTAAATGAGCCTATTATTATAGTCAATCAATCGTTTGAAGTTTATTTATTTTTTGGAAGCTTTATTATTTCCCTTTACAAATAGCATTACAATACGCGAGCAAATTCCTATGCATTTTGGCCTTGTTTAAATTGGAAAGATGCCGTGCGCGCCCACGTTACAAACTATATCCGAGTAGCACTCAAAATTCGTGTAGGTATACATTGTAATCACAGATTATTTTTTTTTATTAAAATGTACGCGAGCAGATTCCTATGGTTGCGTTTTGGCTATGTACAGAATGGAAATACGCGCCCGCGCCACCGGCGAGCGCGGAGCGGAACACACCTGGACCGTTTACAAGACAAGACAAGATTGCAATGCTCGCTGCGCTTGGAGTATTCTATGAAAGTTACCGCTTCGCAAACTGCTCGCAGTTTGCTCTTAGCCAAATAAATAACATAATTTAATGCAAATTTGCTTTATACTCGTACCTACTGGGCTTTTATAAAAAAAAATTGGTTCGACAATAATTATTATGATTTGTCCTTTTTCATGTGTGTGAATCCATGTGTCCCCCTCGTCAATGAATTTTTGAAACAGCGGAAAAGGACAGGACTTAAGTACGAAGCAATTTGTGCTTAAAGTGTACGCTCTGGACCGTGGAAACAGAAATAAATTAGAATACATCTCCATAGATAGAGCTGTACTTAAATCTTGTGAGATGTACTCTTTTAGATACCTACAGTTTTACTTGTAATATTCTGCTTTGCCTACTAATGCAGTCAAAAGGTAATGATAGATTTAAAATACAAGTATTTACTTATAATGTTAACGGTGTTGAAACAGATAAGTCGCTGGATTTCCTCATAATATATAACATTAATACGCGGTACACCAAGCACAATTCGGGTTTGTACCATGCAGCGCTAAAAGCATAAGACATACTGTGTCAAATGCCACGCTTACACTCATTCTCACGTGACGCTTCGTTTCCAGTACACCGCCGAGCGCGACCGCATGATGAAGGTCTACTTCATGTGCACGCTGGCCATCTACCTCGCCGGCGTCACCATCCAGGTCGCGGCCTACGACCTGTAAGTGCACACCCCGTAGCAATTCCTGACGATCCCGATTCGCACATCAAAGGAAAGCACAATTAACAACTTTCGATAAAGCACACCTCAAAATCTTCAGTGTGCCATAGTGAGCTGATATTATCCTCTTGAAAGGGAAACCTTGTTATTTCTGTACTCGTAATAATTTAAAGTTTTAAAACGTTCAGGTTTATAAAAGACGGCGGCTCTGGTCGTCGAGTGCGGCGTTCTGAGCCTCTGAACCGATTCCTTTCACACGATTTTGTCAAACAAGTCTGTTTAGTGAGACTTGTAGATGACCTCCACACTTTATTGATGGGTTTACATTTGAGCTTGTGTGGTGTGTTTAGGTCTCCGCTGGGCATTGCGGCTATTATCGTGGCTGGGCTCATCATCTCGTCGTTCACGTATCTGATTGTCTGCTTGGACTTCGCAGTGAGTATCCGACGCATGGTTATTATCTACTGAGTCACCATCTTCCTGCTCTTGTCCAATGTTACTTGGTACCGGCGCAACACGATTGTCCTTCCACTTTGCCCTGTCAACCATCACGCTATCATTTTGTTTTACCTTTTTCTTTCATTAACCATCTGGAGCCACGGTAGTGCCCCCGCCAAGACAAGCCAAGCGAAGCGCAAGGGCACTACCTACCTTTTCTCGAAGCGCTTCGTCGTTTTTTTGAACCCTTATAACTTGTGTTTGGATTATACTAGATAATCAAAATTCTGGGAATATGATGTCAATAGCGGACTTATCAAACATATAAAGTTTCAATTCGATATGTAAAGTAAAAATTAACCTACGCTAATTCCAAAACCATTTGGAGATTTTAGGGTCTTATGCCTTATTTTTCTATTTTTAGCGCTCTATATCACAACATTGTGTTTATTTTCACAATAATACTTGTAACCATTTGACTTTCATTTGACCTCAAAATGACGTCATAACGTAGCCTGAACAGACTACTTCCTTCGTGCTTTTCATGATAAATAAAAAAAAAACTGTTGTTAGTCTGTCATACCGTCAGTGTCAATGCTAGTTATTAGGGATGGATCGCGCGCTGCCTTAATTTCTCTTTCTCTACGTTAATTCTTTGTAAATTTGCTAAAAATCACAGGAAAAGTAACTCGAACAAAAACTTCACATCACAGCCACGATCACAGCATTTACATTTCACAACAAAATAAAAAAATCCTATCTGTCAAGTGTCAACTGTTGTCAATGTCAAGTTTGAAGTTATCTATTAGTTTTTTGTATGTACTGAAAACGTGGCAAAGACTTAAAGCTATTCAGTCTATGAAATGACGTCATCACGAATAATACTTTAAAAAAAAAAAACTTTTACTTGAAAAAAAAGCTTAAAATAAGTGGATTAAAATTAAATGTTTTACGAAATAAAAATATATAAAAAAAAAGTTTAAAAACCCGACCCATTAAATAATCTAGACCAAAATCATTACATCCAATAAGGGTCCCGACTGTTGCAGTCAATATGTTCTGTCTCCAACTTGTTTTATTCTTTTCAGTTTTTATTTAAAGTTATTGATTATTTTTACGCAGTCAGGATTTTAATTTTTATTACCCGACTGCGCCAGAAGGAGGGTTATGTTTTTCGAGAGTATGTATGTATGTATAATTGTTTGGCACGCTCTATGGCCTGAACGGCTCGATGGATTTTAGCTTGAGAGGTGTCGTTGGATTCGTATTTACTGTGAGAGTGACACTGGGTATTTCAAAATAATAAAAAAACAAAGTGGTGATTATCTGGCGCCAAATTCAAATGTTTGGCATGCTCTGCAGCCTGAACGGCTTTGATAAAGGGCTCATCATGAGGATTTTAAAATGGTATATCTAAGTAACTAAAAAGTGTAAAATAAAAAATAATAATTTAAAAAATTAAAAAACGCGACTGCGTAAAAAATAAGTAATAATTTAAAATAAAAACTGAAAGAAGTAAAACAAGTTCAGGAAACAGGACATATTGACTGCAACAGTCGGGACCCATTAAATAATCTAGACTAAAATCATTACATCCAATATGTCCTGTTTCCTGAACTTGTTTTACTTCTTTCAGTTTTTATTTTAAATTATTAGTTATTTTTTATGCAGTCGGGTTTTTTAATTTTTTAATATTTTTTTTTAATATTCTTTTTTTTATTTTACAATTTTTTAGTTAGTTATTTATACTATTTTTAAATCCTCATTATAAGTCCTTTATCAAGCCGTTCAGGCTGCAGAGCGTGCCAAAAAATATTTTTGTCGCCAGAATTTGCCATTTTGTTGTTTTATTTTGATACAGGTACCCAGTGTCATTGTCACAGTAAATACGAATCTAACGACACCTCTCAAGCTAAAATCCATCGTGCTGTTCAGGCCACAGAGCGTCCCAAACAATTATACATACAGACATACATACTCTCGAAAAACATAACCCTCCTTCTGGCGCAGTCGGGTAAAAAAAATACCTGAATAAAATAATTAATTTAAAAAAAAATAAAAAACCCGACTGCGTAAAAAATAACTAATAATTTTAAATAAATACTGAAAAGAATAAAACAAGTTCAGGAGACAGGATATCATATTGACTGCAACAGTCGGGACCCATATTGGATGTAATGATTTTAGTCTAGATTATTTAATGGGTCCCGACTGTTGCAGCCAATATGTCCTGTACTATGTAATATGTCCCACACAAACAACAAAAAAAATATTAAACATGTAACTTTATCCCCCAACCCCTCAACCCTTAATAGGGCATAACGATCTGGGAATCGGAAAATAATGCCAAATAGACGTAGGTAGGTATTATTGGCAGAAAATAAATTTCATTTTTTTTACACTTTTTTATGTTCATTGAATATTTAATGAGTGATTGATAAGTCTTTAAATAACCTTTGTTCAACAATAAAATAACTACCAGCACACGTTATTTAAATAATGAGCTGAAAAATATGGTGGTAAAAATATTCCCTTTGCCTAACTATAGGATGGAAGTTTGTATGAGACTTCCACAATTTTGACGCTAGAGGTCTGAAAATTGATGACCTAGAAGTCTGAAAATTGATATCTTAGGGACTCCTTGTTATTATAAATTATTCAAATTAATGAAATCCCACCAAAAACATTTTCATGTAAAATGTTGCCAATACGACTCGCACTGTCAAAAAGTTATCAGATCTCATCTAGAGCCAAGCTTCTAACTCTACACGCCCTAACTCTATAAGGTCTAACTTCACAAACTCTACACCTTAGTCAAAATATGTGGTTTGGCCGTTTAGTTACTACAAGAACCGTTAAATAACAGAAAAGTAATGAACAGTGGATACATTTTTCACCTTACGCCCGTGTAAATGCGAAATGGCCAAGTCACATATTTTGACTAGGGTGTAAAGTTTGTGAAGTTAGACCTTGTAGAGTTAGGGCGTGTAGAGTTAGAAGCTTGGCTCTAGATGAGATCTGATAACTTTATGAGAGTGCCAGTCACATGGTTTCGTCTTGGCAACATTTTACATGAAAAATTATAAATTAAATGTTTTTGGTGGGATCTATCTTTTCTGTGATCTTCCTCTCCCTCCTATTTTTTAATACTAGGCAGGCTTTCGTTCGATGATGCGGCCTAGAGTGGAACACGCTTGCCCAGAAAAAACCGGTTCACTCGAGCTTTGAATAGATCCAGAAGCTATCAGAAGATATCTTCCTCTCCATCCAATAACATTGATATTAGTGACGATACTGAACACTGGGTTCACATGTCTTAACGTGTTTGTCTTGCAGCACGCCGGCGAGCGCATGCAGCGCGTGTCGCAGCGTGTGCACGACAACCGCACGCTGTCGCAGATCATGTCGCTCGTCGTGGTCATCGTCTTCACCACTCAGGTCCAGCTCGTCATGGTCAGTGTACTTACTGCCTTCAACATAACCACAAACTTACGTTATAGCTGATAACAATTCAGATTAAAATGTTGTGTATTTCAAAAAGGCTGTATGTGGAACTAACCAATAAAATCGATTTGGCGTGTCGTTAGTTTTACGCATAATTATTATACACATCTCTGGTGACAATGCAGCCATTGACTATACACATGTGTGTGCCAATGCCACGTGAGTGGAAGTTAATCATATAATTGAAATTGAAGTTTCTGTTGTTTTCTGTTTCGTAATCTTCGACTTATAAATTCTGACCATGTCACGTGGCGCAGGTCAAAGTTTTTATTTGCTAAACTAAACAAAGGTGTAAATATACAATTCAGAGATCTCTATTGTTTGCCGTCAACGGTGTACAAATATTAAAACAAAATTAACAAATTAAATGTTGTTAAAAGATGATAGCAGCTATCTACCTAAGTTATTTCTTATTTGTAGGTAAGTTTCTTGGTATTACGTTTCTAGGTGGAGAACGTGTTCCTCACGTCAGGCGAGCGAGATAGCAACGCGACGTTCACGCAGCCCGGCTCCTTCCCCTATTGCCCATCCACCAATGAGGTAAAACATACACATTAACTCACATATCATAATAATATCTGGCACCTTTTCTATAGAAGAAATACTCATTCAAGTACCCCATTCGTAACGTACTTGACTAGCAGCATACTTAAGGAGCTCTCACAACATAACAGTCACCGCTGTTCAGTCTCAAACGCTTATACTCAACTTACTTTCAGCGAGTCAATGGCAAGCATAATGTCAGCTTAGAACTTACCGACGACTGCAAAATTGTCCGTTCTTGAAATCCTTTAATGCACTGGTCACAGATTCGCTTACACAGCTTGCCACGCCCCCGGACAGACGTATCCTACCAGCGCGTCTCTCGCAATCCCTCACACAATCTTCATATGGTTGACAGCACTACCTGCAGCTGACCCTGCTGGCCATGTTCCTGTGCGCCGTGCACCAGATCCTCATCACCGTGCTGAAGCTGGCGCTGCTAAGCGTCACGGCCGCCGCCTACATCGCCGTCACCACGCACCAGCACCTCGCCCATCCGCAGCTCTTGTTTGACTACCAGTGAGTGCCAAGGCCACATGTCAGCATATTACACGTGAATGTTCGGTTTCGATGACATTGTAAGAAGGTTTAGAAGGTTTCAATGACAGTCTCTGGGGAATTGTTTTGAGAAAACAATATAGTGGCGTTAGTTCCACTATGGCCACGCGCCAAAAAAACCATGTAGCACTGTACTTTCGATGACTGAATCATAATTACCTTACAAAATATTAAAAAAAAATGTTGCTGGTTGGCCAATATTGACTCAAGATGCCAATCTTTTTCCCCGTAGAAACCGCTGCGGCCTGGACTGGGACCAGCAGTGGACCAACATCGTGATTGCGCTAGGCGCCACGGTGGCGCTACTGCTGCACTCACACCAGACCGAGAGCACATACCGCCTAGACTTTATCTGGAAGCTGCAGGCCAATGGTACGTCCCCTTTACTGCACTATTTGAACTTTGTTTGAACCGTTCACAGCGTATGTCGCAGTCAGTGACAGGTATACCATCATCATCAACTATGTTGGGGCCTTCCAGTCTAACCGAATACGCCCTATTCACTTGACTACATGCATTTTCAAAGGTTATTGAAACAAAAGCTACCCGTGCTTTGCAGTCCGACTGATGTAGTTTAGTTAGTTCATTGAACAAAGAGTTTTGTTTCGTTGCTTTAGCAATGTATTACGGTCACCATTGTGTGCAGCGACAATACGAAACCAAATATTTACCGTGCCACACCGATTTAATGTCGCAGCAGTAAATTATAATATACTAGCACTAGTTAAGGTGACACAACTTACGGGCTCGAACTCATTGGTGACCAAAAAGCACGCTGTCTCACCTGGCATCGTGCCCGACAGAGATAGTATCAGTGATGAGCAGTTAGAAGCTAGTCTTAACGCCCGTCTAGTTCGTACGCACACACACAGCGTTCCAAACCGTCCCGATCAAAAACGAAGTTACACCATGCACACATAATGCTATTCGACGCCGCTCAACATTCACCAACAATATATATCTTTACAAATAACTTTTTATTTTATTACTTTCGTCTGACCTTTTATTTAAATGCGCTAAAAAGAATAAAATAAAACTTTCCTTTAAAACTTTTACTATCAACTTATAACGTCATTACACAATTCGCGAGATTAGTGGCAACAATAATATTGTATAATGTTTTTGTTATTGTTGGCTTGGGGTCACGATGTCCTGGACGCTTTCCGCCAGGTCTGCTAATGCCTCGAGAGAAATAAATTCAGCAGAGTCTGGACGTTGGTCGGCAGACGACTGCTTTATATTGTCATCGTGGTACTTGGCCTGATAAAATTTAGGATTTCCTTTTCAGGGCGTATCACGTCGGGGTCACCAATTTAGTGGTTGTTGTACACTAATTAAATTTAATTAAAAATTTTCATCATTCAATATAAATTTAGTCAACACAAGACAGAGAAGTGACAGATCAGAAGAAAGTAAAAATTATATCGTGACGGTTTTATGTATATAAAGTTTCTAAATAAGTAGGTCGCTACACCATATTATAGGGTATGCGTTTCGAAGGCGAGACCACGGCGTATTTAAAAAAAAAATATGTCATGGCATAGTTTAGTAAAAATATGTAAAATATAAAATTAATTAATTTAATTTTAAATTCAAAAATGTACAAAATCTTGGCATAGTTTTTAAAAATAAAAACGCCGTGGTCGCGCCATCGAAACGCACACATTATAGTAGTGCAATAATAAAAATGCACAGGCCCTTCAATTTCAGCGAAAAACAAATGAAACGTCACTGACGTCATGCATGAAATGAAAAGGACAGAAATATAGTTCTTGTTCTTCTATCAAACAAAGGACATGTCAATATCGCGTGTCCCCCTCCCGCACCGCACCGGGGGAAACATTATTCAGTGAGATGCACGAAAATTCATAGTAAAAGGCGCGCGTAAAAAATACGAAAATGCTTTTGGGAAATCGAATTTTATGAAAAAACCACTGCATAAATCATTTACAAATAAAATTTATTGAATTCTTCGATAATTGGGCTGTGTCGGTACGGACTTTGTTTTTACATAAACTTCAGACCTCTGCGATGCCTTTTCAGCGAGATATCGGCGATAACGTGTTTTCCACCGTTTCAATGGCGCGGCCATGGGGTTTTATTCTTATAGCTCCTAAAATTATAAGTTTTTTTCAATTTTTTTACAAATTCAATCTGTTATTTACCTAAATTTCAGGTCTCTGCAACGCTTAGTTTTTAAGATTTCCGTGGCCGCGCGGTTCTCCGCGTTTCGATGGCGTGGCCACGTTCAAACCCTTATAACTTTTTAACCATAACTTTGACAAATTTAAGGTTTTGAAAAATTTGAACCAAATTTTACATATTTTTACAAAATCATGGCATAGTTATTAAAAAAAAACGCCGTTGTCGCGCCATCGAAACGCACACCCTATAATATGGTGTAGCGACCTATTATTTAGAAACTTTATACACATAAAACCTTCACGATATATTTTTTACTTTTCTTCTGATCTGTCACTTCTCTGTCTTGTGTTGACTAAATTTATATTGAATGATGAAAATTTTTAATTAAATTTAATTAGTGTACAACAACCACTAAATTGGTGACCCCGACGTGATACGCCCTGAAAAGGAAATCTTAATTTTTTATCAGGCCAAGGAAATCCACAGTACCGCGATGACAATATAAAGCAGTCGTCTGCCGACCAACGTCCAGACTCTGCTGGCTTTGCAACCATTTATTTCTCTCGAGGAATTAGCAGACCTGGCGGAAATCGTCCAGGACATCGTAACCCCAACAATAACAAACAATATAGTTATACAATATTATTGTTGCCACTAATTTCGCGAATTGTGTAATGACGATGACGTTATAAGTTGATAGCATTGTTTTAAATACACACATCAAAAGTGTCTAGGGATCAAGCATTTTTATGCGGATTTCTTGAGATTGAGATGTGGCTTTGTAATAAATTTATGATTTTATAAATTTATATGGATCCTTTTTGGTGCATTTCATAATTTGAATCAGGAACTCTCAATCAAATTCGAGTAAAAGATGAAAATAAGCTGTCAATATTTTCCCTATAAAAACATACAACGCATTGAAGACATTATTAGTGCTACTGTTTCCCTACTACTGATTAAAACCAACGTTATTATGGAGCGGCGACGTCATTTAAGCAGGGAAGAAATGCTCAGAGCCGTGGGAATGATAGAAGCTGGTTCCCGGCAACGTACTGTAGCTTTAGCTCTGAATACAAGTCAGAGTGTTATCAGTCGACTTTGGACACGTTACCGAAGCACTGGTACCGTGGCTGAGCGCCATGGAGGACGGTATCGCTGCACCACACGGAGACAAGACCGATACATTCAAATCTTAACTCGAAGAGCTCCAACAATAACCGCCATGATGTTAGCCGTGAGGCTTCATCACTCTTCAGGGAACTTAATTAGCGACCAAACAGTCAGAAACCGCTTGCATGAAGTGAACCTTCATTCCCGAAGACCGCTACGGGTACCACCTATAGCAATGCACAATCGTAGGATTCGATATCAATGGGCTCTTGAACACAGAAATTGGGCAGAAGAACAATGGCGTTTCGTGTGCTTTTCTGATGAGTCTCGTTTTGGTATGAGACCGGATACAAGACGTATACGACACTGGAGAACCCCTGGACGCCAACAGCGATTAAAATCCTGCCAGGAAGTCCATCCTTATAGTGGTGGAACCATCATGGTATGGGCGGGTATTTGGATCGGCGGAAGAACTGAGTTGATTTGGATCAGAGGCAACCTCAACGCTCAAATTTATGCTGAGACGATTGTATCAGACGTCATCGTTCCTCTACAAGTGCAAATCGGTCCCTTATTTCAGTTAATGCATGATAATGCACGACCGCACACCGCAAGAGTTGTAAGACAGACTCTCGCCGCAGCTAACATCAATGTCCTGCCCTGGCCTGCTCAGTCGCCAGACTTGAACCCGATTGAGCATGCATGGGATATGCTACAGAGAAGAGCTCTGCCGAATATGGAGGGTATCCAGTCGCAAGAAGACCTTTTTTTGTTGTTGCAACGAACATGGGCGGCCATTCCACAGCGTGATTTGGATGAACTCATTTTGAGTATGCCAAACCGATGTTCTTGTGTTGTTAGTGTTCGCGGTAGAAACACGGATTATTAATTGTTTAAGTTACCCAGTAAAATTTTAAAGAAAACTGTGTTTTCAGTCATTTTTTCGAACTTTAATGTTAGTGGTTCAAATGTCAAAAATCCCTTTATTAGGAAAATGGCAAATTTCTTTATTAATGCAAAGGTGACTTGGTTTATCGTTACTGTGACAAACGAAAACACTTTATTTGATGAATCCTTAAAGAAAATTTTAATTAATATCAATCAGGAGAAAAGTTATTGCAAAAATATATGTTGATCCCTAGATACTTTTGATGTGTGTAGTAAAGATACGGTCATCCGAACGTTCGCCGAAAGCGATCGCCATACAGAAACACTAACGCCATCTATTAGAACTACTATGAACTACGATGTCAATCGGCGTGGTCTGCCCCTAGACGTAACCTTGTAAGAGCGGGTATTTTTCGCACCGAATCAGTAGGAAATCTGAAAATTAAATACGTATTTTCACTGTACTTATAGATTTTTACCAGTAAGTACATAAAAACACATTTTAATTTGCTTGTAATAAACAATAAAAAATATTTTATACATATAAAATTAATTTTATGATATGAATTATTAAATCTTTTCATTTCATCGGCTAAAACGCGCGCCGCTGCAAAGTTATGTCTAACTTTTACGGGGCTTCGCGTCGTCTTTGCCAAACGTTGAGACAAATACGAAAGAAAATTGTTTTAAATAATGTTAGAAGTTGATATAATATTTTTTTTTTAACTTACCGGTGATAAGAAATGTTATCATTTATTTTATTGTGCTTTTTGTCGTAGTTCACGCATCCCTTCACGACACAACTTGGCATTTTTGCTTGTAAAATTTACGACCGCTCCCGAAGACAGCCGAACGCGTTCTAGTTTAGTTCGCTATAGGGAAGACCATTTTGGGACCACGTTCGAGGCGTCATTGTAACATGCGGTCCACCCAGTCCTTACGCAGTAATATATATGTCAATGGTTGATAGTAAAAGTTTGAAAGGAAAAGTTTTATTTTATTTTTTTAGCGCATTTAAATAAAAGGTCAGACGAAAGTAATATATAACTTCGTTTTTGATCGGAACGGTTCGGAACGCTGTGTGTGGCGTACGAACTAGACGCGCGTGAAGACTAGCGTGTAGCTGCTCATCACTGATACTCTCTGTCGGGCACGATGCCAGGTGAGACAGCGTGCTTTTTGGCCACGCCCACCAATGAGTTCGAGCCCTTGGGATGTGTCACCTTAGAGGCGGTAGTTACTATTCGGATACTATGTGGACACTCAATATAGTCCTAGTTAAAAGTGTTCTATTGCTACGACATATTTGTAAGTGTTAGTGGACATCAACATATAACAAAAAGATAAACCAAAAATCGCAAAACCTGAACGGCGAACCTACCATATACCTAGTTTGTGATAAATAAATAAGTTCAGGATGTCTGCACCATGCGACCTAAGGTTACAGATGGATAGTAGACAGGAATACCAGGTTCGGGAAGGGTACACTCACTGCCAGTCCCGCAGACTCACGAGACTGATCAGAGATGGCTAAAGGTGTCTTGGTCACAGTGAGGGGTAATGAGAAATTCAAATCTGATTTATTTACAAAATGTTCTGCTTATATACTACTTTTTCTTAACACACACTATTAAACAAATTATATGTGTCCTATGCGTGTAACATGCAACCAAATCATTGTTTTAAGTGGGCCGCGCGTGAGCCAGGCCGAGTGCTGAGTCAATGTCCAACGGTAACATTGAACAATGTGTGTGTCATGTGTGTCGTGTGGTGTTGCAGACGAGAAGGAGGAGATGGAGCACCTGGAGGCGTACAACCGCAAGCTGCTGGCCAACATCCTGCCCGAACACGTAGCGCAGCACTTCCTCTGCAGCGACAAGAACATTGACGTGAGTACATACTCATCATCGGCATCAACATCTACAGAACGACTTGAGCCACTGCTGCAGTAACGTTAACACGGCAGAACTGTATACCGACAGGAACAGTGTGAACGACGCACAATGTTCAATTTAGTTACGCAAGTTTTTTGGACAAACTATTTCTTGAAGTTTAGATTGATCGCCGTCATTGCTCGGTAATTACTTTAACCTGGTTTCAGATAGTTATAGAGTGACCATGACGTGTGTTTGTAGGAGCTGTACCACGAGCAGTGCGAGTCGGTTTGCGTGATGTTCGCGTCCATCCCCAACTTCTCCGAGTTCTACGTGGAGCTGGAAGGCAACAACGAGGGCGTGGAGTGCCTCCGCTTACTGAACGAGATCATCGCCGACTTCGATGAGATCCTCGCCGAGGACCAGTTCAAGTATATCGAGAAGATCAAGAGCACCGGCGCCACATACATGGCCGCATCGGGTACGTCTGATTTTCTGTCACCTCCGTATTGGGAAACCCTGTGTCTGGGGAAGACGTGGGGTTATGTCGTACCTATTATTAGACTATATACGTGACAACGTTTGAGAGCAAGTGCTGATCCTAGTATTTGTTATGGAGTTATTGATAATGAAGTTATGATTATATATTTCCAGGTCTGACGGCAGCCACTCGCGACTTGCGCGGCTTCCGGCACGTCACCGCGATGGCGGACTATGCGCTGCGCCTCCGCGAGCAGCTGCAGTATGTCAACGAGCACTCGTTTAACAGCTTCCGTATCCGAATCGGTAAGAAGAGGCCTGTCCGAGCAGCGCGGCACATGTTGCAACGTGAACTATCGCGGCTTCACTAGTCCACAATGTAGCGCGCTGCTCAGTAGAGACGCGCTCAGCTCTGGCAATATACACGCGAATGGCCTCTATTGCGAATTCTACGCTGTTTATGTTGCACGCTGGCTCTAGCGACTGTTGCGCTGAAACATAAGTGAGACAAAAGTGAGGAACGCGGTTTGTGTGCTCCCGCAGGCATCAACATCGGGCCGGTGGTTGCTGGCGTCATCGGCGCGCGCAAGCCGCAGTACGACATCTGGGGCAACGCCGTTAACGTGGCCTCGCGCATGGACTCCACCGGACTGCTCGACCACATACAGGTGTGCACACTACGGGATAACTGGCCTGTTAACTGTGATGAGACGTTTTCAGCGGCGCCTTGTGGTTCCTATTGCATTTGCAAATTTTAATGACTTATTTAATCTGACGTTTGTGCATATTGAATACAGGGTGTAAACGGACCCTTGACGAAGCCGTCAACCAAGCATTCTGAACATCAAACCTAGCAGGTAACCCTACGCAAACATTATTACGACTTTGTTTTTGGGATGAATAATCACGATGGATTCATTGAACAGTACGGTGTAAGTAAGTAAGGTATTTATAGTAAAGCTACAACATTAAAACATTGAATTAAAAAAAAAAGGAACTTTGACCCCCAATATATCAATAGATGTAAAAGGTTCCCAGTATGGTCCAGAACAAAAAAGAAATCGCAATTTCGGGGAGAACAAGTGCCTTTCGGTTTCGTTAAGGGGCTATTTACACCCTTTATGTGCGTTCATCCGCGATTGTGACGTTGTACCCAATGTTCTTATGCGTCAGTTTGCGAACTCCGCCGTATGTGATGCATGCGCGCGTGTCTGTGTGGTGACTGGTGAGCGGCAAGCGTCGGGCGGCTGATGTAGACGTGTGTCGGTCTGTCGGCAGGTGACGGAGGAGGTGCACGACATCCTGTCCCAGCGCGGCTACCGGCTGCGCTGCCGCGGCACCATCGACGTCAAGGGCAAGGGCAACATGATCACCTTCTTCCTCGAGGGCGTCGGCGATGGCGAGCCGGTCGCGCCCGGCGACATGGACATCTACAATGTACGCATATATTCAGTTTGTATTCACCAACATGTATCTCTTCACTATCACCTAAGTACAACTGGTTCACAAATGTTTCACAAAAACTCCTTTGACATTTTTTTATGTCAAAAGTTGTTTCATGAGATGACATGAATATAAAATAAATTGTTTAACAAATAATACCTTAGATACCATATAAAAATTTGTCGGGTTAATATTTTTTTAATGAATTATTTGCCAAACTTACTTACTTAACTTATTTATAAAAGATAAAATTACTAATCACGTCTTTTCGAATTGTTGCTTGTCAAATGAAAATTCAAGTAAAGAAAATACGACGTCTTATGTCATACCCTTTCTAGCCATGACATCTTTCACATAGTTAATCTATCATTTCTTTGGTCGATCTTACTCCGTATTATCGTAGTATCGTATGTACTATGGGGGTCTTTTCCGCCTGACCATTTTTTTTTTTTTTCGCTTAAATCCTGCGGAGGCGCCGAGCCACGCCCCCTTGAAGTTTGGGCCTATTAGGAAAGCGTCAACTTAGGCGCGCAAAATAACAATAACTCTCGTTTGGCGTGCGTCGTTAATGCGCTCGGCCGATTCGGTATCTTTTCATTCATTTTTTCTACACAAAGTCAACGGGGCGGGGCTAGAGAGCGTTTTTATGTTGCGAGTGCAAGCAAAAATGAACTTAGTGGTGGTCAGGCGAGAGTGTCCTCGATAGTACGAACCTAAGTATCACAAACGCTCAAAGCTTCAGATGTTCGCGTGGTTTTTCAGAACCCGCAGCCGTCGACGTCGGGCACGAGCCACGAGGTGACGATGGAGTCGTGCGCACGAGCAGAGCACCGCCCTCTCGAGACGCTCTCGGAGGGCCACACCGATGAGGACGGCGGACCCTCCCCGCGCGCCTCCATCCCACGAGGTGAGCTGGTCATCTAACCACAACTCCACTAAGACACCAGGCGTGTTAAGGTGGATGCTCCAGGCAGAAAGACTAAGCCACAGGCACATGATGTTGACGAATAAAATGAAATTTTCCAGAGACCGACGGCTCGGTGAGCCCGAAGCTGGCGAATGGCGGAGTGTCGCGCGAGAGCATCGCGGAGGAGGTGCGCGCGCGCGTTCGCCGGCACCTGGAGCGCCCACTGTCGCTCGCCGACCACACAGGCATGCCCACGCTCAGCTCGCTCGTCAACTCGAAGGCCTACTCCACTGACTTCGAGCAGATCTTCCACGTCAGCGAGACCAAGAACTTCTCGCTGAATGACGTGAAGGGCGGCGTAGTGGAGTCACGCAGCAGCGGCGAGATCGAGGCGCTGCTGGACGGCACCGGCCCCCGCCGCGCCGCCAGCCTCGCTGACTTCCTGTTCCGCCGCAAGCAGACCAAGCTCAGTGCGGCCGTGGTGAACGTCATCGAGAACCCGATGACCGCGATGTACGACTGCGACGAGGCCGCCTCCCCCGTGCACGAGGAGTCCCTCGCCGGCTAGACAGTCCTGAACCGAGGCCTGCCGCCGCTGTATTGGTGTCCGCCCTCACCTGTGCCTACGAGCTGGTTTTGTAATGCTTTTATATTTATCGACGGCGAATAGGTACAGCGTCAGGGCTTCATTTGTAAATATAGATAGACACAGCCCCGGCAGAGATCTCCTCGCGACAAAGACTAGGTCTCATAGTCAAGACAATGGTTTTGAGCAAGCTCCTTCTGTTGTCTCTAACACTAGTGCTACTTACTTACAAGAGATTACTTGAATTCATTTCGTTTTTTTTTTTAAAATCAGCTGCTTCTCTGCTCTCTTTACCACCTTATCAATCGATATAAATTCGGATTCGGGTTCCAATGAGGATTTTCACACACATTCGACGCTGACTAACCAGTGATGAATATATAATAAATAATAAATGCGGCCTACTCTGTGAACATCTCAGGAGCTCCTCAAGAACCATTGTGCTGACCATTCACCCATATAACGACGTGTTCCCGGAAATGTTCCCCACCATAAGACTGACCGGCGCACGCGCTGCCCGGGTGTGCAGACGCCGCGCGCCTCCTGCGCCGGTACCCGGCCTCTCATACACACGTACCTCTAAAATCGACCCCTCGGCATTGACACAACACATGATAACCTGACCTGCTCTCTCGGACAGCCGCCCGAGATTCACCAGACATGACTCGTAGATCAGCCACCGCGAGGAACCGTCGGCCGGCGCGAACCGACCAGCCAGCGACGTTGCACCAACGAATTTATTGATATTACTGTAGAAACGCGGGGCCCGGCCGCGGTCCCCGAGGCTGAGTCCTGCTCACCGCCCTGTAGCCGCACACAGAGAGCGTTAGACTTAAGTGTTTAGCTAGGTAAGGAATGCGGTTGTGTATACACAGTTACAAGAGTGTTGGGATATATCATAATTATGTACATTAAGAACGGTTTGCTGCCGACTAACAGCTTTTGTCTAATCAGATTCAGTAGAATTGTAACATGTTTCAATAGAAGTTGTCTCAATGGAACTGTCATCTAATATAAATGCTGATGAGGTTCTGTAGCCAGGACCCAGTGCCCAGCGCCTGCCTGAGCGCCTTCCCCTTCTTAGAGCAGCAACGCTACCATGTACAACCACTTTTTCAAAAATCCCGCAACATGGTGTCAGCCCTTACCAGTACAATGTAACCTTAATCAAATAACGAGCTTATAGTAACTCATAGTGAGGTAAGACATGATAGTATTGTATAGCCGGCCGGCGCTGCCCGTGCGCATTGTGGTGCGCCGGCCACCCGGTGCGCCCGGTGCCACCCAACGCCGACGTCTTGGACACTTTAAGCTTTAATACACTGTGCTCCTTTCGGCGGACGGAGAGCTACAGTCAAAACGTGTCGTTCGAATAAACGATTAGATTTTCCAATCAAAATTTGGTGCTTTTTGGAGGTTCAAACTTAAAGTTTGTAACCTCATGGGGTGTAACCTTTGAAATATATATAAGCATGGTGTAATAAAGGCTTTGAAGTCCCAAGTCATTGTGTCGGCCGACCAGCCGTAGGAACTACTAATCTCAATGTTTTGAACTGATTAAGTATTTATATGTATGTTAGGTTGTAATGTATATTTTATTTACAAGTACTTATACTATACATTTAAGTACGTCCTGGATACAGGACTCGCTATGTTAGATGAGACGTATAGTAAGATTTAGTCAGATTTAGTCAGGGACAGCTGCACGCCCGTGCGTCGCCTCATCTCCAGTGGTATGATGTGCCCTCGACTTCGCTCGGGTTGCGCTCGGTTCGGCTCGACTCTGCTTCGCTCGGGTGCGCTCAGCGCGGCAGGGCTCGGCTTGGCTAGGTTGCGCTCAGGTTAAGTCGGTTTTGCTCGGGTTCGCTCGGGTCAGCTCGGGTGCGCTCGGTTCAGTTCTACTGTGCTCAGGTGCGCTTGGGTCAGTTCGGCTGTGATCGGGTGCTCGTTCGTCAGCTCAGAGTGTAAGTGTCCTTCAGCCCCGGCTGTGGGAGTGCTCGTGTGTCAGCTGTGTGGGTGCAAGGAGCGAGGCGACCGCGTTACGGGTTATTGTAGCATCATAACCAAAAACAGTAGCCAAATAATTAATTAATGTATACGATTAAGTCTCTAATAGTCAGTTGGTGCGCGTTGTACCGTCGTCCGTGTCGGTCGTAGTCGAGTATTTCCTTTCTGTACATGGCTAAAACGCAACCATAGGAATCTGCTCGCGTATACATTGTAATGCAATGTTTTTAATCTTTGATTGCAATGTATAAACGAATTTTGCGTAGGTACTAGGTACTCGTATATACTACTTAGTTTGTAACGTGGACGCGCACGTGCAACTTTCCAACTTATACAAGTCCAAAACGCCGCCATAGGAATTTGCTCGCGTATTATAATTCTATTTTAAAGGGAAATAATAAAACTTTCAAAAAATAAATAAACTTTCAACGATCGGTTGAATTACCGAAAAATTAATATAAAAGTAACCGGAAAAAAATATTGTATTTAACAAACAAACCTGAGCTTCTTTAAATTACAATTCTATGAGAAATAATAATAATAATAAATGTTATTATCAAAAAAACAAATTTAAAAATTTCACAAGAACAGTATAAAAAATAAAATGAGGATTTCCAACAAAAGTGAATCGATGGTGCCTGTACTAATGATTAAAACCATTGTATCACTGACACCAGCGCCTTCCAGAATATGTTACATTAAAAGAAAAAAAGAAAATCGAACGTGAAATAAAGTAATTTAAAAACAAAATAAAATAAAGAAAAGGAAAAAACAATTAATACTATCAACTAAAATTAAAATTAAGCCATTAAGAAATAATAAACTATATTTCCAAAAAAATACCGAACTTCCGAAAAAATTACTAAGTTTTGCAAAAAAAACCAAGTTACCGAAAACATGGTCTGCTAAAATAATCGTTTTCCTATGCTCATCTTTTTACTTAACTTTTTGTTTTGGCTCAACTTAGGACGCAAGAGCGAGCGAAGCGAGCTCGGGACTTGAGGCACCCCGAAATTTGGTTATGTTAGGTTACTTTAAACCCTGTAAACAGAAATAGGAGCTCCGCGTACCTAGCGGGACAACGCCTTAAACAAGATTAGTTTGTATGCGTACTAGCATTGTATATTATGGAACAAGCCAGTTACCTAAGCCACTACAAAGTATACACGAGTATTTGCGTACTACTCGTGTATAGATTGGACGACCTTGGTTAAAAAGTGATTTCCAATCTATTCGCGACTAGTTTCACACCCTTGCGTTCTGGCCTTGCATAGAATGGAAAGACGCGTCGTAGTCAGTTGCAATGCTGGTCCTTTCGAACGCTTTGTTAATGGCTGCGTATTGAGTGTCAGCTCCGGCTGCTGTCGGTTCAAATGGATTCTTATCTGTTGCTTCGTTGGTCCTTTCGAACGCATCGGTAAAGGTTGGGTATTGCGTGTTTCAAGTCTGGACTCACTAGAGTCTTAAGCGGAATGACAGGTAGTAGGACGGCGCACCGTAGAGTAGATCAATTCGTATCTAGGGTCCTGCTCTCTAACGTTTCGTCCGTCTATTCGGATCTATTTGTCTCTCTCGCGCACGTCTGCAGATGAGTGCGAGAGAGAGAAACGGATAGATCCGAATATACGGACGAAACGTAAGAGTAGGGCCTCTGCTTAAATGAATGTGGCGGTTTGGTTCGTCCGAGCAGCTCCGCCGCTTGTTCAAGCAGGCGGGGCCTGCACCCCGCGCCCCTTCTCTTCGTGTGCCCACTGACTCAACTCCGACCAAGCTTCCGGGTCCAAGCTTAATACAACTATATTTTAATATTACTTAAATAAACTGTACATTTTAGTTTTAATATAATTATAATAGATAGTGACTGCGCAGAAACTATCGCACACAACAGCTAGGGTTCAGTTGGTCGCTCTCCGGTACAGTAGGAGTGGTAGCAGTCAGGCGTGTCCCGTCCCGCTTCCCGCTCGCTGTACTTCTGGTTAGCTGTAATTCTTATGTACCAAATACATGGTGGATTGTTGAGACGGCGCAGCGAGGGTAGGAACTTCAACCGTTGTAGCTACGGTAAATCTTTTTTCAACACATTTGCTCAAAAACTGCATTTACGGAGCCTGTAGGTATACATTGTTCGAAAGTTGAAAATTACGCACCATACAACGGAACGTGCGGTAAAATAGATACTCTCACCTAAGTACCTATTTTACCGCATACCACCTTATATAGCACCGTGCGTATTCTTTACTTTTTTTTTTTTAATTTCCAAAAAAGTATTTTAAGAATTCTACCAAGGAGTTTCACATTATGAGAATAAATAAGCTGACTGATCAAACCTCCTTGGAAGCGCTTTTGCTCAATACGTTTGTCTCACTTTAATACTGAAGAGTAAATGAGACGAAAAATGTAGTTCTAACTTTCGCCACGTGCATGTGGCGCCATTTGCGAATTGGCGCCATTTTCATATTGGAAACGTCAAAGATTGTTGCAACTTTCCGACTGATATTTATAAACAAAATAATAATATGAGTTCAAGCGAGGAATCTGATATATGGAATCTACTCCACCTGATGGATGAGGCGCAAATTGCAGAAAACGGCGCTAATCAATGATTTATAATACTTTTCGAAGAAATACTCAATCATTATCTGAAAAGTTTGTTGCATTACAATATTGTACTGTTTTCTCGCAAATGTGTTGAAAAACATTGTATGACACACGTGCAGAAATTGGTATTTACAAACTCGTGACTATGGTAAGGTTTGTAAAAACCAACTTACTGCACTAGTATAATAAATAATTAGTATGTTTATTTTTTTGACGTGAAAATGTCTGTAAAATCAGCACCAGACACGGGGTACCATGTCACAAAACCCGACCGTAACGGAAATGGAATAATTATATTGGCCAAAACGCGTAAATGAGTGAGTTTTCTACGGCGCAGAGGCGTCTCTAGCCCGTGTAGGTAGCGCCCGTGTGCAAAAACATTACCCTAGCGCCCCCTAGTAAGCGCGTTATTCGCATTACGATTGTCGGCGTGTTTTCAAACGAATCGGAACGAATCATTGAAACAGGGGCCGTCGAGCGATGCGACACTCACTACTACACCTGCCTACACCAAATAATATAATCTTTAATAATGTGTAATAAGGCTTATTTCACGTTGAAAAAAAAGTTAATATTGTAAAAGACGCTCGCGGGCTCGTGGCGCGGCTTGCTTTGGTGTAATTCGACAAATATAAGAAGAATTCCAGATGCTAAGTATACAAAATGTATGAAAAGCGGAACTCTTTTTACGTTGGTCATGCCGCAGCCGGCCAACGCGCGCTCCGATCCTTTGGATTGGGGTTCCGTAGCAAGCGGCGCTCGGCGCGGCGCCCCCTAGACCGCACAGCACCGACAGCACACTAGGTAAAGACGGCCCTGCTACGGCGCTTACGACCTTTGGGTCGCGGAGAGCGAGCCGCATTACACTGCTTCCATCGCTTTATTCTACATGGCACTGCTATACGCCGCATGCTTGGTGCTCTGCTGAAAGCGCTTTATTATCTTAAGCCGTTTGAATTATACTGACGAAAATGTCAACAAAATGTCAATGTCAATGATTTTAATGCCAAAGAATACTTTTTAGTCAAAACTCACCTACGTCACAGATTTGGAAATAAACCCTGATGTTCTACAAATAAGATTTATTTTGCTTTAGCGGCAGAACGTATTAATTTACGATCCTTAGTCACATTATATTCAATTGACTAGTCAATTCGGCTACTTGACCATAGATGACGGTATTCCATGGTCGCAATTATAAACTTAATGAGAGGTTTTCCTTTTGAGGTTTAAAAAAAAACTTAGTTTCCAAGAACTCTATAGATGGCGTTGAACTTACTATGCCAAAGCCAAAACGCTTGAAAAAATAAACATTGTGTCACGTCACATACTCTCGTTGACTGACACTTTCCTTCCGAATATAACCAACATTTCTCGCGCTTTGTTAAAATCAGTTTTTTTAGGTTCCGTTCCTTGCATTATCATACTTACTCCAAGCGCCATCTATCCAGCGACTAGGGAAGAGCTAAAAAAAAACCCCTAATTGCGTTAGACATGGTTGACATTTGCGTGATCGGTCAATTGACGACTTAATCCCGCTACTTGACCATAGATGGCGGTATTCTCAATTCGACTTGACCACATCACTACTTGAGTGGTGAAGAACTTTCGAGAATGTTCCATTGAATAGAATCAATCCAAATAAAATTTATCTTAATTGTATAAAGTTGATTTTGACTAACCGTTCTGACTTCCTCGTACCACAAACCAACAACAACCAAATTACAAACGTTTCGTATCGATTCTCTTTCTACAATCGTAAACGCCTCGGCGTAAGCGATTGTAGAAGGCGCTAAATTGGTAGCCAAATTGACACGACTGAGTCGATCGCTCGTTCTCTAATGTCTGTAGAAAAAACCTACACTTTAGTCTTTGGTGAGCGTTCCTACCAAAGAGTTTAGCGATCAACATTGTAGAAACGATAACAATCTATTCTATCATTTTGAACGATGTAAACTTGTCTACGAATTTTCTATTCGTTTGTGTTGATCACGTGATTTAACGTTGAGGTGATGTCATTCCCATTAATTTGAATAGTTTTCTACTAGCGTTAACGATTGTAGATTGTCAACTTGGCTAGGGGTGCAGATGCGTAGCGTGACGTAACGTGCGACGTGACGGTTGCACGGGCGTGCGAGCTCTGTCACACAGTCCAAGACCTAGACCGGTGCAACACGTCGCGCGCGCATGCATCTCGTCTCGCAGGTAACTGCAACACGCGCGTACGAGGCATATTGGGAGCAGCCAAATAATAATTTGAACTTAATGGTGCCGATTCCCTTGTTCACAAACTAAACCAAATTTAAGTTCAGTGCACCTTTTTCTTTCTATTTCATTAAGAAAAGGACAGAAGATAAATTTTAGTTATGTTCTGTCAAATTAATCAGCGCCATACAAGTTATAGACGCGATTAAAAAGTTGACTACTAAAATTACATCAAATTATACGTCAGGTGCTGACTAATTTGACAGGATTAAACTAATATTTATCTTCTGTCCTTTTCATAATGAAATAGAAAGAAAAAGATGCATTCAACTTAAATTTAGTTTAGTTTGTGAACAAGGGAATCGGCACCACTGTCTATTTCCAGCGTTGTCCCGATTCTCTCCCATAATATTAATTTATAACTTTTATTTTTATACTCTTTATTTTTGGTATTGTAGATACACTCATATTTGCGTAATATTTATATTAGTTTTTCCTTTAAAATTGTCTCCATTGCGAAAAAAAAACACTCAAACTATATTCTGTTTGTAAATAAATACAACCTACCGTGCGTGCGTACGTTCTGCAATGACCGATGCGTGTGCGTGCGTACCCGGTCTGGCATCTAACAGGGAGCGCCATATAATACAACGTCATCACTGCAGGCGCGTGTGTGACATTGCCGTTTCTCTACACACGCGCGCGGACTCGGTTTGTCAGTAGATGCGGCTCTGCGTGCGTGAGTGACGAACGTGCACACGTCACACTTCTGGTATGGCATCTTTCTTATAGTTTCATACATTACAACTGATGCGTGCACGCGTCATTTCACGCTACGCATCCGGTGTGACCGGGCCTTAAAACCAACGGCCGTGTGCACCGACACAGCCCCACCTGATTTTTTTTGTTGTTATTTTGTAATGCACGTCATGTCCTTGCGACAAATAAATTATTTCTCTTTCCTCTTTTCTGAGTTGTAAGCGATGAATTAAGAAAGTAAGGACTGTCCCGTGAATGTTTTCCCGTAGCTACACCGGTGCAAGTTGGCGTTACTGCCCCACTTCAACAATCCAACCTGTTTCATTATTGTAGCCAGGTGATGTACCATCAGCTTGAACGAAATCTTACCATGTTTTAAACAAAATCCCGTGGACACGATGTCCACATCTGTTTACCACCCGTATTGTATTGTATTTTTTTCTTTTGACCCTTTTAGTAATTAACAAAGACAAGGGATCAGATGCTGCGATGCTATTGGTTGATGAGCGTTTATGCGCTTCAATAGCGGTTGGATGCTGCAAACAAAAAGAGCCGTATCGGTGGTAAGATTTCGTTCGAGCTGATTGTACCTATCCTTAATTTACTGTGATGTTACGGTTGAAAATTATTTTATATATTAAGATTAGCTTAGAGTTATTCCAAATGATTATTGGTTCGTGTTTTGTCGGTGATCCACTATGACCCAATGTTAATCACCTTCATATAATAACATACATCTTACATATTAAAGAATGATAACTCTTATATTTAAATGTAATTACTGTAGACTTTTCCCTATTTACCCATTTTTGATCCAATGTTTGGGCTAACAATTCGGAACCCTATTAATGCTTAGGATATTTTAATTTGAGTAGAACAATATTATAGGTATTTTTGATGTCGTAAGTTTAATAACAAATAAATGATATTTTTATTAATGACTAGCGGACTTCCCGCGGTTTCACCCGCGTAGTTCCCGTTCCCGTAGGAGTACGGGAATAAAATATAGCCTATGTTACTCGTGGATAATGTAGCTTTTGAATGGTGAAAGAATTTTTTAAATCGGTCCAGTAATTTTTGAGCCTATTCATTACAAACAAACAAACAAACAAACAAAGTTTTCCTCTTTATAATATTAGTATAGATTAGACAATTGTGCCAATCGTGAACGACGCGACGTCTCATTCTGCCAATCGCCACACGCGTCCTGCGATCAGGCACACACGATCCGCAATGTATCCACACGATTCGCGAACGAACACACGCGATCCGCGAGCTGCTACGGGCGGCCCGCAGTCGGTGAATGGGGCAGGCTGATTGTAGATGGCGCGTCTATAGCTTAGACCCAATCTGACCAATGAGGTCAAACTATTTTGAAATATAAAATGACATTGACAGATTTTCAACCAATTACGATGTTTGGTTCATGCGATGCTAGCGCCATTAGTTCCACAAGTTGCCCGTCCCATAGGTACGCGTAGGCCACGAGATACGAGACGCTTCACACGCAACCACGCAAGTTACAGCACACTAGTCACTCCGGCCAGAGTGCGATTTGATATAATAACAAAAGTTCTAACGATCACATGATCTAATTTCATTTAATGTAATCTTTATTTAGGATAACGATGAAATGATATAATGAATTATTGATATAATTTCAGTTTACCTAATTTTATATGGTCTATTTAACATTTTCTATAATGCACATTTGGACTAATATTCAGTTACTGTACTATAATATTTAGTTGGTATAATATAAAAAATCTATAGTAACGTTTAATATAATTTTGAAACGTCTACTTTGTTTTGTATGTGTCGCAGCCAACTAGTTTAACTAGCCGTTCAATCAACCGCCTAGCCTCGTCTAAACAGCTTTAAGTTCGGGACTTAGGGCACCCCGATGTTAGGTTAGTTAGGTTTCTTTATACCCTGCAAGACAGAAATAGGAGCCCCGCATAGCAGGGCTCCGTCGACTGAATATATATAGTGTTTTGAGGTTAGGGCACCCCGAGTTAGTTGAACGGCTAATTAAACTAGTTGGCTGCGACAAATACTTATGCAAAATCTGATTGGATTATAGACGCCTGCCATTTTCGTGATCCCTCCCGACCCATCATTTGGGTTAGAGGAAGGTATAACAGTATGAAGTTTCCTGATATTTAACTTATTAATTACAGAATTTTGGCTGAAAATGAGAAAATATGAAAATTATATCAAATGAAGATAGGTCAACTAAACGTTATATAAAGAGATACAAATTGAAAATTATATGAAATGAACGTTATACTAAATGAATAACGCAAAAGAAGTTCTAATGAAATGTAACATTAGATGACATGAAATTAGATTATTTGTTTTTATAGCGTATGAAAATTATATCATATGAACGTTATTTCAAGTGATAATATACTATTTGTTATTATACCATATATTACACACCCCTGCGGCCACGTCCAGCGAACAACTACACGAACTCAACCGTACGTTCTGAACAAATTGTTGTATTAAGTTATGTTGTATAATTATGTACATACAGCAAATTAGTTCGGCTTGCAGAGCACACCAACATAATGTTGGTGTGCGTAAAATCAACTGGTGTATTACTTCGCCTCACGTCTCCCAATATGTCAGCAGCACGTGTGTGTGTGTGTGTGTGGCTAATCTTCGCTAAGATTGGCCGTCGTAATTGAAAACGGTTAGGACTATTTTGTAGGCAAAGAATATGAAGCATAAATTTCACAATGTTACTAACTGGTCTGGTGGCGTAGCTGTAAAAGCAATCGACTGATAAAGCAACGTTCGTAGGATCGAATCCCGCCGCCGACACTAGCTTTTTGCATTTTTTAAAAACATTTGTTGTCATTTTGTTGATTTTTTTTAGTATTTTATCTGATAATAAGAAAAAAATATGGAAGTAGAAATTAAACAATTTGTAATAAGAAATCGGCAATATTTATTGACTAGGTTTTTTAATAAGTATAATTACAAATAAAAAAGTTTTGTGCGTGACAAATATTCTAAGTCGGACAGGAAATAACATTATTTTTCAAATTCAAGTGGGTAATTTATTTATTAGTGACATGAATAAACATGTTAGTAAGAAAGATATATACACAGATAGATATATACAGGTATCCTAAATTGTTATCTCACCAACAATAACATCACTAACTTAAAACAAATTACCCCCTGATATTTTTATTAATAGCCGATTGGTGCGCCTTCACTATCTATTACTTGTTGCAATCGTGTCCTCATGCTAGCAACCATATTTTTGCACAAGTCAGATCCACGAAACGATTCCCATGACGACATAACGACATCATCTAAATTGGATTTGGACCTGACTTCAGACGAGTCCCAATTTAGCACCATATGACCCCATAGGTTTTCAATGGGGTTCAGGTCAGGAATTTTTGATGGCCATTCAATGACAGTAAAATTTTCTTGAACGTTTAACCAACTTTGCACAAGTCGCGCGCGATGCACTGCGCAGTTATCATGCACGAAGTAAATGTGTTCTTGCGGGTCATTGCAACGCGGACACTTGGTAGCATCAGGTTATGTAAAACGTCCAAGTAACCTTCACTGGTATTGCGACCTCCTACCTGCACTAATTCACCAGGACCCATTGATGACATCCATCCCCAATATCCCAAAGTAATGCGGCCACTAGACCTGCATGGAAGAATATTTTTTTTATTATAGCGTTCACCATCTTTTCGCCACAATATTTTGCGACCGTCTCTGTCTGACTTAAAACATTTTTCATCGCTAAATATAACAACATTATTGCACCAATCGAAATCCAAATATTCTCTTGCGAAGCGTACCCGGTTTTGTCTGTGAATATCTGACAGTAATATTTTCTTGGCCGGCCTACGACATTTCACACCAGCTGCACGCAAGTGGTTCCGTACAGTTTGTAATGTCACGTCATGTTTAGTCGCCATTGAACGAGTAGTGAGGAAGGGCTCAGCGATGTGCGTCGCAACTATATCACGGTGCCGCTCATTGGCATCTGTGTATGCTAATCCAGCCTTTGGTCCCGGTCGGCAAGGATCAATGCTTCCCGAATCTGCATAACGATGGACCCACAATTGCACAGTCCTTCTCTGTGAACAATAATAAAATATTGTTACAAATAACAACAATCAATAGGTAACATGTGGATTATATTAAAAACACATTAATCTTCTAAACATATTAATAACATTTTTGTTACTTACCAATATCTTTAAACGCCTCGCAATTTCACTAATTGAAACGTTTTGCTCACGCAAACCGTTTAGGTGATTCATAATGTTTAACAAATAACAGCACTGCTCAAAACACGCAGGGTATAATGTCTAAAAACGTAACGAAAGCTTGATAGTCAATAGCATTATGACGACGAACTTAAAACTACTAACTTACACATGATTTGTCATTTTTAGAGGGTAGATCTATAATAATATATATTCTAACTCAAAATAAAGGAAACTTGCCAATAGTTAAGCAATGAATTGAACAAACAAATTAAACATATTAAACATACAAAAACATTGAAATGTTGGCAGTCGGATTCGAACTTACGGCGCTACGCGCTGGCGGCGTAAGATATCGCTAACCGCACGTCCGACCATTGCGCCACGGAGACGATTGTTAAAATGGCTAAATTTATGCTTCATATTCATGCAACATCAAGTGACAAAAAATTGCAAGTGTGTGGGTGGACAACGGGTTATTGTGAAGCGCAAACACTAATAAATAGGCGAAGCCAGACCACGTTGATTTCACGCACACCAATAACTATGTTAGTGTGCCCTGCAAACCAAACTAGTTTGCAGTGTGTACCTATGTAGTACATAATTAAATAATTTATGTAGATAAAGAAAGTAGTTTTAGGTTAGTTAATTTTGTCTATGGTCCGATGCAATTCTTAAAAAAATATTGTAATGAACCTAAATTGTATTGTAATAACCAAATATGTGACCAAACGCGTAATATTTATTCGTAAGAAGTGTTTATTTTATTACCTTTATGTACATAAAACACAACACGTGGGTCTCCTTGTCTGGGCGCCGCAGTGCACCTCACTATATTACCATCGAGTCGTTTCGTTCGTTGCCGTCGCTGTCGCCTCGCAGGGCCGTTCGTCCAACTTGCACGGCATCAGGTCGTGTATTTGGCATCGTTATCTTGTCCAAGTAGCTATACATTTTGAGTATTAATACGTGTGTAATCTTGCAGTATTCATTAGGAATATCAGTGTAACGTTCAGTAGACAGTAAGTAGCGGCCACCGCGCGGTGTTCGTGCGAGGCGATGTATTCTGTTCACTCCTCAAATAATATTTTGGCTCCCTCTTTCGTATCCTGGGTGTCCGGGAACGTGACTCGCAGAACCCCCCCTCCACAATATCTCGATGTGCCCCTTAGCTGAGTGTTAGCGTGGCTTTCATTGTAGCTCAACAAATGTTAATGAAATTATAACTTTCACTCTTCTCGAAGAGTGAAAGTTATTCGCAAATTGTTTCGAAAGTTGTTGCAAATATTCGATAATTTTGATTTTCGAATATTCGAATATTCGATTGCAATCCCTACAGGTCACACGCTTGCGAGTCGCGTCGGAGTGTTCTCATGAGTGTTAGGAAGCCCGAGGCTGTAATATGTGGCGGAGATCTAGAGAGAGGAGATCGAGAGAGTTCTCTATTCGTCGGAAACTTTCTCAAGCGGTGTTTAGTGTAGCGCATAGTGTACGGCCCAGAAAACAGCCGGCACGCATGCCGTGTGCCGAGTTCGACGCGTTTGACGCGCGACATGCGACTGAGTCGTCACATGATCCACGTGTTCTTCTTGTATAGATACTACTGTTTTGACGTCGTTTCTATTAGCAGATAAAATACGATAAACATATACATATAATGTTACCGAAGACTTAGTTTCGCATATTTACTGATTTACATCACCATATGGGTCGCGGAAGGCCTAATCTCTCACAAACAAACGTCACGATATGCAACAACCATTCGTTACATGTGGCGCGGCAGTAATCACACGGTAAGGCTCGTAAGATGTGTGACTTGGTTTCAAAGTCTAAAAATAAGGTCATAATAATATGACTTCTGGCGACAGATTGTCCCTGTAAGAGCCCCTAGGTGCACATTTCACGATAGATGATGGAAGAGTCAGAACAGTGCAATTCGTCAAGTCGAGACAATATTACCATGTCCTGGTGATGTTAGTATCAGATCGTGAGGGGCTAACAGTGCCTTCCGGGTGATTACTCTTGCGCCTCAGCGTAGCGTCACACCCACAACACGTACCCACTGGACAGTCGACGTGCTTGCACATGAACTGCTTCTCCAACGCATCAGACCGTTATAATGCTGATTGTAATATAAAAATATCGACAAAGATCAGCTATTATTCGGTTCATTTACTTAATAATTTTAACTAATATTAGTTATATTTTAAAATTATTATTTAGAGTTAATATATTCTGTAAGATGATTTTGTACATAGGTACAGTGATATTATTTTCTGCATGTGAAAAAAATTGAAGAGATCCAATATATATAATTGATCTATATATGGGTCTGTTAGATTCTAACAAATGTTCAAGCTGTCTTCAAAGACGGCAGTATGTAGGTACAAATCGGTGTTCAAGCAGTTTTTTGCCGATGCAGGCAGAACTTACTTTGTCAACGCGTGTGCCGTGTACATAATTATATCGAAGCCTAAAGGTGGACGCGCGCCTGTCTGTATTCCGTACCGTGCGTGCCGCAGTCTCTTCCAACCGAAGTATGTAACCTCGCACACACATTTGAGACGCACTCGCCTCAGTACCAGAGTAACCGAATAGGTACACCAGCCATCGCTGATCACCAGCATCGGCGTGACGCGACCAATGCGGTCGGGTGTGCGAGGCTCTGCGATGCGCTTAGGTCGCGCCCACCCTCAGGCAGTTGTTGCATTCGAAGTGTTATGTTACCGCTAACCGGAGACAGTCAGGACTGCCTGCAGCGCTACTACTGCGTGCGCTAACAACCAATGTATTTAATCACAATCGATACCTATTACTAACACCTATATTACGTGAACGTTATCTAGTTGTTGTATATTGTGACCGCCTTGTTGTAAATACCTACGTACTGAGCTATCTGATCATCATTTAACTGGTACATCCTACTTTAATTGAGCACAGTTGGAATTGTTTAAACATCTGTACCTAAGTAAGCAGTTTTAACTAAAATGACATGATGACATGGTCATTACCATTACTATTAGCAGATTATAACAATATAATCTGGTAATACTTCAGTTAGATTTGGTTCCAAATGTCCAACAATGAGCCAACTGTTCATCACAACATTCAAATAAAGTAGGATGAGCACTGGTATCTGTATTTAATAATATTTTGCAACGGCACTAAAACTAGACAAGTCGCGGAGTTCAGTGATATGGGTACAGTCAACGCTCGTCCGTTGTATAAGCTTGGCTTCGACAGCGCCTATAAGTCGCAGCAACCTTTGTGCGGTTCATCGTACCAGCAGAAATAATGAATTGGTCGTAAAACAACTATGTAATGGTTATAAGGGCTCAAGTTAAGATAGTTAACGAGACAGACGAAAGAAAGAAATCAAGGAAGCCCATTACCAGGTAGTTAATGTTTTAGTATGACAAGCTCGAGGACCGTGTACCAATAGGTACCTAAACAGTATTGCGTTAATATTAAAAGCTCGAGGACCGTGTACCTATAGGTTCCTGAACAGTATTGTTTTAGTAAGACAAGCTCGAGGACCGTGTACCTATAGGTACCTGAACAGTATTGGTTGTAAATATCACTTAAATTCCTGGCTGTTGTGAGCTCGACTGCGTGTGAAGCGTTGACTTTAGTCCATTATTACGTATGCGCTACGTATATGTTGGCACTTGACACGCCTTCATGCGTCTCCACTCACCAGGCCAATGCGCCGGGTCACCTGGCAGGGGTAGCAGCTTGCACAGCGGTGCTGTGGTTAGGATTTTCACAGTCGTGGCGAGGGCTCCACACTCAGCCGTGCTCACTGTTCTATGTTCTTGTTAAGAACCTTTAATGTTTCGATTTTATAGTAGTATATCACGCTTTCCATAAGTTGTAATCTGTTAGTTGCATTAAATGGTGTTACGTGTATCAATGCGTGTTTTAATTTAATTTAGATTATCAACCGTTACCTACATTTTCCATTCTCATCCCATAATTGTATTTCCTGACCAGATTCCATAAAATAAATACCACTACTTATTTAAAATAGAGTTAAAAAGACGTTGAGTTATGGGGTGGCCAATCCGAATGAAACAATGGCTCATTGGAGCCGAGCTGGTGGTATCGCTCTTCATGAGCACACCCAAACTGTCCCGCGGACAGAAGCTAACGATCTCAATTGAATCCACGACCCAAAATCGCCTGCATCATGTAATAGTGGACGATGAGTAGCCAGACGTTGGCGCACAGCGTCATCGTCAAGTACAATATCCGGAGGGCACCCCTCCCCCGAGCCCACGACACCGATCTGGGACTTTTGCGCGAAAGATATTTGCGCGAAGGACACTTGCGCGAACCCTTTTGCGCGAAAACACAAATGCGCGCTTGGGCTTTTGCGCGATTGGACCAATGCGAGAACGGTCTTTTTTTCCATAATGGGTGTCGTTTTCATGGTTTTAGAGGTCGCTGATTGCGAAAATGAGGTCAATATGAAAAACCCAAGACGGTGCCGAGGAAAATTTGTGATTTTTCCATCATGGGTGTCGTTTTCATGGTTTACGGGGTCACTGATAACGAAAATGAGGTCAAAATGAAAATCCAAGATGGCGCCGAGGAAATTTTTTGGTTTTTCCATCATGGGTGTCGTTTTCATGGTTTTAGAGGTCGCTGATTGCAAAAATGAGGTCAATATGTGCTACTGTGAGAGTGGACTGTATGTTTTAATATTGTTTTAATCTATTAAAAGAAAGGCGCATTTTCAGAATGGTAGGAAATTTTTTACCGACTTTCTTAAGGCTCAAACAAAAGCTCTAACACAAATAAAAAACAATCAATAGACAAAAAATAAGACGGTGCGTTATGCACATGCTCCCTCTTCAAAGTGAAGGAACGACCTTCTTAAGTGGCTTACGGAGTATGCCTCCCTTAGTAGAAATATCTACTACCCGTGTGACGCCGTCTTTACCGATAGGAAGCGGTAATACGGCCTTTGGGCCTTGGCCCAAAGGCCGTATTTTTAGTAGTAGCTGATGGATGATCCTCGTGGAAACGTACCATCAGCTACCGCTACCATGTCACCAATAGATATTAATGGGGCTGTTCCAATTGCTCTTCTAGGAGAAAGGGTAGGCGGGTAAACTAAAAACTAATTGTTTGTACTGGTCGGGCTTTATTTGAGTCCATCGTCACTTATAGAAGAAGATGAAGAATTGATTCCCATGTTAATGTATTGTGGAAGCTGCATAAGATTGTTAAAAACTTTAAATACTTGCATTGTATAGATTCCAGTTCTTAGTATTATATAATTGAATAGCACATGTGTGAGTACTTTGTACTGTTCTGCCACCATTTACATTTATTTATCTTTCATTGGCTTGAATATGCCTTGGTGGCTGAGAGAATGTCATGCTCACTTAAATGTCTCGCTGATGGTGGCGGGTGTGTCGGGTCATTTAGTTCCCTTCAATATGGTTGAGTTGAATGGCGCCGGTACATGCGTCATGTCTGTGAAAGGGCGCTGTCAGTTGGGACTGGTCATCTCTTAGCTGCCAAGGTTCATTTTAATTACTTTATTCATAAATTTTTGATCTAATCTTTTACTCTGGATGCTCTTAGTGTGCACGTCTTTCTACATCGTTGTCACATAAATGTATAATCTCAAAATTAATGATGTAACCAAGATTTTGTAACAATATTTTGATTTTAAAAGAGTGTCCATGGAGTTTCTTGCCCGTTCTTCTCCATAGAGATCTACGCTAGGGAATGGGCAACTACAGTACTTTCTCAAGTTATTATGCCTTGTGACTGGGACTGTAGCTTTGATTTTCTTTTTTGTATTTTTGACTTTCAAAAGTGCCGTAATGGTCTAATTGAAATAAATGCTTTGAGTTTGAGTTTGAGTTTGAGGTACTCTACGACCCATCTGTTTCAAAAATGGTCGGCAACACGCACTGCTCTTTTCCACCCTGCTTTGCTGCAGACATCACTGTTCTGCTGGAAAAGGGCGTCTTGAAGAGTATCCCAGAAGAAAGTGATTTGGAGTGAGCGCTTCAGGGTGTTGAAGGTCATTCGCGACGTGCATCAAAGGTCTAGAATTGACTAATGCTTCGGCTTCACATAGAAGGGTAATACTTTTTACCCTTCATGCAATGCATGTAAGCACCCCGACCGATGAGATACTTCTCATCGGTCGGAGTCCTTACATTATTTCCGAGGGTCACTTTTAAAGCTGTCTTGGCTGATTTTACGAGTCTTTCCCAGGCTCCTCCCATGAAAGGTGCTGATGGGGGAATGAATTTCCACCTGATCATTTCACTAGCAGCGAAGTTTGGGACAGCTTCCTCGTATAGGGTTTTGAGTTCTCTATTTGCGCCGACCAAGGATGTGCCGTTGTCAGAGTGGATTTCATTTGGTGTTCCACGTCGAGCTATAAATCTTCTAAGGGCCATTATTGCAGCGTCTGATGATAATGAGTGGACAACTTCTAGGTGGATAGCTCGAACTGTTAAGCAAGTAAATAAGCCAACCCAGCGCTTTTCCGTTCTTCGCCCAATCTTCACGGTGATGGGGCCAAAATAGTCTAAGCCCACGAAATAAAATGGTCTACAGTGATGAGCGAGTCTTGCTGCAAGAAGGTCGCCGATGGATGGTTGAAACCCGACTCTTCGACGGACCTTGCAAAACTTGAAGGCTACCGAACGTGCAGTGCTCCTAAGGATCAATATCCAATACTTTTGACGTAGTTTGTTCACGATCATGTCTGTGCATGCATGAGCCGCCTTTCAATGGTAGTCTAGCACGAGAAGCCGGACAGCAAGATGTTTTCCGTCAAGCAGAATAGGAGACTTGACAGCTGCTGGTACCTCTTTGACAGCGGCTATTCTACTAGATAACCGCAAAATATTCTCTTTATCAATAATAGCGGATAATTTAAATAACCTACTACGGCGTGACACGGGTACATTGTTCCGGATGGATCTGATTTCCTCCAAAACTCAAAAACTCAAAGCATTTATTTCAATTAGACCATTACGGCACTTTTGAAAGTCAAAAATACAAAGAAGAAAATCAAAGCTACAGTCCCAGTCACAAGGCATAATAACTTGAGAAAGTACTGTAGTTGCCCATTCCCTAGCGTAGATCTCTATGGAGAAGAACGGGCAAGAAACTCCATGGACACTCTTTTAAAATCAAAATATTGTTACAAAATCTTGGTTACATCATTATTTTTGAGATTATACATCTAAGTGAGAACGATGTAGAAATACGTGCACACTAAGAGCATCCAGAGTAAAAGATTAGATCAAAAATTTATGAATAAAGTAATTAAAATGAACCTTGGCAGCTAAGAGATGACCAGTCTCAACTGACAGCGCCCGTTCACAGACATGACGCATGTACCTCCGAGAATGAATCTGACCCTTACGAAAAACATGAATCATTGCTAAGTTTAAATCATCAGACGTCCGGTACTCGTACCAGGCAGAAAGCCGCGGCCACTGTTAACGTTTGGGGTTGGTGGCAAATTAAAAGTGAGTATGAGGTTTTGAACTCTAAGATTGAAATCGACACAAATATTTTTCTTACATAATGAATTCATTCATTAGAAGTCGCAGTAATGAAATGAAGTCGCAGTAATAAAATGAAATCGCAGTAATGATAAGTACCAGTGAGCGTAAGCATTAGGTCTGATTAGGCGAGACCACGAACTAAAACGTCGTGCGTTCGCAGACAATGAATGATCATCGTTTGATATAATGTTGGTGACATGAGCATGAGTTTCATGAGTAGTTTCTATTGTCATAACAGGCTCTTCAGGCCAATCTGAGGTCAATCTGAGGCCAGTCTGACGGTAGACGGCAAATCGGCCGCACGCATACGCCTCGCGACTCGGTGAACGACTAATTACTTGACTACGATTCTCAAAGTTTCAAGCACCTACACAAAATGTTTACATGCAAGCGTTGCCAAGTTGAGAGTAGGGACGGCGCTAAGTGCACGGGATGCCAGGGACAATTTGATTTTCCCTGTGCTGGCTTAACTGAAGTAGGATGGAGGAAGTTGGGCGATCGCAAGAACACATGGAAGTGCAGTAATTGTAAATCCTTGGCAGCATCCAGCCCTCGCCCCACAACTGCAGGTGCAGCGGCGCCAGTAATAGCTGACATGGACTCTATTATGTCAGAACTGAAAGCCCTCTCAGCCCAGATGGACAACTTGCCTGCCTTAATAGAGAACGTGAAAGCTATCCAATCGGAACTGGCGGAGCTTAAGTCGATCAGATCGGAGTATTCCAGCCTGAAAACAGGTGTCGAGTTCCTGGACCATTCGGTGGAGACATTAGCCAACAAAGTGTCGGGGTTGGAGAGTGAAATGGACAGCCTTAGCAAAACTAAGGAGGGGATTGCGGCATTACATGATCGATGCTCTAAAATTGAAGATCTACATCGCGAATCTGAGCAAAGATCAAGAATGAACAACTTAGAAATTAAGGGCGTTCCATCAACCAACTCCGAAAATCTATTCGCAATCATTGGCAAGATAGGAGATATAATTGGATGCGGTATCCCAAAAGAGCAGATAAACTTCATTGCGAGAGTACCGATGCGAAACAACGAACATAATAAAAATATTATTTGTTCAGTTCATAACAGATACCTCAAAAATGATTTCGTGGCCGCTGCTAAAAAACTTAAGTCATCTATAGCTGCAAGCAAGTTGGGTCTGCAGTCCGACAGTGTCATCTACGTCAACGATCATCTAACTTTTGAGAACAAAATGCTGTTGAACAAAACGAAAAAACTAGCGAAAGAACGAGGTTTTTTATACACTTGGGTAGTTGGTTGCAAAATCCTTATAAAGAAAAATACAACTTCACCAACCCATCATATAAAAACGGAGCAGGACCTGAAAAAGTTTCTGAATTAAAAATGTTGTGTCAATTTTATAATTTGACATACTTGTATACTCGCACGCACTACGCTAATAGTTTGAGAAACACTGGTGCCATTTTTTTATGCGCATTCCTTTACCGCTGCCCTTTTGTTCTCTTATCGCTCGGTGTTGACCATAGCTATTTCTCTATTGAACCCTTTCTGCACGGAACTAATGTTGTAATCAGCTTGATCTCGCTCATTTTCTTAATGTATTATAGTTTAACTTTTTGCTTTAAGCTGAATGTACCTCACATAACAATTTTTATTGAAGCATTATTAATATGTAGTCTTTCTGTTTGCGATGTCACCTATTAGTGTTTTTTACCAAAATGTTCGGGGATTGCGTACAAAAACGTCAATATTTTATCGTAATGTGTGTGTTAATTTCTACGATATCATTTGCTTAACTGAGACTTGGCTTATTGAAGGTATTGGAGACAGTGAATTGTTTGACGACCGTTACATAGTGTGGAGGCGCGATAGAAATTATTCTAGTACGAAGCAAACTTTGGGGGGTGGTGTGATTATTGCAGTGCGACGTGAACTTATCAGTGATCTCCGCAGTGAATGGTTCTCGTCAGCCGAAGACTTGTGAATTACTCTCACCCTACATAGGAAAAGACCGCGAGTATCGTATAAAATACATATTTGTGTAGTGTACATCTGCAATCAAAATCTAGGCCACTCCCAAGCAGGTCAGTTAACTAATTTTTCTAATAACCTAACAGATATTGTTCAGAAGCATCCCGCTGATAAATTTTTAGTTCTTGGCGATTTTAACCTTCCAAATATAAAGTGGGAACCAGCTGATGATGGTCAGTCGGTTTGCCCTAGTAATATCCAAGGTCATGTTCAGGTCAATTTATTTGATAACTTTACTGTCTGCAATATCTCGCAATACAATTCGCACTTAAATGTCAACAATAAAATACTAGATCTAGTTTTATCTAATAGCGAGGTTTCAGTGGCAAGTTGCGCCGACCCCCTAGTGCCGGAAGATCCACATCATAGGGCTCTTTGTGTGTCGGCTGATTTCGTGGAAATTCATACTGTAATCGTACCTCAGAAGGGAATCATAGAATTGAAACAACAAATAAATCAACGCAATAACAATATTTATTATAAATTATTCAGCCTAGTTCAGTACATATAACACATTATTTTACTAACCTGACTTGTCACTTCGGTGCCTCGTTCAAGACTGATTCGTGTCGGCGACTTTTTAAACTGACAATTCACTTCAATGTCAAAATAATTTTATAACTGACAGTGACACTGACACTTCGGAACGATTTAAAATGACACAACGTAACTCGACTATAACAAGCTTATCCACGAACGGTTTACTAATATAAATCTACCCTCACATAGATAAGTATTGTTACAGTCGGCCATCCTTCAAGAACGAGTCCCTTCGTTACTTATTAAATCTATCGAACAATTTATCAATTATAACAATTATAAAAGGAAATATACCTGTATATAATAATATACAGGTCAGATTAGGATTATCTAACAAAGACAACAAAATAAAAATAAATAAATAAATAGTTTCAATTCTTACAAAACAAACAAATGTATATTAAATCATCATTAATTATCGTTTATTCTATAGCTTGAGCGATGTGAGAGCTACTTCCTTCACTCTCACACCGCTTCAGCTGCAATGATTTGAACTACTCATGGGCGAGGAGTTCATACGCTAATCCTGCCCAGTTTAAATATTCTCACTCGGTCTATCGAACAAACAAAGGTATTCTATATCATCATTATCGTTTATTCTATAGCTTGAGCGATGTGAAAGCTACTTCCTTCACTCTCACACCGCTTCAGCTGCAATGTTTTGAACTACTCATGGGCGACGAGTTCATACGCCAATCCTGCCCAGTTCAAACATTCTCACTCGGTCTATCGAACAAACAAAGGTATTCGAAATCACCATTATTGTTTATTCTATAGCTTGAGCGATGTGAAAGCTACTTCCTTCACTCTCACACCGCTTCAGCCGCAATGTTTTGAACTAATCATGGGCGACGAGTTCATACGCCAATCCTGCCCAGTTCAAACATTCTCACTCAGTCTATCGTCATGTCTATTGCCGAGCGAAGTGAGGCTACTTCCTTCACCATCACTCCGTCATCAGCAGCAGTACTTTGAGCCACTCATGGGCGGCGAATCCCAACGCCAATCCTGCCCGGCTCAAAGCACCCTCACTTATCTCTAGGCAACGGGCAAGTTCATATGCCAGACGCTATATCATATCAGTCGTACATCGCAATTTGTAATCATCCGTTAACATAAATTAATTAAATATTACATAAATTTAATAAATCAGATAACTTATAAAAACACTCACATTTTAAAATAACAATCATCCCTTACCATACATTAATTAAATATTACATTAATTTAATAAATCAGATAACTCAACATTACTCACATTTTTAAAATAACATTATTACTAATTTTGATTGCTATCACTCATCGTCATTTTGATCGCTGGACGAGCAAGCAGGGGTATTAAAACTCAACCAGGGGTAAATTTTGTCATTGGCAACAATTTATTGATTCGTATTTTTCCCACTATCGAGTCAACGGGGTGTCTACATAGATATTTCCAGTACAAGCAACGTTTGACCTCAAGGGCCTGAAACCATCTCACTGATGTCTACTGTAACATCACAAGTGGTATAAAAATGCAATTTATGATAATCATCTAGTCCTACCCGTTCAAATATTATATCTGTTGGAGTTTTAATAATCCAAAGTGTAGGTCTTTCAGTAAAGTTATGCACCTTGCACATCTATATTTACTAAAGTGCGCTCTAGCGGTAAGTATGTAGCGATTCCGATAATATTTGTCATAAACTCATAACCTTACTTATCGTTACTATATTCGGTGAAAGAAATCTCAAGGACCTCCTTATACTTTGACAGATTCATCCTTTAATTTAGGACAATGGGAACTGTCGTGTCCCATAAAATTACAGTTAGTGCACTTGACGATCGGTTTAAGGCACTTGAAGCTGGGGTGACCGACACCCTGACAGTTAAAGCACTTAATTTGCCCTCTCCCGTCACTACTTTTGTTTGACGCCGTATTATCAATATTCTTTACCGAGCTAATATCTGCCGATGTATTGCTAGAACGCTTATCTTTATTGAAATCTTTGTTAAAGACCGACTGATTTCTATTATTATACTTAATAGTCTTAAAAAATTCAAGTACATCTCCTGGTTTATCAAATTTTGCAGCTTGAGCACCTACACGAACTCCCCTGTCATCAACCCCATAAAGTAAACAATCCACTGCTTGCTTTCCAAATATCTTACATCTGTTCAGTAAATTAATTTTCGCAAAATAATAAACATGACACAACGTAACTCGACTATAACAAGCTTATCCACGAACGGTTTACTAATATAAATCTACCCTCACATAGATAAGTATTGTTACAATACTCTTCCTGCGCGTCCTCGTATAAATTTTTTATATCATTTAGCCGACTATACTGCCATTAATCACCGGCTGAGCCAGATCGACTGGCACAACGAAGTGAGCACTAGGACACTCGAAGATGCCGTATCATTTTTCTATGACACTCTCAATGACCTACGTGATTCTTTTGTACCTATTAAGACGGTATTTCCAAGCAGCAGATACCCTCCCTGGTTCAAACAGCCCCTGATAAAAATTATAAAAGAAAAAGCGAAGTACCACGCAAAATTTAAGAAATACGGTAACCTGTCTGACCATGAGTCTTTTGTTTTGCTCCGACAGCGTGCCAAGGAAGTTGAAACTGAAATGTTTAGCTGCTATATTACTAAAATTGAAGAAAACATTTTTAAGAACCCCAAAGCGTTTTGGTCGTACGTCAAATCAAAAAATCAAACTAATGCCTATCCTTCCTTACTTAAATATAGAAATAGCACATCAAGTATAGGAGAGGATATCTGCAACATGTTTGGCGACTATTCCTATTCTAATTTTCTCAGTTCTGCTAGTAGTACCAACGGTGACGACAATCTTTCCAATGACCGCGCGCAGGGATCAAACATGCATTTTAGCGATATTGTTTCGGACATACATTCAGTCGAAGTTAATGAATTAGAACTATTCAATCTACTTAAAGGAGTTGACCTATCTAAATCTGCAGGACCAGACAATATTCCGCCAGTTTTTATACTCAACTGTGCCAAAAGTCTGACTCTTCCTCTTTCACTTTTGTTCAGACGATCCCTAAATTCAGGTGAGGTACCTACAATTTGGAAGACGTCGTTAATCACTCCGATCCACAAAAAAGGGCCTAGAGATCTCGTGGAAAACTACAGGCCCATATCCAAATTATGCATTTTCGCTAAAACCTGGAAAAAATAATATACAAGCAGCTTTACGCTTGTCTTAAATTAAGCATTAGTGACCGCCAACATGGTTTCTTGCGAGGTCGGTCCACAACCACTAATCTCATATTTTGTGGTGACTACTTAACTGAATGTATGTCTCATCGCACACAAGTAGATATAATCTACACAGACTATAGCAAGTGTTTTGATCGCTTGGATCATGCTATACTTTTACGTAAGTGTTAGGTATGTAGGTACTGGGGAATACGTCAAACACGCTCGCATGTATTTTGCACACTGCTTTATTCCCGAACATGCCCCGGCGCGGGGAGGCGGGACGCAGCCCGCTCGCCTACCTATGCTCGGTACACACACATACATAACATCCCTCCCCCTTAGCTACTGCTCCCCTGGTTTGTTGGGGTCGAGAAGATTGGGCTAATTTCTTGGCGCCGCTGATTAATGCCAGTGGCTCGTGGCGGTGTCGCCGGAGTTTCCTCCTCCATGGTTCCCGCTTCCAGCCCTTCCTCTCCTCCCGCCGGAGCCACCCTCTCCGGTTGTGTGGCAGTGAGCGGCGCCACATCAGGAATCACGTCTAGGGCCCAGTCTGGGTCGTCCTCTGGTGTGGAGCTCACCCTTCTCCTTATTTGGTCTGTGTGTCTGGTGACTTCGCATTGTAGCTGTGGTATGTATACCGCATACGTTACCGTGCCTGTTCTCTTCCTTATGATACCTTGTATCCAGCTGAATTTGTTACTGTCCGTATTTTTTGTAATCCACACTTTTTCATTGTTTTTAAAGTCTGTTCTGTGTATCCCTCTATAATATTTAGCCTGTAAGGACTGATTTCGTTCGACGGTTTTAGTGAGGTCTTTGGACGAGGACGACGGCGTGCTTGGATTCAATAAGTCCAGCCGTGAGCGCAACGAGCGCCCAAATACTATTTCCGCGGGTGATTTTTCGGTGGTACTATTTTTAGAGTTCCTGTAATCGAATAGTAATTTTGCGATCTTTTCGTTAATTGTTTTTTTATTACAACCCTCTAGTAATATAACCTTAAGTCCCTTTTTCACCACTTTTACCATGCTTTCTGCTTGCCCGTTGCTAGCCGGGTGATATACAGGTGACAAAACGTGTTCAATACCGTTAAGTTTACAGAAGTTATTGAATTCCGATGATGTGAAGGATGTGCCATTGTCACTCACCAACGTATGCGGAATTCCGAATCGCGACATTAAATCGTATAGTTTATTTATAACGGCTTTTGAATTATACGTCGACGATACATCGTAACATTCGACCCATTTGCTATATGCATCCACAATTATTAAAAACATGTAATTGTGAATTGGCCCACAAAAGTCCACGTGTACCCGGTAAAAAGGTTGCGGCGGTAACGGCCAAGGCGCGAGAGGGGCGTGCGGCGGCGCGGGCCGCAGCGCGCAGCACACGTCACAGGCGCCCGCTACTCGCTCCAGCGCGGCGTCCACGCCGGGGAACCACAACCGCTTGCGAGCCTCCGCTTTCATTTTCACCACACCGAAATGCGAGCTATGTAATTCCCTACATATACTATCCTGTAATGTCGCGGGAACTACGACCTTATGCCCACGCATTAAGATACCGCTTTCGTATGATAATTGCGTTCGACAATTGAAAAATGGTTTTAGGCCTATGTCATTCACCTTTCTAGGCCACCCGTTTAAAACATAACGCTTGACCGTAGTTAAAATGCTGTCGCGCTCCGTCTCGCTACGCAAATGGCTTACTGTCACCGGTAAGTCTCCCTCCACTACAAAGTTGACGTAGCTAGCGCGATCGCACATACTATCAAGCTCGTCGTCCCGCGCTTTTGTTATGTTGTCGTCACACGCCCGCGATAAATAGTCCGCACTATTAAGTTTGCTACTGATATACTCAATGCAGTAGTTATAGGCCATTAGGAATATGGCATATCTTTGTAGCCGATTAGCGGATACCTCCGGGATGCCTTTATGTGGGCCGAATATAGCTAATAATGGTTTGTGATCAGTTCTTAATACAAATGGTTCCGCCCGTCCATAAAGGTACTGATGATAACGTTTTACGCCAAAAATTATCGCGGTGGCTTCTTTTTGAATTTGCGCGTAATTCTTTTCCGCTGCTGATAGCGTCCGCGAAGCGTATGATATCGGTCTTTCTAACCCGTCATCCCCTTTTTGAGATAGAACAGCTCCTAACCCTGTTGGTGACGCGTCTACCGTTAATATTAGTTTTGCTTGCGGATTGTAATGCGCTAAGGTTTTATCGGATGCTAAAATGTTTTTTATTTCTTCGAACGCTTTATTATGTTCGTGGGTCCATTGCCACTTAGTGTTTTTATTTAATAAATTATACAATGGACTAAGTATGGATGACGCGTCTGGCACAAAGTTCCGATAATAATTAGTGAGACCTATAAATGACTGCAATTGTGATACGTTTGTTGGAGTAGGTGCTTGCAAAATAGCTTTTACTTTATCGGGCGACTTCCTTACTCCGTGCCTATCTATGACGTGCCCTAGGTATGAGATCTCGTCTTTATAAAATTCGCATTTACTCATCTGTACGGTCAATTCGGCGTCATCTAGCCGTTGTAAAACAGTAATGAGCCTTTGCATGTGCTGTTCTTTGTTTGCTCCCGTGATAAGGATGTCGTCCAGAAGGAAGATAATACCCTCTATTCCGGCGAGCAAGCATTCCATCGCGCGTTGAAATATAGCGGGCGCGCTCGACAACCCGAAAACTAATCGTGTAAAATTGAATAACCCACGGTGTGTGTTTATACATGTAACTTTTTGTGACTCATTATTCAAAATAAACTGATTATATGCCATGGATAGATCAATTTTACTGAATTGTAGGCCGCCATGCAATTTCGCTAACAAATCGTTCACCGTTGGCAAGGGGTACTGTTCTATGATCAGCTGTTTATTGATAGTTACTGAGTAGTCGGCACAAAGTCTAATGCTGCCATCTTTTTTTAAAACCGGCACGACGGGCGATGCGTACTCCGAGTGTTGGACAGGTTGTAAGATCCCTAGTGACAATAACCGGTCTAGTTCCTTGTCTATTCTATCTTTGAGTGCGTAGGGTACTGGTCTCGCTTTGAAAAAAATAGGCTTCGCATCGGTTTTTAAATGTAAATCAATTTTATATTTGTTAAATGCTCCTAGATTGCCAGAGAAAACTTTCGGAAACATATTAGTAAGTCGTTCACCGATACTACACTCGCGTATTGATGTACCTTGGGTGACGGCGTGTACCTGCACAGCTGATCGCGCCGGCGCTAATTCCAAGTCAAATTCTCGAATAAAATCGCGACCGAGCAACGGCGGGCCGCTTGCGTTCACCACGTAAACATTCAGTGTATGTGTACGTCCGAGATATGATACCGGCAATATAACGACTCCTATTGTTTTGATATTTTCCCCCGTATAGCTATACAATCTTTTGTTGGTGTCTGACAATGGCAATCTGTTAAACTTTGAATAATAGATTTCTTTTGATATTACACTCACCGCTGAGCCACTATCGATTTCGAATTCCAAAGATAGACCACCGATCATCACGCGCTCTGACATTGGTTTCCCGCGCACGCATCGAATATTATAAAAACACTCACCGTCGTCGTCGTCCACGACCGCAGCCTCATCCACGTACTTTACTTTGCCCGCGTTAGGACACATTTTACGTAGGTGTCCTTTGTTATTGCACTTTTTACACTTAAGATTTTTATAACGGCACTGCTCAGACTTGTGATTATTGTACCCACACACACTACACTTTTCCTTCTTGGATATGGTGAAGACGCCGTCCGGGTCCACTGCGCCCGCGCCGGCGCCGCTGGCGCCCGGCGCTGCCTGCGACGAGGCGAGGCGCGCGCAACGCACGCTCTCCGCCAAGTCGATGGCCTTCGCGAGGGTCAGCTCCCGTTGGTCCTGCACGAACAATTTGTCCCGCTCTCGTCCTGCCGCCATGCCCATGATAAATCTATCCAGCAAGGCTTCCTCCAAGTTCTTAAAAGCACAGTGAGTGGCTAATCCTCTGAGCCTAGCCGCCCATTGAGTGTGCGTTTCTCCTGGCCGTTGTGTTGCAGCATAGAAGTTCGACTTCTCTGCAAACCCAAACCTTTTCGGTGTGAAGTGATCGTCGAGGAGTTTCACTATCACCTCGTACTCTTGTTCTTCCACCTTGTTCGGCAACGCCAGGTCCCTTGCGAGTTTGAATGTCGATTCACATAACGACGTCAACAGTATGGCCCTCCGTCGGATTGACGCTTTGTCCGTTTCCGCGGTTAAGTTGTTAGCAATAAACCACTGATGTAATCGCGATTTATAACTGTCCCACTCTTGGGACAGGTGATCAAAGCTGGTGAGAACACCATACGTCGCTCCCGTAGACATTTTAACAATAAAAATGTGAGTTCGCTCGTCGCCACGTGTTAGGTATGTAGGTACTGGGGAATACGTCAAACACGCTCGCATGTATTTTGCACACTGCTTTATTCCCGAACATGCCCCGGCGCGGGGAGGCGGGACGCAGCCCGCTCGCCTACCTATGCTCGGTACACACACATACATAACAGTAAGCTATTGGCTGTGGGTATCAGTGGAAATCTCTTCAGGTGGTTCTCATCTTATGTGGCCAACAGATGTCAAACTGTTGTTCTTAATGGTTACACATCGAGAACTATGATAATCCCCTCGGGGATTCCTCAGGGATCGCTTCTGGGACCCTTGTTATTCAACATCTTCATCAATGACGTCTCCTCATGTTTCTCTAACTCAAAAGTTCTTTTGTTTGCGGACGACATGAAGATCCTAAGTGAAATCGGAACGGACGAAGATGCTAAACGTCTACAACATGATCTGGACAGATTCCAAGAGTACTGTATAGCCAACCGCCTGGATCTGAACGTCTCGAAATGTTATACATGTTCCTTCACTCGTAAACCTAAACCTATTCTTTACGATTACAAACTAGCCAACACTTCAATAACCAGAGTGAATACGATTAGAGACTTAGGCGTCACTTTTGACTCGAAACTTCTTTTTGACACACACATCGACAATATTATTAAGAAGGCTTCCAAGGCATTAGGTTTCATCATGAGAATTTCAGCCGATTTAAAAAATATCAAAACACTCAAAATTCTTTATTGTGCTTTTGTGCGTAGTCATCTCGAATACTGCTCACCAGTATGGAATCCGGTTTATAATACTTACATCAATCGCATCGAAAGCATTCAAAAGAAATTCTTAAGGTACATTCAGTATAGATCCAAAACCTATTTACCTAATTATTACAGTCGCTGCAGAAAGTTCCACATTCTTCCACTAGTTGAGCGGAGAAAAATTGCCGACATGGTATTCTTGTTGAATTTGGCTAATGGTTCAACTGACTGTTCCGAACTGTTGGGTAAAATTGGGCTGCGTGTTCCATCCTTCACTTTAAGGAATCATCGACCTCTGTATGTCCCCTCTGTGCGGTGCATTTATCGACAAAACTCTTATATGATAAGAGCTAGCAGGGTATACAACTCGATGTGTCAGAGTGTTGATGGTCTTGATTTATTCTCCACCAGTGTTCCTAAACTTAAAAAAATGCTATGTAAAAACTTCTTTGAAGTTCACTAAAATCTATTCAACTTTTTCTTAATTCTCTCTGAATGCTTACTTCTTACTTTATCTTGCCTGTCTACTGTTTCTTGTGCAACCCATATAATGCCAGTGAAAACTTTTAATTGGCCTTCTTTCACTAACTGTCAACTATCTGTATCCTAGCTGTAAGTTTTCTTAAGAAATAAAATAAAAAAATAAAATAAAAAAATAAAAAGTCGGGTCCCTTTATCCAACGGGACTCTGGAATAAGAGGACCTCAACCCAAACGGGTTGCGTCGTCAGCGACGTTGAGGCTGCTGGACACCCAACGCCACTGTCGGACATCAGTGAGTTCTATTATCTCACCCACTGATGAGTTATGAAAGGTTTGTAGGTGCGTGCATCGTTTCGAAGCCAACCCAAAACCTTAATTGAATCGCACCAAAATATGCGTTTGTAAGGTTTTAATCTAACTGCATCTACGATGGAACTAGATAGACAAGCAGCTATAAGTGCAGCTTGTAATTCTTATCTAGGAATACTACATGGCTTCAAAGGGGTGACCCGTGATTTGCTAGATACGAGCGCGAGCTGCACATCCCCCATTCAAATAAAGAAAACGCCAGTATGCTACAGCAATATATATGCTTGTGCGCTTGCGTCTGCAAAGACGTGCAGTTCAACTTGACTGGGCTCCGTCCTTGCGAATAATTCGTCCCCCGTGGATTGTAACGAGGAATTTTGAGCTGTGTAGATCCATGATAAAAACCAATCAAGTAATGTGTCGTGATTTACGCAATCAAACGCTTTGGAGAGGTCACAAAAAATTTCTATGGCGTCTTGAGACTCTTCCCACGCAGTAAATATGTGCTTTAATAAGGTTACACCGGCGTCAGTTGTACAACGTCCCTTGGTGAAGCCATACTGTTGATCATGTAAGATTCTGTTGGTGTTAAAATGATAGAGCATTTGATTAAGCATTACTTTTTCAAAAACCTTGCTAAAAACTGGTAACACGGATACAGGTCTATAATTATCAGTATCTTTACTGTCCCCGGATTTGAAAAGAGGTATGACTTTACTGTATTTCATTAAATCAGGGAAAACTCCTTGGTCTACACATAAATTAAAAATTAAAGCTAAGTAAGGGGCTATAGTCATGCTATAGTCTCAAGTATGGATGTACAAACTTTGACAGACATTCCCCATAGATCTTCGGTTAGTTTGATTTATTTGCCGGAAAGTTTTAATATCAATCATAGGGTTAATGTGTTTAAATTTAAATTCAACCAGGCAGCCATCAACATAGTAGAAATGATAACATTCTATTCTGTAATTTTGAACGATATAAATTTGTCTACGAATTTTCTATTGGTTTATGTTGATCACGTGATTTAACTTTGAGATGATGTCATTCCCATTCATCATTTGAATAGTTTTCGTTTTCTACTAACTTTAATGCTTGTAGATTGTCAATTTGGCTAGGGGTGCTGTTGTTCCTAACAGCTATCCTCTTGCCTTGTCCCGTTTCCTTAGTTTAGAAAAGAAAATGTTGCGAGATCGTTTATGCTGTGCGCTACAAGTTTAATATTCACGAGATGATTAACAAAGATTATGCTGAAAAGTGTCAAATATAGCATTCTCCTGATTCCGTGTGTTGGTTTTTTCCAAACCTCCTGGTTTACAGTGGATCAAAGAAAATCTGAACAGGAAAGTAATAAAAGTCAAAGTAAATAATCAACTGGATGTTTATTTTTAAGCATCATAAACATTACTAACCACAAGAGACATAACAAAAAAAAAGTTCTATGAAACTTAAAGGAGAAGCTAAGTGACCGCACGCCTCTAGAGAGACGACATAATACTTCCCTCTCTTTCACCCACAGACACTACATAGACTAAATATATGATATCTTTACAGACTATAGGCGTATGCACAGAAGGCGTATGAGCGGAACCAAAACTGTGGTACTGATTGCGACATCCAGGATGATAGCATAATATATCAGTCTCCAGCCTCGGATCAATTCAAAGACATAAATGCGGATTCGTCACTTCCAAGGATTAGGTACCAAGCAAGAAATACAAGAATATGTTGAAAGATACAATGCCAAGCCAAACGGGGAGCTTTTATATGAATCTCGCCATCTTATAACTGCCCGTTTTTGCTCGGACAGTGTGCACACATTTTTAAAAGGAGAATGCAAAGCTAGCATGAAAAAAGTGGCTTATGTGGTTGATGATGGGAAATTGAGCTGTGATGGTGTGGAAGAAAGCAAGGAAGAAAGGTTAAGGGGAAAGTTCTATGGCTATTTTACAGATCCTACAACCCGCCAATCTTCATGGTATCGAATGGGACCACTACCCATGTTTGAAAGAGACTCCACATGATGTACCTACTTTTAGAGAATGTATGAAAAATCTCTGTAAAAACTGAACAAGTTGAAAAAAACACAAACACAAGAGCGCAGGCTAATTCTCCGGAGTGGCATGAAAGGAGATCATGCAGAATCACAGCCAGCATGTTTTATACAGTGTCACAGTAAAACATACAGTGACTCCTTGATACAAAGAATTTTAGCACCTAAAGCTGTCCATACCAGAGCAGAGCTTTTTTAGCAGCTTTTCCGGATGGAATAATAGGACAAGAGTGAAACATTAGTGGAGGTAAAATGTCCATATGCACCTAGAAAAATGTAATGGACAGCTTGAAAATCCATCCGTACTATGCTCAGGTTCAAGGACAGCTGCTTTGCACAGAGAGAAAGTACCTACTGCAATTTTATTGTCTATAGGTACATTTAAAGACATGAAGGTAATTGTTATTAATAAAGATGAAGTTAGTACATAAGTTAAATGTTAATTAATTTAATAAATTTCAATCTTCATCATTTAGAGCCTGCAATTCTTACGAAATACTTTTATAAAAACGATCAATTGATTAAAAAACAATAATGATGGAAAAAATTGTTTTATTTCACTTTTTCATAATACATTCCCTAAAATTACAACACATAAAACATATGAAGAATATATTAGTTGCAATAGGAATGTAGCTATGGTCAGGTCAGCGGTCGGCAACCCTTTGGCAGGGCAAGGGCCAGAAGGTGGCAAAATAAACTAAAGGCGGGCCCCGCACTTGTGATATTAACCCTAGAAGCCCAATATACCTACGTATTATTGGTCATATCCCATAGAAAAAATGGAAAGCGCGTTGTTAAGGTTGCACTAGTCGCGGGCTCGAACTCACTGGTGCGCGTGCCCAAAACGCTGTCTCACCTGGCATCGTGCCCGACAGAATAAGCTCAATGAGATGCAAGATAATTCATAGTAAATGACGCGCGTAAAAAAATACGAAAAGAACTTTGGAAAATCGAGTTTTATGAAAAAGCCAGCGCATAAATAAAGTACAAATCGAATTGATTGAATTCTTCGATATTTGTGCTTTGTCAGTACCGACTTGTTTTGGAAATTTGACCCTTCTTTTATTAATAATTTACGCCCAAAGTTGCGTTAAAATGGGCAATAAAAAGTAAAACGAATCTTTGCTCGTTTCTCTTTAAAGGGTTTTTATTTTACTATTCTGTTTCAGCACAAACAAAATTAATAATGAGACAAACAATCATATTCTACAGATATGTTATACACCTACAAAACCACAGAAAAAAGTGTACCTACCGCGGGGGAGAGCCAGCTCACATACACGCTGTGACGCAAAATAAAGGCAAAATAGGCCAATTGGCTCGTTTTCGAGTCTTCACGATTGCGCGCTCATAACATTAAAAATAAAAATAAAAAAATAAAAAGGAAAATTATCAATACAACCCTCCAAGTTCATAAAGGTGCAAGAATGAATTTGACCTTATAAAATAAATTTTTCCACCTTTATGAACTTTGAGGGTTGTATTGATGATTTTGATGAAAATCATTCTGTAACTACATACGTCTTACAACCGCGAATAATATTTTAATCAACATACAACCTAGCACTGGCCTGCAAATTGCAAAAAAGTAAGAAAATTTGAATTTCGCGGGCTACCCTGAAGCATTCACCTTAATAGAATATCATTGGAGACAAAACGATATCATGTATAACTTTGGAGTTTGGATGTTGTTTCATCCACCAAGTTTCTGAACGCACCCTTTTGACGTTTGACAGATTACGTTTCGTTGTCTGTGCGAATCGGTGCGATGACGTTAGCTTGTCAGTGCAATTTTGGTTGAATAATGGTCGAACCGTGCTTGTAATTTTTGGTACACGCTGTTCCGTGTAATTATTGGTTGAAAACTTTGAGTTATTGTTAATCCGATGCAATCCTGTTCGGTGTTTGATATTTTGTTGATAATTGAGTGAAAATTGAGAAATCTCGCCATTTTGGGTCTTGACCGCGAGTGATTTTTTTGGTTATGTCCGGCCTGTTTGTGTCATTTGAACGCCGGTAATTCCTAAATTCAGTGCTGGACTATTATATCCCCGATTGGGTTAGCAAACCGGGATAAAATTCAGTTGGACATTCGTGAGAGGTGCCACGTGTGGGATCTGAAGGTTTGATCCTGGAGTCGACGGTGCGAGCCGCGCGCGTCCTTTGGTTACCGCCGTCGAATCTTACCTAACTATACATACACCACACACACCACAGATATACTTACACCCCACCCAGATGAGACGTGACCAGGACTACGTCACATCACCGGTGCCAGCGTGATGGTAAGTGTATTGAATAGTTGTTTTTCCTTTGTCAATTTGGACAAATATATTTTGATTAGGGCTCCGCGTAATCGCGGACATCGTGAGTCTGTTCGTGCAGTCTCACACAACTGGTAGCAGAGCGTGGTTGCATTGTTAAATTCACCACTTATATTGAATTATGAGTTAAAAGTATTGAGAAGTCTGATTTGTTGCCGTCGGCCTGACTCAAATTAAACATAGATTGTTTGACATAATATATTATGATATGTAGTGTCCCTTGTGGTTTGTACTTTAATTTGCTATTGTATAAACAAGGTATTGCTTGTACAGGGTCGGATTTGAACTTGTAATAATTCAAATTAAGTTTTATTATTTGGTTTAAATTGTAGTTGGGTCCGGGAAAATTATTCCTGTGGATTATTTAATTGAATTTAATTTGTTTATTTGATATTTGTCCCAATGGCTTCATTGAAAGCTGTAAACCAAGCCATTGGTGGATTGACCTCACAGCTAAGATGGTTTGCCTCAGCTGCTGCGACCGCTGAGCGTCGAGACCTGGAAGAGGCCACGCTTGCCCGGTATGAGCAGTTGAATGCGAGATTGAGTGCGGTTGACACTTTGTTTGCTCGCTTCAATGAAGTGATCTTGGACTTGGACCTGGAAACATTGGGTCAAGCAGCCCGTGATAAGGTTGTTGCGGATTATGACCAGATGTTGAACCTGGGTGACATAATAAGTATGCGCGCCAGGGAAATTTTGAAGAGTCGGGACCCTGCCCAGGTCAAAACAGAGACCTCTGTTGTTGCAGGCCCTGGACTTTTGGGTAGACTGCCTACCCTGGAGCTGCCACATTTTGACGGTCACTTGGACCATTGGTTAAGCTTCAGGAACCTATTTGACAGTTTGGTTGATGCGCGCTCTGACCTCCGACCGGCCCAGAAGTTGGCTTATTTGTTGTCAGCCTTAGGAGGTGAGGCTCGAGCCTTGGTGCAGCACTTGCCGGTGACCGACTCGGCCTATCCCACTGCTCTGGTACTTCTATCCCGACGGTACCAGAACAAACGTTGCCTGGCTGATGTCCATATTGACCAGATCTTGGGGTTGCCGGCCATCACCAGAATGTCAGCGTTGCGTGCTGACCTATTGAATCCATTGCTGGCAGCGACCAACGCCTTAAAACGATTGGAGTTGCTGGTGGACTATTGGTCCTATTTTTTGGTGCACTTGGTGTTGCAGCGGCTTCCGTCAGACTTGAGGTCCCGTTTTGAGCAGAAGTATGGTGGGGATAGTGCCACCCATCTTCCCCCCTTTGAGGACCTCGTCAAATTTTTGGAGGATGAGTGTCGTTTCCTCGACAACGCCCGTGGTGCCACGGGGTCAAGCCAACCGCCCTCTCGGCCGAGGGCCCAAGGACGGACTAGGACTGTCGGGCCTGGTGATAGCCGCCCTGCCCCCCGTTTTGGTGGCACCCAGAGTAATCTTGTTTGCGGCTATTGTAAGGCCACGGGACATGGCGTACCAACTTGCGCGGCCTTCTTGGAGTTGCACGTGAGTGCCCGCCGCCGAGTTGCCAATGCACGCCGTCTGTGCTTTTCGTGTTTGGGGAATCATTTTCATCGGGATTGCCCCAACCCCCGCCCTTGTTCAATTTGTAGGGGCTCACATCTTGAAGTTTTGTGCGCCAACGCGAACCGCTCTGTCAGACCAGCCTCTGATGGGGGTTCGCGCAGGGGGGGGTATGATGGAGATGAGCACCGGGCTTCTCGCTCGCCGGATCAGAGTCGAGGAGGGGCCTGCAATTTTGACCGCCGCACTCCACCCCCCGCGCCCGTTGATCGGGAGCCGCGCGACCGCCGATTGACCTCCCCTCGTGAAGGCGACTATGCAGCTGCTGGTAGGCGACGTTGGCCAGACCAGCACCGCCTTCCCTCCCCTCCGTTGGCGGAACGTCCCCGTTTGGAGACGCGCCCCCCGCCACTCAGGCGTCAAGTGAGATATGCCCCTCCAGCGATGGCGCGCGGCTCGGGACATCGCGCGGATGAGGAGTTTGACTACTATCCTCATTGGGATAGACCCCAGCCTGGATGCGGCGATCGGTCGCCGCCCAGGCATTACTAGGAAATTGGCGCCTGTCCCGCTAACGTACCTCCCCAGATCGACACGGTTTTGTTGCCAACGGCATCGGTCAGGGTCTGGGGACCCACGGGGGACTCTGTTGTGGTCCGTGCCATTTTGGACACGGGAGCCCAGGGTTGCCTTTTGTCGTCTTGGTTAGCGGGTCGGGTGAGCCTGGATGTCCGTGCCTTTTCAGGCACGATTAATGGAATAGGCGAAACACCTATCCCGACTGTTGAGGGACAAACCTTATTTGGGCTGACTCCGGTGAGTTGTTTGGACCCTAAGTTTTTTCCTTCGGCCATTGTTCTGACGAGTATTTTGGGCTGTCATCCCCAACGTCAGCTGTCGCCTGATATTGTCCGGTTGACGTCAGGCCTGGATTTGGCTGACCGCCGGTTTGATTCCCCTAATACAACTCATTTGATATTGGGTTCCGATGTACTAGGGAGAACATTGTTGGGTAATATGAAAGTCTTGCAGCCGAACGGTTTGGTGGCTGTCTCGACCATCTTTGGCTTTGCGGTGATGGGCCCAGTGTTGAAGGCTGCCCCTCCACCTGAGCCTGATTTTGCGTTGGCGTGTGGCTCCGCTCTCTCTGACGCTGTTCAGAGGTTTTGGGAGGTTGAGGAGCCACCGCAAGTGGCCCGCTTGAACCCGGAACATGAGGAGTGCGAGTTGTTCTATCAGAACAACACAGGTCGACTCCGTTCCGGTCGGCTCGTAACACGGTTGCCTTTTGTTGCAGTTCGACCACCTCTCGGCGAGTCCAGACCTATGGCCGAGAAGAGATTGTTGGCGATGGAGCGCCGTATGGCCAGGGATCCGGTGCTGCGGCAGAAATATTTAGATTTCATGCGTGAGTACGCAGACTTGGGACACATGTCGGTGTCAAATTTGGATTGGCGCTCAGTTGAGCATTACTTTCTGCCGCATCACGCGGTCCTCAAGGCATCCACCGGTAAGCTGCGCACAGTGTTTGATGGGTCTGCGCGGACTTTCTCTGGTGTCTCTTTGAATGATTGCTTGCACTCCGGCCCCAAATTGTTGAGGGACCTTTGTGATGTCATCACGTCTTTTCGTCGTCATCAAGTAGTCTTTGTGGCTGACATCAAAATGATGTTCCGGCAAACGGTTATTCACCATTGACAGACGTTATCAGTTGATCCTGTGGCGAGAGAATCCCCGGGACCCCATGGTTGTTTATGAGCTCAACACAAATACGTACGGCCTTCGATCGAGCCCTTTTGTTGCTATTCGTTCGCTTTGGGAGCTCGCGGACCGAGAACGCTTGAAGTTCCCTCGGGCGTCCGCCATCTTGAAAACGGACTTGTATGTTGATGACGTCTGCACTGGGGCTTCCACGGTTGAGGAAGCTATCCTGTTGCGTGACGAGTTGGTTCAAATTTTGGATTCCGCTGGCTATGAGTTGCGTAAGTGGGTGTCCAACTCGCCAGCACTGTTGGAAGATGTGGAAGAGGATCATAAGCAGGATCCTCATTTGTTTGAAAATGCTGACAACCCTGCTATGTTGGCCGTTCTCGCCGTTCAGTACCGACCAGTCCAAGACACCTTTACGTATGATGTCGATTTGGAGTCACCACACACTTGGATTAAACGACTGGTATTGTCTACTGTCGCGAGAACCTTTGACCCGAATGGTTGGATATGCCTGGTATTGTTTTGGGCGACATGTTTTCTCCAGCGCCTTTGGACCGCGGAACTTGGTTGGGATGAGCCACTTCGGGAAACACTTTTGGAAGATTGGCTCCAATTTGTATCCGCACTTCCTGCGGTCAACGAGGTCGCGTTACCACGCGCTATCCTCCCCCCTGGGAACTTTACTACTACCCTTCATGGGTTTTGTGACGCATATTCGCACGGTTATGCAGCTGTTGTTTATCTGCGCACCGTCAGCGCGACAGGCCAGGTGAAGTTGTCACTGATCATGGCCAAGAGCAAGGTGGCCCCCCTCCGGACGGCATTGACCATCCCTAAGCTAGAGTTGTCAGGGGCGGCGCTTCTTGTGCGTCTCTTGAATCACGTTGCTCAAACTTTGGGTGGATCTGTGAACATTCGGAATTCTTACGCCTGGACGGACAGTCAAATTGTTTTGTGTTGGTTGAAGACGTCCGTCCACTCCTTGGAGGTCTTTGTGGCGAACCGAGTGTCACAGATACAAAATTCCGAAACACCTTTGATTTGGAGGCACGTGCCTGGAGACTTGAACCCCGGCGACGTAGCCTCACGTGGGTGCATGGCCCCCCGCCTGATTGTGCACCCCCTTTGGTGGGGACCGGATTGGCTGACTCGCCCCGAGGATGATTGGCCTCGAACGCCAATTTTGATGTCGGATCCTTTGCCCGGGCTTAAGGTGCTCGCTGTTGGGACGAAGGACCCTCCGTTTGATCCGGATATTTTGTTGAATCGATACAGCTCCCTCGACAAATTGTTGAACGTTACCTCGTGGATCAGGCGTTTTGGTCACAATGCTAGGAATCCAGGGGACAAGCGCCTGTCACCGGTTCTCTCTCCTCAAGAGCGACAGGAGTCACTCCTCCTGTGGGTTCGCTCTGTGCAGGCCGTACACTTTGAGAAGGAGATCGAGACCTTGAAGTCCGGTAGAGTTAAGTTGTCGGGAGCCGTTAGTAAGTTGAACCCCTTTTTGGATGAAACGGGTCTTTTGCGTGTTGGAGGACGGTTGAGGCACTCTAGCCTTCCTTATGGGGTCCGTCACCCCCTTTTGTTGCCCAAGGCGGGCCATTTGATTAAATTATTGGTGACTGATCGTCACATTAAGAACTCGCACGCCGGTTGCAATGCGCTGTTGGCCATTCTGCAGCGAGAGTTTTGGATTTTGTCGGCTCGTCGTACCATTTCTAGCATCGTCTTCCGTTGCATACCGTGCTATCGGACTAAGGCCCCAACGATGCAGCCCCAGATGGGAGACTTGCCTGCTGATCGTGTCAATGAGGCGAGGCCCTTTGCAGGCGTAGGAACGGACTTTGCTGGTCCCTTTTCGATAAAGACGTCTACCCTTCGCAGTAGTAAAATTGTCAAGGCTTATTTGTGCGTATTTGTCTGCCTGTCAACTAAGGCAGTGCACTTGGAGCTGGTATCCTCCCTCTCGACGGAGGCCTTTGTGGCAACTTTGGATAGATTTACGTCTCGCCGTGGGTTACCTTCTCTGATCAGGTCTGATTGCGGTACCAACTACAAGGGTACAAGTAACTATTTGAAGGAAGTGTATGACTTTCTTAATGAGAGCCAGGTTGACATTGGTAACAAATTGGCCCGTCGAGGGGTCACTTGGTTGTTTGACCCGCCAGCCTGCCCCCATTGGGGGGGTATTTTTGAGGCCGCGGTGAAAGCGGCAAAGGGACTCGGTATTTTGTCGCATTGAAGCGGTACTAAATTCGCGTCCATTGTGCCCGCTCTCTTCGGACCCTAACGATTTGGAGGCTCTAACCCCGGGCCATTTCTTGATTGGACAGCCACTTGTCGCTCTGCCTGAGTACCCTTTTGTTGATGTGAGCCAAAATCGGCTATCGCGGTTTCAGTTGGTGCAACAGCTCACTCAGAGCTTTTGGAAGCGTTGGAGCTTAGAGTATCTGCACATTCTCCAGCAGCGCGTCAAGTGGACTGATAAAACTCATCCGCCCAAGATAGGAGACCTCGTCCTTATTAAGGATGCCAACCTTAAGCCTCTGTATTGGCGCCGGGGGCGCATTCTCAATTTGGTGGCTGGCACCGACGGGGTACCTCGTTTTGCTGAGGTTTTAGTGGATGGATCGGTTATGAAGAGAGCGGTCGCAACCTTGTCAAGACTGCCAATTGATTAGCGGACGGGACGGCCCGTCCGGGGGCGGTAGATGTTTCATCCACCATGTTTCTGAACGCACCCTTTTGACGTTTGACAGATTACGTTTCGTTGTCTGTGCGAATCGGTGCGATGACGTTAGCTTGTCAGTGCAATTTTGGTTGAATAATGGTCGAACCGTGCTTGTAATTTTTGGTACACGCTGTTCCGTGTAATTATTGGTTGAAAACTTTGAGTTATTGTTAATCCGATGCAATCCTGTTCGGTGTTTGATATTTTGTTGATAATTGAGTGAAAATTGAGAAATCTCGCCATTTTGGGTCTTGACCGCGAGTGATTTTTTTGGTTATGTCCGGCCTGTTTGTGTCATTTGAACGCCGGTAATTCCTAAATTCAGTGCTGGACTATTATATCCCCGATTGGGTTAGCAAACCGGGATAAAATTCAGTTGGACATTCGTGAGAGGTGCCACGTGTGGGATCTGAAGGTTTGATCCTGGAGTCGACGGTGCGAGCCGCGCGCGTCCTTTGGTTACCGTCGAATCTTACCTAACTATACATACACCACACACACCACAGATATACTTACACCCCACCCAGATGAGACGTGACCAGGACTACGTCACATCACCGGTGCCAGCGTGATGGTAAGTGTATTGAATAGTTGTTTTTCCTTTGTCAATTTGGACAAATATATTTTGATTAGGGCTCCGCGTAATCGCGGACATCGTGAGTCTGTTCGTGCAGTCTCACACAGATGTAGTGTCCAAAGCACTCGAAATTGACCATGAAATAGAATAATGCGACAACCTGAACCAATCAATTAATAATATTAAGTATTTTTAAGACTTAATCTAAATATATAAAAGAAGAAACTGACTGACTGACTGACTGACTGACTGACTGACTGACTGACTCATCTATCAACGCACAGCCCAAACCGCTGGGTCTACAGATTCCAAATTTGGCAAGTAGGTTCCTTATGTGGTCTAGGGGTGCACTAAGAAAGGATTTTTCAAAATTCACCCCCTAAGGGGGTTAAACGGGGCTCCAAAGTTTGTATGGGGAAATAAGATTAGTTAGACTATTTTAATCGAAACTTCACAGGAGTGCTCCTATTGATAAATGAGTAAAAACTGGTTTTAGGTTTTTTCAGAATTCAACCCCTAAAAGGGGGAAATGGGGTGGCAAAGTATAAAAATCAATGCACAGCCAGAACAGCTGAGTCTAGAGATTCCAAATTTGGCACATCTGTTCTTTATGAAGTTTAGGGGTGCATTAAGAAAACATTTTACAAAATTCACCCCCTAAGGGGTTGAAACGGGGGTCCAAAGATTACATGGGGAAATAAGATTAGTTAGACTACTTTATTTAAAACTTAACAGGAGTACTCCTATCGATAAATGAGTCAACATTTGTTTCTGGTTTTTTCAGAATTCAACCCCTAAAGGGGGAAATGGGGTAACAAAGTATAAAAATCAATGCACAGCCCAAACAGCTGAGTCTAGAGATTCCAAATTTGGCACATTGATTCCTTATGTAGTCTAGGGGTGCACTGAAAAAGGATTTTTCAAAATTCACCCCTAAGGGGGTTAAACGGGGCACCAAAGTTTGCATGGGGAAATAAGATTAGTTAGACTATTTTAATCGAAACTTCACAGGAGTGCTCCTATTGATAAATGAGTAAAAACTGGTTTTAGGTTTTTTCAGAATTCAACCCCTAAAAGGGGGAAATGGGGTGGCAAAGTATAAAAATCAATGCACAGCCAGAACAGCTGAGTCTAGAGATTCCAAATTTGGCACATAGGTTCTTTATGAAATTTAGGGGTGCATGAAAAAAATATTTTACAAAATTTACCCCCTGAGGGGTTGTAACGGGGCCGCGGGGGTCCAAAGATTACATGGGGAAATAAGATTAGTTAGACTACTTTATTTGAAACTTAACAGGAGTGCTCCTATCGATAAATGAATCAACATTTGTTTCAGGTTTTTTTCAGAATTCAACCCCTAAAGGGGGAAATGGGGTAACAAAGCCTGAAATTCAACTTATGTATTGTTTTTATGGTGAATTGGGTCGGGTGTATTACAAAAATAGCGATTTTAAGATTTAATGTGGCGGACCTGAAATACAATCATTCCCTGTTGGGGTGCGATGGGGTTGAAATGTCTAAAAATCAATATGGGTGTCGATACCGAGATTATCAGGGGCGCCGATTACGAAAATGGCATTTATTTTGAGATTCAGAAGATGGCGGATTTGACTTCTATACAGGGTTATTGTTGATTTGTTGTGATGATTGTGATAAGGATGATGATGATTGTGATGATGATGCTGATGATTATGACGATGATGATTGTGTTTACGATGATAATTATTGTGATTACGATGATGATTGTGATAATGATTGTGATAACGATGATAATGATTGTGATAACGATGATGGTGATTGTGATAGTGATTTTGATGGTGATTGTGATGGTGATAGTGATTGTGATAGTGACGGTGATTGTGATTGTGATAGCGATGGTGATGTTGATTCTGATTGTGACAGTGATGGTGATTGTGATAATGATGCAGATGATCGTGATTACGATGATAATGATTGTGATAACGAGGTTAGTGATTGTCATGTGATTGTGATTGTGATGGTGATGGTGATTGTGATTGTGATGGTGATGGTGATTGTGATTGTGATTGTGATGGTGATTGTAATTGTGATTGTGATGGTGATTGTGTTAGTGATGGTGATTGTGATAATGATTGTGGTTGTGATAGTGATCGCAATTGTGAATTTGTTATCATGATGATTGTGATTATGATGAAAATGATTGAGATTACCATGATAATGATCGTGATTATGATGATAATGATTGTGATGACGAGGATGGAAATTGTGATGATGATGATTGTGATTACAATGATAATGGTTGTGATTACGATGATTATGATTGTTAAAATGATGATAGTGATTGTGATTGTTGATCATGATTGTGATGGTGATTGTGATGGTGGTTATGATGGTGATTGTGATGGTGGTTATGATGGTGATTGTGATGGTGATTGTGATTGTGATGGTGTGTGATAGTGATGGTGATTGTGATAGTGATGGTGATTGTGATAGTGATGGTGATTGTGATAATGATTGTGATTACGATGATAATGATTGTGTTAACGATGATGGTGATCATGATAGTGACTTTGATAGTAATTGTGATGGTGATTGTGATAGTGACGGTGATTGTGATGGTGATAGCGATGGTGATGGGGATTGTGGTGGTGATTGTGATTGTGATGGTGATGGTGATTGTGATGGTGATTGTGATGGTGATTGTGATAATGATTGTGATAATGATGGTAGTTGTGATAGTGATGGTGATTGTGATAATGATGGTAGTTGTGATAGTGATGGTGATTGTGATAATGATGGTGATTGTGATAATGATTGTGATAATGATGGTGGTTGTGATAGTGATGGTGATTGTGATAGTGATTGTGATAATGATTGTGATTACGATGATAATGATTGAGTTATCGATGATGGTGATTATGATAGTGACTTTGATAGTAATTATGATGGTGATTGTGATAGTGACGGTGATTGTGAAGGTGATGGGGATTGTGGTGGTGATTGTGATTGTGATAATGATTGTGATGGTGATTGTGATAATGATGGTGGTTGTGATAGTGATGGTGATAATGATTGTGATAATGATGGTGGTTGTGATAGTGATGGTGGTTGTGATAGTGATGGTGACTGTAATGATAATAATAAATTGTGATGATTATGAAATTTGGCACATAGATAGTTTATAACCTGGATTAACATGTAGGACACTATTTATCCCTTTAGTATAATTCAGTGGGACAGTTACCGAACTGCACGCGGGCGAAGCCGCGGGCAACAGCTAGTCTAAATATATAAAAGAAGAAACTGACTGACTGACTCATCTATCAACGCACAGCCCAAACCGCTGGGTCTACAGATTCCAAATTTGACAAGTAGGTTCCTTATGTGGTCTAGGGGTGCACTAAGAAAGGATTTTTCAAAATTCACCCCCTAAGGGGGTTAAACGGGGCTCCAAAGTTTGTATGGGAAAACAAGATTAGTTAGACTATTTTATTCGAAACTTCACAGGAGTGCTCCTATGGAGAAATGAGTAGAAACGGGTTTCACGTTTTTTCATAATTCAGCCCCTAAGTGGGGGAAATGGGGTGGAAAAGTATAAAAATCAATGCACAGCCCAAACCGCTGAGTCTAGAGATTACAAATTTGGCGTATAGATTCTCTAAGAGGTTTAGGGATGCATTATGAAAGGATTTTTCAAAATTAACCCTCTAAGGGGTTGAAACGGGGGTCCAAAGATTACATGGGGAAATAAGATTAGTTAGACTACTTTTCACGCGTAGGAGATGCGTTTTACATGCACCCCCCCAAACCCCAATACAATAACCAATAACCGATTGTGCCAATGCATAGTAAACTGAACGGAGGAGATCGCTGTCAGCTACATGCCTCAGATTTTTAAACACCCATGTAAGTTTCCTGACTCGTGACGAAACCATCTCAATATGTGGTTGCCAGGATAATTTCTCGTCTAAGAGAACCCCTAGGTATCTGACCGTCTTAGATTTGCTCAGAGTTGTACACGAGCACTGTTGAGAGAAAGGTGATTTGCATGTGTGAATCCGGGCAGCCACATTGGGCACATTGGGCTGTTTTATGCGAGCGTTAGTGAATTGTACAAATGAGGTTTTCGATATGTTTAGTGTTAACAGGTTATGCTTCAACCAAGAGCAGACTTTATGGAGCCCCATCTCTGCTATTTGTTGAACGGCATCCCAAGTCTCTGCCTGAAACACCAAGGCTGTGTCATCGGCGTAGGTAAATATTTTGCCTTTATTCAGTGTCATTTGACACAAGTCATTAATGTAAATCAGGAAGAGACTGGGGCCGAGAACGCTACCCTGTGGGACTCCACAGATGACTGTGACATCCGAACTAATAGCACTACCCACTTTAACCTTCTGCAGACGTCCAGTAAGAAAGTCTTTGTAGATGTCAAGTACCGTTCCCCTTATTCCACACCTTTCTAGCTTGTCAACAAGAGCAGAGATCGAGACAGTGTCAAAAGCCTTGGCCAGATCAATAAAGACTCCGACACACTTCTGTTTATTATCTAGGCAAGTTGTGACATAATCTACTAACGAGCTAACGGCTGCATCGGTACTTTTACCTACCCTAAAACAAAATTGGGAGTCAGATAATATGTTATTTTTTTCTAGGAATTTTATGAGTTGGTTATTCAATACCTTTTCTAGTAGTTTAGACAGCGCCGGCAGCACAGAAATGGGTCTGTAATTTGTTACGCTATCTCGAGCTCCACTCTTGTAGACAGGAGTGATGAGTGCCCTTTTAAATACACTAGGAAAAACGCCCTGCTCTATACATAGCCCAACGATCGTGGTAAAGTGTGGGACGATAATACATATGTTTTGACATTTTTTTAAATCTGTTCGAAATAGAGTCCCAGCCTGTTGCAGTCGTTTTTAAGATTCATGATAAGAGATTCAATTTCTGATTCGTTTGGTGGGAGCAGAACCATAGAATTCTGGACGCGGGGTCTAGAAAATTCATTTAAAGTAGGCAAGGTGAGCTCAGGATTCTCGGAGCATTTTATCTTGTCAGCAAGCAACTTTCCGGCACCCGCAAAAAAATTGTTCACAGTTTCAACGGCATCGTGGGAGCTATTACTGTTCTTTAGTAAATCGTCAGCAGAAGATTTTTGTTTAGCAGTACCAGTAATTGATTTTATAGCCGACCATGTTTCCTTACTACTTCTTGCATTTTGTAAAAGAGTTTTTTCATAATTTCTTTTAAGCTTCCGCAATAGAGCGTTACAAAAATTTCTGTAGCGCTTGTAAGTGACTTCGAGAATAGAGTTATTGGGATTTTTCCTAACCTTAACATGTAGCCTATCACGGTGTCTGATACACCAAATCAACCCTGGTGTAATCCATGGTTTTATGTTCCTTTTACGACTAGAAACATTACAAGACGTAGTGTTTGATTGGATTGCAGAAGTCAAGTTTTCAGTAAAAAGAGTTGCAGCTTCTTCAGCATTAGCCGAAGAAGAAACAAAAGAGAAATCCATAGATTCTAATTGTTTTATCGTTGCATTAAAATCTGTCTTAATAATTATGTTCGATTTCTTTATCAGTTCACGCCTACACGATAAACTAACAAGAACCGGATCGTGATCTGTAACTGTGGACTCTATGACAGTGACTATGGCTGATCTATTTGTTTTGATCATGACGTGATCCAAACAATTGCCTGATCTGGTTGGCAATGTATGCCCTGGGAGAAGACCCAGCTCTGCAGTGAGATTTAAATAAGGTGAACTATTTCTGTCACTATTATCAGGCTTAATGTCTATATTTACATCTCCAGTAATAATAATATTATTGCAATTAATAGGACGAAGTGTGTTATCAATTGAATTCAAAAAGTTGTCAATGCAATAAATTGATGGCGATCTGTACGTAGCCAAAATGGTAATGTCGTTATTAATTGTAAGTAACAAAAAATTTGCTCCAATAGGATCAGGTTCTTCCACAGTACACTTGATATCACTGTTGACATAAATGACAATTCCATAATTTTGATTTAAACTTTTCTTGGAAAAGTAGCATGAGTTTGAGAATTGTCTAGAAGTGGTGGCGGTTTGTGCTCACTCAACCAGCATTCAGTTAAAATGATTATGTCAGGTTTAAATGTGAGCCTAGCCAAAAGAACTATAAAACCATCCATATTTTTATAAATACTGCGAATATTTTGTGAGATTACCGTCAATGTTTTAGAAGTAGACTTGATTAAATTGCCACATGTTTCCGGATCACAACTATAAGATTTAGCCAACACATCATCAATGTCTTGAATTATATTATTTATGGAAGCCATTGGTGAAGCGTAGGCAAATAAGTCGCAATTAAATGTGGCATATATAAGTTGTGATGATGTGAGTTTCTGTAAAATAGTGTAGTCTGTGTGTGTGATTGGATTTGTGTGTTGTTCAATTTCTGAAGAGTATATGTGTGTGACTGATTGTGTGTGTAGGTTAGGCTTATAAAGTAACGACGTGAACATTTAAAAAAACAAGAGCTTAAACAACAAGCAAGACATTTTATAGATTTTAGGTAGATAACCAGACGCAGACACTAGTCATGTACATGTACTTAGCCGTAGGCTGTCGAGGTCTGCCTCGTTTCTTATAACGATATGTCGCTCTCCATCCCCTTTTCGCAGCAAAACTTTACCATAGGAGGTCCAACAGTATTTATATACGTTATCTTCAGCAAATCGTCGGGCCAGATAATAAATTCGTTGAGTTTTGGGTGTTAGTTTTTCGGATATGTATATAGGTTTAGTGGGTCCGTCAAGTTTTAGGTGGGTTGTACATAGTTTGTTCTGCTTGTTTTCACTATTAAACTTGCGAGACTTCTTAACGATAGTGTCTTTCGTTACTGCGCTCATAAAATCCACAGTAATAGTAGAGATGTTATTTTTGTTTTTGGTACGGTAAACATCTTTTATTTCGTAACCATTTATTGGTGTTCCAAGTACGTTGGCAGCCTCTGTTACAATGGTGCGAAGGCTTTCCTTATCTTCTTGATGTTTCTCGGGCACATTCCTTATCTCAATCTTGGTGGAGTACAGTTGTCGTTCTATTAAATCTACTTTTTCTTCCAGCTCAAAGATACGGCGGCGGATTGAGATGGTGATTGTGATAATGATTATGGTAATTATGGTGGTTGACTTGTGATAGTGATGGTGATTGGTGATAATGATGGTGACTGTGATAGTGATGGTGATTGTAATAATGATGGTGGTTGTGATAGTGATGGTGATTTTTATGATAATAATTGTGATGATTATGAAATTTGGCACATAGATAGTTTATAACCTGGATTAACATGTAGGACACTATTATCCCTTTAGTATGATCCAGTGGGACAGTAACCGAACATCACGCGGGCGAAGCCGCGGGCAACAGCTAGTCTAAATATATAAAAGAAGAAACTGACTGACTGACTCATCTATCAACGCACAGCCCAAACCGCTGGGTCTACAGATTCCAAATTTGGCAAGTATGTTTCTAATGTGGTCTAGGGGTGCACTAAGAAAGGATTTTTCAAAATTCATCCCCTAAGGGGGTTAAACGGGAGGGCACGCCACGATAGTGGCGATAAGTCCCCTCTTTGAGGAGTGGCTTGAGAGACGCCACGGCGTCCTCACCTTCCGCCTGACGCAGGTCCTCACCGGACACGGAGTGTTCGGGAGGTTCCTGCACCGAATCGGGCGGGAGGAAACGCCCGGGTGCTTCCATTGTGAGGATCGACCGGAGGACACGGTGGAACACACGGTGGAGGTGTGCCCCGCGTGGGCGGAGCACCGCCGTGTCCTCGAAGCGGCGATCGGTGGCGGCGACCTCTCGCGTCCGGCCCTGGTGCAAGCCATGGTCCGGAGCGAGACGGAATGGGACGCCGTCACCTCCTTCTGCGAAGCAGTAATGCTAGAGAAGGAGGTGGCGGAACGTGAGAGGGAGAGAACCTCTCAACGTCCCGGCCGCCGCGGGAGACGCCCCGGGCGTCGGGGGCCACCACCACGTGGCCCCCGGCCACCGTAGGCGCGGGCCTGTGGACGGTGGGCTATGGGCTAGCTCGCCGTCCGTCCGTCTCATGACGACAGGCCGTGTCGACGGCGCGTTCGTGTTCCACGCGCGCCTCAAAGAGAGTCAGCAAAAAGGAAGGGGTCCGTAAGGACCGATGCCTGCCGGGGTTGCGGGACTATTCGAAAGAGATACCGTGGCCCCGGAACACAAAGGGCGATGAAGGAACATGGATGGGTTTTAGTCAGTAAAAGTCTGACACTCCCTCCTGCTCCGCCCAGAGCGGGAGGGGTTATTTGATGATTTCCCATACGAAAAAAAAAAAAAAAAAAAAAAAAAAAAGGGGGTTAAACGGGGCTCCAAAGTTTGTATGGGAAAACGAGATTAGTTAGACTATATTATTCGAAACTTCACAGGAGTACTTCTATTGATAAATGAGTAGAAACGGGATTCAGGTTTTTTCAAAATTCAACCCCTAAGAGGGGGAATGGGGTGACAGTCTAAAAATAAATGCACAGCCCAAACCACTGAGTCTAGAGATTGCAAATTTGGCAAGTAGATTCCTTATGTGGTCTAGGGGTGCACTAAGAGAGGATTTTTCAAAATTCACCCCCTAAGGGGGTTAAACGGGGCTCCGAAGTTTGTATGGGAAAACAAGATTAGTTAGACTATTTTATTCCAAACTTCACAGGAGTGCTCCTATTGATAAATGAGTAGAAACGGGTTTCATGTTTTTTTAGAATTCAGCCCCTAAGAGGGTGGCAAAGTATAAAAATCAATGCACAGCCCAAACCACTGAGTCTAGAGATTCCAAATTTGGCACATAGGTTCTTTATGGGGTTCAGGGGTGCATTATGAAAGGATTTTTCAAAATTAACCCTCTAAGGGGTTGAAACGGGGGTCCAAAGATTACATGGGGAAATAAGATTACTACTTTATTCGAAACTTAACAGGAGTACTCTTATCGATAAATGAGTTAATATTTGTGTTTCAGGTTTTTCACAATTCAACCCCTAAAGGGGGAAATGGGGTAACAAAGCCTAAAATTCAACAAAGGTACCTATTGCTTGTATGGTGAATTGGGTCGGGTGTGTTACAAAAACAACGATTTTAAGATTTAATGTGGCGTACCTGAATTCATTCCCTGTTGGGGTGCGATGGGGTTGAAGTGTCTAAAAATCTATATGGGTGTCGAAACCGAGATTATCAGGGGTGCTGATTTCGAAAATGGCATTTATTTTGAGATCCAGAAGATGGCGGATTCAACTTCTATACAGGGTTATAATTGATTTATTGTGATGATTGTGATAACGATGATGATTGTTATAATGATGATGATGATTGTAATTACGATGATAATGATTGTGATTACGATGATGATTGTGATAATGATCATGATGATTAAGATGATGATTTTGATTACGATGTTATTGAGTTTGATAACGATGATGGTGATTGTGATAGAGATGGTGATTGTGATAGTGATTGTGATAGTGACGGTGATTGTGATGATGATAGCGATGGTTGTGATAACGAGGATGGAGATTGAAAAAAAAAATACAGTCAATAAATCACTGTTTTGTGTCCGTAAATGATTGACACAAAACAGTGATTTTATTCCCTGTACACATCCCGTGTGATTCATCCATCTACGTAGTACATGTCAGTGTGCGGAAGTGCTGCCCGTACATTTTTGGTCCTTCGAGCCGGATCGCCACTCCTGGAGAAAACAGTGCTACAAGCCGCACAGGAACGAAGTGTTTCTACTTACGATAGCGAATCGGTTTTACTGGTCTTCCACAAGCGGATCGCCCCAGTCAGATTGAGAAGGCGCACAATATCGTACGGAGAGACTCCTTCGGACCCTGTGATCGCCACAGGAAACATCAACATTTGGTGGTTCGGGAACTACATCCTAACAATTCAACAGTGAAGTCAACAGGGCTAACGTCCATCCACAATACGCATACATACTCGTACAACAACTATGGACGCTAGACAACAAGAACTTCTCAAGCGGCAGGGAATCATCGCAGAGGGCATCCGGAAAATTGGTGTCAACTTCGGAAAGGATGGCCCTGACCGCAAAACCGCAACATACATCCGGGGTAGACTGGATACTCTCCAGGCGCACTGGAACGAGTTTGAGATGAACCATGGCGTACTACAAGGCGCCACGGACCGGACCGACATTTACTATAGTACAAAAGTGTATGACAAGGTCAAGGCGGAATACTCAAGCATACAACACAAACTGCAAACATGGGCTACCTACACTGCGGAACCCGCTGGTCACCAAGTTGAAGAGAACAAGAACACTGGAGTCCTTTCAAAATCAGACGAGCTCAAAACGCAACAAGCAACTAACTTCAGAGCCTTCTCCCGTTTCACCAACAACCTTCGTACTGCTGACATTAGCGAGAAATGGGATATAGAAGACAAGCTCAGGACCCTCGAATCTCGATGGAGGGTGATTGATGAAGTACACTGGCAGCTCGACAACATTCTCGTCGGTAGCGACGTTAACTACGAGCTTGAGTTCTCGCAGTATGAAGAAACGTACGAGAGCACAAAGCGAGATTATAACCGCAAGCTCAATCTCGCTGTCCAACAACGGGACAGCGCGCCGAGGATCGAAATACCGATATTCTCTGGCTTCACACAATGGCCAACATTCCTTGACCTATACATTGCAGCCATCCACAACAACCCTTCCCTCTCGAAGGGGCAGAAGATGCAACACCTGAAAGGGAAGCTAAAAGGGGAGGCTGAGCGCCTGGTGCAACATTTACCTGTTTCCGAAAGCAACTACGACTCCTGCTGGGAAATTCTCCACCATAGGTACAATAACTTGCAGCTGCTCTTCACCAAACAAATGCAAGTTTTGATGAGTCAACATACGATTCAACATCAAAACGCCTACGAGTTGAAGCGCCTACACGACACCAGTCTCGAAACCGTGCACGCGTTGCGTAACTTGGGCATCGACACGACAACATGGGACCCGATTTTGGTGCATATCCTGACGGGAAAACTGGACACACAGACCTATTCTGATTACATGGAGGCAAGGAAGTGTCCAAGAGGGCTTCCCGATTTCAAAGAATTCATCCAGTTCATCGAAGGGAAGTTCACGGCGCTGGAATCAGTGGTGAAGAAAACAAACAAACCAAACAAACAAACAGATGCGTCCCCAAACAAAGGGAGCCCGACGACAACAGTCCAAAGGGATGCGTACAACAGATACAGACGCTATCCCAAGGCAAACCATACAAGCTCCGACAGAAATTGTCCTGTTTGCAAAACAAGCCACATCTTACTCTACTGCAAAGCGTTTCAAGAGATGTCGCCAGACATAAAAATTAGGACAATTGAGCAATTGAACATTTGCAAAAACTGCATGTATCCGCACAACGGAAAGAAATGCAACTCGCAAAAAAGATGCAAAGTGTGCAACGGCGCACATCACACCACGCTACATGACCTAGCTCGTGATACTACGTCAGCGACACTGTCGTCAAGTCAACTGACCGACAACGTGACTAACAACAACTCACAGCGAAAAGCTAATCACGTGTCAGGAAATTTCAACGAAGTCCTACTAGCTACAGTACAGCTTAAAGTAAAGGCCGCAGATGGAACTTACACCGTACTCAGATGTCTCCTAGATCAAGGCTCCCAACTGAACCTTATTACAGAATCTGCTGTGCAACGACTTGGCCTCCCGCGACGCAACCACAACTCAACTGTGTCGGGAATCGGAACATTTGCCAGCCAGAGCAACGGGACCGTTCAGTTGGACTGTAAGTCCCTTTACGGAGATTACGAGTTTTCAACGCCGGCACTAGTAATGGCTAAACTACTAAACAATCTACCTAATTACTCCTTCGAAAAACAAGATTGGCCCCACATAGAAAACATTAACCTGGCCGACCCACATTTCAACTTATCAAGGCCGATTGACATTCTGCTTGACGCTGGAGTATATGGCGACATAGTCATGAGCAGCATCATTCGAGGAAACATATACGCACCTATAGCACAACAAACTAAGCTCGGCTGGGTATTAGTTGGAAACACGAATACTTTCAACTGTCATGTCGTGGTAGACACTAACGATATCTCTCGCTTTTGGGAAATTGAAGAGATAACATCGGACGACAAGTCTATAAGTGTCGAGAAGGAGTACTGCGTGAAGCTGTATACTGACACAACTAAAAGACTAGAAGACGGGCGATACGAAGTTAGAATCCCCATGATGACCAACTTCGAACAAAATTTAGGACGATCAAAGCCTCAAGCAGTCGCACAATTCAAGCAGCTGGAAAAACGTTTAGCTAGAGACGAAACCCTCGCTTCTAATTACAAGGCTTTCATCGACGAATACAAAGCACTACAACATATGAAAAAGTGCACAGAGCCGGACACACCGAGCTGTTTCCTGCCCCATCATGGAGTAATGAGACCTGATTCAACGACAACCAAACTTCGAGTGGTTTTCAATGCATCAGCAACCACGAGCACCGGACACAGTCTAAACCAATTGATGGAATGCGGGCCTAACCTACAACAAGACTTACAAGCTATGATTCTACGATGGAGGGCATTTGAATACGTATACACAGCGGACATTGAGAAATTCTACCGACAAATACGTATTCAAGAAAAAGACCAACACTTGCAGAAAATAGTGTGGAGAGATTCAGTCACAGAGCCGTTACAAGAGTTACAACTGACTACAGTAACATATGGCACCAAGTCCGCACCCTTTCTGGCAATGCGAACCATAAAGCAATTGGTCAAGGATGACGGCGCGCAGTACCCTTTGGCGGCGGCTATTCTCTCCAATCAACTATACATGGACGACTTACTAGGCGGATGTCACGACTTCATAACAGCACAGAAAGCTCAAGGTGAACTTATAACAATGCTGAAGGGCGGTGGGTTCAACTTACGAAAGTGGGCTAGCAACAAAACGCGCTTACTCGAAGGCTTGCCAGATGAATTGATAAGCCAAAAAATGATCGACTTCAAGGACGCAGACACAAACAAAACGCTAGGCATCACTTGGAACCCGCGCACAGATGAGTTTACTTACAAACAAATATCACTGTGCAACAAACGTGACGTCAACACAAAACGCACACTATTGTCGGACATATCAAAACTGTACGACCCACTTGGCTGGCTATCACCGGTTACAGTGAAAGCCAAACTAATTTTTCAACATGCATGGTCAACAACAACGAGCTGGGATGATGAACTCCCACCGAATATACAGCAAGAATGGGAACAATTCCGCAGTCAGCTCGCACACATACACCACATAACCATTCCACGCTGGGTCGGCAACACCCAAAAACCCTTCGAACTTCATGGCTTCTGTGATGCATCTGAGAGAGCTTACGGATGCGTTATATATTGCAAGTCCACTGATAAAGAAGGTCAACAGATGATCAGGCTAGTAGCAGCTAAAACAAAATTAGCCCCACAGAAAAATCCTATTTCTCTGCCACGACTGGAGTTATGTGGTGCATTACTACTAGCTCGCCTGATTGAAAAAGTTAGAAACTCGATCAACTCGCAGACAGTCACCATACATTGCTGAACCGACTCTATGGTGGTGCTTGGGGCTGGCTACATGGGGACGTGTGTCGCTGGAAGAGTTTCGTAGCTAATAGAGTCACACAAATAACTCAAATAACTCCATTCATCGTCTGGAAACATGTCAAGTCCGAAGATAATCCAGCGGACTGCGCAAGCAGAGGAATCACACCATCAGACTTAATAGGTCACGAACTGTGGTGGAAAGCCCCTACTTGGCTTCAAAACAACAACATACCCAAAAAAGAAATTTTTACAACGAACGAAGAGCAGAGGAAACTAGGTAAAATATGCGCAATACAAACAAAACAAGCGCCACTCATCGAGCAACTACTGCAAAAATACAGCTCAATGACTTATGCAACCCGAGTCATCAGCTGGATCATACGATTCATAAACAACTCGCGTGACGTAACTAGAGCCAACCGCATGTCACCCTTAACTACAGAGGACATAGTGCAGACTCAACACCCGCTCGTCAAAACTGCACAGAACAATGCCTTTGCCGAGGAAATAGCGTACCTAAACAAACATAATAGGGTACGGGCCACAAGCAAACTGTTGAGTTTGAGCCCTATACTAGACGCACAAGGCATTCTTCGAGTGGGAGGAAGACTTGAACATGCCAAGTTAAGCAACTCCCAAAAACATCCGATAATTCTACCAAACAATCACAAGCTGTCAGAGCTCTTGATTGACAAAGCCCACAAGAATACTCTCCACGGCGGTGCCAGGCTTACTTTGGGACACCTTCGTAACAAATATTGGATACTTGGCGGCATGAAACCAATCAAGAAGCAACTAAATAAATGTGTCACCTGTCATCGCTACAAAACGCAACGCAGTAATCAGCAAATGGCAGACTTACCAACACCTCGAGTTACACCGTCACGGCCATTCACACACACAGGCGTAGATTTCACGGGACACGTTGAAATAAAGGCTAACAAAGGTCGGGGCATTAAAACAATTAAGGCCTACATTGCGATCTTCATTTGTCTATGTACAAAAGCTACCCACCTTGAACTGGTGTCAGATCTCAGCACTGTAACATTCCTCGCAGCACTGAAGCGGCTATGCGCACGACGAGGAACGCCAAAACATATCTACAGTGACAACGGAACGAACTTCGTCGGAGCAGCAAAAGCACTAACCAAAGAACGCCAGGAAGCGATGCAGCTTCTAGTCAACGACGACCTCATTAACAGAACTTCCGAGGATGGCATCGAATGGCACTTTAACGCCCCATCTTGGCCAACCGCGGGAGGATTGTGGGAAGCTGCAGTCAAGAGTATGAAACACCACCTTAAACGAGTTCTTGGTGACCAAAAGCTTACGTACGAAGAATTTAATACTTTACTAGCACAAATTGAAGCCTGCCTCAACTCGAGGCCACTTTTCGCTCTAACAAACGACCTCGACGACATCGATTACTTGACACCAGGCCACTTTTTAGTCGGTGGACCGGTACTGGCACCTCCGATGACGTCAGAGGGTGATAACAGTCAGTTAACTTTACGATGGCGCTTGACAAAAAACATGTACAAAGAATTTTGGAAGAAATGGTCCAAAGACTACCTACAAACGTTACAGCTACGAGGAAAATGGCAAACCCCAACACACAACATTGAAGTGGATGACGTCGTCCTTATAAAGGAAGAACAAGTGGCTCCCGCCCGATGGTTATTAGGGCGAGTTATAGAGACGCACCCTGGACCAGATAATTTAGTACGAGTCGTCACGCTCAAAACAAAATCCAACATAATGAAGAGACCCGTAACAAAATTGTCCCGGTTACCCATTGAAACAGAGAACAATACCAAAAACAAACCAACAAAACTATCAAACAATAAACAACCAGAGGCGACTTCATCAACATCACAACGACAACGTCGGGTGAGCCCTAGACAGGAACGGAAGGGAGTTTCCAGCTGTAACGTCCTCAAGTACCTAAGCACATTACTAATACTCATGGTTACGTGCGTGACACCGTCCATGCAACAACTCGTCAATGTAACAATCCTAGACCCTACCCGTCTGGGTTCCTTCTATCTGGCAGAATCTTGATGATCCGAAATTTATTTGGCATAACACACTTGGCATAATCTTCTTTAAACGAATATTTTTAAGGCATAAAAATGATTTAATATAGTTATTGTTTGGCCGAATGTTTGTATTTCCGAATTTACAATGGCATACTTTTAAGATGGCAGAATTTTATTTGGCATAATTACCTTTGGCAATGTTCAAATTTCGCACAATTTCACTTGGCATATTACGAAGATGGCAGAATTTAATTTGGAATAATTTTATTTGGCATTATTGCCATTTCTATAAAATTGCATTTTTAACCAAACATTCAAATATTGTCTTAAAAAGTCAATATGATGGGCTACAAAACTTAGTGACAGAAACGAATCGCTCCAAAACCGACTTTACGTAGTCTTGTCTGCCCTACCCCTAGAGTGTAATTTAAAATCGCGTAGGCGCGGAGGGGCGAGGCGGCCCGCGAGTTGAGGAGCAGGTTGTTGTAACACTCGCCGCCGCTGCTGAGGCTGGCCGGCTAAGCCGGCCAGCAAGCCGAAGCTGCGGTGGTGAGCGTTAAACACATCTGCGACGATACTCGCGTGGGACCGCCGGAGCCCCGCAGCGCCGGAGCCGTGACAGAAACCATGCCTGCTGCATGTTGCATGCTTGCTTGCATGCTGCATGCTTGCTTGCATGCTACATGCTTGCTGCATGAATGGTGTATGCTGGTTTGCATATTGTATGCTGGTTTGCATGTTTGCATATTGTATGCTGTGTGTGAGACTGCACAAACAGACTCACGATGTCCGCGATTACGCGGAGCCCTAATCAAAATAATATTTGTTCAATCGACAAAGTGAAAACACCTATTAGATACATTTACCATCACGTTGGTACCGGTGATGTGACGTAGTCCCTGGTCACGTCGTATCTGAGTGGGGTGTAAGTATAACTGTGGTTTGTGTGGTGTATGTGTAGTTATGTAAGATTCGACGGTTCCATGGACGCCCACAGCGCGCACCGTCGACTCCAGGATCAAACCTTCAGATCCCACACGTGGCACCTTTCACCAATGTCCAACTGAATTTTATCCCGGTTTGCTAACCCAATCGGGGATTCACAATAGTCCAGCACTAAATTTAGGAATTTACCGGCCTTCAAATGACACAAAAAAGGCCGGACATAACCAACAAATCACTCGCGGTCAAGACCCAAAATGGCGAGATTTCTCAATTTTCACTCAATTATCAACAAAATATCAAACACCGATCAGGATTGTATCGGATTACCATTAACTCAAAGTTTCAATCAATAATTACACGACAGCCGCGTGCACCAAATTACAAGACCACGGAAGCGAGTTTTTTCCCAACCAAAATTGCACTGACAAGCAAAACGTCATCGCACAGATTCGCACAGACAACGAAACGTAATCTGTCAAACGTCAAAAAGGTGCGTTCAGAAACTTGGTGGATGAAACATGCTGGTTTGCATGTTTGCATACTGCATGCTTGTTTGCATACTGCATGCTTGTTTGCATAATGCATGCTTGCTGCATGCAAGATGTATGCTTGTTTGCATGTTTGCCTCCTGATTACAGGAAAATAAAAACCACATGTTCACAATCAACTGTTTTAATGAATTTTCTGTGATGTGGATGTGATAGATGAGTATTTCCATTGTTATGCATAAGAAATGTATGCCAAAAGATTATTCTAACTGTAAACTTTCTGAGATATGATAGTTCTGCTTTTAGTGACTATCGATATAAAATTTATGCCAAGAGATGATTCTGGCTGTGAACTTTCTGCGCTTAGATGGTTCTACTTTTAATTTTTATGCACATGAAATTTATGCCTAAAGATGATTCCGACTTACAAAATTATGAGTTTTAAATGTATGATAAATGAGTGCCTGCCAAACGATTTTCTGCGAAATGAAGTTTATGCTATCCGCTGTTATGCAAAGTAATATTATGACATAAAAAGTTCTGCTATAAAGGGGGGACCCGCTCTCTTTGGTGTCCTTGATGACAAATTTGCCGAAAAATACCACAACGACATCAAACTACTACACAGCAATGAAGACCACTTGCTCAATCTGTACAAACAACATACATCAATAATCGAAGGGGAATACAACCTCCTGAAGAGGAACGAGCAAGTAATGAACCGACAGTTCATCGTCATCAACAAAAGTCTCAGAGACTCGCTGCAACAACTGAAAACCGAACAAGACCAAGCAACATTCTTTACTGCTACAGCACTTGCCGCAAACATGATGGTAGCAAACTTGCGGAGAATACAAGACATGTTGATCAACCTAGTTACAGATCTTCGCCACGGCAAAGTCGACACTCATTTGCTGAAACCCGATGCATTCGAAAAACAGTTGAACATCATATCGGGACAAGTACCAAAAGGATTATCACTACCCTGCTCAAACAAATTCAAGTGCATCCGGGAAATGTATAAACTAGCAAGTGTGCAAGGAAAACTAACTGAAGAATTTATTATTTTCGAAGTGAAAATCCCGCTAGTAGCAGACGAACAATATGAACTAATCGAAGTCATCCCAATCCGCAACATAAAGGGACCCTCCATGATTAACATTATACCAACAACTCAATACATAGCCGTTAACTTGAAAATGGGCATGATGATATCACTGGATCAACAACATCTATCATCATGCACACAAGTAAACACAAATCAGCTGCTTCTATGTAACCTTGACTAACCTATTTACGGCATAAAAGCAGTAACAAAAATGTGCGAAGCTGACATAATAAACAATCGAGGAGTATCAACCTGCCGCACTGAGGTATCAAGTTGCAGCAACGAATGGAAAAAACTACACAGCAAAGGGGCTTGGTTGTTTACGTGTTGCGAGGAATGCACTATGCGCATTTTCTGTCCAGCTGGAATTACGTCACAAACACTACAAAATACAGGCATAATCACTTTAGCGACAGGTAGCATAATGCGCGGCGATAAACATCTAATTCATGCGCACTACAATATGCAAAGCTCAATGGATTTAGGAAATGAGCAAGAGATCGACGTACCAGAGATAAACCTAAACGAACTATTAAGAAGCAACAGTCAAATTACAAACATAACAAACATGGAAATTGAAACACATGAAGAACAACTGAAGGGTCTTAAGAGAAAAATTGAGCTGGTTAAAGAACAGCAAGACATCCAAATAGTTAGTTCCGTGGAGGCGGCGCAACATCACTATGTCCTGTACGGTTGTATGATAACCTGTGCAACAATATTCAGCATATGGGTATACTTTCAAATAAAAGCACGCTGCCTCTGTCTACCTCAAGGAAGCAGAACAGCAACGCAGGCGCACCAGGAAGAGATCGAGATGTTACCAAGTCATACTCAACGGGATCTTCCTGGGAAAGGACAAACAAATGCACTAGAAGAGGCCCCCGGACATCTTCCTAACCGCAACAAGGTGGATCGCGAAACGTCGCCAATACCCGCTAGCGGCGAGCGTAGAACCTGCTAATAACTTTATTTATATACTTTGTGATAATACAGTTTATTTGTAATTTGTACTTTTATAGTTGGCAGGATGTACGAGCATCGCCACATGATATTTATTGTTTTAGTTTTTACCTGAACTAGCAGTTGCTAAATTCACAGATTTATTTACATTCGCTGACTTGGCTATTACGCCCGCCACAAGTCACCTACTTTTTGTATTATATATTTTATCTACACCCGTGCTATAAATCCTCTATAAAAGTATCTGAAACAGTTAGCTTATGGCCAACATTAAAACAGCCAGTGTCATAATAACCATTATAACATCCAAACGGGTGTTATAATGTTGTACTGAATTTCATTATGCAACTCGTTTTAAAAAAAGAACATTTTCTAAGCACGTGCGATTCACTAGCACAGCAACGTAATTAAAAAAAAAAACTTATAGGTTAATTCGAATTCACGTCGTACCCCGCCATCTTTGTTCGATATTTGGATATTAGTATTGCACTAAGTACTTAGTTGTTTACAAAAATGAGTGATACAAGCTTTGTGCATTTTAATAATTGTACAATCCAAAATGTTAATGATTATGTTATTACCTATACATAGTTTGTTTGTATTAAATACTCAGCAATTAAACTTTCCATGAATTTACATAGACTTCTTACAACACTGCAACACCCTATGGTTTCAGAACCTTTTATGGAGGATTCATATCATGGATGTAGATAAAGTCTTGTATGCAACTGTACATAATTAGGTATTAAAACACTCATGTGATACTATTATCACACTCGGCTTCGCCTCGTGTGATAAACCCACATTCGTGTTTTAATACCCCTCATTATACAACAGTTGCATAAATAACTATTAATGTTTTACATAATAAACGGTCAATCATTTACGGACACAAAACAGTGATTTTATTCCCTGTACACATCCCGTGTGATTCGTCCATCTACATACAACATCTCAGTGTGCGGAGCTGCTGCCCGTACAGTGATGATGATGATAATGATTGTGATAACGATGATGGTGATTGTGATGGTGATTTTGATGGTGATTGTGATGGTGATGGTGATTGTGATGGTGATTGTGAAAGTGGCGGTGATTGTGATGGTGATAGCGATGGTGATTGTGATTGTGACAGTGATGGTAATTGTGATAATGATGATGGCGATTGTGATTACGATGATAATGATTGTGGTAACGATGATGGTGATTTTGATGTTGATGGTGATGGTGATTGTGATTACGATGATAATGATTGTGATGACGAGGATGGAGATTGTGATGACGAGGATGGAGATTGTGATGACGAGGATGGAGATTGTGATGATGATGATTATGATAGGTAGTGATTTTGATGGTAATTGTGATGGTGATGGTGATGTGTGCGTAATCCTGGCAAAATGTTGTGGATTTGAGAGATGAGATCATAAAAAATAATTAGTGTATCATGAGGAGCAATTTGTTTAATAGTAGCAAAATTTGTGTGAATTGTAGTTTTAAAGTTATTTGAGAAAAACACATTTTGCTGGAGTAACGTTTGAAACATTATCCTGGCAAAATCGATTTTCAAAAATTCGTTCAGCCCGGAACCAAATACATGATTAGATAGCTTTTGTTGCGTAGTAAATGTTTGTAAATAGCAAAATTTGTGTGTGGTATGGTTCTTGAGTTATTTAAGATTTTGCTGCGGTAACGTTTTGGGATTTCCCAGATCTCGAAAACGGCTCAACGCAGAAGATTGAAAAAAATACCAATAAGAGACCTTAATTTGTTTAAATTAGTTTAAACATTAGTTTTTGATTTGGTTGTCGTAAACCAATGGAATTAAATGGTTTCAAAAATCAGATAAAAATGGATTTGCAAGTAAACCAAAACACTTATAACCAAATAAACAGCTGTAAAAAATACCTATGGTAGACGCTTATAAAGGTCAGGAACATTAGATTCTGTAACTTTACACGATATGATTTATATAAGATAAAAATGATAAGATAAAAATAAATTTGATTAATTTTAGACCAGTCGTACTTTAGCAAGAAAATACGCAGTTCCCAAAACATTAAGAAACGTGGCATACTTTAAACTAATTAAAATGATTCATGAACATGAATTCCTGTTAATTTCAGCTTTCAATTACGGCTGTAATGAAAGTTATATCAAAATCAATAATATGTCAGAAATTCTCTAATAAGCCGACCAAATTAAAAAGGTCACGTAAAAGCGACCGCACCGTACGTGCGAGTAGTCTTCGCAAATTAGCAACTTAGTGACCGATGTTTCGTACAGTTAAGCAGAAAAATGTTATCCGTGAAACCGATTTCTTTTTAATGTTTGAAGTGCAGGTACCATATTAGACATTTCTACTAGTTTTCTATTTTATAAATGAAAATCATGTTAATTAATAGTAGTTTTAAACAATTTAATGGATCATATGTAATTATTTAAAGTCAGTGACTTTATAAACTAGATTTACGCGATCGAGACATTACTCGAATTTTAGTATGACACGCACTAAGCAACACACAGAGCAAGACAGAGCAACGCGCGTCGCTGCGTGCGAAACAGCTATATGCGTTGTCTTGCTTACTCTTTACCTGTGAGTAGTTGAGTACGCTCTGTGGCTACGCTCGCTCATCCGACCTAACCAATGAAACAATCAGTCGTAAACCAATTGTTTTGGAGTGAAGTGCTTTCTTGTGGTTTATGTGCGACGACTTCTTTGGACGATGTGAGTATTTGTTTTTATTTTGTTCGTTAAATCAGTATAAAATAGTACCATATCGCCATCTTTGATTTTTTAAGGCTGGGGTATCTGCTAAATTAGCAACCCTATTTGTGGTGGTTCAAACTTCGTTTGAAATACTGTTAGAATAAAGTTCTAATCGGCTTGCACTACAAAGTGGTTGTTATGTCAGTCACTCCGGGCCGAATACTGCGAAATGAGTGGGTTTTATTTAATTGTAGCCTAATAGATCGTTAGATCAAAATGCAAATTTACACTTGTAAATTACAGTACAAGTTGTAAAGTAAGGTACACTTTTTGAAGAAAAAACCGACAAATATTAGTATGAAAAAAAAACTAGAACTTAATGCCGTTTAGGAGTAGTTACGAAATCTCAAAGAAAAAATGCTTCACTTTGAATATTTTTTTCATATAGTAATAATAAAGTTAGAATTATTTCAATTGTACAAATTAAAGTTTAGAGTCTAATAAGCACATTTATATTCACTCATCAGAGGAGTTACATGGAGAAATCTCGTTAGCAGATACCACCCCCTTAACGGAATTTCTGGCATATTGGTAATTGACGATCTCAACCACGAAAACGACACCCTTTTTAATCTGCTAAAATGTTATTTCGCACAAAAGTCTTGTGGAGGCTGAAGTTACTGTACACCTACAGTCTTTCTGCACAAATGGCGAGCGCCAGTGTACCTACTAGATCTTCGAAATAATAATGAAAACACTGTAATTTGATTGTGTAAGTCCAAGTCTTAAAAACCGTTTACGTAAAGTATGTTGTACATAGAAGCTGTTGGTAAACCTTTATTAATAAATAAATAAGTAATTTAAAATGTGATTTGTGCTTTGCTTTTTTTCAGTCGCTTGCACTTCGTGGCTTCGGGAGCAGAATATGCAAGCCACAAGTCACACCGTTGTTCGTGTCAGTTCATTTCATATTCAGAACATCACACATACCAGTGAAGTACCAGCAGGTATAAGGAAATGGCAGGCCGAAAAGGCAAAGTGCCCCTACACGACCTAAGAGTTGTGTTCTCCAAATACAAAGATATATTTAGTGCTTCTATTCCCCCAATCTCAAATGTAGTTTATGACCACATACAACAAGAACTGCGTCTTCAGTTTAATCACGAAGTCAGCAAAGCAACCCTGCAAATATCTGCGAAGAGAAATAAAGTTTTATTTTTCAATTCTCCTGGAGATTGTGAATATAATCGAAGACAATTGCATGCAGTTGTAGAAGCTTCTTCTGTTTTAACAGTTTCTTTTGAAATGACTAAATATGAATACTATAACATTGCGCCTATTGAATCACACCATCTCGAAAAAAATAAGTGGACCAACGAAATGCAGGATCATATTTATTTTAAAACAGATTTAGAATGCACGTTCTCCTTTAGAAACAATTACGTGCCTACTGATCTTAAAAATAACAACATAACATGTACAGGAAGTTGTACGCAATGTAAAGCTAGTCTGTTCTTGACAATATCCCCTGGAACAGCCGAAGATTCTTATAAAGTAACGCTTCATTTAAAAAATATGAAAAAAGGCTATCGGCATGACCCTCGAATTAAAAATAAATTAACTTCACATCGAGTTAATCTGCTCAGAGAAAAACTTAAAAACAATAAGGCTTTAAGGGTACAAACTACAAAATTTAATGGCCGATAAAATTATGAGCATGGATAATCCAAAAGAACCGCCAACTTTACCTAAATTACAAAATTTTAGGAAATACCGTCATGAAGCTAGAAGCGCTCTTCACCTTGATAACAATACAATTTTATCACTGTATGCTATGGCCTGTAGCCCACCGTATGACAGTTTTATAAAAAAAATGTGTCTTGTTCCATTTATATTGTATTTTTGGACTACTGAGCAAAGTATATATTACGATGACATCTTGCAAGACAAATATAAAATCCTGTCTATTGATGCCACTGGATCTTTATTTAAACCAATAAAGCCACCTGACGCAAACGATTTTTTAAAATATAAAAATCCCAAACATGTTTTCTTATATGCCATCGTAGCATATACCTTGGGTGCTAGTGTTCCAATTTGTTATATGTGCTCTGACTCACACACAACAAAAACAATAGCCACATGGCTAAACACATGGCTAGACAGAAAAATCATTCCAAATGAAATAATTTGTGATGATTCTTCTGCTTTAATAGCGGCCATAACCAAAACTTTTTTGAAAATGGACTTGAATGACTATTTATTACAATGTTTTGCAATGGTTGAGGAAAAAAAGGCAAGATACCAGCTTGTTACATCAGACTTGATAAGTCTCATTTTTTTAAAAAACTATATACACAAAGTTGTTTTGACAAGACTTCCGAAACATGTAAATATTTTTATATCAATTGCATCAAATTGATACTACAATCACGATGCTATGACCAAGTAAAACTAATTATTAAAGATGTAATCACACTTTCTCTTCATGAATACATAAGTTCCGATCTTGATTATACGGGATCGAAATGTGAACAAGCATTGAAACGTTTGAACGTCCAAATAAAAACACATCTAAGACACACAGATGAAATTAATGAAAGTGAGGATAGTTCCGAAAAAAAAGATTTAGTTATAGAAGATGAAGAAACTGATAAACAGGGTGACTCTATGCCTTTGATAAAATATTATGATGACATAATGAATACAGAACTATTATATTTACAGTTAATTGATCATATACAAACGAAAAATCTTTTTTTTTTGCCGGAAATTAACAACACTCTTAAAAGACTTTTGAAAAAATTACCTATGTGGGGCAATATTATGACAGATTATTTTCCTGGAGCCAAAGACTATGCCAGCAGCTCAAATGTAGAAAATCATTTTAAGGACATTAAAACGATATATTTTGAGACCAAAGTTGAACGCGTCCGGGTAGACGAATTTCTTGTTCAACATTATAGTTTTATCAACGGAGCCATAAAATTAAGTTCTAGTCAAATTTTACACGAGAATACAAAACAGAACACAGAAGAACAGGCGTTAAAACTAAGTAACAAAAAGGAAAAACTAAAAAAAAATTATGAAAATTTTGAGAATTTCTCACGAAAACTAGTAAAAATTAGCGAACAACAAAAAAAATATATATTCTCATCAAAATTAAATGTATCTGATTCTGCACCGAAGTTAGTTGAAAAACAAGAAGAGGGGAACCTAATTGATACGTCAGATTTCGATATTCAGTCAATTTTTCAAAATAAACCTATAGAAGTTGAGAACTGGCGGGGACTTACCTTACCCACTCCTAAATCAAAAAAATCCACCCCCATATACATATTACAGAATGGTAACGTCGCATATTCTAATTTAAACCAAAACAGGGTACTTATAACAAACACTTGTGCTTTTGATTCCCTCGCGCAAGCATTCGGTGTAGCTTATCAAGACAGGCCTGCTTTCAGAGAAATAGTAAATAGTGCTAGCGATGATTTAACAACATTCCTTAAAGTATTGTCAACTACGAAAAAAAGAAGCAAAAGATTATATGACCTTCGTGACAAACTATTGATTGACATTTTTGATAAAACAAAGTCACAGCTAAATATTATCAATTGTGAATGTAATATAACACTGATTTTAGAACAAGTATTCAGGAGCAACATTTACTTTTCTGCCATCAGACAAAGATGTTGCACAAATATCACATGCTCAAGTCAGCTAAATCAAAAGAAAATTGATTGCAAGTATATATCTTTGAATATAAATATTATAACACAAAAGGGTATTAATTTCTTGGAAGAATCTGCCACATCGTGTATTGATAATGATAATGTTTCATTGTGTCCTGTGTGCGAGACAGGAAATGTGCATTTTACATATGAATTAAAACACTTACTTTTTTTCGAACTACATGACATGTATCTTAACCTAAACGATATACCCATTAATATAGAGTTAAATAGCCAACAGTATATGATTTTGGCAATAATTGATTTTGACGCACCATCAAGTTCCACATTGATTGGACATTACAGAGCATACTGTTACAGAACGAAAACTAAACAATATGAATGTTACGATGATCTGTACTGTAAACTACAGAAATGCAAAAACTCCATAATACCACATCTAATTATATATTCATTAGTGTAGGTAATATAATATTTCTAAACCTTAAAGGCTGGAAGCTTACAACAGTTTGGTACTTTTATACAGTCCCAATGACCACACAAAACTTTATTGAATTATGTAGGTACTAATCTGTGATTAAGAGCGATATTTTGAAATAGGTAACATGTAAAAGTTATTTATTTTTATATAATTGTTGTAAGATTTTTATTATATTGTTGTTATCTCATGTAAACGTTTTATGATTTTAGACAATTGTGCAAGATAGACAAACCGATAATACCTATTTTGTTAAATTTTTCATTGAATGTGCTCTAAGATCTTCGCACATTACATCGACGCAGACTCCATTCAAACTCAATTCACACTGTGGCATTGAAATGTAAGCTTTCTATCGTGTTAACTTCAGTTAAAACAAGTGCAGGACGTTGACGACGCGTGGTTCACAAGTTGCTCACCTGTGACAGTCACATAATGTTGTAATGTTGAAATAACCACTCTAAGTAACACGTTACGAAGCTCACATTTAAATACCATACTGTGAGTCGAGAGGGAATGGAGTCCAGCTACCTACCTACGTTATTAGTAGGTACCTATCTCCCTCATAGGGAAAATTGTACAAACTATGAATCAACATTGTGTATTAAGTTTTAAGCATTGGTACAAACAGAAAAACATATGACCAAATATTAAAATTAAGTAAGATCTCAACTGTGATTTTATCCTAAAAATGTTAATGCTAAGGCAAAGATATATATAATTTGTATGAGACTGATTTTTAAATAAAAATAATGAATCATGACCATTTTATTATTTTTACTAACCTGACCAGCAAACTTTTGTATGCAACTGTACTAACAAAACATCCGTATTATCCTATTCATTTAAGATGGTTACGCTTATGTATGGTACGGCCGCTTTTTCGTGACCTTTTCGATTTGGTCGGCTTCTTAGAGGATTGCTGACATTTTCTTGTTTTTGATATAACTTTCATTCCAGCCGTAACTGAAAGCTGAAATTAACAGGAATTCATAGTCATGAATCATTTTAATTGTTTATAGTATGCCAAGTTTCTTAATGTTTTGGGAACTGCGTATTTTATTGCTAAAGTACGACTGGTCTAAAATTAATCAAATTTGTTTTTATCTTCATAACGTGTAAAGTTATAGAATCTAATGTTCCTGACGTTTATAAGCGTCTACCATGGGTATTTTTTACAGCTGTTTATTTGGTTGCAAGTGTTTTGGTTTTCTTGCAAATCCGTTTTTATCTGATTTTTGAAACCATTTAATTCCATTGGTTTGCGACAACCAAATCAAAAACTAATGTTTAAACTAATTTAAACAAATTAAGGTCTCATATTGGTATTTTTTTCAATCTTCTGCGTTGAGCCGTTTTCGAGATCTGGATAATCCCACAACGTTACCGCAACAAAATCTTGAATAACTCAAGAACCATAGCACACACAAATTTTGCTATTTACAAACATTTACTACGTAACAAAAGCTATCTATTCATGTATTTGGTTCCGGGCTGAACGAATTTTTGAAAATCGATTTTGCCACGATAACGTTTCAAACGTTACTCCAGCAAAATGTGTTTTTCTCAAATAACTTTAAAATTACAATTCAAATTTTGCTACTATTAAACAAATTGCTCCTCATGATACACTAATTATTTTTTATGATCTCATCTCTCAAATCCACAACATTTTGCCAGGATTACGCACACGATGGTGATTGTGATAGTGACGGTGAATTTGAAGGTGATAGCGATGTTGATGGGGATTGTGATTATTTGTGATGGTGATTATGATTGTGATGGTGATTGTGATAATGATGGTGATAGTGATGGTGATTGTGATAATAATCGTGATTGTTATGGTGATTGTGATTATTGTGATTGTGATGGTGATTGTGATAATTAGAGATGCAACGAATATTCGGCAACTATTCGGTATTCGGCCTATTCGGCCAGTTTTTTCAGTATTCGGTATTCGGCCGAATAGTTAGTAGTATTCGGCCGAATACCGAATACATAAAAACGTAGTAAATATCTTATAAAAGGAAATAAAAAAAAGCAATTTAATCGAAACATTTAATTATCCAACAATCATTAATTGCGAAACTTGGAATCTTTACTGAAAACTTCAAAATATTTCCAAATAGGAGACTTTTTATTCACAACTAAAGCCATTTTAGACAAAGTACATTTAAAACACTGCACGTTTTAACACGATTTACCGGCTACTGAGCCAAATACTTCCCGCCCCGTCACCGCCGCACGCACCGCATCTAAACGTGTCGTTACTTGTTAGCGTCGACGTCAATTGTACTGGATCACCCGCCGAATATTCGGCGGCCGAATATTCGGTATTCGGCTGAGAGCGCCACCGAATATTCGGTATTCGGTATTCGGCCAAATCACTATTCGTTGCATCTCTAGTGATAATGATAGTGATGGTGATTGTGATAATGATGGTGTTGTGATAGTGATGCTGATTGTGATGATAATAAATTGTGATGATTATGAAATTTGGCACATAGATTGTTTATAACCTGGAATAACGTGTAGGACACTATTTATCCCTTTAGTAGGTATGATTCAGTGGGACAGTTACCGAACTGCACGCGGGCGAAGCCGCAGGCAATAGCTAGTTTAAACATAAATGTTTTAGGACCATGACAACAAATATAAAAAAATCACAAAAGTAGGTAAGTAATAAAAAGTCGACATTATTTGTTCTAACTAATTTAGTTTATGAACTGCATCTAGGAATTGCTAATGGATTGCTTATGAACATCAAATAAAAATATAATTATCAAATTAAAAAAAAAAACGTGGTCTTATTGTCAACGTAAGAAAATGGTTTTCAATACAATTCCTCGAAAACTGTTCCATAACGCACTACGATTAGGTACAACATGCTATGTATTTCACACGCGTGCGATTTTTTCCACTTTCACTATGAAAATTGCCACAGATAACTATACCTATACTTAGTCCAATGCCTATAGTCTCAGGTGAATGTTTTTTCTTTATTTCGGCAAAGCACTACGCGTCTTTACGGCATAAATATTTTTTGAATATTCAAATTGTGTTTATAAATACCTACCTAGAATATTATCATAGATAAACATGATTATTAAAAACTAATAGTTACTTGTATACACAAATTAACATTTATTTGTTTTTGGTTTGGTTTTTGCACAACACCCAAGAAAAAGCACGCCTAAGTCCGCCTCTGTACTTTGTGCTTGAAGTGTTAAATAAATAAATAAAAAGCAAAAAATATTTGATAAAAGGATTCAAAAGTATAAGAGCGAATGTGAGTTCGACTACCATGGTGCAAAGAAGATGTTTAGATCATTGATGGCCAAAGCGAAGAGCATTAACAAATAGGTATATAATATGGAAAAAAATACATAATGTTTAAAAATAAATGTGTACTGTTTTTTTCCTGAATTTCCCAAAAGTGCTAAGTATATTTTTGCAGCATTTTTGGGAAAAATACTATAATTTGTTCAAAATAAAGGTGGCAACCCTATTTGACGTTGTCGGACTTTTATTAAACAATTTGCTAAGTTCAAAATTGCTCCTGTTCTGCCCTATCTTGATGAAGTTAAGGCAGAATAAGAGTAATTTTGAACTTACTCTTATTAAAGCCTCTTTACAGCTGAAGAGACTTAACTTGTCAATGTTTTCGTTTTTTGTGTATGACGTTTGAGTTTTGTCTGTCACTGTTCAACTTGTCATCTAAATACATTTTCTTCAGATATTATATTTACTTTTATTCCTATTAAAAGCCTCTCATCGTTCCTGCAAACGCTTCACCGCAAAGGCAGTACTCTGCTACAGGTTATGTGCTAGCGGAAAAGTGGATTTGTGCGAAAAAGTGGAAAATTTAAGTACAAAGGTACAAATTATACCACTTCAAGGCAAGAATAACTGGGATACCTGGAAATATAAAATATCCATCCTGCTTAGGAGCATACCAGATGCATTGGATATTTTTTATTTTATTTTATTTATTAGGGAAAACAAACAGTGACACATTACATTAATATAAAAAAAACAATAATAACAAGTATGAGTAAATGTGTTACCAACAACATTTTCCACGGAATACATTAAAAATACAAGCTTTACAGACCATGCAAGTTTAGACCTACAAACTAAAATAATTTATAAAATATTGGTGTTATTTTTTTTTTTTATAAGTATTTAATTTATAATTTAAAACTATTACTATATATTTAACTAATTTAACACAGAAAAAATAAATAAAAATATATGCCTAATCAATGCCAAGTGTTTTCATAATTACATTTTTAAATTTACCAGCAGAGAGAGCAAACATGTCAACATCAGTGAAAAGTTTGTTGAATTTGCCGGTAAGTCGACGCAGAGGTGCCCGCATACCTGCGTTATTATGACACGAGCTAACGGCAAACAGCGGCCGTGCACGCACCCCGCGGCATACTGTCGTTCTAGGAACGATGTAACTTATTTTATTACGAACATCAATACAGTCATACACATTATTACACAAATCAAACAAAAATACCATTTCCAAGAGAGTGCGTCTAGATTTCAGATCAAGTAATTTATACTTTTTAAGTGAATCATTATAAGATACAGATGTACAAAAGCAACGGTAATGCATGGCTTTTAGAAATTTTCTTTGAACCTTTTCAATACGATCTGAGTATTTATTGTAAAAGGGATTCCACACCGGCACTGCATATTCAAGCTGTGATCTGATAAGAGACTTGTACAGATATAAATAGGTAGATGGGCGTTTAAAGTCCTTCGCGGACCTCATCACAAAACCGTACATTCGATAGGCATTATTGACCACTTTATCAATGTGGGCATCAAGGTGAAGTTTATCGTCGAGAAGAATCCCGAGATCACGGACAAGTGATACCCTTGATAATGAAGTACCGTCTAATGAGTAAGGGTACTTGAGAACATTCTTATTTTTCGTGAAGCTGATACAACAGCACTTAGATATACTCAGCTGCAGTTTATTAATCTTGCAATACTCAATAAAGCGATCTAAATCCTCCTGTAGTAATCCGCTGTCCTGCAAATTTTTGATGGGTCTGTAAATCTTGAGGTCGTCAGCATAAAGCAGGACTTTAGAGTTTTTAAAACAAGTCGTGATGTCATTTATAAATAATATAAATAATAGAGGTCCTAAAATCGAACCCTGAGGCACACCGGAACTCACATCAATAGTAGTGGCAGAGCTGAAACCATTAATTACAACTCTTTGAGTTCTATTCGTGACGTATGAAGTGAACCATCGAAGTAAATCACCACGTATGCCGTTAAATGATATTTTATTCAGGAGCAACTCATGGTCAACCTTGTCGAATGCTTTCCGAAAATCCGTATAAATGGTGTCCACTTGAACACGAGAATCCATATTGTTAAATAAGTAATCCGTAAAGGCCACCAAATTAGTTGTAGTTGATCTTTTTTTGACGAATCCATGTTGTTGCTGGAGAATGCTGTGATGTAAAACAGGATATACTTTATTGTGGACTAACCTCTCGAAAAGCTTCGGCAGTGCTGACATAATAGATATTGGACGATAGTTCTCAACATCTTGCGTGGAGCCCGACTTATAAACTGGTGTTATATTAGCGCTCTTCCACACCTCGGGGAAAATTCCTTGTGCCAGTGATTTATTAAATATAATGAGTAAGGGAGCACAAATATTTTCAGCAGTAGCTTTAAGAAAAGTAACTGGTAGGCCGTCCGGACCAGGACCTTTTGTTGGGTCTAAAGTTTTAAGTGCACTTAATATCTCCTCTTTACTCAACTCTATTCTACTAATGAGGGAATTGTGCTCAGAAGAATTATAACACGTTGGAACATTACATCTTAAAGTTGGTTGTTCATAAACTGAATTAAAAAATGCAGAAAAAAAGTCACAAATCTCTTCGGGATCATTAGTGCTCTTGTTTTTGTATGTCATGTTAGAAGGGATTCCTGCAGAAGACTTCCGGTTCGCAATGTACGTCCAGAAATATTTTACATTATCGCGGATGCCGTCCTCAACAGAATTCATGTACTTTTTGTAGCAGTTTGTGCATTCGTCATGAAATCTGGATCGGTATAGAGAGAACTGTTCATAATCAGAAATATTGTGATAAATCTTCCATCTAACCCAGGCTTTAACCTTGTTTTTATATATATGTACCAGAGATGGCGAAAACCAAATCGGGAATTTCGGAGATTTAGAATTGACTAGTGGAACATAAGATTTTATTAAGCCAAAGATAATATTATAAAATGTATTTAATGCTATGTCTACGGATTGTTCTGACCCAATCTGCTCATTCCAATTGATTTTACTTAATTCCTCATTTATCTTCTCATAATCACCCTTGGAATAATTAAACCTTTTCAATGACTTTCGAATCATGGTTGTTTGGGAAGATTTATATGGTATTAATACACAGAAAGGTGGGTGGTAATTGTCTAGTTGCAGTAAATAGTCAGTGGGGGGGAAAACAGAGCAATCATGGTTACTGATGGCCAGGTCTAATAATTTTCCACTCAGATTCTTGACAGTGTTGTACTGATAGGCGTTAAGGTATGACATAAATACTCCAAGATGTTCACAAATAGAAGAATTACCACTACAAATTAGTCCCGATGATTGTACATCTATACATATAATAAAACAGTAACGAAAGAAAAACTGTACATTGAGAATTTTCGAGAAAATATAAGTGGCTTTTGTTAGAAAAACGTAACTGATGACAAAAAGTGACTTTTTAGAATTTTTGTCTGTTTGTCTGTTTGTCTGTGTGTATGGTACGGCTTCACGCCAAAACTACTGCATAGATTGAATTGAAATTCGGCAAAAATGTTCTTTGTAAACCAAGGAAGGCTTTAGGCTACATATTATCACGCCTTATGTTATGGGAGGTAAGCAATATTGATTTTAAAAGGTTTTTGTTCGTAATTGAATGGACAAAATAATTGAATGCACAAAATAACATGTTAATAAAAAATTTACTCTAGGAACATAATAATCACGCTATTTTTATAAAGGAGCGGGGTATTAAACTTACTTATATCCATACTTAATATTATAAATGCGAAAGTAACTCTGTTTGTTTGCTACCTTTTCACGACTAAACGGCTGATCGGATCGTAATAAGATTTGGCAAGGAGATATATTTCAACCTGGAGAAGGACATAGGCTATATATTATTACGCTAATAACTTACGGGGTGAGCAATATTGCATTTTGTCAATATTATTTAACTGTTTGACAACTGACAACTGCCATAACATACGTTGCAATAGAACAGCTATTTTGAACCTTTAGTCACTAGAACAAATAGTCCGCCGGCGACAGCGACCGCCCTGTGAACAGTGTTTTGCAAGTTCGAGCCTCAGTCAAGACTCACTTTTTGTATTAATTTTGATGTGTTTAATGCTGTAAGATAATAACTTAGGTTCGCATGTTCGATCCCCATCCAGTTTTCGCTTTTTGTAACTAAGTATTTTGATTTTTTTTAAAGCTTTAAGGTTTCGAAATCATTACTACATAGTTTATACATACTTTTAGTTTTTTTTAACCATATAAACCACGGTTAGGGAATAATTTATTTCAATCAAAATTTATCTATATTTATTAATATAAAACTATCATTTAGTAAATCTGTAGACGTGGAGCTTTTGTATGCATGGAAAGCAAGTCGATCGCTTTCCAAGCATATATTTTAGCAGTTAAAATTGACTCCATTTTCTGAATCGCAGTGTTAAGATTATTATGAAAGAATGATAAATACTGTCATTCGCCCGTGTCAGCTGTGTAATGGAGTTGGGCAGGACACCTAGCAAGGCGCGGTGATCGTAGGTGGAGTAAAGCTGTGACCGGGTGGCGTCCTAGGAACGGAAAGAGCGTGGAACTTAGCACAAACAGAAGAGGCCTATACCCAGCAGTGGGTGAATTCAGGCTGTGGATGATGATGATGATGACGCATAACTTTTTCCAGAGAGGTCCGATTTGCATGATTCTTTTTTAGTGAAAAGCGTATATCTCAAAGTTGGTCCCATATAAAATTGAAAAAAATCGTGTTCGAACCCAAGTCATGCATTTCTGATTTTTCGGATTCATGTGCGTTTTGTATAATTATCACTTGCTTCGGTGAAAAAAACCATCGTGAGGAAACCAGCATGCCTGAGAGATATTTGTCGATGGCAAGTAAAACCAAGTCAGAGGCCCTTTTTTTTTTGGATGGGAAATCATCAAACGACTCCTCCCGCTCTGGGCGGAGCAGGAGGAAGTGTCAGACTTTTACTGACTAAAACCCATCCATGTTCCTTCATCGCCCTTTGTGTTCTGGGGCCACGGTATCTCTTTCGAACAGTCCCGCAACCCCGGCAGGCATCGATCCTTGCGGACCCTTTCCTTTTTGCCGACTCTCTTTGAGGCGCGCGTGGAACGCGAACGCGGCGTCGACACGGCCTGTCGTCATGAGACGGACGGACGGCGAGCTAAGCCATAGCCCGACGTCCACGGGTCCGCCCCTACGGTGGTCGGGCGACGGGATGTCCGGGGCGACTTCCACGGCGGCCGGGACGCTGTGAGGTTCTCTCCTTCTCACGTTCCGCCACCTCCTTCTCTAACATTACTGCTTCGCAGAAGGAGGTGACGGCGTCCCATTCCGTCTCGCTCCGGACCATGGCTTGAACCAGGGCCGGACGCGAGAGGTCGCCGCCGCCAATCGCCGCTTCGAGGACACGGCGGTGCTCCGCCCACGCGGGGCAAGCCTCTACCGTGTGCACCACCGTGTCCTCCGGTCGATCCTCGCAATGGAAACATCCGGGCGTTTCCTCCCGCCCGCTTCGGTGCAGGAACCTCCCGAAACAACCGTGTCCGGTGAGAACCTGCGTCAGGCGGAAGGTAAGGACGCCGTGGCGTCGCTCAAGCCACTCCTCAAAGAGGGGACTTATCGCCACTATTGTGGCTTGCCCTGCACGGGGTTGCGACAGTCGCTCTCTCCATGTTGCCATGAGATTCCGCCGGAAGTCTGTCCGCTGAGCGACAATTTTCCGCGGCAGCGGAGTTTCCCCCCGGCGTAGCGCCTCCAAGTCAGAGGCCATTGGACGGCATAAAAACTCTGACACCAGGTTAGGCACTAACCACACGATAAACAAGAAGAAGATCGTTCTTAGGCTCATTTCATGCTCTTGATGAGAACTTTAACTCTGGCTGGAGTATGACTGTCATCGATATTCTAACGATGGAGACGGAAGGCAGTTGCAAGAGGTTCTCAGAGTTTACAGCATCTATATCGTGTTTGTGCTCATTTTGATGAACCTTGATGAGAACTTTAGACCTGGGTGGAGTATGACTATCAAAGAAGGTCTGACGTTGGAGAGGGAAGGCAGTTGCGAGAGATCCGCAATAGTTTAATGGAGTTTTATCGTGTTTCGGCTCATTTTGTGTTCCTTGATGAGAACTTTAGACGTCATCGAGTGTCTAAGGATGAAAACGTAAGGCTGTCGAGGGAAGCCCTTATTTGGAAAAATATAAGTACATAGAATATTTTAGCGATTAACGCAAATATTTCTGAGAAATTAAATTGTTACCTACTTGAGTCTATAATAATATTATAAAGCTGAAGAGTTTGTTTGGATGGTTGAACGCGCTAATTTCAGGAACTACTGAATTCGTAGACAAGTTTACATCGTTCAAAATGATAGAATAGATATCATTTCTATAATGTTGATCGCAATACTCTTTGGTAGGAACGCTCACCATAGACTTAAGTGTAGGTTTTTTCTACAGACATTAGAGAACGAGTGATCGACTCAGTCGTGTCAACTTGGCTACCATTTTAGCGCTATCTACAATCGCTGAAACCGACAGGTTTACGATTGTAGAAAGAGAATCGATATGAAACGTTTGTAACTTGGCTATGCCTACTGGTTCGACTTAAAAGTATCTATTAGTGTTGGATAGCCCATTTATCGAGGAAGGTTATACGTTATAAAACATCACGCCACAACCAATAGGAGCGGAGCATCAAAGAAAAATATTGCAAAAAAACTGGTGATTCTTTTTGGGAATCTTTAACCGTTTACGCAATAATCATAAATGACGGAATTGTTCTTCTTAAAAAGTTAAAAAACAGTCCGCGATAACATAATGATGTCTATCTTTTAAGGTGGTCTCAGAATCTCTAACCTAGCCCTCTCTCTCTTTCTCTTATTATGTGACGCAGACGAAGTTGCGCGGGTCAGCTAGTTGTTACTACAGGGAGTCCAGTTAACATCAGGTAGATTGTAATCACCCAAGAGATAAAACTGTTCAACATTAGTGTCGCCAATTAAAGATTGCATGAGATCGAAGTATTGAACAAAGACAGATTCAGCCGTTCTAGGCGGTATATAGGCCGCTCCGAAGATCAGGTTCTTTCCCCTAGTTGAGCTGGGCAATTTAAGAAGAACGTATTCTAAGTTTGCCTCTAGAGTTACCCGAGGAGTAATCCTTACCGAGCGTAACCCCTTCAACACCGCTATGAGAACGCCACCTCCGTCTTTTTTATTGGTGGCTGTACGGTTTCGGTCACATCGATGTACTGTGTAGCGAGAATCTATGAACTCATTATCAAATATTTCAGGTGTTAACCAGGTTTCAGTTAGTATTATTATATCGTAACAATTTGCTAGTATATTCATGTATAAAATATGCAGTTTAGTGCGGATCCCTCGACAATTCTGATAATAGACAACCAAATTATCCGCCATTGAAATAGTAAATTATGCAATAAAATATCAGGCCAGCATTACACGTTTCAATTTTAAAATAGTGTGACAATAACAAAAGAGACAATAACAAATGTTTTAATTCAAACAAGTGCAGCAAGAAAAAGTTACATACAAACACATAATTCTGTAGGAAATAATTAAATATTAACAAAACTCTCCAATACCAAGCAGTGACTGTGCGAGCAGCACAGCATAATAGTTTAATCTTATTATACATTTGAAAACACTTACCATCAAGATACATTAAAAACATGCTTTCTCCTAATCTATACTTATAGCTGCCACAGTGCAAGAGGTGAGTAGCAGTTACGGTGGCAAAGATTACTATTTGAGCTTGAAGCAGCTGATACAAGTCTATTTTATATAAATTAATGTTGAAAAACGCTTTGGTTCCTACCCTATATCTTAAAATACAAGCCAGAGGAAATAAAATACAAGCCAGATGAAATAAAATACTTGCCAGATGAAATAAAATACTTATATACCTACTGATTACATGCAACCAAAACCATAACAGCATTACAAGCTTAATAGCTCTAAAATCTACTATATTTTTAATGTGGCCTGATCTTAGCGACGTCTTCTTGAGATCTAATTGCGAACGATTGTGCTCCTTCTTTTTCCCGAACGAGAATGGTACCATGTTTGACCCATAGAAACCGATAATTGTTCGCTTTAGCTGCGTCCCGGCACTCACGAAATAACTTTTTGTTTTTCAGAGTGAGATGTTCGTGCATATAAATAGGGACTGACGTACCTGATAAGCCCAGTTTTTCGGTGTTGAGTCCCTTATTTAACCGGTTTGCACTTAGAATATTATCCCTTAACATACGTGAAGTCAGTTTTACAATAATATTCTTGGGTTTATCATTATCTCGGTGGGCGTGTGGAACCCGGTGTATAGATGCTATGTCACTCTGCTTTAAATTACAATTTATAAAGGCACCAATGTTCGTCATGATTGCAACCAGGTCTTCATTACGCCTTTCAGGGATATTACATAATTCAATGTTGCAGTTTCGGGCGCTCTGTTCTAGGGTATCGATCTTAGCAACAAGTTCTGTTATCGTGCGTTTAGATTCAGTGTTCGTGTTCTCATGAATCTGTTTACTAAAATGAGCAACTTTTTTTGAGATATCAGACTGTTCATCACTAATAAACTGGATCGACTGCTTTAGACAGTCAATTTCTTTCGTGACATCATCATATTTAGTGCCCAATACAGAGACACTTTCTTTAATTAAAGATTGCTCAGCACGTAGTGATTGAAAGTCATTTTTAATATCTGTTGTGACCTGCGTAAGCGTGGCTAGGTCGCCTTTTATAGAAGCTACGTTGTCACATATCTTACTAATATTACTCTCTAAATCGCACCGCCATTCATTAAGGGTATTCTTAAACTCGGCTGCCAATGTTTTAATTGCTTGCGACCATTCCGATTCCGGTTGTTTACGTTTGCGCGTCGCAACATTTTTTTCATCGCTAGTTCCAGAGGTAACGTTTAGTTCCGAATCCGAGTGAAACTTATCAGGTGAGCGGATCATCTTAAACATATTAACCGGTAAGTAACTAAAATTCCGTCCGCTGAGTGGTATTTGGTGTTGTTATTGATCCACAGGTTGAGCTTAGCACTGTTATGAGTTTCACACCTTGTTAATTGTTCGTTGATTTCAAACAATCCAGAACTGCACTGTATTTGTTTTATTTTCACTTTGAATGAATTACAAACTGTTCTTATTATTTAGATAGATGATATGCACTAATACACCTCTAGTTATTGTGTTTTTCGTTCAATTATAACGTTTATTCACTTTTAACACTTTAAAAATCAGGGAGCAGAGTAGATCCAATGTTTACGAGGTCAGGGTTGCCAGCGAAAAAAAATATAGTAGAAGGAAGATGTACGAGACCCGTGTTGCCAGCAGGTGGAGGAGACGCAGAAGTTACTGCATTTAGAACGAAACTAGCGCGTTTTATACAGGCAGAGAATAATGCTATGATCCTGCTTTCAACAAATTTGAACGAAGATGTCGTTAGAAAGGTAATGTCACTTACATGTCCAAGAGAAGTATGGCTAGAACTACATCGGTTATTTGACGGAGATTATGAGAATCGATCTTATAATTTCTGCCTAGATTTCTTCGGATTTAAACTAAATACTTCTGATGATATGGCCACACATATTTGCAAATTGAAGACTCTCTGGTGTCAGTTGAATAGAGAGATTGGTAAAGATAATCACAATATGAAACTACCAGAAATATTCCTCATTTATAAAATTCTGGATACATTAGATCAGAAATACTTCGAATTTAAATCAAGTTGGTTGTTGTTAGCCAAAGAACAGAGGACAGTCGAAGGATTAACAAGTAACCTTTGCGCTCATGAGAAGTCACTTCAAAAGAAAAATGGTGAATCGAGTGAAGAGGTATTAGTGACGAGTACGACAAAGAATAGCACCATTCGTAAAGGAAAGAAGAATAAGGATAAGCATATTAGATGCAATTACTGCCATGAGATGGGACATCGAGTAAGATCCTGCCAGAAGTGGATGAAAGATGGTTGCCCGCCTAAAGACAGTAATAACAAGCCTTCTTCAAGTCAAAGTGCGAATATGGCTATTATGAGTGTGGATGTCATGGCATTCGTAGCGCAAGATAAAGAATCATGGTACGTGGACAATGGTGCGACTAGTCACGTGACCAACAGGAGTGACCTGTTCCAAACATTCCAACAGTTTGACGAGATCCAAGGTGTTACTACAGCGAATGGTAACATTGTTCAAGCAAGAGGCAAAGGAACAATATATTTGGAAGCAGATGTCAAAGGGAATATTGTTAACATAGCACTCACGGACGTTTGGTATGTACCAGAGATCCAGCGAAGTCTGTATTCTGTTTTAGCTATGCATGACAAACAGAGGAATAGCAAGTTCGTTTCGACCCCGGAAACTTGCGAAGTAATTTTGAATGGGGAAGTAGCAGTTGTTGGCAAACGTAACCACGGTGGAGGGCTGTTTAAGTTGAAAGTTCGCAACGTCTTGCCACTGGTACCTGTACTTGCTACTACAACAACTGATTTGATGCAGCTCTACCATGAAAGATTAGCGCACCAAAACAAAAGGCACGTTAAGGAAGTCATTCAAAGAGAAACCGTAAGAACATTGATGAATGCTCAGAGAGAACTGCCAAAAGCATTGTGGGCGGAACTTATTATGACAGCTGCTTATATTTTAAACCGAACAGGTGCTACAAGAGAGAAAGACAAGTCACCTCATGAGTTATGGTTTGGGAAGAAGCCTAATATAAAGCATCTTAGAATCATTGGAAGTACGTGTTATGCCCATGTTCCGAAAAATAAAAGAAAAAAATTGGATAAGAAAGCAACTAAAGGCATCCTCATAGGATACGACAATGATGACGGTTATCGTATCTGGTATGAAACGCAGTATAAAGTTGACAATCTGATCCGATCCAGAGATGTTATCTTCGAAGAGACACCTATTCCAGGGATTGAAGCTAAAGCTTCAGGAATTGTAGCTAAATCTGATCCAAAACCGATTGAGAAAGAGTGGACCGTGTCATACGATACAGTTCCTGAAAATACAATTCAACAGCATTCGCAAATCGACAATCCCTTGAATCAGGAAGCCCAATCTGAACAGAGATCTATTCTATTAGAGGGAGAATTAGAAGAAGATAGACATATAAGGACGCCTATTGAGACATCAATAGAGGCAAATAAAACAGGACATCAAAGACAGTCAGTCCAATTAGAGGGAGAAAGGGAAATAGAGTTTATAGAAGACGAAACCGGATTTTCAGATAGTGAAAATGAAGAACAATTTGAAGATGCCGCTCCTGCCTATGTTGAGATAGAAGATAATTTAGAGGGAGACGTTTCGCTATCAGACGTTCCAAGATATAATCTCCGGGACAGAAGTAGTCTTCAACTTCCACGTAAATTGGATGACTATAGTTTATTATTCCTAGTCGATACTGAAAAAGGACCTTCGACGTATAAGGAAGCAATATCGAGTGGAACAAGTAGAGATAGATGGTTAGAAGCGATGAGCAGTGAATCGATTCTTTGAAAAGATTACAAGTTTGGGACTTGCAGAATCTACCGAGCAATCGAAAAGCTCTGCCATGTAAATGGATTTATAGAGTAAAAACCAATCCTGACGGCACAATAGAAAAGTATAAAGCCCGTCTAGTCGTAAAAGGGTTTAAGCAGAAGAAAGGTTTTGACTATAACGAAACGTTCAGCCCAGTAGCGAGGTTAGCAACTATAAGATCTTTGCTCAGCATTGCAGCAAGAGAGAGACTTCATCTTATTCAGTTCGATGTTGCAACAGCTTTCCTCAATGGAAATTTAACGGAAGAGATTTATATGAAACAGCCAGAAGGCTTTGAAGATGGAACATCCAGAGTATGTCTTCTAAAGAAAAGCCTCTATGGTTTGAAGCAGGCACCACGGTGCTGGAACTACTGTTTTACAGAAATACTCGAATCCTTAGGCTTCAAGACAAGCGACGCTGATCCATGCCTATATACCAAAATCTTAGGAGATAAGAAAATCTTAATAGCACTCTACGTGGACGATGGCTTAGTTGCAGCGTGTGATGAGAACCTTGCAAAGAGTTTCATCAATGACCTAGAAAAGATTTTGACGATTACTAGCAAACCAGTTTCATACTATCTGGGGTTAGAGATAGAACAAATGAAGGACGGCTCGATTTTCATTAAGCAAGAAGCTTATGCAAATAAGGTCTTGGAGAGATTCAATATGAAAGACTGTAACCCAGTATCAACTCCTTTACAGAAAGAAGGAACTATTGAAAAAGGGAAAGCTGACAAATCATCACAATCATTCCCCTATAGAGAAGCAGTAGGCTCGCTCGCTTACTTGATGGTGGGCACTCGCCCTGATCTGGCTTATGCTGTAGGATTGGCTTCGAGGAGCTTAGAAAAGCCAACTTCTAGCGACTGGCGTATGGTTAAGCACATAATGAGATATTTGAAAGGCACATTATCAAGAGGAATAATGTATGTTCATGATGCAAATTCTCCTAACCAAATAAAAGCCTACAGTGATGCTGATCATGCTGGATGCTTGAAAACAGGTCGCTCTACCACTGGAGTATTGTGTTTATTTTCAAGAGGAGCAATCTCCTGGATGAGCCAACGACAAGCTTCAGTTGCCATTAGCACTACAGAAGCTGAACTTGTGGCAGCAAGCGAAGCGGCAAGAGAGCTAATTTGGCTAAAGAGACTGTTCAAAGACTTGAATGGCCAACAAGAAATACCAGTTTTGTTCGTGGACAACGAAGCCGCAGTGAAATTGGCACATAATCCAGAATTTCACAGTAGGACCAAACACATTTGTGTGAGGCACTTCTTCGTAAGGGAACTTGTGCTTCAAAACAACATCGTAGTCGAGAGGACGAGCTCTGCTACCCAGCTAGCAGACTTCCTTACTAAGGCCCTACCCAGACCCAGACTAGAGGACCTAGTTCAGAAATTGGGTTTGACGGATAAACCAAATGGTCTACTATCAGCTGAGGGAAAGTATTAAAGCCTCTTTACAGCTGAAGATACTTAACTTGTCAATGTTTTCTTTTTTGTGTATGACGTTTGAGTTTTGTCTGTCACTGTTCAACTTGTCATTGCCTGCCTTTTGGCGAATTTTATAAACAACAACAATCAACTTGTCATCTAAATACATTTTCTTCAGATATTATATTTACTTTTATTCCTATTAAAAGCCTCTCATCGTTCCTGCAAACGCTTCACCGCAAAGGCAGTACTCTGCTACAACTCTTATGGTTAAAAAGAACTGATTTTCTGTACTTATATTCATGACATTACTGCCATACTATTTAATTTTGTGAGCCATAGGACTAGGAGTAGAGACGTAGAGTAAACAATATTTTTATTTGTAGGTTTCAAAGCCTGTGTAGAACTTTATGGCTTCATCATCTTCTTTGTATTTACTTATTGATCCATACATATGCTCATGGTCAACTTGAGTGTGTTTCATTATACTATGTGAACATTCTAAAGGCATACAATGTGTGCTAGTGTCTATTGTTGTTACAATTTCTTCACAAGCAATTTTTGGTGTCAAATCACAGTCCTTTTCGTATTCAGAGACAGCTTTGCTGGCTGAAGGCTGTGGTCCTTCATGAAACAGTTTCCTCTGACTTCTTTTCTCCAGACGATGCTGTTGTTCGAGAGCTGCTGGATTTTCAGATTTTACCTCAGTAAAACAAAATATAGAAGGTACAGCTAACTTCCTAAGAAACTTTGCTAGTGGTTCATAAGCTGAAATAGCAAACAGGCACTTTTTAGCTAATATGACATGTATTATCGAAACTTAGTACAGTATTAAAGTTTAGGTTACAAATATAAGTATCTTTCTTTTGGACGAATCGGAAAATAGGGCTCAATATAATAGTAAATCCCTAGCAGTGCTAGCTTACCTGTATAATTGCTTTTGACAAAATAATATTCTTGTTTGAAATGTGCTGCACACAATCGTGCAGTATCGCTTGCTATAAAGTTTTGGATCCATAAAGCAGATTCCCATTGTTTTCTTTGTGTAGCATCCTTACGGAACAGATGAATCCCTTTATTTTTGCAGTTTAAAGCAGAATATTTAGGCATTTTAATCTAAAATAAATAACATGTGAAAAGTAAACAAACAAATCCATACAATTTGACAATCGTTCGTTATGTCAAATTTAATGACAGACAGAGCCGGACAGTCGATCATGCGCCACCTAGCGTGATAGAAGTTGCTGGATCCAGCCGTGCCCACGGACGCCCGCGCGCCCGGCGGCGGCGCACAGTGGGCTGGATTTTGAGTTTCATAGAACTTCGTTTGCTTTTTTCGAAAGTCGGGTTTTTTTTACTGGAAATGGATTACTTGACCATTATTATACTTATTTATGAAATATGGGATCATAGGAGTCAGTGTATCTATTTTTAAAACACAAAAGTTAAAAAAAATGTATGGAGCTAGGGTAAAAAAATCAAATATCTCCGGAACCGCACGTTTAACCGTAATATCCTGGCACACGGTAATACCTCTATTTATTTGGGATTTTTGGCATGCTTCATATATTGGGCACAGGTGCGGTTTTTTTTTTAAAAATCGGGGAATATTTTAATTTTTTATGTTGCATTTTTCGTATGGATTCTTGGAGTAAGTGCGTAGTGCTGGTCTTAAAAACTGAAAAACTTAATAAAATATACTTTTCAAGACCGCTAACAACAAAAACAAGAATGTCGCATAAAGAATTTGACTCAAAAATTGTCGAAATGAAAATGACGTCGAATTATTAATGAGCTGAGATCTGACATGAACGGACATGTAGATCCCAGGTTTCATGCACGCATTAGTTAATTTGTGTACTCATTAGTTATTTCAAGTACCTATTGGTTAACTCATGTACACAATAGTTAACAATGAAAACACAATACTGTCCGATAATGCTAATTTGTGTCATTATGTAATGAGTATAGAAACTCCTAGTGATTTACAAAATTTTTGAGAAATATAATTTACTATGGTTCTAAATTAATTAGCTAACGATCGACACCTATAGAGGATTTGTTTAGCAATAATTAGTTCCTGTTCTTCTAAAATATTAGTAAATTAGGTATAATGATATTTTAGATAGGGTAGTTAGCAACCATTAGTTAATTCAGAAAAAGTGGAGTCTAATCGTGACACCAACTCTTGAAATAAATGATCACTTTTATTGTTACCACTTCTTAAAATAACAAATAAATCTAAGTTAGTTGCTAAACTCTCCATAGTTTTATCTATTAAAATTATTGTGGTCAGGAAGGTAGCTCTAGATGAACTAAAATATTTTATTACTGGAGCACTATTTTTAGTTAACTTTTTTCACAGTAATTAACTAATGGTTGCTAACTACCCTATCTAAAATATCATTATACCTAATTTACATTATATTTTAGAAGAACAGGAACTAATTATTGCTAAACAAATCCTCTATAGGTGTCGATCGTTAGCTAATTAATTTAGAACCATAGTAAATTATATTTCTCAAAAATTTTGTAAATCACTAGGAGTTTCTATACTAATACTCATTACTTAATGACACAAATTAGCATTATCGGACAGTATTGTGTTTTCATTGTTAACTATTGAGTACATGAGTTAACCAATAGGTACTTGAAATAACTAATGAGTACACAAATTAACTAATGCGTGCATGAAACCTGGGATCTACATGTCCGTTCATGTCAGATCTCAGCTCATTAATAATTCGACGTCATTTTCATTTCGACAATTTTTGAGTCAAATTCTTTATGCGACATTCTTGTTTTTGTTGTTAGCGGTCTTGAAAAGTATATTTTATTAAGTTTTTAAGACCAGCACTACGCACTTACTCCAAGAATCCATACGAAAAATGCAACATAAAAAATTAAAATATTCCCCGATTTTTAAAAAAAAAACCGCACCTGTGCCCGATATATGAAGTATGCCAAAAAATCCCAAATAAATAGAGGTATTACCGTGTGCTAGGATATTACGGTTAAACGTGCGGTTCCGGAGATATTTGATATTTTTACCCTAGCTCCATACATTTTTTTTAACATTTGTGTTTTAAAAATAGATACACTGACTCCAATGATCCCATATTTCATAAATAAGTATAATAATGGTCAAGGAATCCATTTCCAGTAAAAAAAACCCGACTTTCGAAAAAAGCAAACGAAGTTCTATGAAACTCAAAATCCAGCCCACTGTGCGGCGCCCGGGTGGCCTGAAAATCGGCTTTCATAGACTTAGGGATTTCAATTTGCAAGGGTCAGTCAAGTCATTATTATATACCAAAACTGACACCCGAGTTAATTCTGCTCAAAAACGAAGGAATTATATTTTTTTACGAAAAATTTGTATGGAGCTAGTATGAAAAATCGAATTATCTCTTAAACACGGATATCTTTACAGGTGATTATAGTGCTAATTATTGATGATTTTTTGTCGCCGAATTTCTGAATCATTTCATGCCGTTTTTTACGCTCTTGTAGTTTGCGGTCGCCAAGTGTTTCAAACTGAGATTTTAAATATTACGCTAATTACCGAATTAGGTCACGTGACTCACTGTGAAACCAAATTAGGTCACGTGATTTGCACTGCTCAGTGGCTATGCGGGAATGCGGGATACAACTGCGCACTTTGTAGAAGAACAAACAAGTCTAAATTGGTGAATAAACTTTCCATTCTAAGATTTTATAGTCGCAGATCAAAGATTTCGTGTTAGCAGTTACACAGTTGTGAACAATATAGATTAGAAATAAAAAATTTAGCCCTAATGCAAAACGCCGATAATTAGTTAACTACCTTCATTAGTTTTACAAGATGTGCTAACTATTGAAAATTTAGAATCATCAAAAACATAGCACAATTACCAATCAATAAATTAGCTCAGAAAAAGGTGATTTTGTATTCATTAGTTGACATTGTTGTGAAAACTGACTTGTTCGAAGATCAAATCAGTGTAATTACATATTTTAACTTCTTTTCAGACTCACTATAAGACTAAACAATTTGTAAATTGGTATTTTGGTTGTATCCAAAGTTTAAAACTCATTTTCTGTTGATAAATGTAATCTATAGTAAAATAACAGTTGTTTATGTGGGGGTGTATAAAAATATATATTTTTTTGATGATTTAAAAAAAAAACGGCATAAAATGTTGTGGATATTTGGCGACAAAAAAATCATAAATAATGAGTACTATAATCACCTGTAAAGATATCCGTGTTTAACTCTCCGTTTAAGAGATAATTCGATTTTTCATACTTACTTCATACATATTTTTCGTAAAAAATGTATAATTCCTTTGTTTTTGAGCAGAATTAACTCGGGTGTCATTTTTGTATAAAATAATGACTAATAGAAGCTATCCGGCAAAAAATCAGGCACTTGCAAGTTGAAATCTCTAAATGATAAATGATGTATAGTTTGCAAGTAGGCTTTTACAAACACTTTTACACGTCTTTTTACTTACCCGACTGCGGTGAACTACCTCCCCCCCTTCTCCTCCTTCCTCTCCTCCGCCCCTTAAATCATTGTCCAGTAATGAAAAGTTTAACCTCATATTCAAAAATAATCTAAGTGATTGATGAGATAATTATTTTGCGTGACAGCTGTTAGGTTTCCTTTACTGTCCGCATAGTTTCTCTTTTGTCGATTTAGTGCTGCCACCTAATAGGTCCTGCATGTTCCTTAATAAGCCTACGGTCTACATTGGTTTCCTGTCAAATAAATTGTAACTGGTTTATGTTTAAGAAACTCGATTTTCGTCCCACTGTGTGCCGTGCCGCACCGTCCGTATGGCACGCTAAAGCTCGAATTAATTGTGGTGCGGCCACCACACCACCACACGTCATTCAAATGCCAAAAGAGACGTCATGCTGCGCTAAAGGGTGATTAGGTATTACATTAAAAATCATTGTGGTTTTTACTGTCCCAAACAGAACGAAATTATTAATCAATAATTCCAGCTACTAGTTTTTATTTTTACCGATATAGCTGGGCTCGGCTCAAAAGACTTCTATTCGAACTGATTTAAAAGTCAAAGTATTGAGCGGACGCTATATTCACGCATAGCAATACAAGGTTTACCTTCATCGAGTCGAGGGTCGGTCGAGAGCCTTCAGTCAGCCAGCCCAGCCTTCTCTATTCGTCTGATTCACACAGTCTCGGAACTCGGAAGATCGCGTTCGGTGACAGTTACTAAATTTCCGTGAACGATTTTCCACTTAGAAAACCAGTGATTTGGATATACTTGTGTGCTATTAACTCAAAATTGACCATGGAGTGGACAATGCCTGTCAACGAGATATTCGACGAGGAGGTGACGAAGATTTCGGCGACGTTCCTGCCGAAAAATTTTAGTGGCGACGTGCGCACTACCAGGTGTGAAAACCCTCACTTTAATACAGGTTGTCATCATCATAGGCAGTTGAAGTGCTGAGACAAAGGTAATTGCGAGTAAGGTGATCAATATTGCGGCACGCCTTGTCAAGGTTCGTGTCCCTATAAGTGTATCTACATAGAGCGGATTCGGGCGGGAGGCGGACGCAGTCACGAGATGCATCATACAACATAGATGAAAGGTAATAAGTTGCATCTGCGCAACGAAGGACGGAAAGTGCGCCGACGCGGAAGAGCTCTGTCCGGGCCGCCACGCCGTATTGATTGCACCGGGAGTGCACTACTTATAATCACATGTACACTCACACCATGCATAAACGACATGTGCAGGATCAGCTCTGCATCTACCCCCAGCCAACAGCAATGACTGAACAATGACGAATAGCTCTTGTTAATGCTTGATCATTGGGAATACTACTGTTGTAGGTACCTAAATCTTTGACTTCTTTTGAAACATTGTGCATTTATGAAAGATTTTTTGCTAAATATGTTGTCTCACAGTTAGTGACTATTAACAAAAAAATATATATATTACCGTATACATATATCAAAACTGTAAATAGTATGAATTATGTCTAGATTCTTAGATGAATACTTACAAGTTTTCGCGAAAATCTAAATTTGCCATTATCTTTTTATCGTGTTGACTCAGGACCTTGATTTTTATACACCTAATAGGGACTATAGACCTCAGTATCTATACGTATATTATAAAGAGGAAAACTTTGTTTGTTTGTTTGTAATGAATAGGCTCAAAAACTACTGGACCGATTTAAAAAATTCTTCCATCATTCGAAAGCTACATTATCCACGAGTAACATAGGCTATATTTTATTCCCGTACTCCTACGGGAACTACGCGGGTGAAACCGCGGGAAGTCCGCTAGTCTGGTATAAATTTCAACTTTCTAGGTCTACCCATTCCTGCGAATATCGGCGGTGACACACGGACAGACAGACAGAAAATGGCAATTTTAAGTCCAATTAAACATGAATCATTATGGTCAATGAAAATCATAGATTCCACTTGTAGTTTTTAATTGCACATCACACAGCTGTGACCACTCAGTACCTATGTAACACTTTATGAAGTTTATAATGTAAAGATGTAGATGTGCCAATGTATTTGTGCTTTCTGCCATAATGTGCTGTCTCTCAAAGGCAGTTTGCTATTCATTGAGAACCAACTCATACTAATTGCAGTTTACACTGCACAGTCATACAACATAAAACAAACGTTAAATTGTACAAACAAACTATGCATAATTAGAATACTATACAATAAAACACTGTAAAATGTACAAGGGCAGTCACAGAAATACCTGGCCTAACTAAGTAGAAAACATTTAGGTAACAAACAAAAAATATAAGTAATTTTATATACCTATTCTTCTACTTAGTCCCCTTTTAACATCTATGTGCATTTTCAAAAACTCTGCTTTATTGCCCTGAATTTTTGCCTAACACTTATCTGCTAGTTAGCACATTTTTAATTAACGGTCATCTAATAACATCCAATTTGGATATTTTCACCATTTCTGAAAAAAAAACCCACACCTCACATCATTTGGATGACAAGCAGCTATGGCCTTGTTTAAACTCTGCCATCCAATATCTCCTTGTTGTTAATAAAGTAGTAGACTCCTCCCTTGACTTTGATATAGATTTGACTCAAGTTCAAATGAAAGTTTTTTATCACATAATGGTGACCAATTTTTAACCGACTTCCAAAAAGAGGAGGTTATCAATTTGTCTGAATTTTTTTTGTGTGTATGTTCATCCTTTTTTTCGCCAATTGTGAACCGATTTCGATGATTGATTTTTTGTCTTTTTTAAACTTTCACAATCCGAACACATTATAAACTTTATGTCATCTCAGTATACGGACACTGTTAGTGTAGGGTGCTGTCCTAGTGTGAACCAGACCTAATTAACATTTATGAAGAACAAGTGGGGGTAGTTGAATAAACACCTTCGCTTTGCTGTTGCTGTACTTCCAATACTTCAGTCTTCCCGCGACCATGGGGGGTGCAATCCGGCCGAAATGTCAGGCTTATATTAAATACCCGTTTACATAAGTCTTATAATGGATTCTTTTTTTGGTTGGAAGAAAATTACTTTGCGGTGGTCCTGTTTAAATTTGGCGAAGATCTGATGGTGATCTTCGGAGAAATACAATGGAACTCTTCAATTATAGACAGCAAATCGGTTGTGATTGCTGCAATCGCTTGGATGTTTGTTGTTTTCACAACATCATAACATATGATCACGCCTGTATGCTCTGAAGGGGTATGCAGATGTGTACAGTACACTCACATTTTGACAGTTAGGTATGTTAGGTTCCATTTTATTGGGGATAAGCCTAATACCATGACATGTATTGTTAACAATATGAAATAAATGACTGCCGACTGGTCTAGTGGTGGCAACAACTCAGCATGAGGTCCTGGGTTCGATTCCCAGGTCAGGCAAAGTGTTATTGGGTTTTTCCATCAGGAATTTCTCAGTAGCAGCCACGGAGTCTGGATTAGCGCCAGCGCTCGCCCCTATTACATTGAACATAAACATAACTGTCGAAATGTGGGTGTGGGTACTACTGGGTACACCTCAGCACAACTCTTCAGGGATTACAGGGGTGATGTTATGTTATGTTAAAATAAATGTATAGCTAATATTTGTATAGGATATTACAACTAAAAATTGAAAAATAAAACACTTTTTTTGTTAAAACAAAAACCAACTTCAAAAACACAACAAACTGAAAAATAACTTTAAAGATAAAGATTTGCGTAACTGTGTACATCAAGCTTCAGAAGTCAGTGGCAAAGAAACTGAATCAATCACACAGAAGTCACCGACTTCTGAAGCTAAAGTTTCTGTGTTCAAAAATTCAGTGACAGTATGCACTATTTGATGCAATCAATTAATAAATAATATGGAGGTTTTAAAGTCTAAATTTTAGTTTAATAAGGTTGGTACTCTCTAGCAACAACCACCTCAGGCCTGTTTCTTTTGGGACTGCCCTGCAAGGTTCAGACCACTCAAGTGAGCCATCTCCACACACATCCTATTTGTTTTATTGCATCCAGTAAAGCAACCACATTGGCATGATAATGGTAGAGATTTAATTTTGGGGTAAATACTATCATATTATAGCCTTGTTGGTCTAGTTATCTAGTAGTCATAAGAATGACTTCTGAGCCTGGTGTCCTTGATTCAATTCCCTGGTCGGCAGTGTTATTGGGTTTTTATTCATTACAAGCTTTTATTTAGTTTCACCTATCCCAATGTTTGTGTCTGAAATCAAATCTTGAACTTTTTAAATTTGATCCACTTCGCGGTTACCGATTGAGCTGAAATTTTGCACGCATGTGTATATCGCGTGACAATGCAATATTATGATAACAAGGAGCTGATCTTATGATGGAGCTGGAAGGTGGCCATAGGAACTCCGAATCTCCGATATAAAACGATACAACCCCATCGAAATTTGGCTCGTTTGATTCGTCATGAAGAGTACTTCGGTCCTTAATGGTAACCAGAGTTTGATGATGAAGCTGGAAGGTGGACATAGGATCTCCGTAATAAAACGACGTTACCACATCGAGTTTAGGTTCGTTTGATTCGTCTTGATGAGTACTTTGATCCTAGATGAGTCTAATAAATACTTTTTCTTACTTCCTCTTTTCTTTAGATACTGTGTGCTCAAAACATTACATTGAGCGTACTACGAATTACTACGGGCTACTGAAAAACGCCGCTACGTGCTACTAACTATGCCGTAGTAAATCCCGAATCATAAAAACTAAAAAGTTTAAAATTAAATTAAAAGCAAAAAAACTTAAAAAAAAGCTTTTATTTAAATGCGCTAAAAAGAATAAAATATACTTTTCCTTTAAAACTTTTACCTACCACAAAATGGCTAATTACATTTTTTTTTTCACAACTACAATATGGGTATCAAATGAAAGGGCTTTTTTTTATATTGTAATCTGCAATCAGCTATGTTATGACAGGCCTGTGTCACTCCGCGTGTAGGTATTAAAAACATACCTACAGGCGGTGGCCCCTGCGGAGGGGCTAATCTAGTAGGCTGCCGCTATCGAAAGAAGACACACGCGCGCGCGCTATTTGTTCGACCACGTTCAACTTTCGATAATTGCAAGATGGACACAAAACGAAAAAAACCAAAAAAATACTGTGCAGTATTTAATTGTTTAAATACGAATCGTGATCTAAATTTAACTTTTTTTTCGTTGCCTAAAGACGCTGACAGGTAAAATCTACTTTGATTGGATTACATTGGTGCCGATTCCCTTGTTTACAAACTAAACCAAATTTAAGTTCAGTGCATTTTTTTCTTTCTATTTCATTAAGAAAAGGATAGAAGATAATTTTAGTTATGTTCTGTCAAATTAATCAGCGCCATACAAGTTTTAGACGCGATTAAAAAGTTGACTAATAAAATTACATCAAATTACGTCAGGCGCTGACTAATTTGACAGGATTAAACTAATATTTATCTTCTGTCCTTTTCGTAATGAAATAGAAAGAAAACGATGCATTCAACTTAAATTTAGTTTAGTTTGTGAACAAGGGAATCGGCACCATGTTCCTATTTGAAATGAAATGAATTCAAACTACAAACCCTTTCTCCCCTTGTTGAACAAAGTACTATTCCAATACCCTAATAGCTAGATGGCGTAAGTAGTTTCTCGAAGTAAGCAACCCTAGTCCGCGGCTCTTTCAATACGTATAACCACGTATAACTTATTATGAACCGTAGTCCAGTGAATTAAGGCCCATATTCCCTAAAAAAAAAATTGGTAGGTATTTAAATGAACACGTGCTCGACTGGAACGCGAGCTAAATTAAATCATATTGTTTATCAGATTGAGTACATATTTCTTTGAAAACCATTGCGAAGTAACGCTTCTGTAACGCTAGTTACTAGTTATTATTCTGTGGTTATGAGCAGAGGAGTTGTAAGATGTGGCAGTTTGAGTGTGTCCTCCAGTGAGGTCATCTCCTCATCAGTAGACCATAGAAGTGGATTATATGGTCAATATGTCTTTCTGCTTTAGCCGTTTTTTGTAGCTTCTGGTTGTTAGATTAGCCGCCAATTTGTTGGGGTGTCTTTCCAGCTTCCCTTTGTATGTGTCTGTAGTGTTATGGCTCTCTTCCTTCACCGTGCTCATCCTCAGATGATGGTGTATTTCTGCATTGGTGATGTACCATGGGACATTGCATAGGTTTCTGAGGATCATGTTCTGCATTCGCTGTATTATTATGATATTGGAGTCGCAAGCGCTGCCCCAGAGTTGTATACCATACATCCAGACAGGTTTAAGAACGCTCTTGTATATGAGTAGTTTGTTGTCTACACTTAGTTTGCTATTTCGAAATGAAAGGGCTTGACTACTAGAATAATGTACACTATGAAAGGGAATGAGGAATACTAAGTAACGAAATGATATTAGGAAAGTGGAACGATAAACTACGACAATTTGTTTTTTTTTTGTGTTTTAATAAAATGTATAAACAAGACTTCGATTTATATTGTGTTTGTAGCATCTGCACTCGATACAGGGCGATGCACTGCTGTCGGTCGCACTCGATGTGTCTGTACAGGGCGGTGCACTGCTGTCGGTCGCACTCGATGTGTCTGTACAGGGCGGTGCACTGCTGTCGGTCGCCATCTATGTGTCTGTACAGGGCGGTGCACTGCTGTCGGTCGCACTCTATGTGTCTGTACAGGGCGGTGCACTGCTGTCAGTTGCACTCTATGTGTCTGTACAGGGCGGTGCACTGCTGTCGGTCGCCATCTATGTGTCTGTACAGGGCGGTGCACTGCTGTCGGTCGCACTCTATGTGTCTGTACAGGGCGGTGCACTGCTGTCAGTTGCACTCTATGTGTCTGTACAGGGCGGTGCACTGCTGTCAGTAATTGCACTCTATGTGTCTGTACAGGGCCGTGCACTGCTGTCAGTTGCACTCTATGTGTCTGTACAGGGCGGTGCACTGCTGTCAGTTGCACTCTGTGTCTGTACAGGGCGGTGCACTGCTGTCAGTTGCACTCTATGTATCTGTACAGGGCGGTGCACTGCTGTCAGTTGCACTCTATGTGTCTGTACAGGGCGGTGCACTGCTGTCAGTTGCACTCTATGTGTCAGTATAGGGCGGTGCACTGCTGTAAGTTGACTCTATGTGTCTGTCTGTACAGGGCGGTGCACTGCTGTCAGTTGCACTCTATGTGTCTGTACAGGGCGGTGCACTGCTGTCGGTCGCATTCGATGTGTCTGTCTAGGGCAGTGCACTGCTCCGAAGCATACCGGAAAATCATGTTTTGAAGAGTTTTGGTACTTTCGAGACACGTGTTGAACAAGTGTTTAAAGAGACTACAGGATCTAAACGCGAGTTTTATAATGCAAAAAAGGATATTATTCGCTGCAATAAACAAAACCAGAAAAAATATATGATATTCTTCAGGATATATTTTCGTATGATAGTGTTTTGAAAACATAATACTTACAACTAATTTTACTCGATAAAAAAACACGAACTTATCTCTATAAAAAAATATTTTTACGATACATGCGATCATTCTGATTTTTTGGCAAATAATTCTACAAGCAACATATTGCATCACAGTGTTTTATTTTTTTAAGCCAATCAATAGATTTTTTGTAAATCTCAAAAAACCACTCATTTCGCACTATTCAACCCGCAGTGACTGACGTAACAACCACTTTGTAGTGCAAGCTGATTAGAACTTTATTCTAACAGGATTTCAAACGAAGTTTGAACCACCACATATAGAGTTGCTAATTTAGCTCCTGTAGTCGCTTTAAGTTATTGTCATACTCATAAGACCCTCCATGTGACAAAATTAGCTACAGCTGTACCATTAAATAAAAAGTTAGGTACTGAACCCTAATTACTAATTTAAAATTGTTTGTTGACAGATCCGTGCAAGAGCAGATTGCCAAGCTCATTGACACGCTTGGCGAGGAGTCTGCGTCCTCGCAGGGTCTGAACAAGGTCATCACGTCGGCGGAGAAGCTGCGGAACAACGCCACGCACACCATCTATCTCCTTAAAGACCATCGGGCTTGCGAGTTAGTACCCAATTATGATCAATATTAAAAGGTCTAAACAAACCCTTCATGAACCCGTCAACCAAGCAGGCTGTACATCAAACTAAGTAACTCTACGTAAAAAATATTACTGGGGAACGATTTTGTTCTTGGGGTGAAAAGTCACGTTTTACGGTAGGACTCGATGTCCAGTCCATACATTGTGCTGATAGTCTAAGATCCGGCTGCAGAATTAGTGCACTCATCGAGTGTTTGCTAAAAACTAAATTTTTCGTTTATTTATGGTTCGGAGAACATATTTCTACCAGTTTGCCTATCAAAATGTAGCCTTTAATAGTTTTAATTAAATTATTGCTAATTGATTTTTCGTAATAAATTTCATTCACTTTTTTTAAACAAAAATTTAAATTTCATTCACTTTTTTTAAACGTTTTTTAAATCAAATATCGTCCACTTCACGACAGTATACATAAAGACTGAAAAGTTACGGTTGCCGTTGCGCACTTGGCCGCACCTCTTAGCAGCCAGGTGTGAACAGGTATGATTTTGATACATTTATACGTTCATAACATAACGTAGCGTACTGCCTCTCTCTAATTTTGAATGTAGTTAAAATCAAAATCAAAGCATTTATTTCAAGTAGGCCAGTTACAGGCAATTTTGAATTGTCGAAACAAAAGATGAAAACTTAAATGAAGTTACAGTCCCAATCACAAGACATAAAAACTGTGAACGTACTGTAGTTGCCCATTCCCTAGCGTAGATTTCTATGGAGAAGAACGGGCAAGAAACTCCATGGACACTCTTGAATCAAAATATTTTTTTACAAAATCTTGGTTACATCATTTATGTTGAGATGGTAACTATGTAGCAAGAAGTGCACGATAAAAGTGTCCATAGTAAAACAAAAAAATACAATCAAAATAAAATAATTAATTCAATTAAACCGTGGCAACTAAGAGATGACCAGTCACAACTGACAGCGCCCGTTCAGGAACATGACGCATGGATCAGCACCATTTAACTCAACCATTCTGTAGGGAACTAAATGATCCAACACACGCGCCACCATCAGCGAGACATTTGAGTGAGCATGACATACCGCTCAACCGCCAGGGCACATTCACGTCAAGAAAAGACGTAGGAAATGATAGCTTTTTAGTAGGTACATAGGACTCACACAATATGGGTTATGCGATTATATATACGTAATACTAAAGAGATTGAATCTATACAATGCAAAGATGTCCTTGTGGAGCAGGACCGGCATTGAGCCAAGCATTTTTATATTTATTAGTCTAACTTGTAATATGCTTGCTTACATAGTGTGCGTTTAATGCATGTTTTAAATTTCGTCTCATTCAGTTCAAGAATACCTTGTGGGATTTTATTATAGCATCTCAAACAGTACCCCATGAAAGATGAGTCTACTTTAGCCAGTCTAAAGCCTGGCTGAACTAGTTGGTCCCTATTCCTAGTACTGTAATTGTGTCTGTCACCTCTTTTACCAAAAAGATGCAGATTTTTTCTGACGAACATTGTGTTTTCGTGGATGTATTGACAATGTACCGTCATGATGTTAATTTCCTGAAACAGTTCCCGTAGAGAATCGCGCCTACGAAGATTATAAATGGCTCTGATGGCTCTTTTTTGCAAAATAAATATAGACTCAATATCTGCAGCCCGTCCCCATAACAAAATTCTGTAAGACATAATACTATAAAAGTAACTAAAATAGACCAGTCTAGCGGTATCCACATCAGTAAATTGACGGATTTTTTTAATAGCATAATTATGCTGCTGAACTTAGCCGCCCCGCAAGAGATGTTAAATGAGAACCCCATTGTAGCCTTGCATCAAGCGTGGTTTTTCAATAAATAGGGTAGATCATTTATATATACTAGGAAGAGGAAAGGACCCAATATTGAGCCTTGTGGAACCCCCATTTTCACTTTTAAACCCTGTGAATTAACACCATTTATATGAACAAAATGTTGTCTATCACTCAAATAAGATTTTACCAAACTAAGTGCAAGTTTACCTAGTCCGTAATGCTCTAGTTTCAAAAGTAATGTGTCGTGAATTACGCAATCAAATGCTTTGGAGAGGTCACAAAAAATCCTATGGCGTCTTGGGACTCTTCCCACGCAGTAAAGTGCTTTAGCAAGGGCAATTCGTTCAATTTATAAATTAAGTCCCAGATACTCCCTCAGAGAAAAATTTAAAGAGACTAATATTCTTACTGTGCCCTCTCAGTTTATTTATGAAAACCTTTTGTACGCCCACAAAAATATTAATTTATTTAAAAAATACAGTGATATCCACAACATAAACACGAGGAACAAACACAATTTTGTTGTTCCTGCAACGAGGCTCAAAAAAATAGGAGGTACGTTCAGATGCCAATGTATACGCTTTTACAATAAACTTCCGAGCCAAATTCAAGCACTAAGCCTAAATAAATTCAAATCGTTTATAAAACGGAAGCTGTGCCTGAAAGCCTACTATCATGTTAATCACTATCTTGAAGATAAAAAAGCTTGGGATTAAGCTGCTCCAATGAAATTTGCTCTGTGAATGTCGAAATTTCGGACTTCGCTTATTTATTATTGATTCCTTTCTTTCATACACTCTGACATTGAATTTTTTTTTGACATGTATTTTATTATTTTACTTTTATTTTTTATTGTTTTATGTGACATTTACTGATTTGATATGAATACTTATTTTTTTAAGTATTTTACTTTTTTATTTTGTTATCATTGCGACATTTAATGATATTTGTGTTTTTTTTTTTTTACTTACATTCATTTGAAAAGAATTTGTTATTAATTTTATTTGATTATTGTGAATGTGGCATGTGGGTCACATTTTTATTTTTTGTTTGTTTTTTTCCCACAACTGTCTGGCAGTTTGAGTACTATAAGCGACCTTCCCAAATGTCCTTTCTTTGGTATTGTTCGTCGTTTCGTTGAGCTCCTTGAGTTATAAGTCGAGCTACACGTTAACTGACAAATGCTTGCACTGACTGGACAGGTCCACTCAAATCTGTATGGTTCTCTCTTCAAAAGACCATCTCAGACACTAATCTGCATAATCCTCATGTGAATTAAGCAAGATTGTCTGGACTTTAAAAGAGACTATGACCTCTGAGTTTGTTTCGGCTGTTTCTTCTCAGAGTAGTCAGGTACGAAACACCGGCCCCATCTAGTTTTAAAAAATGACGTGTAAAAGTGTTTGTAAAAACCTACTTGCAAAATAAACATCATTTATCATTATCATTAAGGTTACACCGGCGTCAGTCGTACAACGTCCCTTGGTGAAACCATACTTAAGATACTGTTGGTGTTAAAATGATTGAGCATTTGATAAAGCATTACTTTTTCAAACAACTTGCTAAAAACTGGTAACACGGATACAGGTCTATAATTATTAGTATCTCTACTGTCCCCGGATTTGAAAAGAGGTATGACTTTGCGGTATTAAGAGCCTCCGTAGTTTTTAACGGTATATCGGTAAAGAAATTTACTAATTCTTGAGCGATTTGAGCATTTAGGACCACATGCTGTACCTAATGTGTAGCTAGTGTTACGTATTTTCTTCCTGTTAGTATCATTATTTATGACTTTCCAAACTGTCTTTATTTTATTTTCTGCTGTTTTGATATTGTTGCTAATGTGCAGGGCTTTAGCAAAGCATTGCAAGTATTTCTAAAAAATGTTTAATACTTAGCAACATACTTGTTAAAAGTTTCAGTGTTTAAATAAGGCTTAAGGCCATAAAGCTCAAATAGTCTTTCCATACTTTTTCTGATACCTAGTTGCCCAATCACTATCTAAATATAAATTTCGGGCAAATACTTTTTATCTTCTTTTCAGAAGTTTTGTTGAATTCAGCGTGAACTATTGAAAAGAAATGATCATACCATTGATTTATATTAATATCGTCCATATGATGGCTCATACATAACACTTAACTTGTTCTGTAGGGATTTTTTTACATAATCAATTTGCTAGAAGTTACAGGTCTAAATTTAATCTGAACTTTTTGCAATGGTGTGTTACACCTAAAAGTTACAGTTTGTCCGCTATGGTCAGACGGCAGACAATTAACTATGGCTTTATCTAAGTAATCACAATCGCAGAAAACATTATCTATACAAGTAGCAGAACATGGAGTGACTAGTAGGTTCTTTAAAAGTTTTGGTCAAGTCATATGACTTAAAAAGATTTAATAACCGACTGTTATTTGAATTTACTTCTAAAATATTGATATTAAAATCACCACAAATAATTGTAGATTTATTACTGGCTGCAAGTTTTGCCAGGACTACTTCCACTATTGATTCAAATAAGGAATAATTTTGATAGTTAGGGGGTCTGTACACAGACACACACACGATTATAGGCTTATCTAGCTCAAAACAGGACAGTTCGACGCAATGTTTAACCGAGAGAACTACTATGTCATTACGTTGCATAAATTTGAAACTATTTTGTACGAATATTAAGGAACCTCCACGAAGCATAGTTTTACGATTAAAGCAGCTACGCACCGTATAATTCTCACAATAAATAAGCATTTGGTAATCCTTTAGCCAATGTTCAGTAAATCAAATAATGTCTAACTTACTATTTTATAAAAACAATTCTATTTCTAATAATTTGGAAGAAATGCCTTTGATATTTTGGTGGAATAATTTTAAGGTGTTCTGCTGAGCCCCTTTTTTACTAACTAATTGAGTGCAAGAAGATACCTTGCTGTTGGTAGGATTAAAAATATTGTTAATGGTACCTTCTGTTGTCTCACTTCCTACTTTAAATTAATATTAATATTTGGAGTGAGGCCGGATATTCCTGTGCCATCCTCAACCAACAAGACCCTAAGCTATCACTATTAGACCCTAATTGAGAATTTTCCACGGTGACACATGGATCGTCCTCAGTAAAATGTTTGTAGAAATTTAAAGTCACTTGTACATTAGTATTATTACTAATAGTCGCAGTGTTGATAATATAACTAAACTTAGACATACTAATTATGTCTGTGTGAATATTAAAAGCTAATAGCTGAGCTATTTTGTGTCTACTTCCTACCCCGTGTCGACATAAGTTTACCAACAATAGTGTTGATATCCAGATATACAAGTCTGTGACTATAGTGACCTCCTAAAAATGTACATGTTTATTTAACATATGTATGTAATTGTTTTTTCTATTACTTGAATTTTCAATATGTGAAGCACACAATATGATTTTACTACAGTTTAACTTCAACAACTCTGATACACAGAACAGCGATATCTTCACTTTTAATACTAGAACTATTACCAACACATATAGTTATGGTTGTATTATGATCACAAACAATATTTGTTACTGATGCCATAATCTGTTTGTAGGTTGACCCTGGCATACAATTGTTTTGGGTACAATAACTCAGGTTATTATTAATTAATTTACCTAGCCCCCTACCTATACTGCCAGAGAACATAACTGACTGATTACAATCGTGACTATCAGTTGAGACAAAATGACCAATCTTAGGCAGACTATCATTTAGCTCAGGATGTTCTTGTGTAATATTAGTTGTTTCTTGGTTTAGTATTATTTCCTGAGACAAATTCTCAACCTGGGACGGGTCCTCCATTACCTCAGGCTGGACAGTATCATGGTTGGTAACTGTCTGACAACTACATTGACACATTATTAACTCATTTGCTGCAAAAATATGTTCCTTAATTTGGTTCTGAGAAATGACATACCTACTAGAAAGGGATCTTAGTGGGTTCTGAAGTACCTACCTGTATTTCAGACTGCAAATACTGAGTATCAATTTCATAATTTTTTATAAGTACTGTCTTCTAATTTTATTTGGTACTTAATTATTTAACTGATTAACTAAATTAACACGCCCTTTTCTCAGTGGATTATATTTGGAAAAGAGTTTGTGTTGTTTCTTATATTGATAACATTTTTTAATTAGGTATTCTATTCAGTTTTGCATATTTTTTTTATTTTCTTATTGCTAACTGTATAGTCACAGTTTTACAATCCATACAGTTGCGCAACGAATGTAATTCCGTGGAGCAACGGCGGGGATCTTGCGGGGGGTTGGGCGACGCGGTACGCGGTCTACGATCTCGCGCATTCATAGACTTGGAAGTTTAGGGCTGACGCGTCTGTGTAAATCGTTGTTAATACTATTAATAATCGTTATATAACTTGAATATAATGGTGTACACTTGTTGCATATACGGGTGTGCCTCGACGAGCACCAATAAGGATAAAAATATAGGTAAAATTTCATAGATTTCCCCGTGACGAGAGGTAAGTTTATATTCCTATAAATTCGAATTAGCTACCTAACCAAATAACCATCTAGTACCTACTATTACTATTTCCGTTTAAATTAGTAATACCTACCCGTCGTATATCTAGTACTAAAACGCCAAGTAGGTACGTAAAGACAACCCTTATGCCTTAGCCCTCCTATACCCACACCTATAGCTCTGCCGATGCCGGCCAACTCTACTGCGCTAATTGTGAACGTAGGTATATCAAAAGAATTGTTACGCGTTTCATACATGTTGGATAATTACGAGAGCAATTTGAAAATGTGATTTTTTGTTTGTTGAGATATCTTGACGATTTTGGTACCAAATGTAAGGTCTAGGTCTAAAACCATTTTATCCGTTTGAATCATGTAAATCGGTCCACGCGATTAGGAGATAACAATGACTACCATTAGTACCATACCGTAGGTATAGTAGAAATATAAAAAACCTTAAAGTACTTATATACCATAAACTTGGGTCCAATCCACGTCTTTTTTTGTTTTGTAAATATTTCGTGTTTAAAATAGTATATAAGTATGTCTTGTAAATTAATATTGAATTAATAATGTAAATAAATGATTACAAAATCACATTTCTTTTATTATTATTTTTTGACAACCCTTACACGCTTGCGACTCAGAGCCTAAGTACCTACACGCGTGGCGGCATCGTTCAACATCAAAGGCGTTTCCCAACTGTATGGACTGTAAAACTGTGGTATAGTTCTGTTTTAGTAAGGAATCTTCAGTCAGATCAATGGTTATTAAGGAAGTGGGGTAATAATTACTATTTAATCATTCATTATATAAAAGGTTTGTTTCTGAAACCTAGGCTCTCGAGGAGGCTAACCTAGCCTCTAAGTAGACATCTGTTGGGGTAAAGTCCAGTGAGTATGGTGGGTGGCGGAAGGCTTCCAGCTCTACCTCTTGTAGCTTAAGGCGGGTCCCCGAGCAAAATTAGTAACTCTATTTGTGGTGGTTCAAACTTCGTTTGAAATACTGTTAGAATAAAGTTCTAATCAGCTTGCACTACAAAGTGGTTGTTACGTCAGTCACTGCGGGGCGAATAGAGTGAAATTTGTGGTAGAACTCAATGTAACGCACTCAAAACATTGTGCTAATGGATGGATTGAATAGTACGGAAGTCGTGGAGGTGTTTAAAGTAAAGATCTTACATTGAAAACTTGTATTTAAAAAAAACTTGTCAAAAAGTTGTAACTTTGACCCCCAATATCTCCGTAACTAGAAGGTTTCCAGGTATGGTGTAGAACAAAAAATATGATCCCAATGACGGGGAGAACAAGTTAATAAAACAAGTTCCTTTCGGCTTCGTTAGAGGTGTTTTACACCCTCTAAGTAAATCATGTGTGCTAGTGAATTTCTAATCAGATTTTTACAATAGTTTTCAAATAATATTTTCACGTTTTGCACAGAATAGTTACAACACTGATGACAATATATTTTGTGTCACTTGTTTAATTTAGTTTTTATAATATTTTCTTACCTTTGTATAGATTCTTTTTCGACATTTTATAAGTGCCCATCTAAGCCTATGTGAAATAAATTATTTTGTTTTTTGATTATGCTTCATGCTGTGCGCAAACAACGCTTGTTCAAATTCTGGTCAAATTTTAAAAGCATCCGATAATGTTGGACATATTGAAAATTGAACTGAACAGAAAAACTGTTACTCGACTACGATAAATGCTAGCCAACATATTGAAACTTGATGAATTAGAAAAACCAAAAAATATTCACGACGGAACTGCATTAGAAACTGTACCTTAAATCTTGCTTTGTATAATTTTATGAAACTACGGCGAGAGGAAAGAAATTCAACCGTAGCATGGAAATAGAGCCGTGTGATCACGCGCTCACGGCCCTATAAGAACAAATTGATGTACAGTAAACATACAGAAATCGTAGTCAGTGTGAATGCTCAGCGCTCAGCGTGCAGCGCGAACGACCGCAGTTGTGCATGCGCGCCCGAGAACGCCCGGAGCTGCTGCATCAGCGATAGCTTGCGTTTGGCTTACATTATTATTTGCGAGTTTCATTATCATCATTGTAGAAAATGTTTACTTAGAACATAATCTCTGCATCAAGCGACAACAAACTCTTGCTTTTTACACGCATTTACATTTACATTAGTTTAATATTGAAAATGTTTTTTCGATCGCTTCAGTATAGACCCCATTTTCGCTCAGAGGGTGACATCGCCTTGGTGTCGTGAGTTTTAGGGCTACATGAATGTTAGAGGTCTCAAAAGACGCGTCTATAATATGAAAAAAAAACGATAAAATCGTAGCCTTTTTTTGAAAATCAAAAATATGTGAAAAATTCGATCAATTTTTTAGGGTCTTTTGGCATAAAATCAACTGTATCTCAAAAACTAAATGTGATATCGAAAAAATGAAAAAATGCCATCGGGGAATACCCCAATGGCATGGATTTATCCGGTTTTTTTTTTAATGAAGCCCAACTCAAAAGAGTTGGGCTTCATTTAAAAAAAAAACGGATCTCTGTATCACTAATAACCTAGGCAGGACGGTGCCGTATGTGTGGCGTAATTTCGGGGAGCGCGCTCCTTAGATACACTTCGCGTCGCTGATTTCATACGGGACTGGGAGTGTTTAAGATTTGATCTTGAAATGTATTATTTGTATTTACCAATACAACCAGACAATAGACCGTGAGTGCTGGACTCCCTACCCTTTGGTAGGGAGTCCTTTGCCCTGCAGTGGGACAATACAGGCTCCTAATTAATAAACGTAGGTAAATTACCTCCAGAAATGGAGAGATATCGATACGATACTAGTTATTTATGCATCATATTTTTATTATTTTTATTGTTTGTATATAATAATATAAATATGGTGCAAATAAGAGAAATATAAAAAAAAAAAAATTATCTACTGTGAAAATAACAGAAATTATTTCCTTTGACAAATCTAAGTGTTTAGAATGAACATACAGGATTTTTATATTTCTTTAGAGCATATTATTTTATGGCTTTGGTCAAAATCACATACTTAATCAATAATACCTAGTTCACAGCGCAGAGTAGTACGTATAGACGAGAACTGTATTGACTGTTTTTTTTTTCATTTGTTACAAGATAATTTAGTAAATAATACAAACTTATACCTCTACGTGGAGTAGAAAGTTCCTTCAAGTAAATGCATCTGTAATTTAGAAAAATAACATTGTAGCTAAAGTGACTTTAAAAAAAGAAGCCGAACCAATATTAAAAACAATGAAAGTGGTGTAAGACAATAATTGTTTGCTCTCTGATTATTAGATCCCGAGTCGACGTAGTAGAGACTCACAAATTGCATAATAAGTAATTGTTTAGTTCCCGAAAGGATAGTGGCCATACACTAAATAGTACACTTAGAGACACAAAAAAATATCTATTTGAGACAAAACGAACCACACACACGGTCCTAGTGAAATTGTTAGCCCGTGTTTTTTACGCAAAGTTACCCAGAAACAAGATCCATTCGAAGCCGAGTAAGTTAATGTCAAACAAAAGAACTGGGGGCCTAAAATGGCTTCTATAACAGAACCATAAGTTAAAGTCTTAAAATGGTCTTTATGTTTATGATCAAGAATTTTAAATTTATAACGTGATTCATGATGATGGCCCCCTGTTTTGCGATGTTGTTTGTTTGCAAAAAATATTATTTTTACCTTACGGATTTTTTACATCGTGATGCATTTGAGCTCTATTACTTCAAAGACGGTACAAAATCTATTACGTCTAATCTATTACATTAGGCATCGTACAAAATGAAAAGCCTGCCTAAGTTCATTTTCATTGTCCCGAAGGTCGTGTAGAGAACGTGTTTGTGTGATTTTTTGTTATGTTTAAGGGTGAACTATAAACGGTACCTATCACGAAGGTACTTGGGCTTACCGTTAATACTGGCACTATTTATTGCACCACTGTCAAACTACAGGTGCTTAACTAAATGAGGACAAATGTCTTAACCCACGTGCTAAACAGCGATTATAGTTCTTGGCCAAAGTGCTGCACGCAAATGCGCTGGGACTGTTGGAACATTCTGCCACACTGTAGAGTGATTGCACGCATCACAACGCGACCCCCCTCCAACTCTCCCGCGGCCATGTCCGTCGCGCATCATGTCTCTGTCGCCGACAGGACAGTGAGTCAGCAGCGTAGAGGCCGTCGCGTCGCGCCTACTACCGCTACTAGGACAAAAAACAACTGATTTCTAAAACTACCATGTTTGTATTTCACAACTTGGTGGTTTCGTTTTCTGCCACTGACACCCGAAACGTGTTTTATTTTTCACATTCAGTATCTAGACGATAATAATTATGAAGTCCTAAGAAACTGGATCACTAGGAACCGTTAAAATATTGACGACTAATACAATGCAAATCTAATGTACTTACTATAGCTTCAGTTTGTACATCTGACGTTAAACATTTTTTTTAAAACAACGTACGGAGTTCCATAAGTTTGAAACTTCGAACACAGAACTTTAAAGGGATTTTTGAACTACATAATAATTAATATGTAAAAAATGTTGCAGTTCCAGCAACTATTCCAACAACCCTTCGCGAGCGTAATGGTAGCGGTGGAGCTCCTGTGTAGTGTCGTAATGGTAGCGGTGGAGCTCCTGTGTAGAGTCGTAATCGTAATGGTAGCGGTGGAGCTCCTGTGTATTGTCGTAATGGCCGCTTGTAGTATCGGGCGCTTATTATGTAGTTTACTTGCGCCACCGCAAGGCCGCCGCCGCCGGGCCGCGCGCTGGCTAACCCCACCCACGCGCCGCACTCAATCGAAAATCGCGTTTCGAAGACTTAAGAGATTCTAAGTTAAAGGTAAAAAAGGAACCCTTATCGTACCCTATTCGTCTTTCCGTCCGTCCGTCTGTCACCACCGACTTTCTCAGGAACGGGTCGACCTAGCAAGTTGAAATTTATACCAGATACTGAGGTCTATAGTCCCTATTAGGTGAATAAAAATCAAGGTCCTGAGTCAACATGGTAAAAAGATATGGGCGAATTTAGATTTTCGCGAAAACTTGTAAATACCAAAATATAACTAAATTTTTAACTTTTTAATTTTTCGGAATTATTCCTTTACTTGTGCTGTAAGACTTTGCATTTAACCAAAATTGACAATCCTAGTTCAACCGGAAGTACCCTATAGGTTTTGGGTCGAAATGGACTACAATATTATAGGTTTTCGACCCAAAACCTATACATTACATTATACCGATACATTACATATATATACGTATATACATTGCTTCTTGCCAAATTTCGTGATTCTCTTCTTCACAACGGGAACTATTCCCGATGACCTAGAATCACGAAATTTGGCAAGAAGCAATGTCTTACAGCACTTGTAAGATCAGACAGCCGTAAATATGTAGTTTAATAACAAAAAAAGCAATTTTACTATTACAAACTTATTATTTGCGGTTGGTGCAATAGCCGTTTCATAGGATCGAACAGCAAAGTTGTTTGTCCTTTAAAAAGTGTACGGAACCCTCGTTTTTTTTAATAAGTACCTAGTGTACAGTAGTACTTTGTAATTACAATTTTTATTTATTTATTTATTTGTATAGATTTCTACATAGTTGTCGCTTAGCGTGCTTAACGTAAAACTGGCTGAGCAACTGGGCATCACTGAGATAACATTGTAGATTTGATGTAAATAACGGCCGTGATCAGAGGTACGATTACGTTTTTATTTCTTCCTTTGTTAGTTTGTTACCATCTAAACACTGAAGGCCATATTTTTTTACTAGGTACGCTTTGCAGGTCTTCGTAATAAGTCCGCAAGATGCTGCGTTTTGTCGATTTTAACTATAGATGATGGTACCTATTTTACCGATCGAGCTATCGTGCCGTAATGTTAAGTTTACTTAACAAACTCTCTTTATAAATGACAGTTATGTATTGAAAACGGACTTTCACATTTGGGCGAATTGTTTGCATAAGATTGATGTAGGATCTATGTAGTTACATTAGCTGCGGAGCATTCCGTTCCGCACGCTTGCACAGCGAGCTCGCCGCGCGATGCCGGCTGCCTCGAGCGCAGACGGCTAGAGCCGCGCATTCATGGCTTACCCAAGTCTAAGTTCAATTTATAGATCGAACTATTCACATACTTACAAATTATTGGCAATATTAACATGTATGTGAAAGAACAACAATATGTAAGCTAAGCCAGTTTGGGTTCGGCACTCAAGTCACACATGAGATTCTGAAACTTACCTCCAAACAGAGACAAACCTTCTTAGGCCTCATTTACGAAGTCGGCGGCGGCGGCGGCGCGGGCGCGGGGCTAGAGGAGAGGAGAAGAAAGTTAAAAAACAAATTTCGCCGATCGCGACTTTTTTTTTAAATTTCCTTTGAAATCATCATTCTCTTGCCCTTATCCCAATTCATTTGGGGTCGGCGCAGCATGACTTCTTCTTCCATACTTCTCTATTTTTCTATTTTATTTATTTTTAAATTTCCTTTGAAAGATTTTTTTTAATAAATATAATAACTTCAAATTCTACGAATTCATATTGTAGCGTAATAGTGTGACCTACGTGCATCCATTAAACGCTAATTTGGTCTGTTTCTTTGTTCATTGTTGTCGACGTAATGTATATTTCAAGTATTTTTGAAAATTTCCTATTTTCTGCAATTATTTCTAAAATATCGACTTAAGACTAAAATTTCGTTTGAAATTGGTAACTGATGCTTTTTCACACATCAGAAATAATTAATGAAGATTACTTTTATGAGTGTAGTGACTTAAAATTAATTCGGAATGTTAGAAAATCGTCTATGTTAATGAACGCATTTTTTTCCAAATACTGCTATAAACTCAAGGTGCAAATTGTTGTCTTAATTCTCATTTTATTAACTATCTAACGAGTTATAATAACTAGAAAAATATTTAAGGATATTTGTTAAATATTGGTTACTGCTTAAAAGTAAAACATGATAAAAGGCCTGTATCGCAAAGTGTGAGCGATATCGGTATTGAAATTAAATTGCGCGCAGAGACCCAAGCTTGAAACTTATCTTAGATAGAAATCGTGAGAAATGGTTACGTTATAATTACGATAATTTTTGTAAATTTACCAGCGGCCCCATTCCACCTTCTTCAGCAATAATCAACATTTATCGAGTACCACCAATTTTTTTTAGTTTTTGTTATCTGTGGACAGCAGATATAATAAGGATATTTTCAGGATAATATTTACGTTGATCGTCATAGAAATATTTTGTGCAAAATCCCTTCTTTAACTTTTATATAGACGATTTCCTGATAATTGTGAATTCATTTTTAGTCACTTCACTCGTAAACATGTTTTTTTTTAAATATTTTTTCATCCAATTATATGAAAAAGTATCAGTTACCAATTTCAAAAGAAATCTTGGTCTTAAAATTCAATATTTTAAAAATAGTTGCAGAAAATAGGAAATTTTCAAAAAAATACTTGGAATATTTTACATCGACAACAATGAACAAAGAAACAGACCAAATAAGCATTTAATGGATGCACGCAGGTTACAGTATTACGCTACAATATTATGTGTTCGTCAAATTTGAAGTTAGTCATTAAGGCCTGGTTTCGCCAATCGAAGGTCGGGAATGTCATAAAATCTAAATATATAAAAGAAGAAACTGACTGACTCATCTATCAACGCACAGCCCAAACCGCTGGATCTACAGATTCCAAATTTGGCAAGTAGGTTCCTTATGTGGTCTAGGGGTGCACTAAGAAAGGATTTTTCAAAAATCACCCCCTAAGGGGGTTAAACGGGGCTCCAAAGTTTGTATGGGGAAACAAGATTAGTTAGACTATTTTATTCGAAACTTCACAGGAGTGCTCCTTTTGATAAATGAGTAGAAACGGGTTTCAGGATTTTTCAGAATTCAACCCCTAAGAGGGGGAAATGGGGTGACAAAATCTAAAAATCAATGCACAGCCCAAACCGCTGGGTCTAGAGATTCCAAATTTGGCACATTGGTTCCTTATGTGGTCTAGGGGTGCACTAAGAAAGGATTTTGCAAAATTCATCCCCTAGGGGGGTTAAACGGGGCTCCAAAGTTTGTATGGGAAAACAAGATTAGTTAAACTATTTTATTCGAAACTTCACAGAAGTGCTCCTATTGATAAATGAGTAGAAACGGGTTTCAGTTTTTTTTTCAGAATTCAACCCCTAAGAGGGGGAAATGGGGTGGCAAAGTATAAAAATCAATGCACAGCCCAAACCACTGAGTCTGGAGGTTCCAAATTTGGCACAAAGGTTCTTTATGGGATTTAGGGGTGCATTAAGAAAGGATTTTTTTAATTAACCCCCTCAGGGGTCGAAACGGGGGTCCAAAGATTACATGGGGAAATAAGAATAGTTAGACTACTTTATTCGAAACTTAACAGTACTCCTATCGATAAATGAGTTAACATTTGTGTTTCAGGTTTTTTCAGAATTCAACCCCTAAAGGGGGAAATGGGGTAACAAAGCCTGAAGTTCAGCATAGGTATTGTTTGTATGGTGAATTGGGTTGGGTGTATTACAAAAACAATGATTTTAAGATTTAATGTGGCGGACCTGAATAACCATCATTCCCTGTTGGGGTGCGATGGGGTTGAAATGTCTAAAAATCAATATGGGTGTCGAAACCGAGACTATCAGGGGTACTGATGTCGAAAATGCCATTTATTTTGAGATCCAGAAGATGGCGGATTCAACTACTATACAGGGTTATTGTTGATTTATTGTGATGATTGTGACAACGATGATGATGATTGTTATAATGATGATGATGATTGTGATTAAGATGATAATGATTGTGATTACGATGATGATTGTAATAATTATCATGATGATTGTGATGATGATTTTAATTACGATGATAATGAGTTGATAACGATGATGGTGATTGTGATAGTGATTGTGATGGCGATTGTGATTCTGATGGTGATTGTTATGGTGATAGCGATGGTTGTGATAACGAGGATGGAGATTGTGATGGTGATTGTGATGATGATGACTATGTTTAAGATGATAATGATTGTGATTACAATGCTAATGATTGTGATAGGTAACGATGATGGTGATTGTGATAGTGATTGTGATAGTGATTTTGATGGTGATTGTGATGGTGATAGCGATCGTGATTGTGACCGTGATGGTGATTGTGATAATGATGAAGATGATTGTGATTAAGATGATAATGATTGTGATAACGAGGTGAGTGATTGTGAAAATGATTGTTATGGTGATTGTGATGGTGATAGTGATTGTGATAGAGATAGAAATGGTGATTGTGATAGTGATAATGATGGTGATTGTGATAATGATTATGATGACGAGGATGGATATTGTAATGACGATGATTGTGATTACGATGATGATGATTGTGATAACGATGATGGTGATTGTGATTTTGATGGTGATGGTGATTGTGATAGTGACTGTAATAGTGACGGTGATTGTGATGGTGATAGTGATGGTGATGGTGATTGTGATTGTGACAGTGATGGTAATAATGATGAAGGTGATTGTGATTACGATGATAATGATTGTGATTGTGATGGTGATTATAATGGTGATGGCAAAGATGATTGTGATGGTGATTGTGATTGTGATAGTGATAGGGATAGTGATAATGATAGTGGTAGTGATGGTGATTGTGATAGTGATGGTGATTGTGATAATGATTGTGGTTGTGATAGTGATGGCGATTGTGATCATGATGTTTGTGATTATGAAAATGATTGAGATTATGATGATAATGATTGTGAGGACGAGGATGGAGATTATGATGATGATGATTGATTACGATGATAATGATTGTTAAAATTATTTTAGTGATTGTGATACTGATAGTGATTGTGATAGTGATTGTGATAGTGATTGTGATAGTGATTGTGATAGTGATTGTGATCGATATTGTGATGGTGATTGTGATGGTGATTGTGATGGTGATTGTGATGGTGATTGTGATGGTGATTGTGATTGTGATGGTGATTGTGATGGTGACTGTGATGGTGATTGTGATGGTGATTTTTATTTATTCATTCATCGAACAATTTACATTGTGTTGGAATTTTTTACAAAATTATTACATAATTATATAAACATTACAATAAACATTACAAACATAAAAGGATCAAATACAAAAAAAAACTATTACTATGTCATCCATCAAAAACCAAGGCATAAAAAGTACAAAAAGTCAAATCATAAAAGCACAAGGACAACCATGTCTATTCCATTTTACGTAATTAACTGAGGAATAAATGTCACTCAAATTACTGTTTATATGTCCAACCATAAAAAGCTCATACTGAACCATGTCCATTTCATGTTATGTAAAAGGAGAATTAAGTGTAAATTGAATGTCTGTTAAATGTCAACTAAATGTAATTGATTGAAAATCAAATACCAAATATACACAAATTAAATGTCATTCAAATTACCATTTACATATTACACAACCACATACGCTCAAGAACAACTATGTCTATTCCATGTTGCGTCAATTAAAGAGAATTAAATGTAAATTAAAAGTCATTTAAATTCCAATTAAATGTCAATTAAATTCCAAGTAAATGTGAATCAAATGTAATCTAAATGTCAATAAAATTCCAATTAAATGTCAATCAAATGTAATCCAAATGTCAAACAATTAAAATGTCAATTAAATCAATTAAATAAATGTCAACTGAACCAAATGTCAAATAAAATAAATGTCAATATTTTATCAAGTAATTCATACACAAATTATCTGGAATCATTCAACATCAAATCGGATACAGAATATAAACATTTTTCTAATAGGAAGGCTTTCAGTTTTGTCTTAAATAAGTTTGTGTTATAGACCAAAGTTTTCAAATCAGTAGGTAACTTATTATATAAATCCACTGCTTGGTAACGTGAACAATGCTTTGTTATGTTAAGTTTAGGCACCATTCTATTTTTAATAACTTTCCTTCGTGTGCTCTCTCTTCGATTGTGATGGTGATTGTGATGGTGATTGTGATAGTGATGGTGATTGTGATGGTGATTGTGATGGTGATTGTGATGGTGATTGTGATGGTGATGGTGATTGTGATTGTGATTGTGATTGTGATAGTGATGGTGATTGTGATTACGATGATAATGTTTGCGATAACGATGATGGTGATTGTGATAGTGATTTTGATGGTAATTGTGATGGTGATAGTGACGGTGACTGTGATGGTGATAGCGATGGTGATGGTGATTGTGATGGTGATTGTGATGATGATTGTGATAATGATTGTGATAATGATGGTGACTGTGATAGTGATCGTAATTGTGATAATGATGGTGGTTTTGATAGTGATGGTGATTGTGATAATGATGGTGGTTGTGATAGTGATGGTGGTTGTGATAGTGATGGTGGTTGTGATAGTGATGGTGGTTGTGATAGTGACGGTGGTTGTGGTAGTGATGGTGATTGTGATGATAATAATAACTTGTGATAATTATGAAATTTGGCATATAGATAGTTTATAACCTGGATTAACATGTAGGACACTATTTATCCCTTTAGTATGATTCAGTGGGACAGTTACCAAACTGCACGCGGGCGAAGCCGCGGGCAACAGCTAGTTAGATATAAAACGATGTTCCACAACCTTGAAATAAATCACACAGCTAGCCAATGAATGTAACTTTCAGTTGAAATATTCGAATTTAAGATAATGCATATAGATAAGTGTAAAAAAAATATATTGGAAAATCACTAAAAACGTGTAAATCGCACTCTATTGTAACAACTGAGTCGTAATTATCAAGAATTTTTAAATGAATTTTATCAAATAATAAAGTTAAAACTAAGTATAAATAAGTTTTTGGAATCTTCATTTATTAATAAACATATTCTTATTTTGTGTAACAAAATCGCAAACTTGCCCATGTTTTTTGCTCAAAATCTTCATACAAATTACTGGTCTGTGGATGGGTAACCTGACCACCCATTACATACCGGGTTTACTCCGTGCCGCGGAAAGCACGTTAAGCCGTTGGTTCCGGCTGTCAATTGCAGATCTTTGACAGTCGTTACAGGTAGTCAGTGACTCAAAAAGTCTGACAACCAGTCTTACCAAGGGGTATCGTATTACCCGGTACTAACTGGGTTGTGGAGGTCAGATAGGCAGTCGCTCCATGTAAAATACAGGTATTCCACTGCATCCGGTAATCCGGTTAGACGAAGCCGACCCCAACATATTTGGGAAAAGGCTAGGCAGATGATGGCAGATGATGACCTTTTGTTGGGCTTACTTCATAAGGATTAAATATGCCAAAATGTTCAGTTTATACAAAAATAATACCTAATTAAGATTGAAGTTGGCATAGCAAATATTTGTAGAGAATATTACCACTAAAATGTTTTTTTTTTTTTCCTCTGTGCTTATCTGCAATCAGTAGTATACTATAAGCAGATACTTTTACGGGGAGAGCTACTCATAGTATTTATGCAAGGGTTTTCCACTACAGTATGTCTTTTCTCTTAAGGCGTTTTTAATAGCTGCGCTTCATTAGACTCGCCGCAAGTACGTTCGGGTGATTTTCCAGCCGCTTTTGATATTTTTCTGTCGAGGCCTGTAGGAAATACAGGCCTCGACAGAGACAGAGGCTTTTACAGTGGTCATATTTAGGTTTGCGTGGATTTCAGAGTTGGTAGTGAACCACGGAACTTGCGCTATTGTTCTTAATATTACGTTCTGCATTCTTTGCAATATTGCGATGTATAGACTTGTATATCAGGAGTTTGTTATCTATCGATAACTTGCTATTGCGACCGCCGGCATCCAGTAGAGGTTTCTGTGCCGTATGTTTCTTCCCTCTTGTTTTTGATATGCTGGTTCCAGGTCAAACGGCGATCCAGGTGCATGCCCAGGTACCTTACACTGTCTTTGTGCGGTAATGTGGAGTTTTAAAGGGATACATGAGTGCAATTTTTTCTCCGAAGTGGGAACGTGACCTGCACTGACTTTGTTGCGCTAGCTTTGATCCTCCACTTTTGGAGCCACTTTGTAATAGCATCGAGGCCTTGTTGTAGTTGCTCTGTGGCCAGCTCTGGCTGCTTGTTACTTGCCATAATGGCTGTGTCGTCTGCATATGTAGCAGTCATGACTCCGTCTACCTGTTGAAATTGGTCCCAACACCGAACCCTGAGGCACGCCTGCCCTTATGGTATAGAATTTGGAGGTTGATTCAGATTCTTTCACTTGGAAGATTCTGTCTGTGAGATAGGATTTCAGCAGGATGTAGTAGCCTGCTGAATGTCCAAAAATGCAGACGCACAATACTCCTTTTCCTCCAGGGATTTTCTCGACCACTCTATGTATTTGTTCGACAGTAGAGTGCTGCTGCCTGAATCCAAATAGGTGGTTCGGGATGGCAAGGCATAATTTGTTGAAGGATCAGTTTTTCACAGACTTTTGACTGAATTCTTTTCTAATAGTATAGTGTCAATATTGTATTAATTAAGGGAAGTAGCGAGTCAACCCCAACACAAGTGTTTCTAATTACTTACTGGGGCTGTCTCAACACATGTACAGGGGTGGAAAATGGTCAGTAAAGTCAGTAAAAATCAGTTTTTTTTGCTAAGGTCAGTAAAAAGTCAGTTTTTTCGAAAAATGGTCAGTAAAGTCAGTATTTTGAGGATCAGGGGCTACATTCCCATCAGTAGATAGCCTACACGTAGGTGATGTAGGCCTCATGCCCCCAGTGATGAATTATTGAGAACAATTTGATATTGTAGGGGGGTTCTTCCGATGACGTCACCCGCTCGAAGGAAATATTTCGAAGTGAAGTCAAACAGGTTTATACATATAAAATATACAGGCACAGCTAATCTTAGCCCGACTAAGTCCGTTTGGACGAAGGCAGGGAAACTGATTCCTCTATCTCAAAAAAGTAAATATTGTGGTAAGACTACAGAACCATCTAACAGGGGAGTTCTACGTGACCTTTCCAAATAGGATGAGGTTCAGTGGATGCACCTTACTGCTAGTTGGGAATAGCTTGACGAAATTCCAATAGGCTGCCGTAGTCATTAAGTGGCGGAGAATCTTAACACCGTGATTCAGGAATGCGCGTCATAGGCACAGCGCCATCTAGTAGCGAGCGGCGGAACTTTTCGTACAACAATCAATGAACTTCGGCTACCAATGAATCTAATACACAGTAGGATGTGTAAATAGTAAATATTAAAATAAACATGTGTTACAATATCTCATTTTTGAGGGGCTTTTGGTCAGTAAATGGCTGACCATTTACTGACCAAAATACTGATTTCACTGACTAAAACCCTCTAAAATACTGATATTTTAGAGGGTTTTAGTCAGTGAAATCAGTATTTTTGACCATGGAATCAGTTTCCACCCCTGCATGTATAGTATGTAAGCATTTGAGACACAATAAACATTTTATTTATTATTTATTTTATTTATAATTCGTTGAAGGATCAGTTTTTCACAAACTTTTGACAAGATGGGTAAAAGGCTGATGGGCCTATACGAAGTGGTCTGGCTTGCTGGCTTCCCTACTTGATGTATCAGATTGTTTGTGATACCTTCCAGAGGTCTGGGAAGTGTTGAACCCTTAGTATACCATTATACAACATAGTCAGGAAAACAAACAAATACAACTAAAATTGGAAAAATAAAAAACTTTTTTGTAAATAACCAAAAACTGACTTCAAAAAAACACAAACAAAAACAAAAACCAAAACACAAAAAAGGGAAAAATAACTTAAGTTTCAGAAGCCGGTGACAAAAACAAACAAATCAATCAAACAAAGGTTAAGCTTCGAAGTTGGTGACCTGTTTGTTTATTTTTTGAAGTCGGTTTTTTTCATGCTTTTCGGGGTCGCTGGTAACGAAAATGAGGTCAAAATGAAAATCCAAGATGTCGCCGAGGAAAATTTTCGGTTTTTTCCGTTCATTTTCATTTCCGTTACCAGCGATCACAAAAACCATAAAAAGGACACCCATGACGGAAAAACCGAAAATTTTCGTGTCCTTTCGCGCAAATGTCCATTCGCGCAAAAGTCCATGCGCGCATATGAGTTTTTGCGCAAGTGGGTTCGCGCAAGTGTCCTTTGCGCAAATGTCTTTTGCGCAAAAGTCCCAGATCCCAGTACAATATATCGCACCCCCCACCGAATAAACCGGTAATCGACAATTCTAAATTTTACAGGAAAAATAAAAAACTGTTTTATGCATATATCTCAGCATGGGTGAATCCTACGATAGCCATTTATACATCAAAACAAAGCTAATTTTTTGCAGTCTGTTTTACTGTATGCATTTTTTTTGCAATAGTATAACAAAACAAAGTTATTGACGAAAATAATGTTACTGATATTGTAGGACAAAACAATTGTATGTAACACATCATTACGATATTATTCGCGTGTAACCTCAACGATATCGTTGTAAGTATTAATGCATTACGGTATTATTCGTTGAAATTCGGTACCGAAAAGCCTGCCGGCAATATGATATTACGATATTATCCAAGCGATAGTGTATACAGTAATATAACATGACAATAATATTCGTCGATATGTAGTGTCAAAAGATTAACAGTAATGTCATGTTGCAAATATCATGTTTTATTAAATAACACAGTAAAAACTTATTATTTGATTTGCCAGTAGCTTAGCAATATTAGAGAAAGTTCATAATAATGCTGGATAATTTAATTTATTTTATTTTATTGTGGTTGGGTGCCTAGCAAACACAATTCAAATTCATCAGAAACAATGCAGCTTTTAGACAAGGTAGTACTAATTGTCGCTAAGCAGCTTGCAAACAAATTGATTGACGATACATACGAGTGTACATAATTGCGAATTTGTGAAAAGTTATGAAGTTATGGAGACTACCCGCTGACGTACGTGAACTGATAAACGAGAAGAACGCAGCCATCCGTGCCTACGGTAACTTACCCTGGGGTGCTTACAAAGCTCACATGCACAACTTACAGAGCGTGTTGTAAGGAAGCGCATAAGCGGCATCGTTACACTCGATAGGACAGGTGCTCAAATCGAGCCCACCAAGCTTTCTGGCAAATGCAAAGAAAGATGCGTGCCACCGTTGAGGCTTCGATGCTTTTTCTTATCCGCCCCGAGCGACGCATTCGACAGCCTGGAGTCTCAGTGCCCTCCCAGCTCTCAACCAGTAGACAAATGTCACCTCGTCATAGTGAATGCCGATGTCGAACGTAGATACCCGCTACTAGGCCACTGTTATCAGTACCTATCCGCAAACTCGGTAAGCCCAAGGCGGAACCATGTAGCTACTGGCCTATCAGTCTTCTGTATGCGTTCGGCATTAAAGAGACAGGCGCAAACCCGCCGCGGTGCACGCTGTGCACGGGCACGCGGTGCATTTTAGCTGCGTGGATTCATTTGTTTGATAACGTGGGCCTACGTATCAACTGCAGTATATACTATACGCCCACGACTATGCACAATTGTAGCGTGCGTGGCCCACTGCGGTATGGTCGTGGGTATTCGTGTATACTGTGTACCGCATGCACAGCGCCATTGATAGCGATGACCTATGTGAGCGCCTTATTCGAACAAGCTACGCATGTAATGTACACGTATAATGACGTCAAGTCATGCACAGCGTGTCCGTGGCTTACGGTGGTCACATTCACATACATTTTCTTGCAAAGCGAAGCTCCGTTGCCTCTCCGTGCGCAGCTGTAGGTTTTCGCCTTTATTTATAAGCGACATAAAAACTATGCCGAGGCTAAGAGTCTCATTTCCAACGAGCGATTCGGTTTCAGGACCAAACACTCGTGTATCCAACAGGTCCACAGCATCGTCGAGTATTTGAGCGCTGGAGCGATGGCGGGCGGGTTTTTCTTCGACATAGCAAAAACCTTCGACAAAGTCTGGCACAACGGCTTGTACAAGCTGTACCAACTAGGAGTGCCAGACCGTCTCGTGCTCACCCTACGAGACTCTCAGTCGGATCGCACCTTCCGCTATTGCGATAGCGGGGAAGCTCTCTCCTCACCTCGAATGGGGAGAGGAGTCACTCCATTCGAGCCACCATCTCCCCGCTTATATTCACGCTTTTACGCTGGTACGTGCTGTCGAAGCAAAAAGGCTCAGTTAGCCCTGTTCGCGGACGACGCGGCCATCTATTAAACTGGTCGTTATAAGAATGCTATTGCCAAAAACCTACAAACCTCAGCCGACGTCTTAGATGCTTGAATCCGGAAGTGGCTAACCCCGATAAGACTCAGGCGGTCCTTTATTTTAAACCGCGTATTATTACAATTCCACCTCCCCCAGCCCGATCACTCTGTACGGTAAGCCTATCCCTTGGGAGAAGCAAGCCAGATATCTAGGAGTCATACTCGACGACCATCTGTCCTTCGGGCCGCATATCGGTGCAGCTCGTGACCGAGTCGCCTTTGCTATAGGTAGGCTCCATTTCCTGTTAGTAAGTTGTCTCTCAGGTGCATGTTGTGCCTCTATGCCGCGGTGATCCGTCCCATCATGACATACGCTGGTGTCGTGTTTGTACTGTATACTAAGGCTAGATATATCTATAGGATCCAGGGACTCCAGAACCGGTTCTCACGCTAAGTCACGGGAGCCCCTTACTATATCCGCAATGACCTAATGGTCTACACATAGGCTTAGAATGCCCACTATCCTTCAGTTTATGAAACGCTTTTCTATGCTCTTCTTCGATTCTGCTATAAGGTAACGTAATCCTCTAAGCGCATCGGCCACCCGATACGAGCCACCCCCGATGACGCTACCACCCACCTCCAGGAGATCAGTAGGGAAACTAGCACGCTCGAGAAGCACAGACACAAACAGCCGTCATTCCGTCCTCGTCATCTAGGACCGTCGCAACGTCCCGATCCATACCCTCTCCGACCCTTGCTCGAGCCAGCCCACGTGCCTGAGCTTGTAGTTCAAAATCAACCCCTAAAGCCTGTTCGATTGCTTTTCTCCCCCAGCGACGCTCTAAGTGTAGTCGCTTAGTTTGTAAGTCTTTTGCCCTGGCTGGAGGCCTGACACTCAAGGCACCCACAGGATAGTCGGGTTAAGCAGACGACAACCTCCTAGGTTGAATTGCGAGATGCCATTCGCAAAAAAAAACAAATTTACTCATCAATCACACTGGATAACAAATGAATAATACTGTATTCATTCATTACGTACCGACACCATTGTAATATTTTATTGTACAAACCGCTTGCTTTAAGAATATTAACTATTATGATACAGTGAACGACATTACGATTTTAATAGGTCTCCGTCATGTTGTGTAAAACAACATTACCAAATCCTGTGAATTAAAATAATACACGAATATAATTGTATTACACTTTACGTGGAACAAGATATGCGTTTTTTACGCGAATAAAATGGTAATCGTCGCTTACCGAAAAAGTTAAAGATTGCATAATCTGTAACAACTTATATACTACTATTCGTGCAAAAAGTGTGTTAAGATTTTTCGGGAATAATATTGTTAAGTCCATTATGGGACCATTGAAATAATTGTACTTTTGCAAATATGCATAGAAAAATTACGACAAAAAATTACAAGGTGTAATCAATGCTATAATCTATAATATCGAATATGCAATAAAACGTAAACTATCGTAATAGCACATTACCATATTATTCGGTGGGGGGTGCGATATTATTTTTGTAATTGGGACTAACAATTTCATTTTGTATTGTGTAAGTAAAATAATTAAATTATTATAATTAAGTACAATTCATACACTAATAATCACGTTAGCATAAGTCAAAGTCAAAGTCAAAGATTTATTTGCCGATAAATATGGTTACAAAAGTTCTTTCAAAGGTATTACAGTAGCTTAACATATTCAATCATAAAATAATGACATGCAAATTTTTGTTACAATTAGATTATTTAAATTTAAACTGAAGGAATTCTTTTATATTATAGAAAGGATTCTCAATTAACCATCTATTTAACTCAATTAACCATGTATTTGACAACATGCCAATATCAGTGACAATAAAGTTACAATTTACTTGGCGAGTCAAAGTCCGGAGACCCACTGTACTACATACGTACATGTGTGCGTGTGCGGTGCACGAACCTCTATCGTTGTGAGAGTAGCGCTAAAATCCTAATTTTCGCGCGGCGCGACTCCGAATTACTCCGAAACGGGCCCTTAAACTAAAAAAAAATATTCCAAAGAAAATTCAAAAAAAAAGTCGCGGGCGGCGAAACTTTTTTTTTAACTTTCTTCTCCACTCCTCTAGGAACTCAATAAAAAAAGTCCCATGAAAATCCGACCACAATAAACTTCGTTCCAACTTTTGATTATTTTTTTGTCTTATTGCACTCGGCTATTTAACTTGTAGTCAGTCGGTGTAAATAGTGAAAAACGGCCTCGGTTCTTGCTATCTATCTCGCATCGATTTGCCTCGGTTATGATAGCCTAACAAAATTAAAACCTACAACGTACTCAGTCGTGTTTGAATATTAAGTCCATGTTGACACCTGAGGTCTAACAGCTAAAAGCAAAATTTACAAATTCCAAATGTAAGTCGAACGCGCTAATAAATAAACAGCGGCTGTGCAGCGAGGCGTGACCGTGTCACGGCTGCGCGGATGGAATTGGGTAGTTAACCAATTATTCCAGAGAGCAACTTTTCTAAAAAAACACTTGTGTACTTGTGTACACTCGTGATTTAGTTAGTTTAAAAACAAAAAACAGTTTCTCTGGTGCTGTACTATTCTATCTATCTATTGCCGTACAAAATGTAAGGGGGAGTCACGTTTTGACAGCTCTTAAAGGGTATGTTAATGAATCGGTGGTGTGAAGTAGTGTATTGTAAGTTGTGTCTATCGTGTAACCGTGTAACGTGCATGTGTTGTCCGCAGCGGGAAGGGCGAGATCATCGGGCTGCTGAAAGTGGGCAGGAAGCATCTGTTCCTGTTCGACGACAAGCAGGCGGTGCACGAGGTGGAGCCCCTGTGCGTGCTCGACTTCTACATCGTGCGCGACCGCCAGCGCATGGGCTTCGGCCGCATGCTGTTTGACTTCATGCTACACGTGAGTACTGCCGCATGCCCGGACAGCCCCGCGGCCCCTGCCCAGCGCCCCAGCGCCCCAGCGGCCCAGCGCGACATCTTGTTTATCACAACAAAGATCTCCTGAAAATGTTATCCAAGCGCCATTAGTAAATAGGTTATGGAAGGTCGTAATTTTTTGCTAATGTCATCGGGCTCATAGCTTGGCTTGTATTGGGTTATTGTACATTCGTCACAAAGTTAATTCGTCACATTTTTGTAAACTCCATACATTGAAAGTATATTCGTCACATGCATAAAAACTATGTGTAAATTCGTCACAAGTCTTCATAGGTACATAATTTACTGGTAGCAAACAAAGTTATTGGTTTTTAGCGCTCGTAATGGAAATGATTTCCAAAATCTTTCTTTTCTCCTGCGCTCCTGCACATGCTATCACACGCTCGCTCGCTCGCTGTATCTATCTTTTTCTAGCCGTACTGCAGTAGCGGAGTAAGGCGGAAAGGCAGCCACTGGCATTCTTTTCGAGGAACCTCAGCCCTTTGCAGAGGAAGTACAGCCCGTACGATCGAGAGCTGTTGGCAATATACGAGGCAATCAGGTCCTTCAGTTTCATTCCGCAAAATTCGAAAAATCTGTTTTTTCGGCCGTTTATCATAGATAAACGTTAGTAGTGGATTGTATTCGTTAGAAGCAAAACAGAAAAATAAAGTTTTGGAGTATGCTGTTTGAAAACGATTTTTATGACGTAAATACTGTTTCAAGGCTTGTGCTGTTACCAGCTGTTACTACTAGCGATAGACTTGACTGGGTTTGGAGAGGTTAGTAGTGGAAGATTTTTTTATAGTATTTAAAAGAAAATATTCGAAGCTCTTAAGTTGAGTCAAATTTATTTCGGAGCGATATTTACTGGATAAAGTCTGTTTGAAGATGGATACGATTACTACAAACGTTAGAATATTGACTGAGGCGGGTTCGTAGAAGTTAGTAGTGGAAAAAATTTCGATAGTTAAGTAGTAAAGATACAAGTCGATTAGAAGCTGAAGGCAAATCAACATATTGCAATAAATATATATTTAATTGTAATTAAAACTGTGATTTTTTTTGTAGACGTAAATTAACATTAAAAAAACGTGATTATAACTGTGATTAAATTCTCTCTATTATTTTTCTTTTTTTTTACCAGCAGTTTATTTTTTATTTTACAAATTAATTAATTAATTTGTAAAATAAAATAAAAAAAATATTTATTTATTTATTTTATTTTAGGAAAGCTTACAGACTAATAACATTATAATTTAATTTTTATTTAATTGTTTTTTCTTGTAATGTTGTAAGCAAATCAGCCACTTGCAATACATGTTTATTTAGGATTAGGCGTGTCACGCAGGTCACGCTGTCCTTGACAACGCGGCCTTAAAATAGAACAAAACCAGACAATAATAGCGTATATTTTAGCTGTAAGTAGAACTGATTTATATTATGTGAATTTCTGATGATTATTAAAAATAAATAAATAACGTTATAATATACTTATTGTTTGATTTTTCTGCTATCTATACGGAAATAAACAATATGGCGGATTTTCCTTCATGAAAATAGAGTTATGGAGAGTTTACATATACTTTTTTTCGTGGCGAATTAACTTTGTGACGAATGTACAATAACCCCTTGTATTTACGTCTATCAACTACGTTTATTTCTGAATTTTCGTTTTGATATAGGGCGACAAGGCAATAGAGATAGGAGAAGGATATACGAGGATGGGGGAACGGAACGCGCTCGGACACCGTTAAGTCATGCCCTTACTCATTTCGTTCCGCAAAATTAATTATCGGCTGTCAATACTTTTTACTTTTCTGCTAAACATAAGTCTGATATAAAGAGGGGTGTAGTGAGAGAGACTGTCAATTTAAAAATTAATGAGACATCGCTGCCTGTGGTACAGAATGTAAAATATTTGGGGGTTTGGCTTGACCGATCACTTAGGTGGGCTAAGCATATTAATGAGACCCGAGAAAAGGTGTTAAAATTATTAAATGTTTTTAAAATTCTGGCTGGTTCTGGATGGGGAATACATCCTAAACATCTGAGACGATTATACATCTCAACAATTCGAAGTAGAATCGACTACGCTTGTTTCCTATACGACAGCAGTTGTGAAACTCACCTAAGTAAATTAGACAGGGTCCAGAACATTTGCATGAGAATTATTGGTGGCTTTATTAGAACGACTGCCATTCACGTTATGGAAAACGAATTAAACCTGACGCCTTTGAGGTTTCGTAGATATTATCTAGCGGGTAAATATTGGCTCAAAATAAAATCATACTGGATAATAATATCATTACTGTGTTAAAAGAGTTACAAGAACTTTGTCAACAATCACACTGGAGAAGAAAAGTGCCATTGTTAATTAGAATGCACGAGTTTCTAGATTCACTACCTGTTTACACAAGCTCAAAGCTTAAAATTTTTTCATTGGATACCTGGGTCCATAGGATAGATCTGTCTCAAATTGTATTTACTCAAGTAGATGGTTTGGTTGCGGCTAAAAAGTCCTATCAAAACACTAAACTCACTGAGTTGTGCACTATGATTTTAAATAACACCTACTCGGAATTCTATAAAATATATACAGATGGATCCAAAGATAAAATAGCTTCAGGAGCAGCGTTTTTCGACCCACAAACCAAAATTGCAGTGCAATTAAAGGTAAACAAACGCAAAATGCAATATTATGTATACAGAACTTGTTGCAATAGAAGAAGCACTATCGTACATTGACTCGTTTGAAAGTGGCAATTATGTTATTCTTTGTGATTCGAAAAGCGCCCTTCAACATTTAATTCGGTGTACTACAAATTTTCGGGGCACCCCGATTGCATATAGTGTAATCAAATCATTAAATAAGCTTATTTTTAAGAAAATGAAAATTGTACTTCAGTGGATACCGGCTCATGTTGGCTTGGAGGGCAATGAAATAGTTGATCGACTGGCAAAGGATGCATGTGATGATGGGTTGGTTTGTCCATACCTTCCCGTGCACAGCGATTTTTTGTATGCAGTGAGACAAGAAAGTATTAAAATGTGGCAAGAGCACTTCGACCAGAGATCGCTGAGCAAGGGAATCTGGTATCGGACGATCCAACCAACACTTTCTCGAGGCCCATGGTTCGACCAGGCCAAGATGAGTCGATCAGAAATTGTTATGGCTCTTCGGCTTCGATCGGGACACATACCATTGAACAGTTTTGCGTTCCTCATGGGTAAAGTTACTTCACCAAATTGTCCGGAGTGTAATACAGTGGAAGACACTTACCATATTCTAATGGAGTGTGTCCGGAACGAGGCCGAAAGACCTTTAATTTTGCCCATTTCAATGGATGTTGGTAAATGCAACAGTGTTCTTGCGTTACCTTTGTCAAAGGATGCAAGAACCTTGTATAAATTAGCTAAGATAGGATTTAGATCGTAAGAAATATTTGTTTGTACCGATGAGGGTGGCATAATCAGTTTGTGATTAAACCCTCTATAATTAAAGAAGAATAACAAAATAAAAAAAATAAGTCTGATATAGTATAAATCGACTAATAATTGTTTTCGGTCCTCTACAAAGTGAAATACAAACAATAATAAACATCGAAAAAACATGGTAAAAGTGCCGTATCATAGTGACTAACCCGCGAGTGCACGGAATCTTAGCGGTCGTGCGAACTAACTAACCGTGAAAGTCCTGCGTACGCGCAATATTCGCTGCGCTGTCAGTGCTACCTACTTTCCGACGACGAAGTAGACGCGCGCGTTCCAACGACGAACATAGACGACCGTCTCGAGATGGCAGTGCATCAGCGGTCTCCTACTAAATCGCCATCTACATTAAATCTGCAAAATCCTCTCATTCACCATAATTCGGACTCGGCTCTCGATATTTACGGTTTACGGTTTAAGACATTTATTTCTCAAAAAGAATACAATTCACTTAATATGAGAAATACAAGCTAATCTTAAAACTAAATATAAGAATTACTTATAAAGAAGCTAGGTACTCGTAAATAAATAAGTTAAGTAGTAGGACATTGGACACATATTTTTTACAATGTTGTGGGTAAAAGGAAAATTTAGGAATTTCCTATATAAATCCTCCTATAAATCCTGAAGATAATTATAATACTAACATAACTAAACGGTTAAAACGCACGCTTGTAGAGTACACAGAACAGCCTGAATCCTCCATCTCCCAACTTATGTCTATGTTCGTTGAGTTCAAAGTCCAACTTTTACTTTAGGGGTGGAATTCCCAAAAACCCTTTCTTAGTGGATACTTACTCTTCACAAAGAACATACCCTCCAAGTTTCATGTCTCTAGGACCAGCGGTTTGGGCTGTGCGTTGATATGTCACCCAGTCAGTCAGTCAGTTTACCATTTTATATTATATAGATAAGATAGATAAGATATTAAAATTAAAGTAAATTATGGTTTACAGTCAAAAACAATAGATTCATATTAAAAAAAAATCGACTACATACAATTTGAAAAAAAAAAGGTCGGAGAAACATTGAAAGAATAAGATCATTAGGTATGTCAATATTAATTAAATTACATTAAATTATAAGTCAAGTGTCATTTTTAAAAAGGTCATTTACTGAATAATAGCATTTTGCAATTAGTAGTGATGTCAGTCTCTTTTTAAAATGTTGAATTGTGTCATTTTTAATCATATTGGGTACTTTATTAAAAATTATTGGTCCCATACTAATAACACTTTTTTTGAGCAAAGCAGTATTACATCTCTCAACATGTAGTAAGTGTTTGTACTGACTACATGTGTCTCTTCCTAGCCTGTGACACTGAGGTGAAAAGGTGCATGTTACATTTAACGAAGAGTGCTATTTCTAGCCGTGTGGTATCCGGCAGAGTAGAATAGAACCAACCCATTACACTCACGGGTGTCGTATAAGGCGACTAATGTCTGAGGCAGAACACCTTGCGCCTCCGTAGACCAGAGATTGGGCAGCAGCGTTTTCTGTTTCATCACTGCGATCTCCAATCCGCCTGCCAAGCGTGGAGATTACGGCAAATTCCTTCTATCATGGGAGAGGCTTGTGTCCATCAGGGGACGTTATGTGCTGTTGTAGTAGCTATTTCTAGTATATACATACACGGGAAAGTTAAAAGTTTTAGGGACTGGGACTTAAGCGTACACGTCGATAAGTCCTTGTAAACAAAAGGCTTGTCAGCTGATTGTGAGCGGTGTGCGGCCGGCGTGAGTGATGTCATCGTGCGAACTAGACGAGTAGTCCCTTCAGTATTGCCACGAGAACACAACCTCCATCTTTCCTATTAGTACCTTTGCGATCACGGTCACATCGATATACTTCATAACGTTCGTCCATGAACTCATTGTTAAATATCTCGGGCGTTAACCAGGGCTCAGTCAGAATTATGATGTCGTATCGTCGACAATATGTAATTTGGTACGGATTCCCCTGCAATTTTGGTAGTACTTTATGAGGTTATCAGTCACTACAGCGTGAAATTCTACAAGAAATAGTAATATAAGCACAGTCCGCTATAGACGTAATCGTAACTATCAGCATAAAAGTTAAACTATTGACTAACAAGGGCAACAAGAAACAAATAAACCGGCGATCGAATAGCAAAGGCCCTTGCCCCTTCTTTTTCAGGAACAAGTATGGTTCCGTGCTTAACCCAAAGGAACTTATAACTGTGCTTCTTGGCAGCATCTTGACATTCACGAAATAAATGCTTATTCTTTAAGGTAATATGGTCATGCATGTATATTGGCAGTGATGTACCTGAAATGCCAAGTTTTGCAGTTACAAGTCCCTTACACAATCGATGGGCACTGCGAGGACGTTGTCGCGCAATATACGTGAAAGCCAATTTCAGTATTACATTTTTGGGCCTGTTGCTCTGTTGGTGTGCATGGAGGACACGGTGAACGGATATTATGTCATTTTGTGCAATATTGCATTTTATTGCGGACCCAATCGTTTTCACCAAAGAGAGAAGGTTTACGTTACGCCTTTCCGGGATATTACATATCTCGATGTTACAACTGTGAGTGCGTTACATTGAGTTTTACCGTAAAACGTGATTTTTCACCCAAAAAAAAAAGTAATTTCCCAGCAATAATGTTTTCATAGGGTTACTTAGTTTGATGTACAGAATTCTTGGTTAACGGCTTCGTGAAGAGTCTGTTTACATCCTGTATATATCATATAAAGTGAATGAAAAACGGCGCTGGTAAAGGTTTTGTCTTATGATAAAAAATAAGATGGAAGGGTTATTTTGAAAAGCTAATGAATGAAGAGAATGCATGGAGTGGTGTGCTTAAAGAGGTATAAGTAAATATGGGTTTGGTGACGGAAATTAGCATGGATGAAGTGAGGGACGCAGTTCAAAGTATGAAAATTGGGAAGGCCATGGGCCCAGATGAAATACCAGTAGAAGTATGGAAGTGTTTAAAAGAAGACGGATGTATGTGGCTGACTTTATTCTTCAATAAGTTGTTGTATAAAGGAGCAATCCCACAAGAATGGTGCAATAGTTCGCAGTGATAGAGAGATAAGAGAGGAGATTAAGATCACCCAACAATGGACGCCACTTTTGAACTCCGCCAATGAGAAGTACAGACGTGCACACAAAAACTTGCACATGGTGTTCATTGATCTAGAGAAAGCGTATGATTGGGTACCTCGGGGTGTGTTGTGGTCGGCCTTGAAAGATAAAGATATACCTGGGAAGTATGTAGAGTTAATTCGTGCTATGTACAGTCAATATTGTACCTACGTCCGATCAGCTGCTATCAACACCGACGAGTTCAGTGTGGCTTTAGGCTTGCATCAAGGGTCGGCTTTGAATCCTTACCTCTTCTTGGACAGACGCTTTAACGTCGGACATCCAGGGAGAGGCACCCTGGTGCATGCTGTTTGCTGACGACATTGTACTTGTCGGTGAAGATGGACCTGAGATCTAGAGCAGATTGGAGAAGTGGCAAAAGAAACTGGAGAATTTTGGCTTGAAAATCAGCAGAAGTAAAACTGAACACATGTTCTGCGATTTCGGCGGGCTCTCCAGTTCTGGAGCCATAGCGTTAGATGGCGCGTCTCTTCCTGTCTGCTCCGCCTTGCACGAGTGAACCAAGTCACCAACGGTTCACTCGTGCAACGCGATGGCGAAATAAATCGTAGCTAAAGCTACGATTTATTTTGTTAAAACATAGGCTGGATGAAATGGCGGCAGGTCACGGGAACTGGGACACGGGAATCTGCAACTGCTGCATTCCCCTTAAACTTAAGGAGAAGATTTACAAAACAATGGGTTAGACCTGCTGTTTTGTATGGATCAGAATGTTGGGCCACAAAAGGGATGAATGAAAAGCATTCATGTCGCGGAGATGAGAATATTAAGGGATGTGTGGTGTTACGCGCATGGAAAAAGTAAGAAATGAGTATGTAAGAGGAAGTCTGAAAGTGGCGCCGGTGACAGAAAAGTTGCGTGGTAATCGGTTGTCGTGGTATGGGCATGTGATGCGGAGGGATGAGGAAAATGTCGTGAGGAAAGTTTTGAGTATGAATGTGGATGGGTATATGAGTAGAGGAAGACCAAAAAAACGACGAGATAAGGACAAGAGAGAGAGATGATGATACAAAGTAGTGGGTAGCCTATACGTAGATACTAGATTGGTATTAAAAACAACCTACATCAAAAGTGAGCCTTCCAGATTGGTTCCCGTCACGAGTGTTCAATTCTACTAAAAAAATCCTTCAAGATTCTCCTGGAATGTTAATGGTTGCGTTTTTGTGCAGGAGCTGGAAGTCACCGCCGATCAACTGGCCATCGATGGTCCTTCGGACAAAATGGAACAGTTCCTAGCTAGGAACTTCGGCATCAACAAGTTAATGCGGCAGAATAATAACTTCGCAGTCGCGCGCAGCTTTTTCGACCGCCCGGATGATGAAATCAGGTCAGCCCTCCGACGGACTCGCTCCCTCTTACTGCCCCTCGCCCAGGGGAGCCCGATCTTGAGCTATTCTTATTTTTTTAAACTGTACTCAAAAGGCTTGTTGAATTAGGTATTATTAAGGCACAAACCCACCGCGATTCATTTGTTTGACAACGTGGGTCTACGTTTCCACTGCGTGTGGCCCACGCGGTGCACGGAGAGGCTACACACGTTTTTTTTACCAAGACTACTTGTAAAGGGGGTACTGCATGCACAGCGTGCATGACGTTGACTGCGTTGAGCTATGTGTGCGCCTTAGCCGAACAAGCCACTCATGTACTAATGACGTCAATTCATGTTTAGCGTGTCCGTGGTTTGCGGACACAATCACATACAGTTTCTTGCAAAGCGAAGCTAACACACGTGCGTACTGCGTGGCGTTGCCAAGTGTCCCGATTTTAGCGGGACGTCCCTCGAGACAGGCGATTTTTATAATGTCCCGTTTTCAGTTAGATAAAGAAACAAAACAATCAAAGAGTCAACAACAAAACAATCGAATTGGTATGTGGAGAGAGTATTCTCTCAATATTAAATTGACAGACGTGCGAAATCGCAGTTTACAAAAACTTATCAGATCGGAGTTACTAGTAACATTCAACTTCCAACTATCTTGTAAAGACATAATTCTGTGGAAAAAAAAACTAACAATTGCTGAAAAAAGCCAAAAGTGAATTGAAATATGAATAATAACTGATTAAAAATTTACTTCTTGTTTTCTTAGCTTTTTATTTCTTATTGTCCCGCGTCAAAATGCTTTGCCCCGATTTTTTTGTTCAATTGTACTTAACATGTCCCGACTGTTTAAAAAAAAATACCTGGCAACCCTAGTACTGCGTAGCCTCTCCGTTCGCCACGGTGGGTTTTCGCCTGTATTGTTGCATTTGATTAATCTAATATATAAAAATGTCATGTCACAGTGTTTCTGATCGAACTCGTCCGGAAAGGTTTGACTGTGTGTCTGTGTATATTTGGTAGGTCTCAGAATAGGCCATAAACTATTTTCAAAATTTCCACGCGAACCAATTGTCGCGGGCAACAGCTAGTAATTCTATAATTATGTTTTACAATAATACATAGAAATCGGCGAGTTTAATTATGTTATACGTCGCACAAACAATGTAAACTGCGGTTCAGCTTCATCCTGCGTTGAAAAGCCAGTTTTTGTGGAATTTTAAGTTCAAACCTCTATATAAAATAAATCAACATAGTCTAACAACAAATCAGGTATGTGTAAGAGGGTGCATACTGAATGTTGCCAACGTCGCACATAAATAGCTCTCAAATATTTTTCAGCTTTAATAAATAAATCAATATTACTGAATTAAATTATGAAATGTCTCCTTACGGATTACGTGTTGAAACAGTTTTAAACGATTCACAGTCAATATTTGAGTGCAACTCACAGAGAAATTTCATAATTTGGTTCAGTCAATATTGATTTATTTTATTTTATTGTGGTACCTCACGAGTAACTCTTTATGTGTGTGTTCCACAACAGATGCTGGAAACTAACAAGAAACATATTAAGTTAATAAGCATAGAGCACAGGTCAGTGCGATTCCTACCTTGTACGGTTGTTCGTTATTGTGACTGTAGCCCAATGTGAGCTCATCCCTAGAAGGTGGAGACCTCACGTAGTCACGTAGCATAGGACTCGTCCGAGCAGCAGTGGCATAACATGCCCGAGCAGAGCTGGCCGCGCCCGACTCCGCCGAATCCTTTTTTATTTTATTTTTTTTCGGATGGGAAATCATCAAATGACTCCTCCCGCTCTGGGCGGAGCAGGAGGGAGTGTCAGACTTTTACTGATTAAAACCCATCCATGTTTCTTCATCGCCCTTTGTGTTCCGGGGCCACGGTATCTCTTTCGAACAGTCTCGCAACCCCGGCAGGCATCGGTCCTTACGGACCCCTTCCTTTTTGCTGACTCTAATTGAGGCGCGCGTGGAACACGAACGCGCCGTCGACACGGCCTGTCGTCATGAGACGGACGGACGGCGAGCTAGCCCATATAGCCCACCGTCCACAGGCCCGCGCCTACGGTGGCCGACGCCCTGGGCGTCTCCCGCGGCGGCCGGGACGCTGAGAGGTTCTCTCCCTCTCCCGTTCCGCCACCTCCTTTTCTAGCATTACTGCTTCGCAGAAGGAGGTGACGGCGTCCCATTCCGTCTCGCTCCGGACCATGGCTTGCACCAGGGTCGGACGCGAGAGGTCGCCGCCGCCAATCGCCGCTTCGAGGACATGGCGGTGCTCCGCCCACGCGGGGCACACCTCCACCGTGTGTTCCACCGTGTCCTCCGGTCGATCCTCACAATGGAAGCACCCGGGCGTTTCCTCCCGCCCGATTCGGTGCAGGAACCTCCCGAAACAACCGTGTCCGGTGAGGACCTGCGTCAGGCGGAAGGTGAGGACGCCGTGGCGTCTCTCAAGCCACTCCTCAAAGAGGGGACTTATCGCCACTATCGTGGCGTGCCCTGGCTCCGCCGAATCCTTACTTTAATTTTATCCCCGACTACGCCAAAGCCAAAAGAAAAGACTGCTAAAATCATATCCTACCCGGTTATGACTTTAGCAGTCTTCGTATGTCATATTGGAAACTTTTTATGTTTCACCGTAGCGTATAGCGCCTAAGCAGCTAACTAAGCTATTTATCGAATGTCGATGAATGGGATATCAATCGATTCGCTATTAGGCCTCGGACACGAAGCCGGCGGTGTTGTGTGTTTAACAGTATGGATGGAAGAAAACCGAAAAATGACATCAATGTCTTGTTTATAAATGTTTTGTCGTAGTTGGGTTTTAGTTTTTTACTTTATTTCGTATTCATTAGAAGTAGGCTCAGAAGTGTTCTTCGGGCTGCATACTCTTTGTTATTCATCAGTCGCGGTGGCTGGTAGCTGGTGCCGCCGCCGGCTAATCTGGCGCGCAGTCGGTGTACTAACGTGTATTTTGCTAGCAGCAACTGTGCGGGCGACGCCACTGTGGCCCCCGCTGCCGCTGTCGGACGTTTCGCCGCCGCTAAACCGACTTCTGCCATAGCGAATGTGAGTATAAAACTACTGCCACATCATGACCTCAACATTTAAATCCCCCTTTGTCTTGTCACTTGAGAGATGCGTGTCAGGACGCGACACGTTTGTTAACGGGAATAGTCGAGTAGTACAGCTGCAGTGCTACGCGCACGTTGCAGGTGCTGCGGTGGCAGTGAGGCTAGCCGCCTGCGCACGAGACGTGTCCCGTGAGTGCGCCGCTGACTACTCTGCTTACATTATAGGCTAGTTTACACTAGGCTAGTAATTTAGTAGAGTAGCGTGTAATTTAGTGGCTAAACTACTCTGTACTGCACATAAATCGTTCGCATTACGGTCCAGTACAGTACACAAGTGAGTGGTGTTTTGCAAGAGGAACAGACTATATTCATTTTATTTATAAATCCAAGTATGCGGAATGTCTCATTTGTTTGATTTATAATGTTATATAAATTTTTTTTCTTCCACTAGCATTCATGTTTTACATATTTGGAAACAAATTTAAAAGTGGTTCCTTCGCTCCAGCGAAACGACAATTTTGCGGCCACTAATGAACTCGACCAATCAGCAGGTTCGGATTTGTTTAGCCAGTTAACCAGTGAGGACGGACGCCTGGTGGGAGGCGCTATTCGCCCAAAAAAAATAGAGTAAAATGGATCGACTCGACTTAATCATTCACTAAAGTACTTGACAATTTTTTTGTGTCTTGTTCACATTTAGCCACTAAATTACTCGCTACTCTACTAAATTACTAGCCTAGTGCGAACTAGCCTTAAGTGTCAATATTTAGGTAGACAAACACTGGTGCCGATTCTCTTGTTCACAAACTAAACTAAATTTAAGTTGAATGCATCTTTTTCTTTCTATTTCATTATGAAAAGGACAGATGATAAATATTAGTTTAATCCTGTCAAATTAGTCGGCACCTGACGTAATTTGATGTAATTTTAGTAGACAACTTTTTAATCGCGTCTAAAACTTGTATGGCGCTGATTAATTTGACAGAACATAACTAAAATTTATCTTCTGTCCTTTTCTTAATGAAATAGAAAGAAAAAGATGCACTGAACTTAAATTTGGTTTAGTTTGTGAACAAGGGAATCAGCACCACTGTGTATTATAAGCGGGTTCCTTCTATCTGGCAGAATCTTGATACTCCGAAATTTATTTGGCATAACACACTTGGCATAATCTTCTTTAGACGAATATTTTTAAGGCATAAAAAATATTTAATATAGTTATTGTTTAGCCGAATGTTTGTATTTCCGAATTTACAATGGCATACTTTTAAGATGGCAGAATTTTATTTGGCATAATTACCTTTGGCAATGTTCAAATTTCGCACAATTTCACTTGGCATATTACGAAGATGGCAGAATTTCATTTGGAATAATTGTATTTGGCAGTATTCTATAAAATAGCATTTTTAACCAAACATTTAAATATTGTCTTATAAAGTAATATGATGGGCTACAAAAGTTAGTGACAGAAACGAATCGCTCCAAAACCGACTTTACGTAGTCTTGTCTGCCCTACCCCTAGAGTGTAATTTAAAATCGTAACACTCGCCGCCGCTGCTGAGGCTGGCCGGCTTCGCCGGCCAGCCTCAGCAGCGGCGGCGAGTGTACACACACACACAATGGAATACAATGGGATTCACTTCATAATAACATTATATTTACCTCGTAGTATATAACAATTAACCGTAGTAGTGTATATAACACAACGTTACGTAGCAATATATCGACCATACCTAATAAACAACACACATAATAATAACATAATAATAACCACAATCATCTTCATTATCTTGTTATAATGAAGATGATTGTGATTCACCTTCATTATCACAATCATCATTTTATCACAATCGTCGTTTTATCACAATCATCAATTTATCACATCATCATCATTTTATCACAATCGTCGTTTTATCACAATCTTCATTTTATCACATCATCATCATTTTATCACAATCGTTATCATTTTATCACAATCATTATCATTTTATCACAATCATTATCATTTTATCATAATCATTATCATTTTATCACAATCATTATCATTTTATCACAATCATTATCATTTTAACACAATCATCATCATTTTATCACAATATTAATCTAACCTAAACTAACACAATCACCATCGTCGTTATTCACAATCACTAACACAATCTCCATCGTCGCACTATCACAATCTCCATCGTCGCACTATCACAATCACCATCGTCGTTATCACAATCACCATCATCGTTATCACAATCACCATCATCGTTGTCACAATCACCATCATCGTTGTCACAATCACTATCATCGTTATCTCAATCACCATCATCGTTATCACAATCACTATCATCGTCATCACGACAAATCAACAATATAATCAGAATAGTATTATCAACCATAATCAAAATAATGTCATACCTTAGATGTTAACGCCCCAAAAGTCGTAGAGCGACTGAACCCGCTCCAATGAGGCTCCGCTCTTTTATACCCGTTAACAAATAAGTATGATTCACAAGTGACCGTTGAGTCAAATCAGTGTTTGACTTGTACACAAATAAGTTTGTTATTTAATTAATTCATTTTAACAATTGATTAGACAAAATAAAACAGATAATATTTGCATTTATAGGTATTTCAAGTATTTATGTATTTAATACTAGACACATAATAATTTAATTTATCTAACACGGCCATACTGATAAGTACTTCGCTCTCGAAGTACAAACACAATATTCTTATTATATATAGGTACATTTTATTAACATAATATCAGTAATCGTTTCATAGTAATCATGCTATAATCAATAATCAGACCTTACTGGGCAGACCAAACCCCCGCAGTCAGTGAAGCTTAATCACCCGCAGCCAGTGAATGTCATACCACAGCTAAGGTTTTAATCCATAATACAATCATATCTTAAATTAATATTATAATATGGTATAATCAATAATCAGACCTTACTGGGCAGACCAAACCCCCGCAGTCAGTGAAGCTTAATCACCCGCAGCCAGTGAATGTCATACCACAGCTAAGGTTTTAATCCATAATACAATCATACCTTAAATTAATATTATAATAAACCTTCTACTACAACGTTTTGCTCAGTCCACTCTCCGGGCCATAGGCGATTTTTTTTTTTTTTGCAACTATTAAATTCCTTATATTTTCAATACCCCTTAATGAGAATCTGTCATTATCTAATATGTTCATAATTTCGTAAGGTCCCTTAAATTTTGCTGTTAGTTTGTCATGTCGCCTATGGTCTTGATTTACATAAATGGTGTCACCTACGCTATAACTTATGTTATCTCTACGCGTTTGGTCAAAGCGGTTTTTGAATTTATCGGCAACAATTTTAAGACGTTGATGTGCTAACTGACGATCGGCCGTTACGTCAATAATTATATTATCATCTTGTATTACCTCATCTAATCTAGCTTGTATACACGGGATGTTAGAGTTTCTGCCAATAAGCAGCCTAATAGGTGAAAAGCCAGTTGATTGTTGTACAGTAGTGTTTAAGGACAATTGGACCTTCCACAAAACGCTCGGCCAGTCTGACACATCAGTACAAGAAGAGCTGTTCTATATTTTAGTTCAAAGAAAATCATCTAATCGGACCACTGCTAAAATTGGTTCTTCTATCGGAAATTACTATAGGAGTTCCAAATAAGGTAGTGACATCTCATTAAAACTGGTACTAATTCTTGGGCATAAAGATTTTGAAAAAAATACTGTATATTATTAACATAATTAAAACCACTTTTTATATTTATCGAGATATAAATCTTTGCTTTTAGATTTCCTACTTTGTCAATTTGATGCTAAATAAGAGTGAGAGGATATGTGCCTCTATCAATAATTTATCAAAGGATGTATAATCGGCGTAAAGTCTCAGACTGTTATCTCTTACTAAAACCACGTGACATCTATTAACCTCTTTCACACCATGGTGCCAAGCGACCGACTACTGACAAAGCTTTATTATGCGAAAGTGAATTAATATTGATTTTAACTTAGCCGTTTGGATATTACAATTATTTAGCATGGAGCAAGCTGTTTACGTGTAAGTCTACATAGCTATGAGCTTTCCTCCAATTTCTACTTTCTTCACAATCTGTAAGAATTTCTACCAGATAAGATTACAATTAATTATAAACAACGAATACATCAAGTTCTATAAATAAACATCTTAATAAGGCTGAAGTCAATCCCACTTCTGATGTTAGAGTTTCTGTATTAACTATGTAGATATGTAACTAGATGTATTTAAATATTTAATGTTCGTGACTTATTAGGTATAAAATATAAACAATCAAAATCAAAATCAAAGCATTTATTTCAAGTAAGCCAGTTACAGGCACTTTTGAATTGTCGAAACAAAGATGAAAATTAAATGTAGCTACAGTCCCAGTCACAAGACATAAAAACTGTGAAAGTACTGTAGTTGCCCATTCCCTAGCGTAGATCTCTATGGAGAAGAACGGGCAAGAAACTCCATGGACACTCTTTTAAATCAGAATATGGTTACAAAACACAATGGAATACAATGGGATTCACTTCATAATAACATTATATTTACCTCGTAGTATATAACAATTAACCGTAGTAGTGTATATAACACAACGTTACGTAGCAATATATCGACCATACCTAATAAACAACACACATAATAATAACATAATAATAACCACAATCATCTTCATTATCTTGTTATAATGAAGATGATTGTGATTCACCTTCATTATCACAATCATCATTTTATCACAATCGTCGTTTTATCACAATCATCAATTTATCACATCATCATCATTTTATCACAATCGTCGTTTTATCACAATCTTCATTTTATCACATCATCATCATTTTATCACAATCGTTATCATTTTATCACAATCATTATCATTTTATCACAATCATTATCATTTTATCACAATCATTATCATTTTATCACAATCATTATCATTTTAACACAATCATCATCATTTTATCACAATATTAATCTAACCTAAACTAACACAATCACCATCGTCGTTATTCACAATCACTAACACAATCTCCATCGTCGCACTATCACAATCTCCATCGTCGCACTATCACAATCACCATCGTCGTTATCACAATCACCATCATCGTTATCACAATCACCATCATCGTTGTCACAATCACCATCATCGTTGTCACAATCACCATCATCGTTGTCACAATCACTATCATCGTTATCTCAATCACCATCATCGTTATCACAATCACTATCATCGTCATCACGACAAATCAACAATATAATCAGAATAGTATTATCAACCATAATCAAAATAATGTCATACCTTAGATGTTAACGCCCCAAAAGTCGTAGAGCGACTGAACCCGCTCCAATGAGGCTCCGCTCTTTTATACCCGTTAACAAATAAGTATGATTCACAAGTGACCGTTGAGTCAAATCAGTGTTTGACTTGTACACAAATAAGTTTGTTATTTAATTAATTAATTTTAACAATTGATTAGACAAAATAAAACAGATAATATTTGCATTTATAGGTATTTCAAGTATTTATGTATTTAATACTAGACACATAATAATTTAATTTATCTAACACATGCAAGATTTATGCTTGTTTGCATGTTTGCCTCCTGCTTACAGGAAAATAAAAACCACATGTTCGCATGTGTGAATTTTCTGTGATGTGGATGTGATAGATGAGTCTTTCCATGGTTCCATAAGAAATGTATGCTAAAAGATGATTCTAACTGTAAACTTTCTGAGATATGATAGTTCTGCTTTTAGTGACTACCGTTATAAAATGTATGCCAAAAGATGATTCTGGCTGTGAACTTTCTGCGCTAAGATGGTTCTACTTTTAATTCTTATGCATATGAAATTTATGCCTAAAGATGATTCTGCCTTACAAAATTATGAGTTTTGAATGTATGATAAATGAGTGTCAGTCAAACGATTTTATGCGAAATGAAGTTTATGCTATCCGCTGTTATGCAAAGTAATATTATGACATAAAAAGTTCTGCTATAAAGGGTGGACCCATTATAAGCATACGTTCACTCATAATTATGTTGTATTTGTAAATGTATTTTCTCTAATCATCCGGCTTTCCGTCGAGCGGTAGTGGTATGTAACGTCGCCGTGGCCGCGTCAGTGTTAGTCCATAGGCCGCTAGACGCCTGACGATGTAGATTACATTATAAATCACGCTCTAACGTAACCGTCTAATTTAGTTTTGTAATACAATTGTTTTGTAAGAGACACTTAATTGACTTTGGCTTGCGCTGTGTCAAACAACGATCCAAACTCAGAGGCACAAACAGAAAACAGGGTGAACCACCGGTTGAAGTGCAGGGCGTTGTCGTGTCTCTTGCAGGCAAATCTATCGAGCGAACTGAGAATTAGCTCAAGCTTAGCTCAGTCGCACTTCCTCCGAAAATGAACTGTATTTTGAGCACGGTCGCTTCCATGCATACTAACGTTAGTTAAGTTTTGGATATATCTCAGCCTTAGTTCCACATGGAGTCATGAGGTTGAGCCACGACTAACTCGCTTGTTCGTGTTGCAGGTCATACACGGTGCCCATGACGAGCCGGCGCGGCGGTAAGCATCGAATCGTCTTGTTCATACGCAACGCAATAGCAGACTCGATACTTATTGCATCACCTGTACCTATAGAAGTTTTAGAGCGCAGGAACGTTTCATTCTGCACACATTCGAATGCCAGTCGCAGGATTTAGTGAAGCTTTGAGTATCTGCAGAACACGGAGAGTTGCTCAATAGCTTATTGTCAAACCGTGAATCGATAAAACGTGGCGCAACATGAAGGCAGTCGCAGGAACTCCGCCTACCCTCGGGAACAGCGCTCGGCCATGCCAACGGTATCGGGTCTGCTACGGCCCTTCATGAGCATTTTGTGTCCTCCGGTAAACTCAGCCGCACGTCGATGGTAAAACAATACTAATTCCAGAATGTTTCGTGTTCAAGTGACGTGCGGTAGACTGTACCGAACCCGAGCTTGTTATACATAAAAGTAAAGTTGTTTGCATGAGTCATTTATTGTTTGATTTCACTTATGATTTATTTGTTTGTTATGTTTATTTTGCGTTTACATTGCTTGCAGCTATGCGCGCTCGCGTCGACCGATGAACTCACACTGATGGCGCCCGCGAGTGCTATACTAGCCTACTCGTCTGCGTCGACCGCGCGACCCGACGGCACCCGACCGACACACCACACGCACGTCACACGCACGCCACCCACACGCACATACCTACACTCATGGGCGTCGCCGGGGGGGGCAGCTGATCTATTTCTAACTAAATGGACTAAAGAAAAGCTAACTTGTCTGGAGCTTACATTTTCATTTAGTTCCTACAATTATTTTCAAATAACTCTTCAACTTCTTAGTAACGTCTACTTCTGTAGGTATAAACAAGTATGAAAAATCTAACCAAGACGAGGTCACCGAGGTGCTAATATTTTTGAAGTGGCTATTGCATTTTAGATTATTCAAGAACTTCAGCTGCATCCGTAAATAGTAAACTTAACAATTACCAATCGGTTGTCACTCGCACCCTTCTACCCCTGACCCAAAAGCTGGCGACGCCCCTGCCTACAGTCGCACACTCGGTAGGGGTGGCGAGTGAGGCGCGCCCTGGGGACCGGACCCCACTACTAACAGTTGCTTATCTACGCCCCTGCCTACAGTCGCACACTCGGTAGGGATGGCTAGTAAGGCGCGCCCTGGGGACCCCACTACTAACAGTTGCTCATCGACGCCCCTGCCTACAGTCGCACACTCGGTAGGGATGGCTAGTAAGGCGCGCCCTGGGGACCACACTACTAACAGTTGCTCATCGACACCCCTGCCTACAGTCGCACACTCGGTAGGGATGGCTAGCAAGGCGCGCCCTGGGGACCACACTACTAACAGTTGCTCATCGACGCCCCTGCCTACAGTCGCACACTCGGTAGGGATGGCTAGTAAGGTGCGCCCTGGGGACCCCACTACTAACAGTTGCTCATCGACGCCCCTGCCTACAGTCGCACACTCGGTAGGGATGGCTAGTAAGGCGCGCCCTGGGGACCACACTACTAACAGTTGCTCATCGACGCCCCTGCCTGCAGTCGCACACTCGGCAGGGATGGCTAGTAAGGCGCGCCCTGGGGACCCCACTACTAACAGTTGCTCATCGACGCCCCTGCCTACAGTCGCACACTCGGTAGGGATGGCTAGTAAGGCGCGCCCTGGGGCCCACACTACTAACAGTTGCTCATCGACGCCCCTGCCTACAGTCGCACACTCGGTAGGGATGGCTAGTAAGGCGCGCCCTGGGGACCACACTACTAACAGTTGCTCATCGACGCCCCTGCCTAGTCGCACACTCGGTAGGGATGGCTAGTAAGGTGCGCCCTGGGGACCCCACTACTAACAGTTGCTCATCGACGCCCCTGCCTACAGTCGCACACTCGGTAGGGATGGATAGTAAGGCGCGCCCTGGGGACCACACTACTAACAGTTGCTCATCGACGCCCCTGCCTACTGTCGCACACTCGGTAGGGATGGCTAGTAAGGCGCGCCCTGGGGACCACACTACTAACAGTTGCTCATCGACGCCCCTGCCTACATTCGCACACTCGGTAGGGATGGCTAGTAAGGCGCGCCCTGGGGACCACACTACTAACAGTTGCTCATCGACACCCCTGCCTACAGTCGCCCACTCGGTAGGGATGGCGAGTAAGGCGCGCCCTGGGACCACACTACTAACAGTTGCTCATCGACGCCCCTGCCTACAGTCGCACACTCGGTAGGGGTGGCGAGTGAGGCGCGCCCTTTCACACTACTAACAGTTGCTCATCATATCGCAACAAAAATGTCAAAAAATTGACGTAATATTTAAAATTGTGCACGGGTTGTTGCACAGCTAGAAATTGTTTTTTTTTTTATCGATTTACAAATTGAACAGTGAGTTTCTTGTTTAGTTCGGCTTCAGTACCCCGGAAAACTGAGACAATGATACCCATGTCCAACAGCTATGATTTTTTCATTACCGACAGCTTGGAATAAATTAAGTTTTATTTTTACATTGAAAATATAAAACATGCATCTTGTACCAGATATGACCACTAAAGTCAACAGGAAAATTAACATTCAAAATCGTCCAGATCCAACTCACCTGATGTCATTCCACTGGCACTGTCCGCCCCGTGTGGCAGGCGCCAGGCGCTGAACTGCTGGCGGGACCTACGATGTAGTATGGCGTGATGTCATCCCACTGGCACTGTCCGCCCCGTGTGGCAGGCGCTAGGCGCTGAACTGCTGGCGGGACCTACAATGTAGTATGGCGTGATGTCATCCCACTGGCACTGTCCGCCCCGTGTGGCAGGCGCCAGGCGCTGGACTGCTGGCGGGACCTACGATGTAGTATGGCGTGATGTCATCCCACTGGCACTGTCCGCCCCGTGTGGCAGGCGCCAGGCGCTGGACTGCTGGCGGGACCTACGATGTAGTATGGCGTGATGTCATCCCACTGGCACTGTCCGCCCCGTGTGGCAGGCGCCAGGCGCTGGACTGCTGGCGGGACCTACGATGTAGTATGGCGTGATGTCATCCCACTGGCACTGTCCGCCCCGTGTGGCAGGTGCCAGGCGCTGGTCTGCTGGCGGGACCTACGATGTAGTATGGCGTGACGTCATCCCACTGGCACTGTCCGCCCCGTGTGGCAGGCGCCAGGCGCTGGTCTGCTGGCGGGACCTACGATGTAGTATGGCGTGATGTCATCCCACTGGCACTGTCCGCCCCGTGTGGCAGGCGCCAGGCGCTGGACTGCTGGCGGGACCTACGATGTAGTATGGCGTGATGTCATCCCACTGGCACTGTCCGCCCCGTGTGGCAGGCGCCAGGCGCTGGACTGCTGGCGGGACCTACGATGTAGTATGGCGTGATGTCATCCCACTGGCACTGTCCGCCCCGTGTGGCAGGTGCCAGGCGCTGGACTGCTGGCGGGACCTACGATGTAGTATGGCGTGATGTCATCCCACTGGCACTGTCCGCCCCGTGTGGCAGGCGCCAGGCGCTGGACTGCTGGCGGGACCTGCGATGTAGTATGGCGTGATGTCATCCCACTGGCACTGTCCGCCCCGTGTGGCAGGCGCCAGGCGCTGGCTGCTGGCGGGACCTACGATGTAGTATGGCGTGATGTCATCCCACTGGCACTGTCCGCCCCGTGTGGCAGGCGCCAGGCGCTGGACTGCTGGCGGGACCTACGATGTAGTATGGCGTGATGTCATCCCACTGGCACTGTCCGCCCCGTGTGGCAGGCGCCAGGCGATGACGATGCTTTCAGTTGTTTTACTTGTAATGACACGAATACGAGCAACATTGAACACCTATAGATACATAGATATACTTATGGTGGTAGAGTACTGTTTCATTTTCCCTCGCAGTCGTTAATTATTTTTATTTCATTATATTTTTTTTTATTACATTAAATAATAAAAGCGTTAATAAGTGTGGAGGTAGCAGTAAGTTATCCGCTAGGCAGCCACCCCGCCACCCCGCCACCCGCACACGAACACTGCACCTCACCTACCTACTCACTAGCACACGCAACACAAAAACAACTTGCTCTTGTTTCAGTAACACGAACTCTTAAGATGCATTTCAGTGCAGTACTATGAAACAGTGAGATCACCGTCGATGGTCGCTCTCTGCTCTCTGCTGCAGTAGTGGCGGCGCCGCAGTGTACTGTACTACTGTTCTAGTGTACTGTTCCGCTGTCCGTTACTCAACGAGACCAACACGCACATACTGACTACAGTCACCCAGCACTGTGATACATTATCTTTTGTTGTAGCGTTCTTTTATATTAATTTTAATTTATTATTTATGTTTATAGTTAGTAAAATGTTTAGTAATAGTTGTTGTTAGTCGCTCGCATGATGAACAATTGTGTAGTTAATTACTACAATATTGAACTCTATCTGTGTTATCTAAATGTTTGATTAAAGTACTGTGTACTATGTAACACCAAAATAATGTCCCGTTTACACGAAGAGAGATTGCCGCACGTTTAGTGGCGCGAGAGGTTATTATTCCATTTCGAGTTTCATTTAATTTGCAGTTTACATTGCTCGTCAAAATAAAAGCATCTTTCAAGGACTCTACGTGTAAACGGGCCTTTAGCGACCAATCACACGGCGCCGTACGATATTGTACAGTTAAATGTTGGGATCCCATGTGAACGCCCCACTGTGACCACTGTTCGTGATGTAATGATGAAGGAAGCGGTATAAAGCCGGCCGGCTCACTCTTCGACCATACGTGTATTAGCATAGAATCTCAGAAAATTACATTCATATTTTCGTTATGAACTCATGATGATCAATTAAATCGAAAAAAATATACTTTGCGTTGCTAAGGTAACCATATGGGCCTGCGCAGACGACGGGCTTTTTGTGCGATCTAGTCTGTGGCGCACAAAATGTCTGCATGGCATACTAAAAGTCCGTCGCGGATTAAACGCACACGACACACATCTTCATAGTACATTACGTCCCCCAATAACGAGTGCAGATTGCATACTAAAAGTGTGCGCCGTCTGCGTTAGCACGTGTTGGAGCAAACGTTCTATTTTTTCGCGCACTTTTTGTGCGGCGCGGCGCGGCGCGATCTCCCAAAATGACACGGAATTTTTGCGATTCATATGCGTTAGGTACCACATATAATTGCTTAGGTTCTATTTTCACAGACTACAAAGTGCGTCACGTATAGTCTGTCGTCTGCGCAGGCCCTAATGGTATTTTTTATATTATCTGATAGTCCGCTCGCACACTTTGATGCTACGTTGTTCAGCCTATGAAGTAGTCCATCAACTGCAACAGTTTACAGTAACAGAAATAACGAAGTATTTTGTTTTGTAGTGGTTGTGAACAAAAAATATCAAAAATCAACTTTCTAAATAATTTTAGATGAATTAATGTTTTTGAGAAATAATTACGTCGAATAAAGCCTTTGGTCAGGTGATCGAACCAGGTTTGTTTCAAATTGTAAATAGAAACATTTGTGTCAGTTTCTTTTAAGTAGGGTCACCGTTTTTACCCCAATGTTACTAAAAACGACGGATAAATAGAACGGACGACGATAATTTGTTTTCCAATGAGTTAGTACAGTAATTGACGATCTAATGCAGTATTAAGGCTGCATGCTACATTTTGTGCCGTGCGTCATCTTGTGGTATGCTACAAATAACCAACATATGCGGCAATGAGAGGTTTTCCTTTTGAGGTTTAAAAAAAAAAACTTTGTTTCCAAGAACTCTAGATGGCGTTGAACTTACTATGATAGTTGGTGTCAAAGCCAAAACGCTTGAAAAAAAAAACATTGTGTCACGTCACATACTCTCGTTGACTGACACTTTCATTTGCTTAACCTTCTGAATATAACCTACATTTCTCGCGCTTTGTTAAAATCAGTTTTTTTAGGTTCCATTCCTTGCATTATCATACTTACTCCTAGCGCCATCTATCCAGCGATTAGGGAAGAGCTAAAAAGAAAATCCCTCATTGCGGTATGCGGCAGCCTACTTTACGCCGAAGCAACATCGTGCTTAGGTAATTTTCAAATCATCGTAAAACATAACCTACAAACTGTATGATGCACCAAAATGTAGCATGTAATCCATTATGTTTGGATAGAAGCTGCGTCTGGCTGCGACAGTCTGCCACATAACGCAAGTGGTTGCCATTTCGCACGATTCTTGCCGATTCTTGTGCAACATTATAAATTATTATTGTGGCATGCCGTAATGCCACACAGTGTTGCCCCGGAGTAAAACAGCCTTTAGTGGCGGCGCGGCGCGGCTAGCAAGTACCGCGCAAAGAACATAGAAGATATTTAAACGGTAGCTTAGATACCTCATGTGACTGTTTCTAAATTACCCCCTAGGCTGATAAAATTTTCGTTTTTCTTAAATCATGTATTAGTATTATGGTCGGTTTCCCCCGAAAACGATGTCCTAGGAGACTATCCATAATTTTTCGTGAAATTTTTACGTGAAACTTTTCTCATACAATTTCAGACTTTTTTGAAATCAGTAAGTACCTATTGAAAACGGAATCGACTAGCGTCAAAAAATAATTAATGGCTATTTTCCTGCTAACCGTAAATTATCTAGAAAATCTATGAATAGAGATGAAAATTTCGCGAAAAATTACAGATAGTCTCCTACAACCATTTTCGTGTACCTAGCTTAAACGGAAAAAAACGGTTTAGGTAGTTTCCCTTACTGCCCGCTGTGTATTTCTGTTGCCGCTATAAAAATAATAAGAGTGTAGGAGGGTCGGAGGGTCGGTTTTTTATTTTTGACTGTCTGTCTGTTTCGGTTAATCTATGAAATGGCTGGACCGATTTTAACGGGAGTTTTACTGGCAGCTAACAGATATTCTAACAGATACTAAAATAAAACTTACGTAGGTACTCCACCCTAAGTTTTATTCTAGAAAAAAAGATTCAAGTTTAGGGTATCGTGAAAAAAAATTTAAACCTTTCAAATTGTTAACATTTTCCAATTCAAATAGGGAAGTAATATTTTAAACAGTTTCAGACCATAATCATACCTTTAACTCACGCCATCTAGTGTGAGGCTTCATGTTTTTAGTCAGTTTATTTGCCAACAGGAAACCTCCGAACTTTTCATAATTATTTAATTCTAATCGCCTATCGACTATTGCTATCGACATAAATTGTTGTTTACCTAATTATTTTTTCACTGACAAACAAGGTTTTTTCAAAAAATTGCAAAATAATTCTTGTGGCAAAAAATATGTAAATTTTTGTGATTAGTGTTATTTGTGAAAATATCCTCTGTAGCAGCCACAGAGCCTGGATTTGTTGAAATATTATGTGTGTTACAATAGATGGAAAAACCTCTTAATCGAAAGTATCCCTAAAAGACGCGGGACGGGTCTAACTAGTGGTTGTGATGATATACGCCTTAGCTCGCCGTCGCCTGCCGCTGCGCCCCCAGGCGCTGCTGCCACCGCCGCCGCCGACGAGCCTGGTGCCGCCGAGCCTCCCGCGCGGCAGGACTTCCATGGGTGGGAAGACGAGTATCGCTCCGAGCCGGATCTGGACGACGACGTCTACGAGCGATACGTGTCCGCCGCGCCCGAGAGGCCTGCCTCGCTGCCCGTGCAGCGCGGCGCGCGCCCTGCGCCCAGCGCGCCGCCCGCAGAGCCCGCCGCCGTGCTAGCCGCCGGCATGCCGTCCGGGGGCGCCTCCGCCGCGCAGTCGGCCGCAGGCACGCCGGCCGGCTCGGCCCGTCGCGACTCGCAGCTCACTGACAAAGGATATTTCGATGTCAAATATTACCACAACAGACTGTGGTAAATTATAGTATCATAACCACTACGTTATAAGGTATACCTAACTAAAAAATTGGTGTCTAACGACATCGCTGGTAATTGAATTATCTGCATTGTTTTGTATAGACTTAACGACAGGAAGTGCTACACTAGGCACAAAAAATATACATATTAGATAAATAAGTAATAATATTAATAATATCTAAACGCAAATGTTTCTGGTGACATACATATAAATACAGTACAAAAGATCTGCCTGTATCATGAGTGTGCGCGCTTCGCGCTATTGGAGGTTATCCTTACCTCTATTTTTTTAATATATCAATAAACGCTATTTAATCTGTCATCAGTTGTTTGTATTAATGCCCTTTCTACACCATGCAAACTAATCAGTAGGTAGGTCTATCTTTCACGCTAATACCTACTATAATAATAATAAATCCTTTATTTTCAGGCTACTTTGGCCCATAGATAAATACCTTACAGACTAACATATATATCATAATAGTACAAAGTGTGTTAGTATATAAACTTAAAACTAAGTTAGTAAAACACACTTCACTCGAGCACTGTCTTTGTGCGATCGTATGGCACTTGTCCGCGGAAGCGACGGAAAAATACACCTTGCGGCCAAAAGTCCTCTGCCATGACGAGGTGCGGGTAGCAAGTAGGTACTCGCACCACAAACGCCTTGAAGTTGACGTTGCGGCGCGATTCAAGCAACTGCACTCGGCCTGGCCTGGACTATAAGCTAAGCATTCAAATCGTTTATTCCCGGTCGTCCCCACTGGGTACGAATGCGAAAAAAAGTTTCGTTCCTGCCCAGTGGTGACGATTGCAACTTTTTATTTCCCACTCGTTCCGCTATAGACCGTAGGGGATTTCAGAGATTAGATTGTTAAAATGTTGTAATTCCGACTGTCTGACCAAGAGCGAACAATGAACATTGAAAATGTTTTTTCGATTGCTTCAGTAGGTATAGACCCCATTTTCGCTCAGAGTGTGACATCACCTTGGTGTCGTGAGTTTTAGGGCTACATTAATGTTAGAGGTCTCAAAAGACGCGTATTGACAAAGGAGAAAAAAAACTAAAAGTCGTATTTTTTTTTTAGAAAATCGCAAATATGAGAAAAATGATCAATATTTTAGGGTGTTTTGGCATACAATCGATTGTATCTCAAAAATTAAATGTGATATCGAAAAAATTAAAAAACGCCCTCGGGGTTCGTTGGGCTACATTAAAAAAAGCAGTTCTCTGTTTCACTAATAATCTAGGCAGGAAGATGTCCTTAGTGTGGCGTAATTTCGGGGAGCGCGCTCTTTAGATGTGCTTCGCGTCGCTGATTTCTTATGGGATTTAATTCTTGTTTGGGAGTGTTTAAGATTTGATCTTGAAATGTAGGTATTTGTATTTATTTGTAAATACGAATTTTAAATTAATTATTATTGATGTTAATAGATTAATTCTATAAAATTATTTTTGTGGGAGAAAGAATGGCAACAAAAGGCAATAGACCGAGAGTGCTGGAAAAAGGGTAGGGAGGCCTTTGCCCTGCAGTGGGACAATACAGGGTCATAATAGACAAATAATTTGCAATAAATAATATTGCCACTATAAATTACGATGTAGGTTATTTATCCTATCTTTCAAGTTGGATCAAACTGCACACGGTGTGCATATTTGATTAAAATCGGTTAAGTAGTTTAGGAGTCCATCGCGGACAAACAACGTGACACGTAATTTATATTATATACCTACGTATTAGATGTGGGATATTATTTTATGGCTTTGGACAAATTTATATTGAGTTGTCACAAAAATAAAATCATACAATCAATAATAGTTCACAGCGCAGATATGTATAGACGAGAACTGTATTGACTGTTTTTTCATTTGCTAAAGAATCCAAACTGTGCGTTGCGACCGCGTGGCTACGGCGTTTTTATTAAAAAAAAAAACTGCCAAGATTTTGTAAAAAATTGTAAAAATTGATTCCCAAAACCATAAATTTGTCAAAGTTATGGTTAAGAGCGGCCAACCCGTCATACTTTTCGCGAGAATTTTGACTATAGCTCGTGCGTGATTATGCCGTTGTTAGACATAGGTACTACTCTGTCAAGAAAGTACCGGGAAAAGATCAATAATACTTACACAAAATGTCTGTTATTCATCCAAATTTATTTTATCACCTTCAAAGTATGCTCCTTTAGAAACGATACACTTGCGCCAACGAATAATCCATTCATCAAAACATTTTTTAAAGGCTGCTTCCGGAATTGAGTTCAGTTCTCGCCGCGAATTCTCCTTTATGTCTTCTATCGATTGAAAACGGGTGCCACGAAGTGGTAATTTGAGTTTAGGAAAAAGAAAAAAGTCAGCAGGAGCCATATCTGGTGAATATGGTGGTTGCTGGATGGTATTTGTTGAGTGTTTGGTCAAAAATTCGTTCACAATGATAGCCTTGTGCGATGGCGCATTGTCGTGGTGCAAAATCCAAGAATTTTCTTTCCACAAATCTGGCCTTTTTCGTCGAATTTGCTCTCTTAAATGCCGCATAACGCTCAAATAATATTCTTTATTTACCGTTAGACCTTCCGGTAAGAATTCAGAGTGCACAACACCGCGATAGTCAAAGAAAACAGTCAACATGACTTTGACTTTTGATCGACTTTGGCGTGGTTTTTTCGGTTTCGGTTCAGTTGGAAGGCGCCACTCCGAAGCTTGTTGACTAGTTTGCATGTCAAACTCGTAAACCCACGTCTCGTCACCAGTAACAATGCGTTTCATGAATGTTGGGTCCGAACTGACTCGTTCTAGCATGTCCTCAGCGACTTTCATGCGATTGAGTTTTTGGAGAAAATTCAGATCTTTTGGGACTAGCCGAGCAGCAACATGTTTCATACCCAAATGATTGGTTAAAATGGTACGGATCGACTCGTGAGATACAGAAAATTCGGCGGCTATCTCTCTCAGAGTTGAATGGGGATTTTCACTATTTTCTTCGCGATGTTAACTTCAGTTGCAGACGTTGACGACCTACCAGAGTGAGGCAAATCTTCCATCACATCTCGACCGCTTTTGAACGCTTTGAACCACTCATAAGTACGAGTTTTTGATAAAGTCGATTCACCGTAAGCCTTCTGTAACATTTTCAGTGACTCCGAACACGAAATTCCATTGGCGATGCAAAATTTAAGACAAACTCTTTGTTCGATATTTTTGTCCATTATGAAATTCGCAATACACACTATATATGATATTACTAAAACCAGCACTGTATTTAATATAAATAACAGATACAACTCAAACTCCGCGCCAAAATGGAAAACAGTTGTGCCAATCTAACAACTACAAAAAAACAAAAATTTGAATTTGGAACCATAAACAAATCATCCATTCCCGATAATTTTTTGACTGAATGTATATCTTTGAATTTTTTTAACTAATAGGTATCTTGTGGACTATATCTAGGCTTCTATCGAAGCAGAAAATAAAAATTTGTAGAAACAAATTCAGTATAAGCCTCCAAAAATTGCTGTTTTTCACAACTTTTACCGCAACTTTGGCCGTTCATAATGTACTTATAAATTGTAAAAGTAAAGAAAGCATCCTGATAGAAGCCTTGCAAATGTAGTGGAGATTCTAAATAACAAATATTTATGTCACTACTTGTAAGACTAATTCAAAAACACGTATTTCCTGGAACAAGTTTATAAATTTTCGAACAATATTTTTCGTTCAATGTCCCCCGTTAAGCGGTATGAGGTACGCGGGATGCAAGTAGTGCGGGTTCGGAGCTAGGTAAGACAGGGGAGTTGAAAGAATACCACCGCTGTGGCTCTGGATGAAACAACAAGCTTTTCGACCATGCTCGCGTTGACGAAAGGCGGGCCGGGAAGGGCCCTCTTAAAAAGTTATAAGGGTCAACTCACACCGAAAGAGCGGCTAAGGGCAGCGAAGCGGAGTGCACATAATTATGAATTTTAACTTTATTTTCATTACTATAATACTTATTATCGCATGAGAAACTCGAACGAGTCGCGCGGATGCCCACGGCGCAGCAGGAATTCCGGCGAATTCCATAAACGGAGCGATAATAAGTATTAGGGTAATGAAAATAAAGTTAAAATTCATATGTGCGCTCCGCTTCGCTGCCCTTCGCCGCTCTTTCGGTGTGAGTTGACCCTAAGGGTTTGAACGTGACCGCGCCATCGAAACGCGGAGAACCGCGCGCCACAGAGATCTTTAAAACGAAGCGTTGCAGAGACCTGAAATTCAGGTAAATAACAGATTGAATTTGTATAAAAATTGTTAAAAATATATAAAAAAAATCCTAGGTTTATATTTTGGGAACTGTAAGACTAAAACTCCATGGCCGCGCCATTGAAACGGTGAATAACACGTTATCGCCGATATCTCGCTGAAAAAGCATCGCAGAGGTCTGAAGTTTTTTGTAAAACCTAGATTTGAATTTGTCAAAACTTGTAAAAATACACTAAACAATCTTAGGTTTATGTTTCAGGAGTGGTACCGCTGTACGCCGTAGTACGGTATCGCTTATAACCTTCAAAACGCTCTGAATGTTTCAATAGGGTGACCATGACTTATTGCTTACAGAAAACTTTCCACCTATTGTATTAGAAATTATTTCTCAAGGATTCTAAATTAAATTAAGATACAAAAACATGTGTTGGGGTACGCAGCGAAGTGTCGGGTGTTGTTGAGTAGAAACCAAAGTTTATGTTAACCACTATTTATTGTCTCACACTCAAAATGTTCTTAATGTTACGTGAATGAAATGTTGATGTTATTATAATGTTTGAATACACCCGGCTAACGCGGTAGTCAAAAGTGCACTGAATATAATATAAATTACTAAGTAATAAATGAAGTCTCTTAATTAGGTTAACGCGTCACGCCGATAGTGCAAACTAAGGTGTTCGGTGAAAACACCGAACATATTCCGGGCCACGAAAGATAGGGATGCTGTGATGAAACAATGTTATGTTAGTAAAATGATGAACATGATTAAAATGTTTACAAGGTGAAAACAATCCAACTTAAGATTAAAATGTTAGTAAAACAAAAGTAAAAAATGATTTGAAATTAACTTAAGAGCTTATTGTTCATAACGGATTCCTAGGCACGCGAGGACACGCTCTATTCACCATTGTATTGTTTAATTCACCATAACTATGTGACGCACTAGGTTGACGTTCACTAATGTTTTGCCGCGCACTAACACTAACACTATTGACGTTCACATTACTAACACTTCTGGTTGGTTGAAGCTCCATGTCTGACGTGATGTGGGCGCGGCGTGCACGCAGCCGCAGCCATCTGTACAGCAGCGCTCCCGCCGTCAGCGCAACCGCGCCGACCAGGATGTAACTTACTGCATACTGATGGATGTCATGAGTGGATAATGTTTCTCCTACTTCCACTTGACTGTTTTTCATCTCGTCGATGCGTTTGTGTAGATTTTGTAAGGCGTCCTTCATCTCGTCTGAGTCTGCTAGGACTTGTAAGTTTTTAGAAGGCATAGTGCTGTTAATTATAAAGTTTAACTGATCCATCTCTGGTATAAAAATGCCCGTGCTCATATCCATTCTGTTTTCCTTTTGACTCTGAATGTTCAGAGTGAAATCCTTCCCTTTTAGCAGGCAACCTGGATCTAAGTATATGACACCAGCTTTGCTCAGTTGTGCTTTGTTTATCTGTTCACCGCAGATTGCTTTGACGTCATAAATGTTGCAACAATGGTACAAAAATAGTGACGGGTTTTTAAGTGATGTCCATTGGTTGGCACATCTAGATCTTCGTACCTTGCACTTATCTGTGTCTCTGTCGGTTTCACAGAAGTTGTTTTCGTTGTTGAGGTGGTATATCGGCTTTTTCCAATTCCACATAAACATATCATCTTCTTGTTTGCATAGTGACAGTTCTTCCGAAGTTATTGTTAAGTACGAATCCCGTTTTAGATCCGTAGCGACGTATTCTGACGACGGGATGAACTCTACCATAGTGTTGTTCGTCTGGTGTGGTATAGGATGTATTTTGTACAACTTATATCGGTCTCTACTGATAAGTCGAAATGTTATTTGGAAGAGGAAGTACTCTTCAGTTATTCGTGCTTTAATGTTTATCAAGGAATAAAGCTTTCGAATATCGTGAGGTTCAATAGGTAACGTTAGATCGTCGGATAAATGCCCCGCGATAATGTTAAGTTCCTTTTGTAGTTGTTCAGGGGTAAGCAGATGAATGTTGAACTGTCCATGGTGGACATTGGTTAGGATGTCGAGTAAAAGATCTTGCGTCCTTTTTAGGTTATGCAGTAAATTACTAGCTGTTAGAGCTGTCATGGTAAATTCTTGAAGTAAGGATATGTTGTTTATCTCCTTTTGTAAGTTGTTTGAGATGTTATCCAACGTAATCAAATGTTTATTAATAACTTTGTGTTGTTTTGCCATGATTTCTTCTGTTCTTTTCAACAAATTGTACTCTGATTCGACAATCGACGTCTGATTCTTCCATAAACCGGCTAAATGTTTTTCGTTTTGTTGTATCATGTTGATGTCTCGGCTGTACTTTTCCGCGAATTGTTCGTCTAATATGCCGAATAGGGCATTTGCAATGTTTCCTACTCCGTTAATAAATCCCCGCCGCCGTCTGGAGTGTCCACTTACGTGTTGCGTCATCAGAAGTTCATTGTAGTATTTTAGTTCATTACACTCGTGAATCAGCTGTGCGGCTATCATGTTACACTGTTCTCTGCCTGTTGTTTTCCATGTTTTATCCAGGTATGTCGTAACTTTGTCAAACGCCTGCATACCTTCCCAATACGGAGACATGTTATAGTATACTACTAGGACCCAACTATCTTTTACGAGATTGATTTTGGCTATCGGGTCAAAGTAGAAAGATTGGTTGTTGTTTAAGGAAGTTATGTTGTAGCTGCAGCTTGCAACGCTGCAGACTGTCATAAAAAAGGTCAATGCCATGGCGACATATGATAACGTGCCTGTTGGTGTCGTTTTTCTTGTTCGCTTATTGTTGTTCCGGGTATAAGTATTTATTTTTTTAAAAATCACATAAATCTCAGATTGCTAACTTACACATTTCTGGCAAAATCACAGATTATTTACTTTCACTAAGATTTTTTTTTAAACATTCGACTGTAAAAAAAAAGAAAGGTTTTTATTTCTCAAACTTATGACTTAACAATCACATGATAGGAAGTACCTACCTTTTGAACAAAAATGTACCTACTTGTATTAGGTACTTCCGCTCTTCCGGTTTACGTTAACATTAAATAAGTTAGAAATTTAACAATAAAATCAAATCCAAAATCAAACACAAAATAAGATACCAAAAAATTAAATTATGAAAAAGCAAATATAAAATTAAACTAAATAGAAATCATAATTCAAATTTAAATTAATAACAAAATTAGATCAAAGATACAATTATAATCCAAATTAAATTAGAATCTAAATTAAATTCAAATAAAAATTCAAATCAGAATTAAAAAAGAGTACCAAAATCAAATAGAAAATATAATTTAGTTTAGTGTGCGCATAGGGTGTGTATGTGAGTGTGTGTGTGGTGTGTGTGTGTGTGTGTGTGTGTGTTGGTGGCCAGTGCAGTGGAGTCGCCCTACGAACGATCACACAATTCGTGAGATACATAACGAACTATGTGATCGCATGCAGGATTGACTCAATTTCTTCGTAATTTTTGTTCATCAGCCATTGAGTGAGTGTTTTTTGCAATCGTGGTATGTCATAGAATAAAAATGTTTTGTTCTTTATTTAGAACTAGCGGACGTCCCGCGGTTTCATCCGCGTAGTTCCCGTTCCAGTGGGAGTACGGGGATAAAATATAGCCTATGTTACTCGTGGATAATGTAGCTTTCAAATGGTGAAAGAATTTTTTAAATCGGTCCAGTAGTTTTTGAGCCTATTCATTACAACCAAACAAACAAAGTTTTCCTCTTTATATTAGTATAGATGTTGTATAAGCGAGATGATTGTTGTGTTTATTGTCTCCTGGCAAATTTGGTTTTGACTGGGGTTTCTGGAGCGACATTATTCTTCCTTCTAGATTGTGTCCTGGAAGGGATGAAGGGAAGGGATTTATGTTTTTTTAAAGCAATCTGAAGAATATATATTTTTCTAACTGTCAAAAGATTCGAAGTTAAATAGAGGCTTTCAGTGGGGAATCTCATTGGTTTGAAGGTAGGTACAGTAACAGTCAGAAGTCGACTGCCAATCTCGCAACACAATGGCAAAGCAATATTGGTGGTACTTATGACCTTCTTCTATAAGAACGTTTGACAACACTTACACATTAGCAACTTGTTGCCCGCTTAAGATTGTTATTACAAATTTCAATGAGTTGTGTAAGTGATACGGTGGCCAAATTGGTTGTTAGCGTTGGAACATCACTCACACGGATAAATATGCGTATGTGTGTATAGGCGCCGCCGCCCGTATAGCGCAAACGATAATGTGCATTGCGGTGGAAGTGGAATTTTGACCTTTGACTGTACATAACCTTCAGTAACGATCTCTGCGCCCTCTCCAGTTCTAAAAATTTTGTTTATGTTGCACCGCCCTAGATTGGTATAATACAGTACCTACATTATTATTGACTGACCCAAGGAGATGTATATTTGCCTGATAAGATCTTTGGTAGCCACGTGACGAAGTAAATTGAAGGTCCATACCGTCCATATTAGTTTCCTGACTCTACCCATTATTAGATCTAAGTGCAAATGCCACGAAAGACGTTGGTCGAGCATGACACCAAGGTATTTAGTTTTATTGACCTTGTTTATTTTTAGACAAGTGCAGGCGCTATTGGAGGAGTCGGAAGCATGTATGGATTTTAATCTGGAGGTCTTGTGATGGATGAGAAAGATTGTAGATGGAGAAACATATGTAGTTAATTTTCGAGACATTCAATGTTAAAAGGTTGCGATCGAGCCAGGCAGCTGTCTTAGACAGGCCACGTTCAGCAGTGCGGCCGACGCTGTCCCATGACTCTCCCGAAAAGACAATTGCTGTATCATCGGGGTAAGAGAATAAATGAGCGTCTTCTATGGACAAATTACACAAACTGTTAATATAAATAAGAAACAATGTTAGGCCTATCACACTACCCTGTCCAACTCCGTATGTGACGATTTCTTCAGAACTAGTGAACAATCCTATTTTTACCACATATCTTCTCTCGTTTAGGTATTCCTGAAACAGCTTGAGTGGGACCCCTCTGACGCCTATATCTTCTAACCTGCGCAGAAGTATGGGGACCGAGACTGTGTCGATGGCTTTTTTGAGGTCTAGAAAAACTGCTAGGCACTTACTTCCACTGTCTACTTTTTCAGTGACAATGGAAGCAAGCGCCGTGACTGTGTCTTCTGTAGACTTGCCTTGTCTAAAACCAAACTGTGAGGGTGAAATGATGTTATTTTTCGATAGATAGCTAACCAACCGTTGGTTTATTAATCTTTCGAAAATGCTGATTTTTTGGTCGGTCTAAGCTTCAAAATGAAGTGATCTAAGCAACTTTTGTCTCTCGTTGGAAGTGCGTGTCCGGGGAGCAGGCGGTGCGTTGCCAATTGCCAACATATTTAAATAATTGAGTCTATTTGAGCGCTCGGATGACTGCTCTTCTTGTCGATGAATTAAATTTATATTGATGTCCCCAGTAATAATTACGTTTTTATTTGAGGCCAGTGTAGCTAAGTGGAGAGACAAAGAGTTTATGAAGTCATCCGCGTTTGTCTTTGACAGAGAGCGATATATACCTAGTACTATAAGATCGTGTTAATGCTTACTTGCAGGCAAGAAGCATGAGTTAATTCAATTTCTTTTACTTGATACTTATGTTTGTTACTAACGAAATTGACGACACCGTCGGCTCTATTTAAATGATTAGTAGTGCGGTCTGCCGAATAATTATTTAGTTGAGGAATATTTTTATTGGGGTTTAGCCTACATTCACTCAAAACAATAAGGTCAGCAGTGAAATTTAGATTCGCTAAATTAAGTTGTAAATCGTTAAAATTAGAATAGATACTTCTGATATTCTGTGAGATTATCGTAAAGTCAGTGTTTTTAATTTCCATTGCAGTGTTAAAGTTACGAAGAGAGAAATTAGATGCTTCAGCTATTTCTGTGTTATCAATTTCAGTTATAGTTGCTAGGGTGCTATCCATAATAATTGTGAGTTAGGAACGTAGGTATAACAATCAACTAGACTTTTGTTAGTTTTGGTGTACCTATGTGTGTGTGTGGTTTGTATGAAAGGGTAGGTATAAGTTGCAAGGATTTCATATTAGTGTGTGTTTTTAGTGTGTGTGTGTGTGCACTAGCATTATATAGTTTATACTCGTTATTTTGAACTTGTACAGAAAGTCCTTATACAGAAACCCAAAATAAAATGAACTTGATTCATAAAATCTACATTGATTATATTTAATCTGTATGAACGATACGCATGAAGCGCATAGATTACTTAGGACTATCTAGTCATATTTCCTGCATAAGTTTATTAACGTGCATTTCACTCCTAATTATTATTTTGGGTGAATTGTCATCTTTCTTGACGCATACCTGGTCGAAGGCTGTCCAACAGTATTTATATGCTTTAGATTTAGCCAGATATCGCGGGCGAGAAAATGCAAGCGTGCCCCCTTGGCGGTTAGCTGCTCCGATATATAGATGGGGGTGTATTCACTAGTCTTAAATCCTAAATGCTTTGCACATACTTAATTTATCCTTGTTTGATCGGTTAAAGTTACGAGTCGATTTCAAAAGGTCTGTTCTTAAGATAGCCGATGTTAGCTCGATGATGATTGGCCCAGTTTTCGCGTCGCCACGCTTGGTTGGTACCCGGAAAATGTATTTTATATCGCTTTGTTGAATAGGACAGTTAACTTCATTTGACAGATGTTTGACCATTGTTATTAAGTCGTCTCTGGTTTCTTTATTTATTTTCGGTGCAGTTTTTATCTCTAAATTTGTTTTCCGACTGCTCCGTTGCAGATCTTCGATTTTATCTTCTAGCATGACGATGTAGTGTTCATCTTTCTTTGCCTTGCCTTCGAGTTGTTCTATTTTCTTCCTCAGTTCTTCGTTTTGGGCGGAGAGGGAGGCCATGGCGCTTTCTATATTAGTGTTTGTATCCCTTATCTCCATCAGTGTGGAAGACATTTTTTTTATTTCCTCGCCCTGGGTTGCAATCAGCGAGGATATTAAAGTTTTGACTTCCTCTTAGAATTTATCCAAGTCGTAGTCAAGCTCTCGAGCCCGTTTGGATCGACAGGAGACAAAGTTCGGTGGAGTATATTGAATATCCATATTAGCGGAGATGTTTGACTCACACAGAGATTTATTGAATGAATGCTCCATTGCAAATTACTTGTATTATTGCCTGTATTTGACTGAATTGGTTGGAGTGCTAGAATTCCTTTAAAAATGTAATAGCAATAAGTTGCAGCGATGAGTATCTTATAACGCCTGTCAGATATTCAAAGCAATACAAGCTACTGCAATTTGCCCACACAACTGGTTCAGGCGTATTAGAATTTTTGTTCGATTAGTTGTGGGTAATCGCAATAATTTTAGATAAATTTTAATCACTGGGTAAATGTTTTGGGTATTTTAACTTATTAATCACAGCACTAACGATGCAATTAATATTGCCACAGTTCGCCAGCCACTTAGTTTGTCCAGTCGCACAAGAGGTTCTCACTTTCTGCCAGTATTTACACTAAATTACCGCCCACGCGGGGCACACCTCCACCGTGTGCTCCACCGTGTCCTCCGGTCGATCCTCGCAGTGGAAACACCCGGGCTTTTTCTCCCGCCCGATTCGGTGCAGGATCACCTCCCGAACACACCGTGTCCGGTGAGGACCATGGCGGCAATCCGGCAAGGAGGCTCGCCGCCTCGCTCGGAGATCGTGCGGTACCCCCGGGCCAGCCTTACGGCTACCACCTTTTGGGGTGCGTTCAGGTAGTGGGTGGCTCACCGCCTCAATGAACGCTCCCACACCGGGGCCCCGTAAAGGGCCATGGACCGCACGACTCCCGCGTAGAGCCTCCGGCAGGAGGCGTCGGCACCCCCAGGTTGGGCAGGAGCCGTCTGAAGGCAGCCCCAGTCTGTTCCAGTTTGGGGGCCAAACGTCGGAAGTGCTCCACGAAGTTCCACCGGCTGTCGAGGACGAGGCCTAGGTACTTCAAAGTCGACTCGACACCGATGTATACCCCTCCTACCGTGAGTAAGGATCCCGGAGGTGGCGCATTCCGAGGCCCATGAAAGCACATGGCCTCGGACTTGTGCAATGCAGTTTTGTGAGAAGGACAATCACTGAACATTAATCTGGGGACGTCCTTTTCACAATACTATTTACTCTGTCTTGGCCCAGTGCGGATTGGTAGATGTTACACGATGTCAAACGATAAGATACAAAAACATAATTGTTTCTTAGAAATAAACATACGACTCTTCAGTTTATGTATGATCCTTGAGAAATAATTTACAATACAATAGGTGGAAAGATTTCTGTAAACAATAAGTCATGGTCATCCTATCGAAACATTCAAAACGTTATTAGGTAGGTTTTATATTATAAAAAAAATCCTTTTCTGCCTTCTATCGTTAGTTCTTTTACAAAAAAAAAATCAGCCTTATACTTTCTTCGTCTTATAATCACGACTTATTTCTAAGCAATACCGTACTACAGCTCCTGAAATATAAACCTAGGATTTTTTTGTGTATATATATACAAGTTTTGACATATTCAAATCTAGTTTTTACAAAAAACTTCAGACCTCTGCGATGCTTTTTCAGCGAGATATCGGCGATAACACATTTTTCACCGTTTGAATGGCGCGGCCATGGGGTTTTATTCTTACAGCTCCTAAAATTTTTTAGGATTTTTTTTATATTTTTACAAATTCAATCTATTATTTACCTGAATTTCAGGTCTCTGCAAAGCTTCGTTTTAAAGATCTCCGTGGCCGCGCGGTTCTCCGCGTTTCGATGGCGCGGCCACGTACCCTTAACTTTTTTACCATAACTTTGACAAATTTATGGTTTTGGGAATCAACTTTTACAATTTTTTACAAAATCTTGGCATCGTTTTGGAATACCACAAGGCAGCATATTACGTCCTACATTATTTTTAATCTATATTAATGACCTTTGCAGCCTGCCACTCGAAAATTGTGTTGTAATGAGGACATTACAACATAGGAATGCGGATGATACTGCCCTGTTGTTTTCAGCTAAATCAAGATCTGAGGCCTATGAATGTGCTCAGAATGGTTTTAACATTGTATCTAATTGGCTCCAGAATAATCTTCTAACACTGAATGCTGATAAAACAAAATACATTTCATTTACACGCTTACTAACCTAATCATTCACGCGCATACCTGTAGCACGTACGCTAACACTGCATGTTCTTGCCCTACTTTAGAAAGAGCTGACCATTTGAAATATCTTGGTGTCACTATTGACTCGAATCTTAATTTCCGTAAACATATCGAGTTACTATGTGCTAGAGTGCGTAAACTAATAAGTATTTGTTTTAAAGTATTTACGTAATGGTGTGCATAACCCTAGCAAAATGTTGTGCATTTGAGAGATGAGACCATAAAAAATAATTAGTGTATCATGAGGAGCAATTTGTTTAATAGTAGCAAAATTTATGTGAATTGTAGTTTTAAAGTTATTTGAGAAAAACACATTTTGCTGGAGTAACGTAGGAAACGTTATCCTGGCAAAATCGATTTTCAAAAATTCGTTCAGCCCGGAACCAAATACATGATTAGATAGCTTTTGTTGCATAGTAAATGTTTGTAAATAGCAAAATTTGTGTGTGGTATGGTTCTTGAGTTATTTAAGATTTTGCTGCGGTAACGTTTTGTGATTTCCCAGATCTCGAAAACGGCTCAACGCAGAAGATTGAAAAAAATACCAATAAGAGACCTTAATTTGTTTAAATTAGTTTAAACATTAGTTTTTGATTTGGTTGTCGTAAACCAATGGAATTAAATGTGTTCAAAAATCACATTAAAACGGATTTGCAAGTAAACCAAAACACTTATAACCAAATAAACAGCTGTCAAAAATACCCATTGTAGACACGTATCACGTCAAGTAAAATGGATTATGTAACTTTATACGATACGAAGATAAAAACAAAATTGATTAATTTAGACTGGTCGTACTTTAGCGATGAAATACGCAGTTCCCAAAACATTAAGAAACGTGGCATACTTTAAACTAATTAAAATGATACATGAACATTAATTCCTGTTAATTTCAGCTTTCAATTACGGCTGTAATGAAAGTTATATCAAAATCAAGAATATGTCAGAAATTCTCTAATAGCCGACCAAATTAAAAAGGTCACGTAAAAGCGGCCGCACCATACGTAAGAGTAGTCAAACGTGCAGAGATTCCTCGTAGTATGTTGACTCCATGGGAAAAAAGGGACGAAAATGTTTTTTTTTTTTTTTTTTAGGAGGGACCACTCGCAGTTGCAACTCTAGACGGTTGCTTGACTGCTTAACCGGACAATCCTGTGGTGGCCAAAAATTACTTTAAGGCCCCCAGCCAGGGCTTACAAACTAACAGGAATTACACATTAAATGAACCGTCACTAAGGGCACCCGCTGTGGGGTTCGGGCCTCGGCTTAGTGGGTCATTGACAAGAGGGCAGCAAGGGACAACAACAGGCTGGGTCGGATCATTATTTGGCTCATCGAGCATGTCGGGCTGGGGTCGGGCAGTGATGTTACTGGGGGGTCGCGGGGGTCCACGCCGGCGGGACCGGATTCGCGGTTTGTATCGGTTTTTGTATTTGTACCTACGTAGTGTACTCGTTTCCCTACAGCTCTCTTGATAAAGGGTGATGGGATCATCGGGAGTGACAAGGGTAAGCCTGGGTCTACGAATCCTAGATATGGTAGAGGGGGCATAACTGGCTGCTGAGGAGATCAGCGGATTAGGGTGTTTTTCGGCTGAATAGAAAAAGCCCTTGGTCAGACGTTTCATGTACTGCATCATGGTGGGGATTTTGAGATCAACGTGGAGTTGCTCATTCCTAACGTAAGGTGGGGCACCTGTGGCCTTTCGCAAGAACCTATTCTGGAGGGTCTGCATCTTATGAAGATGGTAGGGTTTGGTGTGCGCAAAAACGGGACATGCGAAAGTCATAATAGGCCTGATGCACGCGGTGTAAATTCGCAATTTGCACTTTAGTGACAATTTGCTACGTGCGTTCAGAATGTAGTGAAGCCTACCGAGAGCAAAGGCGGCACGCGAACGCACCGTCTTTATGTGCTCACTAAAGTTAAGACGTCGGTCTAGGATAACACCCAAGTACTTGGCTCGCTTCGCCCAAGGGATCGGCTTGCCAAGCATGGTGATCGGACTGGGGGTCTCGGGGAAGAGTTGACGGGGGCTTGAGAAAAGTACCGCCTGGCTCTTATCGGGATTGACCTCGATTCTCCATTTCCTGAACCAATCGCCTAAGGCGTTTGCGGACTTCTGGAGAATGCGAGTAATACTAGCGGGAGTTCTACCGGAGTAAAAAATGGCCGTGTCGTCGGCGAAGAGTGCTAGCTTGGACGCTGCACTCTTGGGGATGTCGCTGGTGTACAGCGTGAATGCTAATGGGGAGATCACCGATCCCTGAGGGACACCGGCGCGGATCGGATGAGGGGCTGAGAGTGCACCTTCGATACGGTATCGAAATGTGCGGTTTGACAGAAAGTCACGAAGGATGAGCACGAGACGATCGGGCACACCGAGCTGATATAGCTTGTATATCAGCCCGTTGTGCCAGACCTTGTCGAATGCTTTCGCGATATCAAAGAACAAGGCACCGGTCATCAGGCCTCGCTGAAAGCGGGCGCTGATGTGCTCGACAATGCGATGCACTTGCTGGACACAAGAGTGTTGGGATCTAAATCCAAACTGCTCCTTTGGAATTAAACTCTTTGCCTCGGCGTAGTCTTTGAGACGCTTATAAATAAGCCTCTCGTAGATTTTGCCTATGACATTGAGGAGACTAATGGGGCGGTAACTACTCGGGGAGGATTTAGGCTTGCCCGGTTTGGGAATACCAATAACGGTAGCCTGTTTCCACGATTGTGGGAAGATGTTGTTAGTTAAGGCGCTATTGAAGATAGCGGTCAATAACACTATAAGAGCGGGGGAGAAAAGTTTGAACACCCTATTGGTGATTCCATCAGAGCCAGGGGCTTTTCTAGATTTGAGACCTTTTATGATGTCCTCTACCTCGTCTGGAGTGACTGGGGGAATGGGATCATCAGGGTCTTCGACGGGCGGCAGTGAGGTTCTGCGTTCAACTTCAGCATCCACCTTTGTGAGGTGAGCTATGTCTACTGGCAGGGTACTGGGGGAGCATTGGGCCTCTAGGCTGTCGGCTAGGCACTCGGCTTTGTCGTCGTCCTCAAAAGCGACGGTGTTATCGGAACGAATGAGAGGGGGCATAGCGGCGACTTCAGTGGAACGAAGTTTCCTCTGCAAGTCCCAGAAAGCCGTATGGGTCGGTTCGAGTTCACCGAGCATCTTGTCCCAGCGTTCTTCACGCAGCTTTTTGATGCATCCGCTTACTTTGCGTTGTAAGCGGCGCATAAAAGCTTTGTTAGCGGCGCAGGGGAAAGAGCTGTAGGCACGGATCGCCGCGTTCTTCTCAGTCACAAGATCACGCACATCATCCGGGAGTTTCCAGCGGTGATCATCCGCCGGAACTTCCCTTGAACAATCGTTCAGGACTGATTGTACGTGTTCTGTGAATAAGCTGATCGCGGCCTCCGTGTCGGCTACAGTTTCGATGTTGTCGGGGATCTGATCTAAGTGAGGGGGGGGACTCGGTGGATTTCAGCAAATCGCTTACTTTCCTCCAGTCCGTGATAGTTTTAGTGGAGGGAGGCCTAGTGGGGTCAAAAGGACCTATCCTAGGAGCGAGTTCAATGATAACTGGTCTATGGTCGGAGTTGAGTTCGTCAACCGCTTCTATAGAATGTAACCGCAAGTTTACATTCTTCAGAAGCGCGACGTCTAGCACGTCAGGGCTATGATTTACGTTGTGAGGGAAATGAGTGGGATGCATTGGGGCAATGACATCGAAGTTAAGGGTGGAGCAAAGATCGTATAAAATCTTGCCTCTATGGGTTTCTAAATGACTATTCCACGCGGGGTGTTTCGCGTTGAGATCCCCCGCCAGAAGGACGGAGTCACTCAGATTGAGGAGGATTGTGAGGTCATCTTTAACGGAAGCGTTAATCGCCGCGGCGGTTAAGTTGGTACTGGCAGGTGGAAGGTAAGCCGAGATAATAGTGATGGATTGATGACCTGTCATGCCCAGCCGACAGACTGAGACTTCAAAACAGGAAACGGGGGGAGGACGAAAATGAATCGTGCAGCGGCTTATATAGCCGCGTGGTGGCTACTGTCTCGCTTCCCCTCCATGCAACGGCTTGACAATCAACTTTTCCGCTAACATATTTTTAGTTATAGTTTACTATTATGCACTAATTATACCATTGTTTTAGAAATAACACTACTGCACCTAATTGTACATTTTTGTAATACTTTTTTTTAAATAAATAATTCTTATTCTTATAGTTTAAAAAAAAAAAGTGTGTGCGCGGTCGAACCGCACACATCCAAACATCTATAATTATGTGGAGTAGAAAATTCCTTCAAGTAAATGCATCTGCAATTGAGAAAAATAACATTGTAGCCAAACTGACTATAAAAAAAGAAGCCAAACCAATATTAAAAGCAATGAAAGTGGTGTAAGACAATAATTGTTGCTCTATGAAAATTAAATTGAATTATTAAATTAAATTATTGAAAATTATTATTAATTTATTCATTTATACACATATTTTTAAATATTTCTTAATTAAACTACATACATAAAAATATAAAAAAACAGTAGCCCACCAGCGCTGGGAACAGGGTCCGAGCTGCCGGTGGTCAGGGCTCTTGAGAGAGGAACCTCCTAACAATACGTGCCGTGTCCAGAAGTACTGCTTTCTGAATCAAGCCCTAAATAAAAATAAAAAAAATATTTATTATTATTTTTATGTCTATTCGTTTATTTTGCTCGGCTAACCGGGTAGCCGGAAATTACTGATAGCACGGGCCTAAGCCAAGTGATTATCAGCTGGGTTAACAGTTATACACGTAGTAGTAGGTAGGTACATTACGGTTTTATCATTATTATTATTGAATTTTGTTTTTATTATGATTAATTAATTATTTGAAATTATTGAAAAATTAAAATAATGAATTGTAGATCCCGACGCAGTAGATACTCACAAATTGCAAAATAATTGTTTGGCTCCCGAAAGGTTAAGGTGCGTATCACAGATAATCAACTTATTTACATAACTTGCTGGCACTTGTTGCGGTGGTCTGATTGGTCATTCATACAATGCACTACGATAAGCCAGGGTGGTGAGGGTGCGTCATTGTGTATCTATTGTTTATTACTAACATCAACATAACTACTTACAATTACCGAGTAGATGATAGTAAGTTGGTCTTAAAGAGCAGTACTGACTACCTAGATAGAGATTCAAATATTTTAATTCGTTAATTATCTGTGATACGCACCTTAAAACTAAGAATCTAAGTATTTAAGTTGACTGTGATATGGACCTTATAACTGTTAGAATTTATGTAAATAAGTTGATTATCAGAGGCGTGAAGAAGCGCTGCAAGTGGCGCCACTAATTTTATTTTCATACCATATCCAGAAGCGCAGTCGCAGCGTGATACGCGCATTAACCTTTTCACCGCCATCCACGGATTTCTATAGAAGTTCCAGTTTTTAGCGCCAGGACTTCAATAAATTAAAAGCTATTCATTTTAACTATGTTATAAAAATAATTATGACGACGTACTTCTAGATCGCAGATGCTGAGAAAATCCTCAATGTCACTAGCTACTTCTCCGTTGCTATGGAAAAACATTATATGTCTTTGTCTTCGTACAAACTCGAGTCGATGGGTCGTCGCATGCTCGGGCATGTCAAGACATTAAGACATGTCAAGTTGTATAGAAAAGAGCTGCCTCGATTTAATCTTGGCTGAATTTTGACAGGTCTTCTGTGAAATGACGGTTAAGGTGGTTCTGGAATCCTCATTTTCGGGATGAGGTCGAGATATACTGTACATGCGATGATTGTGAGATTAGATACATTGAGCTTTATTATTGAGATTGAGGTTTGTGACAGAGAATTCAATTTTGGTGCCACTGATTTTCAATTTTGGTGGGCACTTTCGATTTTGGTGGGCGATTATCAATATTGGTGGCCACACTACACAAATATCTCAAAAAGTTATTGAGATATTCTTGGGCCTCTTGAAGATTCTTAAGTTTGGACTTTTTATTGTTATACCAGATCCTTATTTTTCACGAAAACTGAAGCATAAATTTCACCACCAAAATTGACAAAAAATGCACTTTGCTGCTATTCACCTGATTAATAAAAAGTTGCATCTTTATCGCATCATTAATTTTCTTTTCTGCTTCATTGGCAATCTGATTTTTTTCTAAACTTTTAGTTTTCTGATTGCGAATGAAGCAACACACCCAACAACCCAATCACTTCTATCGGAAGTCCCCAAAGACTGCCCCGCATGTTTTTTTTATAAGTTGGTTGAAAGTGGCGCATTAATTACCTAAGCATTTTATAACATTATAACATATGATGTGGTTGTTGGAGTCCGCGTAACATTAGTCAGTTTCCTTCACTCGTCAGTTTATTTAATTCGACAGTTTTGTTGATTCGTCACTTTCACTGATTCGACAGTTGTGTGAATTTCAATTTCATAATTTCCGGCTAGCTTATCATTTAACTGCTTCCATATATCATCATCTGCCTAGCCTTTTCCCAAGTTTATTGGGGTCAGCTTCAAATGTAACCGGATGCAGCTGAATACCAGTATTTTACTTGGACCAACTGCCTATCTCCACAACCCAGTTGGTACTGGGTAGTACGATAGGTACCAATTGGTAAGACTGGTTGTCAGACTTTTTGGGCCACTGACTACCTTTAACGACTGTCAAAGATTACAAATGACAGCCGGGACCAACTGCATAACGTGATTTCCGAGGCACGGAGGAAACTCGGTATATACTGGATGGTCACCCATCCACAGACCAACATAGGCAAGCAGAAAATTTCCTTAACGGTCACTACACTCATAATAATGAATCCGTAATCGTATTTAACACAAATGAGAATTGCAGACAGTTAAGTGTAACAAATTATTGGCTGATGGATGAAACGTTTAACTATTGCCACTGTTTAGACAAATAATTATATTCTATAATATACATGCATTCGTCGGAACTCGGGACGGTACGCATAAAGTACTTCCTTTAAAAGGCTAGGCAGGTGATGATACAGGGAAGCAGTAAATGATAAGCTAACCGGAAATTATGACATCTTTCGATATGACCATGCAGGTGCGGATACAGGGGGGGGGGAGGCAATGGGTGCTATTGCCCCCCCCTGAACCGGACCAAACGTCATTAGCCAAGCTCGAACTAGTTTGACGGAATTGAAACTAAATATTCTAGTTGTATATCTTGCTCAGGATTTTTAATAGTTATAGCTTTTCCTGCCTGATGCCATAGAATAGTATTATAGCATAATTATCTGAGGCAATGTTGTAAAAAAATTCGAGCTCGCTGCGCACGCTCTTGAAGCCTAGTTTTTCATGAGTCTTAACTTTGTCTATAAGAGGCCCAGGTAACTCCAGTAGGTCGGTAGGAAAAGTGTTAAAATTTTCGAGCTGCTTTCTCTTGAATTTATCTAAAATTCGACCAAGTAACTCGTATATGAACGTTCGAAACCATTCTAATTTGTCCAAGGCAAGATGTCGTAAGAATTTCTCGCTACGCTCCCCCCCCCCCGGCCCAAAAGCTGGCGGCCCCCTTGTATCTTGCATATGATTGATTTCTGTAAAGTAACGCCCATTTATTATCAAAAGTTTATCAATTTTTATTAATGAATTTTCCAAAATTTGCCCCCCCTTAAAGGAAATCCTGTATCCGCGCCTGAGTGCAAAATTTTTTTTCATTACTCATACTCGGAAAGTAGGTCTAAAGTTGCCTAGGGAGAATCGTTTTCAACTGACAGCTGTCAAATTATTAAAAAAAAATAGTCCATTTTTCTATTGAACCATGTTCCAACTAGAATTAAAATAGAATATATATTTTTTTAAATAACTTTATTATAATTAAGTTTCAACTATTTCTTTAAAATAACATAGATTTGGGCAAAATATTTACCATTTTTTCAATGATGAAAATGAAAAATAGGTAATGGCTGAATAGCTGGCCGGCCACAGACAAAAAAAGCAAACTAGGCGGGAAAGCGGTCTTCCGTGGTTCGATCTTCATTTTGTTGATTGAATGTTTTTATTTTTTATTTTCCTTGTATTCGTAATGAAAAGCACAGTGTTTACCTCGGGTTAAAGACTTATTTAGTCCCTCGAACCATTAGCGCCCTCGCTTCGCTCGGGCACCAAACCCCGTCTCGGGACTAAATAAGTTACTTTCACCCCTAAATAAGGTAACAATGTACTATTACACCACAGGAGGTGAATTAAAATTGTGGCTTGGCGTGAAGGGCACGCGTGTGCAAAAGGTTAACCATTCAAAATATATGTGTAATCTTTAGATTTAGTCACTAGTAGTGTCAAACCATGCCTAAATAAGTTTTGTCGACCAATTTTACTTTGGTGAAAGATTCAGTCGTCGATTCACTCATGAATTTTTATTTTTATTTTATTCTGAACAAAAATACATTTGTGTTAACACAAATGTATTTTTTTTTATTCAATTGAATAGGTACAGGAATAATACAATAATTAATCAATAAAAGTTACAATCAATAATATAGATACAATGTCAGCCTATATGTTGCTCAGACTTAATACCTAGGTACTTATACAACAACAAAAAATCATTCAAATCCGTCCAGTAGTTCCGAAGATTAGCGTGTATAAACAAACAGACAGATTTTTTTTTTGGATTCGTGCTCTATTACTGTTTTTAAACCCCCCTCAATGATTTCTTTTTTAATATATTCAATGTACAGGCAGTTTTTTTACTGTTTTATTATATGTATAGACTAGCTGTTGCCCGCGGCTTCGCCCGCGTGAAGTTCGGTAACTACTCACGGGATCATACTAAAGGGTTAAATAGTATCCCGTATGTTAATCCAGGTTATAAACTATCTATGTGCCAAATTTCATAATCATCACAATAATAATCATCACAATCGCTATCACAATCACCATCACTATCACCATCATTATCACTGTCACAATCACAATCACCATCACCATCATCGTTAATTCGTTATCACAACAACCATCACCATCACTATTCCAATCACTATCACAATCGTTATCACAATCACCATCATCGTTATCACAATAAATCTACAATAATCCTGTATAGAAGTCAAATCCGCCATCTTTTGGATCTAAAAATAACGCATTGCCCCTTTATATGAATCTGAAAAAAAAAAATTGCAAGTCTCTCAACTTCCGAGATCCGCCTAAAGGGGGGAGAAGGGGGGAAAAGGGGTCAATTTTGAAAACTGGTTTTTACTATTCCGAGCCTCCTCTATACGAATCTGAAAAAAAAAATGTTCCAACTCTCTTTGTTTCCGAGATACGATAGGGAGGGGGAGGAAGGGGGCGAAAAGGGGAGGTTTGGCACTTTTCCCAAAATCGCGGGAGTTACTTGTTTACGAATCTGTCAAAATATACCCACCTCCCCATCCACCATCTGGGAGAACAATTATGTCAGTGAGTCAGTGAGTGAGTGGTAATCGAGCTTTATATATTATAACTAGTATTTGCGTGGGTGCGCGAGCTGCGCGCAGCTCGCGTGTTGTCGTGTTCTTGAGAAGTATTCCTTACCATCATAAAATTTTGAGAATCCATAGAAATTCTTAAAATAATTGGAAAATCCGTTACAACTACCCCTAAATCAGTATGAAAACCCTTAAGAACCCCTAAAACATTCTAAAAACCAATTTAAAAAAAAATACCTATAAAAACCGTATTTAAAAACTCAGTCCCATAAAAAAAAACACTACCCTAAAGTTTGCTTGTCGTCGGCCTGAGTTACGCTTCACCCACTCAACCTTCGTTACGCTGCGGAGGTCGCCGGCTCGCTTCGCTCGCCACCTCCCCCCTTCGCTCCACTCGGTCTCGCAGGTTTGCGCCACTCAGAACCTACCTACCACCAGACAGGTTTCGACGCCTACTATAATATTTGTTCAAACACATAATGGCTATCTCTGACCGTTACGAAGTTATAGCCCTTTTATTTTTAGGGGAGGTTGGGGAGGGGAGGATACCCTCCGTTTACAAATTTAAACGCTCCTCATTAATAATTTATAGTAAAAATCAAAAAGCCGCTACGTGTCCTAGTTTCCGAGATACGATGGGAGGAGGGGTGAAGGGGGGGAGAGTGGGGAGTTTTGAAAAATGATTTTGACTAACGCGTTGCCCGCCCCTTTATATGAATCTGAAAAAAAAATGTTCCAAGTCTCTCAATTTCTGAGATCCGCCTAAAGGGGGTGAAAAGGGGGGCAAGGGGGGCAACTTTGAAAACTGGTTATTACTTTCCCGAGCCTCCTCTATACGAATCCGTAAAAAGAAAAAAATACGGGTCTCTTAGTTTCCGAGATACGATAGGGAGGGGGAGGAAGGGGGGCGAAAAGGGGAGGTTTGGCACTTTTCCCATACTCGCGGGAGTTACTTGTTTATGAATCTGTCAAAATATACCCCCCTCCCCATCCACCACCAGGGAGAACAATTATGTCAATGAGTCAGTCAGTCAGTCAGTCAGTGAGTGGTAATCGAGCTTTATATAATATAACTAGTATTTGCGTGGGTGCGCGAGCTGCGCGCAGCTCGCGTGTTGTCGTGTTCTTGAGAAGTATTCCTTACCATCATAAAATTTTGAGAATTCATAGGAATCCTTAAAATAATTGGAAAATCCGTTACAACTACCCCTAAATCAGTATGAAAACCCTTAAGAACCCCTAAAACATTCTAAAACCCAATTTAAAAAAAAAACCTATAAAAACCAAATAAAATTAAAGTAAAAAACCGTATTTAAAAACTCAGTCCCATTAAAAAAAACACTACCCTAAAGTTTACTTGTCGTCGCCCCTGAGTTACGCTTCACCCACTCGACCTTCGTTACGCTACGGAGGTCGCCGGCTCGCTTCGCTCGCCACCTCCCCCCTTCGCTCCACTCGGTCTCGCAGGTTCGCTCCACTCAGAACCTACCTACCACCAGACAGGTTTCGACGCCTACTATAATATTTGTTCAAACACCCAATGGCTATCTCTAACCGTTACGAAGTTACAGCCCTTTCAATTTTAGGGGAGGTTGGGGAGGGGAGGATACCCTCCATATACAAATTTAAACGCTCCTCAATAATAATTTGTAGTAAAAATCATAACGCCTCTACTTGTCCTAGTTTCCGAGATACGATGGGGGGAGGGGTGAAGGGGGGGAGAGTGGGGAGTTTTGAAAACTGATTTTGACTAACGCGTTGCCCCTTTAAATGAATGTTCCGAGTCTCTCAACTTCCGAGATCCGCCTGAAGGGGGGAGAAGGGGGATAAATGGGTCAACTTTTGAAAACTGGTTTTTACTTTCCCGAGCCTTCTCTATACGAATCCGTAAAAAACAAAAAATACGGGTCTCTTAGTTTCCGAGATACGATAGGCAGGGGGAGGAAGGGGGGTGAAAAGGGGAGGTTTAGCACTTTTCCCATACTCGCGGGAGTTACTTGTTTACGAATCTGTTAAAATATACCCACCTCCCCATCCACCATCTGGGAGAACAATTCTGTCAGTAAGTGAGTGAGTGAGTGGTAATCGAGCTTTATATAGTATAACTAGTATTTGCGTGGGTGCGCGAGCTGCGCGCAGCTCGCGTGTTGTCGTGTTCTTGAGAAGTATTCCTTACCATCATAAAATTTTGAGAATCCATAGGAATCCTTAAAATAATTGGATAATCCGTTACAGCTACCCCTATATCAATATGAAAACCCTTAAGAACCCCTTAAACATTCTAAAAACCCATTATAAAAAACATAACCCTAAAGTTGCTTGTCGTCGCCCCTGAGTTACGCTTCACCCACTCAACCTTCGTTACGCTAAGGAGGTCGCCGGCTCGCTTCGCTCGCCACCTCCCCCCTTCGCTCCACTCGGTCTCGCAGGTTCGCTCCACTCAGAACCTACCACCACCGGACAGGTTTCGACGCCTACTATAATATTTGCTCAAGCACCCAATGGCTATCTCTAACCGTTACGAAGTTACAGCCCTTTCAATTTTAGGGGAGGTTGGGGAGGGGAGGGTATACAAATTTCAACGTCCCTCAATAGTTTTAGGTAAGAATCAAAAAGTTTTTCAGTAGTAAAAAAAGTGGTGAAAAGGGGGGGGGGAGATGAAGTGGGGGAGAGTGGGGATTTTTGGAAAAAATATTTTGACTTACGCATTGCCCCTTTATATGAATCTGAAAAAAAAAATGTTCCAAGTCTCTTAATTTCCGAGATCCGCCTAAAGGGGGGAGAATGGGGAAAAAGGGGTCAACTTAGAAAACTGGTTTTTACTTTTCCAAGCCTCCTCTATACGAATATGAAAAAAAAAAGTTCCAAGTCTCTTTGTTTCCGAGATACGATAGGGAGGGGGAGGAAGGGGGGCGAAAAGGGGAGGTTTGGCACTTTTCCCATACTCGCGGGAGTTAGTTGTTTACGAATCTGTCAAAATATACCCACCTCCCCATCCACCATCTGGGAGAACAATTATGTCAGTGAGTCAGTCAGTGAGTGGTAATCGAGCTTTATATAGTATAATAATAACTAGTATTTGCGTCGGTGCGCGAGCTGCGCGCAGCTCGCGTGTTGTCGTGTTCTTGAGAAGTACCATCATAAAATGTTGAGAATCCATAAGAATCCTTAAAATAATTGGGAAAACCGTTACAACTACCCCTAAATCAGTATGAAAACCCTTAAGAACCCCTGAAACATTCTAAAACCTAATTCAATAAAGTAAAAAAAAAAAGAATTCATTAGAAACGTTAAAAGCTGAGTTACGCTTCACCCACTCAACCTTCGTTACGCTAAGGAGGTTGCCGGCACGCTTCGCTCGCCACCTCCCCCCTTCGCTCCACTCGGTCTCACAGGTTCGCTCCACTCGGGACTTACCACCACCAGACAGGTTTCGACGCCTACTATAATATTTGTTCAAACACATAATGGCTATCTCTGACCGTTACGAAGTTATAGCCCTTTTATTTTTAGGGGAGGTTGGGGAGTGAAGGATACCCTCCGTATACAAAGGCGAATGGCAGGCTTGTATGGGAATACCGTACCGCTAATAAAATGTCGTGTTTTGAGATATTTTTTGTTTTAATTAGTAGTTAATAATGATAGAAAAGCCCTTTTTAAATTCTTAGATTTTTAGAACTTGGGACGTAATAGTAGATTATTAACCAAGGGCTGTATGACATCAATTGCATACGAGGTTTTTGGCGCCTGAGCGAAGCGAAGGCGCTAATTAACCCGAGTATGCAATTGATGCTTACGCCCGAGATAAATACTCTGCTTTACATATCGATTGTGAGGTAAGTAAACAACAAGACAGCAGGTTTCAATGAACATTTATTAAGAAGAAAAAAATGTGTATTTAATTAAAATTAATAGTAAAATTATTACAATTTGTAAGAGATATGGTCACGTTCTTTTTAGGTATATTTATAGTTTGAATATGAGTTTGTGATGATAAGACTTGAGTTTGAGTGACTTGAGGTTCTTGCATCGTAAATGGCGGCAGTTGACTGGTACTATTTTCTTCATTAAAAAATGGCTCAGATGATGTGCTTTGACGTGGTGATTTTAAGTTTATATTTTCTGTTATTTTAGAAGTAATTTTGCTTTTGTTTGCCATCGAATCTTCGATATAACCTTCGGCCACTTTGCTGGACTTCCAGCCGCCGTGCCTTTTTAACAGAGTGAGGTTGGCTCCCGAATCAGCCAATAGAGTCGCTGATGTTCTGCGAAAGCAATGCCCGGTGTATAACTCTACGTTACTCAGTTTTAAATATGTGGCTATTTGCTTTGGCATGCCTGTAAATTTGTTTTTTCCTATTACTTGTCTGTGGCATTTTCCTTTACTGTAATTAAGAAAAAAACGATTTGTATCCACGTTTTCAGGCCGAAGAGCTTGATATTTTTCAACATAATTTGCAAATTCTTCATGCACAACAAATGACCGGTCAATTTTAGTTTTCGTGTTAGGCAGTTTTATGAGTAGTAATTTGTTATGTTTTTCTACATTTTCTATTGTCAAGTTTGTCAATTCCACGGTTCTGCAGGCTCCCGATATCCCAAAAATTAGAACAACCTGTAAAAAAGACATAAGTTGTATTAAAGGCACCAAATTCGCATAGTATTTTTGTGAAATATTTTGGTAACTTATTAAAAAGGGCAAGTAAATACGTAGGTACCTTTATTGCTAAATAAATTTCATCCGGAGCTTCATTTAAGAATTTCTGTACTTCTTCTGCAGTAAATACCTTCGATTTCTTGCTTTTAAAGCCGTCAGACTGCCTTTTCAAGAAAGCAGTAAGTTTAGAAAAATCTTTCAAATTCACGTCATGTTTTGTCATCATTGTAGATTTTAGCATGGAATAAAAGCACCATAAACTGGAAGGTTGTAGCCTCTTAGATAATTCATCAAAATATGATATAAAAACACTTTCAGAAAGAGATTTCACTTTTTTTTCTGACCGCCATTTCATAAATTCGTCGTATGCCTTTACATATCTTTCTTTCGAGTTCGGCGGTAATATATTTTCGACAACTGTTTTTGCCCTTTCTTTAATAAAATCGGGCGTTAGATCTATGTCTTCGTCACTAGACATGTTTAAAACTTTTGAAAAAGAACTCAAACAAGAAAATTAATTATTTTCGCGATGCTTTCGCGCCTACTAGTAGACTGCCTTTTTTTTTCACGCACGCAAGCGCGTCAAATCTTGCTGGCCAGTTTGATTTTTAAATCGATTCCATCTAACATACGATGTGGAAACAAATAGTTCCATATTTAAAATAAAATCTTTATAAAATAAATTGTCTAGATTCCGATTCGAGTAATTAATCGATACCGAGAAAAAAAAAATTAACTTTTTAAAAATATTCTTCGTGCAGTATGAGTATAACAGTTCTTTTTTCAAATTCTAAAACCTATGCTGTAATGATAGTCATACACCCCGGCATTCAGGGGTGTAAGGGTGTACTTACAGAGCAAGAGATATGTAAAAGTTATAACCAGTCTTATTTTTTAAGGTGATGCACCAGTGTACCAAAGTACTTTGGTACGTAGAGCTGCCAAAACATTGTTTTGGTGATAAAGTAAATGTTCTAGTATAGTTTTCACTATTTTTGTAGCAGGAGCTCGACTCGACGTAAATAGGGCCAGACAATTCGCTAAATTGCTCAGATGCAGTCACAAACTACATTCCAAAACAACAGCAAAGATCTGAAGTGAAGTGAAAGACAGAATTTCTTTACCGGACAATAAGTAATTGCCTTACGAGCAAAAAAAAATATAGGTGACGAAAATCATTCCTATCATTAAATCGTTATCTATTAAGATTGTATGCAACAATTATGCTTTCTTATGTATAATAGTAAGTGTATAATTATATTTAATGTTATTTCTTTGTTTAAATAACTATTTAACATTTAGATTTTTGTGTTATTTTACTTATGGCAACATCGAAAAACATAGCTGCGTTTAGTTTACGATTTCATTACGTTTAATTATTAAAATCTTTTTATTGATTTTATTAATCAATCCGAAGTTCTAAAAATAGTACACTTACATGAAAATAAAAGGCTTATTTGCCTTATTAAGTGGTACAAATTCTATAACAAAACAACAAACAAAGTTTGCGGTACGAAACCTGCCATTCGCCTTTAAACGCTCCTCAATAATAATTTATGGTAAAAATTAAAAAGCCGCTATGTGTCCTTGATTCCGAGATACGATGGGGAGAGGGGTGAAGGGGGGGAGAGTGGGGAATTTTGAAAAATGATTTTGACTAACTCTAGGCCCCTTCTTACGAATCTAAAAAAAAATGTTCCAAGTCTCTTAACTTCCGAGATCCGCCTTAAGGGGGTGAAAAGGGGGGCAAGGGGGGCAACTTCGAAAACTGGTTTTTACTTTCCCCTGCTTCCTCTATACGAATCTGAAAAAAAATGTTCCAAGTCTCTTAACTTCCGAGATCCGCCTTAAGGGGGTGAAAAAGGGGGTAAGGGGGGCAACTTAAAAACTGGTTATTACTTTCCCGAGCCTCCTCTATACGAATCCGTAAAAAACGAAAAATACGGGTCTCTTTGTTTCCGAGATACGATAGGGAGGGGGAGGAAGGGGGGTGAAAAGGGGAGATTTGGCACTTTTCCCATACTCGCGGGAGTTACTTGTTTACGAATCTGTCAAAATATACCCACCTCCCCATCCACCATCTGGGAGAACAATTATGTCAGTGAGTCAGTCAGTGGTAATCGAGCTTTACAATATTGATATTTCTGATATACCTTCTATATCTGATATACCTTTATTAATTTATTAATAGATAGAAGATTAGCCCCCAAAACTTTTGAACGCGACTGTATGGACAACAGCTTAGATAAAGCAGGTCATCGATATGTATGAATCCGTCGCTTTTAGTCATCCGAATTTGGTCGGATAACCAGCCGAAGTTTACATGTTTTGTTATTTGTTTATATTTACTTAATGCGAAACATTCCAAGCTGAACATTTTCACCATATATTTTTGACTGAAGACATTAGTTTTTGGTTTACACCTACACATCTGGGATTGAGCCAGGTCCTTGTACTTAGGTATTTTGCAGTCAAAGTTATGATAAGACACCATCGTTTAGACTTTTGGCAAGATTATTCTAAAACTCATGCATGAACAGTTTTGAATTTTTGTATGGTTATTATTAGCGTCAAGAAGGACCGAATACAGTTTTCAGCGAGCTTATACCTACCTACCTTGTCTCATTTACCTAGGCGCTGCGATGTATTTTCAGGTTTTCATAAAACCGCGATATCTTGAATATTATAAATACTTATTTTCTTAAATTTGATTGTGACACTAATTAAGAGCTACTCGTGTAGGTACCTATGTTTATTCTACAGGCGCACATGTACTATCGAGGACACTTCCGCCTGACCACCACTAAGCTAATTTTTGCTTGCTCTCATCATAGAAACGCTCTCTAGCCCCGCCCCGTTGACTTTGTATGGAAATAATGAATGAAAAGATACCGAATTGAGCGCACTGACTGACGACGCACGCCAAACGAGAGTTATTGTTGTTTTGCGCGCCAAAGTCGACAGAAAGTGACGCTTTCCTAATAGGCCCAAACTTTAAGGGGGTGTGGCTCGGCGCCTCCGTATGATTTAAGCGAAAAAAAAATTAAACTGGTCAGGCGGAAAAGACCACGGTAGTACCTAATACTTTTAGAGATATACGATTCTGCAAAACGTGACTCCAGCAGGAAATGCAATATCTCGAAAACCTGAAGACGCACAAATTTATTTTCGGTGCACTTTTTTGCACTAATATGAGTTCTAAACTTAGCTTAAATTAAGCTCTAATTATACGTTCTACTCATTATCACTCTAGGAGACACTTTCCTGCTGGGGTTACATACACATTCGTAAATCTACCTATAAAAGAAGAGGGCCTGAAATCTTTTTAAAAATCATGCGATTTGTTTATTATTCGAAATCATGTGATTTGGCTTATATTTGTTAATCTTGATTCTAATCAGATTAGAAAAAAAAGCAGTGTAAAAATAGATGGTAGATATTTTTAAGGCGGCTCCCATAATATTTTCAAGGTATATAAAGGGTGTAAAAGACCTCTTAACGAAGCCGAAAAGCACTTGTTCTCTCCGTCATTGCGATATTTTTTTTGTTCTACACCATACCTGGGAACCTTCTAGTTACGGAGATATTGGGGGTCAAATTTCCAACTTTTTTGACAGGTAGTTTTTTTAAATACAATGTTTTATTGAAAGATTTTGACTTTAAACACCTCTACGACCCCCGTACCTAATATACAATCCACCCATCCAGCACCACAATGTTTTCAGTATGTTACATTGAGTTCTACCACAAAATATCATTTTTCACCCCAAAAAAAGTCATTTCCCAGCAATCTTTTTTGCGTAAAGTTACATAATTTGATGTACAGAATGCTTGGTTGACGGCTTCGTGATGAGGTTGTTTACACCCTGTATGTAAGTACGTATACCGGTTGTTTGGCTAAAACTACTAGATCTGGCCTATGATCCTTAACGCTCGGTGGTCGCTGACGGTGCATCGCTCGCTCAGCAAACCCAATTGGTTGGTGTACCACTGTACCCTGTCCCTAGCTAAGAAAAGGATATACCCCTTTTTTAATTTTTCTGCTCTTGCTGTTACGGGTGAAAACATAGTTAGGCATGCATGTGAATATTATTATCTACCTAATGATGTTATTCATTTTATATTAAATTATTATTGAAAACATGATATCTAGTGGAGTGTCGTTATTTAAGTACCTATCTCTAAAGAAATCGGCCAGTGATCAAATTAAGTATTAGGTATTATAGATTCGGGAATGTTTTCGACGCTACTTAAGGTGGGTGGACCATGGAAGGCCACGCTAACGAATAAACACTATTTATTCGTTTATTTACTGGATAAATGAAGGAAACTAATTATTAAGTATTATTTTATTCTAGTGTGTACTATTTATTACACCTACATCACTTTTTTTAACCTAGCTTTAATCACTATTTATTATTTTATTAAGTATTATTTTATTCTAGTGTGTACTATTTATTACACCTACATCACTTTTTTTAACCTAGCTTTAATCACTATTTATTATTTTATTAAGTATTATTTTATTCTAGTGTGTACTATTTATTACACCTACATCACTTTTTTTAACCTAGCTTTAATCACTATTTATTATTTTATTAAGTATTATTTTATTCTAGTGTGTACTATTTATTACACCTACATCACTTTTTTTAACCTAGCTTTAATCACTATTTATTATTTTATTAAGTATTATTTTATTCTAGTGTGTACTATTTATTACACCTACATCACTTTTTTTAACCTAGCTTTAATCACTATTTATTATTTTATTAAGTATTATTTTATTCTAGTGTGTACTATTTATTAGACCTACATCACTTTTTTTAACCTAGCTTTAATCACTATTTATTATTTTATTAAGTATTATTTTATTCTAGTGTGTACTATTTATTACACCTACATCACTTTTTTTAACCTAGCTTTAATCACTATTTATTATTTTATTAAGTATTATTTTATTCTAGTGTGTACTATTTATTAGACCTACATCACTTTTTTTAACCTAGCTTTAATCACTATTTATTATTTTATTAAGTATTATTTTATTCTAGTGTGTACTATTTATTACACCTACATCACTTTTTTTAACCTAGCTTTAATCACTATTTATTATTTTATTAAGTATTATTTTATTCTAGTGTGTACTATTTATTAGACCTACATCACTTTTTTTAACCTAGCTTTAATCACTATTTATTATTTTATTAAGTATTATTTTATTCTAGTGTGTACTATTTATTAGACCTACATCACTTTTTTTAACCTAGCTTTAATCACTATTTATTACCTAAAATTAAGTTTTATTAAGCTCTTCCAAATGGCCTTGCAAGAAACAGGGCTCCAAATAAGGCCTGTATTAAAAATCAGTTGTTCAACTTAAAAATAGAGTTTGTAACAATTAAAATTCCTAAAACTACGTAATAAGCTCTTTCATTTAAGCGAAACATTAAATGCTTAATAATATATTTTTATCATCTCTAAAAAACTCAACGAACATTACTTGAACTCCATCGTATAACTAAGAACATATTAAAATAAATTATTTAAAAATAGTAGTAAGTAATGAGTATTATATTAATAACATGCCAATTGTTTTATAATGAAATTAAAAACTTTCTTTTTTACCTAAAATCGCCATCATAGGTTTTTTTCGCTTTATTTTTTAATATAAATAACGATTAGAAGGATTCCGTTAGTTTGTACAGTAGGTACATAAACAAACCTCGGAATAACCCTTAAAAACTGTTTTAGGTACCCGACTACTTAAAATGTTTTTTCAGCTCAAAGAAGATAAAAGTTGAATATTTTTTTAAATATAATCCAATTGTTAAGGTTATTGGCTTCGATCAATAATAGTACTAGATTCCCGATGAGCGCTTCAAAAACGGCCCGAAAAATAAGACCACAAATACTTTTGTGGTCTTATTTCAAATTAGTATGGTCCAATCATAGCCAACATTAAGACGTCAAAAATGCCGCAGTGCGCGTTCAAAAACTGTGTAAATAACCAACGTATCACCAATGTTTTGTAAGGAATATTTTTTTTTCGGTAAGTTTATATCATTAAGTGTTTTTCATGAAATAAAAACAGAATTAAATATTTTAGAATTAAATTAGCTAATATTATAATTGTTTGGCCAATGTTTGCTACACGCACCAACTATTGTATCAAACATCGACTGTTCTTGAACAGGGAATGCATGGAGTAGTGTTGTTATTTTATAATGTTATTTTTGTTTGTAGATTTCCTAGTGACCCATTTTTCTGTGCAGAATGGGTATCTATTGTCCCGAAAGAAAGAGAAGACAAAATATGCAACCCTTATAAAAAATCGAGAATATTATGTTCGATTTATTTTGACAGATTCGAGTCATTCGACATTGGAAACACGCAAAGACGTAGATTATTAAAAGCAGCGGTTCCCAAATTGCAGGTTATTATTATAAAGTACTAGACTAGTTGGTGTAAGAAAACGTTTCGATAAAATAGTAAGTTGATAATGACTTTTTTTTAGATTCACAGACCAATAAAAGATATTTGACGAAAGATTTATCAAATCAGGTTTTGTAAAAACCTTTCTCAGATGATTTTTTTTAATTTAATAGGTATTTTTAAAATGTAATAGTAGCAATATAATAAAATAGTCTCTACTAATTCTTTGAATCGGTCAAAAATATTTGTCACCATACAAAACGAACCTAAAAAAAATAGCTGCAACTCTACGTCTTTCAATACTTACTGTGTTCTGAGCATTGAAATGTGACACCAAGAACTACGTCTAGTTCCACAATAGAATAAGCACGAAATTGTAAACAAAATGTTTTAACCTTATGACATAGACTTAAGTTTTATTCTAGAATAAATAGTTTTGTACTGATGACTTTTTATTTTCAAGCGATATTTTAAATTTATTCGTTCTAACCTTTCTCCGATAGAAGGGACTTAAATAAATACATTTTGCAATGGTAATTAAACTTTATTTAAAAGCATCAAGGTTTGTAATAGATTGTAGTTGTTAATACTAATAAACTTTTTTCTAAGATATGTAGATGTTTACGTGTGTGCAAACGTGGCCACTTGAGCGACTTATTTTTGTTCCTGATCCTTAATCTAGTACTATTATTGATCGAAGGTTATTGGCTAATAAAAGATCTCGCTACGACCCTTGGACCCGTCAGCCGAGAGGTACGCGGCGCCGCGGCGCAGGCGCGGGCGGTTGAGACCACGGGGCAGCTAGTGTTGAGATAAACGGCGTCTTTATAACACAACATAAGAGTACCTACATCAACGATTTTTTTAAACATACACACTTGCGAAACGAGTTTCACTTATTTTCTTTTACGACACTCCACTATTCTGGTATCTATTTATTACTTACCTAAACCCTTAGGTAAGTATAATAACCGGAAAACGCTAATTTGTAGAACAATGTAACGAACCCTCCTTAACCGCAAGTATCGATCTGCGTATACGCTACAGCTCGCTGCCGGCCACCGCCGCCGAGCCGGGCGCCGTCGAGGCCTTCGCTGCCACCGAGGCCGCCGCCGCCGCCGTTGCCGACGCGGAGGCTGCCGCTGCCGAGGCTGAGGCTGCCGCCAAGGCCAGTGCAGCTGCCGCTCTCCCCGTGGATCCCTACGAGGATTATGAGTATCCCTCCTCGCCGGAGCTGGACGACGACGACTACGAGCGCTATTACTCGTTCGACCCGGACCAGCCCGCCTGCGAGCGCCGCGACGAGTTGCGCGCACAGGGAAACCGCTACAACTAAACGGCCAGACATTCGCCGTTAACTTTCCCATCATATTTATTATACAATAGGTATCGTAACATTATAAATTATCATAATATAAGTAGGTACCTATAGCTAACAACATTCATTAAAATGTGGTGTCTGTAACGACATCGCGGATAATTTAATTATCTGCACTTTTATAAGGAATAGGATTAATGGACTGGCGTATTTAGTGCTAATGTATTATGCACACTAACCATTTTTAATAATTATATTAATAAACGTTACCTAAGTAATCTTCAGTTTGTATTAATGCCTAAGTACCTACCTCTACTCTACTACACCATGCGAATTAAAATCAATAGGTAGGTGTTTCACGCAACTACTCTAAATCAACAACAACAACGTCAAAACATAAGCCAGGCTTGTTACGCGCAGCGCTACCTACGACCTAGACCACAATTCGCGACTTACACGCCGCTGCTTATGGGACATATATTTTACCAATTTTCCCTTGAACTGCGACCCGTTTGAAGTTACCAATCTTCACGCGGTTAGTAGAAATAATTATTCTATGAGTATACCTTGCTTCAAGGAATTTAACGATCCAGAGTTTACCAAGTTATTTGTTTATTGCTTCCATGAACATTTTTATGGTTTAGATTTACTAGCTAAATTGGAGTCCAAAATAGACTTAAAAGATCAGAGTTTAGTAACGCGCACATCATCAAATCCTATCCGCATGTATCTATAATACCTGCAATGTTAACCTGTATGAGGACATACTACCTGCTCAATCTTCGAAATTGGTTAGAATACCGATCGACACTCCATCCACTGCAATTGTACACACCAGTCACGAACATCCCACACTAGAAGTCCTGATCACAGACGAACCCCTTCTGAACAGATTCCGTATACAATATCATGCTTCACGATAGTAAAAGATGTCAAACGCAAACCAGAGTTGCTAAGCCGTTCGAAACCCACACGCGCATAGCAATCCAAATATCATCATCTAGATTAGTCTTCGATCAACAATTGTTGCTAATTGTTGATCGAAGAGATTAGTACAAGACGTAGTCAATGCCCTCAAAGAGTACGGTATGCAAACCCGAAAGTAAAAACCTGTACCTACTTATCCTAATAAATCCACCTCTTGCCATGTATTACATCATAGCAGTCATAGGTACAGGACAATTTTAAGAGCTCACCTATGAACTTAGTACTAGCTGGAGCCGCCTCCACGAGCGAGAGAATCACGGCGATTTGACGTAGGTATATTACTACTTATATGAAAATATCGCCGCGATTCTCTCGCTCGTGGAGACTGCCCAAGAGGGAATGTATAGAAAAACGTGGCAAGGGCGATAATATCGCGGCGATTCTCGCTCGTGCAGGCGGTCCTCAAAATTAGAAAACGTTACCTAATTCGATATCTACGTCAGCAGGAGATACGTAATTAAACCCTACCATGACGGCCTAACTTATCATCGAGGAATTACCGAATGCTATGTAGCCCTCTCAGGTAGGTAAGTATTAGATACTGTCCTAAAATAAAGAAATAAAGACCAAATAGCCAAACTCGTCAATGAATGCACTACCTGCGGGCAAGAAAAATATGACCGGAGACCTATTAGACCCCAGTTTAATATTGTACCCCCGGCAACAAAACCATTCGAGATGGTAGATGGACACATTTATTTCGCCGCGAACGCGAAACAGAATACGTTAGTCAACAACAAGTATTCATTAAGAACCCCTCTGCAAGAGCCGCCAGAAAACAGCACCGCGGCACACCCAAGATACCATTCTAGCCGATTTACCATACGCATTTACACGCCTAAAAAACGTAGACCTACTGTTCTACGTTTTTTAGGCGTGTAACTACGGCGTGACTACTGTCAAAACCAGATTAATAAGAGGCCCTAAGGAACCTAACCACCACGCTATTGCCAATACAGTTTAATAAATTTAACAAACCAGTTTAATAAACTAGGCAAAGTTGGTCAACTCATACCTATTATAAATGAAAATTTAGAAGATTTACCTAAGATTAAAATTAGTTAGAATAGGAAATATGTTAGTTATTAGACAGATATTAAACTTAGAGCTCAGAGAATACTATGATACTATCAGGCCCGGATCATATTTCAACGAAAAACAGTTATAGCTTCCCAATCTCCTATAATTTCTAAAGTCAAGCCCTTATCTTTACCTATCCCTTTATAGCAAAGAATGGGGCCTTTTCCGTGTACATAGAAGCAGAATGCTCAAAGTTCAGCAACTGGTATCTCTGTGCGAAGGAAATACCCATCGAAAACGAAGGAAACCTGACTAAGAACTTGTAATGAACCAAAACCTCAAGAGTTCCTGACGTAACGACGTAATACAAGGGCAGCCTTTGAAACCAATGAACATAGGTACTCTACGACGCGGAGACACCGGGGACCGCATTAACTCAAGTTCATCTCAGCTCAATCGACCGGTCATCTGGCGACCGAAGAAGAATCGGGAGAGGGGAAGGTTTTGTTTTTACTATATTCCAAAAATGTATTTGTCAAAAAAGAGCCGGCGAGCTACGAGGGCGCAGTTTACTAGAATGATTCTAGTGAATTGCACTCTCGTAGCTCGCCGCGCCGTCAGATGTTCTCACGAGGTGGAGGCGGTGGCAGCGCGGGCTAGAATCGCCAATTTACTGGAGGCAAGCGACGCGTTCACCCCCGAAGGTGAGGCACAATACATTCTCCTGGAAGAACTCGCCACAAAGTTGACTGTATTAGACAGCGAAATAGAAAAAATTCTTCTCGACATAGACCACAAAAGCGCATAGCCCACATAAAGTACTCCGCTCCCACCCAGCAAAAAGAATATAATTCAAATATGGGCCTTATGTATTAGATGTACCTCTATAAATATACTTTAATAAATGTAAGTGGGTCAATGACTGCTATTCTCATCTTAACTGGCACCAACTATAGAAATAATTCACGTGTAATTTGATAGAGATTTAGTTGTATTACCTAACACTTGGTGGTACAGATATTTTTTTTTAATTTAAGAGATATACTTAATTTCAGTTATATTATACGTATTATTCACAATTGATAATTGTACGGTATTCTTTATGCCACTTAATATAAATTGTATTATCAAGCACAAAGCTCATGTAATTAATATTAAATGTGTCAAGTAATACAAATTGAGATAGCCTTATTTCCACGTACTTTTTAATTTTAAGCTTTAGTTCAATTTAATATTACTAAGACATTGTCAGTACCTACTTATACACAAAAAAATTCACCAAAATGAACCAAAAATTCAACTTGTATTATTCAACACGAAAGTTATTTCCTGTTCTATAACAGATAGAGTATACCTACAGATAGAAAAAAATTCAAGCTTCAAAATTGTATAAAGAACTCAGAAATTTTTCAAGTCGACTTATTTTATTTTATTTATTCGGGAAAATAAACAGTTACACATTAAAATCTTACGCTAAGTTATAAATATACAAGGTTTATAAATGTATAACCTACGACATTTTCCACAACATATTTAAAAGTTTTAACTAACAGTGCGCTATTCTAATATTTTAAAGCAGAAAAACAGTTAAAAGTGAACTTACAGATAGACAGGCATGCAAACAACAAAAAAAGAGAGAGAGAATGAGCAAATAATGTACTAAATAACTAAACTAACTATTATATTCTAAAATTATTTTGTTAGTAAGATGTCTAAATTTTTGAGCAGAGACAAAGAAGAAGTCGATGTCTTCAAAGATCTTATTATATTGGTTGGTAAGGCGGCGTAAGGGCGCTCGCAAGCCCGCGTTTGTGCGACAGGAACTTACTGCAAATAAAGGTCTTGCGCGCACCCCACGGCATATAGTTGTTCTGGGTACTACGTAGCTGATTTTGTTGCGAATATCAATACAATCATAAGTATTACACAGATCAAACAAGAACATTGTTTCCAACATAATACGTCTAGACTTTAAACTTTGCAGGTTATACTTCCGCAAAAGGTCATTGTAGGATGCATAGGTGCGATGGCAACGAAAATGCATGGCCTTTAAAAATTTTCTCTGTACCTTTTCGATCATATCGGAATATTTACCATAATGGGGATTCCATACCGAAACAGCATACTCTAGCTGAGAGCGAACTAACGACCGATACAAGTACAGATAGGTAGAAGACCGGGTAAATACTGTAGCCGTTCTCATGATGAATCCGAACATACGGAAGGCATTGTTAACAATCTTGTTAATGTGGGAATCTAAATGGAGTTTGTCATCCAATAGAATTCCAAGATCACGGACCAGAGTTTCTCTTTTTAGATTTTCGTTTTTTAAGGTGTAGGGATATAGTATTTTATTTTTATTTTTGGTAAAACTAATGGCATAACACTTGGATACACTAAGTTGAAGTTTATTGCGTGTACAGTAAGCCGAAAACGCATCTAAGTCTTCCTGTATCAGTGAGCAATCACGGTGGCTTTTAATAGACCTAAATATTTTAATGTCGTCAGCGTACAACAGTAATTTTGAATTCTTAAAACATTTGTCGACGTCATTGATGAATAAAATGAATAGGAGAGGTCCCAAAATGGAACCCTGTGGTACTCCAGAACCGCTCATCGGCTTTTGGGTACATATCTCCCACAAGATAAATACGCTGAAAACGCACTTGGGAAGATATGTACCCAGAGACGTTTTTAATGAAAAAGTTGCCAATTCCTCATAAAGATCGGTCTTTTAGGTCGGTTTTCTCTGTTTCATTGCATTAACGTGAATATCTTCCTTAAAAATTGGCAATACTAGCCCTCAAATGTCTCTGTGGACGCAAATATAAATTGTCAAAGTCAATTCGTGAATTCGCGCCGCGGAGTAAAGTTTAAGGTGTGGAAAAAAATTGTTTTCTGTTTAACGGGTGAGTATTTTTGAGTAAACTATTGATTTATTGGTTAATTACATTAAAGTTAATGTGTGTGCAACTGGGTTTTAACCAGATGTAAGTATATTTCAATTTCTGTGTGGTTTTCAGTGAAGTCGTAGCTCGTAACGGACTTTTGTCGGAATGCTTTCGTACTTTTTTATATGATTTTTATTGATTCTGTGTAAAAAGTAATAACTATCGCATTGAATAATTACTCGTTAATAGTTTTCAAGCAAAACATTTACGAAATCTACAATTTTTTTGTTAAGATCATAATTTTTGTTCAACTGGGTCGTAAAAAACGAAGTATCAATAAATTCTAAGATGGCCGCCATCGTAAAGCTAGAGACATACCGGAGAAATTTCGTAATGGTCGAATTATTTTTTATTGTTTTATTGTTTTTTTTATTAATTCCTTATTTTGAACTATCTTTGTTTGTATGTTTTGAAGATGCTATTGGAATGTTTTTTTTTGTGTTTTTTTTTGTTTTTTTTTTTTTTTACTTTGTTTTCAATGTAGGATGAACGGTGAAAAACTATCTCTGTTTGTATGTTTTGAAGATGCTATTGGAATGTTTTTTTTTTGTGTGTTTTTTTTTAGTTTTTTTTTTTTACTTTGTTTTCAATGTAGGATGAACGGTGAAAAACTATCTCTGTTTATGTTTTGAAGATGCTATTGGAATGTTTTTTTTGTGTTTTTTTTTGTGTTTTTTTTTGTGTTTTTTTTGTGTTTCTTTTTTTTTACTTTGTTTTCAATGTAGGATGAACGGTGAAAAACTATCTCTGTTTGTATGCTTTGAAGGTGCTGTTGGAATGTTTTTTGCTTTTTATTTTGTGCTTATGTTTTTTTTTTTGTTTTCTTTGTTTTCTATTTAGCATGAATAATGAAAAAACTGCACGTGGTGGTGGTGCCCGTGGGCGTCCACGCGGACGTCCACGTGGGCGTGGGCGTGGGGTCCGCCCTACTTCTAGGCGATCCCTGGATTTTAACCAAATGTTTGTGCTTTTTTATTTATTTTTTATTTATTATATTTGGTTATGTTAGATCCTTACTCAAAATGTTACTTAACTTTTAACAGCCAGGAGGAGTTAGAGCTGCATGAGCCTGGGAGCCCTCCAGCAGCGATTGCTGCTGCAGAGGCTGCCGAACCGGCGCCGTGAGTGAACATTTATTTGAAATTTTAATCATATGTGTTTTTTTTTTTTCATTCAACATGTTTCTTCTGCTAGGTTGTTTGCTGTGGTCCCTCCAGCAGCAACTGCTGCTGTTGCTGCTGCTGCAGAGGCTGCCGAACCGGCGCCGTGAGTAAACATTTATTTGAAATTGAATCATACGTGTTTTTTTTTTTCATTCAACATTTTTCTTCTGCTAGGTCGTTTGCTGTGGTCCCTCCAGCAGCAATTGCTGCTGAAATAGATGCGAATTTCCGGCTGAGTGTCCGGCGAGCTCCTGAGCCATTTTCAGGGCCGCTTGTGTAAGTAAACATTTATTTGAAATTTAATCATTATTGAAAGCAATACCATGTTTTTTTAATCATTGTTTTTTTTTACTTTCAAGGTACTCCGAAGAGTACCACAAGCTCATAAAAAAGAAAGCGGCCCTCGAAAAAAAAAAAGAGCTCAAGTTGGCAGCTGTCCAAAGGGCACAACTGTACGCCAAGCGCAGGGAACTGGAGAGTGGGACGTTTGACTGCCCAGACGCGGCGCCACCCTCCAAGAGTCAGAAGTAAGAAAAATATTTCGAAAACGTGTGACTGAAAAGCATATTAATGCTTTTCAGTCACAAAAATGTTTAAATGATTTATATATTTCCAGACGTAACGTGTCCCCCAAGCGCGTCGTACCGTGCCCTTTGGTGCCGGGCACTCCAACAGTGCCACCGCCGCGAGTTCGCCAAAACTGGGAGCTGCAGGATTCAAGTGTGTAAATTATCTGCTTACATATTTTAATACTTTTGAATTCTTTTCCAACCTAACATATTTTAATACTTTTCAATACAGCGCTGGACGCCAGTGGCCCCTCCAGGGCGCTGGAGCTGCCGGAGGAGCTGGAGGTTGCTGCCCCGGTGCCGCCGTCGGTGTCGCCGCCGCCACCTCGCGAGGTGCTGCCGCCGCCGCCGCCGCCTCGCGAAGTAACGCCGCCTCCCCCCTTGCAGTAAGTTTGAACTTAATCTCTATTGAAGAATTTGAAACATTCTTCAAAGGAAGCCGACTTAATATATTTTTTATTTCACAGGGAACATCCACTAATGCTAACTCCATCCACGGGAGTTGTTGCGGTGGTTGATGGCCAAGAGATAGACGAGAATCTCTTGGCTCATGTGAATTTTGAGTTGGTCGGTTTCTCGCCGAGCACATCATTGGCTGCCGTGCGTTCTGGTCCCGCACTGCAGAATTTCTCTCCAGGTCCGTCGACATCTTCGGCGAGGCTAGGTATTTATTTATGTTTACTTCTCGTTTGTGATGATAATCTGTCTGCATCATGGACCTAGGGGGTTCAAAGCAGCTGATAGTTAAATAAAGGCTCTTATTATTTGTTTCAGAACCCTCGATTTTCGAAGATGACCTGGAAGATGAAATTCTGCAGTGGGAACGCACCAACGTCCTTTTCCCTGGCAGCGATGTCGAGGAGGAGGACGACGGCATGGACTCTCAACCTCAACCTCGCAGGAGACACGCTGGTGAGTTTGACGTGGAGGACTTGCCAGCTGAGCTCGGCGAGGTTTTAGAGTCTATGGACAGAGGAGATGATTTTGCTCTGCGAGAAATCAGCCATGAGAATATGCTTAACTTCGTGTGGTCCAGCGATCCAGGCGTCTTTACGGGGGTGCGGGAAAATTTTACTGGTCCGGCGGGTCCAACTTTCCCCATTATGGGTTTGTCTCCGTTCCAAATTTTTTCAAAAATTTGGGACGAAGACATTATAAATCTCATAGTCGCTGAAACGAACAAGTATGCGGCGCTTCTCTTAGCTCATCCTTCACTTCCTGCAAAATCTCGTATGAGGAAATGGGTTCCGATAACGCCACAAGATTTGTGGACGTTTTACGGAATCCTCATGCTGCAAAGCATCGTCCCAATCCCGGTAGAGGAAGAGTATTGGGCACCTTGTTTGCCTTATTTAAAGGTGGGCAATTTCCCGGACTTTATGCCGTTCTATCGCTTTAGATTGATTAAGCGATGTCTTCACTTTGTAGACAATGTATTATGTGCCAGCGGAATCCCGTCTAAGCTGTTCAAGATCCAGCCGGTGATTGAGCACCTTAACAGTAAGTTCAGCTCTTTATACTTACCAGGGCAGGAGATCGCTATCGATGAGTCTCTGATGCTTTGGAAGGGTAGACTTTCCTTTGCTCAGCTCATCGCGACTAAAGCGGCGCAGGTGGGTGTAAAGAGTTATGAACTCTGTGAGTCGAAGACGGGATATCTCTGGCAGATGATCGTCTATACAGGGAAGAAGGCACGTAGTGAACAGCCTACTGTCGTGGCTTTCGACACGGACATGGCTGAGCCTGATAGCATGACATCAAAGACTGTCATGCAGCTAGTTCGTCCATTACTGAACAGAGGTCATACTCTGGTAATGGACAACTTCTACAACAGTCCTTTGTTGTCACGCACGCTGAAGGCTCAGAAGACGGACGTAATGGGCACCCTGCGTCTGAACCGGGAGTTCGTGCCGCAAAGTTTGCGCACCAAAAATAAGACAAACATGCGATCAGGTCAAGTGGAATTTAGCCAGACACATGACATGACGATTGTGGTGTGGAAGGACACGAATTTGGTATCGCTCATTTCGACGTACCACAAAGTCCAGGTCGGCGGCATAGAAAAGTACGGCTACTATAGGTATAAGCCTAAAGTAGTATTGGATTACAACATGGCTATGGGTGGCGTCGACAAAAAGGACCAGCTTTTGCAGGCGTTCCCCGTAGAAAGGATTCGTACTCCAATCTGGTACAAAAAACTATTCCGTCGACTTCTTAACGTTTCCATCCACAACGCTTTCGTTATTGCCACGTCGACGGCAGGGACAGCCTCAATGGCACAGCGGCAGTTTCGTGTGCGACTGGCGGACGAGATTATGCAAAAATTTCGCCCGCCTAAGATCGCACTGCCGCTGGTAGTAGCCGGCCACTTTCCTGTTAAGCTGCCTAAGGGGGTACGTTGCAAATGGTGCGCCAAGCACCGTAAAGAAGCACGGACACTTTTTAAGTGCGAGCTCTGCAACGTAGCCCTGTGTATTAGTAAATGCTTCAAAGAGTATCATACGTCTCCCCGGGACTGAGTCTGTGACTGTGTGTGTGTGTGTGTGACTCTGTGTGTGACTGTGTGTGTGGAAGCATTTATCTATGTACCTAGGTTTTTTTTTATGTACCCGACTGCAGGTCTATTCATATTTTTGAAATGGTCATTCAAAACCCTTTATTTTGATACCAAACTTGATATGTTTGGGTTTATTTTTATTGCAAACACACTATGTGGTGCCGCCATTTTGTTTTTATTTTTTTATTGTAATGACACCATTTTTTTAAATTGTCGTTAAACACCCTTTATTTTGATACCAAACTCGATATGTTTGGAATTATTGTTTTTGCAAACCACTATGTGGTGCCGCCATTTTGTTTTTTTTTTAAAATTGAATTGACCATTTCTTTAAAATTGTCGTTAAAAACCCTTTATTTTGATACCAAACTCGATGTGTTTGGATGTATTTGGTAAACACGCCCCTGTCGTGCCGCCATTTTTTTTTTAAATTGAATTAGCCCAATGATATTCTGGCTGCTAAGACAAATCTAACGACATATAATTTATCAAAATCGGTCCATCTGTTTAGACGGTACCAACGAATGTTATTTCCATACATTGGAAAAACATAACCCTCTTTTTTTGCAGTCGGGTAATAAAAAATATTTTCATCCTCTCATTGAAACCGGGATTGGGATCTGGCACTCCTCATTATCATAATGTATCACACATGTTTTTGTAAATAATAGTTTTTAACCTGGATGTGTATCCAGTGTAACTCCGGCTTTACGGGTGTCACGTGACACGGTAATTTTGTCAATTCTCCCGATTTCTGATATTTCTTTACTGATATTTTGTTTCGATAGCTAGTGAATACCATGTGTGATACATCATTGGAAAGGGCATTTCCAGTAGAAATAAGTTATATTTCTTGTACTTTTTTTACTCAAACTTCACTGAACAAAAAAAGACATGAAATGCTAAGTGCGTTTTTACGTAAATGGGAATTCCTTCAATTAATCCTTTGAACTTATGAACTTTATATTTACACATAAGTTCCTCTATGAATGTAGCTTTCAGATAGTAACTATATTTTTATGTTTCGTGAAACTGTATAGTCGTAAATAATAATTTTATTTTATTGAAAAAAAATTCCCCGTCGGAAAATGTTTTGTGCCAGTGTTATGCCTGTGAATATATATTTTTTCACTATGAAATGTGTGTTTTTTTTGTTTTCGTATGTAGATAGAACCCTTCCACCAATAAAAGTCATAAAATATATATGTTATCGATCTACTTTTCGAAATAATCCTTTTTATAGTTCACATAATGATATTTTTCACAATAGTCTATGTTTACAGCTCAATATAAAATATTTAGAGACGAAATATCAACAAACATTTGAAACCATTCGAATGACTCATTCATAGGCTGCAATAAAAACATAACTTGAGACGACAGACGTGCCGAACGAGTCGACAAATAAACACTTTGTTGAGAGCGGCCATCTGGCGCGCAGCTGATAAGCGACGCGTAGCCGTTACGGGTTGTTTATTTTTTTCTTCTGGTAGCCGTTGAGCGGAGAAGTAACATCTACAGTGGCAGAACAAAAACCATCTGTGTTCTGTTGCAAACATGAATAAAACCATCTCTGCAGGTCCCCACGTATCCCATTAAACGCAATTTTCTGCAAAAGCAGTTCATGGTCAACTTTGTCAAAGGCTTTCTTGAAATCAGTATATATTGTATCAGTTTGAACACGAGCATCCATGTTGTTAAACAAATAATCTGCGAAAGTCACCAGGTTCGTCGCGGTTGATCTCTTTTTGACAAAACCATGTTGCTGTGGTAATAGAACACTGTGAAGTAGAGGGTACACTTTATCGTGTACTAATCTCTCGAAAACCTTTGACAAAGCTGACAATATAGAAATTGGTCGATAGTTCTCTACGTCATGCCTAGGTCCTGACTTGTAGACCGGGGTTATGTTTTCAAGTTTCCAAGCTTGTGGAAATATCCCCTTTGAAATGGATAAATTAAAAATGGTATGCAATGGTATACAGAGATTAGTGGCAGTCTTCTTAATAAAGATTACTGGCAAACCATCTGGGCCAGGTCCTTTTGAAGGGTCTAATGACTCGAGCCCTCTCAGTACATCAGCTACTGAAAATTCAATGTCACTTATAAGCGAGCAGGCAGAAGAGCAGTCGGTATGTGAGGACGGTACATTTGTTAAGGTAGATGGTTCATAAACCGAATGAAAAAAGTTGGAAAAAATATTGCAAATGTCTTCGGGGTTATTAGAAGGTTGATTTTTATATTTCATGGTGGAAGGAATTCCAGTAGTAGATTTTTGTTTGGAAATGAACGTCCAGAAATGTTTAATGTTGTCTCGAATACCATCTTCTACAGAATTAATGTATTTTCTATATGATTCTTTGCACTCTGACTGAAATCTCGTGCGGTATAGTTTAAACTGCTCGTAGTCCGATAAATTCTTCGTACGTTTTCCAGCTAACCCACGCTTTGGATTTGTTCTTATAAATGTGTATCAGAGATTTTGAAAACCACACAGGAAACCTCAAAGACCTAGTACTGACCAAAGGTACATGTTTTCTTATTATGGCAAAAATTGTGAACGTGCCTAAATATTCGTCAGGTGTTTGATCATTTAAAAAAGTATCTTCCCAATTTATTTCTTTTAAGTCATGGTTAATGTTTTCATAATTGGCTTTAAAATAATTATATTTTTGAATCGTCTTACGAACCATTGAACAACTGGGTAATGAAACAGATATCAACACACAAAATGGGGGATGATGGTTATCTAACTGCAGTAAATAATCCGTGGGCGAGTATGTGGAGCAGTCATCATTACTAATGACCAAATCCAATATTCTCCCATTCAGATTCCTTGTATTATTAAATTGATGAGCGCCGAGAAAGGACATGAACTGACATAAGTGGATACCTGTAGGAGAATTCCCTCTACAAGTCAGAGCAGTTTGTGAAGTACCCGCGGTGCACGTGACCCAGTCAATTTCGGGTAAATTAAAGTCGCCTAACAGATAAAAATGTTCAAGATTATTATGCCCAAGTAGGGATTGTAATAAATCGAAATAATCAACGTATATACTTTCAGGCGCTTTAGGTGGTATATAAACTGCAGCAATAATTAAATTTTCACCTCGACCTGAGCATGGCAACTGTATTAGTACGTGCTCAATATGCGTATGTACAGAGGAACATGGAAGTAATCGTACTGAGCGCAGTCCCTTTAACACAGCGACAAGAACGCCACCTCCGTTCTTCCTTTTGGTGGCAGCACGATCTCTGTCACAACGGTGTACAGTATATCGTTCATCGAAGAACTCGCTGTCAGTTATATCGGGCGTTAGCCAAGTCTCGGTCAACTTATACCACTTTTCACTAAAGGTACAGAATTGTATTCCGCCTCTTTACGTTTGTTAACTAATTCTGTACACTCAGAGTCCCACCATGGAGGTGAGGGAATTGTACTATTATTGTTAATTTTTACAGGAAAAACGACATCAGCAGCTTCGATTAACAAAAGTGCTAAAGCTGCACAGCTGTTTTCATTGCCATCAGAAATTACAGGCAAGGAGCAAAGCTTAGTGTCAACAATGCTTCTAAATTAATTGTCCCAGTCAGTATTATCTTCTATTAGGTAATTTATGTTTTAAGTTAGATCTCCTTGATGATGCCTTTGATTTGGAAAGAGGGTAAGAAAATAACTATTGGGAAACGGTCACTACCATGAGTGGAGGTTAGAGTATGCCAAGTTAATGAAGAAGCTAAGTTTGCAGAACAGATAGATAGGTCAGTAGCACTTTGGTTTTGGTTGTTGGCGAGTAGCACCTAAGTTTGACGCATAAGTTATGTGAGTCTATTATATCTAGTAATTCCTCTCCATGACAATTACAAACAGAACAACCCCATGATTGATGATGGCAATTAAAGTCTTTTAAAGGCTTTGGAACAAAAGAAAAGAGATTATTTACCTCTTGAAGAATAGAAGAAGAAGGATGAGGAATATAAATAGAAACAAAACAAGTTTGGTGCACCTTATAATAGCTACAATAGAAATTTCCTCACTATGAGATGGTAATGAAATGATAGAGAAAGGAAGAGTTCTTGATAAGTATAATAATAACAATAATGGACCGCTGCCCGGGGGCGATCGCCTGGGCGCACCTGGAGCTGACGCTGGGTGTAATAGCATGCAATCCATCAGCGGTGAGGAGTTGAACAGGCGGGCTCCCACCGACAAAGATACTAGGTACAGCCGAAATCATTGACGATGGTGACAGACTGACAGACACCCCTGTAGAACCGTAATATAGTCCAAGCACAGTATCATACACACCTAGGCGATCATCACCATCCATACCATCGTCACCTACAATTTCATCATCCCCATTATTAATTTAAATACAGTTTCACCCACTCTAACCTTGAACGCTGCGCGGGGGTTATCTACCTTTTTGCCCGTGTCCACCGAGGCTGGAAAAGAAAGAGTTCGCATGAAATGGAGCAAAGAAGTAAACACATTTATCATGCACACTTACCTACACATCACTAAATTAGATACAGATATGACCACCTACAGACAACAACTGCATGAACTATTTACACGTTGATATCCAGAGATAGCCGTTTCTGAACAAAGGATCTCGGATCAAAGAAGAGCTATCGTTAGGAATAAACTGTTGACACTAGAACAAATAGATAGGTTAAAAAAAAAACTTTTTTGCAAAAAATAAAACCGACTTCAAAAACACGAAAAATTGAAAAATAACTTTAGCTTCAGAAGTCGGTGACTTTTGTTTGATTGATTTAGTTTTATTTTATTATTATAGATTTATTTTTCACTTTTTGTGTTTTTGAAGTCGGTTTTATTTTTTGCAAAACAGTTTTTATTTTTCCATTTTTAGTTGTTCCCAAACAAATATTTGCCATGAATTTATTTGGCATTGTTAACAATACATGTCATGGTAATAGGCGTATCCCCAATATATTATAGAACTTAACATACATTTTTTTTCTTTTTTTTGATGGGCAATCATCACATTACCCCTCCCGCTCTGGGCAGACCGGAAAGGAGTGTCAGACTTTTACTGACTAAAACCCATCTATGGTCCTTCTTAGCCCTTTGTGTTTCAGGGCAATATCTCTTTAGAACAGTCCCGTTTGCTGACATCTCTTTGCTCATCGCGCCAACTTAGCATACCTAACTGTCGAAATCTAGGTGTATTGTACACATCTGCATACCCCTTCAGAGCATACAGGCGTGATGTTACGTCATGATGTTGTTTAGACAATAAACATCCAAGCGATTGCAACATTCACGGCACATTTGCCGTATATCTCCGAAGATCAGCATCAGATGTTCACAAAATTAAAAAGTGAACACACAGGAAGCACCAGCTTTCAAATAAAAAAGGAATTGTCAAAATCAGTTCACCCAGTCGAAAGTTCTTAGGTAATAAAAAAAAATATAGGTATATATAAAGTCGAATTGAGAACCTCCTCTTTTTGGAAGTCGGTTGAAAATAGAAGTACGCTCACAATTACACCTAGAATCGATAAATGATGAAGACACTAAGAGTATCGTAGTAACACAAAACACAATCGAAAACGCTCAACAAGAACGACCACAATCGTACGCTCAATTAGAGCCTAATCGCAACAATCTCAACCATACTATCTATCATCACAGGCATATTCACAAATCACGCATCCATCCACACAAACTGAAAATGTGACCATAATGTTAGAAAAGTACATTGAGGTCATAGCAAACATAAATCAAAACCCGCCCACAGATACGCGTATCCGAGCAATACACGATAAATTTAAAACAGCTCTCACTCAATACTCCGGGATGGACCCGTCAGCTCAACCAAAACTACCCAAACTCAGGTACTCACCAAAACTTGCTCAACTTGTTAATATATTTAATCAAAATATTCTCACTCAATATTTATTACCGAAGAAACTCAACTCATACATAGACTTACATACTTTGATATATTGTACAGCATTAGTTATTTCCGAAGAACTCAATATTAAAATCACAGAATACACAGGCAATCTGCAAGGCAGCAGAGGCTGAAAAAAGATATAGAAAAACTTAGAGCAGACTGTGGTAGAGTGACCCAATATTTAAACAACAATTGATCCAACAAAGTAGTCAAAAGAGTAGAAATATTTTTTAAAAACATAGCTTAACAAAAATTAAACTTAAACAGAAATTAGCCCTAACAGTCCACAGGTTGAGAAGATATAAAGAAGCACAAGAACGTAAAAATGATAACTGTTTATTTGCTACAAAAGAAAAGAACTTTTACACCAGAAATTATAGAAACCGAAAACTAACACCGACACACCGAATACAACATAGAACTACCAACAACAGAACAATTGGAAACTTTCTGGGCTGGCATATAGGAAGAACAAATACCTACATCATAAGGAAACATCTGAATGGATTCAAGACGACGAAACGAAATGGAGCTTACCTGAAGAAATGGAATTCATAGAGTTTTCTGAGTCTGACATAGCTAGTGTTACAGCGCAAGACTACACAATGAGGGATTTTCTTTTTAGCTCTACCCTAGTCGCTGGATAGATGGGGCTGAACTTGGTGAGTTACTGCAAGGAATGGATCGTAAAAAAACTGATTTTAACAAATCGCGAGAAAACTAGGTCACATGCTCTTTGATTGTGAGCCTGAAATTAACACGAAAGAAAAATAAACGATGTACTGAAGACTTAACAATTACTAGCAAAATATAAGTTTTGGTGAAACCATTATTCGGAAGCATAAGCAAACGAAAGTGTCAGTCAACAAGCGTATGTGACGTGACACAATGTTTTTTTTCCAAGCGTTATCTATGGCACCAAGTAACGTAGTCAGTTCAACGCCATCTACAAAGTTCTTGGAAACAATGTTTTTTTTTAATACCTCAAAAAGAAAACCTCTTATTGGAAATCCCCTGGTATTGATAAGATACATATTTATTAGTATAAAAAATTTGAATCATTGCACAACATTTTAGCTAAAAATCTAACAGAAATAATTTTAGGAAAACATGCTTATTCCGGAATTTATTGCTACAGGAATAACTTGCATGTTGCCAAAAACCCAATACTCACCACAGTCTTCCCAATACAGACCCACAATTTACAAGATCTTAACGTCAGCAATCACTACAAAAAATAAATAAACACGTAGAACAATATCACAATTGAACATCGCAGAAGAACAAAAGGGATGTAGGGAGGACACAAGGGTTGTAAGGAGCAACTAGTCATCGATTTGATCTTTATATATATATATAAATATAGATTCCAGTTCTTAGTATTATATAATTGCATAGCACATGTGTGAGTACTTTGTACTGTTCAGCCACCATTTACATTTATTTATCTTTCATTGACTTGAATATGCCTTGGTGACTGAGAGAATGTCATGCTCACTTAAATGACTCGCTGATGGTGGCGGGTGTGTCGGGTCATTTAGTTCCCTTCAATATGGTTGAGTTGAATGGCGCCGGTACATGCGTCATGTCTGTGAACGGGCGCTGTCCGTTGGGACTGGTCATCTCTTAGCTGCCAACTACTACTACTACTACAACAGCCCATAACATCCACTGCTGGACATAAGCCTCTCCCATGATGGGAGGAATTTGCCGTAATCTCCACGCTTGGCAGGCGGATTGGAGGTCGCAGTGATGAAAGACTAACAGAAAACGCTGCTGCCCATTCTCTGGTCTACGGAGGCGCAAGGTGTTCTGCCTCAGACATTAGTCGCCTTATACGACACCCGTGAGTGTTATGGGTTGGTTCTATTCTACTCTGCCGGATACCACACGGCCAACTCTGCCGGATACCACACGGCCAAGGTTCATTTTAATTACTTTATTCATACATTTTTAATCTAATCTTTCACTCTGGATGCTCTTAGTGTGCACGTCTTTCTACATCGTTCTCACATAGGTATATGTATAATCTCAAAATTAATGATGTAACCAAGATTTTGTAACAATATTTTGATTTTAAAAGAGTGTCCATGGAGTTTCTTGCCCATTCTTCTCCATAGAGATCTACGCTAGGGAATGGGCAACTACAGTACTTTCTCAAGTTATTATGCCTTGTGACTGGGACTGTAGCTTTGATTTTCTTTTTTGTAATTTTGACTTTCAAAAGTGCCGTAATGGTCTAATTGAAATAAATGCTTTGAGTTTGAGTTTGAGTTTAACAAACATGCTGCCACGAAAAATAGAAAGTTACACTGCACGTAGCATAGATTATAAAAAAAGCTTTTGATAGCATTAAATGACTAGTGTCAACTAGTGTGGATCCTAACTGAACTGACTGTTGAATGAATTAATGAGTAGTGAAACAACCAAATAATTATCTAGTACAGTGGTTCTCAAACTTTTTTGGTGATGGAACCCTTTTGAGAAGCAAAATACTTGATGGAACCCTACAATAAAACAATAGTTTTTAAAAGTGTATTCTTTATTAATAAGCATAATGTGCACGACAGCAGCGTGAACCCGGGTGGCGCGTAGTCTTGTGTCGTTCGCGAACGAACTAGTTCGGAAGAGCGCTCCCACAGATGAACTACGCGAACTAGTTCCGTCATTCCCCGCTCCATAGTTCGTTAGTTCGTGACCGAATGAGCAATGGTGGCGTCAACCGAACTAAATTTTTATGTTATTACAGTTAATTATTGTCCATTTATAGTTATTTAAGTAATTGTTGATTATTTTCAAAATTTTTAACACTTACACTCACACACAAAACTCTTTCAAAAAACGAAACCTTACACATACCTACTAACTAAACTAACTAAGGAGTGTATTTATTTAATGCACTCAGATTTATTTATTCATTCAGATTCAGAGGTTTTTGCGGTTTTTTTTTGTCTATATTAGTGTTAAAAAATTAGGTAAAAGTACAGCATTCCATAATCTTAATCTTGTCGCGTGCCCGTGCGGGAGCAGTATCAAAAGGAGCGAATGATCTGCGTATTACTGTACTCTGTGGATCTGCCAATTACTATACTCTTTGGGATCTGCCTTCTTTTGATTCGAGCTGGGAGCGGACGAACTAGAAGAGCGAACTAGTTCGTTTAGGAGCGGTGAGCGAGATTGAGCGATCCCCGTCGCGAACTACTATGACACAAGACTAGGCGCGGCGGCGCAGTCTCACCTGTTCAATCATGGGAACATTTGACATCGTGTAAAGTACCAAAAATCTCTTGCCATAATATAAATCGAATAATGTACCGCGTGGAGGTCATTACATGTTTGAAAATCTTAACACCGCGATTCAGAAATGTGACGTCAATGCACAACGCCATCTAGTATCGAGTAGCGATATTAAAACACTAGGATAGTTAGTTATAAGATTTGTTATGCCTATTTTCTATTATGTACCTATGTTGGCCAGCTTCGACGCGAGTTTGCCTTTTGTGTGTGTGTGGTCCGCTGGCAAGCACATTTAAATATTAATAAAGGACGGAAGTAACGGAAACTCAAGCCAATAGGAAGCGTTGCACGCGTGTGTGAGAAAGCGCGCGATGCACGAACCTTCTAAAAGCATTTTATTATAAAAGACGCCGCACTAGTCAGTAGATTAATCAGTATTTTACGAAACGTCAAGAAGATCACTATGCCCGTTTGGCTCCTCTGTAATAGGGTATTTTGAGTCCCAGTCTGCTACAAATTTAACAAAGTCAGTGTTTTATTCAGTGCATACCCTTTAACAAAACCCTCTCTTGGAGTCCCAAGTGAGCTGCTACAAATAAAAGGTGATAATACAGTCCACTCGCTGCACACATAATAAAAGTACAATGTAACAGTTACTAATTATTACTTACTTTACCACATGGCAAGTACAATAATAGAAGATATTAAAAAAGAAAAATCTAACTAATGGGAGGTATGAAACTGTTTTTTATTTTTCATCAATTGGTTGATACAAATAAAAGGTGATAATACAGTCCACTCGCTGCACACATAATAAAAGTACAATGTAACAGTTACTAATTATTACTTACTTTACCACATGGCAAGTACAATAATAGAAGATATTAAAAAAGAAAAATCTAACTAATGGGAGGTATGAAACTGTTTTTTATTTTTCACTTAGGTTTGATAGAAGCAAAGACATTAAATTATACTACACAAATTTAATCTCTTTGGATAGAAGACAGTTGAAGTCTCATATCAGGTTTGGCGTCCAGTCTATTGCGATATTTTGTTTTCGTGGCTGCATAGGTTGAGAATCCTGTTTCGCATAAATATGTTGTTGGGGACGGGAGAAGAATATTCAGAGCCATTTTGCCAAGCATTGGATATTCATCACGGATTCTGCACCACCAATCGTTGAGAGGCATCGTTTTGAACAGTTACTCCATAATTGTGTCTGATGACATTTCTAAAAGAGATTCATATATCTCGTTTGACATACTTTCGGGCTTTTCCAAGTTGGGTAAAAAAGTATTATGAATCCATGAATTCAGTTTCATTTTTGTATTCTGTTCTTCGGGAAAATACTTTTCAAAAGATGTACGCATCGAACTGAGATATTGGACCAATTCTTCAAACACATCATCTTGAAACATTTCTGAGTCGTTATCACTAACAAACTCACTGAGTGACGTAAAGCTTTCTATTTCTTTCTTACCAACGCAAATAATCCAAAAATCTAATTTTCTTTTGAAGGCAGTTATTTTGTTATAGGCCTGAAACACTGTTGTCTGTTTACCTTGCAATGATAAATTCAATTCGTTCAGTTTTCCAGATATCCGCCATAAAAGACAATCGGAACAACCAAGTTTTATCATACAAACGGTCCTTCAAATTAAAAGAAGTATCTGCTGAAAGAAACATTTGTAATTCGGCTCTAAGTTCAAATAGCCTTGTTAAAGTTTTACCCCGAGACAGCCATCGCACTTCTGTATGGAGCAGCAGTGTTTGCTGCCATAATCTTCACACAATAATGAGAACAATCGGGATTGTAGTGGTCGTGATTTGATAAAATTAATTATTTTTACCGCTTCATCCATAACTAATTTTAGATTTGATGGCATTTGCTTCATCGCAAGTGCTTGTCTATGCAGAATACAATGGCTGGAACTACAATTAGGCACTTTATATTTTATTCGTGACACTGCTCCTGCTGTTTTACCTGTCATCGCCTCACAGTATGTAATTTTGGCTTACTTGTGGCCAGGTTCAGTTTATGTGTTTATTTGATAGCTTTTACTATTTTGGAGGCTTATCAAAGACAATGACAATTTTTTTTTTGAGTAGTTTTGGCTACATAGCTGCATAGCAATTATCGAGAAAACCCCATAGAAAACAGAAATGCAATAACTTTTTTCAGGTACATCAGTAACGAATGAATTCAGTATTTTCTCATTAAGAAAATACAAAACTATAATATTGCCAAAAACTAGATTGGAAACGCGGATAATTAGGACGTTATTCAATGTTTTTAGCAAAAACATAAATATTTTTTTGCCAGTTTTTTTTTAATTACCGCATTTTCTTTTTATTGGAAAATATTTACGACATAATAATACATTTGAATAAAAAAATATCAGCTCAAAAGAATAAAGGGGTGATGAGATATATAATTTAAAAAAAAATTGTTTAGGGTTGTCACTAACCTTCTTAACCATTTGATTACTTTATTCTGATCATTAATAAAATCGTCATTTGATTGATTTAAATTATACTAGATTATTTTAATGAACATATCACACGCGCAAAAGCCTTAGCATTTTGAACCGATTTCGAAAAAGAAGGATGTTTCAATTCGATAGAATATCTTTTTCTATTTTATTGATATTATATGACCTTTATTATAACCTATAAAGTTATACTTTCCTAAAATGTGAAAAACAAAACTTTAACAACATAAGCTGGGAGTACCTCCACGTGGTGAAGGCGGTAACAACATCAACATCATGTTATCGTCAGACAAGTATTTATCGATTGTGATAATGACGACAATGACAAATAACATTTTTGAATTTCACTATTTATCGTTTTTTTTAACCCTATTTCCATAGAATTTTCTAAAATATTTAGAAATGCTTTTTCTCACCACCCCTTTGAGTTACGTATGTATTTTTTTAAGACGTGATAAACAACAGTTATGTACATATTTATAGCAAAGAAAAAAATGCGGTAATGATAGGGGTAAAAAAAAATCAATAAATAGTGAAATTCAAAAATGTTCATGTATTTCATTAACAATCAGCTACAGCTCCTTAATTTTTTATACAGATAAATATTCTGATATTACGTCGTTTGTGGTATTGGAAAAAAAGATACCATTAATACTTTTGGAGAAAAAAAACAATAACTTTTCTTTGAGGTCTTTGAACTTTCACAAAAAAAAAAATTTCTCTGAAAATATAGACAATTTTACCGTGGGAATTTTTACCAATTATTAAGTACTGGCTTCTGCCCGCGACTTCGTACGCGGATCCTGTTGCTTATGCCAGCTTGTCGGGGTCGTCAAAATCGAAGATCTGAAACGTCTGATGTCGAATCCTAAGAGCCCGGGGACGGGAAAACAACGGGATGCGCGAGACAATTCGAGATGTTCCAGATCTTTCATTTTTCAACAGGAAATTCCCATCAGACCGAACAACTTTTGCTAAGACGTCATTCCTTTATGTGTTATGGTGTAGCTGGGCTCTTGGAGTTCCACAACAGGTGTTCCATATCTTCGATTTTTATAAGTCAACAGAGAGTGCTCATCAGATTGAACAACTTCTGTTAAAACGTCATTCCTATATATATGTTATAGTGTAGCTTGGCTCTTGTAGTTCCACATCAGATGTTCCAGATCTTCAAATTTATTCTCTCAGCAGAAAATGCTCATCACGTGGAACAATTTTTGCTATGGTACCATTTTTGTATCTCTTATAGTTTAGGTGGTCTGTTGCGGTTCTGCATCAGGTGTTCAAGTTTCCAAATATATATATAATAATAAATTATAGCCTATATGTTGCCCAGACTTAATACCTATACAACAAAAAAACAATCATTCAAATCCGTCCAGTAGTTCCGAAGATTAGCGTGTACAAACAAACAGACACACAGACAAACAGACAGATTTTTTTTTTTGGATTCGTTCTCTGTTACTGTTTCTAAACCCCCTCAATTATTTCTTTTTTAATATATTCAATGTACAGACACAGTTTTTTTACTGTTTTATTATATGTATATATATATATATATAGATAGATCACAAGTTCTTTCGAATTAATACATAAAATATATCTGGCCACATCTAAGTCAAAATTACACACTTGGCCCCATCTGCGGGTCTAAAATGGCCGCTATAGCAGAATCTACGCAGAATTTTAACACGAATCACGTTAAAAAATTTAATTAAATTTTAAAAAGAATTTTAAATTTTTAACGTGATTCACGAAATGATTCTGCTAAAGCCCTCAGTATTATATATGACGTCATTGGCTAAAGCGGCCATTTTAGACCCCCTGTACAAATGTCAATGCAATTGTTGATGAGATTATTTTCTTCAAAAAATATATATATTTTATTAAAAATTTCTCCCCTGGTAGTGTTTGTGAGCAGCGGTGAACACATAAGCATGTCTTCTTCAAAAGAACTTTCGATATATCTCGATAACCAGCAAGATAGCCAAACCAGCGACATCAGTTGACTCGTCCATTTGCAAGGCGACTCGTCCATTTGCAAGGCGAATCGTGTTTTTTGTAGACGTGTAACTAGTTCTTGTTTGACGTAGCTTGCCAGATCATGGATTTGCCGTGAAACAGTATCGTTTGATAGCGGCACAGTAGAAAGATGCTTTGCAAATTTTTTATCGAGCATAGGTACATTTTGTTATGTCTAATACACATGGCTTTATTAAATTCTCTGCGATAGTGTGCGCTTCACCTGCTTGTGCAATGCGATAGCTAACTAAATATGATGCCTCCGTGGCCTTTTCGTTGATAGTTTGTGTTACATGCATCATATTTTTTTTGACTTTCCAATAACTGATCTTTTTTACGAACAAAAAATTATTTATTCTTGTCTTTAGACTCGGGGTGTATAGTTTCTAAATGACAGCGCAATTTGCCATGGAACTATTAGGAAGCAGTTTACTACATAGCATGCAGAGAGGTGAGCTGTTGGAATCAACAAATCCGAAACTGATATATGATTCATCATACTTCCTTTTTTTCGTCTTTGAAACCGTTTGAAACCGAAAGAAATGTATAAAACTGAGACAACAGAATACAGCAGGCAGTAGAACAATGAACACAAGTTTCTCGCTAGCGAGCTTGTAAGTAGGTAGGTAGGAACTAATCGCTCCGAAGTCCGAACGCTAATCGTCAACTGACTGACGAGACGCGAAGTGCGATCGCCGCTTTTATACTTAGTTCTAGACTCGATCTCGAATATTCTCGAAAATACTCGAGTCGGCGCCTTTGATAAACAAAAAGCAAAAATAAAAAGAGAAATATAAAAATTGCGTTGTAAACAATCTCGACTTTATTTTTTTAAGTTAGCGTCGAAAGTCGCTTGTTGACAATTACTATAGCGTCTAATTCAGAGGCGGCTTTTATCAAAGGGACTGCGCGCTCACAAGTATACAAGTATACATGTTGATACCAAACTTATGAGATATTGTACCAGCTATTGTAACACATGTTTATACAAATACAAGTAAATAAATAAATATACCTACGCGCGGCCGCGGAGTCAAAACGTTCGACCAAGGTGTTTTGATTTTTTTTCTAAATTTTTGAGGAACCCCTACAGCGGTATCGCGGAACCCTAGGGTTCCGCGGAACACAGTTACAGTATAGCTGATCTAGTAATTACAGTTGCCAACAAACTGAATGAATGCCATCTAGTATCACTGATGTACTAATTGCTACTTAATTCATCTACTCGACGGAAGAGGGCACTAATTGGCAATACGACGTACACCATCTAGCGGAACAGTAGCTAAGTTAGCCAATAAATTTAATAATCACGCAAATTAATACAAGAGGGCGCTGACTGTACACTGCTATATTATTGCTACATATAGGAGATTATGGTGTATGGTAGGTTCTGTATGGTGTCGGACGTAAAGAATAGCACCATCCCATATCTTCCCATGGGTGTCGTAAGAGGCGACTAAGGGTCTTACCAGAGAATGGGCAGCAGCGTTCTCTGTGCTTTTGTAACAACCGTACTGCGATCGCCAACCCGCCTGCCAGGCGTGGCGATTATGGCAAAAAACCCCCTTTGGGGGAGGCCCATGTTCAGCAGTGGACATCTTTCGGCTGAAATGATGATGATGAATGATAGGAGATTAATTACTAATTTACCTAAATGCCTCGACAACAAGTTTTGAAGATAATAATTCTTTCTTATCCACCGACTCTCAGGTCCTGAGAAGAAGCTTACCCGACTTACCTATCTACATGAAATTGCCAAGAAATTACTGATTTACAGGAAACTGTGAGAGATAGGAAAAGTTAGAGAGTGCGCACAAGGAAATTGATAACTTAATATTAGAAAAACTAGAATTAGGCTGTGTGTGTGCGCGTGTGTTGTAGGAGGTACTACACAAGAAGGGTGTGGCGGGGTCGAGTGAGTGAGCGATATTTTTCTTCATAGGCGTCGTTTTCGTGGTTTTCGGGGTTGGTGATAATGAGAATGAGGTCAAGAAAATCCAAGATGGCGCCGACGAATATTTTCGGTATTTTCTTCATGGGTGCCATTTTCGTGGTTTTTAGGGTCGCTGATAATGAAAATGAGGTCAAAATCAAAATCCAAGATGGCGCCAACGAAAATTTTCGATTTTTTCTTCACGGGTGTCACTTTTGTGATTTTTGGGGTTGCTGATGATGAAAATGAGGTCAAAATGAAAATCCAAGATGGTCCGGTAGAAATTTCCGGTTTTTTATTCATGGGTGTCGTTTTCGTGGTTTTTGGGGTCGCTGATAATGAAAATGAGGTCAAAATGAAAATCCAAGATGACGCCGATGAAAATTTTCGGTTTTTTCTTCATGGGTATTGCTTTCGTGATTTTTGGGGTCGCTGATAATGAAAATGAGGTCAAAATGAAAATCCAAGATGGCGCCGATGAAATTTTTTCGGTTTTTTCTTCATGGGTGTCGTTTTCGTTGTTTTTGGGACAGCTGATAACGAAAATGAGTTCAAAATTAAAATCCAAGATGGCGCCGATAATTATAATATAATAATATTATTAATACTAATAATAATACCGCACAATTTTTTTTTCCTGCGCATTTCGAAACCTTATTCCATTTGACGGCTGAGCATAACGTTTTTTGGCGATCGGTGATTAACATATAATTTAAGCTTTTTCCGCCGGAGCAGGTGATCGGTACATTCAAGTTTCTAAGCTTGTTAATATGGATATGTTTTGCCCCCAGTATATTTTAAACGTGCATCACCAACTGCTATGAGCGTGCCTCATTCTCTCTCTCTCGTTTTGCAGTCGTTGAATTCTTAAAAAACCTTCGACTATGACGCCTTGCTCCATACTTGTTGAGAACACTAGCACATACATACCTAAGTATACAAATTTCTTTTTTTTTGTTCGTAAGACAGAACCTGTTGGATTTGTTTTGTGACTACCTTTTAATAACTAAAGTGAATGTCAAATGTTTTTATCACGTCAAGTTTTTGTATCCAATATCGTTACCACGCCCGGCAATGCAAAAGAGTTAGTTTTGTATGGTCTTTTTGATCAACCAACAGCAGTCAGTTATGACAGTGTGGAAGGGAATACTGTTTTCTAAAACCGTTTTGCATACTGTATTCAGCGGATTATTTCCACCATTTTGCTATAAATAGCCGTGACATTTCGTGTAAATGTTTTGTTTAATTATTGGTAAATCTATGGAAGCTAACAATTCGTTTAAAATATGGGCAACATAATGCTAGAAGGAAGCACAAATTTGCTATACCTAGAACACTGCTCAATAAAATAGGTGGCTCGTTTAGATGTTAATGTTTACGCTTTTCTAATGAACTTCCAACCCACATTCAAAATGTCAGCCCTAATAAATTCAAATCGTTTAAAAAACTTAAACTATGCCAAAAACTTTTTACTTATACTGTTAAAGACTATATTGAGAACTAGCACTTCGCCCGCGACTTGGTCCGCAAAAATTGTGATAGCTCGGCTAATTCGCATGATATTAACATAATTTATATTATATGTTACTTCCTGATAATTTAGCTTTTCATTGGTAGAATAGAATTTTTGAAATCGGTCCAGTAGTTGTTAAGTTAATCTTCAACTTTACCATATATTTATTTCAAAATTAATGCTGCAGTATTTTAGGCGTAACGGAGGATCATGCTAAGCCATTTGAGGTAGTATAGGCCCTTAAGTAATGGCACACCGAACGAACTCTAGCACTGGCTTGGCCGGCGTCGGCCGGGGCGCAGAACATTATTTTTTTTTGTACCAGATGTGAAAGCGCATCTCTCAACGCGACCATTTGTAACGGCGGTCAACACGGGCTATCCAAGTAATAGTACTTCAATTCAGTGATTAGTAAAACTTCGATTTTGTAAGTGACACAACTAGGTACCCGATGAACGGAAAAAAATCGTTCGCCACTACTACCATACAATTTAACGCCATCTATGAGTAAACGTTGAAACTGCAAAGATATCTAATTAGCGTACTCATTAACATCGTATTGCTAATCTATGCGCAAACGATACATCGATTGAGTGATAGTGTCCTACGTTAACCTTTCTTAATACGGCGGAAGGTGGCACTACCAGGTGTCCGTTTCGACCGCGCGGTCACGGCGTTTTTTTTTTTAAAAAAACTATGCCAAGTTTTTGTAAAAGTTCGTAAAAGTTGATTCCCAAAACCATAAATTTGTCAAAGTTATGGTTAAAAAGTTATAAGGGTTTGAACGTGGCCGCAACATCGAAACGCGGAGAACCGCGCGGCCACGGAGATCTTTAAAACTAAGCGTTGCAGAGACCTGAAATTTAGGTGAATAACAGATTGAATTTGTAAATAATGTGTAAAAATATATGAAAAAATCCTAGCTTTATATCTTAGGAGCTGTAAGACTTAAAACCCCATGGCCGCGCCATCGAAACGGTGAAAAATACGTTATCGCCGATATCTCGCTGAAAAAGCATCGCAGAGGTCTGAAGTTTTTTGTAAAACACAGATTTGAATTTGTCAAAACTTGTAAAAATACACAAAAAAAGTCCTAGGTTTATATTTCAGGAGCTGTAGTACGGTATTGCTTAGAAATAAGTCGTGATTATTTATCGAAGAAAGTAAGTATTAGCTTGATTTTTTTTTGTAAACAAAACCTAATTATGTAGAACTAACGATAGTAGGCAAAAAAGTATTTTTTTTAAATAATATAAACCCCGTAATAACGTTTTGAACGTTTTGATAGGGTGACCATGACTTATTGTTTACAGACAACTTTCCACCTATTGTTTTAGAAATTATTTCTCAAGGATCCTAAATTAAATAAAAATGAATATGTTTATTTCTTATAAACAAAATTATGTTTTTGTATCTTATTGTTTGACATCGTGTAACATCTACCAATCCAAACTGGGCCAGTGTGGTGGATTATAGCCCATTAGTAGGTATAAATTGGGGGTTCTGGATCACTTGCTCTCGCTTCGCTCGAGGAGCGCGTGATCCAGAACTCCCCAATTTATACCTAACTATCATGATATCCGAGCTGGCATATTCTTAATAATTACAGATTGACTAAACGATGTCTTTAAATCTACTACGGTTTTTAAACTGATGAGCGAATGTTGCTACCGGTTCGTTGTAATTGCCCCCCCAGCAGTTCAAGGCGGTTCGCTCGAACGGGTAATCCAGAACTCTTCAATTTATACCGTCGTGTACTATCGTATATATCATATCTATATACTGAATATTGTGTTTCATTCATTTCCCTGGCGCAGCGTTGAACTACAGTGGAGCAAAATTATCGCATGTACTTTATAAACAACAATGTTTTCGAGAGCTGCACTGCGTTGAATTGAAACCTAGTGATAGATGTATTAGGCTTTCCGTGTAATGAGAAGTCAGCTTTTATTGGAAAGTATAACTTGACGTACAACTGTGTAAAAGTAACTTATAATAGTTATTAAGTATTGTGATTAAAATGTTTGTACTGTTAATATATGTAGTATTGTAATTATCTCCCGCTCACAGAGTTCAAATAAAACATTGAAGAAAACGCATAGCATATTGCATCCAATAAATGTATTCATCAACATTCATAAACTTAGGTACATCAAGCAGCAGTCAGAGGATCATGTGAAATGACATCATCCGCTTGTTGCATCGCTCGATGTATGGAGCGCTACAGCGTTCAATATATAAGCAACCGTGCAAGTTAATGTCATCGGTGCCTTGGGTACGGATAGAAATCGAGAAAAAAGGATTGAACCCAAGATCTAATATTTAACTGTATTATGGAGAGAGTAATTGATTATAATATAAAAGAATGTAAAAAATCATAAAAAACCAAACCGGAACAAATATTCATATGCTCTGTGCGGGAATCGAACCCGCAAAACACTTTTGACGCATTCGATAAGGCATCTATTAAACTTACTATTTACATTGTGATCCCAGCACTCTTAGCCAATGCGCCAAATGTGTCAAAATTTGTGACAAAATATTGGACCACTTTGTCTTATGGTTACTAAACTTAATATTTAATTTATTAAGTTTTTGGAACTACAAACATAATGTAACACAACAATTTTCTAATTTTAACGATAGACGACTTCTTATAATGGGTTTATTTAATTTCTTAATCAGAGACATATTAATCTTACACAGAGCTACATTTTCTACAGACGCCAGAGTATATATCATAGATAAGGGCGGGCTGCCAACTTGTCACAGACTATAAAATATTGCGATTTCTAACACCGGGGGGTGTTAGAAATCGCAATATTTTATAGTCTTAGTTCAATGTTAAAATCATATTTGTAACATTGAAAACAATTACTAATACAAATTATATATTAGTTAAAACTATTACATGCTTATTTTTATGTTGCCTAACACCAACCAAAAAATTCTAAGTATTTTTAATAATTAATAATTCTAAGTATAAAATCTAATCATTCTAAGTTTTAAGTTTCATTTCAAGTTTACAATTTTAAATTATATTATTACACAATATCCAGTTTAGATGAAAAATAGTTATGCTTAATCTCACATAGTGGTTTTGTAAATATATCTGATACATTGTGTTCAGTTGGTACATATGTAATATTAATTTTATGGATCCTAACTGCATCTTTAATAAAGTGATATTTAATGTCAATGTGTTTAGTTCTTTTTCCATTTTCTCTGTTAGTTATTATTTTTATGGCACTCTGATTGTCTATTAAAAGTAAAGTTTCAAAATTATGACTGTAAAAATTATTTAAGATACCTTTGAGATAGGTGGGCTCTGTTGTCGCTGAAGCTGCTGCTATGTACTTTGCCTCTGCAGATGATAAAGATACAGTACATTGCTTCTTTGATGACCAAGATATTAAAATTTTACCAAAATAAGTTGCAGATCCACTTACACTTTTGCAATCAGTTTTATCACTTCCGCAGTCTGCATCTGTATATGTGTTATCAGCTGTATCGGTTTGTCAGTTCTAAAGTAAGTAAGTCCCTTATTAATAGTGTTTTTTAGGTACAGTGTCGACCAAAAGTCGATAGGCAATCTCACAAAGCAATAGCTTGACGTTTAGTTTGACTTACGACCTTCTACTTTCAAGAAAATAGACATTGTCATCTACAAGTAAATGTAGTCCAAAAATGTCAACATTGAAATATAAGTCAAGATGGCCTAGTGGTTAGGCGCGTCCACATCTAAGAGTGAATCAGTAAGCCGTGAGTTCAAATCTCACGTTGTTACTTTTAGACTTTTTGTAAGTTTTTACTCGATTTGAAGTAATGGGACAGAAAAATATTCTCGCTTTGTTCACACATTTCGTAAAGTTAGAAGAAGGTAGATCATAGAAAAATAAGTCAAGAATTTATATTTCTGTGAGGTAAACTTGAGTTTTATGAATATTTTACTTGATCGAAATGAACGTTGTCGTTTGGTTGTGTTAAATTTGGTTAGTGACGTGTGGTTTAATAGATAGCGGTATTGTTGTTGGTATTTCTCAAAATGCAGGCAAATATTGATATTGAGGCGAGGGCGACTAATATTATCGTGCTGCATAAAAGTGGCAAATATCAGAAGAAACCGGACTAATGTGAGTATTATATTTATGAATTATTGTAACAAAGTTTTTATTAAAAATTAAAACGTCTACTTTGTTATTGTTTATTTATTTGGTGACATATGGATTAATAAATTGATTTTAAATCCATCATGAGGCATAAAAGATAAATAATTAGTGTTAATTATTGGATTTATAAATGCAGAGTGAATGATAACTTCAGTATTTTATTATAGCTGCCTAACATCATTTTTTTGTTTTTTGTTTTAGAGGAATACTGTGAGTCAGATCAAAAGGCCTTGCTAGTCGACAATGAAGTGGAGAGCCGTCGCTTATTAGCGATGCGCAGCGACGACCTAATATATGGTTGGCGAATAAGAAACAAATGGTTTCACACCTACGAGACACTTTGTGGAATTATTTGACAACTCATCGCAAACTGTTCGCAGTGCCCTCCACGCTGAAGGCTTGTATCACAAAGACCAGCTAAGAAGCCCTTCTTGACAGAAAGAGTTATAGACGAACGATTAATGGGCCAGGAGAACTGGCTTTTATTCCTCCACGCGCCAACAGTTCTACTTAAAAGAAGAAGAAGTATTAGAAGCTGTCATGCTACAAAATTAATCCCTAGATGCTTTAGTTTTAATTAAATGTGTAACAAAATATTTAGTGAATATTAACTTATCCGTAATTAGATTAATGATCTTAAATTGAGGTTAAGTTTCAATCTTCTTTTCTTCGGGAAAATGAACACTTAAACTATGACCTCAATACGAGTTACATTTATTGTGACGTCACAAAAAATATATTCTTAAAGCCTATTATTTATATTAGTTTTCAATAAACTCTGCTGATTACCGATACTTATAATAAGTGGGTATCAACTATATGTTATATTTGTGTGATTAGAATATCCTTTCCTTGTTACCTATGTATGTTATTATGAATTGAAATTAAGTGGGTATACCGATACAATAAAAAATCTTATGATCGGTTACAAGAGAACTTTTTTACATCTAGGTAGGAATGTGACGTTACAATTATCATGAAAGTTTGTTAATTTTATAAATAAATAAAACGAATAAACATTTTTTTATCATTCACCACGACTTTTTTATTTCCACCTTCCAACACCGAACAGCTAAAATAATAAATAAATAGTTGAATAATAATACTATGTTTTTTTTTTACTAATATTTAACTTATTCTTATAAAAAATAAATAATGAACCAATAACTAATGTTACTAAGAAACTAAAACCCCACGTTGTTAACAGGATTCGAACTCGGATCTCTTTGATCGTGAATCCTACTGATTACCCCAACAGCTATCAACACATGGTAAATAGATGTGAATTTTAGCTATCCAATGGTAAGAACAGGTCGCTATACAAATAAGGTTTGCTGCGTATTCTTATGTTTCGTGGAGTGTGACGCGCGACATGCGATTGGGCGAACTCTGTGGCTGTGGTGTGCGTACTGTATTGAGACCACTTACACATACAGACGCACGGACGCTCGACCGTGCGTTCACAGCAATACAATCCTTAGCGTGCCTCTGAACTTATTGACGCTTACTGTACCTTAAGATCCTCTTTGCTGCTTTCCAATGCTGTGATGTAGGCTTATCGAGGTATCTACTCAAGAAAGAAGTGGCGTAAGTGATATCAGGTCTACTTGTAACTGAAAGGTAAGTAAGACTTCCTATTAATTCCCTGTAGGGTACATTTACTAATTCTTCCTCTTCTGTAGTTATAGGTTCTTTCTCCATAGGTGTTTTTACTACTTTGCTATCTTCCATTCCAAATTTCTTCAATATTTTTCTTATCAGTTTTTCTTGTTTTATGCATACAGTATCTTTGCTTCTGTGTATTTCCTTCCTAAATATTCTTTTATGTCTCCTAAATCCTTTGCTTTGAATACTATCTGTAGCTTTTCTTTTATTTCTTCAAAATTGCCCATTAATAGGAAATCGTCAACAAAAATTTGTGCCCAAATTCCAGGCTTAAAGTATAGACAAACATCATGCTTCGATTGCTCAAAGTTATTTTCAATAAAATAATTGTGTACTCTTTCATTCCAGCATCGTGGCGCTTCTTTTAATCTGTGAAGTGCTTTTCTTAATTTCAATACTTTTCCTTTTTCTTCTTTAACTCCTTCTGGGTATTTTATAAATATTTCTTTTTCCAAATTTCCATTGAGAAAAGCCGTAGGTATACCTATCCATCTATCTTATTGGTTTATTTTCTTGTAGTGATATACTTATTAATAGTCTCACAGTAGACATTCTTGCAACTGGTGCATAAACATCATAGGTATTATTTTCTTGATAGCCTTTAGCTACTAATCTGGCTTTCTTTGTTCCATCTGACTTTTTCTTAAAAATCCATCTAGTGTCAATAGCTTTATGTCCATCTGGTAATATAGAAGTTTCCCATGTTTGTAGTTTTTTGTGAGCATCTAGTTCTTTTTCTATTGCTTCTGTCCATTCTGAATTTTTAATTGCTTCATTGTAGGTTCAGTGTCAATATAGGTATTTAAACAGTATGCGAAGTTAGATTCAATACTTTCATAGTAAGTTTCATTATTATTATCATAGTTCGTTTCATAGTCTTCTAAGTAGTTTGGTCTTCTAGTTGTTCTTTGCGGTCTTGCCTGTGAATTACTTTCAGTATTATCTCTTTGTTGGTTTTTGTCAAATCTATCTTTTTGTCCAATTGTGTCACATCTAGTATTCGAATCTTTTTTAATATCTTCATTCGTATCACATCCTATAGTGTCATTTTCATATGTATATCTGTGTTCCATCTCTGTTTCTTCATTCATTGGTTTGTATTTGATATCTTCCTCATCAAATCTTACATCTCTTGATATTACAATTTTGTTTTCTTTTGGATTCCACAGTCGATAACCATTGGGTGCATATCCTACCATTCTCATTTCATGAGCTCTCTTATCAAATTTGTTTCCTCTTGGTAGTTGAATAGCCCATGCTTTGCTTCCAAAAACACGTAGTCTACTGAAGTCTAAAAAACCAAACATCACTTCTGCTGGTATCTGGAAATTAATAGCTGATGAGGGACATCTATTTAATTGATATGCCGAAGCTATTATGGCCTCTCCCCATAAGTATTTTGGAAGATTTGTTTCTAACATCTGTGTTCTTGCTTTATTATACAAAGTCCTATTCATTCTTTCAGAAACTCAATTTTGTTGGGGTGAATAGGGGTGAATATATTCCATGTTTATTCCTTTCTCCATACAAAAAGATTCTATCGTTTTATTTTTAAATTCCCCACCATTGTCACATCTAATTCGTTTCACTTTAGTGTTTTGCTGATTCTCAATATTTTTTATATATCTAATTAAGTTGTGAGTTGCTTCATCTTTACTTTTGAGTAAATAAACTACTACAAAATGTGAATAATCATCAACAATTACCTGATAATATAGTTCTTCATTAATCCCTTTTATGTTTGCAGGTCCGGCTACATCAGTATGAAGAAGTTCACCAATACAGGATGACCTCCTCTTCGGATTGTGCGGAAATGGCTGACGAGTTGACTTACCAATCATACATGGTCCACATTGCTTCTTAGAGACAGGAAGCTGCATAAGTTTTAGACTGTATCTGTTAACATGTCCTAATCTTTTGTGCCATAAAGAATCTGAACTAAGACCACACAAATTATGTTCTGAAAATAAAGATGCTTTTAAGATAAATAGTTTTCCTTTACAATACCCTGTAATACAATCTTTTGAATTATTTTTGCGAATTTTTACTTCATGTTGATAAAACTGAACATTACAATTATTTTGCACTATCTTTTTAACTGAGATAAGATTAAATGATAAATTATGTATTACTAGCTGTTGCCCGCGGCTTCGCCCGCGTGCAGTTCGGTAACTGCCCCACTGAATTATTCTAAAGGGATAAATAGTGTTCTACATGTTAATTTAGGTTATAAACTATATATGTGCCAAATTACATAATCATCACAATTTATTATTATCATCACAATCACCATCACTATCACAACCACCATCATTATCCCAATCATTATCACAATCACCATCACTATCACAGTCACCATCATTATCACAATCACCATCATAATCACCATCACTATCACAACCACCATCATTATCACAATCATTATCACAATCATCATCGCAATCACCATCACAATAATCATCACAATCACAATCACCATCACAATCCCCATCACCATCGCTATCACCATCACAATCACCGTCACTATCACAATCACCATCACAATAACCATAAAAATCACTATCACAATCACCATCATCTTTATCACAATCATTATCATCGTAATCACAATCACCATCACAATCACCATCACAATCACCATCACAATCACCATCACAATCACCATCACTATCACAACCACCATCATTATCCCAATTATTATCACAATCACCATCACTATCAAAGTCACCATCATTATCACAATCACCATCATAATCACCATCACTATCACAACCACCGTCATTATCACAATCATTATCACAGTCATCATCGCAATCACCATCACAATAATCATCACAATCACAATCACCATCACAATCCCCATCACCATCGCTATCACCATCACAATCACCGTCACTATCACAATCACCATCACAATAACCATAAAAATCACTATCACAATCACCATCATCTTTATCACAATCATTATCATCGTAATCACAATCACTATCACAATCACCATCACAATCACCATCACAATCACCATCAAAATCACCATCACAATCTCGATCACAATCACTATCACAATCACTATCATCATTTTAACAATCATTATCATCGTAATCACAATCATCATCATCACAATCCCCATCCTCGTCATGATAATCGTTATCATCGTAATCTCAATCATTTTCATCTAAATCACAATCATCATGATCACAATCGCCATCACTATCACAACCACAATCATTATCACAATCACCATCATTGTCACTATCACAATCGCTATCACTATCACAATCACCATCACAATCACCGTCACATCACCATTACAATCACCATCACAATCATTATCATCGTAATCACAATCATTATCATCGTTATTACAATCACAATCTCCATCACAATCACAATCACCATCACAATCACCATCACAATCACCATCACAAGCATCATCACAATCACTATCATCATTTTAACAATCATTATCATTGTAATCACAACCACTATCATCGTAATCACAATCATCATCATCACAGTCTCCATCCTCGTCATCACAATCATTATCATCGTAATCTCAATCATTATCATCTTAATCATAATCATCATGATCACAATCGCCATCATTATCACAACCACAATCATTATCACAAACACCATTACTATCACTATTACAATCGCTTTCACTATTACAATCACCATTACTATCACTGTCACAATCACGATCACCATGGCTATCACCATCACAATCACCGTCACTATCACAATCACAATCACCATCACAATCACAATCAAATCACTATCACAATCACCATCGTCGTTATCACAATCATTATCATCGTTATCACAATCATCACAATAAATCAACAATAACCCTGTATAGAAGTTGAATCCGCTATCTTCTGGATCTCAAAATAAATGGCATTGCCATTTTCCTAATGCCATTTTCGACATCAGCACCCCTGATAATCTCGGTTTCGACACCCATATTGATTTTTAGACATGTCAACCCCATCGCACCCAAGCAGGGAATGATGGTAATTCAGGTCCGCCACATTACGTTGTTTTTGTAATACACGCGACCCAATTCACCGTACAAACAATACCTATGTTGAATTTCAGGCTTTGTTACCCCATTTCCCCCTTTAGGGGTTGAATTCTGAAAAAACCTGAAACACAAATGTTAACTCATTTATCGATAGGAGTACTCCTGTTAAGTTTCGAATAAAGTAGTCTAACTAATCTTATTTCCCCATGTAATTTTTGGACCCCCTTTTCAACCGCTTAGGGGGTTAATTTTGTAAAATTTATTCTTAATGCACCCCTAAACCCCATAAAAAACCTATGTGCCAAATTTGGAATCTCCAGACTCAGTGGTTTGGGCTGTGCATTGATTTTTATACTTTGCCACCCCATTTTCCCCTCAGGGTTGAATTCTGAAAAAACCTGAAACCCGTTTCTACTCATTTATCAATAGGAGCACTCCTGTGAAGTTTAGAATAAAATTGTTAAACTAATCTTGTTTCCCCACACAAACTTTGGAGCCCCGTTTAACCCCCTTAGGGGTTGAATTTTGCAAAATCCTTTCTTAGTGCACCTCTAGACCACATAAGGAACCAATGTGCCAAATTTTGAATCTCTAGACTCAGCGGTTTGGGCTGTGCATTGATTTTTAGACTTTGTCACCCCTTTTCCCCCTCTTAGGGGTTGAATTCTGAAAAATCCTGAAACCCGTTTCTACTCATTTATCAATAGGAGCACTCCTGTGAAGTTTAGAATAAAATTGTTAAACTAATCTTGTTTCCCCATACAAACTTTGGAGCCCCGTTTAACCCCCTTAGGGGTTGAATTTTGCAAAATCCTTTCTTAGTGCACCTCTAGACCACATAAGGAACCAATGTGCCAAATTTGGAATCTCTAGACTCAGCGGTTTGGGCTGTGCATTGATTTTTAGACTTTGTCACCCCTTTTCCCCCTCTTAGGGGTTGAATCCTGAAAAATCCTGAAACCCGTTTCTACTCATTTATCAATAGGAGCACTGCTGTAAAGTTTCGAATAAAATAGTTAAACTAATCTTGTTTCCCCATACAAACTTTGGAGCCCCGTTTAACCCCCTTAGGGGGTGAATTTTGAAAAATCCTTTCTTAGTGCACCCCTAGACCACATAAGAAACCTACTTGCCAAATTTGGAATCTGTAGACCCAGCGGTTTGGGCTGTGCGTTGATAGATGAGTCAGTCAGTTTCTTCTTTTATATATTTAGACTAGCGGACTTCCCGCGGTTTCACCCGCGTAGTTCCCGTTCCCGTAGGAGTACGGGAATAAAATATAGCCTATGTTACTCGTGGATAATGTAGCTTTCGAATGGTGAAAGAATTTTTTAAATCGGTCTAGTAGTTTTTGAGCCTATTCATTACAAACAAACAAACAAACAAAGTTTTCCTTTTTATAATATTAGTATAGATTTGTGTGATTAGAATATCCTTTCCTTGTTACTTAAGTACTTATGTTATTATGAATTGAAAGTATATACCGATACAATAAAAAATCTTATGATCGGTTACAAGAGAACTTTTTTACATCTAGGTAGGAATGTGACGTTACAATTATCATGAAAGTTTGTTAATTTTATAAATAAATAAAACGAATAAACATTTCTGTTATCATTCACCACGACTTTTTTATTTCCATCTTCCAACACCGAACAGCTAAAATAATAAATAAATAGTTGAATAATAATACTATGTTTTTTTTTACTAATATTTAACTTATTCTTATAAAAAATAAATAATGAACTAATAACTAATGTTACCAAGAAACAAAAACCCCACGTTGTTAACAGGATTCGAACTCGGATCTCTTTGATCGTGAATCCTACTGATTACCCCAACAGCTATCAACACATGGTAAATAGATGTGAATTTTAGCTATCTAATGGTAAGAACAGGTCGCTACACAAATAATGATTGCTGCGTATTCTTATGTTTCGTGAAGTGTGACGCGCGACATGCGATTGGGCGAACTCTGTGGCTGTGGTGTGCGTACTGTATTGAGACCACTTACACATACAGACGCACGGACGCTCGACCGTGCGTTCACAGCAATACAATCCTTAGCGTGCCTCTGAACTTATTGACGCTTACTGTACATGAAATGAGCCCAAACACGATTTTTCAATTTTAAATAGGACCAACTTTAATTATACTTAAGATAATTATACTTATTTTTTTTTCACAAAAAAAAAAAATCATGCATACCGGAATTAGGTAGGTACCTGTAAAAAGTGATGCATGGTTCTACATAAAAAAATTATACGCATTGAATTGAGAAACTCCTGAATTTGTTTTGTGGGCATAACACCAAATCTGAGGCAACTGACTCGGGAGAGAGTCATTCTTTCACGAAAAATCTTAACAATGCGATTCAGAAAATGAAGGGAAATTTACAACGCCATCTATCGACTCCGAAGTTAAATTGATAAAATAGAATTCATGGAAAGCGGTCTATCGCACACTATATTGGTTATGTAGATTTTTAAAGCAGTGTCATATAGACTAATTGGGAGTACCTTTTGCTAACATGACCTTTTTTTTAAAGACGGTCACTCGATTTAAAAGTTAACTTGTTCTTTGTGTTTAGTCATTAGTACCATTTTGGTTGAATAGATGTCGCTGCGTGTATCTTACATTTTGATGATAAGTTCTTCTTGAACACATTTATATCATTTGATAGAAAGCACCCATTACAATGAAACAAAAACTAAAACCTTCTCTAAGTTATGGCCAATATTTGTGCATTAAATCTAACCACATAGGTTTTATAATTTACACATGATGCTGCAACAAAAGACCGCACAGATATACAGACAAAAAAAAATTAAATATAGTAGAAACGGATTCTGTTAGTGATCCTTTAACACTCCTATTATTTTTTTTCTAAATATTTTGATTGTACAGAAACGCCACGGCATGACATAGTTTGAACCATAACGAAGACAAACCAAACAACGATGATGACAAATATTTCAATGCAAATTAGTAGTAGGTAATAGCAAAATATTGCAGCACAGAAATTAGTTTGAAGGTGTATCGCTTAAGTAATCCGTCTGTGATTGATTCATTAGTTCGTTTTTTGAAACGTTTTTTTTACCTTTCAGCCTGCATACCTACTGAAAAATACTGGCCACCTAGAAATTGGCATAAAAACTTTAGAACGTTAACCTCATTTCATTACCTTCCAGCAGTGTCCTGCATTTTACTGAAACATACTGGCCACCTAGAAATTCGCATAAAAACTGAAGATAAACCTCAAGGAACTTCCAAATTCTTATTTCAATGTAAACTATGCATTAACGTGTTGTCGTAAAATTCAATTTGGATCATTATCGGCTTCCGAATTCTAATTTCAATGTAAAGTATGCAATAACGCGTTGCCGTAAGATTCAATTTGGATCTTTAACTTTTTTCATACAAATACAAAACACCCTTATTTATACCCCTAAGGGCTGAATTTCGTGAAACCCTTTCTTAGTGAGCATCTAGAAACCGAAAGGAACATTCAGACCCACATTCATGTCTCTAACTTTAAAAACATAGAACTTTCATACAAACTTTGACACCCCTTTTCAACCCCTTGGGGTGCGAATTTAAAAAAATCCTTTCTTAGTGCGTGCCTGCACCCCGTAGAGAGTGCTTGTGCCAAATTCTAGACCTCACGGCCCAGTAGTTTCCGAGATTTCGTGATGAGTGGTCAGTCAGTGAGTGGACTTCTCTTTTATATATATAGATAAGAGCACTCAAAGTTAACTTATGTCCATTACACATCAATTTTATTGTTCCTTGCTTCTTGGCTGTCACAAAATCTCCATTTGCAATATATATCTTTATTTCTTGTTGTAGTATAACAATTTCGCTCATGCATTTTTCATATTTAGCTTGAATAAGATGTTCCGTACATCCAGAATCTATAACCCACTCTATATTCTGATCATTTCCTCCAAATAAGTTACAATGATTGTCAGTACTTGATAGAAAAGAAAATTCCCGTTGATCCGTCTCTGTAGTTACAGCATGACTTTGGCTCTGATGGTACACTCTGCCTCGGCTACGTCCTCTATAACCTCTTCCTCTGTAATTTCTATTCATTGTTCTTCCACTATTTGAATGACATTCGTAGCTTTTGTGTCCTTCTTTTTTACATTTATAACATATTATAAATGTAAAAAAGAAGACTACTACTACTACTAGACTAGACTACTACTACTACTACTACTACTACTAGACTTACTACTGTACTAGACTTGAATGCTATGCCGTCAGTTTGTTCATTTGGTTTTGTGTTCTTTAGTTCTTCATCCAGCAATCTCGCTTTAACAAAATCTAGTGACAATTTCTCATTCATTGTTTCCAGTGCGGTTACCACAGTACTATAATTTTCAGTGAGTCCTAACAAAAGGTAAGTAATTTTTTCTTCCTCATCAAGTTTTTTGTCTGCGTTTTCAAGTTCTCTAATGATAGACTCAAATTTCAAAAAATATTCCTCCAATTTCTCATTATTTTGTAGTTTTAGAGTTAATAACTTTTTCCTTAGATGTATTCGACTTACCATGGATTTTCGCTCGAAAATAGAGCACAACGTGGTAAACATTTATTTTGTTGTTGTTGCATCTTTTATCAGATCCAAGTGTTTGTCGGTGATGCATTGTACAATGAGTGATTTGGCTCGCGAGTTACTTTTCTTGTCGACATTTTGGTCGTCCTCGTCCAACGTGCTCAACAATTGCTTTTCTTCTAATAGGCATCTTATTCTGAATTTCCAGTTATTGAAGTTTTCCGCAGACAATTGCGGCAAAACGTTTGTGGTGGCCATAACCTTTTAATGATAGACGACTTCTTACAATGGGTTTATTTAATTTCTTAATCAGAGACATATTAATCTTACACAGAGCTACATTTTCTACAGACACCAGAGTATATAATTATCATAGATAAGGGCGGGCTGCCAACTTGTCACAGACTATAAAATATTGCGATTTCTAACATCTAATTCCAGTGCAACCAAAAATTATAGTTAAGACCTTTTACTTTGCACTTCAATAGTTCCAGTTGTTCTAAAATAGATCTAATTTTTACAAAGTTAAAGTTCATATTGCTTTCATTACAAATAACGCGATTTGCCAATAGTACGTACACAAGCACATTGTTGATATCGACATGTTTCGACTTGACTACCAAGCATGATGTTTAGTTATAATAGGTATTATTATGAAGAAATTTAAACCTTAAAGACATGAATTTACACGCCATAAATAAAATAATCTGTTTTGTACAGATCGTAGAGAGCCTTTGACTGCAACACAGTAAACAGCTTTTTTTTTGTTTGATTCAAGCACAATGTCGGTAAGTAGTAGTTATAATATATTAAATTATTATTATCTTAATGTAGGCATTGTACGTATTTATATTCAAAACACTATTTATTTCTGTTTTCAGGACAGTGAGGATCTTTTTAATTTTATCCCAAACCAGCAGCTAAAAGAATCTGTTACATCACGATTCAATTTGAAGAGAAAAAATGATGCGGCAGGCCCTCCACAGAAACGTGAACGACAGCAAAACTACTCGTACATCAAAACCAGGGCGCCAAATACATCTTCAAGGACATTCGCAATCAAAATAAATTGAGATATATACGAGAGTGATAATTTACCAGAAAAACCTTGCGAGTGCAATGCAAATGTGTGCAATTTATAACTGAAAATGCGGTCACTAGTGATATATACTTAGATTTAGAAAATATTATAAGTAAAATTCGTGAATATGTATAGTTGTAATGATTTTATGTAGGTATATTTTTATATTATGTCTTAAGATTGCCAATAAAGTACGAACAATTGTTTTTTATGTAGCTTAATAAAAATCGCTTCTAATATTATACGTTTCCAGTATTCAAAAATAAGTACCATTTAAGGTACTTATTTTTAATACACATTGATGTTAGATTAGGTAAGTTATCTGTTATTTCTTAGAAGATTAAATTACTCTTTTAATTAATATATTATTATTTTAAATTCTGAGTGTTTTATTTCCCAACGCTTAATATTCCCCCAGCCTAATTCTGTAATAACTTATTACGAGTTCTTTAACAAAAAATCACTTAGAAATCCATTGCCATCTCTTTCCATCAATATTAAAATGAGCAGGATAGCTATATCTAACACAGTCTTTACGACTTGAGAGTTTAAAGAATAAGGCAACATTTCTGTATACATGACAAATAACTACCACAGACCTCATTTTATTGGTTTCTTATTAATAGATTGTATCATAAGGGAGCAAAATAATATTTTTACGGCGAGGGTGCTTTTTTGAATCCAGAGCGAAGTGAGGGATTCTAGAGTAGAATCCCGAGCGTAGCGAGGGATTCTTTAATAGAATCCTGAACGTAGCGAGGGATTCAAAGTACGTCGCCCGAGCCAAAAATATATTTTGCGCCCACTCAACACACAAAAATATATTTTGCGATACACTCTACTTTTCATCACCCACTATGAGAAAATAAAAGGCGCCTCATAATTTTAACCGACTTCAAAAAGGAGGAGGTTCTCAATTCGGCTGTTTTTTTTTATGTATTTACACCGATTACGCTGATATTAATGAGCCGATTGACGTGATTATTCTTTAGTTTGATGCGGAATAGTTGCCATTTCCTAGGTTTTTCCTAGGTTGCCAGGTCCTATAAAAATTTAACATGGTTTGGCCCAGTAGTTTACATTTTATGAACATTTTTACTTCAGTCGTGTGGTCTCATTTCAACATGTAAAATAAATGCATATCTAATATTTGGATAGGATATTACAACTAAAGATGGAAAAATAAAAAAAACTTTTTTGCAAAAAATAAAACCGACTTCACAAAACACAAAAACGTTAAAAATAACTTTAGCTTCAGAGGTCGGTGACAAAAAAAACTAAATGAATCAAACAAAGGTCACCGACTTCTGAAGATCTAAAGTTATTTTTCACTTTATTGTGTTTTTTATTCACTGTCACTTGAAGAACTCATTTTTCAAAACGAAACCATGAATTTCTAACAATTCATGAAAATTGACGAAAACGCGGTCTGTAGTTCGCGCGTTCGTTTTTAATTTGATTTCTTTTTTTTATTCAGTCAGCGCGGCGGCCGGCGGCGGCGCGGCGGCGCGACTGGGCCGTCGTACCAGCCAGTCTTTATTCAAATAATATTTGCGTCATTGATTATTTGCGTACGATTTCTTTCGGCGCTGAACACTAAGATGTTCCAAATTCAAAAAGTGCGCCGCAATTATCTTTGCGGCGCACTTTTTGAATTTGGAACACCTATAAAGAGGATTAAAAACTCATTACTGCCCGCTAAAAGTTTCTTATAGAAAACACCACCTTTGGGTGCACTTAAAGGCGAACCAAGTCGTCCTTTTCGAATAGATGGGATGAAAAATATGTTTGTACGTATTCCGCCAGAGTTAATGGACACCTCATTCATTTTACGATGTTCGTCTCAAGTCACCTCCAAAAACTCTATTATGGATAAAGTGCTGTGAAAACACTTTCCTTAACTAGAGTATTCGGAAGCATTCACATTGCGATTTCAGTACGAGAAATGAAAAAAATAAAGTCTACTTTAAGTGCTCAAGTGTTAGAGGTGAAATTCTAATAACAAATATTGTCTTAAATAAAATTTCGAAGTAATTATTGTTGGAAACTAACTTATGAATAAGGCTTTAGGACTTAGGTATATAAAATAAGCATCTGAGATATCATTCCCTACATCTTGACGTTGTTGTGCTGAAGTGCATTTCACTGAGCAGTGAGTTTAAATTTGTTTGTGGTTGTTTATAAGTGTTGAAGTTGAAACAAAGTATGTGAGTATTATATTTTACCTAATCACTTTTTTTCATCAATTTATACGACTGTAATAGTTATGTTTTACGACTGAAATAACTTAATTAAGTTTAGATAATATGTATATTCGTTTAATAATTCAAAACTATTGTAGGTTGGTACTTGTACTTGTACTGTATTTGTATTTATTTTACGAACTCAGTTTGCAAGAAAAACCGTCGGCGATGGAACTTTGACGCTCAAATTCACATTGTTAGATTCAATTCTTATTTGTAGATTCATATTAATATTTTTACAAACGTTTAATAATTATTGTTTCGTTGCTATATCATGCAATAAACATAACACCTGGGTTCGATTCCTAAGTTATTTAAAGTATTTTCTTTTCTGATACCGTAAAATTCCCTATTCGATGAGATTTCAAAACGGGGGCGTACAGTACACCTCTACCTAGCTCTTGAGGAAAACGGGTATTGTTGTTTCATGTTGCTACGAACGCTGTTAACAAAAGTATTTATTGCATTTTAATAATGTTTTCAGGACTCAGTCGATGAATAATCCTTTTTGGGTTGAAGAAGAGGACTCCGAGCCTTCAACGTCTCGAGCAATAAAAGCAAAACCAACGGCGGCTCATAAAAAAAATAAACCTGTGAAAAGAGTTAGTAAAGTGACTCAGAAGAAGAAGGCTTTGCTTTCTAAAAACCCTTTCGCTTCAGAATCGTCAGATAGCGACGGGCCATTAGCAGTAACAACACCAGTTCCAAAAATAAAACGGAATACCATCGTTTCAGATTCTGAGGTAAGATATTTTTATAAACATGTTAAATTTTCATTTCACTATAAAACATTCATAAACTATCAGTGTTTCACAGTTTTTCTCTATCAAAAATTATACTTATTTTGCAGACATAAGAGTTTAAATAGACTTTTCTAATAGATTATCTTTAATTATGGTAACGGTACATTAAACAATGTGGAAGTTTCGAAACTTGCCTATTTTTATTTTTTTATTTATATTTTTTTTTATTACTTGCCCTCGCGCTTTATAATTTTTAATTAAAACTAGATATCTTATGTATTTCAGGATGAATCATCTCGACCGCTGATCTGTGCTGCCGCTCTGAAAAGCTGCTTCACTCAACGAGTTGCTGATGGTTATACCTTCCAATCAGACCCGGGCAGGGTTGGAAAGTATTATTTTGAATTAAAAGTTTATAATACAAACGAAGTGGAAAAACTTGCCCCAAACGAGCGTTGTAAACAGATCTATTGCAACGTTAAAATTATCAACTGATATAGATAATGTTGTGTGGAAAGCTTTAACACACCTTGTAAATACTGGAAAGGCTGAATTTAAAGAAATTCAGCCAACAGACAACCTTCTTAAATGAAAATATTCTTTTTATTCAGTTTTATAACTTAACCAACTTTAATATAAATCTTAAACAGATTTATATTAAAGTCTTGTTTATTCATAAGTATAAATCTATTTAATCTCATTTTATGTATACAAACTGAAATATATTAGATACAGTCTTTATAAAGAAATGTGAAAATATTTTTTTTTGATTTATAATAATTATTTTACATGTACTTTTTCAGAGTTCTGAAATGAGAAATTAAAAACTGAGAAATTTGAAAATCCGAAATAAGAAATTCTGTTTACAAAAACTGAGATATTTTAGAAACCGAAATAAGAAATTCTGAAATAGGAAAAATAGTTTTTTAGATACTTAGTAATTAATTTTTTTTTTAATAATTATTTTACATGTACTTTTTCAGAGTTCTGAATACACGAAATTTGAAAACACGAAATTTGAATACACGAAATTTGAATACACGAAATTTGAAAACACGAAATAAGAAATTCTGAAATTAAAAACTGAGAAGTATAACAACCTGAAATAAAAAATTTAGAAATTGCATCTTGAAAAAATTCAAAAACCCGAAATATATCAAAATTCTGATATCAAAAACTGAGATATTTTAGAACCCGAAATCAGAAATTCTGAAATAGAAAAAAATAGTTTTTTAGACAGTAATTAAATTGATTTAAAATAATTATTTTACATGTACTTTTTCAGAGTTCTGAAATGAGAAATTAAAAACTGAGAAATGTAAAAACACGAAATAAGAAATTAAAAACTGAGAAGTTTAAAAACCTGAAATAAGAATTTTTGATATTGGAACTTTAAAAAAAAATAAAAACCCGAAATAAGAAATTCTGAAATAGAAAAAAAATAGTTGTTCTACAAGATAAGTTTAATAAACATGTTTTTTTGTGAAGACTAATATTTATGTTTCAAAATTATCAGCATATAGTAGTACAAATATTCATAAATCTAATCGATTGCTCTGCTCGGAATTCGAAAATATTCAAATTATTGCTACAGCGTTTAAAAATAGAATCATAAGTTACAAAGTGAATCCAATTAAATCTAGTGAAGTAACAATAACTCCAGAAACGTTTTTAAATCAAATTTCAAAATTTGTATGTGATACTATCAATCTTATGATTAAAAAACGTAAAGCAATTAAAGTCAATTTTGAATTATTTGTGTCATATATTTTGCCAAAAAATAGTGAAAGCTCTATGAAATCTTTCAATACCAAATATATGATAGCAGTTCCGAATACAAATATATACAATATGTATTTTAAATGCTCTGAAAAATTTATATCTAAATGTTTAGAGTTTGAACCTGCGAATCTGGTTGGACTATTGATTGTATAAACCATTTATTTCCAAATAGTTTATACAATCAATAACATAAACAAGTACAATCCTTTAAGAGCTGGAACATACTTAGAATTGCCTAAGGTTATAAAAAACACAAAGTCATGTTCGAATATACGCATTAATGACAATCATTGTTTTCTGTGGTGTATTATTACCCGTATGTTCCCAAAAAGAATAAATGCAAATAGAATGCAATCGTACCCACACTATACGTTGCTTTTAAACATAAATGATATATGCCTTTTCCACCAAGTTTTGATGATATTAAAAACTTTGAGAGTGTAAATGTTAAATAGTCTTGAAGCTAATAATCATGTAACGGTTCCTCTATATTTGACACGCGAACGAAAGCTACACATGTCAATTTGTTGTACATAACGAAAGACGATAAAGCCCATTTTTGTTTAATAAAAACTTTAGTCGCGTTGTGCCTACACAATTAACCAAACATAAATCTAAAGTATTTTTGTGTGATGAGTGTTTTTTGTATTATGATAATGAAGATAAATTATTAAATCACAATTGTAGTAGAATGAAAACAGTTTTGCCTGATGAACATAGCAAATTAAAATTTTCAAACTTTGAAAAGACCCAAAGAATTCCAATTGTAATATACGGAGATTTTGAAAGTTTGCTTTGCAATTACTCAGACAAACATAAATCGCTTTTTACTGAATCTGTACAGTCACATCAAGCATCATCGTATGCTTATTATATTTGTTGCAAATCTAAACCTGAATTAAATGATTTTATTAGTTATAGAGGGCCAAACTGTGAACAAAAATTTGTTGAAACCATTACAAATGACCTAAAAAGGCTGTATAAAATATTACAAATTAAACAGCCAATGTTACCTCTTACTTCTGATGAGTTAAAATCATTCAAAACAGTTCAATTATGCCACATATGTAAAACCAAGTTTGCACAATGTACGTCCACCCTTAACAAACGTCACGTAAGGCCGCAATACTGTCAAGGGTGTGACGGTACATGAAAATATATGATAAGTTAAAGGAACCTACGAAGACCTACAAGCCTAACAGTCCCTACGACCCTAAGCCCTATAAGCCCTACAGCCCTAACCTACCATATACCTAGTGTGTGATAAATAAATATATAAATAAGTTCAGGATGTCTGCACCATGCGACCTAAGGTTACAGACGGATAGTAGACAGGAATACCAGGTTCGGGAAGGGTACACTCACTGCCAGTCCCGCAGACTCACGAGACTGATCAGAGATGGCTAAAGGTGTCTTGGCCACAGTGAGGGGTAATGAGACAAGAATATAAAATTCAAATCTGATTTATTTACAAAATGTTCTGCTTATATACTACTTATTTCTTAACACACACTATTATACAAAGTCTATGTGTCCTATGCGTGTAAGATGCAACCAAATTATTCTTTTAACTGGGCCGCGCGTCAGCCAGGCCGAGTGCTGAGTCAATGTCCAAAGGTAACATTGAACATTCTGGCGACTCTCAGGAACGGGACTCCAGTTGGTACAGCTCGATGGTCTCATAAGGTCTGGCCTGGCCTTGTTCAGCTTCGATTTGTTGTGACTGGGTGGGCCCGCTGTGTGGTATGCCGTACCGCTGTTGTGTTGGTTGCGTGTGTGGTGTGCAGATCGTTGGTTGCTGCACAGGTGGCGCAGTTTTCTTTCTTGCTGCAATGGTGGCTCGAAGTTTATTCAATACCTGTGGACCGAAATAAATTAGAACACATGCTAAACTTATAATAACAAGTGAAGTACTGATGCTAGTGATGTATGTATGAGACTCTAATTGTTTCCAAATCATGTTATCTAGCTGAGTTTGTAAATTTATTTCGGATGTGGCTAAATGGTCGAAAACTCCTTTTGACTTGTCTAAAACTAATTCTTCTTTGGATATATCTTTTATATTTGATGGTAGGATCTGCGTATTAAGGGAGAAGTTCGTTGTTTTAAAATAAGAAGCTAGTACTGTTATAGTTAATTCATCAACGGTACAAGTATCGGCGCCACATAAAGTGCGAAGGTAGTCTCTAATTTCATCGGCTGTAGACTCCATGTTCCATAGGTGTAAGTACTTACGGGCTTCTACGGCCCTTAGTGATGTTACACTAGGGCCAGCAGCTCCTTGAATTGACACTGGGCGACGATTTTTAGATTTCTTTGTTACTCGCGTCCATTCCTGGGAGTCTAATGCTTGTGAATTAGAAGAGGCAGTCTGCGCCACCATTTCAGCTGGCGCAGAATCGGTATTGGGCTCACTTGACAAGGAGAGACACTGCACAAGGGGGGGCTGGTTCAGCTTGTTCAGAGAGAGGCTCAGTTGAGATGTCCTGCTCGGTACTGGGTGCAGATGCTAGTGGCTTACTGTTAAAGTTTTGTTCCAGACGATGTAGTCTAGTGATCAGTTCCGTGATAGTGTGCTGCATAAAAGAGTTTTGAGTCTTCAGGTTCTCTATAGTTAATTTAACTTCTACGTGCTCAGTGACAATATCCCCAATTTGAGTTTTTACAGCATTTATAGACTCTTTTGCGTTGTTGAGTTCCTGTTTTACTGATCGAAGTTCCTCAGTCATTAATACGCTTATGCTATCATTGATTTTTAAAAGCATACTGCTGAGCTGATCTTGCAGTACGGCTTGTACAACATTACGGATGTCATTGGTTGTCAAGGTATTACAGGAATTTGGGGGCGAGTGCAGTGCTTGTCTCTTAGCGCCTCTCACGGCAACGTTAGCATTGAACCGTAGGCTTATTATCATCTCTGGGCACTTTAGGATTTTTGCTAGAGCAGGTCGGGCAATTCCAAGCATTGGAGGCGAGGAGCTCTTCGTCGTAATTTGTTAAGCAGGCAAGGTGAAATGCTTTTTCACAAATCGTGCAATTACGATAATTTCCTTCATCCAATCCACCATCGCAGCATCCCCAAATCATTAATTTGTCCGCCAATGTAGACATTATTAACCGGGGTATGCAGTAATAAATACGTGTAATCACGGTAATAATCACCCAAAGTGTAGACTAGCGAAAAAGTAGGCGAGCGTTAACTCGCGGTCAGCCAGTTGTGTATCAACAATACGCTAAGTGACACGGAACGACACAAAACGCGACTCTTTCCAATTAGTTAACACTGTTTTTTCCTTGAGTTCGTTATTTGAAATTTGTTGGTAAAAATGGTTATAACTTGAGAACCACTTGTTATTTTTAAGTTCGGTTTTCACTATTATAGAGTACACTTGTAGTGGAACGTCACAGTATATTTTACTAAGAGGTTTATTCCGGTTTTGCACGTATCTCGAATTTAAAACACGGAGCTCGTTTCGACACAGCTCAATCGAACGAACGTTATGTTAAACTGAACTTACTTAAAACTTCAAATAATAATAATGTAAATAATTTAGGAGATAAAGATTGCCTTAATTTGATAAGCTTGTACAAAAAATATGAAGATTGCCATGATTTGTATAGTTGTATTTATCATGATTCAATATGTGCTTTTTTATGTTTAAATGGGCCCGCGTGGTGGATTACAGCCCATTCCCTCTCATAGAGAGGAGGCCTGTGTCCCAGCAGTGGGAAGATTAGTAGGCTGATGATGATGATGATGATTATGTTTAAATAGATGGTGTATAGATAATAAAATTTTGATGTAAATATTTTCATTTAAATGACTGGTCAGAAAAATATTGAACAGTAGTTCATCAAACCATCAAAAATATTCAACCTGTGTTGTAAATCGGAGCACGGGTATATTATGATAATTATCTCCATTTTACAATTTGACGAAACCAGAAAGAAAACAGAAAAAAGTCAGTGTCGAGCAAACCCCCATCATGGTAGCATTAATTGGGGAGTACTGGATCACGCGCTCGAGCGAAGCAAGAGCAAGTGAGCCAGAACCCCCAATTTATACCTACTCCCATTCCCTCAGAGGAGGCCTGCGTCCCAGCAGTGGGAATATTAATAGACTGATGATGATGATGATGATCTTATCGTTTCATTTTAGTTTATTTATTTAATTATAAAAAAAACAAATCACAGATTATTCAGTTAGGTGCTTTTTCAGCTATCAAGCATTGAAGGGGTCCATTGCTTAATAGCTGAAAAAACATCTAAATTAAAAAAGCAATTGTTTTGAATTTGCCTAAAGGATTTGAAATATATGTATTATTACAGAAATAAGTGTCATTGCATTGTATTTCCAGAATGATTTGTTATGACGATGGTAATACCGAAATGCACGCAAGTTCTGAACAACCTATGACAATACATAATCTAACTTATTTATGGTATATACATAGAAGATTATGATAATAAAAAAAAACAGTAATTTTAAACAAACCATACTTCACAGTCGTATTAAAAAAATATAATATAAAAAAAAATCTTAATGTAAGTAATTAATCTGTGATGTGGTTTTGTCAGAAATATGTAAGTTAGCAATCTGTGATTTATGTGATTTTTTAAGAAATAAACATTTTTTTGTATGTTATCATTTTAATTTAATTTATAATCCTTGAAAAATAATTTCTAATGTAATAGATGGAAGTTTTCTGTAAGCAATAAGTCATGGTCACCCTAACCAAACATTCAAAACGTTTTGTAGGTTATAAGCGATACCGTACTACAGCTTCTGAAATATAAACCTAGGATTTTTTTGTGTATTTTTAGAGTATTGACAAATTCAAATCTAGGTTTTACAAAAAACTTCAGACCTCTGCGATGCTTCTTCAGCGAGATATCAGCGATAACTTATTTTTCACCGATTCAATGGCGCAGCCATGGGGTTGTAGTCTTACAGCTCCTAAAATATGATCCTAGGACTTTTTGAAGTATTTTTACCAGTTTTGACAAATTCAAATCTGTGTTTTACAAAAAACTTCAGACCTCTGCGATGCTTTTCCAGCGAGATATCGGCAATAACGTGTTATTCACCATTTCGATGGCGCAGCCATGAGGTTTTAGTCTTACAGCTCCTAAAATATAAACTAGGATTTTTTTGTAATTTTTTACAAATTCAATCTGTTATTTACCTAAATTTCAGGTAAAAGTAAAGTAAAAAAAAAAAAGTAAAAAGTTTTTATTTTGGAACATAGACAGTTGGCACAATTACAGTGGAAACGGTGATAGCTACAAAAGTTTATAACTGTGTCGCAACTATCAACGCCCATATAAACAAGAAAACAATTTGTTCCAGACTTAAACTATAAGTACAATATAAGCAACATTGGGATAATCTTCGTAAAAAAAAGGGGGGTGGGGTGGAAGTGTGTGTGTGAGTGTGAGTGGGTGTGCATGAGGGGGAGTGTGCGAGTGGCTGTGTGTGGTTATGTGGAGTGTGGGGTGTATAAGTGTGTGGGTGAGTTTGTGTGTGTGTGTAAGTGTTTTTGCTAGTTAAGTTTCCACAATCTTTTCAGTTGCGTCATATGACAATGATTTCAACCATTCAGTCAACTTCCTTCTCAAGAGACTACGGGGTAAATGATAAATATGTAGGGTCTTATTTATGATGTTATAGAGCCTGGGGCTGATAAACCTGAAATGTCTTCTCGCTACTGCTGTTCCACAGTGTAAATATTTGCAAACTCTGTCAGCAAGGCGTTTTGCAGTACTATAAGTTGGTTCATAGTGGATCTGTTTGTGTTTTCTAAGTACAGTCTGCAGTACGAAGAGCTGCCTAACTGTGAGGACCTTGCATAATGAATAGAGGTCAGATGTCGGAAAGCGGATTGGTTTCTTTGATAGGACCTTTAGTACGGCCCTCTGCGCCCTTTCTAGACGTAGCATGGTAGTTTTGTGAGCTCCCCCCCACGCGGTCACGCAATACCCAAGGACTGATTGAGCGAGGGCAAGGTAGACAGTTATCAAGCATTTGAAGTCAGCAACTCCCCTAAGTTTTTTAAATATGTAAATCAATCTTCGCACTCGTTTCACTGTAGTAATGTAATAGATGTAATGTAATAGATGGAAGTTTTCTGTAAGCAATAAGTCATGGTCACCCTAACCAAACATTCAAAACGTTTTGTAGGTTATAAGCGATACCGTACTACAGCTTCTGAAATATAAACCTAGGATTTTTTTGTGTATTTTTAGAGTATTGACAAATTCAAATCTAGGTTTTACAAAAAACGTCAGACCTCTGCGATGCTTCTTCAGCGAGATATCAGCGATAACGTATTTTTCACCGATTCAATGGCGCAGCCATGGGGTTGTAGTCTCTTACAGCTCCTAAAATATGATCCTAGGACTTTTTGAAGTATTTTTACCAGTTTTGACAAATTCAAATCTGTGTTTTACAAAAAACTTCAGACCTCTGCGATGCTTTTCCAGCGAGATATCGGCAATAACGTGTTATTCACCATTTCGATGGCGCAGCCATGAGGTTTTAGTCTTACAGCTCCTAAAATATAAACTAGGATTTTTTTGTAATTTTTTACAAATTCAATCTGTTATTTACCTAAATTTCAGGTGTCCGCAACGCTTAGTTTTAAAGATCTCCGTGGCCTGGCGTGTTCTCCGCGTTTCGATGGCGCGGCCACGTTCAAACCCTTATAACTTTTTAACCATAAATTTCGACAAATTTATGGTTTTGGGAATCAACTTTTACAAACTTTTACAAAAAATTGGCAGATTTAAAAAAAAAAAAAACGCCGTTGCCGCGCGGTCGAAACGGACACATAATATAAAGGGTGTAAAACACCTCTTAACGAAGCCGAAAGGCGCTTGTTCTCCTTGTCATTGCGATCATTTTTTTTGTTCTACACCATATCTGGGAACCTTCTAGTTACGGAGATATTGGGGGGTCAAAGTTCCAACTTTATTGACAAGTTTTTTTTTTGTCCTCCTGTCTTTTGGTGGTCCGTCCTTTAATACAATGTTTTATTGAAAGATATTGACTTCTCTACGACCACCGTACCTACTATTCAATCCACCCATCACCACAATGTTTTCAGTGTGTTACATTGTGTCGAAATTTCGGACTTCGCTTGTTTATTATTGATTCCTTTCTTTTATACACTCTGACATTGAATTTTTTTGACATATAGGTATTTTATTATTTTACTTTTATTTTTTTATTATTTTATGTGACATTTACTGATTTGACATGAATACTTATTTTATTAAGTAAGTACCTACTTATTTAACTTTTTTTTTTATTATCATTGCGACACTTAATGATTTTTGTGATTTTTTTTTTACTTACATTCATTTGGAAAGAACTTGTTATTCATTTTATTTAATTATTGTGAATGTGGGGACCATGTGGGTCACATTTTTATTTTTTGTTTGTTTTTTTTCCCACAACTGTCTGGCAGTTTGAGTACTATAAGCGACCTACCCAAATGTCCTTTCTTTGGTATTGTTCGTCGTTTCGTTGAGCTCCTTGAGTTATAAGTCGAGCTACACGTTAACTGACAAATGCTTGCACTGACTGGACAGGTCCACTCAAATCTGTATGGTTCTTTCTTCAAAAGACCATCTCAGGCACTAATCTGCATAGTCCTCATGTGAATTGAGCAAGATTATGTCTGGACTTTAAAAGAGACTACGACCTCTGAGTTTGTTTCGGCTGTTTCTTGTGTGCATCTGGATTGAGGGCCCATTTTTAAGACTTATAGGGAATTTACTTAAAAATTGTAAAAACTTTAAGCAATAGGCCATGAATTTCTTAAACGTGAATTAACATAGTTATGATCAAATAACTAGGGCCCTCAATCCAACGCTTGCGTAAAGTAGCATAGTCTAAACCTCAAAAAGTACTATAACTGGGTTAATCATTTTTATTTAAGAATTTAGTTAAGAATTTCTTAAATATTTTAAGAAATTCCCAAATCTGTAGAATATCACGTTAAAAATTTATGGCGGTTTATCTAGGGCCCTCAATTCATATATGAATTGAGGGCCCTAGACATATATGTCTGGATTGAGGAATCTGCAAAAAATGAATTTAACTGAAGAAATACATTAATATAACTTTCATAAATGTTTGTTAGAAACCTCTGTGAATTAGTTAAAAAGAAATAATGATACAAAAGTTAATAATTGTTAAAAAGTAAATGAGAGTTGAATTTTACTAAAACGTCTGAACTGAGAGCCCACTATTTTCGGCTTTATTGACCAGGCTCAACCTCATAGATTAACGCAAATTAGAACAAGTTTTTTTACTATTTTTTAACTAAAATGGAACATATCGTTCGTTCCTCAAAATGCCATACTTCAAGAGAAAATTGATTTTTATGTTTTTCGTAGGAGAAAATTTTGTAGGGTGGATATGATTTTGTTAATTTTTTGGACTGATCAGTTTGTTTATTTGTTGCTTGAACTGTCGGAAACGATTATTGTGTTTTGTGTGATGCAATCAATCATTTAATACGATTAGGTTCAACATGCAATGAATTTCACACGCGTGCATTTTTAGGGTTCCGTACCTCAAAATGTTAAAAAAACCGGCCAAGTGCGAGTCGGACTCGCGCACGAAGGGTTCCGTACCATTATCTATACATTAGACAAAACGGCAAAAAAATCACGTTTGTTGTATGGGACCCCCCCTTAAATATTAATTTTATTCTGTTTTTAGTATTTGCTGTTATAGCGGCAACAGAAATACATCATCTGTGAAAATTACAACTGTCTAGCTGTCACGATTCATGAGATACAGCCTGGTGACAGACAGACGGACAGACAGCGAAGTCTTAGTAATAGGATTCCGTTTTTACCCTTTGGGTACGGAACCCTAAAAAGGAACCCGATCACTCTATTGTCCGTCTGTCCGTCCGTCTGTCACCACGGGTTTTGTCAGAAACGGGTGGACCTAGCAAGTTGAAATTTATACGAGATACTCAGATCTATAGTCCGGAGTGAACATGATAAAAATATATGGGCAGATTTATATTTTCGCGAAAACTTAAGAACCAAAATATACCTTAATTTTCAACTTTTTTTAATTTTCGCAATTTTTCCGCTTTTTTGCTGTAAGACCTTGCTTTTAACCAAAATTAACAATAAAATTCTAGGTCAACCGCAAGTACCCTATAGGTTTTGGGTCGAAAACCTATATGGTAGTTCCCGTTGACCTAGAATCACCAAATTTTGGCGAGAAGCAATGTAAAGCCGGAAAAAATCTGAAAACCGTAAATATAAACTTATATTGTCACTTACGGGATATCTTCCGTGATAATAAATTGTTTTGAGCTCCCGATATTTCGACGCTGTTGCAAGCGCCATGATCGCGGGTTGACTGGAGAATGCGGGTGGATGGAAAATAAATTGTTAAGAGCAGACAAATCTGTCTACCCTCTTTCTTTGTCTTTTGCTAAGCGCACTATTGGAACTCGCCACTAAGTCACGACAAAACACACTCACAGTATCACCAGGTTTTGTGGAGTCCTTATCATGATGCCGGCTGCTACTTTTGAGCATACTCAAAACTGGGTTCCACGTACTCGACAATTTGAAGCCATCCTCTCGATTGAAATTTTTATGTTTTCTTGTCAGCCTAGGTAAGTAATGTTTATCCTTAGACAAAATCCGTGGCTTATGAAATTCGATCCAGTGATTGGTCCCTGACTGCAGTAGATGCTCAGCTATGGCAGATTTTTGCTTATCCTTATTTTTCACAGCTTTTATGTGTTCCTTGATGCGGCATGAGATGGTTCGCTTCGTTTGACCGATGTATGAACTGCCGCAACTGCAATCAATCTTATACACCCCAGGATGTTCAAACGGGATCTTATCCTTCGGGGAACGCAGACTTTGCGCAATTTTCTCATGAGGAGTAAACACGGTCTTTATCGAGTATTTACTCAGTAAACGACCTATCTTGTCCGTTACTCCTCTTAGATATGGCAAGAAAGTTGGCTGACGCTCCACTGTAGATCTGGCGGCTCGCATCTTATTTGGTCTTACTGCTCCAGTATTGGTTTTGTAACCATTCCTATGTAAAACCTTTTGCACGTAGGATAGTTCCCCCGTAAGGTGTTCGGAATCACACAGATCGAAAGCGCGATTGGTCAGTTAAGTGACTACGGACTTGAGGTGACGAGGGTGATGATGTGAAGTGGCGTGCAAGTAGCGGTCCGTGTGAGTCGGCTTCCTGTACACTGAGTGACCAAGGGTCCCATCACTCCTTACAACGACTTTGACGTCAAGAAATGCCAACGTCCGACTTTTCTCTACTTCCGCTGTGAAGCGCATGGCCGTGTGGAAATTGTTCAGATGGTTCAAACATCTAGAAAGAAAAAGAAAGAAAGAAAGAAAACGTATTTATTTATCTCTCGACTTCTGGTATTCCACCTCTGAGGATGCAGAATACATCATCCACATACCGCTTCCAAACCTTGATAGGAACAGGGCATGTCGAAATAGCCAGGTCTTCAAGATGTTCCATCCACAAGTTAGCAACCACAGGTGCCACTGGACTACCCATGGCTACACCATCAATTTGTTGATAAAACTGGCCTTTGTATAGGAAGAAATTGGTGGACAAGCAGTGCTCCAGCAATGTAGCATAATCCATCGGGATATCGTTTTCTGGAAGCTTTCTTTTTATGACATCTATACATTCCAGTACCGGAACATTGGTGAAAAGGGATTCGACATCAAAACTGACCATAATCTCATCCTCTTCAACCCTGGTCTGTTTCAACAAACTCACAAAATGACGGGAGTCCTTGACGAACGATGTAGTGTGGCCCACCATTTTCTGTAGCGTGTCTGACACGTGTCTCGCTAACCAACTAGAAGGGGAATCAATCTGACTCACTATTGGGCGCAATGGGACATCCTTCTTACCCGCATTCTCCAGTCAACCCGCGATCATGGCGCTTGTAACAGCGTCGAAATATCGGGAGCTCAAAACAATTTATTATCACGGAAGATATCCCGTAAGTGACAACATAAGTTTAGTTTTAAACCGTGAAAGCTTAAAACAGTGAACCGTAAATATGTAGTTTAATAATAAAAAAAAGCTATTTTACTATTACAAACTTATTACTTGCTGCTAGTGCAATAGCCGTTTCATGGGATCGAACAGCAAAGTTAAGTTTGTCCTTTAAAAAGTTTGTACGGAACTCTCGGTACGCGAGTCGGACTCGCTCTTGGCCGGTTTTTTTTTTCATTTACCAACTCGTGTGCGGGAATAAAAATTTCCACAGATAAAATGCCTATAGTAGGAAGTAAATGTTTTTTTTTTAATTTTGGCAAAGCATTATGCATCTTTATGGCGTAAATATTTTTTGAACATTCAAATTGTGTTTTTAGAATATCATAGATAAACATGATAATGTAGAACTTATATTTACTTTATTATTTAATTATAGCATTAATAACTAACTCGTTTACTCGCTTCTTTGGACTTAACTATTCCTGATTTAATCCGTTTATTTGAATAAATAGTTGTTACAAAAAGATTTCAGACTATTGTTTTAGGTTACATTCAATGATATTCTAGTAAACAGATATGTTGTGATCGCGCAATCGTGAAGACTCGAAAACGGCCCAAATGGGTCGTATTGCCTTTAGTCTGCAACACGCATGGCGACGAGCGATACGCTGCTACGAATTTAGATAAACATTGCAAAATTACATCGTGCGTGTTCAGAAAGTGTACCAATTATTAATATTTTTCATTTATTTCCCTAATATTCTGATAATTGGAGGATAAAAAAAGAAAGAGATGGGAAATACATTTTTGTCGTGGGTACGACAAGGACGCGTGCACTCCACACATAGAACCACGCTATCCGTCTCTTTTTAGGGTTCCGTAGCCAAATGGAAAAAAACGGAACCCTTATGTATTCGTCATGTCTGTTTGTCTGTCCGTCCGTATGTCACCGCCACTTTTTTCCGAAACTATAAGAACTATGCAGTTGAAACTTGGTAAGTAGATGTATTCTATGAACCGCATTAAGATTTTCACACAAAAATAGAAAAAATAAAATTGGGTTTCCCTATACTTTGAACTGAAACTCAACAATTTTTTTTTCATCAAACCCATGCGTGTGGGTTATCTATGGATAGGTCTTCAAAAATGATATTGAGGTTTCTTTCTAAACTGAATAGTTTGCGCGAGAGACACTTCCAAAGTGGTAAAATGTGCCCCCCCCCCCTCTGTAACTTCTAAAATAAGAGAATGAACAAAACTAAAAAAAATATAATGATGTACATTACCATATAACACTTCCACTGAAAATTGGTTTTAACGACATCTAGTAAGTAATTTTTTTTTAATTCGTCATAAATTGTAAACCGCAATTATTATTAAAACATCGATCAAAGTTACAACGAACTACCAGAACTTTTATACATATCATGTTACTTGTTGCTACGGAACCCTTCATGGGCAAGTCCGACTCGCACTTGGCAGCTTTTTTTTTCGTATTGTTTATAACGAGCTATCCCTTTTGTATCATTTTAACTTGTAGTGAAATATAGCATGAATGAAAAGTGTGTGTGTGCTGCCGCTGCTGCGCAGAACACTTCTTTCGGTGGTTTTGTAGGTGAATAACATCTGTTTATTAGAATATCATTGGTTACATTTAAGTGATGTAAATAGTTTTAGTTGGTTTACCAATCGTGATTTATTTGTAGACAAAAAGTAACAAAATCATATCCACCCTACAAAATTTCCTACTACGAAAAACATAAAATCAATTTTCTCTAAAAGTATGGCATTTTGAGGAACGAACGATATGTTGCCATTTAGTTAAAAAATAGTAAAAAACTTGTTATAATTTGCGTCAATATATGAGGTTAAGCCTAGTCAATAAAGCCGAAAATATTGGGCTCTCAGTTCAGACGTTTTAGTAAAATTCAACTCTCATATACTTTTTAACAATTAACTTTTATATCATTATTTATTTTTAACTAATTCACAGAGGTATCAAACTAACATTTATTATAGTCATATTTATGTATTTCTTCAGATAAATTCATGTTTTGCAGATTCCTCAATCCAGACATGTATGAATTGAGGGCCCTCGATAAACCGCCGTAAATGTGTAATGTGATATTCTACAGATTTGGGAATTTCTCAAAATATTTAAGATATTCTGAACTAAATTCTTAAATAATAATGAATAACTCGGAGATAGTACTTTTTGAGATTTACACTATGCCACTTTACGCAAGCGTCTGGATTGAGGGCCCTAGTTATTTGATCATAACTATTTTAATTCACGTTTAAGAAATTCATGGCCTATTGCTTAAAGTTTTTACAATTTTTAAGTAAATTCCCTATAAGTCTTATTTCGTTTCTCAAAGATTTAAAAAATGGGCCCTCAATCCAGATGCACACCTGTTTCTTCTCAGAGTAGTCAGGTACGAAACACCGGCGCCATCTAGTTTTAAAAAATGACGTGTAAAAGTGTTTGTAAAAACCTACTTGCAAAATAAACATCATTTATCATTGAGTTCTACCACAAAACATGATTAGATGATTACCTATTCACCCCAAAAAAAGTCGTTTCTCAGCAATGTTTGCGTAAAGTTACTTAGTTTGATGTACAGAATGCTTGGTTGACGGCTTCGTGATGAGGTCTTTTACACCCTGTATTTGAATGTCTTTTGTGTTTTACCTATTTATCTTTACTTTGAATCTTCTCGCATTTTACCTACATGTTTTGCTGAAACATATAAATGTACTTTACTAGCTCCGAGGCCTGGTAGATCTACATGCAGTACATAATAACGGGGCCCTTAGCCTTTGCCTTTTATATATCTATGGGCCAAAGTTGCCTGAAATCAATGAATGTTGTTGTTGTAAGGTGGAAGGTGGTGTGAACAAAAACACAGTTTTCTTAAAGAAATCATTTTATTTCCATTACAATTGGACATCTGTTATGTATCTTTGGATTCTATTACTTAACATAGAAGGGAATTAAGTCTGACAACCAGTGGGAGCAGGGATACATACTGCACAAGCTGATGAAGTAAGTAGTCGTTGCGACCAATGACCGAAGGACGAATCTCCCACTCGCCGCGCTCGCCGGCACTGCCCGGCCGTGGCACGCATGTTCCGGTGCATGACGGACATGACCGATATTAACAATATATATGCAGCTCTGAACGCAGTTCATCGTACGCTTCGCCATCGAGATTACTACTGTGTGCGGTCGACAATTCGGTGTCAACGGGCCCCAGTATATTACACAAAGACATGAATACGGGTATGAATCCGATGCAAGCTTCTCTCCTATCGGCTCTCGCTACATGAGAACATTTTACATCGTGCGTTAAATATATGCAACCAAGTTAGCGTTTAGCTTGTATTTAAGCACCGTCACTCGTAGTCTATTCTAATAATAAATGACCACCTCACAAAAAGTATCACGTAGCGAGATCGGTATTCTGCACTCATGGAAAATAGCCCTTACGAGTTGCGGTAGTTAAATGGTGTTCGACTCTGAAACTGTCCACACCATGGAATTTTGAATTCCAAACAAACAGCTACATTAAGAGTGCGGTCAGAGTAAAAAAGCGCGGTGCGGCCCGCCATGTGCCATGATAGGCACTAAAGTGATGTATGACAATGTCGCCCGGGGTGCGGCCCGCTCGAAGCTGCGTCAGTCTATACGGTCAATATAAGAATAAATTCGCACGCGGTACTCGGAGCGCCCTCAAGCTACTACAAGAGCATGCGCGCGACCGTATATCAAGGTAGTTAAGGTTTATATTAAATTGTTGCCTTCAAATGCGCTTCGCTGCGCCTTCAGCGGTGTGCGCTGGGCATAACTCGGATGTACGTCAGAACTGCGGGTGTACTGCTAACCAATATAATGATGTAGCTAAGTGCACTGTATTTGTTTATTTAATACTGAGAGTGAGATTTATTGATTAGCAGTACACCAGCGGTTCTGACATCAGGATAGCGGGTGTACCTAATTTTTGAAATATCATTGTACGTGTGTAGGTACACAGATTTTCAGGAGATGTACGTAAACGTACACAGAATGTATCAAATAACTGCAATAAATTTAGGCGAATCTGAAAACTACACCCGCGATTCTGACGTACATAAACTCGGAACAGCCTAGCTGAACAGAAGAAGTCTGCCCTAAGTGCCCGCGCTCTACGAAATCTCAAAATGATTGATCTTATACAGCAAAATATCTCTATCAAATGATGTACAAACAAATATTGCCATTGCCAGTGCAAATGACGAACCAATATAATCGCCAAAGAGCGCACCACTTATTTGTTTTTGGCACAAATTGAGAACTTATAAATCGGGTGCGAACATGAGCAGCAAAGCATTTTATTAGAACTATAATTTGTGTTATGTTACAAAAACATACCTATTAATATTTTAACTTTCTTTTAAAACGTATACTAGACATACACCTTGTAAACAAGCGTATTACAAATAAGAAGATTATTCAAGAGATGCTTGGGACTGCTGGTCCTGTTCCATACCAATGTTGTACCAACATTAATCAGGAAACTACACCACTACGGAATCCGTAACGCCTCCCTGGCTCTTCTTATTTCATATTTGAGTGACAGGATTCAGAGAGTTGATGTTAAAGGGAAAAGATCTCCCGGATCCGTAGTAAGAATGGGGGTACCCCAGGGCTCAATTCTTGGTCCATTTTTGTTTCTTATTTATATAAATGACTTGCCTTACCTCATAAAGGATAATCATGACATAGTATTGTTTGCAGACGACACTTCTCTTTTATTTAAACTCAAACGTCAGCAGTTAGTTGCGGATGATGTTAATAGCGCCCTGGCGAAAGTCGTTAATTGGTTTAATGTTAATAATCTACTCCTAAATGAGAAAAAAACTAAGTGTATTAAGTTTACGATACCCCATGTAAGACAAGTGGAAACTACTGTACTAATTAAGGATGAAGAGCTAAAAGCGGAAGATAGCACAGTCTTCTTAGGCATAACTTTGGATGCCAAGCTTCAGTGGGGCCCGCATATAGACAAACTGTCGATGAAACTTAGCTCTGCAGCATTCGCCGTTAGAAGAATTCGTGATTTAACTGACTTAGAGACAGCCCGTTTAGTTTACTTTAGTTATTTCCATAGCGTGATGTCGTACGGTATTCTCTTGTGGGGCAATGCCGCCGATATTCAGACAATATTTGTTTTGCAAAAAAGGGCAATTCGTTCAATTTATAAATTAAGTCCCAGATACTCCCTCAGAGAAAAATTTAAAGAGACTAATATTCTTACTGTGCCCTCTCAGTTTATTTATGAAAACCTTTTGTACGCCCACAAAAATATTAATTTATTTAAAAAATACAGTGATATCCACAACATAAACACAAGGAACAAACACAAATTTGTTGTTCCTGCAACGAGGCTCAAAAAAATAGGAGGTACGTTCAGATGCCAATGTATACGCTTTTACAATAAACTTCCGAGCCAAATTCAAGCACTAAGCCTAAATAAATTCAAATCGTTTATAAAACGGAAGCTGTGCCTGAAAGCCTACTATCATGTTAATCACTATCTTGAAGATAAAAAAGCTTGGGATTAAGCTGCTCCAATGAAATTTGCTCTGTGAATGTCGAAATTTCGGACTTCGCTTGTTTATTATTGATTCCTTTCTTTTATACACTCTGACATTGAATTTTTTTTTGACATGTATTTTATTATTTTACTTTTACTTTTATTTTTTTTATTTTTTATTGTTTTATGTGACATTTACTGATTTGACATGAATACTTATTTTTTTAAGTATTTTACTTTTTTATTTTATTATCATTGCGACATTTAATGATTTTTGTGTTTTTTTTTTTTACTTACATTCATTTGAAAAGAATTTGTTATTAATTTTATTTGATTATTGTGAATGTGGGGACCATGTGGGTCACATTTTTATTTTTTGTTTGTTTTTTTCCCACAACTGTCTGGCAGTTTGAGTACTATAAGCGACCTTCCCAAATGTCCTTTCTTTGGTATTGTTCGTCGTTTCGTTGAGCTCCTTGAGTTATAAGTCGAGCTACACGTTAACTGACAAATGCTTGCACTGACTGGACAGGTCCACTCAAATCTGTATGGTTCTTTCTTCAAAAGACCATCTCAGACACTAATCTGCATAGTCCTCATGTGAATTGAGCAAGATTGTCTGGACTTTAAAAGAGACTATGACCTCTGAGTTTGTTTCGGCTGTTTCTTCTCAGAGTAGTCAGGTACGAAACACCGGCCCCATCTAGTTTTAAAAAATGACGTGTAAAAGTGTTTGTAAAAACCTACTTGCAAAATAAACATCATTTATCATTTATCATAGGACAGTTTAGATCCTCAACAATACAAACTGCAAACGACAATGCTAAAAAAGCCCAGGCTTGGTTTGGCAGGCGCAAACGGAATGTACTCAATATTTTAGTATTTATATTTTTTCGCTCGTTCACTACTCCAACGCTACCTATATATCGTAAACGCACGTTGCAACGTTGCATCTACACGAAAATGGTCTTAGGAGACTATCCATAATTGTTTTTTTTTTTTTTTGAAAATGGTACAATTTTCACAAAACATTTTACAATTTTCGTTGTATTTTCTAAACTATTGAAGCTATCTATGAAATTCGTGTTAGGGACTACTTAGAAGACAAGTCAATAGAGTCTGTAATTTGTAAGTTAGACTAATTGACATTGCTTATTGTGAATGCATTTGCACGCCATGTTATGGCAGGATATGATGAAACCAAGTTATTGTAACACTTTTATGTACCATATTCTAGCAAATAAATATTTTGATTGATCATGTTTTGATAGTACCTCATGTAACATTTCAACAATGAGAGGTTTTCCTTTTGAGGTATTAAAATAAAAACTTAGTTTCCAAGAACTCTATAGATGGCGTTGAACTGACTATGATAGTCGGTGCCAAAGCCAAAACGCTTGGAAAAAAAAACATTGTGTCACGTCAAATACGCTCGTTGACTGACACTTTCGTTAAGGTTAACTTCCGAATATAACCTAGTTTTCTCGCGCTTTGTTAAAATCAGTTTTTTAATGTTCTGTTCCTTGTATTATCATACTAAGTTCAGCGCTTTCTATCTACTGACTAGGGAAGAGTTAAAAAAAACCCCTTATTTAGGTTTTATACTATGACGTAAGTATAACTATAATACATCATACTTTATGGGTATCTGTCAGGGGTTGGAACCGTACCAAGTGTCTGACTATGGACGAGGTGGTTTATTATATTGATCCAAATAAAATATATTAAAACTGAGCTTTATACTTTTACGAAAGTGCGGAGCAATTTTATACACATTTGCTACTTGATAACTTTCAAAGAAACCGTGATTCAAACTTCATAGTCGGGGATCGTTCATCCCTGTGTTAGGGACATACATCACAGATAAACTTTCAGGTTTTATATAATACGAAGGTCTGATCGTCGCGGGCTCTTGCGCGAATCAGATGTTACTACTCCTACCACTACCCACTACTCGTACACTCGTACAGCAGCGAGCCGCGACCGGCTAGCGGCCGGACCCGCTTCTATCTGCAACAAGGCAATAACCTCTCACCTCCCTTGCACTCAAGGAGATTCAGCATTGCATCAACGAAATTCCGCCACTATTATGCAAAATGGTCATGGGAAACGACAAAATACTGTGTATGTGCCATTCTATAACCTACATAACCCTATTTTGTGTACTATTTAAGTCAATAAATTAAATTAAAAAAAAAATACTTTAAGTTTTACTTACGTATTTTAAAATTACAAAGGTTAAGATTAAGCTTAGAGTGTAGTTAGTTAGATTTTTTAAATTATTTAATTAATTCAAGTCTTTCGTAATTTTTTTGACACTCTTGCCAAGGTGCTATTACAATATCGGAGAACCTGTTCACCCGTCGGAGAACTATTCATAACGGTGATTTATCATAATCATTTGTGAAAAGATATTAGCTGTTGTGTATATTTGTGTTAGTTTATCTCAAAAAACTTAAGGATCGAGTATTCTCGCGAATTTGATGTTGGTCCCATAATAGAAGTTGTTCATAGTAATATCAATGAAATGTATTCATGTAGCAGGCGACAGGCGAGACTGCGTTCAGAGCGCGGGGTGCGGGGTGCGGGATGCGGGCCCGGGAGGGGGGGCGACCCTCCAGGCTATACAAAATTCTTAATGATACATTGATTACTAAAGTAGTTTAGAGGATTGTACAAGTACCTATTTTAGAGAACTTACGTACATTTAATATAATAATAAAGACTAGCATACACATGTTACAGAGGGCGCGGGTGACACGGGAGGGGGGGGGGGGAGGGGGAGGCGCCCGCGCCCCGCCGCGGGTACACAGCGTTCATGTAAATGTTTCCATTCCGATACAATTTTTACCGATCCTACTATAATATAGGTAATCATTTAATTAAATACCTTACAATTTCGATTAATACAAATAATATTAAATAAAATATTGAGCATAATTATTATTACATTACTTATAAGCCGTATCACAGTACGCTAACTTAAAATAGTAAATATTTGAGAACTTTACTTGTCCGCACTATAATAAAATAAAATATATAGTATTCAACATGCGCAAGTACAGTATATCGATTAAAGTGGTGGCCGAATCATGACGCACAACTAACTATATCTTCAAGTATATAATATAGGCCCAATACAAACAAATTGTTAGACAGTCTTAAATGTGTGGGCGATGAATGTGTGGCCACCTGCTCGCCGACCCCTCACTGACGCCTTCACACTGCACCGACTCGAACTAGTCTTCTGACGTGTTTACTAACTACATATTTATAAGTTAAATGCTAACCGAACGAGTACACAGTGAGTGCGGGTATCCATCCGAGTGTCGGTGCGTCGCGCCGGACGTCGCGCGTCCTCACGGAATGTAGGCGCAACACAATCTTACAACAACATTTTGGCACTGATAATAAACTCATAATAAACTAGCGGAACTCAAAGGGCTGCGAGCCGCACTAATACGTTACGTAATACTTGCCGCCGACACGTGCCAGAGCGGGACAGAGTGCCATGTTTACTTACCAACTATTGTTACTACGAAGTGCTACGTGTTCGTTTTGAGATCGGTTACATTATACTGATGAAGAGATAACATGTGGTGCCGCCGTGTCGGTGTTGCGCTGCGGTCGCTGCGGCCGCTGCGGTCGCTGCGGTTCTTAAGATAGTAGTAGTGTGTTCAGTAGTATATTGCAGCCGCTTCACGTTTGTCTGGAAAGTTTAATTTATTCAATTAGTGCTAGTGATGCTTTATGCAAGCAAGAGTCGCAATACATAACATCATGTCTATTAATACCGAAGACTTGGGTAAGCGTACCTAACAGTTCACCTAGATTTCGTCCCACATATAATGTACTAACTGGGTTGTGGAGGTCAGATAGGCAGTCGCTCCATGTAAAATACTGGTATTCAGCTGCATCCTGTAAAACTGGAAGCCGAACCCAACATAGTTGGGAAAAGGCTAGGCAGATATATATATATATACATAAATATAATGGCAATTTTCTATTAAATCTGGGCGTAACACCAACATAATTGAAATGTATCTCAAAGTAGCTTATCATTAGGAATTCACTTCATTCCGAAACAACAAGTACCTAAGTCGAAGGAGAACATATAACACGGATACAGGTCTATAATGATTAGTATCTTTACTGTCCCCGGATTTAAAAAGAGGTATGACTTTACTGTATTTCATTAAATCAGGGAAAACTACTTGGTCTACACACAAATTAAAAATTAAAGCTAAGTATGGAGCTATAGTCTCAAGTATGGATGTACAAACTTGGATAGACATTCCTCGTAGATCTTCGGTCAGTTTGATTTTTATTTGCCGGAAAGCATTATTACTATCATCGGGGTTATGTGTATTTAAATTCAGCCAGGCAGCCAGACACATTCACCTTTAGTAAACCAATTGAGATTTCAGGAGAGGAATTTAGAGCCTCCGTAGTTTTTAACGGTGTATCGGTAAAGAAATGTACAAATCTTGAGCTACTTCCTGATTAGAGCTTTTAGGAGTACATGCTGTATCTAATGTGTAGCTAGTGTTACGTATTTTCTTCCTGTTAGTCTCGCTATTTATGACTTTCCAAACTGTCTTTATTTTATTTTCTGCTGTTTTGATCTTGTTGCCAATGTCACAGAATAGATAATAGTACTAGCGTACAGAAGTTGCACTCCTTTGATCTTGAAGAAAGCCGACATTATAAATACCTAAACTGGGCCCGCACGATCTAAATTGTGCCTGTTAGCGTATTTTATTCGGCGTCTCACTGCTTAAAGGTCAGTCGGTAGGGTTGCCTCAAGTACTCAAAATGTATAATATTTAAATGTTAATTAAAACTTTAATCATCACAATTGCTTTACTCTATTATAATGTCTTCTAGATATCTTGTCTTCTCTAAAATTATGATTACTTATAAAATTTAATTGCAGCATAAATGCGAAATCTAACAAACAGGTAATTTTAAAATAAACTCTGATGGGAAGCATGGACATGGAGCAGTGAAATTTGTATTAAAAAGACATTTTTTTCGACATTTGTTAACAGCAACAGTTCATCCGGCTTGTCATTTTCACTAGTAATGAATGATAAAATTACGTACGCAGTTACGCACGGCTGGAGCGCGACAGCCCTAGAGAGCTTGCATATTCAATATGCGCGAAGCGGTAGGTAATTATCTCATGCCTACACACGGAGTGCAATAGCTCTGCCAATGTGCAAGGCTTTGGCAACCTTGCATGTATCTCTAAAAATTTTTGAATACTTAGCAGCATATTTGTTAAAAGTTTTCGTGTTCATATAAGGCCATAAAGATCAAATAGTGTTTCCCAACTTTTTCTGATACCTCTAGTTGCCCAATCACTAAATATAAATTTAGGGCAAATACTTTTTGTCTTCTTTTCAAAAGTTTTGTTGAATTCAGTGTGAACTATTGAAAAGAAATGATCATAAAATTGATTTTTATTAATATCCTCAAGGCTCATTACACTTAACTTGTTCTGTAGGGAAATAATATACTTATTTAATTTGTTAGAAGTTATGGGTCTAAAATTAATCTGAATTTTTTGCAATGGTGTATTACACCTAAAAGTTACAGTTTGTCCGCTATGGACAGACGGCAGACAATTAACTATGGCTTTATCTAAGTAATCACAATCGCAGATAACATTATCTATACAAGTAGCAGAAAATGGAGTGACTCTAGTAGGTTCTATAAAAGTGTTGGTCAAGTCAAATTACTTAAAAAGATTTAATAACCGACTGCTGTTTGAATTTTCTTCTAAAATATTAATGTTAAAATCACCACAAATAATTATAGATTTATTACTGGCTGCAAGTTTTGCCAGGACATCTTCCATTATTGACTCAAATAATTAAAAGTTTTGATAGTTTGGGGTCTGTATCACACACAATAACATGCTTATCTAGCTCAACACAGGACAGTTCGACGCAATGTCCAGCTGAGTGACCTACTCCGTCGTTACGTTGCTTATATTTTAAACAATATTTTACAAAAATTAAGGAACCTCCACGAAGCATAGTTTTACGGTTATAGCAGCTACCCACCATATATCATCATCACTTTTTTAGGGGTCAGTTTTCATTTGGGGCATTGTTTAGGTGCTGAACCAGGATCTAACCAACTTGCTGAGCGCTTGCAATTGTCGAACAGAATCCATTTTTCATCGCAAGAACAATACGATTCAATATGCCTTCGTTTGTGTCCCTGTTGAGCAGTGCAAGGCTCGACTCGACGCGTGCTTCGCGCTGGCGATCATTCAATTCGTGGGGCACCCATTTCTCAAACTTTTTTACCTTGCCAATTCGTCGCAAATGGACCAATATTGTTTTGATGCTAACATCGAAAGCTGCTGCTAATTCAGCATGCAATACAGATTGAGAATCATCAGCTTCCTCAATCGCCTTAAATTCGTCATTGTCGACTATAGTTTTCGGTCGACCACGTGGTTCATTTCTTAGGTCGAAATTTCCAGAACGAAAGCGGACAAACCGATAACGGGTGGTGCGATCGTTAGTAATGTTCGCTCCGTATACGTCGTTGAGGTGGCGTGCCGCTTTGCTGTCACGACGGTACTCGTACGGACTCGCCAAGATAGGTACTATGAGCTCGGACAAAATCTCAGCACCACTACGACTCTTTTTGCTTGCAGCATTCGGCCGCTAATCAACCAATAGCATCGCAGCATCTGACCCCTTGTTTTTGTTATAGAAATAAAATAAAATAAAAAATATATACTTTATAAACAAAAAAACATAAAAAAATAAGACCAATATTTCTTCTTCTTCGTGTCGATGATTGTTAAGGGTGGTAAACAGTGGAGATCGTGTGCAAGGGATTTTGTTTTAAAAATGAGCAGATTTCGTCCGAGCTCATGGTACGTCGGCCGTATTGTACTCATACTCCATAATCACTCGAATTTTTAACGTATCCATGATGACGAAAAACGTACAAATGCGATGAAAACAGAACGCTAACCATATTGGGTGGGCTGAAAAGTTCGTAGGCTGACACATAGATGGCGCTACTAGTATTAAATCCATATGACTTTTATTTAGCCCTAACCTTCAAAATTTGACGTGTATAAATTTGACAGCTGTCATACTATAAATTTGTGAGTATAGCATTTTGAGTGAAGCAACTTTTAGTCGAGTGCAATGAGACGATAAGGTGGAACAAAGTTTATAGTGATCGGATTTTTATGGGACTTTTTTCATTGAGTTTCTAGAGTGGAGAAAAAAGTTTAAAAAAAAAAATTCGTCGCTCGCGACTTTTTTTTTTAAATTTCCTTTGAAATATTTTTTTTCGTTTATGAATAACTTCAAATTCGACGAATTATTATTTAAGCGTAATAGCGTGACCTACGTGCATCCATTAAACACTAATTTGGTCTGTTTCTTTGTTCATTGTTGTCGATGTAATGTATATTTCAAGTATTTTTGAAAATTTCCTATTTTCTGGAATTATTTCTAAAACAACGAATTTTAAGACTAAAATTTCTTTTGAAGTCGGTAACTGATGCTTTTTCACAGATAACTGGACCAGAAATCTTTAATGAAGAGCACTTTCATGAGTGTAGTGACTTAAAATTAATTCGGAAATGTTAGAAAATCGTCTATGTTAATGAAAGCATTTTTTTCCAAATACTGCTATGAAACTCAATGTGCAAATTGTTGTCTTAATCCTCATTTTATTAGCTATCTAACTAGGTATAATAACTAGAAAAATATTTAAGGATACTTGTTAAATATTGGTTACTGCTGACAAAATAAAATATGACAAAAGGGCCTCTATCGCTAAGAAGTGGGAGTGGTATCGGTATCGGTATTGATATTAAATTGCGCGTAGAGACCCAAGCTTGCAACTTATCTTAGATAGAAATCGTGAGAAATGGTTACGTTATAATTACGATATTTTTTGTAAATTTACTAGCGGCCCCATACCACCTTCGTCAGCAAAAATCAACATTTATCGAGTACGACCAATTTTTTCTTTTAAATTTTTGTTATCTGTGGACAGCAGATATAATAAGGATATTTTCAGGATAATATTAACGTTGACCGTCATAGAAATATTTTGAGATAAATTCCTTGTTTAACTTCTATAAAGACGATTTCCTGATAATTGTGAATACGTTTTTAGTCACTTCACTCGTAAACATGGTTTTATTAAATATTTTTCAATACACTTCCTCGAAAACTGGTCCTTAACGCACTACGATTAGGTACAAGATGCAATGTATTTCACACGTGTGCGATTTTTCCACTTTCCCGCACGTGTGCGGGAATGAAAATTGCCACAGATAACTATACCTATACCTTAGTCCAAATTGGTTCAATGCCTATAGTCTGAGGTGAATGTTTTTTTTTTTAACTTTTGCAAAGCACTACGCGTCTTTACGGCATAAATATTTTTTGAATATTCAAATTGTGTTTATAAATAGAATATCATAGATAAACATGATTATTTAAAACTAATAGTTACTTTTATACACAAATTAACATTTATTTGTGTTCTGAATTCAAAAATATAAAATAAATCTATTTTTTTTATATTAGGCTGTTTAACGGCTTCATACCATTGCCTCTCTTTCAACCTGGCGAGACCAAAGCGCGAAAAAAAAGAAAATTTAAATCTTAGTTTCATAGTTCGTGACAAAAATATTATTCGTTATTTTATTTTATTTCTTCAAAAGTGTATTGAAAAACGTCGTTTGATACACGTGGACATTTGTTATTGCAATTCTCGGCTCAAAAACACCCTCGCCTCCAGCTCGGGTGTTATAATTCCGCCTCGATTGCAATAACAAACTTTCTCCACTTGTATCAAAATGTACTATTTACACCCAATTATCGGTGAAAAAGTATCAGTTACCAATTTCAAAAGAATTCTTGGTCTAAAAATTCATTTTAAAAATAATTGCAGAAAATAGGAAATTTTCAAAAAATACTTGAAATATTGCATTACAACGACAACAATGAACAAAGAAACAGACCAAATTAGCATTTAATGGATGCAGGCAGGTCACACTATTACACTACTATATGAATTTGTCGAATTTGAAGTTAGTCATTAAACGAAGAAAAAATATTCCGAAGAAAATTTTAAAAAATAAAGTCGCGAGCGGCGAAATTTTTTTTTTAACTTTCTTTTCCACTCCTCTAGAAACTCAATAAAAAAAGTCCCATGAAAATCCGACCACTATAAACTGTGTTCCACCTTTTGAGTATTTTTTGTCTAATTGCAGTCGGCTATTTTATTATGTTGAAAAAAATTGATAAAAAGGAATTTCGTGTCTTAATAAAGCATTGCTTTTTGGTGACAAAAATATTATTGAAGCCAAGGCTTGGCTTGATAAACATTATTCGGACTTTTCACCAAGCAAATCAACCGTTGAGAAGTGGTTTGCTAAGTTTAAATGAGGCGAAATGCGAACCGAGGACAATGCACGCAGTGAACGCTCCAAAGAGGCTGTTACCGACGAAAACATCAAAAAAGTCCACAAAATAATTTTGGATAACCGTAAAGTGAAGTTAATTAAGATAGCTGAGACCCTAAAGATATCAAAGGAACGTGTTGGACATATCGTGAATGAATATTTGGGTATGCGAAAGCTTTGTTCAAAGTGGGTGCCGCGCTAGCTCACAATCGACCAAAAACAACAACCAATTGATGATTCTGAGCAGTGATTGGAGCTGTTCAATCGTAATAAACCCGTCTTTTTGCGTCGATATGTGACAATGGATGAAACAAGGCTCCATCATTTCACACCGGAGTGCAATCGACAGTCAGCCCAGTGGACTGCACGTGACGAACCGACTCCAAAGCGTGGAAAGACGCAAAAGTCGGCTGGCAAGGTTATGGCATCAGTATTTTGGGATGCGCATGGTATAATATTCATCGACTATCTTAAAAAGGGAAAAACCAGAAACAGCGACTATTACGTAGCATTATTGGAGCATTTGAAGGGCGAAATCGTGGAAAAATGGCCCCATTTGAAGAAGAAGAAAGTGCTGTTTCATCAAGACAACGCACCGTGTCACATATCAATGAAAACGATGGCAAAATTGCATGAATTGGGCTTCGAATTGCTTCTGCATCCACCGGCATTCTCCAGATCTGGCCCTCAGTGACTTTTCCTGTTCTCAGATCTCAAGAGGATGCTCACTGGGCAGAAATTTTGCGCCGATGAAGAGGTAATTGCCGAAACTGAAGCTTATTTTGAGGCTAAAGACAAATCGTACTATAAAAATGGTATCGAAAAATTGTATGACCGCTATAACCGTTGTATCGCCCTCGAAGGCAACTATATTGAATAATAAAATCAAATTCTAACAAAAAAAATACTTTTTCTATGCTAGCCTAACTTTTCAGCGCAACTGTTAAAACAAAATGACTAATAAAAAATAAAAAAATTATAAAAATAATAATACTTTGACTTAGCATTCTTAGCGAAAACGAAAAAAATGGACTTGGCATAGCGGCAGAACGGCAATTTCATAAGTAAAGACAAGAGTCTTCACGATTGCGCGCTCACAACATATCTGATAATTATGTTGTGAGCGCGCAATCATGAAGACTCTCAAACGAGCCAATTGGCCTGTTTTTCCTTTATTCTGCGTCACTGAGTGTATGTGAGCTGGCTCTACCCCGCGGCACACTTTTTTCGTTGGTTTTGTAGGTGTATAACATATCTGTTTATTAGAATATCATTGGTAAAGACCAAAAGAAGAAAAAAGAAGTCGGGTTTGTTAGATTACTTATAACTCAAGATCTGCTGGAACAATTTTCATGGTTATTGATTTGTTGGATTTGTCTCCGTCCCGAACAGCAGAATAACTATTAAAAACTTTGGAAAATTGACGAAATAATAAAACAAAAGAAAAATATTTTTTCCATACAAATAGGTTTCGTAACTGTCAAACATTTAACGTTCATCCCGTCGATACGGTAACCACACCCCTCAATTTAAAGAACGTATATAAATAAGGGTTTCGAATCGACAACCAATCCACAATATTCGGTTAATGGCGTATTTAAGATTAAGATTAAAAGATTTTTAAGATTAATATTAAGATTTTAAAAATTTAGAATAACTAGCTGTTGCCAGCGGCTTTGCCCGCGTGAAGTTCGGTAACTGTCCTACGAAATCATACTTTAGGGATAAATAGTAGTAGGTTATAAACTATCTATGTGCCAAATTTCATAATCATCACAATCACCATCACTTGATAGTGACACTGATAACGATGGTGATCCATCAATATCAGTGTCACTGTCACAATCACCATCACAATCACAATCACAATCACCATCACTATTACCATCACTATCACAATCACTATCACTATCACAATCACAATCACCATCACTATTACCATCACTATCACAATCACTATCACAATCACTATCACTATCACAATCACTATCACCATCACAATCAGAATCACCATCACTCTTACAATCACCATCACAATCACAATCGCCATCACAATCACTGTCACAATCACTATCACTATCACAATCACTACACTGTATCAAAATTCGGGTATAATCCCGTTTCCTCATTAATGGGGCCAGCGGGAATGGATCCAGCGTATTTTTTGTAATAAAATATTACTTAAAAACATAACCGTTCCTTGGTAGTTGGGTAAAAACATAATGGGATCGAGTAGTGTTTACAGTTGTGCTAGTTATGTGTAGTAACCTTATGAACAGTACCCGGCAGCCTCGAATACAAGGTTATTACTACAAGTTTAAGTTTCCTAGAAGTATTAAAATGCATACCACCTTGAGCTCATGCCAGTCTGGTAATTTTTGAGAAACATATGTGTCATATTGGCAACAAAGGGATTTTTTTTTCCCGTTTGTCGCCAGGGACAAAATACAAGACCGTGATCAGAGCAGTCGTACTGTATGGATCGGAATGTTTTTTAATGTTCACTGACATCACTCCATCTTCTTGAGGTTTTTTAATTTCTGAATTTTTTTCAAGAATCTTGATTTCAAGGTAGTGGGGCTAACGACAAGACGGTTTTTTGATTTTTTCGTTAGCTTCACCAGTGGGGCTAAGCAGTGTGGTCAGCGGGAATACACCAAAATTCGTAGCGTGGTTTAGAAGATGCAAGTGGAAAGACAGACAGACGTGATTGGTGACTTTGTTTTATATTATTTACTAGCTGATGATGCCTGCGGTTTCGTCCGCTCGCAAATTAGATACTTACTAAAACCTTCCTCTTGTATCACTCTGTCTATTAAAAAAAACTAGGGACACAGAAAGACAGAGGCGGCGGGTGACTTTGTTTTATAATATGTAGTGATTACATACGTATATCAAATAGAGCGGGCGTGATGGGCGGGTGTCATAGGTATATTGTAGTACCTGTGCACGATGTCAGCTAGGTCCTTGAGCACGCGCTCCACGCCGTCGGCCAGGTGGTGCGTGGGCGGCGCGGGCGAGGCCAGCGCGCGCGCCTCCGCCTCCAGGCGCGCCGCGGCCGCGCGCAGGCGCACGCGCAGCGCGGGCGAGCAGCGCGCGTCCGCCGCCGCGCCGCACGCCGCGCCCAGCCGCGCCAGCCGCTCCGACGTCTGCAGGCGCCACAGCGACCCGCGCCCGCCGCCGCGCCTCACCTGCACGAGCACACGCTCTCACCGCTTACTATACGTACATCACATACACAATCCGATCGATAACAACACTCATCACATCAATAAGATAAGACACACTGTGGAACTAATGGCGCTAGCATAGCTGGTTCCCAACATCGTCATAGATTTAAAAATGTGATAATGTCATTTTATCTACACCCATGCTATAAATCCTCTATAAAGGTATCTGAAACAGTTAGCTTATGGCCAACATTAAAACAGCCAGTGTCCTAATAACCATTATAACACCCAAACGGGTGTTATAATGTTGTACTGAATTTCATTATGCAACTCGTTTTAAAAAAAGAACATCGAATGTGGTAGTGAATCGAACGTCTAGCACGTGCGATTCACTACCACAGCGCCGTAATTAAAAAAAAAACTTATAGGTTAATTCGAATTCACGTCGTATCCCGCCATTTTTGTTCGACATTTTTTGTTTGTCATTTTTTTTTTCATTTTTTTTTTTTTTTTTTTTTTGTATTGCATTATGTACTTTGTTGTTTACAAAAATGAGTGATACAAGCTTTGTGAATTTTGATAATTGAACAATCCAAAATGTAAATAATTATATTACTACCATACACGGTTTGTTTGTAGTAAATACAAGCAATTAAACTTTCCATGAATTTACATAGACTTCTTAGAACACTGCAACACCCTATGGTTTCAGAACCTTTTATGGAGGATTCATATCATGGATGTAGATAAAGTCTTGTATGCAACTGTACATAATTAGGTATTAAAACACTCATGTGATACTATTATCACACTCGGCTTCGCCTCGTGTGATAAACCCACATTCGTGTTTTAATACCCCTCATTATACAACAGTTGCATAAATAACTATTATATTTCAAAATAGCTTAACCTCATTGGTCAGATTGAGACCAACTATGGTGGCGTCATCTTAGATTATCCTTACCTGTGTCTCCCCATTCAGTAAGCGTTCCCTACCCGTACAAGTATAGTACATTACCGCAGCGGCCAAAAACATAGGCATTGATGGATTTACCATTAATGCCTAGTTGTTGTGTCCAAGTCTTGTATAGTACTTTTCTCAAATAATGCGAGGAAATTAATACTCTCGCGTTGAAGAGTTCATTTGTTTTTTTCTTTTTCTTTCAATACACCGCTTTCTATTTGCAAACCAATGAGGGATTTTCTTTTTAGCTCTTCCCTAGTCGCTGGATAGATGGCACTAGGAGTAAGTATGATAATGCAAGGAACGGAACCTAAAAAAACTGATTTTAACAAAGCGCGAAAAATGTAGATTATATTCGGAAGTTTAAGCAAATGAAAGTGTCAGTCAACGAGAGTATGTGACGTGATACGACCAACCATCAAAGTAAGTTCAACGCCATCTATAGAGTTCTTGGAAACTAAGTTTTTTTTTAAAACCTCAAAAGGAACACCTCTCATGCGAAATTTAAATAAAACCTTTGATAAGTTACCTCCTTGGTTGCCATGTTTCAGAGTAAAAAATCACTCCATTTTTAAATTATGTAATTTATTTGGCCGCCAAACACTACGGATATGGATTTTCATACAACTTTTGCCCGCCGCTGATCGCATGTATCTGGCCAGTACAGCAATTTCAATTTACCTCGAAGAAGGTTGTCAAAATAATGCTTAAATTCCAAGCATGTTTGAAAAAAAAAGTTAATAAACTAATAGGAGTGTGTACCTCGTTGGTGCAGAAGTCGAGCGAGGTGCGCAGAGCGGCCAGCAGCTCGGCATCGTCGGCGTCGCCGGCGCCGGGCGGCAGCGGCGTGGCGTAGATGCCCTGCTTGCCGGGCTTGACCTTGCCGGCCGGCTTGTTGGGCACGACGGGCTTGTCGTCGCGCCGGCGCACGCGCGCGCTCTCCGGGGAGGCGTCGTCGTCGCGCGCGCGCGCCGCTGGGCTGAGCCGCTCGTCCGACTCCTTGCTCTCCCACAGCTTCTTGAGACTGCTGATGCTACCGGTGCTGCGACGCTTGTCGTCGTCGTCGGCGACGTCGGGCGCGGCTCCGTCGGCGTGCTCCTCGGGCGAGCGGTCTAGCTTCTTGCCGGTACCGTTGGTGGCTGGCGCACCGCTCTCCACTTTCCGCAAGCGAGACTTGAAGTCTATGATAGCGCGCCCCGACTCTTCCGAGTCTTTGGGTGCAGGCAATATCTTTTTATTCGTTTCTACCTTTTTGAGCTGCGATTTAAAGTCAGTGCTGTTTTTAATCTCTACGCTCTTCAGGTCAACGTTGTTGCTATAGGCGGTCTTGCGCAGACTGGCCTTGAGGTCGACGGGCGACACGGTGTCGTCGTGCGCGCGCGCCGGCTCGGGCTTGCGGCGCAGCGCGTCCATGTTGAGGCTCTCGGACAGCTCGGACACGAGGCGCGTGACGGGGTCACCGAAGGCCGCGTGCACGTCGACCGGCTCGTCGGGCGGCGGCGACTCCTTGAGCCGGTGCTTCTTCTTGTCAGCTCGCTCCTTGATCTCCGCCACCAGCTTCAGCTCCAGCATCTCCTTCATGTTCTTCTTGGTGGGCCGATCGTCGTCCCGGTCGGGCGGCGGCAGCGGTAGCTCCAGGCGCTCGCACGTGTCGGTGCCGGCGTCGCGGCAGCAGTCGGGCGGCGGCGGCGGCGGCTGCGCGTCCTCCGGCGGCGGCGGCAGCTCGGGCGGCGGCGGCGGGAACTCCAGCTCGGCCAGGCGCGGGCGCGGCTTGGCGGGGCTGTCGGCGAACGAGCGCAGCGCGGGCGCAGCGCGCGAGGCGCGGGGCGAGGCGGGCGCGGGCGCCGTCACGCCGCCCGACGAGTTGGAGCGGATCATGTGCGGCATGGCGCGGGCCGTGCGCGGCGACAGCGAGCGCGCCTCGTCGCGCGGCTCGCGTGCGCCTCCCACGGACTGGCGTATGGACTCTAGGTAGGCGCCGATGCGCGCGCCCTTGGGCAGCGTGCCGTAGCGGTTGATGGCGCGCTTCACGTTCTGCACCTCGAGCGCCGCCACCTGCACGCCGGGCGCGGGCTGGTCGCCGGCGCGGTGCGCGTGCGCGTGGTGGCGGCGCTTGTTACGGTGGCGCGGCTCGCCGCCCGACTCGTCCGTGTCGGGCGTGCCCTCCGCCAGCGAGCCCTCGGAGGAGGCCTCCCGCGCGCGCCCTCCGCCCCCGCCTGCACACAACACGCATGTCAACAAACACACCGGTAGCTGGCACTAATTGCTGACACTTCACTTAGCGTAGCGTATTTGCTCACAAAATAATGCCAGTTTAGAGAAACGATTTGCTGTGTTCACTGAATAACAATAAAAAATAGATAAAATTGTTTGAGTTACATCGGGGTGAGTGAACATGTACGCTAATCCACGTGAAGTGCCGCCACATTGTGCGGCCGGAACTGAACATCTGGGAGCGGCCGCGCTCTAGTGCCGCCCCCGAATGCTCACACACATGACACACATCGCAATTGTAGTCGCACACCGTACTGAAAGAACGGAACTAGCAAATTCATTGCTTATACAATCTTACTTTTCAAATGAATTGCTTATACAATCTTACTTTTTTACTAGGTGTAAACGGACCCTTAACGAAGCCGTAAACCAAGCATTATGTACATCAAACTAAGTGACTGCGCTAATAGTGCTGGGTAAACCAAGCATTATGTACTATCGAGGACACTCCCGCCTGACCACCAATAAGCTCATTTTTGCTTGCACTCGCAACATAAAAACGCTCTCTAGCCCCGCCCCGTTGACTTTGTGTAGAAAAAAATAATGAAAAGATACCGAATCGGCCGAGCGCATTGACGACGCACGCCAAACGAGTTATTGTTATTTTGCGCGCCAAAGTTGACGCTTTCCTAATGGGCCCAAACTTTAAGGGCGCGCTCACATATTTTGGGCGTTTGACCAAAAATACGTACTTTTCCAAGTCCTCGATATTTGTTATATAAAGATAATGGCATAATATTTCAATGAAGAATCATAAATCTGGCTTTGTTTTAGTTCGTAGATTGATTAGAATTTTGTTATAATAGTTAATATTACGAGAAATAGCAATTTTCCGACAGCCAATTTCAAGCAAACGTTAAACATTAGGTTTTCTCCTGCCATTTGTATCAAACTGGTAACACGAAAAAATCTAATAAATATATATATGTACTGGTCATATAGTCCTCAAGGTTCTACAACCTCGAGGACTATATATTTGTTTATATATTGATTAGAATATTGAAATAAAAATTGAATCGACGCAAAAAAAAAACTATATTCAAAAGCAATATTGATCTAAAATGTATGTATTTTCAGCATCCATTATATTCCAAATAAACTCAATTTTATCAAATAAATTAATATGATATAAAACTTCGAACTACAACGAATACGTTTTATAAGTTTTCGTTTGTCAATATAATAAGACAAAATTACAATAAATAAAATTGGAGAACTATAATTCTGCGTCAATTCAGCTCGCACCTAAGTCTCATGTCAGTCTCGTCTCTAATTTTCGTCAATAACAATCGACAATCGTCCGGAGATCAATATTATTATCGAGTCGTGTAGGCCGGTCGAAAAAATTTGATCCAGGAAGTAAAAATCAAAAATTTGCGAAAAAAATGTAACAGCCCTCTTAAGGGGGCGTGGCTCCGGCGCCACCACATGATTTAAGCGAAAAAAAATTAAAATAGTCAGGCGGAAAAGACCCCGATAGTACATCAAACTAAGTGACTGCGCTAATAGTGCTGGGAAACTACTTATTTTTTGGTGTTATCTTCTATTATATCTCCTCCTTTGGTCCTATCTTCTAAGCATGGTTTAAGGTAGGACTCAATGCACAGATAACCTTCTATAGATTCCGCATATTAAACAATTTGTTTGTATTTGAGTTCACCATACGATTTCAAGATGACGTCACCTGCCGTAGTGATGGGACAATTATTATTATTATTCATTTATTTTCAGATAAACATCCATAAAAAATGTTAGTTACACAGAAATACTTATGAGAAACTAATGTTAGTAATGACAAACATAAGACAAAAACTCATTACAAAAATAAAATACATGACCCATTGGATATCCCGATACTCGTGCGCGTGTTTACTTGGCCGTGTGTAGACGTATCCAGCACTGGAGCATTGGAGAATCCCACCGGTCCGACAATACGCACAGGATGCTGTTGGTACTAGCACGCATGCGTGTTAAGACAGAGGTGCAACGCTTGCGCATGACTGCAGCGAAACTGTCTACGTGGGCTTCGGCAAACATGCCCGATGCGCTGCAATACCGCGGCAGCCCCATCAGCATCCCGAATGCACTATTGTACTGCACTCTCAGGTCACTGTATGCCCTCTGCAAATAGTCTACCCACAGGCTGCACGTGTAAAAGGACCGACAGTATGCTCTAAACCAGTATTTTTGAACCTTTTTCATGACACGACCCCCATAGTATGAAAAAATATTTGGCGACGCCGAGCCTTCGCTTTTTTTTCATTTATTTTATTATTAGTATTAAAACCATACAAAAATTTCAAGCATTTGCATATGCCTGCACGCCTGTGGGTGAAACATACGCAGCGAACCTACACAGCCCTGCGCACACAGTATAATAACGCTTTTAGGATGCTGTTGGGGCTGCCGTGGCGCTGCAGCGCGTCTGGTATGTTTGCTGAAGCGCGTACGGATGGTTTTCAAGCCATCATGCGCAAGAAAGCAACCTCCTTGCTGCACCGTCTACGAAGCAGCAGCAACAGCATTCTAAATATGATTGCCGCCCGTTATGACTGTCCTTTCCAAAATCAGTGGGTAAGGACAGCCATAGGCATAAGTTAGATATAGGTACTAAAAATACTAACATATTTTTAGGTACATTTTTGTGTTACTAACACACTAACATTCTATGTTTTTATTATTTTTTATGATTTATAATAATGGAACTTATATGCAGATTTCTCTGAAATAAATAAATAATAATAATAATAATTAGGATTCGGTAGGTATTTATCACATTTTTTTTTATTTGGAATTCGATTTAATTCTCAATGTAGCAAAAACGGTTCCACGATGGGAGAAATTAGTTAATGACAAACAAGCGAAACCTTAATAAGATGGATGAGTAGCAGGTACTAATAGGTTTTTATTTTGTTAATTTGTATGAACATACAAATGTTTATATCCTTTAGTTAATATTTTCTTATTAAATCTATCTATCTAGGCTTTATTGAGGAAGTTTTCGCGACCTCTTGCGTGACCCACAGGTTGAAAAACACTGCTCTAAACAACGTATACCTAACATTAAACTAGATTCTGACGTCGATAATTTTTTTTAAAGAATGTCATATAAATGTGCACTTTTTAAGTTGGGTACATATAATATATACATACATACATACATAGGTCGGAGGTCCTACTTCACTATCAATAATATCAACTAGCTGACCCGCGCAACTTCGTCTGCGTCACATGAGAGAGAGAGAGGGTTAGAGAGAGAGTGTGAACCTTAAAAGAACACACACACACACGCACACACACATACATTACACATACATTACATTACATACATTATGCTATCGCGGATTTTTTTTTCCTTTTTAAGAGGAACAATATTCCCTCAAACATGATTGTTGCGTAATTTTAACCGTCTGTGCAGCGCTCGCAACGGAAGGCTCTCAAAAAAATATTTTTTCCCTGTTTTTTCAATATTTATCATTGATACTCCGCTCCTACATTAGTGTATATCGGACTTCTCTCTCTCGTGGAAAACAAAAAAAATACGCCTCGAATTGTGAACTTCCTCCTGTTGTTTCGTCGGTTAAAACACTAAAATTGAGGCAACTGACACGTGCGAGGGGTCGGAAGATCTTATCACCGCGATTCAGAAGATGGAGTAAAATGAACGCAATCTATCGACCAAGATGTTAACCTGCTAAAATATAAGACATGGAAATCATGCTATGTTAATTTTAAACACATTTTTAGTCATTAGTACCATTTCAGTACAATAGATGTCGCTGCATCTTACATTTGATGATTAGTTCTACTTGAACACCTTAAACTCATATATCTTTTGATAGCATTAACCGATTACGATGAAACAAAAACTAAATAATACCTCAAGATATGCACAATTTTTATGTATATAACCTCTCCGCAGCTATCTGGGTCATTTGCGTTATGGCTGCATTACACTTGATAGCTATCTAGTACATTTGTATGGCGCGCACCCGCCTCAAAAAAAACTGCATTAAAAACCGTCTAAAACTGTCTCCTCTAGAGCTTATACCTCTGTGTTCAATTCGTTACTAAATTCCTCAATAATAAAATCGAACATCGCAACACTACTCCATAGACAACTTGCCGAAAAAAAAAAACAACTTTCATTTGACAGACGGTGAACACTCGAATTTACCTGCGCAGCAAATGTCGTGATAACTCTGGTATTTTTAATGGTAGCTGATACTATTATATATCAAAATTATCCTTGTGAACCGTGCTTCATTATTTTGTCAACGTAAATTCGTTTTGGAATCTCGAAGTTGCAATATTTCGCCCGTGAAAAAGTAGTTATTATATGTACCTATAGTGATTGTGTTGTGTGAAGAAATACGTGATTTAGTGACTAAAACGTGTGTGAAATGGGAAAAACAGTGCTTAATTAGTGAGGTGATTAGATTGTTCAACTATCTACACCAAAAAACATGTGGGTTTGTGTGTTTTTTCATCCAACACCGGCTGGCAAAAATTAGTTTCCAGATGTAAACAAACAGTGAGTATCTAGTTTCATAAGTATATTTAGATATGATGCTATTGAGCTATAAATGAGATTGTGGTCTTGTTGGAAAGGAAATATAGTCTAGTTTATTTCTTTAATGTTAAAATGGATAAAAAACTAAGAGAAAACTGATATTTCTAGCGAAATATCAGTTTTTGTAACTATTTTTTGCTATACATTATGACTTGGAGTATATAATTAAAGTATTTCATTTTGATTTCTAGATAAGTAGATTCCTTATCTAATCAGCTTGACAACAGTATTTTTGAAATTGCTCTAGGACTTGTAGTTTTTGAGCTACAGGTGTTTTTATCGGATCGGGCAGAAAATGTTTTGAAAACTTGCAAAAATTTTTGCATGTGAGCGGTTACGGTATTTGCAAATCCGCGCGCTTGTTATCTACATTGGTTGCGTAAATGTTACGTGATGCTTGATCATCGAAACAGACAAACAGATAAACAGACAAAAATTCCAAAATTGCTGGAAATGAGTTCTGTTGGTTATCCTTTAACACCCTAGCATTTTTTTTTCAAAATATTTTTGATGTACAAAAACAAATTTTCTACAGATTTATTATATGTAAGTATAGATAATGTAATAGATTACCGAATAAAGTTTCAACTTTTTTTTTGACATGCCCTTTGGCATGTAAAAAATAAAGTTGACGTACGATTAACGTACCTATTGAAGGTTGAATTCACAAAAAAAACATTAATTATCTATATCTATAAAAGAGAAGTCCACTCACTGACTGACCACTCATCACGAAATCTCGGAAACTACTGGGCCGTGAGTTCCATAATTTGGCACAAGCACTCTCTATGGGGTGCAGGCGCGCACTAAGAAAGGATTTTTTTAAATTCGCTCCCCAAGGGGTTGAAAAGGGGTCTCAAAGTTTGTATGAAAGTCCTATGTTTTTAAAGTTAGAGACGTGAATGTGGGCCTGAATGTTCCTTTTAGTTTCTTGGTGCTCACTAAGGTTTAAGGTTTTATGAAATTCGGCCCCTAAGGGTATAAATAAGGGTGTTTAATGTTTGTATGAAAAAAGTGGAAAGATCCAAATTGAATCTTACAGCAACGCGTTATTGCATACTTTACATTGAAATTAGAATTCGGAAGCCGAAAAAGATCCATATTGAATTTTACGACAGCGAGTTAATGCATATTTTACATTGAAATAAGAATTTGAGGTTCCTTGAGGTTTATCATCAGTTTTTTAAATGCGAATTTGTAGGTGGCCAGTATGTTTCAGTAATATGCAGGCGTCTGCTGAAAGGTAATGAAATGATTCTATAACGTTCTGAAGTTTTTATGCCAATTTCTAGGTGGCCAGTATTTTTCGTCTGCTGAAAGGTAAGAAAAAACGTTTCAAAAAACGAACTCATGAATCAATCACAGATTACAGAATAGTGTAAAACCTGAGGTTAGGATACAATGACTTAGGCGATTCACGTTCAAGCTCATTTCTGTTCTGCGATATTTTGCTATTACTACTAATTTGCTTTGAAATATTTGTCATCATTGTTGTTTGGTTTGTCTTCGTTTTGGTTCAAACTACTTCATGCCGTGGCGTTCCTGTACAATGAAAATATTTGGAAAAAAATAGTAGGGTGTTAAAGGATCACTAACAGAACCCATTTCTACCATTTTTATTTTTTTTGTCTGTATGTCTGTGCGGGGTCTTTTGTTACAGCATCACGTGTAAATTATAAATCCAATGTGGTTAGATTTAATGCACAAATATTGGGCATAACTTAGAGGTTTTAGTTTTTGTTTCATTGTAGTCGGTGCTTTCTATCAAATGATATAAATGAACTTAACGTGTTCAAGAAGAACTTATCATCAAAATGTAAGATACTCGTAGCGACATCTATTCAACCAAAATGGTACTAATAACTAAACATGTGCTCACAAGTTAACTTTTAAATCGAGTGACCGTCTTTAAAAAAAGTTAAGATAGCAAGAGGTACTCTAAATTAGTCTATATGACGCTGCTTTAAAAATCTACATAGTCAATATAGTGTGTGTTAGACCGCTTTCCATGTCAATAGATGGCGTTGTTAATTTCACTCCATTTTCTGAATTGCGTTGTTAAGAGCCATTTCACAAAATTTCAACGCTCGAGTTTAGGTAAAAGACCGCATCTTTGTGTATGTGTGCGTAGCTATCCACACTTACACAACGCGAACAGTGCAGCGCGAGTGTCGAGACGGACTAAACAATCTTGGGCCGTTACAATCGTAATGTACCTTGGTTTGAGATTTAGGCAAAAATATAATTTATTTATTCAGTCTTTAATCTATTAAAGCCTTCTAAACTAATAAAACACAAATATATGTTATGTAATTAAATATGTTTTTTATGTGTATGTTTCTATTACATATTTATAATTAAGTATACTTTTTATTATATTTAGTAGAATGAAGAATATCATGTTTATCAACCTACCTAAGGTTGATAAACATGATACTTAATCTTCATTTCGAAGCGCATACTCTTTCTGGTTCCTTAACTAAATATGTATATTAAATTCAAGCGTTTACAGTATTTTTCAGGGTTTAACGAGGTTTTTCCATATTCTTACCTTCGATCGGCTGATTAAGCTCTAAGAGTTGAAAGAATGTTTTTAAGGATACCTACTCTGTGTAGGTGTACCTATGATATACCATGAATTGCAACTATTTGCTTTGTTCATAAACTTCTTCCATGTCGATGGCCACCTAAATTGATTCCCCTCAAAAATGTAATACGAGTTCCTGTAGTAGGTATTTAAAAAAAGAAGTACTAACAAGTTTTAATTTAAATTAACAGTAAGTCAGTTTATTAGTATGTTGTTTTGTAGAAGATGTCAGGAATATACCACGACTTCACGTTCTCAAGTAATGTTCCCTGATAATGCCAAAAGAATACGCGCTGACGTGAGCGAAGCCGCGGGCACAGCTAGTTGTAACTAAAACAATCAATTTTATTGAATCAGACTTTCCACTAGTACCCTGCACGGCGTCTCTTCTAAAAGTACTATCCTCCTCTACTCGATTCACGCAATTTCTCATTCTAAAATGAAAACAAAATATAAGTAGCTATCAAATTTCGACACCCAAATATTTTTAAAGGAGTGTTGTGTTTTCAAACCCTTCAAATTGTAATTACGGTTCTATATTCCATTCCATGTCGATATAATTATGATGAGAAAAGAAAATTTATTATATTTATTTATTTAGTGTCAGGTTGTATGTTGAACAAATATGATTCGCGATCGTAGCAAATAATGGATTTGCGGAGTTATAATCAAATCGTCAATGAAATAGTCGTTAGAAAATTTGAATTTCGCGGGCTACCCTTGCGCTTTCACCTTACGTGATCGATAACTATGTATGTATAAGAATTGCAAATAAAAATAATATCCACATCGCTTCTGTTTCTTTTTTCTTTTATTGACACAATGATAATACAACCCTTACATTATATTATTATTACATTGCTAAAACTAATAAAACAGAAATATAAAAAATCATTTACAAACTACTAAAATAATGCTTTACTTGATAATAAACGAAATTCTAACCTAATGAAAAAAAATACAAAGAGAATCAAAATGTTGTCGTCGTAGTATAACAATGCGTTTACGATAGATACGCTCGAACATCGGGACGCGGAAAAAAATGGCACAGGTCCTTCGTCGATGGGCGCTCGGGCCGTACTAATCGGTGCTCGCTTATGCTTCGTAATTTATTCTAATTTAGAGTGATGTTAAAAATTATATTGTATCTGATTAAATGAATTGATCTTAATAAAACTTTGGAATTATTTTAGTAAAAGAACATAGTTTATTTTCACATATTTTAAAAAATGTAAATACGCTTTATTCAAACCGTTCCTCGCGCACTCGCAGCGGACAGACGTGCTCATTAGCAATATTTAATTAATTCTTACTTTAATAATATTGACCTCCTTTCGTGCAGGCTATCGTAATGCATAAAGTATTCTTGCTTAGTGTGTAGTTTTAGTGAATGATGGACACGAAATAGTTAACTTCAATAAAACTAACAAAATGGAAAACAGCCCCTGTAATCCAAAGGGGCCAGTGCAACACTCCAGCTCGCCGTCACAGTCGCCCACGAAAGTTGTCATTGCTTCAACGCCCGAAATCCAAGGATGGATGTCCCAGATCCAGCAGTACCTGGATGAAGTTTGCTCTATTGCCATGGATGGGAAACTCAACACCGAGCAGAAGATGAAGATTTCAAACCTTTGCCGTAAAGTCGAATCTGGTACGTCACAAATGGCAGTCCTTTACCAGTCGCTAAAACAAAAAGCTATTAGCGCGGATAACAAGATTGATGCCCTTAAACAACAGCGTGACCTTACAGAACATATCTCGGAGCTCAAGCAGACCATACGGGAATCTAGTTCTGCGGGAAATACTTCTTTTGCCGATATGGTGAAAAGGGGATCAAACCATTTTGTTCGACCCAATAACCTGAGTTCTGTCGCCATCTATCCAAATGATAAGTTGAAAACCAGTGACGAAACCAAACAACTGGTGCAGAAAATCATACGGCCCGAGCAAATGAAGCTGCAAGTACGTGGAGTCCGAAAAACGAAAAATGGGGGCGTAATAATAAGTACCGAGACAAAACATGACGCCGATAAGCTGAAGAACGCAGTCCAGCTCTCTACATCTGGACTTACCGCCGACGAACCCAACAAGCGCAAACCTCGGATCGTGGTTGTAGGAGTGCCGACTTCCTTGGCTGAAAATGAGGTCTTCAAGTGCATTTTCGAGCAAAATATAGCCAACAAGTTACCAGCGATGTCCCTAGAATCGTTTTTGACCTTGATAAAATTAAGCCACAAATCTGGGAAGAGAGAAGCTGCAACCTGTAACTTCGTTATTGAAGTTGCGGCTAACATACGAAAAATTTTAATACCTCAATCTAGGATCTTTATAAATTGGACATCATGTCCTGTCAGGGACTTCACTTTAGTTACGAGGTGCTATAAATGCCAGCAGTACGGTCATGCAGCCAAATCTTGCAGAGAACTAGTTTCTACTTGTGGTCACTGTGGAGACGCAGGTCATATGATGTCCGAATGTGCGAAGAAAGCTGACATTCCGAAATGCGCGACTTGTTCCCGCTTCAAAAAGCCCAGTGACCACAAAACGGGAGACGCTGAATGCCCTGCTAGAAAAATAGCGGAATACCGATTTATAAACTCCGTCGATTATGAGGGCACTTAGTGCGTCATACTCCAAGCCAGACATACGTTGATCTTTCGCTGTCTAAGCAAATTGTCGCCCGCAACAAAAATACCTTGACGGTGTTTTCTTGCAATACTGCTGACAATCATATGTATACGTATTAGTATTAGCAAATATGTGCTACAAACTGTTTTCCTTAGATTTATATACATGTGTGACCTTAATTATAATTTTTTGTTCGCATCTTATAATAGCGTTTACTTACATTAAGCTTATCATAATATATTAACCCATACTAACTTATTTCACTATTATGTTTTATATTGTTAAGAAATCCATTGTCCAAATAGTATTTATTGGAAACATGCCGCCTGTGATACAGGTTTAACCTAGTACAGGCATCGAACTCTGTTATACCAACATTATTTTTAAGATTTAACTTGTATTTTTCGTACGAATTCTAAATTTGAATAAATATATTATTATTATTATTATTATAAACCAAAATATCACGATAAAATAGCAATATAAAACGTAAAAATTGACTTAAGACTTTATTTTTTTAATAATTAATGTTATTAATTATCGATATTCTAGTACATTATGTGTCGACAAAAGTATATGTCTGATGCTTTGTGTATTTTTTGAGTTAAATTTATAAATATCTAAGATAGGATTAGGAGTCTGAAATTGACTCTGCGAAGATTTTTTAGTAAACTAGTTGTGGGAGATTAATTACTACATAGTAAACAAATAAGTTTTTTGTAAATGTGTTACATTAAGTGTCAATAAGAAAAACTGATCTATTTTTAACATGTATTCAGAAATTCCAGGGTGTTATCTAAGATGGTAATTAAGGTGACTGAAGTTTTAGAAATTTGCGCAAAAACGTGAAATGGCTCTTAAGATTTTTCGTGATAGAATGACTCTCGCCCGAGTCAGTTGCCTCAGATTTGGTGTTATGCCCACGAAACAAATTCAGGACGTTCTCAATTCAATGCGTATATTTTTTTATATAGGACCATGCATAACTTTTTACAGGTAATTCCGATATTGCATGATATTTTTTTTTGTGAAAAGCGTATAATTATCTCAAAGTTGGTCCTATTTAAAATTGAAAAATCGTGCTTGGGCTCATTTCATGCACCTTAATGAGAATTTTAGACCTAGCTGGAGTATGAAAGTCATCGAAGGTCTGACGATGGAGACGGAAGGCCATTGCAAAAGCTCCGCAAGAGTTTGCAGCAGCTATGTGGTGTTTGGGTTCATTTATGCAGCTTGATGAGAACTTTAGACCTAACAAGAGCATGACTTTCATCGAAGGTCTGACGATGGAGACTGAAGACAGTAGCCAGAGGTCCCCGAAAGTATACAGCAGCTATATCGCGTTTGGGCTCATTTCATGTATCTTGATGAGAACTTTCAACCTTGCTAGGGTAAAACTATCATCGAGTGTCTAAGGGTGAAAACGTAAGGCTGTCGAGGGAAGCCTCTAATTGGAAAAAACAATATTTCTGAGAAATTTAATTGTTACACACTTGAATCTATACTTATTAGAAAGGAGAAGAGTTTTTTTGTTTGGTTGGTTCAACGCGCTAATTTTAGGAACCACTGGTTCGAGTTAAAACGTCTTTTTGTGTTGGATAGCCCATTTATCGAGGAAGGCTATACGTTATATAAGATCACGCTATAATCAATAGGAGCGGAGCATCAAAGAAACATGTTGCAAATACAGGGAAAAATATTGCTTTTGAGAGCTTCCGTTGCGTGCACTGCGTAAACGGTAAAAGTTACTCAACAATCATGCATGTATGACGGGATTGTTTCTCTTATAAAGTTCACGATAGCACATGTCTATCTTTTGAGGTTGACTCACACTCTCTCTAACCCTCTCTCTCTCTTATGTAACGCAGACGAAGTTGCGCGGGTCAGCTAGTTTCATAATAAACATAATTTCTGAATATTTCAAAATATTTGGTCCAAATAAATAACAAAATATAGATAGCATAGATATTTTATTTATCGATATGCCAGAACACACTGCTAATGACACTATTACTTTTGTGAGAAAAAGACAGCACTACCTAATACCTAGTTAGAGAGTAGTACCAAATGAGTCAAAAGGAAAGACATCAACAAGAGTCACTATCTCAGCCACTATCGGTTGAGCTCTTTCTATAATGGTTCATTTTTAGGGTTCCGTACCTCAAAAGATAAAAAAGGATCCCTTATAAGATCTCGCTCTTGTCCGTCCATCCGTCTGTCACTGATTTTTCAGGAACGGGTGGAACTAGCAAGTTTTTTTTTGTCTCTTTTCTCTTACAATCTGTCACAATTCATAAGGACAATAAGTAATTTCTATGGCGTGTTAGATGGCTTGCTTAGTATGCGTCCTATGACACAACCGAAAAACTCGAAAGCATAATGCTAATATTGTCCGATAAGATCTTGTGGAATTTTGTGTTTTAGTCTGCGGATTTTTCTTTTTTATCCATGAGATGGTTTGTCAAGATGTTTGGGTGACGAGTTATTCTTTCTTTGTATGACTTGATGTAGCTTCTCAGCTCTTCAAGTGGTTTCCCTGGTTTAGGAACTATTAGGATCTTGGCTGTTTTCCATTGAGGGGAAAAGAAGCAAAGTCTTGACATAGCATTGTAGATTGACAACAGGAAGGTCAGGCCAGAATCTGGAAGTTGTTGCAAAATCATGCCAGTTATCAAATCGTAACCAGGCGCTTTTTTAGGTTTTACATTTTTTATCGCTCTAATTAGTTCCTGCTTTGTAAACATTACGATGGGGCTATTGGATGAATCACAATCCAGCTGAACTTTTCGCTGGATTTCTTCTTTGTGCTCTGGGGGCCCCTCGTAGGAGTGAGGCTGAAATACGTATTTTAGGTGTTCCGCAAATGTTGTGCATTTTTCATCGTCATTTCGAGCCCAGCACCCGTTGGCTTGCCGAAGTGGGGGCGACACCGTTTTAGGCCGCTTTAGTTTTTTGGTAGCTTTCCACAGTGAGTAGTCAGTAGCAGCAGTAGCATCAAGGTTGCTCAGGAACGCCTGGACACTATTATTTCTGTCCTCGTCTAAAAACTTTTTGAGATTCCTAACAGCGTGGTTTAATTTACTTTTATCGTTAGGGCATCTAAATTGTTGCCATTGTTTTCTAAGCCTCCTTATTTCAGTTATTTTGTATATTGATTTTTTGTTAGTCTTTGAGTTGTTGGCTGGAGTAGTGTTGTAGTACAGCGACAGGGCATGATTGACTATTGACCTGAAGATTTACCAGTGTCTTTTTGGTGTGAAGGACGCAGGTTTCTGTATTTTCTTTAAAACTACTAAATAATGTGACTAAGACTGGTGAATAGTCGGAAGATAGCTCATAGCTGTTATGGCACTGGAAGTAATCTTTCGAGACACCTTTAACAGTACAGAAGTCTATTAGGTCAGGTACATTATTTCTGTAGGTAGGCCAATATGTGGGCTCGCCTGATGACATAATTTCCATTTTTAGTTTTTCGTCAGTTTTGAGGTGTGCGTTTCGACCGCGCGACCACGGCGATCTTTTTTAAAAAAAAAACTTTGCCAAGATTTTGTAAAAATTTGTAAAAGTTGATTCCCAAAACCATAAATTTGTCAAAGTTATGGTTAAAAAATTATAAGGGTTTGAACGTGGCCGCGCCATCGAAACGCGGAGAACCGCCGAGAGAATTCAAGAAAGCGCTGAACTCCTGTTTGATAATGTGTTTCGGTGGGCAGTAGAGAGCTGATACCGTGATAGGGTTTACCCAATCTTCAACTATTACAGTTGTTGCTTGAATTGATGCTTTGCAGTACGGTACTGATTCGTAGTGTTTTAATTTGCTTCTGATTATTATAGCTGATCCACCGTGTGCTTTCCCGTCAGGATGTGTGATGTATGATATAGCTTATATCCAGGGAATTCCATATGGCTTCTAGAAGTGAAATGCGTTTCAGATATTAACATGATATCAATATTATATTGATATAAAAAAGTTTTAACTCTTCAGTGTGTTGTGACAGGCCCTTTGTGTTCCAGATGCATAATAATGCATTAAATTTGGAAGCATGGACAGTAGTTATTAGCATCATCTGGTTCATGAGTGTCTGCATAAATTCCTTATGTCAGGTGACGGGTTTGGCTTTGATTGAGGTGTGTTGTTGGTTGGGTTTCTTTAGTTGATAGACCTGTTGTTATTTCTGCGTATGATTTATTACATGCACTTTCATATCGGCTATTTTTGGCTGTACCTTTATTTACTTCCTGTGTGTCTTTGCTGCGTTGGGTTTTTGGTCTCAGAGGGGGATACTTAACTTTTTGCAATTCCTTGTAAACTGAGCACCCAAGGGGTGCTATTAATGTAATTGCGGTGTAATTTGCGGGGTGGTTACCTTCACAAAGTATGCACCGCACATTATTGGAACGCTCTTTCCTCGCGCATTCAAGAGTACTGTGTGCTCCAGTGCACTTGACGCATCGGGGCTGACGGTGACAGAATCTACGCGTGTGTCCATATCTCTGGCAGTTAGAGCATTGCGGGATCTCTCTTTTTGGTCTAGGTGGTTCAAATACAACGCAGCCTAGCAAGTTGAAATTGATACCAGATACTGAGGTCTCTAGTCCCTTATAAGAGTATAAAAATCACCTGAGTCAACATGATAAAAGATATGGACAGACTTTCCCGAAAACTTGTAAGTTTTTTTTCGGAATTTCCCCCTTACTTGTGCTGTAAGATCTTGCTTTTAGCCAAAATTGTCAATTCTAGGTCAACCGGAAGGGGACCTGAGGGAACCTGTAGGGTACCCTACAGGTTTTGGGTCAAAAATCTATATGGTAGTCCCCGTTGACCTATAACTATAATATCTGTGCCTATAATAACGAAATTTGGCGAGATGCAACGTCTTACAGCACATGTAAAGGAAAAATCTGAAAACAGTAAATATGTAGTTTACTCGAGGTCTTAGATAATTATCCACGCCATTTAACATCATAAGTAATATTTTTTTTAGCAAACCGTGAGAATCAAACTTTCATACAAATAATGAGTTGTTCGACTGTATGTTTTTTTTTTGGGAAAATATAATAATAATAAGAAGCTCTCTTTAGGCGGTTGGATCAAGGGCCTGATTCAGAAGGCAGTACTCCTCGATACGGCTCGCATTGTGAGGAGGTTCCTGTCTCTGCAGCCCTAACCACCGGTGGCTTGGACCCTGCTCCCGACACCGGCGGACTACTATTTTTTTATATTTTTAAGTGTTTTTTTTTGTATCGTTTTATTTTAAGAAATACTTAAAAATGTAAATAGATAAGGATATAAATGAATAAACGAAATAATAATCTCCTTATTTCAGAATAAAATTCCATAATTATTGTTGGCGATGATATTCAGGAATTCAGGAGACCACCAAAAATAACTTTGTAACCACTAAATCTATGATCTAAAATATCAATTGATCACCAAATTTTAATGAGGTGGTTGATGGCACCCCGACACGGATAGATTAAGTTAGAAAGGTATAGCGGGGTCGAATGAGCGAGCGAGGCGAGCGAATAGACCATACCCTTAGTGGTTGTTTTTTATAAACCACTCAGAAGTAGGAGCCCCGCGACCAACTTTCCCTAGACTCGGATGAAAGAGCATAACAGTTCAATTTCTGGTCATTAAATAAAAAAATAAATTTTTGGTTCTAATTTGACGATACAATGGGGATTAATTTTGGTTATCATTTACTATTTTGGCAATCAAAAGTGATTTCTTTGCCGTTATATTTTGCTAAATCTGGTGGTTCGTTAATTGTATGCCTTTTTTATGTATGTTCACCGATTTCTCCCCCATTTGTGAACCCCAATTCTCAAAATCCTTATTTTATTTGAAAGTTTGTCTCCTGTGATGGTCCCATTTCAATTTGGTGAAGATCTGATGTTGATCTTCCGATATATACAAGGGAACTCTTCAAAAATAGACGGCAAATCTGTCGTGACTGCTGCAATCACTTGGATGTTTATTGTTTATACATCATGACGTAACACCACGCCTGTATGCTCTGAAGCTAAAGTCATTTTTCCCTTTTTGTGTTTTTTGAAGTCGGTTTTATTTACTTACTACCTGTAACCGTAACTGTATATTATGGATTTAGCAATAAACGATTTAAGATTTTAATTCTCTAAATTTTTTAGTTCATCGACTTCCAGGATGTCGATATTGCTGTTGTTTGCTGTTCCCTATAGCTCCACTTCATATGTCCAAACCGGCTTCAATATAGTTTTGTATATTGGCATTTTGCTTTCATTGGTTAACTGAAAGTTTTTACCAGTGAGCCAGTACATGCTTCTCAGCTTTGTGTCTAGGGTTTCCCTCTTACTCCAGATATGTTTCTGCCAAGTCAACCTTCTGTCCAGGTGCATGCTATGGTATTTTGCACTGTCTTCGTGTGGGATTTGTTCACCGTTTAGGGAGGACAGTTTCCTTTCCTTACAGTAAAGGTGACTTGAACAGATTTGTTTTCATTCGCCTTTATACGCCATATATTTAGCCATTCCTCAATTTCATGTGTTTGTGAAGGTTGGCTGAGGCAACATCTGGGTTGGTGTGTACTGAAAGTATTGCAGTGTCGTCAGCATATGTGGCGATGAAGGTGTTGTCATCTGTTGGTATGTCGGCTGTGAATATGAGATAAAGTAAGATACTCCCCTGTGAAACACCAGAATTGATTTCATACAGATATGATGTGATGTCGTTAAGTTTTACCTCAAAACAGCACTTGTCCAGGTAACTTTTCAGTATGAATAAGGAGTGGAGCAGATATTTTTTTAACTTGAACAGGAGTCCGGCATGCCAGATCCTGTAAAAGGCCTGGCTAATATCCAGGAAGACAGCCGAGCAATATTTTTTGTTTTCCAGTGTGTTGCTGATGGTATTTGTCACAGAACATATAAAGAAGGTTAGAAGGGCCTTGTGGGCGGGGCACGCGCGTCGCGGTTATGAGCAAATGCTCAATATCAACCGAAATTTAATTTACCGGCCAGCAATCGCTCTCCTGTTTTGACAGCGTACGTAAGCTCCGCAAAAAATATTAAATTATGCCGTGTTGCGCTATTATAACGTGTCGGAAAAGAAGCCAGGTGTGTAGTGTAGCACGAGAAGGGATTTCTTTCCACCGGTAAGTCCAAAAACATTAAAATACTTGTGATATTTGTAATTATAACATTAGCATTATGAAGTTTGTAGACAAAAACGAAATAATCGCAAGCAGACGAATAGTAATACATTGCTTGCAATAAATGGACTAACCACTTCTTTCCCATGACTTTGTTGTTACGTAATTATCATCATCGAAATGTTGCAAACAAATTGTGCTACATTTAGTAGGGATCCAATCAATTCTGCCAGTTGTCTCAATCCACAGTTTTCTTATACCTGGATCTGTAGGAAACCTAAAACATATTAAATCATAATTATGTCAGTTTCAACATTGAAAAATTACATAAAACTTATAGTACTAATACAAAAAATATACAAAAACCTCACTCAAAATCTATATTAGCAATCGGTCGTAATAAATAATACATTCATCAATTGTATCATAGTAATTATCGACATTGTTTACAAATTGGCACAGCACTATCGATGTGCCTAGAGTTCGTGGAATTACACCTTTGGTTCGGCAGTCGGGACTCTCGCAGTGAACGTAATACATTGCGCGATCGCTCACGTAATGCAAAATGTATAGTCCATTTATTGCAAGCAATGTATTACTATTCGTCTGCTTGCGATTATTTCGTTTTTGTCTACAAACTTCATAATGCTAATGTTATAATTACAAATATCACAAGTATTTTAATGTTTTTGGACTTACCGGTGGAAAGAAATCCCTTCTCGTGCTACACTACACACCTGGCTTCTTTTCCGACACGTTATAATAGCGCAACACGGCATAATTTAATATTTTTTGCGGAGCTTACGTACGCTGTCAAAACAGGAGAGCGATTGCTGGCCGGTAAATTAAACTTCAGTTGATATTGAGCATTTGCTCATAACCGCGGCGCGCGTGCCCCGCCCACAAGGCCCTTCTAACCTTCTTTATATGTTCTGTGACAACATGCATTACAGAAGTCCGCATAGTCCACAATACTTGCAAAGTTAGAAGCAAGATTACATTAATTTTATCGATATTAACAATCGACCTTTTAGTCGCCCTAGCATACATGAGCTTTTACGCGTGTATGAGTGTACGTCAAACGCAGTGACTGCGTTAGTGTGACAACCAATAGCAAACTCACGATCTAAGTGCGTGTTGTTTATTTGTGTGCGTAATCCGCGTAGGCATTGGTCTCTTGCTTGTAGTGAAGTTAAAGAGTGGGAGTCAAGCGGCGACACGCGTTCTGATACAAATCAGGATCTATTTCCTTTCTAACCGCCTTTATATGTTCTGTGGTATTTGTCAACCTATGTACTATCGAGGACACTCCCGCCTGACCACCACTAAGCTTATTTTTGCTTGCACTTGCAACATAGAAACGCTCTCTAGCCCCGCCCCGTTGACTTTGTATAGAAAAAATGAATGAAAAGATACCAAATCGGCCGAGCGCACTGACGACGCACGCCAAACGAGAGTTGTTATTTTGCGCGCCAAAGTTGCCGCTTTCCTAATAGGCCCAAACTTTAAGGGGGCGTGGCTAGGCGCCTCCGCATGATTTAAGCGAAAAAAATTAAACTGGTCAGGTAGAAAAGACCCCGATAGTACCAGCTCAATGGTGCCATGCTGCTGTCTGATTCCGAAATGATGCCCAAGAAGGGTGGTATTTATATGAGGGCGTATTCTATTGAGGATAATTTTTTCAAACAATTTGCCAGCCAAAGGCAGGAGGCTAATTGGTCGATAGGACGACGTTTCTTCTGACGGTTTACCAGATTTAGGTATCACAACAACTTGAGTAGTAGGAGAGTCTCAGGCAGGCATTGAAGACCATCACTAAGAACATTATACCTTTGTTAGGAAGGCTGTTTAGCAGTCCGGAGTCTAATAGATCATAGCCCGGTGCTTTCTTTGACGGTAGAGCTTTAATCTCACGGATAAATTCAGTAGGACTTACTGCATTTAGGAGGAAGCATAATTGATTTGACGACTGGAGGTAGTCTGTTATTTCGTCTCTATTGATTCAAGTGCAAGTTAACGGAGTAAAAACCTTTTCCAGGTGTTCGGCAAATGCAGTTGCTTTTTCAGATTCAGATCTAGCCCAACTTCTGTCCGGTCTTCGCAATGGCGGGATGTTATTTTGGTCGCTAAGTTTCTTGGTCGCACGCCATAACGACTTATTAGTATCCTTATGTGGGGTTAGGTAAGGTGTCTTTGTAGGCAAAGGTTCTCATATTCCTTGATCATATCTTTCAGCTCTTTTGTTGCTTTGTTAAACTTAGTTTTGTCCGTAGGATATCTAGTTATGTGCCATTCTTTCCTCATTTCTTGCCGTTCGTTGACCTTCTCTAAAATGTTCCTTGGAAGTTCCGTTTCTTTTTCTAATTTTAGAAGTAGAAGCGTTGGCCGCCAGGTGTTGCTGTGGATATAGTGGGGTGACTCTAGTGGAACAGCTTGTTTGAACACATTTAAAATGACTGGAGTGTGAAGATCCTCATATTTTTCAATCTGTAAGTAGTTGCGCCCAAGGTTCTATGTTGTATAGAAATCTAGGAGGAGGGGAAGTTTTTCTTTTGTAGTTCGATGCAGCAAGTTGCCTATTGACGAACTTCATGTCCATTTGCTTGTAGATCTTCTTTGACCATATAAATATTTTCTGAGGCGTGCAGATATCTAACCACTACTCTGTAGGCCTTCGATCTTCAGTTTGTAGGTGTAGTGGTTGATGTCCTTTTTCGATGAGTTTATCTCTTATTGTTTTGTATATTTCAATGTCTACAGGCATTAGCTTGATTATGTGTCCTGATTTTAGTGTAGTCATGGTATACTTGTTCCTTTTAATAATTTTGCTTAAGAGATTTCTTAGTGGTGTTATATCCACTACGCCAGTCACAAAAATTGGTTCAGGCTTCGGTATGTATTGTTTGTTTCTTTTACAGCTATCCTCGCTGAGAATATCAAATGTTTTGTACGGGGATTGTGTAGTTAATCCGTTTGGTGGATGTTTGTTTATTTTGACCTTCTTTGGGGCTATCGAGCGTTCTGCGTTTATTGTAAGGTACTTTGTCTTGCTGCCACTCTTGATTTGAGGATTATTTTTTCTGTTGTCCAAAAGAGTCCCTTTGACTTGCCCGGGTGATTGTTGAAGTATTGTTTAGCGTGTCGCTTGATTGAGAAGTATTTACATTACTTCGACACTGCACTGCAAGTACGTAGCAATCGATAACGATCGAATCAATACGATTCGATAAATCCGACTTTTCGATTGGTTAAAAACTCATTTTATCGAGAATAACTGTCAGATTTATCGAATCGTATCGAATCGAGTGCTACGTACTTGCACTGCTGAAGAGATAAATACGAGCAACGAGTTCTATTTGTGCAGCAAAAAGCAACTTATGCCCACCGCACAGCCTGTGCGGTGGGCATAAGTTGATTTTTAAGCGGAATCTAGAGGAGGTATCTATGGACTCAATGTAACGCACTCAATAGAATTGAATAGCACAAGTGACATAGAAATATTTAAAGTTATACACATTACACATATTATTATTTACAATGAGTTTAAAAAAAAGTTTGAAGGAGTTGGAACTTTGACTTCTATATCTCCTTAATAAGTTCCCAGGTATGGTCCAGAACAGAAATATTATCGCAAGGACGGGTAGAACAAGTACTTGTCGGCTTCGTTAATGGTCTTTTTACACACTTTATTGACGTAATAAAGCAGTGAGATAAAACACTAGCAGGAACAGAATGAATAGGTACTATTACATCTACAAAGTACTCGTAAACAAACAATAGTGCAGTTGCGGCAGCAGCGGCAGCCCGCCTCCTAATATATCAGCTACGTATATGTAATAAAATATAGTGCAGGGAAAGCTAAGTACCTTACTATGAAAACCATATATTTCAAGCTTCCAAAAATAAGATGGCGTACGCCTGCTAGGGACAACTGTCAAGTACAGTCACGAGCTCTAATATTTATACACGCAGTTACTTTTAAAAGTGATTTTCTCCTACTGTGCTGATTTACGATTTCACGAAAATATTTTTTGAAGCCATACTATTATAAAATAGGTCTGATCTCAAAGTAGAAATCGTTATTTCACGCAGAAAGTCGCTTACGAATTTATATTAGTGCTCGTGAGTGTATATGTGCAGTATGAACATTGACGACGCTCTCCGGCGAGGCTCACTGATGCAGTGCGTATACTCCATAGTGAGCTATTATGAACCACTCAGTCCAGCCGCATTGAGTCCCGTGTTCTGACTTCGAGCGCTGGTTTCTACGGGAGCAATGTAATACAGCGTCTGCTTACGAGCCATGAATAGCAAATGTTCACTTGTACCTATTTCAGGATAGCTTGATAGACATGACATCTTGCACGTTCCTAAATCATCATCATTTGATCATCGATGAGTTATTGGTATCAATTTTTTTTTTTTTTTTTTTTTTCGTTTAACTGAGACGGCGAACTCGATAGGTGCGCGGAGTGGGACGGTGACAGCCTAGGGAGCCGTCACCATCACCATGCCCTCGCGTCGCTTGCGCCTCAACTACCTCCTCAGTTAACGAAAGGCCCGGAATTAATTTTACCCGACCAGCAAGCGATCATGAAATAGGTATAACTAGCAACTCTACGGACCATCCCAGTGGCCTATCAGTTCACCGCAATGGTAACATGTACAGCCAAATAAAGAGTTTGGTATACAAGCAAAAATTTTCACCTTTCTACTTTACTGATACACAACATTAGAGTAGTGCAAGCTCACGACATTATTGTACTCTCTGTGTGACTGTACGTTCTCTCGCCGCGCCGCGTCGAGTGCATCGATCTGTGTTTACAGTTGCGGGACACGACACAACACCCGACCGACGCATCTACCAACCAACAGGGTTATTGCGTAACACCCTCACAAAGGTAGTGCCTCTCATTTGGACAAGTCAACATTTATTGCGCTATTTACTTTTCCGAGCAGACGGATTTTACAAATATTGTATGATGGAGCAATGGACAAGGGATTTCCTCCAAAACCCTTCGGTTTGTAATAACACGTAGAGGAAAAATAATGTCACAATGTGAACGTGCCATAACTTTTAATAATATTAAACAGATAATGGCAGCCAATTCACATTTAGACATTTGTAATGCCCCACCTCATAGCTCGCACAAAGTGTGTTACGCAATCGGGGTGCTCTGTTGCTCAATGTCAATATAAATCAGAGTTCAAACGTAATGATTACAATCAACGATATAATGTTACCTAGAGTTAGGACAAGCGTTGGAAACAGGCCACACTGTATGTTGTACCGGTGTCGCTCGGACAAGACGAAATGCGCCTTTACTTACGACAATAACCACATAGAATTTCTATGGAATATCGAAGTTCAAAACATTACTATCTTGATTGTGCTCACATGTTAGTTTTTGGAACTAAGAATTTAAATGCCAAGTAAAAGTGGCCAGTCGAAAATATTGAGTTTTAGTTTGTGATCCCATATCTAGATAATTTATTATTTCGGTGATTACAACAGAATGAATACTTCTTTATTTTCTAATCGTATTTTTTCTCTTAATGAGTATTCATTCTCTTCTGCACAAAATTCTGCACCAAATTGACGACATCGGGTTCCCTTTATGAACTATTGCGCACCTCATTCTATTTTTAAAAAATACTGCAGCTTAGCAGACTTGAATAATGATAAAATGTTACAAATAGTTACATTTACTTATATGAACTTTGATGCAATAAAGGGTCATTTAAGTTTACCACTCTTAGGTCACTAACAAAATGTTCTGGTATGTCTGTCCGATTTCAGACAATGCGCGCATATCATCTAGTTGCGAATAAAAACTGACAGATCTTGTCAATTTGTGTCGTGAATTCGTTCCCGGCACCGCCGCCACAATATAAATATGAACAGTAGGAAAACTACCTACATACGCTCGATACCGCACACGGGGGCCCCCGAGCAGACGTTGCGGTGCTGTCAGCAGCGCGTGCCGCACCGAGACGAGTGGTCATGTATGTTAAAAATGCCACGAACGAATTGCGCGGTATACGGCTGTTTGAATTTTTTACACAATTAAATTCAATAATAAAGAATTTCGAACGTGCCGTAGCAGAAAAAAGTATTTTTCTGTAAATAAATTGTACGAAGAGATATTTTTCAAGTAACACAGAAATTTTTTCATGTTATTGTTTTTTAATTCCTAGGTATCACACGCATTTTCGGGTTGAAACGCGGTAGGGTTCGCACTTTCGCAGGCGCTCATGAGCCCTGCCTGCGCGCCACCTCCGACGAGCGCACGAAACGTTATAGTCCAACCGCGGTTCGCTCCCGCCAAAACTTGTAAAAGGTTACGCCGTAATGACAAAGTTAAAGATCAATACTTCTACAAGTTGTTGTGTGTTAATATTAAACTGTTTTCCGTGTTTAAACTATCGTCTTTTGTTGAGATTAACCGAAGCCATAAGATAACTACGCCATAAATACTATTTAAATTGTATTTGTAAGCTAGATACATATTTCAATTCGATTGATTGATCACAAGCAACATAATAAAAATGTTTTAATAAAAAAAAAACAATATCAACAACATTAAAAGGGACAACCCTATGGCTTCAATGGAGCGTAGGTAATTATTGCATCTAGTTGCTGCTTAGTTTCGCTACTGTCCATATTTATTTTGTGCCGCCGCACCTTAAGAGCCTATACTAGGGGAGAGGTGTGTCAATAGTAAAACAATCCTTCATATTATTTTAATTAAAAATGACAGCGCAATCATTTTTGGTCACAATATAGTTGAGTTATCTAATAAATTATAAAATCAAATACAGAAAATAACAAAAAGTACGATAAAATTCTAAGAAATGGCACTTAATGAGATCAGCGAATAGTGTTACAATTGCTGCACCGAGAGAGTCAATTGTAACAGCAATGAGAGACAATTGTAACATACCTACAGAAATCGTCAAATATAATTATTATAGTTGTAACATAAATCTAATAAAATCTTGTCAGTAGTACAATCTAAACACCTAACAAAACTTAAAATACTTATAAAAAATAATAAAATCAATAACAGTCATTCCGACAAACAGTTTAAACACACAAAATGTGGATCATTCTTTAAACAGCTGGAGTATGCCCATTTATGACAGTCTCTGCATTGCAACCAATCTTCTCTACTCGTTTTATAATGCTCAAAACAGACTATACAATCTATCAAATCAATCTATACAATCTATCAATCTCTGCTTGTTTTGTTACTTTTGCACCACTGCCGCCATTTTGCAAAGAAAACTTATTAACAAAAATCTATGGTATGTTTGAGCAACCCACATACCTCGCACGTATAGATTAGATGATGACTTATCCGAAAATCACCACTGCAATATTGTACAACTGTTTAATTTAATTTTAATAACCGAAACTGTGCTGAACAAAAATTTTACTCAACTTGCTCTTTGTCAAACTGTCATATATTGAGAGCACATGCGCGAACTGTTTTAGCTGTAAGTTCGGTCGGTAAAACATCATCAAATAAAGCTTCGAATGCCACCAAGAGCTACCGCTACTCGTCAATAGGTGTCGTGAAACAACATAATTATGTTACAATTGCCTCCCTGTTACAATTGACACACCTCTCCCCTACCTCAATTTAACAAGTCTATTTGTGGTGGTTCAAACTTCGTTTGAAATACTGTTAGAATAAAGTTCTAATCAGCTTACACTACAAAGTGGTTGTTACGTCTATCACTGCAGGCCGAATAGTGTGAAATAAATGAGTGGTTTTTATTCTTTATAAAATCAAATTTTCTTCTTTTGGAAAAAATAAAAAACATAAGACCTGCTGCAAGTTCAGTTAGTATGCAAAGTTTCATGATCTATTTTGAAGTACTTTTTGAATACCAGCGGTTTGTTCCGATTTGGAGGTAAATTTGTTTTTTTTTTCTATCGATAAAATTGTATGGAATCGTGTTTTCGCCAAACATAGGACCTAACATTAATCCTCAACTTTACCATATATTTATTTCAAAATTAATGCTGCAGTATTATAGGCCCTTAATAAATACATAACTGGATGAGGATAAAGTTATTTTATGTATTAACTTGTGCGTTAGGAACTGCGCGTGTCAGTCGGCCGTTATACACGTCGATCAGCGTTTATGATCGCGGAGTTCATGTCGGAGTCACGACATTCGTCAAGTTTGGTGACATTATCAATACCATGCATAGTTCAATTAGGAAGTAAGCAGTGGCCACGGATTCGATGGCAGTGAGCCGTTTTGTGAAGCAAGGGGAGCGCGAGGCGCCGCGCGCCGCGAGCGCAGCCCGCCTGCGCTAGCGGCGCGCGTCGTCTCGCGCGCTGCCACTGGTTTACTTGTGTCTAGTTAGAAGCGTAGAATATTACGTATGTATACATTCACATTATTGTGTTTATAGTCAATCTAGTAATTCAGGAGTTTAACGATACAACAAACATATATTTAGGAAAGTATGGTGGATACACTGTGAACCGAAACCATCGTATACTTACAACGGGTGAGAACCTATCGCTATACACCTGAGCGAGCGGATAACAAACAGAAAACGCTAGTTTAAACTGATGCATGTAATAACTTAATTATCATTATGTGATCGGTAGTGAAAAAGAAGTAGAAGTGAGAACGGCGCGGCCGGCTGTGCGCACTTCGGCAAACGGAGCTACGTTTACAAATCGTTTGCTATTACGTACAAAATGGCGTCGAAAGCGCGGCGCGGGCACACTTTGCACACGCACCGCGCCTGTACCCGGACTCCAGCTCGATCGCGACACGACTATGCGCTGCGGTTTTTTTTCTTTTTTTATGCGGAATGGCATCTCACTGTTCAACCCAGCGAGGTTATCGTCTGCTGGGTGCCTTAAGTGTAAGGCCTTCAGCCAGGGCATAAAAACTTACAAACTAAACGACTAACCTGCGGGGTACGGGCCTCGGATTAGGGCGTCGCTGGGAGAGGACAGCAAGGGGACAGGCTGGATCTGAGTGGTGTCATTAATTAGGACTGATTTTGAACTACAGGCGCAGCAACGCGGGCTGGCATGAGCAAGGGACGGGGAGGGTTCGTATCGGGGCGTCGCGACGGACCTCGACGGCGAGGACGGAATGACGGCTATTTGCGTCTGTGCTTACTAAGCGTGCTAGTTTCCTTCCTGCTCTCCTGGAGGAGGGTAATAGCGTCATCGGGATCGACTAAAGTATGCATTGGGCGGCGGATCTGACTAATTCGCGAGGGTTCGTAAAGGGCGGCCGCTGCAATCAGGGGGTTACGGTGTTTGATGGCAGAATCAAAGAAGCGCTTGGAGAGGCGCTTCATAATCTGAGCTAACGTGGGGATTTTAAAATCTATATGTAATCGGTCACGGACGTAATAGGAGGCTCCCGTGACGTTAAGAACCGGTTCTGAAGGACCTGCATCCTATGGAGATGTTTAGGCTTGGCGTGAGCGTACACGACACAAGCGTAAGTCATGATGGGACGGATCACGGTGGTATAGAGACGCAATTTGTACCTGAGAGACAATTTGCTCTTTTCCGTTAGTAAGTAATTGAGTCTACCCATCGCGAAAGCAGCTCGGTCGCGAACTGCTTTGATATGTGGCCCGAAGGTCAGATGGCTGTCGAGTATGACTCCTAAGTATTTGGTTTGCTTCTCCCAGGGAATAGGCTTGCCGTACAAAGTGATCGGATTGGTACGAGCTGCGGTATGAGCACTCTGCCATTTGTTTCGAAAGGAATGGACCGCGCCGCCACGCTGCCTCGACTCTTGCTCGTGTGACACGGAAACAACACAAACAAGTAGCATTTGTTCAAGTATGTGTGTTCTGGTAGTGTGTGGGTGCGTGTGGGTGTGTGTGGGTGTGTGCGGGCGTGCGACTGACCGTTGAGCGCCGCCAGCTGGTCGTCGGCGCCGGGCTCGTCGGCCGCGTACTGCGACTCGCGGAACGAGCTGCACGACGACAGCAAGCTGCAAAATGACACTCACTATCACCACAACACCACTGTCGTTTCATTCACATGTACAGGTACATGTTGTATTGATGACAGAATGTAATAAAATGGCGGAAAGAAGGCAGATCAAGCTTCATACTAAAATATTCCCTTGAAAACAACAAACAAGAAAAAGTTCAAATTTTATTGCAATGTATTTTTTTGTTATAAACATGCTAATCCGACAGATGTTGTCCTGTCTTTAACTATTAATACTGAAATGCACTATTTTTACCTGCTACCTACTTATACTTCTTACTACTCTACCCTACCTACCCTACTAGGGTAGAGTAGGTACCTAGGGTAGGATTGTTTTTATTCTACGGAGACAAATCTAACAAATCAATAACCATGAAAAAAAACGGCAAATCGATTAGAGGGTATACCTACCCTCTAATCGATTTGCCGTTTTTTTTAGTTAAGTGATTTGTTGTATAATACAAGTAGCTTGATAATATATTTTCCTTGGTTTACACAAAATAAATTTCAGAACGCACGCATAAATATTTGACAACCATTATAAATAAAATAAATAAATATTGCTGGACATTACACACAGCGCCATCTAGTGCCACACTAAGCAACGAGGCTTGTGTCGTGGACACCAGATAGTTGATATACTACATAGATACTTTTTGTTTGTAAATACATACTTATTATACATATAAACATCCATGACTCGGAAACCAATGTCCATGCTCATCACACAAACATTTGCTCCGACCGGGATTCGAACCCGGGACCCTAAGAACGTAAGGCAGCCTTACTACCGCTGCGCCAATCGGGTCGTCAAATCATTATGTCAATCCTTGTTCAAAAACATTAACATTACGAGTACCGATGTGGCATACAGGTATAGTCACGACCATTTGGGAACCGATCACGTTAGTTAGTACGTTAGTTTCATTTTATACCGAAAACGATTGACCGACTTTTTTTTCTATATGCATTATTTTACCGAACTATATTTCGCCGATTTACAAAATAACTTTTTGCTATTGCCCGAAACTTCTTTTAAACTTTTTTCATTTGCCATATTTTCACCACACCGAAACATTTCACAAAATATTATTTGGTCACAATTATAAATAGCTGGTTACTTGGTAGCATTTTCAATATTAAATTAAAATAGTGTCATAAAAAGTCAATAATAATATGTTGTGCTACAAAATTTAGTGACAGAAGCGAATCGCTACAAAATCGACTTCTCGCTGTCTGGTTTTCCCTACCCCTAAAGTGTAATTTAAGCCCGCGTAGGCGCGGAGGTGTGTTGAGCATTGACCTTCTGCGACGATAAGCTCGCGTGGGGCACCCAAACCCCGCAGCGCCGGAGCCGTGACAGAAACAATGCTTGCTGCATGTTGCATGCTGCTTGTAAAATATAGTAATTAAAACAGTGGTATAATTAATGTGCGGAAACATAATACTTCGACCAAATGAAACGGCAGAGTAAAGAAAAAAAATAAATTGAAAATAGGTCAACGGTGTCCCCTTATTCAGTCTCGCGCGCGCGCACTGCCGAGTGCCGAGCGGTCGCTGCGAAATAAAGTTATTAAAATGTCCGAGAGCTGTGTAAACACGCTCAAGTGTGTAAATTGTAACATCGTAATATGTGAGGTGCTAGCGTTTATTCGAAATAAACTTGATGTGATGGATAATGAAAGCTTAATAAGAATTTGTGTATCGGCGTTCTCTGAAGAAGACATTGACAGTGCAAAAAAGTTATTGTTTTCATCTCTGAAAACAAAACTTAAGAGCCCGCAGTATAAAATCCACTCGCTAGAGTTTAGGCAAATTCGTTGCGATCCTATGTAAGTGTGCATTGTTCATGCAGATACACGCACACACGGGTTAAGATCGAGTGTAGTGATCGCTTAAACCATTTTGATCTTTGAGTTATTTTTATGTAACATATTAAGTAGTAAGTACGGTTTAGAAATAAAAGTCATGAATTTGTGTGCTTATCACAATCAATATGTCGTCTTATTGGATTTTCCATCAGGAATTTCTCAGTAGCAGCCATGGAGTCAGGATTTGTGCCCGGTTGATGGCAATAGGCTCGGCCCCTGTTACATGGGATTTCCACAGAACTGGCGAAATGTGGGTGTACTGTACTGTTAGGTGCATCGCTGCCTATACCTTCGGGGATTAAAGGCGTGATGTTATGATGGTTAAGTCATAATAAATTAGATCCACGCAAATTAATATCTAAGATGATTTTGAGGAAAGAACCGTACACATTTGAGGGGACCTGGGGGTCTAAAATGGCCGCTTTAGCAGAATCGTAATATGAATCACGTTAAAAATTTAAAATTCTTAAAATGGACTTTATGACCATAACCATAAAGTCCATTTTAATTTTTTAACGTGATTCATGCTAAGATTCTGCGTGGATTCTGCTAAAGCGGCCATTTTAGACCCGCTGTCTATCCATTGCAAACATTTGACAGTTATCGTGTACGTCGACTCATCAACAATACAATAGGGTAGATGACAAACAAAAAATTAACGTCAGAAAGATTTGCAAAAAATATTGTACTTACACAGTTTTTTTTATTTTTTCACGTAATCTAAAAATGAAGACGATACAGTGCGTCGAAAACTCAGGTGACGTCACATTTGAGTACAGTTTTTACCGGAAAGTGACGTCACAAGCCTCTCTTTGACGCGTTTTATCTTCGTCAATTTTATTAATTTGATAAAACAAAAAACATGTATCCAATATTTTTCGATAATCTAATGGACGGACTAAACAGAATCATATTTTATTAGTCAGGATCATCCCTAAAAAAAACATTGTTGTGTTCAACTTGTAACCCGCATAAAGTACCGAAACTGTCAGACATTAGTTAAAAACTAAGTGAAAAGAAAATGGTCATATTAATGTCGTAGGCAATTCGTATGTATGACGCGCCATTATTATGTATGGCGCGCCGTTATTATGTATGGTTGAAAAACGCCGCCGTTATGTAATACGGCATCCTCACATTCAGCTGGATTACAATTCGGCTGAAATAAAGTACGCCGCAATGAATGAGCTCTTCGCGTTCGTCAAAGCGGCGTAATAACGTGCCGCCGTTATACAAACGGACGCATCGTCGATACCGCTTTGAAAGTTTTAGTTCCATTTATCACCGCAAGTGGCGCTGCATGATCATAACAAGAAACATGGCGTCACAATCGACAACCATGTCACAATGAAATGGCCGCTTTTCGTGCTTTTCAATATTTTTTTTCTTTTTTTTTTTACCTACATGTTGAGAATTACGTGGCAGGGGTTTCTAAAAGGTGGGTGGATTTTTCATTATTTTTGCGATAGGACGCACCGTTTTCGAGATATATGCAAATTTAGAACCTGCTACGACTCCATGACGCGCGCTCGCTACGACTCGCATTTCACATTACACATCCACTTTTTGTCACAAATGTCGTCGTCGCTCCACCGGCCTTCGCCCTACACTCCTGATGCCAGCTAGCAAGACATTTAGGACAATTTTAGTAGGTTATTTGAGGTATCGGAATGGCTGACAATACGGCTAAACGGACACGGCTTATCGAACGTATCGCTCCACCGCAATCCGGCTGAACGTGAGGGCGCCGTATTACATAACGACGGCGTTTTTCAATCCGGCGCGCCATTATGTGAAACGGCGTGTTATACGAATTGGCTGCGACATTTATACAAGCAAATTTTGTTGGGTACATAATCTTCTAAAGCGTCACGTTTCAGAAATATGAGCTATCAAAGCTAAAGTCCATTCATGGTGGTCCATTTACACATTCATTATGTCTGAGACAGCAACGTTAGCTACGTTATCGAATATAATATATATAGCGTTGTGATCGCTGCCAGTACAACTTTGATAGCTTAAATCTCGGAAACGTGACGCTTTAAAAGATTTTGTGTCAGAAAAAACTTGTTTGTATTGATGCCATCGATTGATATACGTTTTATGCGTGTCTGATCAAATCAAAGTTGTATTGAAGATGCTATCAGTGAATGGATTTTAACTTTTAATAGCTCATCAATCGGAAACGTGACATTTTATCTCATACAAAACTTATTTGTATTGATACCAACTATCTATTAATATAGGCTACATGCGTAGCCGCAACTTTGAAAAAAAAAAAAAAATGGCGGAAGTTAGACTAGCCACAAAATTCAAACCCCTTTCAGTTTGTTACCAGAGATACCTTCTTTGGCCATTTTGTCTAAAAATCCTTGAGGATTAGAAAGCACCGGCTTTTTTAACTCACTTTTTCCTGAGACTTCGCTCGCATTATGGTCTAAAACTATCCCACGGGAACGTCCTGCAAATAGCCTTTGACACTCGGCGATAACATATGATAATTTAAAACAAAAAAAGAATTTTCGTAATCGGATCAGTAGTTCCGAAGATTACCCTCTACATCTAAACTTGCAAACACGCAAACATAGAATACAAACTTTACGCCGTCATCTTAACATTAGTATTGAAGCTGAACAAAATTTTAACAATCTCAGTAAACAAGCAAAGTTCTTTGTTTATAAAATGAAAATATAAAAAAAGCTTTTCAGATCAAAATATGGTAGTCGGTGTACAATCTCCGGAATATAATTTACGTAGAACACGTGACCGCGCGCAGCAAAGTCATACGTCCTCACTCTGGGATGGCCCGTTCGTTACTGAAGGGAACGGTTGAAAAGGATAGCGCTATTACTACCGCGTGCAAAACAAGGGATAGAAAGAGTGCGTGCTCGCTTAGAATAAAATAACGTAAGCGCCAAATCACGTATTGCTAATTACGAGAAAACAATGTTAAGTACAAAAATAAAAAATTAAGTCAACACGATTGAAGATAATATTGTTACCTATCTATTAGGCTAAAAATCATCATTAAATTCCTTAGGGTTTCAGTGATCCAACTCAAAATAAGTGCAAAACGAGTTTTTTTTGTACTTTTTTTCTATCGGGATTATTTTATCCAATCGTGTTTTCGCTTCAACAGATTTAATGATTATAAGTCCAAGTTTAATGGTGTCCAAATAGCGAACTCTTAGGTCTTATAGATACCGAGATCTAGATCGAACAATATCACCAAAACAGCAAATACAGGCTCTTAAGCTTGTATCAAGACACAGACTTGTATGTCAACAGAAAAAAGAAAAGGATCTCGAAGATATGCTAACGGTATTAAAAACAGCTGAGCCTGATCAATTACCGGTTTTTGTTGCTTACAACTTGGAGAAATTACCACCAGTTTGTTTTGACCACATCGATGTTACGAAGTTATTAAAGGACTTAGTGTTTTTGCGTGAAGAAATAAAGCAGATAAAAGTAAACTATGTGACGAAAGAAGACTTTGAAAGTAAACAAAAGAAGGATAGAATGTCCGTTAATAGCCCTGTGTCATATATTAATTCGAACATTAATATGCGTAGAGGAGGGTATCTGTTGGACAGCGGACCGTTCGGACTGTCGCATGTATCTGAGTCATCACCGCCGGCACCGCCGTGTGAAACAAGTACCGAGCCACTGCCGCCGATACCGCCATCTGCGTCATGCCCCCGCGCCACCACTGTGGAAACAGGCACCGGCGGAATAGATGACAGCTTGCCGGACGTAAACATTTCTTTGCAATATCGTTCACTCTGTAAATCGATGAGTGTTGCGCGCGACTCTGTCGCATTGGCTCCAGTAAACTCAACTTTGTTGAATAAGAATGTTACGAATGCTAACGATTTTTCGAGTAAACAACTGACTATGGCTGAAGTAGTAAGCAAGGGTGAATGGAAAGAAATGGAACATGATGGACAATGGACAGTTGTTCAAAACAAAAGGTTAAAGAATCGATTCACTGATAGGATAGGCAAGGCCCAGTCAGCTGCAATGGGGAACTTTAAAGCAGCGGGATCATTTATGCCGCTTTTTGTTTCGAATGTTGATAAACACACTAGTGAAGCCGATATTTGTGATTATATTAAAATTAAGACTCAGCTAACCGTAAAGCTGGAGAAAATTAATATGAAAACAGAAAGGACGTACAATGCGTTTAAGAGCCATTTCACAAAATTCAAACGCTCGAGTTTAGGTAAAAGACCGCAGCTTTGTGTATGTGTGCGTAGCTATCCACACTTACACAACGCGAACAATGCAGAGCGAGTGTCGAGACGGACTAAACAATCTTGGGCCGTTATAATCGTAATGCACCTTGGTTTGAGATTTAGGCAAAATGATAATTTATTTATTCAGTATTTTATCTATTAAACCCTTCTTAACTAATAAAACACAAATATATGTTATGTAAATATGTTTTTTATGTGTATGTTTCTATTACATATTTATTATTATACTTTTTATTATATTTAGTAGGTAGGAAGGTTGATAAACATGATAATCTTCATTTCGAAGCGCATACTCTTTCTGGTTCCTTAAATACATTAAATTCAAGCGTTTACAGTATTTCACAGTAACGAGGTTTTTCCATATTCTTACTTTTGATCGACTGATTATACTCTCAGAGTTGAAAGATTTTTTTTAAGGATACCTACTCTGTGTATGTGTACCTATGATAAATCATGAATTGCATCTATTTGCTTTGTTCATAAACTTCTTCCGTGTCGATGGCCATCTAAATTGATTCCCCTCAATTTAGTACGAGTTCCTTTAATAGGTATTAAAAAAAAAGTACTAACAAGTTTTAATTAAAATTAACATTGGTGCCGATTCCCTTGTTTACAAACTAAACCAAATTTAAGTTCAGTGCATCTTTTTCTTTCTATTTCATTAAGAAAAGGACAGAAGATAAATTTTAGTTACTTTCTGTCAAATTAATCAGCGCCATACAAGTTATAGACGCGATTAAAAAGTTGACTACTAAAATTACATCAAATTACGTCAGGTGCTGACTAATTTGACAGGATTAAACTAATATTTATCTTTTGTCCTTTTCATAATGAAATAGAAAGAAAAAGATGCATTCAACTTAAATTTAATTTAGTTTGTGAACAAGGGAATCGGCACCAGTAAGGCAGTTTATTAGTATGTTGTTTTGTAGAAGATGTCAGGAATATACTACGACTTCACGTTCTCATGTAATGTTCCCTGATAATGCCAAAAGAATACACGCTGACGTGAGCGAAGCCGCGGGCACAGCTAGTTGTAACTAAAACAATCAATTTTATTAAATCACTTTCCACTAGTACCCTGCACGGCGTCTCTTCTAAAAGTACTATCCTCTGTTTTCACGCGATTTCTCATTCTAAAATGAAAACAAAATAGCTATCAAATTTCGGACCCCAAATATTTCTAAAGGAGTGTTAAGTGTTTTCGAACCCTTCAAATTGTAATTACGGTTCTGTATTCCATGTCGATATAATTATATGTTAAGAAAAGAAAATTTATATGTCAGTGTCAGGTTGTATGTTGAACAAAATATGATTCGCGATCGTAGCAAATAATGGATTTGCGGAGTTATAATCAACTCATCAATGAAATAGTCGTTAGAAAATTTGAATTTCGCGGGGTACCTTACTTGATCGATAACTATGTATATGAATTGCAAATAAATATAATATCCACCTCGCTTCTGTTTCTTTTTTCTTTCCTTATATTGACACAATGATAATACAACCCTTACGCCCCATTGCTAAAACTAATAAAACAGAAATATAACAATTCATTTACAAACTACTAAAATAATACTTTACTTGATAATAAACAAAATTCCAACCTGATGAAAAAAATACAAAGAGAATCAAAATGTTGTAGTCGTAGTATAACAATGCGTTTACGATAGATACGCTCGAAAATCGGGACGCGGAAAAAAATGGCACAGGTCCTTCGCCGATGGGCGCTCGGGCCGTACTAATCCGTGCTCGCTTATGCGTCGTAATTTATTCTAATTTAGAGTGATGTTAAAAATTATATTGTATCTGATTAAATGAATTGATTTTAATAAAACTTTGGAATTAGTTTAGTAAAAGAACATAGTTTATTTTTACATTTTTTTTCAATGTAATTACGCTTTATTCAAACCAAAAAATCACGATAAAATAGCAATACAAAACGTAAAAATTGACCTAAGACTTTATTTTTTTACTAATTAATGTTATTAATTATCGATATTCTAGAACATTATGTGTCGACAAAAGTATATGTCTGATGCTTTGTGTATTTTTTTTGAGTGAAATTTATAAATATTTATGATAGAATTAGGAGTCTGAAATTGACTCTGCGAAGATTTTTTAGTAAACTAGTTGTGGGAGATTAATCACTACATAGTAAACAAATAAGTTTTTTGTAAATGTGTTACATTAAGTGTCAATGAAAAACTGATCTATTTTTAACATGTATTCAAAAATGCCAGGATGTTCTCTAAGATGGTAATTTAGGCGACTAACGTCTTAGAAATTTGCGCGAAAACGTGAAATGGCTCTTAAGATATTGGTCTCCAAAAATAAATTAGACACCTTTTTAGATGACAGCCTTTGGCCTGAAGGAATACGTTTCAGACGATTTGTGTTTTTTAAAAAGGATAAGGATTTCGATAAGACTCAGCTCCCATCTCTCAACAAGACTCCTATGAATAATGGCTCTTAACGATAAAAGTAAAATAACGTTATTTACTTTTAATTGTAAAGGTGTGAATAGGTCAGTGGAATGTGTGAGAAACTTATGCAAGAGTGCCGACATCATTGCACTCCAAGAGACCTGGATTTGGCCACACGATGTGGGATTTCTGGGAAACCTAGACGACGACTTCGCGTACGTTGTACGCGAAGTCGCAAGTCAGCCATTGACAGGTCTGTCAAAGTGATCACAGGAAGACCATACGGTGGAGTGGCACTACTGTGGAAAAAATCTGTGTTTCCGTCTGTATCAACACTGAAGTGTTTCAGTGATCGATTAGTTGCGATAAAAGTTGAATAGGAAAGCCGTCCTATGTTGATATTTTCAGTGTATATGCCCTACGATAACGGTAAGTGTGATAATTTGACTTTATTTACACAAAGTAGTAGTATTGAGTGTGTAATTATACTGGGGGATTTTGATGGCCAACCCTGGCTCGCGGTTTTTTGATGAACTTACTTCAGTTTGTAATGACCAGACATGGTTTTGCGCGGACTATGAGCTCCTGCCGAAAGATACACATACCTTTGTTTGTCAAGCGAGCGGCTCGCGTTGTTGGTTAGATCATTGTTTGATAACTTAATTACTAAAGCTTAACAAAAACTTAAGGTTGAACTGCGCAACATATTTTCCATACAAATTTCGGGGGGCTATTACTCCCATGTTTGACATGGTACATCTAAAGTTAAACATGATGTCGTTTTGTCTCATTATTAATTGTGTCTGTGCGGAAACAGAATAGTAAAATAAAAAGCCATTCAAAAGTTACGAGCTACCAAAGATTCATTTTTATTGCCAATTTTAACGTAACTTTGGGCATAAATTAGCAATAAAAGAAGTGTCATAGTTCCAAAACAAAGTCGGTACCGACACAGCACAATTATCGAAGAATTCAATAAATTTTAATAATTGATAATGATTTATGCAGTGGTTTTTTCATAAAATTCGATTTCCCAAAAGCCTTTTCATATTTTTTTACGCGCGCCTTTTACTATGAATTTTCGTGCATCTCACTGAATAATGTTTCCCCCGGTGCGGTGCGGGAGGGGGACACGCGATATTGACATGTCCTTCGTTTGATAGAAGAACAAGACCTATATTTCTGTCCTTTTCATTTCATGCATGACGTCAGTGACGTGTCATTTGTTTTTCGCTGATGTTGAAGGGCCTGTGTGTTTTTATTGCACTCCTATAATGTGTGCGTTTCGATGGTGCGATCACGGCATTATTTTTTTTAAACTATGGCAAGATTTTGTAAAAAAAATAATTTAAAATTAAATTCATTAATTAATTAATTTCAATTTTAAATTTCACATTCAGAACATTTTGAAGGTGATAAGCGATACCGTACGTATGCTCCTGAAATATAAACCTAGGATTTTTTATATATTTTTTTCAAATTCAATCTGTTATTTACCTAAATTTCAGGTCTCTGCAACGCTTAGTTTTTAAGATTTCCGTGGCCGCGCGGTTCTCCGCGTTTCGATGGCGTGGCCACGTTCAAACCCTTATAACTTTTTAACCATAACTTTGACAAATTAAAGGTTTTGGGAAATTTGAACCACGTACTATGAGCTCGGATGAAATCTCACCACCACTACGACTCTTTTTGCGTGCAACATTCGGCCGCTAATCAACCAATAGCATCGCAGCATCTGACCCCTTGTTTTTGTTAATGAAATAAAAATAAAATAAAAATAAATACTTTATAAAAAAAAAAACAATAAGACCAATAATTCTTCTTCTTCGTGTCGATGAATCGTTAAAGGTGGTAAACAGTGGAGATCGTGTGCAAGGGATTTTGTTTTAAAAATGAGCAGATTTCGTCCGAGCTCATATTTTTACAAAATCATGGCATAGTTATTTTAAAAAAAAACGACGTGGTCGCGCCATCGAAACGCACACCCTATAATATGGTGTAGCGACCTACTTATTTAGAAACTTTATACATAAAACCTTCACGATATAATTTTTACTTTTCTTCTGATCTGTCACTTCTCTGTGTTGTGTTGACTAAATTTATATAGAATTATGAACATTTTTGATTTAATTTAGTTAGTGTACAACAACCACTAAATTGGTGACTCCGACGTGATACGCCCTGAAAAGGAAATCCTAAACATTATCAGGCCAAGAAAATCCACAGTACCACGATGACAATATAAAGCAGTCGTCTGCCGACCAACGCGACGTCCAGACTCTGCTGGCTTCACAGCCATTTATTTCTCTCGAGGGATTAGCTGACCTGGCGAACAATAACAAACAATATAGTTATACAATATTATTGTTGCCACCTAATCTCGCGAATTGTGTAGTGACGATGACGTTATAAGTTGATAGTAACATTTTTAAAGAAAAAGTTTTTTTTTTCTTTTTAGCGCATTTAAATAAAAGGTCAGACGAAAGTATTATATAACTTCGTTTTTGTTCGGAACGGTTCGGAACGCTGAGTGTGTGCGTACGAACTAGACGCGCGTGAAGACTAGCGTCTAACTGCTCATCACTGATACTATCTCTGTCGGGCACGATGCCAGGTGAGACAGCGTGCTTTTTGGCCACGCCCACCAATGAGTTCGAGCCCGTGTGATGTGTCACCTTAATTACTAAAGCAGCAGTCTCATATGGGGTTTACCAGTCTGATCATTATCCTGTTTTGTTTGAATGTAATTTAACGAAAATTAATCAGAAATTACCAGCTCAGTATTCTCTTAGTAATAAAGTGCGCTGGGGTGAAAGAAACAGTGATAAATTAATAATTATTATAAGTATTGCAATGATAAACTAAAATTAATAGATTTTCCCGATCAATGTATCACGTGTTCTCATAAAATGTGTAATAACATGGATCATAACTTATTAATAAATAATTTGTATTTGGAAATTGTATCTACTCTTCAAGAGGGTGCACAGTATACTTATGTTGGCAGTAATCGCATCAAGAGACATAAATATGTCACAGGCTGGAACAAATATGTCAGCGACGCTCATAGGGAGGCTCGTACTTATTACCAAACGTGGCTATTGCATGGTGCACCCACTCAGGGGTCTATGTATGAGAAAATGCGCGAAACACGAAGAAAATTTAAAACTAAATTAAAATTTATTAAAAATAATCAACAACAAATTAAATTAGATATTTTGGCTAAAAGTCATTCGAAAAACGACTTATCTAAATTCTGGAACACACTGTCCACTAACAAATTAAATAGCAAGCTGAGTCTCCCTGCAAGTGTGGCGGGTCTGAGTGAACCGAAAGATATTGCCAACCTTTTTCAAAGACATTTTAAGGTTCAGTCTCTCTTGCAAATAGACCAGCGGGTGTTCGATGATGAGGGGAAACTGTCGGGTTCTGGTGAGCTTGCCGTAATATTAACAGCTAAACAGGTGGCTACTGTTATTAAAAAAATGAAAAGAGGTAAATCGCCTGGCCACGACGGCCTTAGCGTCGAGCACCTGAAACATGCGGGGCCACACCTGTTTAGGGTTCTTGCTCTTCTTTTTAATTTATGTCTCAGTCACCGTTATTTGCCGCATGACCTTATGCGTACAGTGGTGGTTCCGATTATTAAAGACAGGACAGGGGACGCCTCTGACGTGTCCAATTACAGGCCTATTTCGTTAGCCACGATAGTTGCCAAGGTCTTGGACAGTTTGCTTGATCAACAGTTGGCTATACACGTTAAACTTCATGACGCGCAATTTGGCTTTAAATCTGGGTTATCCACGGAAAGTGCCATTCTGTGCCCGAAAAACACCTGTCTTTGCTTGTTTTTTGGACCTGTCAAAGGCGTTCGACCTGGTGTCATACGAGGTACTATGGGATAAGTTGAGGAGTGATACAACACTACCTGATGAAATTACATCCTCGTTTCGTTACTGGTACTACCACCAGAGGAATAGTGTCAGATGGGCGGAGGCTCAATCGGATGTGTACGAGCTGGAGTGCGGGGTGAGGCAAGGGGGGTTGAGCTCACCACGCCTCTTCAACTTGTACATGAACCAGCTGGTCGGTGACCTTAGTAGCACCAGAGTTGGATGTCATATTGATGACGTTTGTTTGAACAATATTAGTTATGCGGATGACATGGTGCTGCTGAGCCCATCGATCGGCGCTTTGAGGAAACTGGTGGCTATTTGTGAGTCCTATGCAGTGTCCCATGGGCTCAAGTATAATGTTAAAAAAAGCGAACTTATTATGTTTAAGGCGAGTGCCATAAACTATTCTGATGTTCCCGGTGTTTCGCTCTGTGGCACTCCTTTAGCATGTGTGACTAAATTTAAGTACTTGGGTCATTGGGTCACTGATGATCTTAAGGACAATATGGACATAGAGAGGGAACGCAGGTCGTTGGCTGTTCGATGTAACATGCTGGTTCGAAGATTTGCACATTGTACAAATCAAGTTAAAGTCACTCTTTTCAAAGCTTTCTGTCAGTAATTCTACACGTGCAGTCTTTGGACCCACTTTACGCAGAGGACATACAGCGATCTGCGTGTCCAATATAATAACGCGTTTAGGATACTGTTGGGGCTGTCGTGGCGTTACAGTGCGTCCACTATGTTTGCGGAGGCGCGCACAGACGATTTTTACGCCATTGTAAGACAAAGGACCGCCTCCATAGCCGGCCGGCTACGCACCGCCACCAATAGTCTCCTGAGCGTGTTCTCAGATCGGTGGGACTCCCCTCTGCTGCGCCACTGGGTGAAGATCCATACCAATTAAAATTTCAAGTATATCTCCTTATTACTAACACTAGTTATTAAGTTATTTTGTTGCTACTAACACTATGGACTCATGTCTGAAATAAAGAATTTGAATTTAAATTTTTTCGCAGACAGAAATTTCATACATTTTTGTTTTGTAGAAAATGTTTCATAAAATGTTTGGTCCTTGTATTTTTATTTCCAATGTTATTGCTTCAACGACTATTTACATCAACACAATTCAATGAATTTTATAATCCCATTTTCGACATCGAAATTGGTCGCAATAACAAAATTAGGACCCTTCGACCATTATAAACTGCTTTCATATAACTATACTACGGTATATAATGTTATCACTACATAGTATAAAACAAAGTCACTTCTCGCTGTCTGTCTGTCTGTCCCTATGTATGCTTAGATCTTTAAAACTACGCAACGGATTTTGGTGCGGGATTTTTTTAATAGATAGAGTGATTCAAGAGGAAGTTTTATATGTATACCAGCGACCCACCCCGGGTTCGCTCGGGACCAATTTAGAACAAAAAAAGAAGTGCGCTTACTGTAAAATTATTTTGAAATGCGACTGCCTTTATTTTCCAATAATTCCATTACTTTTTGGGTGGTAAAATCATTAAATGAGTCATCCCGCCCGGGTTGAGTGGAAGGGACTGTCAGACTTACTGACTAAAACTCGTTGACTAAGACACCATGTTCTTTCGCTTGCCCTTTGCGTTCCAGGGCCCTGCCGTCACCCTGTTTATACGGTTCCGCGACCCCGGCAGTTGCGATAACTCCTAAGATATTCATTTCAATGATGGATTTTCTTTTTAGCTCTTCCCTAGTCGCTGGATAGATGGCGCTAGGAGTTAGTATGATAATGCAAGGAACGGAACCTAAAAAAAATGATTTTAACAAAGCGCGAGAAAACTAGGTTTTATTCGGAAGGTTAAGCAAATGAAAGTGTCAGTCAACGAGAGTATTTGACTTGACACAATGTTTTTTTTTTCCAAGCGTTTTGGCTTTGGCACCAACTATCATAGTAAGGTTAACGCCATCTAAAGAGTTCTTGGAAACTAAAGTTTTTTTTTAATAACTCATAAAGAAAACCTCTCATTGAATAGTGTTTAGGGTAAATATGTCCTAAAATAGATATTGAAGATAATCTATATAAATGTACACCATACACCATAAATAAGCTTCTAAAATAATGCATTACTTTTTCCGCCAAACTTAAAAGATGTAAATGGTTTAAGTGACCAACTGTTACACTGCGACCCCATTTGTTTCACTGAGAATGATATTTTCAGTCGCGCGTAATTTTAATTTTGAACATTTATTACATTAATTTAATTTAAATTATTCATTTAAATGATATACTTGTAAAGGGTAATATTGATCTATATTAGCACAATGTATTTAAGGTATTGAATTTGATAACGATTAATGCTGTATTGCTTAAAATCGTTTCGTAAATAAGCGATTACTTCTCGTAAAAAGTAAAGGATAAAAATGGTTATTGTGGGTTATCGACATATACCATCGCGCAAAAAAATATTTTACAGTAAGTATACGTATATGTGATCGCGAGCGTCAGCATAAAATTGTCGAGTGAGCTGGTATAGTTGGTGCCAGTTAACATCGGAATAGAGGTCATTGCTCCGACTTTCATTCCGATATCTAAATATTAGCGATACTGTCGCTCCATCCGTACAAACCTGTCGCAAAACTGATATCGCTTGAGTCTCATAATACATACACAGTGTCCCACATACATAACACAGTGCACAACCCCAAAAAAATAAGAAATCGAGCAAACGTACCCTACGAAATTTATTTATTTCAATACTTTTTTTCGTTTTTAACACTATTTTAACTTACTGAGACAATTTTAATAAAGTAAATATATTATTATACATCTTAAAATTAGGATCTGAGACTTTTGCGCGAAAGACATTTGCGCAAAGAACACTTGTTGCGCGCACCCACTTGCGCGAAAAGACATATGCGCACATGGACTTTTGCGCGAATGAACTTTTTCGCGAAAGGAATCTTGCGCGATTGGACTCTTGCGCGACTTAATGGCCTCTGAGGTTTACTCTGTAGAGTAAACATAACATCACGCCTATTATTACTTGAAGGTGTTTTTTTTTGTTTTTCCGTCATGAGTGTCGTTTTCATGGTTTTCGGAGTCGCTGATAATGAAAATGAAAATGATTTGTTGAAAACAGATTTAACCAAAGGCAAGGTAAATCATTGAATCCATTTCAATATTCGTCATTCAAAAGTGCCTTTGAATGACCTAATTGAAATAAATAATTATTGACCTCATTTTCTTTATCCTTTAACCATGAAAACGACGGCTATAACGAAAAAACCGAAATTTTCGTTATCAACGACCCCGAAAATCATGAAAACGACACCCATGATTAAAAAACCAAAAATTTTCCTCGGTGTCATCTAGGATTTTCGTTTGGACCTCATTTTCATATTCAGGGACCCCTAAAACCATGAAAACGACACCCATGACGAAAATACCAAAAAAAAATCCTGGACGCCATCTTGGATTTTCATTTTGAACGAATTTTCGTAATCAACGACCCCGAAAACCATGAAAACGACATCCATGACGGAAAAACCAAAAAAATCTTGGACGCCATCTTGGATTTTCATTTTGAGCTCATTTTCGTAATCAACGACCCCGAAAACCATGAAAATGACACCCATGACGGAAAAACCATAAGTATCTAATAGTTATTTATGCAACTGTTGTATAATGAGGGGTATTAAAACACGAATGTGGGTTTATCACACGAGGCGAAGCCGAGTGTGATAATAGTATCACATGAGTGTTTTAATACCTAATTATGTACAGTTGCATACAAGACTTTATCTACATCCATGATATGAATCCTCCATAAAAGGTTCTGAAACCATAGGGTGTTGCAGTGTTCTAAGAAGTCTATGTAAATTCATGGAAAGTTTAATTGCTTGTATTTAATACAAACAAACCGTGTATATGTAGTAATATAATTATTTACATTTTGGATTGTTCAATTATCAAAATTCACAAAGCTTGTGTCACTCATTTTTGTAAACAACAAAGTACATAATGCAATACTAATATCCAAATGTCGAACAAAAATGGCGGGATACGACGTGAATTCGAATTAACCTATATTTTTTTTTTTAAATTACTGCGCTGTGGTAGTGAATCGCACGTGCTAGACGTTCGATTCACTACCACATTCGATGTTCTTTTTTTAAAACGAGTTGCATAATGAAATTCAGTACAACATTATAACACCCGTTTGGGTGTTATAATGGTTATTATGACACTGGCTGTTTTAATGTTGGCCATAAGCTAACTGTTTCAGATACCTTTATAGAGGTTTTATAGCATGGGTGTAGATAATTAGTAGATTATTAACCAAGGGCTGTATGACATCAATTGCATACGAGGTTTTTGGCGCCTGAGCGAAGCGAAGGCGCTAATTAACCCGAGTATGCAATTGATGCTTACGCCCGAGATAAATACTCTGCTTTACATATCGATTGTGAGGTAAGTAAACAACAAGACAGCAGGTTTCAATGAACAGCCCTTTCTTTAATAAAATCGGGCGTTAGATCTATGTCTTCGTCGTTTCCTATTGAATAAGTGTCTTTATGCTGTTGAAGATCTGTAACGAAATTCCTATATTATGTAATTATGTTTTATTTCATTGCTGTGTTTGATTATGCATTGTTGTAATATTTTGGCGTGTGTGTTTTGTTTATGTAATTTAATTTTCTTTTATACCATGTAATTTCAGATACAATTTGTTGTTCATGAATAAATGACTAATGACTAATGACTAATGACTAGACATGTTTAAAACTTTTGAAAAAGAACTCAAACAAGAAAATTAATTATTTTCGCGATGCTTTCGCGCCTACTAGTAGACTGCCTTTTTTTTCACGCACGCAAGCGCGTCAAATCTTGCTGGCCAGTTTGATTTTTAAATCGATTCCATCTAACATACGATGTGGAAACAAATAGTTCCATATTTAAAATAAAATCTTTATAAAATAAATTGTCTAGATTCCGATTCGAGTAATTAATCGATACCGAGAAAAAAAAAATAACTTTTTAAAAATATTCTTCGTGCAGTATGAGTATGACAGTTCTTTTTTCAAATTCCAAAACCTATGCTGTAATGATAGTCATACACCCCGGCATTCAGGGGTGTAAGGGTGTACTTACAGAGCAAGAGATATGTAAATATAATTATGACATCACAAAAACTATCACATCGTATGCCGTTTTCGTTTTACGAGGTCATCGCGTCAGGGCGGGCGTTTACGTCACACGTAAATTTATAAGCATAAAATTAGTTTTCTAGCAAAAAATAATAATAAATTCGAATTGGAACAACACAAGATTCTCAACCACTGTATGTCTAGCCGACTGGTATTATGATACTTTAGCGATGTAGCAAAGTATCGCTTATTGGTCGATTTAGGTAACTAGTAAGTGTCGTTATCGCTTTGTGATCAAAAACTTGGTAGGTAGGTGTTAATGACCTCTATTCCGATGTTAACTGGCACCAACTATAGACACCATGTTCTTTCGGTTGCCCTTTGCGTTATTATAGTAGAGAAACAACAACAACTGATAATTTTAGAGGTTTTTTTTTGTTCTTTTTTTTAATTGGCTCTTCAAAATGGGTACACTATTATATAATATATAGTACAACATTTCAAACTTACGTCTAAGTGCCCCATTACTTAAAGAACACTGCATGCACTATATTATGCGCCTAAATAGTTATTAAACAGTGATGCAAAAGAAAAAATATTAAAATATAAAAGATAATGTTAAGTTAGCCAAACAGAGTGAAATTTAATTATTCTGCAAATGAGATTTAAACATTTTTCTGAGAGTAGGTACAGATGTATGACATACGTCGATGTCTTCATCGTGTTCTTTGTATACAGCATACATTCTATATAATGAGCAATGTTGCCTTAAATTTGTATTACATTTTGGCATGCAAAACAGCTTCCTATTTGATTTTCTTGGTAGATTTCGTGGCACATGGAAGGATACTACTGAGCAACTCAGGACAGTTCAAAGAGCCTGTTACTCGTGTTTTAGGGAAAATTAAATCCAACATATTATTATCTCTTATTTTCTCTAACGGAACAATCCTAAAATATTGTAATCTTTCCCGCTACGATTTCAAACTTTTACCCATATACCACAGTGATAAGTAAGATGCCATAAGAATATTTTCTGCAATCTTACGATACGCTTGATGTGCACATTATATTTAGGAGACCAGACTAGCGAGTTGTACATCATTTTTTTTGGTTTTAACGTTTTTAAAGGTTTTGCACTCTCTCGTGACGAAACTAGTACTTTTGTAGCTTTTAATGTAACTTTGTCAATATGCTCAACAAAATCAAGCTTGTTATCAAATTGAATGTCAAGGTCTCGTATAGAATCCACTTCTTCCAGCTGTTGACCATTAAAGTTATATGCTATGGATGTGACTTTTTTTTTGTAAATTTGATGTGCTTACATTTTTTGATATTTAAATACATTTTATTGTGCTCACACCACTTACTCAGTCGCCTAAATCGCCCTGAAACTGTACCGAATCAGCAGGCTTTCTAATTTCTTTTATGGCTTTAAGGTCGTCAGTGAATAGAAATATAATAGAGTTCTGAAAGCACTTGTATATGTCGTTGATGAAAAGGATGAATAAAGGTGGTCCCACATGGGATTCTTGGGGGATTCCTGAAGTGGCTATGTATGAATCAGAACTACAGCCATTCATCACAACCCTAAGCGCGACACCATGCATTTTCAGCTTTTCAACAAGCAAACTGTGATCGACTGTGTCGAATCCCTTGCTGAAGTCAGTATAATACTGCATCAACCTGAATACGCGCATCCACCGCTTCAATAATACATTCTGCGTAAGTCACTAAATTCTTAGCAGTTGATTTACCTTTCATAAAGCCATATTGGTTATCTATTAAGAGCTGTGACATATGTCTGGACAATACAGGACATATAAGTGCCTCGAAAACTTTTGCCAGTACAGAGAGAATAGCTACGGGCCTATAGTTGGTCACATCAGACTGATCTCCGCTCTTGAAAATGGGTACAATTCTAGTTTCCTTCCATATGCTCGGAAAAACTCCCTGAAGTAACGAACTATTGAATAATATACTTAATGGCAACGAGAGACTATCCGATAACTTAATGAAAAGTAAGGAAGGTATATTATCCGGGCCAGCGCCCTTGTTAACGTCTATTTTCCTTAACTCTCTGAGGATGTGATCCTGGGTTATTGTTATTTGACTTAAAATATTATTACTCAGGCAGCAATCCAAATTTACGCGACCATTACTTTGATCCCATGTTTCTAATGTGATGTCGTAAATAAACATATTTTTTGCGCTTACATTACAAACGTTGCCTGAACCCTACGAGATAGATCAAAATAATGTACTACAGTATTGTACACCTTAAAAAGGTCTACACAAAAGTCCGCGATGGTAATTATGTCGATAACCCACAATAACCATTTTTATCCTTTACTTTTTACGAGAAGTAATAGCTTATTTACGAAACGATTTTAAGCAATACAGCATTAATCGTTATCCAATTCAGTACCTTAAATACATTATGCATTTAATATAGATCAATATGGCCCTTTACAGTATATCATTTAAATGAATAATTGAGAAGATATTGCAGTTCAGAAATAAAATTACGCGTGACAGAAAATATCATTCTCAGTGAAACAAATGGGACTGCGACCCCATTTGTTTCACTGAGACCTTTAAAATGTTAAAACCAAAAAAAAACCGACCATTATTTGAAATAATTTTATTCTGTTTTTAGTATTTGTTGTTATAGCGGCAACAGAAATACATCATCTGTGAAAATTTCAACTGTCTAGCTGTCACGGTTCATGAGATACAGCCTTGTGACAGACAGACGGACAGACAGCGAAGTAATAGGTAGGTAGGTAGTAATAGGGTTCCGTTTTTACCCTTTGGGTACGGAACCCTAAAAATGATGTACAACTAGTGCTAGTCAGAAGTCATCTCGAATATTGTAGTGTTGTCTGGTCTCCTAAATATAATGTGCACATCAAGCGTATCGTAAGATTGCAGAAAATATTCTTATGGCATCTTACTTATCACTGTGGTATATGGGTAAAAGTTTGAAATCGTAGCGGGAAAGATTACAATATTTTAGGATTGTTCCGTTAGAGAAAATAAGAGATAATAATATGTTGGATTTAATTTTCCCTAAAACACGAGTAACAGGCTCTTTGAACTGTCCTGAGTTGCTCAGTAGTATCCTTCCATGTGCCACGAAATCTACCAAGAAAATCAAATAGGAAGCTGTTTTGCATGCCAAAATGTATAACAAATTTAAGGCAACATTGCTCATTATATAGAATGTATGCTGTATACAAAGAACACGATGAAGACATCGACGTATGTCATACATCTGTACCTACTCTCAGAAAAATGTTTAAATCTCATTTGCAGAATAATTAAATTTCACTCTGTTTGGCGTCCGTGTGGTGTCGGACGTAAAGAATAACACCATCCCATATCTTCCCGTGGGTGTCGTAAGAGGCGACTAAGGGACTTACCAGAGAATGGGCAGCAGCGCTCTCTGTGTCTTATGTAAGAACTGCACTCACTGCGATCGCCAACCCGCTTGCCAAGCGTGGCGATTATGGCAAAACCCCCCATGAATAGCGCAACAAAGAAATGGCCCCTAGTGCCCGGCAGCCCGTCTACCCTCGACTACGGCAGTGGTCGAGGCTACGGCGTGGCAAGGGGTGCGAAGAATCTTCGGAAGGGATCCGGCTGCCAATACCAACGACTGGACCTGGCAACATATAACACGCGCACACTCCGGACCGACGAGAAGATAGCGGAACTAGAAGAGGAATTGAGCAGGCTGCGATGGAGTATTGTGGGATTATCTGAAGTCCGAAGAGAGGGGGAGGACACAATAATCCTGAAATCCGGTAACCTGCTCTATTTCCAAGAGGGTGACCGGCAGTCCCAGGGTGGTGTTGGGTTTATCGTCCACAAGTCCCGTGTGAACAACGTGGTGAAGATCGAGAGTGTGTCGACCAGGGTGGCGTACCTTATACTCAGAATATCCTCAAGATATTCGCTGAAGGTCATACAGGTCTACGCCCCGACCTCGGCACACCCCGACGACGAAGTGGAGACCATGTATGAGGATATATCTAAAGCCATGCATGGTTCCAAAACTCACTTCACAGTTGTCATGGGGGATTTCAACGCGAAACTGGGCAAACGAGACGGGGATGAGCTGCAGGTGGGGCAATTTGGAGTTGGACATCGGAATCGCCGGGGTCACCAACTGGCTAGTTTTATGGAGAAGGAGGGCCTCTATATGATGAACTCCTTCTTCAGAAAGCGTGAGCACAGGAAGTGGACCTGGCAGAGCCCCGATGGTGCAACTAGAAATGAGATCGACTTCATCATGTCAACCAAGAAGCAAATGTTCAATGATGTCTCTGTGATCAATTCGGTGAAAACCGGGAGCGATCACCGCATGGTAAGAGGCACATTGAACATCAATATCAAGCTTGAAAGGTATCGACTGATGAAGTCTACGCTCCGTCCAGCACAGATCCAAATCCAAAACCCCGAGAGCTTTCAGCTTGAACTCCAGAACCGTTTCGAGTGCCTAGGAAGCTCAGTGGACGAATACAACGATGGGTTCGTGGAAACTGTCCATACGACCGGGTCTAAGTTCTTCAAGGCGCGTCGTACAGATCAGAACAAGAGGCTCTCCGATCACACTCTCAAGCTCATGAAGGAGCGGCGTGAGATGATCCTGCAGTCTTCAGACGAGGCGTGTAAATACCGGCAGCTCAATAGACGGATCTCTAAATCCTTGAAGAGCGACCTCCGCCGCTTTAATACCGAGCGTATTAAAGACGCGATTGAGCGGAATAAAGGCTCCAAGGTATTTGCAAGGGATCTGGCTATTGGGCAGAGCCAGCTCACGAAACTGAAGACCGACGATGGTAGGATCTTATCCGCCATACCGGAGCTTCTGAGGGAGATCGAGAGCTTCTATGGACAGTTGTACACGTCAACCAGTAAACCCGTCGTAGATCTAGCCAACGACCCAAGAGCTAGACTGACCCGACACTATACCGAAGACATCCCGGACGTCAGCCTGTACGAGATTAGGATGGCTCTGAAGCAGCTCAAAAACAACAAGGCACCGGGTGATGACGGAATTACGGCCGAACTCCTGAAGGCGGGTGGAAAACCGGTACTTAAGGCCCTTCAGAAGCTGTTTAATTCCGTCATACTTGAGGGAAAAACGCCACAGGCATGGTGCAGGGGTGTGGTGGTGCTCTTCTTCAAAAAGGGTGACAATGCCCGGCTGAAGAATTATAGGCCCATCTCACTTCTAAGCCATGTCTACAAGTTGTTTTCTAGAGTCATCACGAATCGTTTCGCGCGCAGGTTTGACGATTTCCAGCCACTCGAACAAGCCGGTTTCCGAAAAGGCTTTAGCACCGTGGACCACATACATACGCTGCGGCAAGTTATACAGAAGACAGAAGAGTATAACCTGCCTCTCTGTTTAGCGTTTGTGGACTACGAGAAAGCCTTCGATTCGATCGAGACCTGGGCTGTACTGCAGTCTCTCCAACGGTGCCAAATCGATTATCGGTACATCGAGGTGTTGAAGTGTTTGTACAAAAACGCCACCATGTCAGTCCGACTTCAGGACCAAGCCTCGAAACCTATCCTTCTGCAGCGAGGTGTGAGACAGGGAGACGTCATATCTCCGAAACTGTTCACCGCTGCACTGGAGGATGTCTTCAAGGTTCTGGACTGGAGAGGACTAGGCATCAACGTCAATGGCGAGTACATCACTCACCTTCGGTTTGCCGATGATATAGTGGTAATGGCTGAGACCATGGAGGACCTCAGTACAATGCTCGATGACCTCAGTAGAGCTTCCGGAAGAGTGGGTCTAAAAATGAACATGGACAAGACTAAGGTCATGTTGAATGCCCATGTCACACCCACTCCTATCAAGATCGGAGACTCTACTCTCGAAGTTGTAGACGATTATGTGTACCTGGGACAAACGGTCCAGTTAGGTAGGTCTAACTTCGAGAAAGAGGTCAATCGTCGAATCAGACTCGGTTGGGCAGCGTTCGGGAAATTGCGCGGTATCTTCTCGTCCAACCTACCGCAGTGTCTCAAGACGAAAGTCTATGACCAGTGTGTGTTGCCAGTGATTACATACGGGACCGAAACGTGGTCGCTCACAATGGGCCTCATCAGAAAGCTTAAGGTCACCCAAAGGGCAATGGAGAGGGCTATGCTCGGAGTTTCCTTGCGCGATCGAATCAGAAATGAAGACATCCGCAAGAGAACAAAGGTTACCGACGTAGCCCGAAGAATTGCCAAACTTAAGTGGCAGTGGGCAGGGCACATTGCTCGCAGAACGGATGGCCGATGGGGCCGAAAAGTTCTGGAGTGGCGACCGCGAACCGGAAGACGTTGCGTTGGAAGGCCTCCCACTAGGTGGACCGATGACCTGGTGAAGGTTGCAGGAATCCGCTGGATGCGAGTCGCACGGGACCGGTCAATGTGGCGACACTTGGGGGAGGCCTATGTCCAGCAGTGGACGTCTTTCGGCTGAAATGATGATGATGATGATGATGATGATGATGCTGTTTGGCTAACTTAACATTATCTTTTATATTTTAATATTTTTTCTTTTGCATCACTGTTTAATAACTATTTAGGCGCATAATATAGTGCATGCAGTGTTCTTTAAGTAATGGGGCACTTACAGCCACACTCATCGTCGTACTCGAACGACTCACAGTCGGGGCCCATTTAAATTTTACCAATCAAATCTTCCCAAGGGGCCCCGACTGTGTTGTTCTGCATTAGAATTTATGATTTGTTTTATGTGTGTATCGATTATAAAACTATTTCAATTGTGTAGTTATTTAGTATTACTTAACAGAATTCTAAACTACTGGGCTTGTTTCTTTCTTTTTAGTTTTTATTTAAGTTAATTCTTTCAGGGTATTTTTTAAAATTAGTTTTTACGCAGTCGGGTTTTTTGTTTTTTTTTTAATTATTATTTTTTATTTTATACTTTTTAGTCACGATTCATTGACTTCGTTTTAAGATGGTAAATTTCGCAATCTAGTCATTTCATTGAGGGAGTTAATATCGTGGGGATTACTAAGTAACTTGCGGTGGTCTAAACTACTGATGATTAGTCCCTTTAGTCCGAATCGTAATAGTTTTGGTGACAGAAATGTAATGATGATAACAAAAAACAATAGGAATCCAAATTAAGTATTTTCAAATTTACGTACGTACTAAAGTCAGTTAACTATTCTCTCTTAAGTGAGCTAAAATCAGTTGTAAAGTATGAAAACTTAAATCCATAACAAAGAATTCAATGAGAGGTTTTCCTTTTGAGGTTTTAAAAAAAAACTTAGTTTCCAAGAACTCTATAGATGGCGTTGAACTTACTATGATAGTTGGTGCCAAAGCAAAAACGCTTGAAAAAAAAAACATTGTGTCACGTCACATACTCTCGTTGACTGACACTTTCATTTGCTTAACCTTCCGAATAAAACCTAGTTTTCTCGCGCTTTGTTAAAATCATTTTTTTTAGGTTCCGTTCCTTGCATTATCATACTAACTCCTAGCGCCATCTATCCAGCGACTAGGGAAGAGCTAAAAAGAAAATCCATCATTGAAATGAATATCTTAGGAGTTATCGCAACTGCCGGGGTCGCGGAACCGTATAAACAGGGTGACGGCAGGGCCCTGGAACGCAAAGGGCAAGCGAAAGAACATGGTGTCTTAGTCAACGAGTTTTAGTCAGTAAGTCTGACAGTCCCTTCCACTCAACCCGGGCGGGATGACTCATTTAATGATTTTACCACCCAAAAAGTAATGGAATTATTGGAAAATAAAGGCAGTCGCATCTCAAAATAATTTTACAGTAAGCGCACTTCTTTTTTTGTTCTAAATAAGTCCCGAGCGAACCCGGGGTGGGTCGCTGGTATACATATAAAACTTCCTCTTGAATCACTCTATCTATTAAAAAAATCCCGCACCAAAATCTGTTGCGTAGTTTTAAAGATCTAAGCATACATAGGGACAGACAGACAGACAGCGAGAAGTGACTTTGTTTTATACTATGTAGTGATAACATTATATACCGTAGTATAGTTATATGAAAGCAGTTTATAATGGTCGAAGGGTCCTAATTTTGTTATTGCGACCAATTTCGATGTCGAAAATGGGATTATAAAATTCATTGAATTGTGTTGATGTAAATAGTCGTTGAAGCAATAACATTGGAAATAAAAATACAAGGACCAAACATTTTATGAAACATTTTCTGCAAAACAAAAATGTATGAAATTTCTGTCTGCGAAATAAGGGGACACACACCGTTGACCTATTTTCAATTTGATTTTTTTCTTTACTCTGCCGTTTCATTTGGTCGAAGTATTATGTTTCCGCACATTAATTATACCACTGTTTTAATTACTATATTTTACAAGCAGCATGCAACATGCAGCAAGCATTGTTTCTGTCACGGCTCCGGCGCTGCGGGGTTTGGGTGCCCCACGCGAGCTTATCGTCGCAGAAGGTCAATGCTCAACACACCTCCGCGCCTACGCGGGCTTAAATTACACTTTAGGGGTAGGGAAAACCAGACAGCGAGAAGTCGATTTTGTAGCGATTCGCTTCTGTCACTAAATTTTGTAGCACAACATATTATTATTGACTTTTTATGACACTATTTTAATTTAATATTGAAAATGCTACCAAGTAACCAGCTATTTATAATTGTGACCAAATAATATTTTGTGAAATGTTTCGGTGTGGTGAAAATATGGCAAATGAAAAAAGTTTAAAAGAAGTTTCGGGCAATAGCAAAAAGTTATTTTGTAAATCGGCGAAATATAGTTCGGTAAAATAATGCATATAGAAAAAAAAGTCGGTCAATCGTTTTCGGTATAAAATGAAACTAACGTACTAACTAACGTGATCGGTTCCCAAATGGTCGTGACTATACCTGTATGCCACATCGGTACTCGTAATGTTAATGTTTCATGTCGACGCGGAACCCGAAGAGTAGGCCAAGTGTTGTGCCGTGTGCGTGGTAGAGACCTGGTGCGCTTGGGCGGCGTGGGCGCCTGCTTGCCGCGCCGGTTGGTGGGGCGGCGCATCTGCACGGCGCGCGCGTCTCCCGCGCCCCCCGCGCCCCCGCTCGCGCCCTTCTTCAGCGACATCTGCGGGGTGCCGCCCGGGCACGACCCGCCTCCCTCCTGCAGCTGCTTCTCCACTTCTGTGCATTTACAAATTCAAAAAAGTTTGTAATAATATCTCACTTCAGTTTTGGCACTAGAACACAAATTGCTGCAGCTGCCGAGTGCTAAACACAAAAAGCGCACTTGCTAGTTGTCCGTATTAGACCAGTGCAGATTATTTTCTAAAACGAAAAAAACATAGTAGGAGTAAACCCATTGGAAAAGAAAGAGAATAACAAACTGAGTAAGCTGGAAACGTACGATGTTAGGGGCAATACTTATATACTTTAGACTTGCTAAAATCTTACATCAGTAATAGAACTCAGACTACGAGTATTGTCAAAATTTGTCCTGATACAAAAAAAACGAATAAATTATAAGTCCAGGAGTAGAAAAATAAAATATGGAATTCCACAGGGTAGTGTTTTGGGCCCACCACTTTTTATTATCTATATCAATGATCTACCAAAATCTAAGTTACTACAGATCATATGGTACCATTTGCTGATGACTGCACTGTTGTGTAAATGATGAAAACATTATTAATAGTATTTTAAATTCAATAATTCAATGGTTACAAAATAATAATTTATTAATTAATATTGATAAAACTAAATTAATGCAATTTAAACAGAAAACGAAAAACACTTTAAATACTCAAATAGAATTTAACGGTGAAAAAGTTGAATTGACGACTGCAACTAAATTTCTCGGCGTTCACATAGATGACAATTTGAAATGGCAAAGCCATAGTTTGTTTGTAAAAAAGTGTCACAGACATCTTATAGTTTACTAGCTGTTGCCCGCGGCTTTGCCCGCGTGAAGTTCGGTTACTGTCCCACTGGATCCTACTAAAGGGATAATAGTGTCCTACATGTTAATCCAGGTTATAAACTATCTATGTGCCAAAGGAGAATGCCCATTTTTCTACTGACCGCCGTTGCGCATCAAAACTTTTTATATGATAGCATAAATTGAATATAAAAGAGGGGTAATGTCGTACTTTCTTCTAAGGAAAAAAAAATATGCATTTATTTTGTGGGGGTTTTAGTTGTTCTTTGATTTTCTGTTCAGTTTTGAGGTTAGTTTTGTAACGAACCTTCCACTAAAAGCAGCAGCCCATTACAATAGTATGACTTGAATTGACATAAGACACGAACTGTACGCAATGATAAGTTATTTTTAAGCACAACAAACTCAACAACTATCGATGCACAAGTGAAAACAAAAGTTCGGTGTTGTTTTGTTTGTTTGACAAATTGACAGAGACAGTTCACATATCACATTGTGATAGTGTTACCAACAGTCAATATAAATCACACTGACTGTAACTGATTTGTCAACTAAAGAAAGATATTTAATTAGCAAAGTAATATTATCTATAGGATGTGAACTAAGAAAATATGTTATTTCAATTGTGCTAATTAAAAATATAAATAACGAGGATAAAGTCATAGTTGAATTTATTTTTAAAACTGAGTGACGGATTATGTCCCAGGTTTTAATAAATTGGCAACATTGATTTTACCGAAATACGTCATTTTAAAAAGTAAGCAATAAAATCCAATACTGTAGCTAATAAAATACAAAATAGTAACCCCACATACGATTTCGTTCAAGTGAATTAAGAGAAGTTAAAAAAATATTTTATAATTTTTGAGTTTATTTTTATGGCCATACTCTTTTACTATAAAGCGACTCTGATTGTGGTCAATGTCCTTTCATAATAATCACAATTATTATCATCACAATCACCATCACTATCACCATCACAATCCCCATCACTACCACTATCACCATCACAATCACCGTCACTATCACAATCACCATCACCATCACAATTACCATCAAAATAACTATCACAACCACCAGCATCGTTATCACAATCATTATCACAATCACCATCACAATCACCATCACTATCTCAATCACCATCACAATCGCCATCACAAACACCACAATCACCATCACAATCCCAATCACTATCGCTATCACCATCACAATCACCGCCACTCTCACAATAACTATCACAATCACAATCACTATCACAATCACCATCATCGTAATCACCATCGCTATCATCATCATCACAATCATTATCTTCGCAATCACAAACATTATCATCGTTATCACAATCATCACCATCACAATCATTATAATCGTAATCACAATCGCTATCATCATTATCACAATCATTAACATCACAATCACAACCATTATCATCGTAATCACAATCATCATCATCACAATCATTATAATCGTAATCACAATCATTATCATCATAATCACCATCATTATCATAGTAATCACAATCATCATTATCACAATCACATCACTGTCATAATCACAATCACCATCACCATCGCTATCACCATCACAATCACCGCCACTTTCACAACCACCATCACAATCACCACCACCATCACAATCACCATCAAAATCACTATCACAATCACCATCATCGTTATCACGATCATTATCATCGTAATCACAATCATCATCATCACAATCTCCATCGTCGTTATCACAACCATCGCTATCACCATCACAATCACCGTCACTATCACAATCATCATCACTGTCACAATCACCATCACAATCACAATCACTATCACAATCACCATCATCGTTATCACACTTATTATCATCGTAATCACAATTATTATCATCGTTATCACAATCATCATTATCACAATCATCATCATCGTAATCACAATCATTATCATCGTAATCAAAATCATCATCATCACAATCATCGTCATCATTATCACAATCATCATGATCGTAAAATCAAAATCAAAGCATTTATTTCAAGTAAGCCAGTTACAGGCACTTTTGAATTGTCGAAACAAAGATGAAAATTAAATGTAGCTACAGTCCCAGTCACAAGACATAAAAACTGTGAAAGTACTGTAGTTGCCCATTCCCTAGAGTAGATCTCTATGGAGAAGAACGGGCAAGAAACTCCATGGACACTCTTTTAAATCAGAATATTGTTACAAAATCTTGGTTACATCATTCACGTTGAGATGGTATATTATGTGAGAACAATGTAGCAAGATGTGCACGGTAAAAGTGTCCACAGCAAAAACACACAAACAAAAAAAAAAAATACAATTCAAAATAATTCATTCAAATAAGCCATGGCAACCAAGAGATGACCAGTCACAACTGACAGCGCCCGTTCACGGACATGACGCATGGATCAGCACCATTCAACTCAACCATTTTGAAGGGAACTAAATGATCCGACACATGCGCCACCATCAGCGAGACAATTGAGTGAGCATGACATACTCCAAACCGCCAGGGCACATTCTCGTCAAGAAAAGACGTAGGTTTCCAGTGAATGATAGCTTTCTAGTACATAGTACTCACACAATATGGGCTATGCATTTATATAATACTAAAGAGATTGATTCTATACAATGCAAAGATAGTTGTACAATCTTCAGCAGCTCCAACAATACAATTTAATGCTATCAATTTATGCGCCCCTGTCCATGTGGAGCAGGACCAGCATTGAGCCAAGCATTTTTATCAGCGATATAATCGCTCAACTTGTAATATGCTTGCTTACATAGTGTGCGTTTAATGCATGTTTTAAATTTCGTCTCATTCAGTTCAAGAATACTTTGTGGAATTTTATTATAGCATCTCAAACAGTACCCCATGAACGATGAGTCTACTTTAGCGAGTCTGAAACCTGGCTGAACTAGTTGGTCCCTATTTCTAGTACTGTAATTATGTCTGTCACCCCTTTTACCAAAAAGGTGCAGATTTTTTCTGACGTACATTATGTTTTCGTAGATGTATTGACAATGTACCGTCATGATGTTAATATCCTTAAACAGTTCCCTTAGAGAATCGCGCCTACGAAGATTATATACGGCTCTGATGGCTCTTTTCTGCAGAATAAATATAGACTCAATATCTGCAGCCCGTCCCCACAGCAAAATGCCATAAGACATTATACTATGAAAGTAACTAAAATAAACCAGTCTAGCGGTATCTACATCAGTATACTGACGGATTTTTCTAATGGCATAGGCTGCTGAACTTAGCCGCCTCGCAAGAGATGTCAAATGAGAACCCCATTGTAGCCTTGAATCAAGCGTAATCCCCAGGAAAACCGTTTTATCTACGAATTCAAGTTTCTCTTTATTCAATATTATATCACAATCACTACTTTTAACATTCGGTAAAGCAAATCTTATGCATTTGGTTTTTTTTTTCATTTAATACCAAATTGTTTGCTGTGAACCAATTTTGGACCTGAAGTAGGGCATTATTCACGTCATCTATATTTTGGGCCCGCCTATTTATCTTAAAAATTAGGGAAGTGTCATCAGCAAATAACACCATATTTTGAGGTTGGTTTTTCAGTAAATAGGGTAGATCATTTATATATACTAGAAAGAGGAAAGGACCCAATATTGAGCCTTGTGGAACCCCCATTTTTACTTTTAACCCCTGTGAATTAACACCATTTATTTGAACATGTTGTTGTCTTCAAATAAGATTTTACCAAACTAAGTGCAAGTTTACCCAGTCCGTAATGCTCAAGTTTCAAAAGTAATGTGTCGTGATTTACGCAATCAAACGCTTTGGAGAGGTCACAAAAAATTCCTATGGCGTCTTGAGACTTCCCACGCAGTAAATATGTGCTTTAATAAGGTTACACCGGCGTCAGTTGTACAACGTCCCTTGGTGAAGCCATACTGTTGATCATGTAAGATTCTGTTGGTGTTAAAATGATAGAGCATTTGATTAAGCATTACTTTTTCAAAAACCTTGCTAAAAACTGGTAACACGGATACAGGTCTATAACTATTAGTATCTTTACTGTCCCCGGATTTGAAAAGAGGTATGACTTTACTGTATTTCATTAAATCAGGGAAAACTCCTTGGTCAACACATAATTTAAAAATTAAAGCTAAGTAAGGGGCTATAGTCTCAAGTATGGATGTACAAACTTTGACAGACATTCCCCATAGATCTTCGGTTAGTTTGATTTTTATTTGCCGTAATCACAATCATTATCATCTGGATCTCAAAATAAATGCCATTTTCGTAATCAGCACCCTTGATAATCTCGGTATCGACACCCATATTGATTTTTAGGCATTTCAACCCCATCACACCCCACATTAAATCTTAAAATCGTTGTTTTTGTAATACACCCGACCCAATTCACCATTAAAAAAATACCTATGTTGAATTTCAGGCTTTGTTACCCCATTTCCCCCCTTAGGGGTTGAATTCTGAAAAAACCTGAAACACAAATGTTAACTCATTTATCGATAGGAGTACTCCCGTTAAGTTTCGAATAAAGTAGTCTTACTAATCCTATTTCCCGATGTAATCTTTGCAGCCCCGTTTCAACTCCTTAGGGGGTGAACTTTGTAAAATCCTTTCTTAATGCACACCTAAACCTTATAAAGAATCTATACGCCAAATATGGAACCTCTAGACTCAGCGGTTTGGGCTGTGCATTGATTTTTATACTTTTCCACCCCATTTCCCCCCCTTAGGGGGTGAATTTTGAAAAATCCTTTCTTAGTGCACCCCTAGACCACATATGGAACCTACTTGCCAAATTTGGAATCTATAGACCCAGCGGTTTGGGCTGTACGTTGATAGATGAGTCAGTGAGTCAATCAGTCAGTCAGTTTCTTCTTTTCACAAAAAAAGATCATTCAGAGAAAAAGGTCAATCTTAACACATTGCTCGTAGCTTATCATAGTAATGTTGCTTCTAGACTCAGATATACAATCATATTCTGGGGAAATACTACCTACTGGGATAAAGTTTTGGCCGTGTGGTATCTGGCAGAGTAGAAGAGAACCAACCCATTACACTTACGGGTGTCGTATAAGGCGACTAATGTCTGAGGCAGAACACCTTGCGCCTCCGTAGACCTGAGAATGGGCAGAAAAAAATGGGCAAATTCCTCCCGTCATGGGAGAGGCTTGTGTCCAGCAGTGGACGTTATGGGCTGTTGTTGTTGTTGGGATAAAGTTTTTAAATGTCAAAAAAGGTGCGTGCGAGCAATGTGCGGTCTCAACAGAACTGACAGCTGCAAGGAATACTTTAAAAATTAAAAACACTTACCGTGCCATCTTTATAATAATATGTTTTTGAAATGGCCCTGTTTATTAGACATCACCCATCGCTATTCACATTAGAGCTCAGATCGCGAATTAGAAGTCATTTGTATAACAAACTTACCAGGCAATATAGAACTACCCTCTTTGAGAAAAGTGTCTTTGCTATGGCGACGAAGATGTACAATAAAATTCCATATGACATAAAAGAATGTAGCAATATTAATATCTTTAAAAATAAATTGTTCCAATTTCTTATGGAAAAGTGGTATTACTCTGTAGATGTTTTTTTATTGACTAGAACTGTTTAAATGTGCATGTTTAATCTGAAATGGAATTAGAATTTTGGCCTCATATTTTTCATTATGTTATTTTAATTATTTGTATGCCCAAGTGGCAGATCATGGAATGGACATTCTTTGTATGTAATTATGTAATGAACACCTGCATGTAACCTATGTATCACAAATAAACGATTTGATTTGATCAAAAATGAAAAGAAAAAATATTTACGGGCGATCTGAGGTCGGGAAGTGAGAGGGGGGCGGGGAGGGGGTTTAAGGGTAAAAACCGGTTTATCTCGATTTCCGGCAAAACAACAAGTCCAATGGAAAAAACGTTTGGAAAAAATTTAAAATAAATGTATTGTATGAAAAATACAAATAACCAAGTTTTCGCTTTTTATTTTTTACATAACAGTTTTATTTAATTCAAAAGTTGTAGATATTTTTATTACTTACCAACAAATTTGTCATTGTATTTTTTTCCATTGGACTTGTAGTTTTGCCGGAAATCGAGATAAACCGTTTTTTACCCTTAAACCCGGGGGGGGGGGTTTAAGGGACCTTCCCCCTCCCACTTCCCGACCTCAGATCACCCGTAAATTATTTTTCTTTTCATTTTTGTTATATTCTCTTTTTTTCCAATGGGTTTTATCACACTATGATTTTTTTCGTTTGTTGACCATTTTCAGAGGTGTCTGCGCTGGTCTATACGTATATAGGAGAAGTGGTTCCGAGACGGTGCAGCGGCTTGCAGTCACGTGAGTACATTTCGCTTGCTCAAGCAGTTTGCTGAGCCCGTGGAGCCGCGTGCACCAACGCTTGAGCACAACTAAGTCTTACTCATTTCGCACCCGATCCTTGAAACGTCTTTATACTTTTTTACAATACTTGTTTCATGGAAATTAGGCGGGCCACACCTCATACAAAAATCTTCCAATCCACATCCATTCATCCATCCATTTTCTACTAAGCGAAAAATCATAATTGCATCGAACGCAAGTATGCACATTCGCTCGTTCACAATAAAGTGAACCAATTCGTGTTCAGATCTCATTAGAGACGTACTGAAAACCATTACCATCGTCGATATAATATTATGGCTATTTCCCTTACAATTCGAAACTTTAAGTTTTACCATAAGCCTAGATTTGAAACTTCCAAAGACAACAAAATGTTAGCATGTGCTAAAACCAGCGAAAAATATGTTTTGGGAATATAAACATAAAATAATGACAAAAATCGCTGCGGTGTGGCTTAGATTTTTTTCCCCGGAAAAACTAAAACACTAATAATTTTGCTCTCACAAAATCATGATTTTGGGTTGCTTGATCACTTTGTTCTACTACCATAGTTTCTCATTTTGCTCTAATAAGGTAACCTAAAATTCGCCCTGTGTAAACCGATGTAACTCAATCCGGACTGAATTTTGAGCCTTGAAAATTTCGTTTGTGATGTTTTTTTCTCTAAATGTATAAAAACCATAAGAAATAGCCACTAAGACTTAAGAAAATAAATGTTATCTTTCCAATTACTTTACGTTTTCCATATTAAACATTATTTTAATAAGCCTATCCTTTCCGAAAAAAAAAATTGAGATCCGGTCGGACACTGCCAAAACGTCGCGTCAAGCAATAAAACAAAGTCACATGGAGCTGCGACAATAAAAAAAGTACGCGCTTGTTTAAAGCCGCTTGGCCGTCTCGGAGCCCGTTTGACAGCGAGTGCGGGTGTTGAGCGGTGAGTCGGTGAGATCATAGTTACCCTCGGTGATGGAGTTGTCCTGGAACATGTGCTCGAGCGCGTGGTGGATGTCGCGGAAGGTGGGCCGCTCCGCCGCGCTCCACTGCCAGCAGCCGCGCATCAGCTCGTACACGGCGCTCGGGCAGCCCGGCGGGCACTCCATGCGGTAGCCCTGAATTTAAGCTGAGGTGTAGCTAATACTCCACACACAATTCGCACGTTATGTTTAACTTTCAATTTCATGTAATAGAGAACGAGCTTTTCCCACCAATCCACGGCTGCTATTTAAACTGATATTGGTATAAAGTATTTTTAGAAAAAAACTTTTTTGCAAAAAAATTAAACCGACTTCAAAACAGAAAAAAACAAAAAGAGAACCACAAAAAAGTGAAAAATAACTTTAGCTTCAGAAGCCGGTGACAAAAACACCAAATCAATCAAACAAAGGTCAAGCTTTGAAGTCGGTGACCTTTGTTTGATTGATTTAATGTTTTTGTCATTAGTTATTTTTCACTTTTTTGTTTTTGTCTCTTTGCGTTTGTTTTGAAGTCGGTTTTATTATCATCGTGTTTAAGAAACTCAGATCAGTGGCAGATCTTAAAACACTCAAAATGGTTTACTTTGCGCTTGCTCAATCTTTGCTGGGGTATCGTATCTCTGTCTAGGGTGGTACCTTTGCAGTCAGTATGTTACGTATTGAAAGAGCACAAAGAGTGGTCCTTAAGGCTAGGTGGCCCCGAATTTAAGTTTTTTAAAACAATCTGAGACAAAGAATATAGTGTTTTAAATTAAAAAAAAAATATATGAATTAGTTAAGGATATTGTCTCGTCAAAATCGCATTCAGTTGCTGTCCAGACCTGATGAACTTCACTCGATAGAAAAAAATCGCAAAGTTGCCCCTTTTTAGAACGTTTTTTCATATATTACTGATTTTTTACGTTAAATTTTTGTACTATATTAAAAAAACTAATTAGTTATAGACAAATTCGCAGAGTTTGACTTTATAAAATGATTTTCTTAATTACAACGATTAAATATGAATTAAAAGCGCCCGCGGCGGCTCCGACAGTCCCGTTCAGTCGCGTGCTGGCGCTTATGGACGACGGACCTGTGTCAGTTTTTTCAGCGACAAAGAATTTACGTTTAAGGTTGAATTTACGTTTTATTCTTAAACATCTTTTTTGGGGGCTAAACCGGCCTATTTTTATAACCAGGGATTTTAAACCTTTCCAAAAAGTTTGAAAACTAATTTAAATATTTTATATTGACTTATTTAAACGGGGCACTTTTAATTAATCGATTAGGTTTAAAAGCATTACAATTTTGAACAACGCAGCACGTCACACATTGTAATAAAAGTCGAATTTAGTACTTAGGTATTAAATAAAAATCAGTTTCCGAAAAAAAAATGATTTAAGTAATTCATTGACATAATATTTAATGACATATGAAATGGAACATACTCAACAAAACGTTCTTGATTTTTATCCTTAGGTCAATGATTTTGTAGTAAACAGATATGTTGTGAGCGCGCAATCGTGAAGACTCGAAAACGGCCTAATTGGGTCGTATTGCCTTTATTCTGCGTCACTGCGTGTATGTGAGCTGCCGCTGCCGCGCGGAACACTTTTTTCGGTTGCTTTGTAGGTGTATAACATATATGTTTATTTAAATATCATTGCCTTAGGTACATAACACACTTAAATCTTTAATTTAATCTGTATTTGGTAGAGTTGCGCCAGCTGCATGGAACGTGTCCTTGTTAAAGGAACCCTTTGCTGTTTTTCTTTTATAATTTCTCACCATGATTACAGTTATTTAGTAATCATGAGAAAACTGAAAACAAACAAAAAATAATAATAATAAACATTATATCTGACCAAGCAAATATATTAAGCTCTAGAGAAACATAACAATAGTATAACACAAATCTTTCTGGTCAATAAGCAATGGAGGTTGAAAAAGGTTGACAATATCTGGAATGGGGTAATTCCGGTATATGACGATTTAGCCCCTTTGATATCAGACGGATTTTCCCACTTGACCATTTTTAGGTTACGTAATTTTAAAAATAATTATTTCTGTATTTACTGGTTTTTATTCAAAACAAATAGAAAAATCCGTTAAAACACTTATTAAACTACATGATATACATACTCAGAAGGTCGTAATTTGTAAAATTGAATATTTACCTTAAATGAAAAATCAGCACGCAACACTTGAATTTCCAGTTCTGAGCGCAACTAAACTTCAAACGTATTTTTTTACTCTTGTAGACAACTTTGCTCCATCTATGAATCATAGTTTGAACTAAAAAGTGATCCTGTTTTATTGACCGAATCAGTAATAGCGTAACTATTCTGGAATGAGTAGTAATTGCATGTATACGGAATAGTCCCGTGGACGGATTTGCCCACATTGACCTTACATGAAAATATTAAAAACTAGCTGTGCCCGGCATGCGTTGCAATGCGCCTTTTCCTACTATCTACCTACCTACTACCGACCGCCTACCTGCTACCTACCTACGTATACTACCTACTAGGACATCGAAAACTGGTCATTTTTCAGAACCAGTTTTTCGGTTTCGTGTTTTTATTCTAAAACCGGGTACCCGGGTTTTTCGGGTATTTTCGTTTTTTTTTCATTAATGCAAAATGCTCTTGCTCTCGTTATTAATGAACAATTACAAAGGTTATAAATATTGACCAGGCGCTCGACCAAATGGTGGAAATCTTCAGGGAGGAAGCTCTAGACGCGTTTTTGCGAAATGAGCCGTACGGGCAGGAAGTCCACACCTTCGGAGTAGACTCTGGAGCTTATGACGGAACGACGTGAAAAACCACTCATCACTTCGACAGAACTACAGGCACTCAGCAAAATAATTAGAAAATTGGTAACACGCGGTCTTTGATGCTCCATCCAGCACACGCTCAATAGAAAAAAAAATGTGTAAAACTGGGGGTCGAATGTGTCCGTCAAATTACTTGAGAGAGGCCACCTGACGAATTTGACTAAATCTAGTGGGGAATGTGGATATCGTCGTTTCGAAGCCGGAGATTATTTTGGAAGTCGCTTATACGGCCAGTTGTACGCATCGTATGCATCTGGACCTGATCCCGAAAATGAGAATTCCAGAGCAACCTTAACCAGCCATTTCACAGAAGACCTGTGTGGCTCTTAGACAGCTTATGAATCGAAAAGGCCCTGATGAGGATGGGATAACGACTGAGATTCTGAAAGCGGGAGGAAATCCTCTATTAAGAGAGCTTGTCAACTCAGTCCTGTTCTCTGGAAAAACTGCAGAAGCGTGAAGAAGGAGCGTGGTCGTTCTTTTATTTAAAAAGGGGAACAAGACCTTTTAAAGGATTAGATATCCATTTCGCTCCTTAGCCACGTGTTCAAGCTGGTTTCAAGAGACGTCACGAATCATCTATCGCGAATACTCGTCAACTTCCAGCCAACGGAGCAAGCCGAGTTTCGACCAGAATACAGCACCCTAGACCAGATCCACACAGTGCGGCAGATTATACAGTCCGAAGAGTATAATTGGCCTCTGTGTCTTGCATTTTTGGAATATAAGAAGGCTATTGATTCTATCTGAACCTGGACTTTCTGCAGCGGTGCCAAGTGGACTAGCGTACATGCATCTTAGTACTGACAACCAGCAAATATAGTACATCCCATTGCGTCGGGGGCTGAAGCAAGGGTACGTAATTCCCCCGAAATAGTTCACCAACACACTGGAGGATGTATTTAAAACGCTGAACTGGGAAAGACGCGGTATTAACATCAACGGCGACTAGATCTCACACTTGAGATTTGTAGATGATATCGTCATAGTGGCTGTATCGCTGCACGACATGTAGCAAATGCTGGATGGCCTAGTAGATTCTTCAATACGCATTGGTCTCAGGGTAAACTTAGACAAAACCCAGATTATATTCTACGAACACGTGACCCCAGGACCTATTGTTGTGGTCCTCTCGAGGTTGTTCGAGAACATATTTACCTCGGGAAAACTGTACAGTTTGGTAAAAACAACTTTAAGAGAAATGCTACCAGAAGAATCCAGCTGGGCTTCTTCGGATCTTGTCTTGCGTATTCTACAGAGCCTAAAGACTAAGGTCTTCAACGAGTGCGTTCTGCCTGTTATGACTTACAGGGCCGAAACGTGGACACTCACGGTACGGCTGGTCCAAAAATTCAAGGTCGCTTACCGAGCTATGGAGCGGACTATGCTTGAAGTCTCCCTGAGGGATCGCATCGGGAATGAGGTGATCAGATATGTTTAAAAAAAAATACAAATGTACAATTATAAGTATCTCGGAAGAATAAATACACAATAAATTTAAAATAAAAAAATATACAACGGGTACTTTCGAATAAGAATTTTACCAATTCTACAACCCAAGAAAACCTGTAGCGTATTTTTGAGAATAAATTATAAATGAGATGAATAACTCGGGGTATTTACAATTTTACTTATCCATTTGACGACCCGAATGGCGCAGTGGTAGTGAGACTGCCTTACGTTCTTAGGGTCCCGGGTTCGAATCCCGGTTGGAGCAAATGTTTGTGTGATGAGCATGGACATTTGTTTCCAAGCCATGGATGTTTATATGTATAATAAGTATGTATTTACAAACAAAAAGTATCTATGTAGTATATCAACAATCTAGTGTCCACGACACAAGCCTCGGTGCTTAGTGTGGCGCTAGATAGCGCTGTGTGTTAATGTCCAGAGATATTTATTTATTTATATTTCTACATTTTAAACGACCTACGACGTGTTGCGTGTCTTGCGTAAAGTTGCGTATCTGATCTGCGAAGTTCACAGATCAATTATTATATAATTATCGTTTTAAAAAATACCGAAAAACCCGAACACCCGTGTTTTTATACGACAAAACCAGTTTTTTTTACAAACTGAAAACCCGGGAATTCCCGGGTTTTTGAGAACCGGGAAAAACCGGTTCGTATGCCTTACTACCTACCTGCCCACTACCTACTTACCTACTACCTACCAACCACCTACCTACTGCCTACCCCCTATTTTTTTATCTTTTATACAAACCTTGACCTATTGTTGAGTTTCAGCGAGACTAACGAACAGCAATTCATGTTTATTTTTATATTATTATATAGATTTCTTTTATAAATTTGTTTTATTTGACACCCTAGTTTCTTTTTATGCAAATCTATCTTTGAAGTAAATAACCGTAGCTGAAATTGAAATACTTTCCTCAAATACAATTATTTTGAATAAAAAAAACAATAATACAAAAACATAAATAAATCAAAATTTTATCTTAACAGTTCTCAAACCTGCGAACTGGCTGTTTATTTTCAATTAATTAATCCAATTGCCCAATTATGACTACCTATTTTATATTCAAATATTTTATCGACAATTATTTTATATTTTATTAACGAAGCTCTAATTTATCGCTACTACGAGTAACAAATTATGATCATAAAAAAATATTTATTAAAAGTCAAGTATTATAATATGACATAACCTACTGCATATTTTTATACTGTGTCGCTGCGCAGGGTCATGCGAGTTCTCTGACGCGCTGTGTCCACGCGAAATATTCCGCGCGTAGCCCACAGAGCTAAATGCCTACTAAGAAAACCCTTCAGGTATCCCACCGCACTTCTCTATAAAGAGTGTGAAGTCCTAACGGTTAGACAACTCTTTGTGCTCCAAATTACATTGCGCAAGCATGCCACTATACCACAGCCCCTACAGCTGCGAGAAGGGAAACGAAAAAGAACTAGACTGTGTAGCACGGAGAGACACAGCACTGCTCTAGCTCAGACACATTATTGGATTCTTGGTTCACGGGTTTACAATAAAGTCAATGCTGTTCTTAATATTTGCCTTCTCACCCGACACCAATGTAAGAACTCTGTTAGTGATTGGCTAAACGGTATTAGCTATGAAGAGTCTGAGAGACTCGTACAATGAGCGGGTTGACTGTATAAGTTACCAACACATATTTACTTATACCTTCTAGAATCCAGGACACACACTGCCCCCCACACACACACACACACACATGCAAACATTCACACACACAGCACGAACATACATACATTTTATTTTCTTTTCCTTTTTTTATTCTCATTCATTTTCATCTTATTTTTATTTTATACTTTTGCACTGATTTCTTTTTTTTTTCAAAATTAAATGATGTAAAGAAGTACCTAGCAGGTCCGGAGGAAGGTGATGGCATTCGTGATACAGGGTAATCCTAGTACGAGTGCAAAAGCACTCCTTTGTCACTTAAGTGCACAACGTATTTGACCAAATTAATACATAGATATTTAAGGAGATTTACTGTACCCTTTTTACTTGCAAAAAATTTTTTCAATTTTTTTTTTCTTATTTTAGTTGCTCCCAAACAAGTCGCCATATTTTGTTTTACATCAATAACAATGCATCATCATCATCAGCCTATTAATGTTCCCACTGCTGGGTCACAGGCCTCCTCTCTATAAGATGGAGCGGGCTGTAATCCACCACGCAGTCCCAGTGCGGATTGGTAAATGTCACAATGACTTTGAATTTTGTGGTTCTAGGACAAGCCGGTTTCTTCACGATGTTTTCCTTCACCGTTTTGAGAGCAGCGGTGATAAAATAAATTACACAAAGTAATGCGCCTGCCTGGGTTCGAACCCACGACTTACTGTTCGTAAGTCGGGGCCACCACCACTGGGCCACCGCTACTGTCAATAACAATACATGTCATGGTAAGGTAATAGGCTTATCCCCAATAAACGGAACTTAAAATTTATTTAATTAAGTATAACGGTTGTATTTAAACCAATTACTGTAACTAAAACTAGAACTAAAAGAGTAAGAGATAACATAAAATTAAAATATACAAAATAACAAAGTAAAGGTTCACACATTCACAAATTCTTCTCACAATACTACTTACATGCCAATAAAATCTTTGTCCATCCATCCGCAAACATACCTATCTTTCGAAATCTGGGTGTATTGTACACATCTGCGTACCCCTCAGGGCATACAGGCGTGATGTTACGTCATGATGTTGTGTAAACAATAAACATCCAAGCGATTGCAGCAATAACGACAGATTAGCCGTCTATTTTTTAAGAGTTCCATTGTATATCTCCAAAGATCAACATCAGATCTTCACCAAATTTAAATGGGACCACCTCAGGAGTATACTCTTTCAAATTAAAAAAGAATTTTAAGAATCGGTCCACAAATGGGGGAGAAATCGGGTAACATACATAAAAAAAACTCCGCGCCTCGAGCGGAGACTTCCAAAAACGACTGACTTCGAAAAAAATATATAACACGAACATAATACCTCCTCCTTTTTTGAAGTCGGTTAAAAATACCAATAACTGCCCCACCTGAGAATCGAACTCAGGATCCTCATACTCGGCAGTATCGCTTACAGCCTCTAGACCATCGGGAATCGGGGCAGTCTGTCTAGTAGCATATCACTAAAACAGTAGTAATGACGTTATTCTTTTGTTCGGAGCTAAATATTCATAAATATAATAATAACAATAAACATAATGTTTAAACAATAGAGAGTGAACATTACAAATAAATCCATTGTATTCAGTGACTTAATTCCTACCAAGAATGCTTACATAGCACATGATCATGAAGAATACAAGAATGACAAGGAATAGTAAGTAATAAGTATGTACATGGAAATCGTACTATATACAAGGAGTGTTCGGAACCCTGCTGATCACACCGCGGCACCGTCACGTCATCACGTGTGGGCCACTTATTGACCATTCTTATTTCTCTTGTTGCACAATTAGTTAAAATGATTAAATCATGTTTTTAGCGGAAGCTCTTTTACAATGTTCAGTCTTTTAGACAATTTAATTTAAAAATTAAAGGTGATCTTGAAATGTAACGTACTTTCACTACATTTGTTTTTAGTATAACATTTCACAAATAAAGTTAATTTAGTATATCTCTTCTGTTTTCAAATAGCAGTGATTTAGTTGCCAAAATGCAGGATACGACTATTAGTCTGTGCTACACAACCAAACCAAACTTCGGCCAAATTTCGGAATGACGAGTTTGGTTTAGCGGCACAGTAGTGCACCGAGGACGAGCCGCGCGCTATAACTGTCCTCAGAACGTTAGCGTAATAGGAAACAATTCAGTTGTCCTGTAACTGGGTATGGGTATCTTGTTAAATATTGATATTCAGTTGCATCCGGTTTGACTGGGCAGCTGATGATTGTGTTCATTTGTCTTGTTTACTAACTGTATTATTATGTCAACAGACCTCTACAATAAACATTTGGCTCGCTATGTATCTATGCGACTAAAACTTTAGAAAATAAAGTTGCTAAAACAGTCGAAACCTCAAGTTAATATGTTGGGGAACAGCGAGCGCCGGCGCTGGCCATCGGAGACAAAGTGCCAAGTGTGATGACACCCGACACAAGCACGCAGGCGCGCGGACCTGGACTTTGATTTGCCAATGTGGTGGACGGATTAGCCCACAACCGCGAAAACTTGCTACTCGCTTACGATTAGCGAAAAGCGAGTATAGCAACACACACAACAGCTAGGAATGAGTTGGCGTGCAACTAGCAGCGAGTGCGAACTTCGGATAGTACAGTCACTTGACTGTCTAGTCTATTGCAGAATGCCTCAGCACACTCGACACTTTTGACATGTTTCGATCTACATTCATCGATTTTCGAAAAAGCTTCTAGTCCTCGTCATATCTCTCTCGAAAAAAGGTAAATTTTCACAAAACTTTGTTATTATACCGATCTTGATTCTTATTATTATTTGTTAGCGGGAACTGTCCCACTTCTGGCCAAAGGATCCCTCATTCTTTCCACTTCTATCAATGTTGCGAAGGCGTCCCGCCATCTTCTCCTCGGTCTGCCGCAAGCCCGTGTAGTTGTCTCAGGGCTCCAGTTTAGTGATATGCGGGCCCCCAGCTTTGCCTCCGGCAGACATGGCCTGCCCGGTCGCCTGTTAGTTTAGCAACTTTATGAGCTACGTCAGCGATTTGAGTTGAAGAGCGCCGTGTTATGTTTGTTGTTCGATCGGTAAGTTTAATGTTAAGTATGCTGCGCGCAATTGCCCGTTGAGAAACTTTGAGATTGTTATGTTTGTTGTGTTTGTTTCTAATAAGGATCAAAAGAATAACTGTAAGGGACTAATTGAGGTTTCAGTACTTTAGTCAAAAATCGCAATGAAATGTTTACCAAATTATCGAGCCGATAAAATGTGAAAGCGAAGGAAAGCTAGTGAACCGCTCAGGACTAAGTAAAACAAGTGCACAAGTTACCTGAGGAGCGCGCGCAAGTGTCCGCCGGTCGAGCTCATGGTATACGTATATACAACTACCGAGTGGGGCTCGTACGGCGTACGGCACGCGGCGCATGCGGGCGTTGCGTAAGGCGCAGGTGTGCGTGCGCATAACTGAGGCGTTAGTGTACGCGCATAAACAATTAGCTTACAAATACACCTACATTATAAACAAAATACGTATCGCGCTTGTCACCGCTAACATATACAGCGGGATGCAATATTCTACGTTTTAAAAACTTATTTTGTTTTGTAACAAACGGTCGTTTTATTAGACTCCTTGTGAAGTCGATCTATTATCTGTCTGTAACAAGGCGGGCGTAGATTAGTTTACAATGATATTGATCACTTAAATACTGGACGTCGATTCGTCCTGGGCAATATTAAGACACTAGAATCCGTTTACATGAACGTATGCAGTTTAAAATTAACATTGTGGACGCGAGTGTTTGTAAACAGGCCCGAGGAAGCAGCCTGCCGCCGCCCGCGCCGGCCAGCGATAACCTTTACATTGAGCAGTATAGCGGCGCGCTGTGGGAGCACCCTGTGCGCGCGCGGCGCCGGCTAGCGCGCCGGTATAAACGGGCGCGCGCCGCTTGCTCGGCACAGTCGGCGCACCAGCAGCAACAGAACAACACAAACATGATCGCCATCAAGAACACCATCGTATATTTCCTGCTCTTCTCCGTCGCCGTACTCGGTAAGATCCACCACCTAATTATTACTTGACAGACGTTTCACTTTGAATTTCGTGTAATTGAATGTCACAAGAGTTGTCAGGATAGCTTGTCGGTATTCGTGGCGTTCTCCTTATTTTATTGATACGTTCGAGTAAACTGCAAACAATATCAAGTAACGTATCGTAAGGAACAGTAGCGTGGTCAGTCATTTATTAGTGCGAGTACAACTTACAAGTGATTGTCATTGATTTCCAGGCAAACACAAAAAGATGAAGCCCAAGAAGTTCGTGTCCCCCACCACGAAGGGCATCCAGTGCTACAACTGCCTGTCCTTCGACCACCCCGGCTGCTGGGACCCCGACCACCCGGACTACGCCAACATCACGGTGAGAGCCGCCTGCCCCCGCGCCCGCGCCCGCGCCCGCTCCCGCGCCCGCTCCCGCGCTTCCGCCGCCCCCACTGCCGCTAACCCATCTCTCTGCGCAGGTGCCCAACATCGACTGCTACATCCCCGGCATGGCCTTCCTGTGCATCGTCATCACCTCCGAGTCTGCCAAGCTAGGTGAGTGGCGCGTGCCAGTGCCGTGCAGTGCCCCACGCGTGTAGTGCGTGTAACGCTCGCTTGTGTTGCAGTGGAGACGGGGCAGGAGATCGGGCCGGTGCGCGCGCGCACCTGCGTGCCCGCCAAGGACTTCTCCAAGAAGACAGTGTCGTACTCCATGTGCAGTAAGCTGAGCAAGGAGCTGTCGGCGTCCGAGATCTTCTCGCGTATCGCCGTGAGCCGGCCGCAGTGCACGCTGTGCAAGAAGCACCTGTGCACGGACGCCACGCACTGCTAGCGGGGCGCGCGGCTCAGGGGGCGCGCGTCGCCTCCTCGCCGTTACAATGGGAGCGTGTTACGCGACATGTTTATTAAACTACCGAACCAGTTTCCATTCTATGAAATGCAAAAACGTATAGTACTTTGTTGTTATATACCAAGGATTCCCAAAGTGGTCGATAACGACCCCTGGGGTCGAAATTGTTTTTTTTTATCTTACCTTTGCGATTTTAATGTTTTTTTTTTTTCAAAAGTAATTACCTACTTAAGTGTTTTTACGTAATTTGTATTAATAACTTGATATTTACTGAATTTTATGTTTATTTATTTTGTTAAATTTTGATGAGAAAATTATGTTAAGTTTACTCACTTAACCAACTGCAAAGTTTTAAAATTGGTATTTTGTATCGATAGGAAAAAAAACTAGAGATAGGATTTTAAAAGTAATTTTGTGTATGGGGGTCTCAGGTATGAGTTCATTTTGCAAAAGGCGGGTATCTTGCCCAAAATAGATTGGGAATCCCTGTTTTAATCTAACACACCTTGTTCGTTGTCGGGGCACGGGACGCCGTTAGGTTTTTTTATATTTCAAGTATTATTTTAATAAACTTATGATGTTATAATGTTATGTTTATTATTAATTGATTTTGTTTGTTTGCATAATTACGAGCAATGCGTAAACACCGCCGTTTTAAATTGTTGACGTACAACAAACTATGTGACGGTCGTTTTGTTTATGAATATCAATAATATTGGTAAATAATTTATGTTGGACGACCCGAATGGCGCAGTGGTGGTGAGGCTGCCTTACGTTCTCGGGGTCCCGGGTTCGAATCCCGGTTGGAGCAAATGTTTGTGTGATGAGCATGGCCATTTGTTTTCGAGTCATGGATGTTTATGTGTAATAAGTATGTATTTACAAACAAAAAGTATCTATGTAGGTAGTATATCAACTATCTGGTGTCGACGACACAAGCCTCGTTGCGCGGTGTGTTAGTATCGTGCAGCAGCAGCAGTAGGTACCTTCTCGAGCATGTGGTACACGTCGGCGAGGTCGACGCCGGGGTACGGCGACATGCCGTACGTGGCGATCTCCCATAGCAGGATGCCGAAGGCCCACACGTCGGACTTGGTGCTGAAGGTGTTGTAGGCGAGCCCCTCGGGCGCCGTCCACTTGATGGGGAACTTGGCGCCGGCGTGCGCCGTGTACGTGTCGTCGCGCATGAGCCGCGCCAGCCCGAAGTCCGCCACCTTCACCAGGTGGTTCTCGCCCACCAGGCAGTTGCGCGCCGCCAGGTCCCTGCAGCACACACCAACTCTTTGTCAACCACTCTGTGTTTCGTACTCGTATGTACATGACATACTGACGATAACAACAATACACATGTACACAATAGGCAGACCTGCTCAATATATCTAATTAGTCCGTCAGTTACATTTTCAAAAAACATTTCACCAGTATTTTTTATTTTGTTACGTAAACCAAAATTGACGAAGATACGACGCTTTTAAAATCTCAATACGTCACGGCGTGCTATAATTTTTAATGCGTTCTGATGTCACGAGCCCCCACTCCCGAGTTTTGATGCATTTTATCTTTGTCAATCTTTGTCATTGATTAACTAAAAATACGTGTCCATACCTTTCCAATGCTCTAAGTGACGAACTAAATAGATTTGCAATTTATTGAGTGGAAACTAGCCTATTATAGTTGAATGAACAACAGTTGTGCGTTTTTAGAAGACATCCCTGAGCTAGTATAGATTTGAATACAGTTGGTAGTAATTAGATAGGGTTGTATTAGGTAGGTATAGTTACTAGTACGTACCGGGTGGTACTATTAGCAACTGCACTGCATCATCAACAAGTGACAACATTATTGGAAACACTACTTTTCACCATTTCATGTTATGGTTTGTGTTGTAAAGTTACATAGGCGTATTGAACTTGATATTTCCAAACAGCTCTTGTTCGCGCTCGATAAGGAAACACAAACAGTTGAAATAGTGCAGAGCTTGAGAGTTACGTTATGTTTACACTGCGGCACCCCGCCGCCGGCGCCGGCGCCGCCTCTCGAACGCAAGTCGCAACTGCCTACCGAGTACCGCCCCAACTCTCGATTCGAGGTCAATTTAACAGAAATTAGCCTGTTAGTAATAAAACGTTATCCAAATAACATATTTTGACACCGTCGATGAATCTACGAGAATATCTATACATCTATACAAATAAATGGAATAGAATTGTCTGTTTGTAATATGAAAATAACAGCTCTTTACTGAATGCATATGAAAACACTTTTAACATAAACTTTGTTTTTTTTTTTTTTTCAATTTTTGTCTGCCTGTCTGTTTGTTCCGGCTAACTCCAAAATGGCTGGATCGATTTTGACAGGACTTTTACTGGCATATAGCTAATGATATAAGAAAAAAATAAGGCTACTTTTATTTTTGAAATATAATTAGGGGCTCCGTGCAAACACAAAATAACCCGAGACGTAGGCGAGGGTGTTTTTGAGCCGAGAACTGCAATAACAAATATGTCCACGTGTATCAAACGACATAAGAAGCCGTTAAACAGCCTAATATTATTATTTATTTTTTATATTTTTGAATTCAGAACACAAATCAATGTTCACATTTTGTAATTAATCTTTAAATGAATTGATAATTTCCTTTGACATTTACTTACTTTTACTGGATCGTTTGTGTATTTTCACTTGTCAATTTAATCTAAGTAGTTTAATTAAATAATATTTTTAATGCAATTTTAATGTACCATTCTAATATTTCAATAATTTATGTGTTTGGTTACTCTTTTTGGTTTATATGGGTCTCGGACCTGAAATAAATGTTTTTTTTTTTTTTTTTTAATGTTAATTTGTTCAAAAAAGTAAATATCAGTTTTAAATAATCATGTTTATCTATGATATTTTATATACAAACACAAATTTGAATAATCAAAAAATATTCATGCCGCATGTGTGATGCACAAATTTCGGCTTATACTTATAGACGCATATTCCTTTGCCAAAATAAAAAAATAAACTTTCACGAAACTTTGAATGTTCAAAAAATATTTATAAGTACCGTAAAGACGCGTAGTGCTTTGCCGAAATTAACAAAAAAAACATTCAATGCAATTTTCACCTCAGACTATAGGCATTGAACCAATTTGGACTAAGTATAGATATAGTTATCTGTGGCAATTTTCATTCCCGCACACGTGCGGTAAAGTGGAAAAAAACGCACGCGTGTGAAATACATTGCATGTTGTACCTAATCGTAGTGTGTTATGGACCAGTTTTCGAGGAAGTGTGTTGAAAAAAATATTTTGGTTAAAATTTTCAAACAAAATGTATGGGAACAGTTTTTTGCTATTTCTGACTTTTTTAGTACTCTAACCTGGGTTGGTCCCTTAGAGAAAACAGTTTTGTGGAAAACAGTCATTTCTTGCTAACTGTATTTTTTTTTTTTAAATCTGTGTATCTTGATAGTCTCAGAAGGCCACTTTCGTGTAGCTGCAAAGATTAAAGTTGTTCTCTTTACTGCCCCGTTGAAAGTTTCAACCCTGTATACACCGGGTGCGGCGATTGAACTGTCCTTAGGAGAAAATGAAATATTTCTGTTAATTTTCAATATTTACCTAAACACTTTAGACATGTGAAAATAGAAAGTTCAACGTTTTATTATGACTAATTCCGAAGGAATAAAACCGCATTTAGCCTTTATTACAAGCTGAAGTCTTCTGAAAGAAGCGCAGGCTGCTCGAACGCCGTCGTCACTCAAACATTTCCATTGTCGCGTTATGCTACGGCTCCACCTGCGTCTTAACGCGTAAATTATCACGTTAATTTAGGCGTTACGTAAATGTGGCCAACGTTTTAATGTGTTAAATTACAAACGTCATTACTATTGGTATTAAACGTTAAGCGATAGCTCGGATGTCGGTTTTTTTTTGGCACATCAAAGGGTTTCAGCGCGTAGTTTAGCGCGACAAGCGATGTTGGCTACATTAACGCCGCCGTCTCATTCCGCGGGCCGCGCGCGCACAGTAAGGACGCGTTGCCAGATGCCTTGAACCTTTTAACTGTAGTACAAATTGCTAAAATCTGTATTAAATCTGTATGCTGTTTTTAACCGACTTCCAAAAAGAGGAGGTTATCAATTCGTCTGATTTATTTTTATTTTTTTAAACTTAAAATCTGTACAATCAAATAAACCAAAATAGAGTATTAATCATCATCATCATCATTGCTTCTTTTGAAAAACATGGCATAAATACTAGTATTTATCAGTCCACACAACTATCAGTTCTACACACAGTTCTACAGTCCGACAGGTAGCTGTGGGACTGTTCGAAAGAGATACCGCGGCCCCGGAACACAAAGGAACATGGACGGGTTTTAGTCAGTAAAAGTCTGACACTCCAGCTCCGCCCAGAGCGGGGAGGAGTCATTTGATGATTTCCCATCCGGAAAAAAAGGGATAAATAATAATAATAAAATCGTTTATTTATAAAAAGGGGCACATTTACAATTTAGTATCTTATCAAATAAAATAGAGCACTGTTGCTTATTGCCTGAACTAGGTGGAACCTGTGTTTCAGGCTAGAAGGTGCTTAAATACCTACTTAAAATAAATAAATCAACAATGAAAGAAAAGTAAATTACCTACTAAAATTACAACTTACATAGTTTACTTGCAGACAACAAGTAAATCTTCTGTCTGTGCATAGGTGATGGCTTGTAAAAAAGTTATAATAGACTTTTTACAGCTAAAATAGTTTAACCTATAAATACTTAGTTTTCTATGGGTGCTAATTAAACAAGCTTCTTTTTAATATCATTATTCGCCTCCAAAAATGTATGTTGCCTTCTAAATTACTAAGTCAGCCACAATTAACGAGCATCTAAATAATACTATCTTAGCCACTAGTTATCTTCTATGTAAACCACTCTAAATACAACTCAGCATGATGGTTATTTTTTAGCATCTATATTTGTAACATACATTCTAACAGTAAACTTCTAAAATACTATTAAATGACATCAACAAATATACTTATTTAGCTTCAAATTTTTTAACTCATTACGTTTAAAATGTAACTCATCCCATATTAATTGATCGTCAAAATTTTGCTAAAAATGTCATCAAATAGTATATTGACCACTAATATTACCCCAAAAGCTATTGAGGAGAGACAAAATAAAAGGCTTATGTTTAACGAACCACCAGATTTAGTCAAATGTAACGGCAAAAAAATCACTTTTGATTGCCAAAAATAGTAAATGATCACCAAAATTAATCCCCATTTTAGCGTGAAATGAGAACCAAAAATAGTTAAAATTAGAGTTAATGATCACCAGAAATTGAACTGTTATGCTCTTGCATCCGAGTCGAGGGAGACCCGGTCGACGGAGCCCCGCTTCGCGGGGCTCCTACTTCTGAATGGTTTATAAAAAAATAACCACGAAGGGTATGGCGGGGTCTATTCGCTCGCTTCGCTCGCTCATTCGACCCCGCCATACCCTTCTAACCTAATCTATCCGTGTCGGGGTGCCCCAAGTTGGCCTAGGCAAAACTAGTTTGTCATCAACCACCTCATTAAAATTTGGTGTTCAATTTACTAAATTTGGTGATCAATTGATATTTTAGATGATAGATGTTAGTCACAAAGTTATTTTTGGTGGTCATTATATTTTCCCCCAAAATAAAAGACTTTATTTACACGTGATCAACTCAACTCGTCGTTACATGAATGGCGCTCTCTGATTGGTGCAAATGGCCGGTCGCTGTCGTCTCGCGTACTCGCGCCAAATCATACAGTGGCTATTTTCACGATAAAAGAATATGATCTATCATTTTACATGCTAAGTTATAATAAATGATGCTTTCTGTAGAAGCTTGAATTATATTTTTTTGAGGATATTGCGTTGAAGCTGTAAAACGTAAAATGGTGACGAGATGTAAAATCCGTGGCCGAGTTAGTAAATTAGGTGGCAATGTATAAATAAGAAGGACAAGTCACAATAATTGATGATCTTTACTTGACGCTTTCTATAGAATATTTAGTTGGCATTGTAAAAAAGACGAATTAGTTTATTAGAGGCTATGTCACTTTCCCGTTGCTTAGTTATAAAATTAGAAGTTTAATCACGTGTCCAATCAATAATTTTGTGGCTAGACTTATAATTTCCCGTTTTCTATTTAATCTATTGTATAGAAATGGGCCTAAAAATGTAAAGAATATTTCCACAAAGACATGTTTGGAGGTTGTATTAGAAATGCATACTACGTATATGGTAGAGAAACACTGATAATTTTAGAGGTTTCTAAGGTGATGTCTTAAATTAACACATTATTTGCGCTTACATTGCAAACGCTGGCTGAACCCTATGAGATAGATCAAAATAATGTACTAAAGTATTGTACATCTTATAAAGATCTACAAAAAAGTCCGCGATGGTATATGTCTTTCTCTTAGGGATACCCCACAATAACCATTTTTTATCCTTTACTTTTTACGAGAAATAATGGCTTATATACGAAGCGATTTTAAGCAATACAGTATTATTCCTTATCAAATTCAGTAATCCTTAAATACATTGTGCATTTAATTTAATATAGATCAATATGGCCCTTTACAGTATATCATTTAAATGAATAATTTAGAAGATATCACAGAATTAAAATTACGCGCGACTGAAAATATCATTCTCAGCGAAACAAATGGGGTCACAGTGTAACAGTTGGTCACTTTAACCACTTTTAACCGACTTCAAAAAGGAGGAGGTTCTCAATTCGTCAGAACCTTTTTTTATTTTATTTTTTTATGTATATTCCCGATTACTCGATGATGGCTGGACCGATTTGCATTTTATTTGTTTTGTTTGAAAGGGTATACTTCCCAAGTGGTCCGTCAGAACAAAGTCAGGATCTGATGATGGGATCCTGGAGAAATAGAGATAACTCTTCAAATTTTATAGGCACACTTGTAGCGATTTGGGCAGTTTTTGGAAGAGTAGGTACTTTCTCGGAGTGGGACCACTACTTTCAATTTGGTGAAGATCTGATGAAGAACTTCGGAGATAGGCAACGGAACTCTTCAATAAATGATAGTGCACTAAGAAAGGATTTTTCAAAATTCACCCCCTAAGGGGGTTAAACGGGGCTCCAAAGTTTGTATGGGGAAACAAGATTAGTTAGACTATTTTATTCGAGACTTCACAGGAGTGCTCCTATTGATAAATGAGTAGAAACGGATTTCATTTCAGGTTTTTTCAGAATTCAACCACAGCCTAAGCCGCTGAGTCTACAGATTCCAAATTTGGCAAGTAGGTTCCTTATGTGGTCTAAGGGTGCACTAAGAAATGATTTTTCAAAATTTACTCCAAATGGGGGTGATACGGGAGTCGAATGTTTGTATGGGGAAACAAGATTAGTTAAGACTATTTTATTCGAAACTTCACAGGAGTACTCCTATTGATATATGAGTAGAAACGGGTTCAGGTTTTTTTCAGAATTCAACCCCTAATATGGAGAAATGGGGTCACAAAGTCTGAAAATTAACTCATAACCCAAACCGCTGGGTCTAGAGATTCTAAATATAGCACGCGTAGGCACTAAGAAAGGATTTTTCAAAATTTACCCCCTAAGGGGGTGACACGGGAGTCGAATGTTTGTACGGGGAAACAATCGAAACTTTACAGGAGTAGGTACTCTTATCGATAAATGAGTAAACATTTGTGTTCTATGTTTTTCAGAAATCAACCCCTAAAGGTGGAAATGGGGTGACAAAGTCTGAAAATCAACATGATTAATGTTTTTATGGTATAAGTCAGTCATAAGTCATTTAATCATTTGTTAACACAGGTACAATAAATAGATCTTACAAAAGATTACAAGCGCGCTATGTTATGCCCGAAGGCGTACAAATATTCTATAGAGGTCATTGACATTAAAATTGATTACCTTTAAAATTATATTAGTGGAATGCAAGTATTAATTGATTTTAACAATAAATAAAAACAAAGATTGATAATAATGTTTTTATGCCTATTACCCAAAATATGGATATTTCTGTCATAGAGAATTAAATTTTTTTTTCCTCCTTAAAGATTTTATTATTTTTTGTGCAACGCAATTTATATAAATTTCAACTATTTATCATAATAATTTATAAAATACAAATCATGTCCGATAATTATCTAAGCCGGTTTATAAAAAACCTTAAGTCATAAGAAGTCCACAGTCCCTAGACGTTCCCGGTGCAAAGGAGCCCATGACACTTGCAGCGTTTCCGCGCTGAATTGCCAGGGCTAGCCTCTGCACCAGGAAAGAACCAGAGCGTGGGTCACCGCCCCTATCTCTAAGTCGCCGGCCGATCTCGGCCACAAATTTGATAGCGTCGGACCCCCAGCAACCAGTGGTTTCCACAGCCAGTGGGACAAAATAATACCTCGGCTCCAAGATTGCATATTTGACCCGCTTTTTGACAGCGGCTGATTCAGCCGCGGCACCGGGTGACCCGACAGTGCGAGGGAGATGACTGGCGGCAAACGTGCTAACACAAGTTGCGTCCCAAAGTAGGCACTTACCCTTTTGCCAGGGCACCAAAGTCAGGCCATCTGGTCTTTTGCCATCCAAACGACAGAGACCCGGCGGCTCCAGGACACAAGGGATATTGGCGCCAACCAGCGCTCTCCGGATAATGTCGTTGAGAGCATGGTGCCGCGGAAACCTCCCTGAGCAACGACAGCAACTTAACGCGTGGTGGCCATTGGCCTCCACTCTGGACCCGCAGATGCATATATGTGGTTCACAGACATCGCAGCCCAGGCGGAGAGCCACCGCCACCCGCAAAGAGTCACCGTCAAGTAAAGTGCCTAGGTGAGGTGAAGGAAGCGCTTGCAACCACGCTCCTGATTCTGACCGCGACACTGCCTTTAAGCGCGCCAATTCAACCCCCTCCGCCCGATCTATAAGTCCGGCTAGAACCGCCTTCGCTCCTACATCATCCCAAGAGCGCTGCACTTGAGGTTCCTCCGGGATGATACCGCCAGGGCAATGGCCTGACCAGGCCGCCAGAGCATCCGCTGCGAAAGGGATACTGACTTGTTTGCCATCAAGAGATAGAATGCGAGCGACCAAGTCAGTAACCCCATGCGCAGACGCCAAGAAGGCCGGCAAGCCGACATCCTGTGCGCGACGAACCCCCAGACCTCCATGCCGGATCGGCAAAGCCGCTTGCGCCCATTGAGCTTCGTTCAGCGAAACGTTCAAAATACTCTCTACCGTCTCCTTAAGAGCTTCATCGAAAGATGAGAGAGACTGTGGGAACCACCACGTCGGGGCAGTCCGCAAAAAGTATGTCAACTTCGGTACCGCGAAACACAAGCGCAAAAGTACCAAAGCAACGTGGGCAGAGAGATTCTTGAGCCTTCTGTGGGCGTCGAGAAGATTACGCTTGCGATCCTCTAGAGCCTCAGGGACCGCATCAGGGAAGATCGGGGCGCCCAAGAGATTGAAAGAGTTAGGTGAAAGCATAGTGAGACCCGGAAGAAAGGAAGAAAAGTGCGAGAATTTTGGCACAGCCTCAGGACCACAGGGGAAGAACTCACATTTAGCTGAGTTTACCTCAAGGCCCAGCTCCCTGAGACGTGGAATTAATGTGCGGATGTCTTGTTCCACATCCTCAGGTTTGCCGCCTATGGTACCGTCATCCAAGTACCACACGTTCAGAGGTGATTTTAGGTCGTGGATTGAGGCTTGGATGGCCAGGCTAAAAGTGAGCGGCCCAAGAGGGTCTCCCTGCTGAGCTCCAACCTGAGACTTGATCAAAGCATCACCAAAGTAAAGATTAGAGGGTGCCTCGTAGACCTGATGGAGAAACGGGTATAAAGACGGGGTCCTCTCCCTCACCTCCCTTAAGAGAACATCCCTTTCCAAGGTATTAAACGCATTCCTGACATCAAGCTTCACAATGATGCAGTTCGCGTTTTCGGGCCCCGTCGCAAAAGCACGAGTGGCATGTATGGCAGCCTCGCACCCGAGGAGCGTACCGAAGCCTAGTTGATGAGGCTGCAAATAAGCTGCCATCTCTTCCTTAACGGCTCGACATGCCAGCTTAGCTGTCAGGCGCCGAAAGGTGCTACCAATGGCAATTGGCCTCAAACCCCCATCCTTCTTAGCGATAGCGCAAAGAGAAGCCCCGTACAAGTATGGACATACCTCTCGATTTAATTGACCGCTAAGCAAGAAATTGCACAGCCTGCACAATGACTCCAGAAGGCGTTGGCCATTGTCGCCTGCCGAACTGGACGTCAACTCTTTTAGGTGCCCCGGTCTGATTCCATCTAGCCCTGCAGCCGAACCACTATAGAAGGAGCCAAGAGCCAGAAACACATCCTCGACAGTGACAGTCAGCGGTAAAAATGACTGATCAGGGGGATCTGGAAAAACAAGCGGACGAGACGGCGAGGGGTGCTTTAATTTCAAAGCATCAAGAGTCTCAGGAGCAGATTGAGCCATGGTATCGTCAGACATTAACAGACGAACTGCTCCTCTTAGGTCCCCCTCATGGACCTTGGTCTCAATGGCCCTCGAAATAGAGTGGGATCCAAAAGACTTTCTTTCATCAATTTCCGGCGACTCCAAGCAGCAATGGCCAAAGGAACCGATATTATTTTTAACTTTCTGCACCATGTTACCCTTGTCCGATCTGCTTGGAGTCTTTAATGCTTTAAAAGAGAAGGTAAGGAGAGAGTACCAATCTTCAACACCATTGTTATCCACGCAGCTGTTAATAATTTGGGAAAGTTTTTCCGCCGCCAAACTACGCGCACCCCGAGGGATGTGTCGCAAAACGGGCGTATTTCTTTTGAGTTTAGGCAGATTTTGAAATGACACCCCCTGCTGCGACGGCCCCCTAGACAGCAGCGTTGAACTCGCTGAAAAACCCGCCTGGCTACCTGAGAGTATAGTAGACGTCGCATCTTTATGCATACGCCCTATGTGTATTTTGAGGCCCCGAGAACTAAAAAGACGTGATGAATCGGGACAGTGAGGGCACGGCGACAAAGAGGAGGAACTCATTCTACTACAATCTGTATAAATTCTAAAAATAATTGATACAAAAACAAAATGACTAACTGTTAAAAACATTAACTAGACTAGAAACTAGACTAGACTATAAATGGAACATAAAAACTATATCACCATAAAATTAATCTATTCACATATTTATCAAAATAAAAATTAAAACATTAATAAAATAATTACTTTGTAGCAAAATCTCAAAAACAATTATTTATTTAATATATCAATTAAATTCAAAATTAAGTTAGTAAAAAAATTAAATCCGAAAAAAAAAAAAAAAAAATTAAAAAAAATTAAACATTCATAAAATAATTACTTTGTAGCAAAATCTCAAAACCAATTATTTATTTCATATATCAATTAAATTCAAAATTAAGTAAATAAATAATTAATTCTGACAGACAATCTATTAAGTAAACAGGTATATTAGTATATACCCAAAAGTCGAAATTCTAAAACACAAAAAAAAAGTAAAACTTAACAATGTCATGTACAAAGAATTAAATAATAATGTCAAAGATAATAAAAGTCAACCCCTAAAACTAACTTTTCACACTTCTCGCAACGTACCCGACGACCGCAGGCAGGTGTTCAATTCATCTTGTAGTGATGCAAAATGCGTTGACTGGAACGTCGAGTGGATGACAGGTGACGTTTAAATCCAAACAAACAACGAAGTGACAGACGACAGACAGTTCGTTCGGCGCCGGCGCAGTAGTGTGATTTTTTCGTAAAATGTTGGTGGAATAAAATTGTTCAGCTCGAAATAAGTGCCCGATGTGCGTGTGTGCGTGGTTTTTGAAAAATTCAACCACCAATTATGCCGAAGGATACTGGGACCAAGTAGAAAAATCGCCCCTCAAAAGTAAGTAAATACTTGCGTCGCAGAGGTTATGTTGTTGGACGCCGTCGACACTCGCACTTAAGCAATTTTAAGCACTTTTTTAGGTAATTTCTAGTAAAAATTTGACGAGTACTTTGTTTTGGCTCTTCCTTGGGCGGGGTTGCCAGCCCAAAAAAAAAAGAAAACAAAGTAAAAATATATAAATGTCAAAAATAAGTGAAGCTTAACTACGTCAAAATTTAAATAATGTTTAAACAAAATAAAAATATAAAAAAGAAAATAATACAGAATGTCACGTGCAAAAATGTCAAAAATTTCAAGTGGAATTAAACTTAAAGATGCATATGTCAATGAATACCGACTATGGTCAAAAACAGTAAGTAATTACATTTTGTCTTTTAAAAATTCCGAAATGCTGTAATATGCTTTTTAACACCCTTGCTCGTAAAGCTGATGTAATTCCACCGGTTTTAAATATGTAAAGCGGGTCATAAAAACGCGTGTGTTACCAAAGCAAATAGTGAAGTTATAGTCCATACAAATTCCATAACAGTATTATTTGCCATTTCAAATATGGAAATGATCGCCGTCGCACGACTCCAGCTAGTGAGCAGTTGCTATTCAAATTTCGAACTAATCGCCGCGCGGCGCCAGTCAGTAGGCAGCGCTGGCGCGCTGTTAAAATGGCGGGAAAGCAACAGTGTGCATTCACACTAGATTGAGTTTATTTAAAATTAAAAAAAAAAAACAGTTTATTCGGTAATTTAAAAACTTGGCTGCATGCTCTAGCGTCTTTGCCAACATTTTCACGCAGCCACGGCAGAAAATAATCCTCGCGCCATTTTTCTCAAATTTTCTTTTCTTTGTACTTGTATTGTGAAATGTTTTTTTTTTGTGTAATGTGTTAAAAAACGTCGTACGATATACGTGCGTATAGGTTATAACATGCGAGGCGGAATTTCAACCCGAGCCAAAGGCGAGGGCGTAATTGAGCTGAGCATCTTAACGCACTAATATCGTATGTGTACTATTATCTACACCCATGCTATAAATCCTCTATAAAAGTATCTGAAACAGTAAGCTTATTGCCAACATTAAAACAGCCAATGGTGCCGATTCCCTTCTTCACAAACTAAACCAAATTTAAGTTCAGTGCATCTTTTTCTTTCTATTTCATTAAGAAAAGGACAGAAGATAATTTTTAGTTATGTTCTGTCAAATTAATCACCGCCATACAAGTTTTAGACGCGATTAAAAAGTTGACTACTAAAATTACATCAAATTACGTCAGGTGCTGACTAATTTGACAGGATTAAACTAATATTCATCTTCTGTCCTTTTCATAATGAAATAGAAAAAAAAAGATGCATTCAACTCAAATTTAGTTTAGTTTGTGAACAAGGGAATCGGCACCAGTGTCATAATAACCATTATAACACCCAAACGGGTTGTTATAATGTTGTACTGAATTTCATTATGCAACTCGTTCTAAAAAAATAACATTATCTAGCACGTGCGATTCACTACCACAGCGTCGTAATTTTAAAAAAAACGTATAGGTTATTTCGAATTCACGTCGTATCCCGCCATTTTTGTTCGACATTTTGATATTAGTATTGCATGTACTTTGTTGTTTACAAAAATAAGTGATACTAAGCTTTGTGAATTTTGATAATTGAACAATCCAAAATGTAAATAATTATATTACTACCTATACACGGTTTGTTTGTATTAAATACAAGCAATTAAACTTTCCATGAATTTACATAGACTTCTTAGAACACTGCAACACCCTATGGTTTCAGAACCTTTTATGGAGGATTCATATCATGGATGTAGATAAAGTCTTGTATACAACTGTACATAATTAGGTATTAAAACACTCATATGATACTATTATCACACTCGGCTTCGCCTCGTGTGATAAACCCACATTCGTGTTTTAATACCCCTCATTATACAACAGTTGCATAAATAACTATTATTCAACAGCCAAGATTTAAGCCTTTTCTTAAATAAGAGTATGATCAAATCCTTAATTGAACTTATATGGGGTCGGGTGTATTACAAAAACAACGATTTTAAAATTTTATGTGGCAGACCTGAAATACCATCATCCCGTTGGGGTGCAATGGGGTTGAAATGTCTAAAAATCAATATGGGTGTCGATTCCGAGATTATCAGGGGTGCTGATTACGAATATGGCATTTATTTTGAGATCCAGAAGTTTTAGATTTATTGTGACGATTGTGATAACGATGATGATGATTGTGACAATGATGATGATGATTGTGATAACGATGATTGTGATTAGATGATAATGGTTGAGATAACAATGATGGTGATTGTGATGGTGATTGTGTGGGTGATGGTGATTGTGGTGGTGATTGTGATAGTAACGGTGTTTGTGATTGTAATTATGATAGTGATGGTGATTGTGATTATGATGGTGATTGTGACAGTGATGGTTATTGTGATGATTATAATTATTGTGATGATTATGTAATTTGGCACATAACTTTTAATCTGGATTAACATGTAGGATACTATTTATCCCTTTAGTATGATCCCATGGGACAGTTACCGAACTCCACGCGGGCGAAGCCACGGGCAACAGCTAGTTACTAATAATTCCCAACGGCCCGTGGTCCATGTAATAAGTCAGTGTTTGAGATAGCATCATCGGTCTAAATTTTAAAGGTTAAAAGTTGTTTTCTTTAATACTTGCCCTGCATAGGTCGACCACCATGATTGGTCCGAATTAGTATTACAACTTTATGTCCCAGAACTCCGAATTTGGGACATGAGGAGCGTAGGCCGAAGGCCGGCGGAGCTCCGACGACATGGCTGACGGGAGATAGGGCGGCAGAAGCTTTTTTTAGACCGCCTGATCCGACCATCTGTTTAGTGTAATTTCTATTTTTACATGATGACATAGTGTTTGATAAGTAATATTTTCACCAAAATAAAAGTAGGTAACTACTGATGTTAATGATTGTTAATACATTTTTAACTGTTTATTTGTTAACTACTATGTTCAATAGTTTATTTTTTATTAACATTTCATTAAAATTTTGCAAGTTTAATTTAATTAAAATTTTGTAAGTTTAATTTCATTTAATAAACAAAAACACTACAGTTCACCTATTTTATTACTTTGCCCAAGATTATTCATAATGGCCGGGAAAAATAATGACTATATAATAATGATTAATAATGCTGTTTTAATCACATTGCCCAATTGAGTTGGGCATTATGAATACAGACCGGCCATTATGAATAGTGCCCGGACTTATCAAATTGCCCGTAACATTCATAAGCAAGCTGGTTGTTTTTTCGTATAGTAAACAATTTTGGGTTTGTCTTTTTTTGTAAATGTTATCTTAGAGTCATCATCTGCCTAGTCTTTTCTCAACTATGTTGGGGTCGGCTTCCAGTCCAACCGGATGCAGATATACCAGTACTACCTCCACAACCCAGTTAGTTAATGTTATTTTAGAGTGTGACCTCGATATTCTGCCAAGACAGTTGGGAAGTGGCCAGCTAGATGACGGGGATGAGTCGACAAGTTAACTGTGCTGCTATACCTGTGTATAAAGGAGCGGCTCTCGAGGTAGCTCATGCCGGATGCGATCTGCGTGGCCATGTACATGAGCACCACGGCGCCGGGCACGGCGTCGCGGCTGCCGGCGCGCAGGTAGTCCAGCAGGTTGCCGCGCGACATGAACTCCGTGAGGATGTAGAAGGGCGGCTCCCTCGTGCACACGCCCAGCAGCTGCACCAGGTTGGGGTGGCGCATCTCCTTCATGATGGCGGCCTCTTCCAGGAAGTCCTTCAGCGCCATCGTGTCGTCCTTCAGCGTCTTCACCGCCACCTGCCCGCACACATCGACCACTAACTCTAAAGCCCGATTTACATTGGTTAAGTGTTAAGCGAAGTAGGTAAGTACAGTGATAAGAGACAATGGTGTAAACCGATCGAACAGTAGCCAGTAAACTGTTACTGTCTAGGTGCTAAACATTCGCCGCTGTAGTCGCTACTCGCTACTATCCTTGACTATGTAAATCAGGCTTAACAATACAAGCTCATATTTATTGGCTAGCGAAACTATGCAGTCATGATGGGTATAACGGATAATTAACACGTACCGCAACCGCAACAAATTGCAGCGACAAGAACTGTTCAAGCGGTGGTTACGTGTGATAAGTGTCGCTGCAGCTTCTTGCAGTTGCGCTGTGGTAACAAGATATCGTCGAGGTTGCTTCGTCGCTAGGAGTTGCGATGCGGTGCAGACAGATCGAATGTGGCTTTATTTAAAGCCGACGCCCTGCTGTTGCTGTTGTGGTTGCGATGTACCTAGTCGATGTCGCGTATAATTTGGCAGCAAAATGTGGTTCGTTTGAATTGCCTGCCCACGTGTTGTTGTTGTACGTGGGACCTTCAATGTTTTGAACTCAATGACAGCATATAGTTCGGTTGTTTTAAAATACACTTCTCATCAAAAAAATCGCAACAGTACTGTGCAAGTACTATTTAAGCGGCATTTAAATAAAAAAAGAGGACTGATATCATCAATGAATACGCAAATTAATAACTTGCAGTCTTTTCTACACAATGGCAACATGATTATAGTTTGTAAATAGTGTTTTATGTAAGTGTATATTTATTGTATATATTGCGCATATTATATTGTATGTATTAGTTTAGTGTATAAAATAAGTTAATTTAAGTTTTTAACTGTACCTATTGTTTGTGCACATAAGTATATCCTCTTCTGCAAATCTCGCAACAGAAATAAGGTTTGCTGTAAGAAAACCTAATTCTGGGTTAAGCTCGCCGTTGTACGTAAGCTATACAGGGTGGAATTTTTACATGCCATTTGGAGGGAAAGTACTCTAAATACCAGAGATAGCCAATTTTACTCAAAGGAAACATTCCTTTATTTTTAAAAAGAAATTTATCTGCATTCAAAGATTTTGAAAATTCGCTTGCCACACTCGGGAATCGAACCGGCTAAATTCCAAAAAAATAACAACCTGTACTTTTTTGGCATCAATCGATAGGATCAATCATAAGGATTAAATCCCTCTAACAAATATGATAAATTAAATGAAAGGAAAAGCATGAAATCTTAAATTATAAATTCAATTAATTGTATACCACAATTCCAAAGGACAATGAGTAATGGTGGGCCCACCTCTCAATGGAAATAAGATACTCATGAATGAATAGATATTTTTATGCAGAATAAAACTTAGTATTACGATTAGTCGGTAAGTTAAAAGTTAGTAAGGTTAAAAGTGAGTACTTTCGGAGTTATTAGTAGTCCTATTATACTGCCCTCACTGATTCCAATCTAAGCAAAAGCGGGTCCGGTTGTTTGGGTATGTGAGTTTAAATGTTTGTAAATGCACCCACGATTCAGGAGAAATTCCGTTCCTAGTCGATTATGCATCTCGTAAACTGTTTTCTCTATACATTTTTATGTTTGGGTAACTGCACATTATACTTACTAATGGCAAAATTTGCGGTAGACCAGCGAAGATCGCGCCTTAACTTTGCACGACAGCACTTAAATTGGTCATATATTCAATGGAGCAAAGTTCTCTTTTCTGGCGAGAGTAAGATCATGCTGTATGGTAACGAACGACGGAAGAAAGAAGGTGTATCAAAAGAAATAGAGCGTTTTGTACAGTGATGCGTTGAAGAAAGAGTTCAAGGACGGTTTGGGGATATAGGGAACGTGCAGGAACTATAGGTGGCAGCACTAATCGACAAAAGAGACACTATGCGGACAGAAAAGGAAACTTATCACTTCTCATCGTGCTTTCAATTTACCTAAACAATATTGTCTCTTCAATTATATTATTTTTGAATATGCTAAAAGGTATAGAATATGAGTTCCGGTCTATCAATAACGATCGTCAGCGTAATATAAATGTTTAATAATATGAATTTTATATCTTTCGTTTACTTTCTGATGAAAATTGTGGTGTATGAAGACATGGTGGCTGGCATAACTAAGATAGCTTTCTTATTTTCAACACATGTTATAATGGAAGGGAATCCTTTATCAGCGAGAACAGTATCTCCAGGCTCTAATAAATCAATTAGTTCACAATCATTTGATGAAGCAATCAATAAAATGCAGTCCGTAGCATTTAGATACAAAACTTAAAAAACCAAAGGAGTGCAGCCAACTAAAAACATTATTGTGGGTATAACCATGTTTATATTCTGAGTACATGTGGAGTCTTTGATTAACTGTTGAGGGATATTCGGTGTGAACTTTAGTGCGGTCTAGTAGAACACGTCTATGGTGAAGTATAAATGGTTCTGGTATGTTTGCATGGACGGTTGATTTTGAGGGCCTTTTCAATGCAGAGTGTAACAAAAACAAGTTGTTTTCAAATATTTTTATTTACTGCGTTTATCCATTTTTTGCGTTTTTCACCAAAACATGGTACCTATGCTATTAGTATTCTTTGGAAAGTAATAGAATTTTACGCTAATTGATTTATTTTCATTTTTGTGAATGTAATTTTTGGTACCTACATCCAGAAATGCAACAATGCATTATGATTAGTTAATTAATTTTCACTATAAAATTAATTCTGTTTACTTGTTAGAAAAGTCAATGTCAAGCATTAATAGAGCACAAGATTCGGATTGGCGACGCCAGTTGGCAGCACCGTCGTTGTGCACGTTCCCTATATAAAGCCGATGGAAAAACCGAACTTGCTTTTGTATCCGGACGTTACGTACCGTCATTAAATGGGTCACGTTACATTCAAGAGCAACTGGAGTCTCATGTGGCACGCTACACACATTTTATTTTATTGGCGAAGAGTTCATTTTTATGCACGACAATGCCAGGGCTCAAACTGCAGGTATTGTAAATTAATACCTGAGCGAAGTCGGTATTACGATTGTGGGCTGGCCACCAAGAAGTTCGCGTAACACCACACATCACCCTTAGCATCCTCATCTCCGCGACATGTATATGAATCCCATACAACACCTATGTGATGAGATGAAAACAAGAGACGAGTCAGACCAAGAGATTCTGGTCCGGAAACGCTTGGGCAGCTTAAAACAGCTAATAAGAAGAGTGCGATAACATCCCACAACACAAGATTGTGACTCTCATACGTTCCATGAGGAACCGCATGAAAACAATCATTAGAGCCTGGGGAGTAAATACGAGATACTGAATAAACATTTTTTGATTTACATCTTTCTAAAATTTCACATTTTTTTTGATAAAAGGGTAAAATCATGACTTTTGAACAAAACACGATACGATAGTTGAAGAAATTTAATTTTAATTTGAAACATCAATATTCGTTAGAAGTTACATCAACCGCAATCCATAATTATGCAAGAAATTCTAAACTTTTATTTTTCCTTATAAATGCCTTGTATTGGCCCATATAAACACTGTGGTGCACATGTTTAACTTTCTAATAAAACACTATTTTTACAATTTAATATTTTATGTAGGTAGCGTGTTTTTGGTGATACGGAACGCAAATTTAAAACGTATCTTCGCCGGTAGTTACGGATGTCAAACGCTTTGTGTTAAAGTAACACTTTTGTTTAAAAAATACTTAAAGTTTCACAAAGATGTTATTATAATATTGTTATTGCAATGTTTGCATGAATAAAGCACATACATTTAGTAATATATTGAGGGTAAAAATTAGAGGAAAATGACGTCAACCGCTTTGACAGGAATGGATGCGACAGTCACGGACGTTTGAACTGTCGTAGAAAATTGTAGAAGTTACATTTTTTTATGAGCGACAAGCCAAAAGAATAACCAAAAGTTAAGACATTTCTGATTATTATTTTTTGGTTGATAGTACTGTACTTTGAGTGCGTGACCCTGGCAAAATGTTGTGCATTTGAGAGATGAGACCATAAATAGTAGATTGTATGACAAGGGAGCACAATAGTATTTTTACGGCGAGGGTGCTATTTTGATTCCAGAGCGAAGCGAAGGATTTTAGAATAGAATCCCGAGCATAGCGAGGGATTCTAAAATAGAATCCTGAGCGTAGCGAGGGATTCAAAGTACATCGCCTGAGGGAATAATATGTTTGCTCTCGAGTCATATACTCTACTTTTCATCTCGTTCTATGAGAAAATAAATAAGATACACTTTTAAGTAATTAATGAATAAGTTTAATTAAAAAAATGTCATGAATGTAAAAAGGTCAATTATAAATTTATATCTAATACACTGGCGAAATTTTGAAAATTTACTGTCACTGTGTGTTTTGTTTGGGATTGATATAGTTGTGGATTTATTTATACAGAATTACATTTTTATAACTTTCAAAATAAAATGTGTATAATAGGTGAACGGAGTAGAAGCAAATGCCACACTTGGTTTTTGTTTTTAATTCGAAATTTAAAAAAAAAAAATATTTTTTCGTTTGATGTGAAATTCGATATTTTACAGTTTTTGTTTTTATTTTCTCTTTCTTTGTTTTAATATGAAAAGTTTACTTGAAATTTGTAGCGTTTTTAGATGATGGATCAATTCTTTTCTAAACTGTGTAAAAAAAAAAAACAAAACTAGGTATGCCTTAATCTTCTACTCCATTCACCGAATATACCCATTTTTTTTGGAAAGTGATAAAAAAGTGATCCAGTGTTTTGAGTGTTTGTAATCTCAGTATCTGGCTGGTGCTCAGGAAAAGGTTCCTTTGATGTAGAAGAGCGCGGTGAGAACGGTATGGGCGAACTATCTGCAACTCTTCATTTGATATTTTCTACAATGCGGGTGCTGACCCCCGCACCGTACAAACACTAATTTATACAATTTTCGTTTGATTTCAATGAACGATTCATGTTCCAAATTCAAATCTCATTACTGCCCGCTAAAAAGTCTAGTGGAGAAAAGAGCTACTTTGCTCCCGCTAAAAAGAGAACAAAACGACACTTTTCGAATAGAAGGGATGAAATAGTAGATTGTATCATAAGGGAGCAAAATAATATTTTTACGGCGAGGGCGCTTTTTTGAATCCAGAGCGAAGTGAGGGATTCTAGAGTAGAATCCCGAGCGTAGCGAGGGATTCTTTAATAGAATCCTGAACGTAGCGAGGGATTCAAAGTACGTCGCCCGAGCCAAAAATATATTTTGCGCCCGAGTGATACACTCTACTTTTCATCACCCACTATGAGAAAATAAAAGACGCCTCATAATTTTAACCGACTTCAAAAAGGAGGAAGTTCTCAATTTGACTGGTTTTTTTATGTATTTACACCGATTACGCTGATATTTTATGAGCCGATTGACGTGATTATTCTTTAGTTTGATGCGGAATAGTTGCCATTTAGTCCTATAAAAATTTAACATAGTTTGGCCCAGTAGTTTTCATTTTATGAACATTTTTACTTCAGTCGTGTGATCTAATTTCAACATGTAAAATAAATGCATACCTAATATTTGGATTATTAGGATAATTATTACAACTAAAAATGGAAAATAAAAAAACCTTTTTGCAAAAAATAAAACCGACTTCAAAAACACAAAAACTAAAAAATAACTTTAGCTTCAGAAGTCAGTGACAAAAAAAAAACTAAATGAATCAAACAAAGGTCTGGTGACCTTTGTTTGATTCATTTAGTTTTTTTTTACTTCTGAAGATCTAAAGTTATTTTTCACTTCTATTGTGTTTTTTATTCACTGTCACTTGAAGAACTCATTTTTCAAAACAAAACCATGAATTTCTAACAATTCATGAAAATTGACGAAAACGCGGTCTGTAGTTCGCGCGTTTTTAATTTGATTTCTTTTTTTTATTCAGCCGGCGCGGCGGCGGCGCGGCGCGACTATGGGCCGTCTTACCAGCCAGTCTTTATTCAAACAATATTTGCGTTCGATTGCTTTCGGCGCTGAACACTAAGATGTTCCAAATTCAAAAAGTGCGCCGCAAAGAAAATTGCGGCGCACTTATAAAGAGGATTAAAAACTCATTACTGCCCGCTAAAAGTTTATTATAGAAAACACCACCTTTGGGTGCACTTAAAGGCGAACCAAGTCGTCCTTTTCGAATAGATGGGATGAAAAAATAATTAGTGTATCATGAGGAGCAAATTGTTTGATAGTAGCAAAATCTGTGTGAATTGTAGTTTTAAAGTTATTTGAGAAAAACACATTTTGCTGGAGTAACGTTTGAAACGTTATCCTGGCAAAATCGATATTCAAAAAATCGTTCAGCCCGGAACCAAATACATGATTAGATAGCTTTTATTGCGTAGTAAATGTTTGTAAATGGCAAAATTTGTGTGTGGTATGGTTCTTGAGTTATTTAAGATTTTGCTGTGGTACTGTTTTTGGATTTCCGAGATCTCAAAAACGGCTCAACGCAGAAGATTGAAAAAAATACCAATAAGAGACCTTAATTTGTTTAATTTCTTTTAAACATTAGTTTTTGATTTGGTTGTCGTATACCAATGGAATGAAATGGTTTAAAAAATCAGATAAAAACGGATTTGCAAGTAAACCGAAACACTTATAACCAAATAAACAGCTGTAAAAAATACCCATGGTAGACACTTATCACGTCAAGTAAAATAGATTATGTAACTTTATACGATATGAAGATAACAACAAAATTGCTTAATTTTAGACTTGTCGTACTTTAGAGATGAAATACGCAGTTCCCAAAACATTAAGAAACGTGGCATGCTTTAAACAAATTAAAATGATTCATGAACATTAATTCCTGTTAATTTCAGCTTTTAATTACGGCTGTAATGAAAGTTATATCAAAATCAAGAATATGTCAGAAATTCTCTACCGACCAAATCGAAAAGGTCACGTAAAAGCGGCCGCACCGTACGTACGAGTAGTCTTCGCAAATTAGCAACTTAGTGACCGATGTTTTGTACAGTTAAGCAGAAAAACGTTTTACGTGTAACCGATGTTTGAAGTGCAGGTACCATATCACACATTTTCTACTAGTTTTTTATTTTATAAATGAAAATCACGTTAATTAACAGTAGTTTAACAATTTAATGGATCATAATTAATTATTTAAAGTCAAAGTAAATTTAAAAAGGTAAGTACTAATAATCTCAGTAAATAATTTATAGTGTGATTTTGATTGACGAAGCGTGGTTCACACGTTGATCATCTGTAACAGTCACATGTAATGTTAAAATAACCACTAAGTAACACGTTACAAAGCTCATATTTAGATGCCGTACTGTGAGTCGAGGGGAAATGGAGTCCACCTACCTACTTACGTGTTTAGTAGGTAACTATCTCCCTCTTAAGGAAAATTGTACAAACTATGAATCAACATTGTATTTTATGCATTGGTACTTGACAAACAGAAAAACATGTATGTAACCAAATATTAAAATTAAGTACGTACTCAACTTATCTGAGATTTTTTCCTCAATATGATAATGATAAGGCAATAAACAATAATTTGTATGAGACTGATTTTTAAATAAAAATAATAAATCATAATCATTTTATTATTTTTACTAACCTGACCAGCAAACTACGCAACAGTAACAAGAGCGTACGTACGCAACTGTACTAACAAAACATCCGTATTATCCCATTCATTTAAGATGGTTACGATTATGTATGGTGCGGCCACTTTTTCGTGACCTTTTCGATTTGGTCGGCTTATTAAAGAATTGCTGACATTTTCTTGTTTTTGACATAACTTTCATTACAGCCGTAATTGAAAGCTGAAATTAACAGGAATGAATGTTCATGAATCATTTTAATTTGTTTAAAATATGCCACGTTTCTTAATATTTTAGGAACTGCGTATTTCATCTAAGTATAAAGTACGACTAGTCTAAAATTAAGGATTTTTTTTGTTATTTTTATATCGTATAAAGTTACATAATCTATTTTACCTGACGTGATAAGTGTCTACCATGGGTATTTTTTACAGCTGTTTATTACTTGCAAATCCGTTTTTATCTGATTTTTTAAACCATTTAATTCCATTGGTTTACGACAACCAAATCAAAAAACAATGTTTAAAAAATTTAAACAAATTAAGGTCTCTTATTGGTATATTTTTCAATCTTCTGCGTTGAGCCGTTTTTGAGATCACGGAAATCCAAAAACAGTACCACAGCAAAATCTCAAATAACTCAAGAACCATACCACACACAAATTTTGCTATTTACAAAAATTTACTACGCAACAAAAGCTATCTAATCATGTATTTGGTTTCGGGCTGAACGATGTTTTTGATTTCGATCTAAAAGGAAATAATCAGTGATTTTAGAGTCAATTCAAAAAAAGATATTTGGAGTAAACAGTAGTAGAGTGGAGGCGAGTGGGAGGTATACTGACAGTGATGTTGCCGCGCTTCCAGGCGGCCTCGTACACGTCGCCGTACTGGCCGCCGCCGAGCTTGTGTTTCATGACGATGTCGGTGCGGTCGATTTCCCAGTGGTCGGGCGGCGCCAGCGGGAACACCGTAGGCTTGTTGCGCTTGGGCGCGGGATACAGCAGCTGCGTGATGAGCCCGTCGCCCACCAGCGAGTGGTGGTGCACCAGCTCTGCCAGCGTGCCGAACTTGGACTCGGACGTCACGTACACCTTGCCGTCCGAGTCCTCGTTGATGCGGTAATGATACACGCGGCCCTCGTACCGCAGCGAGATGCTGCGCTGGCCCGGGCTCGACTCCGACTCACGCACCTGCAACACCGCGCGCTCTCCTTACTCTCTACACCAAACTATCACCGAACCCAGGCTGTACTGCACTATACCTAAAACTTACAATTAAGATGCAGATACTTGACAGTGAAAGAAGGCCATTTAAAAGTGTTCACTGACAATATCAGCTACTACTGACAGGCAAGAGAAAGTAATTGAATTCTGAAAAGACTACAATTTTCAGTGATCTTCAAAGAGTTTTTACATAATATTTATTTTAGTTTCGGAACACTAGTGGAGAATAGTTACCAATACTCTGACACATTCGAGTTGTATGAGCTCTTATCATAATTATGAGAGTTGTGTAGATAAATGCGGGAACATACAGCGATTGATGGTTCCTTAAGGTCAAGGATGGAACACGCAGCCATGGATTTTTGGTTATCAGTTCAATATTGGATATATCTATATTGAATGTACCTTATGAATTCTTTTCCAAGTTCACTCTCTCTTTATTTATAACCACTGATCTGCGGCGCGCGGCGGTACCAAACACAGTATTCTGTATTCTTAACATTGCGCACTAAGAAGGAACAGGGCCTGAGATTCTCCATACAATATATTCCACTGTTTTTTTCCTGCATAATGAAGACTAGACCAAGACAGACACTAGACCACTGTGTTTTTATAAATTCAAGGTCTACTGTAGACATCTCTGCGGGTCTGAAATGGCTACTTGAACTTGGATAATAATATGAATCACGTTACAATTGGCAAAACGGTCACAAATAATGGACAGTACACGACAGTACGTATATACAGTTCATAATATTAATTGCGCCCAATTCGTATCCCGTAATTCATCTGTCAGACACTGATAAAATGGTCCAGTAAATTACGTTATTTAATTTGAATAATTCCAAATATATAAGAATATGGGTAGGTTTGTTTATTTTCATGAAAAATCCGTAAAATCCGGATTGGACCAAAAATCCGTTCTTAAAAATCCGGATTTCAAAACAGAACGGATTTGCATTCCCTAGCCGCGACATATTATACGTATACCAAGTCAATAAAAACGTTACTTCGGTTTGCCCCGCCGAAGCAGGAGGAAAATATCATTACAATTACAGTTTAATACATTTGTGAGAAGACGCAATGCCGCGCGCCGTGCCCACTGCCTGAAGCCCTGGAAGTGATTCCGGACGAGGATGGAAACCATAGTACCACAACGGTAACGGTATCCATATCAAAATGCAGTGCACAAATACCTTAAATGCAGTCGTGCACAATGCGTATGTAAGTTCCACATTATGAGTGTACCTACATGTATAAGAGTATGTGCGTACTGACCAGGAAACTGCCGTTGATGCCGGAGGACAGCAGGTACTCTGCGGCGTTGCGCGAGATGGGCCCGTGGTACCAAGAGTGCTTTTCCAGCGAGTTGACGGGCGTCACGTAGTTGCTGGGCACCCAGCCCACGCCGCCGCCGAGCGTGTGCGCCTCGCACCACTCGCCGCTCTTGTTGTAGCTCTTGATACGCACTTGCTCGCCTGCGCACACAACCACCTCTCAAAAAAAATGAATTACTAGCCAACCACTTAGATACCTACTCACAGTGATAATAGTAGATTTTACAACAAGTGCACAAAACGAACCATTTTTATCCGAGATTTTTAGCAGCCCGAGCCGAAGGTGAGGGCTGATAGTAATGTCGAGGATAAAAATGGTTTTGTGGACGAGTTATAAACTCTGCTTTTCACTTCGATTGCGAGGAAATAAAACAGTAGTATAAATTGAAGAAATTAATAAACACGCAAAAACCAGAGCTGTTTCCCGCCGCTTTCTTTTTTTGAAATCTTATCTTACGACATTGATATTAGACTTGGGCTGCAGACCTATACAGCCTACTATTTTTTTTTTTTTGTAATAATTTTCTTAAATTAATTAAATAACCTACCGTAGGTACTTGAATTTAATTTTTTATGTCTTTTATGTCTTAAAAAACACATAACGCAAATAAATTAAAGTAAATATTATAAAATAACAAATTCTATCCATGAACTTCTTATTGCGTTTGGCTGTATGGCTCATTTTCTTTGCCTTAATATAGATACATTTACGAGTAGATACATTAATGCCCTTGTGCACAAAATTCGATTTTGTGCAGCCTATATCCTGCACAAACAAGCACTTTCAGAGCATGAGAAGTGAAATAGTAGATTTTACAACAAGTGCACAAAACGAACCATTTTTATCCGAGATTTTTAGCAGCCCGAGCCGAAGGCGAGGGCTGATAGTAATGTCGAGGATAAAAATGGTTTTGTGGACGAGTTATAAACTCTACTTTTCACTTCGATTGCGAGGAAATAAAACAGTAGTATAAATTGAAGAAATTAAAAAACACGCAAAAACAAGAGCTGTTTACCGCCGCTTTCTTTTTTTGAAATCTTACGACATTGATATATAAGACTTGGGCTGCAGACCTATACAGCCTACTATTAAATATTCTTTTTTTTTAAATAATTTTCTTAAATTAATTAAATAACCTACCGTAGGTACTTGAATCAAATTTTTTATGTCTTTTATGTCTTAAAAATAACATAAGGCAAATAAATTAAAGTAATTTTATAAAATAACAAATTCTATCTATGAACTTCTTATTGCGTTTGGCTGTATGGCTCATTTTCTTTGCCTTAATATAGCTATACATTTATGAGTAGATACATTAATGCCCTTGTGCACAAAATTCGATTTTGTGCAGCCTATATCCTGCACAAACAAGCACTTTCAGAGCATGAGAAGTGAAAAACATTTTATAGTACTGGAGGTAACGTTAATCAGGCAGTCATTTTATATCGGCTGAAAATCATACCAAATAACAGTTTAACCAAAGCACAAGCTACTCCAAAAGTGAAAAAAAATACTTTTTAAGGACAAACTTAATTTTGCTGTTCGTTCTCATGAAACGGCTATTGTATCAACCGCAAATAATAAGTTTGTAATAGTAAAATCGCTTTTTTTGTTATTTTATCTACACCCATGCTATAAATCCTCTATAAAGGTATCTGAAACAGTTAGCTTATGGCCAACATTAAAACAGCCAGTGTCTTAATAACCATTATAACACCCAAACGGGTGTTATAATGTTGTACTGAATTTCATTATGCAACTCGTTTTAAAAAAAGAACATCGAATGTGGTAGTGAATCGAACGTCTAGCACGTGCGATTCTCTACCACAGCGCCGTAATTAAAAAAAAAAACTTATAGGTTAATTCGAATTCACGTCGTATGCCGCCATTTTTGTTCGACATTTGGATATTAGTATTGCATTATGTACTTTGTTGTTTACAAAAATGAGTGATACAAGCTTTGTGAATTTTGATAATTGAACAATACAAAATGTAAATAATTATATTACTACCTATACGCGGTTTGTTTGTAGTAAATACAAGCAATTAAACTTTCCATGAATTTACATAGACTTCTTAGAACACTGCAACACCCTATGGTTTCAGAACCTTTTATGGAGGATTCATATCATGGATGTAGATAAAGTCTTGTATGCAACTGTACATAATTAGGTATTAAAACACTCATGTGATACTATTATCACACTCGGCTTCGCCTCGTGTGATAAACCCACATTCGTGTTTTAATACCCCTCATTATACAACAGTTGCATAAATAACTAAAACTACATGTTTACGGTTTTCAGATTTTTTTCTTTACATGTGCTGTAAGACATTGATTCTTGCCAAATTTCGTGATTCTAGGTCAACCGGAACTACCATATAGGTTTTCGACCCACAAAGGGTACTTCCAGTTGACCTAAAATTGTCAATTTTGGTTAAAAGCAAGGGTACAGCACAAGTAAAGAAAAATTTCGAAAAATAAAAAAGTTGAAAATTAAGGTAAATTTTGGTAAGAACTTACAAGTTTTCGCCAAAATCGTGTTTACTCGTGTTTTTTATCGTGTTTACTTAGGACCTTGATTTTATAAAACTACATAATTATACAGTATAAATTTCAACTTGCTAGGTCCACCCGTTCCTTTTTTTACCTTTTGAGGTACGGATTCCTAAAAAAGCAATATACGCCTTAGCCATAAAGAACGAATGTTTGTATCATCTTGAACCTAAAAAAGTTAGCTGCATGAAACGTGTTTTTTTTTTTTGATAAATTCATTTATACGTGCATATCTAACGGGGAAAACACTGTCCGCTATGCTCCCGGATTAGGCGAGTCATAGGGTAGTAAGTCTCTTTAAAATTAAACTGACGATTTCGAAATAATATTATCTCCGAAATCATCCCATCTCACTTCTGAAACATCATCTTTTTAATGACACGATCAATTATATCCGCACGCTTCTATGAGCATTGTTTTAACAAAGTTACCCTTTTTAAGGCTGAGCTGGTTCTCGCCGCCCGCCTGGAAGTCGTACAGCGCCACGAACAGCTGCGGGTCGTCCTCCTCGTGGTGAGCCAGCAGGTTCTCCTTCGACGTCCACCTGACAACACACAAACTATTCATCTTTATACGTTAAGCTCTTGCTAAGGCTTATGGATATCATCCTTTCTAACAGGCTGCGGCGAAGCCCAAAAAGAGGGTTATCCTAGTTAGCAAAAAATAATCTTACAAATATCCCAAGACCATATTTTTTTCAGTCTTAAATCAGACTTATAGACACTTATAAGTATGGATTTGGGCGCACTTTATAAGTGTATTCACCCTTGCAATTGCCTTGTAATGGTCTCGCGAAGTGTATTTCCAAACTTACAAGACTCTTGCTGATGCTTTTATAATGACAAATAAACTTACAAGTGACTTACAATGGCGCGCTGTAAGGGTAAATAACCTTAAAGTCCTCTTACAAATAAAATAAAATGCTATTTGAAGTGTAATATCGCTTGTAGTCCTCTTTGTGATTTCCTATTATGAGTGTTATCACAAACCGCCCTAAGGTTGCGAAGTAATAAAAACATAAGTATTTTATATTTTATTACACATTTCTACAAAACGCTAATGTGTATATTTTCTAATTTCTTACTCATGTATTTTTCACACACCATATGCGATTATTAGGTTGCGAAGTACTATTTCTCGATTATTTTGAAATTTTAATCACAATATTTTCACGGGCCTTTTCAAAAATGTGTCTTTTACTATATTTTTTTTTTTATTATTTGTAAAATAATATAAACATGTCGCCATTACGACTAAACACGACTCAAAAGTGCTTTATTAGAGTAATATAAGACCAGTACTCTTGTGTAAGGTTTATATCGCACTCGAAAAAGTCAAATTAAACCTAAAACCACTGTTTACACGGCCATGTTGCTCATAATTTTAGGGTTCCTTAATAAGGCAAAGCAAGCCATACGACGAAGTCGAAGGATTTAACAGAAACCTAATGATAATATGTACTAAATATTAAAATGGTCTATTTCCTGATTTTATAACAATTTCTGGAGTCAACACAACAAAGAAAATAAATAACCCTTAATAGGGAATTGTTTAAGACACTTGTAGGACTTTTGAAGTGCTACTACTCTTTAATATGTCCTATGTGAGATAAATCACAATTTTAAAATACTAGTTTCACAGAAGTCTAATGAAACACTTAGTATAGTCACTTCTAAGGTTGACTATACTTATAAAATGTATTTATAAGTATTAAGTAAGAATCAGACTTGTAAAAAGCGCTTATAATGCCACTACTCTTATGAATATTATATAACGTTTTCTTATATACGTCTATAAGAATATGTTACAAGTATGAATGCTCTTAAAATTTAAATAGACTTATAAAAGAGCACTATTAGAGTTCCCGCCTTAATCAGAACATATATAAATCTTATATGAAACCATAGCTCTTATAAGCGTTTGTTTGTAAGGGTATCAAGAGTTTCTGACTTAATCAGAACACGTATAAACCTTCTATGAAACCATCGCTCTTAAAGCTTTTGTTTGTAAGGGTATTTTGCTAGTTGGGATGTCTTTGACTTGTAATCATTTCAGCCGAAAGACGTCTACTTCTGAACATAGGCCTCCCCCAAGTGTCGCCAAATTTACCGGTCCCGTGCGACTCGCATCCAGCGGATTCCCGCAACCTACACCAAGTTATCGTGCCACCTAGTGGGAGGCACCTTCCAACGCAACGTCTTCGCCACTCCAGAACTTTTCGGCCCCATTAGCCATCCGTTCTGCGAGCAATGTGCCCTGCCCACTGCCACTTAAGTTTGGCAATTTTTCGGGCTACGGTCTTCATCTTTCGGTAACCTTGGTTCTCTTGCGGTCTTGTCTTCATTTCTGATTCGCTCGCGCAAGGAAACTCCGAGCATAGCCCTCTCCATTGCCCTTTGGGTGAATTTCTGATGAGGCCCATTGTGAGCAACCACGTTTCGGTCCCGTATGTAATCGCTGCGTGGTAAGTTGGACGAGAAGATACCGCGCAACTTCCTGAACGCTGCCCTGCCGAGTCAGATTCGACAATTGACCTCTTTCTCGAAGTTAGACCTACCTTACTGGATCGTTTATCCCAGGTACACATAATAGTCTACAACTACGAGTGTAAAGTCTCCGATCTTGATAGGAATGGGTGTGACTTGGGCATTCGACATGAAATTGGTTTTGTCCATGTTCATTTTAAGACCCACTCTTCCGGAAGCTCTACTGAGGTCATCGAGCATTGTACTGAGGTCCTCCATGGTGTCAGCCATGGCCATATCGTCGGCAAACCGAAGGTGTACTCGCCAATGACGTTGATGCCTAGCCCTCTCCAGTCCAGAACCTTGAAGACATCCTCCAGTGCAGCGGTGAACAGTTTCGGAGATATGACGTCTCCTTGTCTCACACCTCACTGCAAGAACATAAGTTCCGAGGCTTGGTCTTGAAGTCGGACTGAAATGGTGGCGTTTTTGTACAAACACTTCAACACCTCGATGTACCGATAGTCGATTTGGTACCGTTGGAGAGACTGCAGTACATCCCAGGTCTCGATCGAATCGAAGGCTTTCTCGTAGTCCACAAACGCTAAACAGAGGGGCAGGTTATACTCTTCGGTCTTCTGTATAACCTGCAGCAGCGTATGTATGTGGTCGACGGTGCTAAAGCGTTCTCGGAAACCGGCTTGTTCGAGAGGCTGGAAATGTTCAAACCTGACCGCGAGACGATTCGCGGTGACTCTTGAAAACAACTTCTAGACATGGCTTAGAAGTGAGATGGGACTATAATTCTTCAACCGGGCATTGTCACCCTTCTTGAAGAAGAGTACCACCACACCCCTGCACCATGCCTGTGGCTTCTGTCCCTCAAGCATGACGGAATTAAAAAGCTTCTGAAGGGCCTTAAGTACCGGTTTTCCACCCGCCTTCAAGAGTTCGCACCTCCCGGTGCCTTGTTGTTTTTGAACTGCTTCAGAGCCATCCTAATCTCGTATAGGCTGACGTCCGGGATGTCTTCGGTATAGTGTCGGATCAGTCTAGCTCTTGGGTCGTTTGCTAGATCTACGACGGGTTTACTGGTTGACGTGTACAACTGTCCATAGAAGCTCTCGATCTCTCTCAGAAGCTCCGGTTTGGCGGATAAGATCCTACCATCGTCGGTCTTCAGTTTCGTGAGCTGGCTCTGCCCAATAGCCAGATCTCTTGCATATACCTTGGAGCCTCTATTCCGCTTAATCGCGTCTTTAATATGCTCGGTATTAAAGCGGCAGAGGTCGCTCTTCAAAGATTTAGAGATCCGTCTATTGAGCTGCCGGTATTTACACGCCTCGTCTGAAGACTGCAGGATCATCTCACGCCGCTCCTTCATGAGCTTGTGAGTGTGATCGAAGAGTCTCTTGTTCTGATCTGTCCACTAAGCTTCCTAGGCACTCGAAACGGTTCTGGAGTTCAAGCTGAAAGCTCTCGGGGTTGTTTTGGATTTGAATCTGTGCTGGACGGAGGGACGGAGCGTAGACTTCATCCAACAACCCCCCGGGGGGGGGGGGGGTTGTTGGATGAAGCTTAACCTTTCAAGCTTGATATTGATGTTCAATGTGCCTCTTACCATACGGTGAGCGCTCCTGGGTTTCACCGTATTGATCACCGAGACATCATTGAACATTTGCTTCTTGGTTGACATGATGAAGTCAATCTCATTTCTAGTTGCAGCATCGGGGCTCTGCCAGGTCCACTTCCTGTGCTCGCGCTTTCTGAAGAAGGAGTTATCATATAGAGGCCCTCCTTCAATAAAACTAGCCAGTTGGTGACCCCAGCGATTCCCGACGTCCAACTCCAAATTGCCCTCTCCTGCAGCTCATCCCCGTTCCGTTTGCCCAGTTTCACGTTGAAGTCCCCCATGACAACGGTGAAGTAAGTTTTGGAACCATGCATGGCTTTAGAAATATCCTTATACATGGTCTCCACTTCGTCATCGGGGTGTGCCGAGGTCGGGGCGTAGACCTGTATGACATAAAGCGAATATCTTGAGGATTTTCTGAGTATAAGGTACGCCACCCTGGTCGACACACTCTCGATCTTCACCACGTTGTTCACAAGGGACTTGTGGACGATAAACCCAACACCACCCTGGGAGTGCCGGTCACCCTCCCGGAAATAGAGCAGGTTGCCGGATTCCAGGATTATCGTGTCCTCCCCGTCTCTTCGGACTTCGGATAATCCCACAATACTCCATCGCAGTCTGCTCAATTCCTCTTCGAGTTCTGTTATCTTCGCTTCGGTCCGGAGTGTGCGCGAAAGACGAGCTGCAGGACACTAGGGGCCATTTCTTTGATGCGCTATTCATATGGAGGGTTTAGCCATAATCGCCACGCTTGGCAGGCGGGTTGGCGATCGTAGTGAGTGCCGTTCTTACAGAAGACACAGAGATCGCTGCTGCCCATTCTCTTGTAAGTCGCCTCTTACGACACCTACGGGACGATATGGGATGGTGCTATTCTTTACGTCCGACACCATATAGGCAATCTTTGGCTTGTAGGTATTAACCTAATATATAACGGTATATACCTAATGGTATATTCCGTTTTTTTATTCCCTCGTAACTGTTAAATGGATAAACCGATTTCGAATAAGTTGTACGTTGTTAGATTCGTCTTGGTGGCGCAAGTCTTACCGGTTTCATTAAAATTTCCCTCTAAACGATGTTCAAACAGAAGAACATTACAGCTTTTACTGTCTGATAGGATATGTTGAAGTATACCAGATAGAGACAGAGCAGCCAGAGCCTCATCTGATCAAGCAGAACCTAAGTTAAATAGCCAATATCATATAGTCCCAACAACAAAATCTCCAACAAGGAAAACGTGTATCAAAAAACCTATACTACCCAGTTTTATTCAAATGCTACCTTGTCAGAACCAACTGTTGTTTTCTGGTCATACCCATGCTAAAAGGAGGCACTGTCGTACCAATTTAGAATGCTAATGAGACAAGAAAGTCGTAAATTGCCTCGAAAAACAAGGAAAGTTTCAATTCAAGACGATTTCCGAACATGATCTGTACGGCGCGCGGCGCTTAATTTCCAAAAGTCCTGGTACTTTTTCTTTCAATTGGTTTTCGAAGGATTAATTCGTTTGTGATCTCTCAGAAAAGAGTGAGCTGAACGTCCTGAAAGATGTTGATTTCACACAATCAGCAGTTTATGGTAAGGAGGAAAATTTAAAATAAAAAAAACTTGTATGTTTGACTTTTCCAAAACAAGCCCAGTTTGGACCCCAAATTATCAGGGTTACAATTGTCACAAATAGCTCTAGTTTCGCCTATTTTAAAGAATGCACCAAATTATCAATCGCCCTGCATAACATTGTTATTGTGGTTCTAACTGCACCGATTCTGTTTCATAATGCAGTGTATTTAACACACGTGTTTTTTACTTTGCATTACTAGAGTACGCTACGGGACCTCTAAATATTCTATGTCGAATAACACAGCCCCGAAAGTTTGCAATAACGATCCATTCATTAAGTTTTAATTTCGTCTCGTTCAGTTCAAGAATACTTTGTGGAATTTTATTTTAGCATCTCAAACAGTACCCCATCAATGATAAGTCTACTTTAGAGAGTAGACTCTATTTATCATGGGGTTTAGGTTTCCGCACTTAACACCCACACTCAGAGGCAGTTAATGGTTACTTAAACGGTTCCTTAGTAAATTTAAAAAATGTTCACCCTCAGAGGCAGTTAACGGTTCATTAACGTCCCTTAATAACAATTAAAGTTAAGTAAAGCAAAACCTTTACTTACATTTTTAATGGCTGATTTTGACGTTTCGGGTTATATTTTGGGTGTTTAGTCTGAACGGGCCAAATCCAATGGACCGCGGTCCTTTCAGACGTATACAAAAAATGTTTACGTCCGAACGGACCGGTGTCAAAAAAAACAAATGAATAAACTTCATCAAGTACATTCGGGTGCATAAGTTAAAAAAAAAAAAAGTTAGTTTATTGCCCGACTACGGCGAAGCCAAAAGGAAGGGTTATGATTTTAACAGTCTTTTTATTATCATTTATTTATTATTTCAAATTTGTATTATCTTCTGTAAAAAAAAACAATCAATTATGGGCAGTGTCGTACACGTCACGAAAAGGACTAGGCAAGCATGAATCCAAGATGGCATTTAAATGATATAATTGTATTCATTACTAGTAGACCGATTCTTAAATTAAATACTTCCTTGAACTCATACCAGCCTAGTACTTTTTGGGGTGACTCTTGGACTTTTGCACGAAAGACATTTGCGCGAAGGACACTTGTGCAAACCCACTTGCGCGAATGGACTTTTGTTCGATTGGACTTTTGGTCACTGAGGTTTACTTTATCGAGTAAAAAGAACATCACGCCTGTTATTACTTGAAGGAGGAAAATTTATGTTTTTCCAAAATGGTGTCATTTTCGTGGTTTTCGGGGTCGCTGATAACGAAAATGAGGTCAAAATTAAAATCCAAGATGGTGCCGGAGAAAATTTTCGGTTTATCCGACATGGGGGCCGTTTTCATGGTTTTCGGGGTCAGTGAGCAATGCTAGCTCGCCGTCGGTCCGTCTTATGACGACAGGCCATGAAAAAATAGCTTCAATATATTATCCTCTATGTTATAAGAACAACAACAACATGTGTGAGCAATGACAAAAACAACAATGTATGCGTGTCAACAATGTGAACGGACCGGAGTCTTTGACTTTTTAAAATTATGCGCAAAATTGTCTATGCATATTTGGCTCTTAAGGCGCGTCGGTTGATAAAGAACTAGTTTTAGGTTAAAGCTTAATAACGTATTTTCAAATTCTATTGATTGCCTATTTCTCTTAAGAACATCTATATTAAAATCACCTACTAAAACAATACTTTTATAATTATTTTTTACTAAAGTCTGTAATATTATTTGTAATTTATTCATACATTCGTTAAAATTTTTAGCATTAGGTACTCTATAAATACAAACTCAAACAATTCTATGAGTAACAAGTTCAATGGCACAGCATTCAAAGATACCCGTTGATGACATTTTTGTAATTTTTGGCAGTTCTCTCCATTGATGGCCTGATTTCACCAGTATGCATGCACCACCTCTTTTGCTTTCTTTTCTACTGAAAGAAGCCGCCAAGCAGTAATTCTTTAAGTTAAGGTGTTTGTGCCTTCCATCATGAAATGCTTCGTAATGCATAGAACGTCCACGTTTATGTTTCTATCAGACAATTCATTCAAGCTGACTGCAAGGGGTGTCACATTTAGCCAGCAAGCCTGCGATGTTTTGGTGCAGGATATACAGATGTTTAGTCACGAAAAAAATTGTCGTCCGTTGTAGTTCTTTTGTTTAAGTCAAAACCATTTTGTTGCATGTCAGCGTAATTATGAGTAATTTCAGCAAATAATTCTCATTTATTCCCGTTGAAGTCTCCCATTATGATTACTCATATAAAATCGTTTTTATTTCCTCTTTGGCGACTTCTGTCGGAGCATAAATTTGCACTATTGAAACTGGTTGTTTGTGACCAGGAAGTTAAAACTGCGATCCTGTCTGACACACCTTGGAACTCCATTATTTCGTTTTTAAGATATTTTTTAATAATAAATCCTACTCCATTTACCTGCTGATACATTTTTGTAGTGGAATATTTAGTTATCATATTCTTCAATTTTTTCATCCGCTCTTCGCACTTCGCTTAAGCTTAATGTCCCAGTTCACGGTTTCCAATGCATTTTCTAAATCTAGCAAAGATTCCTGGGATTTTAGTGTTCTTACGTTGAGTGTACCTATGTTTAGTTTGGTTCTGGGTATATTTATGTTGTTTTCAGAGTATTGATTTTTGCTAAGTGGTTTCTTGGATGTATTTGCTACGAGCTCTTGGGGGGTATGGTCTATCTCCCCGCGGTGACCAACTGTATTGGGTTTTTTTTTGTTTTTTCCTTATTTTGTTTCTGTAGTGTTTGATTTCTTCAGGCTTCCGGTGTCTAGTAATTCCTATGCGTTATTTTGTTGCGTGTGCTTCTCTGAATGTGAGAGGGATCTAGCTCTCATGTATGCAAATGCATCTGTTTTATACATCTTAGATGGGGCTATTATATTTGTCAGCGCAGGATGGGTTGGTGTATGTATGTTCCTAGGTGACATAGAAAGTTCCGTTTTTAGTGTCTGTTTTAACTCTTATGATAAGATTATTATTCTTAATGAATACTTCGTTTCCTTTTTCCCTTTCTTGTTTTAATTGGTGCTGCAGAATTTTACGAAGTACCAGCGTATCTTTTGAGAAGTCTTTGGTAAGATAAGTTTATTTTGTCATTTTATTTTTATTTTTCATCACTTCATCATCACCGCTTTCTTAAGATATGAAATGAATGAGACCAGTATGGGTCTGGTTTTTCCTCCATCTTATTTTTTCCCGAATCGTTGGTATTTATTTAATTATTTTTTTCTAATTTTACGTTTATGTTTTGTAAGATATCTTTTATTATGTTGAATAATTCTTCATAATTTTCTTCAGTTTCCTGAACGCCATGGAGTATGATATTATTTTTCCTATTAGTATTTAATCTTTTTGTTTAATGTTTCTTCTTCAGATTTTAGTTGTTTATTTTCTTCTAATATTGGTTTTATTTTATCTTCTATGGCATGTATTAAAGTATCGGTTACATTCTGTGTAATTGTTGTTGTTTGTTTTTCCAATTCCATTTTCATCATTTGGAATAGTTTCAACATGTCCCCTGACATTCCACTGTTATCCATAATGCAGTAAATAAATGAATCTGTATTCGTGTAACGGATCAGTAGCACTTTGTCTGATACGTTCGTACTGCTTTGTTTCTGACAGTGACAAGTGTCAAATATGGCAGATGACTTGATGTTTATTGTGATGATAAGACTAACCTCAAAAACTGTGGATGGTATTGTTGGTGATATTTTACAGTTTAATCCGCTACTTTGCGAGTTGTTGAGTCCAAGTTCACGATATTTGGACTTTCTTGCAGTACTTTGGGGTACTTTGAGTATGTATTCTTATAAACCGGCCATACACGCTACTGTCTACCGGAGAGGTCTACCTGTGCAGGCGTACCTGCACAGGTAGACCGGAGCATGTATGGGAGTAGACCTGTACAGTTTTTTGAACCTGCGCAGGCGACTGGCGCAAAATCGAAAATCAATTATTTCTAATGTCACCGTACGGTGTACCTGAGTGTGTGTGCGTGTAGCCGTGTACTCCGGTCGCCTGCGCAGGTCGCGTCATTTGTTTTCTAGTATCGGTCCTGTATGGACGGTCGTCGCGTCGCTCGCATCACAACACGCGAAAATGGCGCCACGAGCCAACTATTCCAAATGATGAAAATGGAATTGGAAAAACAAACAACAACAATTACACAGAATGTAACCGATACTTTAATGCATGCCATAGAAGATAAAATAAAACCAATATTAGAAGAAAATAAACAACTAAAATCTGAAGAAGAAACATTAAACAAAAAGATTAAATACTAATAGGAAAAATAATATCATACTCCATGGCGTTCAGGAAACTGAAGAAAATTATGAAGAATTATTCAACATAATAAAAGATATCTTACAAAACATAAACGTAAAATTAGAAAAAATATAATTAAATAAATACCAACGATTCGGGAAAAAATAAGATGGAGGAAAAACTAGACCCATACTGGTCTCATTCATTTCATATCTTAAGAAAGCGGTGATGATGAAGTGATGAAAAATAAAAATAAAATGACAAAATAAACTTATCTTACCAAAGACTTCTCAAAAGATACGCTGGTACTTCGTAAAATTCTGCAGCACCAATTAAAACAAGAAAGGGAAAAAGGAAACGAAGTATTCATTAAGAATAATAATAAAATAAAAATAAAATAAAATAAAATTGTTTATTTGCACCTTAAAGTAAAAATGTTGTTATACAATACAATACCATTAGGCCTTAAGGTATATTTATAGTAGTATGTTTAAGTTTCAGCCAATACCTAAGCTAAGACAACTTAATGTCTTGTAATTATAGGTATCAGCGCCCACCCTCGATATAATAGTCAAAGCCAATTGTGCCTAGTTTTTACCAATTAACAAACAAACAATAAAACGAAAAATAAAAAGTAAACAAATTAATGAATAAAGAGAAAAAATAAACAATGAGAACATTTCCCTCCTGGGACAGTCGGGTAGAAACAGAATAATCTTTAATTGTATGAGTGTGTGTGTGCGTGCGTGTAAGTGATTGTGTGAGTGTATGTGTGTGCGTGCGTGTATCTGATTGTGTGAGTGTATGTGTGTGTGTGTGCGCGTGCATGTTCCTGTGCGTGTGTATGTGTGTCAGAGCGCGCGCGTTTATGTTTGTATGTGTGCCATAGGAAAACTTAGGATATGAAGTGATGAAAAATAAAAATAAAATGACAAAATAAACTTATCTTACCAAAGACTTCTCAAAAGATACGCTGGTACTTCGTAAAATTCTGCAGCACCAATTAAAACAAGAAAGGGAAAAAGGAAACGAAGTATTCATTAAGAATAATAATCTTATCATAAGAGTTAAAACGGACACTAAAAACGGAACTTTCTATGTCACCTAAGAACATACATACACCAACCCATCCTGCGCTGAAAAATATAATAGCCCCATCTAAGATGTATAAAACAGATGCATTTGCATACATGAGAGCTAGATCCCTCTCACATTCAGAGAAGCACACACAACAAAATAACGCATAGGAATTACTAGACACCGGAAGCCTGAAGAAATCAAACACTACAGAAACAAAATAAGGAAAAAACAAAAAAAAAACCAATACAGTTGGTCACCGCGGGGAGATACCCCCCAAGAGCTCGTAGCAAATACATCCAAGAAACTACTTAGCAAAAATCAATACTCTGAAAACAACATAAATATACCCAGAACCAAACTAAACATAGGTACACTCAACGTAAGAACACTAAAATCCCAGGAATCTTTGCTAGATTTAGAAAATGCATTGGAAACCGTGAACTGGGACATTAAGCTTAAGCGAAGTGCGAAGAGCGGATGAAAAAATTGAAGAATATGATAACTAAATATTCCACTACAAAAATGTATCAGCAGGTAAATGGAGTAGGATTTATTATTAAAAAATATCTTAAAAACGAAATAATGGAGTTCCAAGGTGTGTCAGACAGGATCGCAGTTTTAACTTCCTGGTCACAAACAACCAGTTTCAATAGTGCAAATTTATGCTCCGACAGAAGTCGCCAAAGAGGAAATAAAAACGATTTTATATGAGTAATCATAATGGGAGACTTCAACGGCCAAATTGGAACGAGGAGAACGAACGAAGACAAAATACTAGGACCATATACGACAGGGAAAAGGAACGATAATGACCTACACATCATGAACAGCTACTATAATAGAAAACTTAATAGGAAATGAACATGGGTGTCAGTCACCTCATGGGAAGATAAGAAACGAAACAGATTACATTATTACAAACAAAGCTAGATTGCTTACAAATATAGATATTGTCTACCAGCTTAACTACAACACAGACCATAGACTGCTTCGTCATACTTAACGCAACCAAAACAATCAAGAAAAACCATGCAGCATACAAGACAACCAGTACCTAATGGTACTGGTTGTCTTGTATGCTGCATGTAAAGTCCAGAATGTTACTACCGAAAAACATTTTCCCATTTTTTTTATTCAATTGTCGAGTAGAGACATTCAATAATCTCTTATACTTGGACATTATGACGCATGGACATAAATGATGATATCTTTTAGACAGCAACCTCAATCTGAAATATGACGACAGCATGTTTAATAGATACACAGGGACTATCAATAATCTTGGACTACGTACAATATTTAACGATTTATGGGAATTATTTGCTGAAATTACTCATAATTACGCTGACATGCAACAAAATGGTTTTGACTTAAACAAAAGAACTACAACGGACGACAATTTTTTTCGTGACTAAACATCTGTATATCCTGCACCAAAACATCGCAGGCTTGCTGGCTAAATGTGACACCCCTTGCAGTCAGCTTGAATGAATTGTCTGATAGAAACATAAACGTGGACGTTCTATGCATTACGAAGCATTTCATGATGGAAGGCACAAACACCTTAACCTAAAGAATTACTGCTTGGCGGCTTCTTTCAGTAGAAAAGAAAGCAAAAGAGGTGGTGCATGCATACTGGTGAAATCAGGCCATCAATGGAGAGAACTGCCAAAAATTACAAAAATGTCATCAACGGGTATCTTTGAATGCTGTGCCATTGAACTTGTTACTCATAGAATTGTTTGAGTTTGTATTTATAGAGTACCTAATGCTAAAAATTTTAACGAATGTATGAATAAATTACAAATAATATTACAGACTTTAGTAAAAAATAATTATAAAAGTATTGTTTTAGTAGGTGATTTTAATATAGATGTTCTTAAGAGAAATAGGCAATCAATAGAATTTGAAAATACGTTATTAAGCTTTAACCTAAAACTAGTTCTTTATCAACCGACGCGCCTTAAGAGCCAAATATGCATAGACAATTTTGCGCATAATTTTAAAAAGTCAAAGACTCCGGTCCGTTCACATTGTTGACACGCATACATTGTTGTTTTTGTCATTGCTCACACATGTTGTTGTTGTTCTTATAACATAGAGGATAATATATTGAAGCTATTTTTTCATGGCCTGTCGTCATAAGACGGACCGACGGCGAGCTAGCATTGCTCACTGACCCCGAAAACCATGAAAACGGCCCCCATGTCGGATAAACCGAAATTAGCAGTAATTTGAAAAAATCGGTCTTGTCTGGGGGTAGTGATGCGACTTGGCCCCCGGTGCCTCTCCGCTACTTCACCTGTGGCACGATAGCGTGTCCACAATCTTGAAATTACATTTTGATGGGTCCCTATGGCCTCAGCAACATTACGCTGAACAGATCCAGCTTCCAGCATTCCCACAGCTCGTAACATCTCCGCCCTCGTCAAATGTCGGCGTTGCATGGCTACAATACCTCAATTTTAACTTTATCTTTCGTTTAAAAATGAAAAAAAACTGTAACTAAACGTAATTCGTATTGTTTTCTAAATTTCGCACAAATGAAAATTCCCTCTCCTATACATCAAGACATTTTTATGCCACCGAAACAAAAGAATTTTCAAAAATTTGAATTTGGAATTAGTCTGAGATAAATTACAAACAAATCGGTGTATAAAAGATTCCAATGCGGCCAGTACTTTTCGAGTTATTTAATTGAGTATGAAATATCCCTAGACCAGAGAAGCCATGACAGTAACGGACAGAATGAAGAACAGGATAGCAATGAACAAGTCAGACAAGAACAGTGTAATGAGGAAGAAGCCGAAAATGAGCAGATTACAGAGAGGAATAATAATAATCAGGTAATAAATGATGAACAAGAAACGTCAGAGCAGGTAACTACGAGTAATCCACGCTATTTTTATGGAAAAAATAGATACAAATGGTCATCAGTGGAACCATCACGCGCAACGCGAGTTCGTTCGCACAACATTGTTAACGCACCACAACAAGTAAGTCCAACAGACTTTACATCTTTTGAAGAATTATGGAAACTATTTTTTACTAAAGAGATGATTGAGAAGATAGTAACATACACTAATGGGAAATTGATTACCTATAGAGCCAAGTACAAAGACGAAAGTAAATCTGAACTGGGAGCAACTAATGAAAGAGAATTGAAGGCGTTAATTGGTTTATTGTTCTATACATCAGTATTCTGCTCAAATCACGAGAATGCAGAGTTTATTTTTGCGACAGATGGTACAGGTCGCGAAATATTCCGTTGCGTCATGTCTAAGAACAGGTTTTTGGTTTTAATAAACTGTTTGAGGTTTGATGATGCTGAAACAAGAACTGATCGATTAAAACATGATGAACTCGCTGCTATTTCAGAATTATTCGATGCGTTTATCAGCAACTGCCAGCAAAATTATACTCTGGGTACGCACGTTTGCATCGATGAAATGCTTGTGGCGTTTAGAGGACGATGCAAGTTCCGAATTTACATGCCCAATAAGCCAAATAAGTATGGACTGAAAATGGTATTGTTAGTAGACGCCGACTCTTTTTATGTTTACAATGCATACATATACCATGGCAGAGGATCTGATGGCAAAGATCTGAGCGACGCAGAGAAGCGCCTTGGAATCCCTTAACAATCTGTAATACGGCTCAGTAAAGGTCTCGAAGGTAGTAACCGCAATATCACTGCAGATAACTGGTTTACCTCAATCGAAATTTTGAATGCATTGAAAGATCGTGGTCTAACTTACTTAGGAACCATGAAGAAGAACAAGAAGGAAATTCCACCAGAATTCCAACCCCATAACGACAGGGCAGAAGGCACTTCGCTGTATGGTTTTACTAAATAAAGATTATACCATGTTGTCCTACGTAACAAAACCGAAAAAAGCTGTCATACTAGTATCGTCAATGCACCACACTAAAGAAACTGATGTTGCGACCAATAAGCCCATTATGATCATAGACTATAAGGGGGTGTAGATGAAGTGGACAAGAAATGTTCTAACTATTCTTGCTCTCGAAGAACACGACGCTGGCCTATGGTTTTGTTTTACAGGTTGATAGATTTGAGCGGTATCAATTCTTACGTGCTTTACAATAAATGCACAAATAAAGTTAATATGAAACGTGGCCCTTTTCTACTATCACTTGCTCGAGAATTAGTTCTGCCTGAAATGAAATTACGTGTGTATAATGACAGGATCCCCCGTGAACTTCGGCTAACTATACAACGTGTTATTGGACCAACCGACATGCCTGAACCTCCGTCTCCAAAAAGCCAAGCTAATCCAGATCCTGGAACGCGGAAGACGTGTGCAATTTGTCCAAGTCGCCTAAAAAGAAGGACAAAGTACTATTGCTATCAATGCAAAAAGCCAATGTGTCTTACTTGCTGTCTTCAAATATGCAATGACTGTATACGACGACGTTGAAAATGTACCAAATATGTGCCTTGTCATTTTTTTTATTATTGAAGGAAGACTAATTATTTTTGTTGTTTTTTAATTATAGTACAAAGAAACGATTTTTTAAGTTTATTTTTTGATTGATGAATATATTTTTTATTTTAAAAGACTGAATTAAGTTCCTAAATTTAGCTGAGCAATTATTGTGTATTCATGAATAAATCTTGATTATTCTTAAAATAAGGATGGTTGTTTTATTTTATCTGTAATTAATTCATCTTAAATATGTATCAATCAATTTGTAAAACCCTACAGTACAGTACTGTTTAATTTATTTAATTTAAATTCAATTTTTACGTCTATGAGACGGTACCGCGGCGTTAGAGTTACATTTAGACCACGTCGTCAGCCAAAGGTTAAAAGATATTTAAAAGAATAATAAATTTAACACAGAAAGCAAAAAATAATTACAAAATAAAGACATCAATAAATAAATCAAAAACAACCTGGCAAATTATAAACGAATCAAAATTAAAAAAGAAAAATATACCAAAGAATAATATCTCCAAAATTAGAATTAATAATTAAATTATCTCTGATCCAAACCATATTTCTAAATCATTTAATGATTATTTTATTGACAAAATTCAACCCTCGATAAATTCAGGGCATAGAGTAACAAAAAATATTTTGAACAGAAAGGATTCTATGTTTATCGCTCCATGTTTTCGGAATGACATATTAAAAATCATTTTAGCGCTAAACAATACAAATAGTGTGGGTTATGACGGGATCAGTACTAAAATACTAAAAACAGTTGCTGATGTAATAAGTCACCCGCTCAGTCATATTATAAATTTGTGTATATTATTATGTGAAGGTATTTTTCCAAACGCATTAAAAAAATCGGTAATAAAGCCATTGTTTAAAAAACAAGACGGAACTAATGGAATATTACAGGCCGATTGCATTAATACCGATGTTCTCAAAGGTAATTGAATACTATATTTATAATCAACTTAGTTCTTATTTAGAAGTGAACAATATACTCTGTAGCGAACAAAAAGGATTTAGAAAAAAGAAAACAATAAATATGGAAGTTTATGACTTTTTACACTCGATTATGTCAAATATAGATAAACATAATCCAGTCTGTGCTATATTTTGCGACATGACTCAGGCATTTGATTTTGTCCAACATGATATTTTGTTAAAAAAAACTTGATGCCTACGGTGTTAGAGGGAATGTTCTTAAACTTATTAAATCATATTTGAACGACAGAAAACAAGTAACCGAAATATGTAGACTAAACAATAAAACCAAACACGAAGAAAACTTTCTATCGGAGGAACGAACCGTTACCTACGGAGTTCCGCAAGGAAGTGTTTTAGGACCTCCACTTTTTACACTTTACATAAATGACTTTCCAAAGTCAATTGACCATCCTGTAACACTTTTCGCAGACGACAGTACTATAACCATACCATGTAATAATAAAGACCTATTTAATATGACATTAATAATACACTGATCAATACTATACAATGGTTAGACAATAATAATTTGAAAATTAATTTAAGTAAGACAGTAATTATGCATTTTAGCCAGCGTTTATTGACATTTTCCAATCTTGACATAACATATAATAATAGAACAATTGTCACAGTTAATACAACCAAGTTTCTGGGACTAAATTATTGACCGACATTTAAATTGGAAGGATCATATAGATGGTCTGAGTAAAAGAATTAGTAGTAGTGCCTATGCATTGTACTTACTGTCACGAAATGTCAATGGGGAGGCGTTATTAACAGCTTACTACGGTCTGGCTGAATCCGTTCTCAGATATGGTGTTATCTTTTGGGGTAACTCGACTAATATAGAAGTAGCATTTAAAGCACAGAAGAGATGCCTTAGAGCAATGTTTCATTTGAAAACCACGGACAGCTGCAAACCCTACTTTATAATGCATACAATTTTAACATTGCCATCCATATATTATATTCTTGAATCTGTTATGTTTGTCAAGAACAATCCTAAACTATTTGCGCGCAGAGCAGATCAATTTCCCAGGAACAGGCGTGACCAAACCCAACTATGTGTACCTCCCTGTAGGACTGCACTTATGCGCAAAAGTGTTTTTCATATGGCTCCAACTGTTTACAATAAATTGCCAAAAAGTTGGAAGGAGCTTAATAATGTACACTTGAAAAGTAAACTTAAGACCTAATTAGTTAATAAAGCATATTATAACATTAACGAGTTCCTAGAGGAATGATTTGTATTGACATTGTAGCTTATTTGATTTAATTATTGCTATAACTTTTTTTTTGTATTTATTAATTTACAATGGAATAATTTATTTTTTTGTTTTTCAGTCTTAATAACTGTAGCAAACCTCTATAACCACTAGCGACATCTATTGAGTAAAGGAGATACTATATAGTGCCATCCCTTTGACACTAGATGGCGCTTTGCAAATACGTCACGATCGTGAATCGCGGTGTTAAGATTCTCCCCGATTGAATGACCTCCGCCAGTACATTTATATTTTGTAAGACTGAACTAGCAGTGCATTCGTGGGTTACGTGCTATTTGGAATAACTACATGAGACTCCGCTACTAAGCCTATGTAAATAAGACTGATTTTCACTCTTTTTGGATTAGAGGACCAACAGTTCCCTTCCTTCGTCCTTCCTGGGAAAAGGTTGTCGGGACCCGTCCTATTTATTTGTACGTTTGTTGAAAATAAATCCTTGTCAAGAACTAATCTTCTCTTTGTGCCGGAAAACGGTGACCACATCCCCTACAAACTGGCGACCAACGGTGGGTCCAACCAGGATCAGCAGAAGTACGTCACGCGCGCAGGCAGATTAACGACGACAACTGTGAAGACCTCACCAAAAGCGATGTCAGTCAACCTGTCCGACACTCAGTTCCAAATCTTACTGGAGAAGATCTCACCGTCTAGGCAAGGATCCTTCACGACGTGCACCGCCCAATATGATGGAACCAAGAGCTCTGAAACCCTAGAGGCGCGTTCCAGGCAGCGGTTTCTATTTTTAAACAAATAGAAAATATTACGGATGCTGATGCCCTTATCAGTATCCCGCTACTACTGAAAGGAGAAGCAGCAATATGGTGGCAAGGCGTGAAGAAACATATTGTTACATGGGAGTCATTCAAAGACCGACTACGCCATGCCTTTGCCCCTAAGAAACCAGGGTATGTACTATTTCAAGAGATAGTTGGCGTGAAGCAGGACGCTAATACATCTACAGAAAACTTTATAGCGTACAAGAGGATGCTAGTATCTCAGCTTCCGGAGCCTGAGTTGCCCCAGTCTCACCAGCTGGATTTGATATACGGGTCACTGAGGAGTAAGATCCAAGATAAAATCCCACGAAACTCAGTTCAGACGTTTGACGAACTATTAAACATTTCACGAGCCATTGAACAGCTGTGGATAGAACAAGGCAAAGAATCCAGATCCGGGAACACGCAAGGCAAACAGCAACCAGCAAGTGTGTCACAACCTAAGAAGAAGTGTGGGTTTTGTCACTTCAATGGACACCGCACCGAAGAATGCAGAAAGCTAAAGAAAAAGCAAGAGGAAGTCGGAATTCCAGTCCAATCTGAAGCTTTACGTCCCAAAACGGAACAAACCAGGTCGACACAAGCTCCGTCACCTTCAACACCTGCAATCAAATGCTACGGATGGGGCGCACCAGACGTAGTTCGCAGTAGTTGTACTACGTGTTCTAACAAAAGGGAACGGGAGCCACCAGCGGACCTAAAATTCTGCTCCTTCAACTTCCGCCCTGACGTAAGAGCAAGACCAGTCATATGTGTGGATATTGACGGTATCAAAGGAGTAGCGTACATAGATACCTGCGCAAAAACAAGCGTTGCCTCATATAGTTTATATAAACAACTGGAAGCAAAGGGACAGCAGTTCGTTAAATAAAACGCTCGGGTGACGCTAGCAGATGGGATACCTAAATACCAACGTATTCTGAAAACAGTGGTACCAGTTAAACTCGAAGATAGAGTAATACCCACTCCGATCATAGTCTTACCCGAATCTAGAGATAATCGTACATTGCTAGGAATTGGTTTCATGCAGGATGCAAGAATGGTACTAGATTTAGCACAGTTCACCTGGTGGTTCTCTGGCAACCCTATAATCTGCAGCTGCATAAAATGCTGCAAAAAGGCATTATTGTACCATGTACCTCACCTTGGGCCTCGCCTGTAGTAATGGTGCCAAAACCTAATGGAGAAGTACGAGTGTGTATTGACTACCGCCGTTTAAATGCGATAACTGTACCAGATACTTACCCTCTCCCTCGGATAGACGATCTGTTGCATTCAGCTAAATCAACCCCGTTTATGACGTCATTAGACCTGAAAGCCGGCTATTGGCAGATTAAGATTCGAAAAGATGACGAGGAGAAGACGGCATTTATTACTCCTTTTGGCGTCTATAAGTTCAAAAGGATGCCCTTCGGTTTGCGCAATGCGCCTGCCACTTTCCAACGTCTAGTCGATAGATTCCGGGTTTCCCTCGGGAACATGAAACTGCTAGCCTATCTAGATGACTTAATCCTATTCTCTACTACATTCGAAGAACATCTTGCACATCTGCGAAAAGTCTTACAGAAGATGAGAGAATACAACTTAACGGCAAACAAAGAGAAGTGTAAGTTTTTACGTTCGTCAATTAAATATTTGGGGCATATCATAACGCCCGACGGCTTGAAAACTAACCCAGACAAAACCAAAGCTATCCTTGAGAGGTCAATCCCTAAAAACCTTAAACAGCTAGTATCATTTCTGCAAATGTGCTCCTGGTATCGCAGGTTTATTGAAAACTTTTCGGCGATAACTCATGGTTGAGTTATCGCCGAAAAGTTTCTACTTACTAAACTAACGAAAAAAAAGGCAGGTTGGGAATGAAATACGGAACAAGAAGAAGCATACAACACGCTGAAACAACGGCTTACAACTGCGCCTATCTTAAAACAAGCAGATGGAACCAAGCCATACATCCTGAAGACAGACGCCAGTGGTTTTGCACTCGGAGCAGTTCTCGTCCAGGGGGAGAAGGAGGAAGAGCACCCCGTGGCATATGCAAGTAGATTACTTACGGAAGCTGAAAGAAACTATTCTACAACCGAGCGGGAAGCGCTAGCCGTAGTTTGGGCTTTGGACAAATTTCGAGCGTACATAGAGGGCTCACCGATTACCGTTATCACAGACCATCAAGCTCTAAAGTGGCTTGTGAATTTAAAATCACCAACAGGCCGTTTGGCTAGATGGGCTTTGCAACTACAGTCATTTGACGTAAAAGTTGTTTATCAACCCGGTAAAATGAATACTGTCGCGGACGCGCTGTCCAGACCCCCGTGTTGCGAAGACACCTGTGATATATGCACAATTACCATAGACATGCCCAGCAGAAGTACTAAAGAAATACGAAAGGAACAGATGAAAGACGAAAAGATTAAGAAAATAATAGAAGCTCTTGAGGAAACAAAAACGGCAGAAGATGCTGCCTATTGGAGCAACAAAGGCTATCTAATGAACAATGGCATGTTGTACTGCCTACACCCTGACTCTGAAGTAGATGACGCACAACTTTTGGTACCTGAGCATGAATGGAGAAATGTCCTCAGCGCCTACCACGATGACCCTCTTGCCGGCCACTAAGGCGCTGAAAAGACCTACAAAAAGGTTGCAAATAGGTATTATTGGAGTGGAATGCGTAAATATGTTATGAGTTATGTACAAAACTGTTTGGAGTGCCAAAGATACAAGCCTTCAAATCAGAAGCCTGCGGGTTTACTCCAGACTACTACGTTAAGTCAACGATTCGAAGTGGTATCCTTTGATCTATTTGGTCCCCTACCGCAAAATGAAGATGGGAAGACATGGATACTGATTGCCCAAGATATGGCTACGCGGTGGGTAGAATTATTCGCATTAGCCACCGCTTCAGCAGAAAATTGTGCTACAACACTGATAAACGAAGTTTTCCTAAGATATGGAGTACCAAGGAGACTCATAAGTGACAACGGAACCCAGTTCGTAAGCGCGGTAATGCAGCAAGTAACCTATAGCTTAAACATAAAACATCAGTACACCCCACTTTATCACCCTGAAAGTAATCCTGTGGAACGTAGGAAATAGGAATAGAGATATGAAAACCCAACTGACCATAATGGTGCAAGGAGTGGACCACAACCGATGGGCAGAACTACTTCCTGCCATTCGATTCGCCATGAACAGCACTAATTGTTCCACCACGGGACAAACTCCTGCATACCTAACATTTGGCAGAGAATTGAGGTCGCCAAGGGATAACGAAGTGGATTTCAGGAATATACTCATTTCTGAAAACATCATACCTGAAATAACCCCAAAGCTAAAGACACTGGCAGACAGCTTACTGAAAGCGAGAGAAGTTCAGGAAATGAAAGAAGAAGCTCGCAAAGAATATGTTGATCGACAGAGACGCAACCATCCTCAATACCGACCAGGAGATCTGGTTCTTGTCAACATACACCCGATCAGCAGAGGAAATCAGGGAGTGACAGCTAAGTTTGCACCCCGAAGAGATGGCCCATATGTTATAGTGCAACAGCATGGCCCCGCCTCCTTTAAAATAGCTTCACCGACTACTCCTGAAAATCCGATCGGTCTATATAATATGTCTGCTTTGACGCCGTATAAAGGTGAGAATTCCACCAATGTTCCAGAGCCTGTACAGCCGCTCAGGAGAAGAGGAAGACCTGCAAAGAAGGTGGTTACCCAAACCACACTTCCCGCCGGGACAAGAGGACGTGGACGTCCTAGGAAGCAATAAATCTCCAGTTCCTCTCGCCGAGACGTCTTCGGGAACTGAGGGGGAGATTGTAGCAAACCTTCTCTATAACCACTAGCGACATCTATTGGGTAAAGGAGATACTATATAGTGCCGTCCCCTTGACACTAGATGGCGCTTTGCAAATACGTCACGATCGTGAATCGCGGTGTTAAGATTCTTTCCGATTTAATGACCTCCGCCAGTAAATTTATTTTTTGTAAGACTGAACTAGCAGTGCATTCGTGGGTTACGTCCTATTTGGAATAACTACATGAGACTCCGCTACTAAGCCTATGTAAATAAGACTGATTGTCACTCTTTTTGGATTAGAGGACCAACAGTTCCCTTCCTTCGTCCTTCCTGGGAAAAGGTTGTCGGGACCCGTCCTATTTATTTGTACGTTTGTTGAAAATAAATCCTTGTCAAGAACTAATCTTCTCTTCGTGCCGGTAAACGGTGACCACATCCCCTACATAACTTATTTTTGTTTTTAATGTTCTGTTTGATTTTTGTTATTTTAAATTTATTGCAATATTATTATTATTGAATTACCAAATTTATTGTTATTCTATGAGGGTTTAGGTTTAAAGAACTTTATTCTCAACTAGCGGACGTCCCGCGGTTTCACCCGCGTAGTTCCCGTTCCCGTGGGAGTATGGGAATAAAATATAGCCTATGTTACTCGTGGATAATGTAGCTTTCGAATGGTGAAAGAATTTTTTAAATCGGTCCAGTAGTTTTTGAGCCTATTCATTACAAACAAACAAACAAAGTTTTCCTCTTTATAATATTAGTATAGATAAAGACAAATGTCACTCACTTGAGACCAATACTAGAATTTAATTAATATTATATATTTAATTAATATGATTTATATTAATATCGTCATGGCTCATAACACCTAACTTGTTCTGTAGGGAAATATTATACCTATTTAATTTGCTAGAAGTTATAGGTCTAAATTTGATCTGAACTTTTTGCAATGCACTGTAACTAAAAGCAAAATGTACACCTAAAAGTTACAGTTTGTCCGCTATGGTCAGACGGCAGACAATTTACTATGGCTTTATCTAAGTAATCACAATCGCAGAAAACATTATCTATTTAGGTAGCATAAGATGGAGTGACTAGTAGGTTCTATAAAAGTGTTGGTCAAGTCAAACGACTTAGGGCCAAGTTCACCGAATAGATAACAGTCTGATTATCTAAAAACAGCTGTTTAAAACACATTTTCATGTTCACCAAAGCAAATCAACCGATTAAACAAACGAATCAACTGTTTTCTCTAACTTACCTCGGAGAGGTTGTTTATAGTAAATCGGTGTATTTTGACGTTTGTAAACTGCAAATATAACAAATTTTAAAATTACATCCAGATATTATTGTGAGAATTTATCCTGCAGTTCAATTATATTTTGGAAGAGGATGACGTTTTACCGAGTTTGAAATCGTTGAAAGACTTTTGAGAACTCTTCGTTTGTATTCCACCAGACGACACTACTTTACACTAAACTAGTGACAATTTATTTTTCGTCATGCGTAAAATTAGCAATGCGTTTCTTATCCAAAAAACTATTTCAAACGAAAATTAACAAAACTTCAAACAACAGATAATTTGATGGTTAAAGAACTGTCATCTCGGGTATAATCTTGTATTAAGCCTCCTCTACACGTCTGCAGATGCGTCCGAAAACCTTTGGTCTGTGCCAAAAAAATCGACAACAATCGGATTCGAGGTGGACGCGTCTGCGGACTCACAAATTACCCCTTACATACGTCGGCGGACGCATCTGAAGACGATGTCTGCAAATGCATCTGCAGACGTGTAGATGAGGCTTTATTATATATAGCGTATTATCGATGGGTATAATGCAACATTTTAAAATGTTTCGCATTTATACGGTTTTTACGTGTTAAGTTACCCACCTTATTTGACTATTAGTATTATATCATTCGGTCTTTCATTCATAAAACGCTCGTTTAAATAACCGAGCTAGATTAGTTGTGATGAACACCTAAATTTCTACGTCATTTTTATACAACTTTTTACGTTTAGCGGGCCGATTACAAAAACAGTCGGTTGTTTTACTGTTGGTGAACTTGGCCCTTATACAGATTAAATAACCGACTGCTATTTGAACTTTCTTTATTACTGGCTGCAAGTTTTGCCAAAACATCTTCCATTATTAAAAAAAAAAAAAAAAACTGTCGAGCCAATCATCAAAATATTCAATTTAGTTTCTCAAAATGCTCTAAATTTGCAAAAAAAAAAACGAATGGTTAAAAAATTAAGACAATCCCCATCGGTTTTTGATTCGCTATGGTACACCCGCCATTTTGACTCTCACTTATAATAATATTGAAAACACTAGGAATGCACCTAATTATGTAAATACAAAGAATTCACACAAACAAGTCTTGTGAGTACTTAGGTATTTTTAGTGTTACAATGTCAAGATAACTATCAAAATATAGAAGCTATAACTTGCTGCTTTTGGATATGATGACGTATCAAAATGGTCGGAGATGTCCTGTATCAATATTACCAATTTATTGCTATAGTTATTTATTTTAGGGAGCATTCTTACTCGTGGGTACGGTTATTTATTTATTGCACCATATAATGTACTTCGTACATACTTTGAGAACCTACTACACAATTATACAAGAGTTTCGCTACTTGCCGCTAGCTAGCCAGCGGAGTGCGGCGGAGGGGGGCCCCCGAGCCTGTTACCCGGCCGCGTCTGCTTCACCCCCTCGAAATCTACGTGACCACGATACCGTTTCGCCTTAACTGTATTAATTAATTATTATACGTATTTAGTACTTTATTTTTTCTTTTTATACCATTTGTGTTTGTTTCCCGTTTGACGAGTATGAAACTCCGAATTTTGATGTATTTACTGTCCTAGTAAACTAAGAAAGCCCTGACACTCATAACACAAGTTCAGTCTTAGCTTGTGGCTTGTGTCAGAGGTGTATCTGTGTTAAGTGCAATCCTCAACTTAAATTTAAATAATGTATGGCTGAAGCATGTAGTGACTTTGGAATTGTAAGCTGAAATTAAGATTTTTATTATTATTTGATAAATACAATCAAGAAGGTTTATTGGGAATTTGGGACAAACAAGCTTCTTGTTCAGGCCAAACACGCACCTTCATTAAGGTGAACTATCAAGTATAATAGAATTTATCATTTAAACTTGATTAGGGCAAACAAGCCACTTGTTTTGAGCAAACATTCTACTTTTTAAGGGTGAACACCCTACTTGATTGCCACAATCAAGTTGTGATGGAGTATTTTGACTGATGTATTTGATAGATACAACTTGACTTGATTAGGGCAAACACGCACTTTTATTAAGATGAACTAAGCTACTTGAGAGCAGCGGTGGCCCAGTGGTGGCGACCCCGACTTACGAACAGTAAGTCGTGGGTTCGAACCCAGGCAGGCGCATTACTTTGTGTAATTTATTTCATCACCACTGCTCTCAAAACGGTGAAGGAAAACATCGTGAGGAAACCGGCATGTCCTAGAACCAAACAATTCGAAGACATGTGACATATACCAATCCGCACTGGGCCTGCGTGGTGGACTATAGTCCATTCCCTCTTATAGAGAGGAGGCCTGTGTCCCAGCAGTGGGAACATTGATAGGCTGCTGATGATGAAGCTACTTGATTGAATTTATCATTTAAACTTGGTTAGACCAATTAAGCTACTTGTTTTGAGCAAACACTCTTCTTCTTTAGGGTGAACACCCAACTAGATAGCCGCAATAAAGTTGTTATGGAGTATTTTGACTGATGTATGTGATAGATACAAATAAGAGACTTGATTAGGACAAACAAGCTTTTTGTACAAGGCAAACACGCACCTTTATTAGGGCGAACATAACAAGTTGTCATGTAGTTTGTTTGTATGATGTATTTGATAAACACAACCAAGGAACTTATTAAGCGCAAGATTGGATCAAGTTTTATGATTAATACAATTAATTGGAATGATAGATGCTATGAAGTCAAATCAACTTAATAAAGTTTCAATGATCTTTATTAAAGTAATCAAAATGCTTGATTGACACAACTATCTTACTTTGTTACCTACAGTTAACATTTTTTTAACTTGTCTCTTTTTAACTCTTCTACAATGATGTCATGTTAAGGGTAATCGAAAAACTTGTTTGAGCGTTCAATTATTTCAGCTAGTATTGCTGCAATGATCAACTTAACTAAGATTTTGATAAATCTAAACAAGTTATCGTCAACTATTTTCATGTCAAAAGAATACGATCTTTATATATTTTTTTTTTATAATGGGTGTAAAGACCATTCACGAAGCCGCAAGGCATTGTTTTTTTTAACGTTTTGCAAAGGAATGTTATGTAGCAATAGGTGGTGACTGGTGAGTGTGATCATGTGGTGGTGGTACCTGTTGGCGGTATCGAGCGGCTGCGGCGTGCTGGGCGCCGGCTCGCCGTCCGGCAGGTCCGGGATGTGCGGCAGCGGCCGGCTCTGCAGCAGCGCTTCTGCAACAATACGCACGTTATTGCTACTGTCGCATGGTGCTGTTCTATCGCTGTTTAATACGTACATAAAACAACTTACAACATCGACATTTCTGTACTAAGTATACATTTTTATGTTTTGTCTACAAAATCCAAAATCTTTGTCCGTAAGTACACCAATATCATGATGAGGTAAAGTTTGTTAGTTTGGAAGTAGGAATCTCCGGAACCGGAGTAGTTCTGGAGATTCCTACTTCCAAACTAATATAATTTAAATAAATTTAATAATAATAAATTTTAAAAATCTGTCTTTGATAACATAACATAAAATCACGCCTGTAATTGTAATCCCCGAGTTAGACAGAGGTGTTTCTAATAGTACACCTATATTTCGCCAATTACCTATGTTTTAACTCTAATAGTCCATAAGTAATAATATACTCGATCTCTATAACCCCTTGTCTGTGAGACGGCCAAATTGGCCGAGCGAAAAAAGTAAGCCAGATCTGTGGCTCGGCCAAAGTGGCCGAGTAGTCTCTGCGTTCGTATTTGACATAATTTTAATGATGAACTTGTTTCTATCTCGCTCAAATTTGCACAGAGTCTAGGAGAAAGAACAAGAAAGCCATTTTGCCACAGTTCAACAACGAACGAAACTTCTAACTGACCAATATACCGCTCCTCAGTTGCGTAAGGCGCCGCGCGCCAACTGGTCGTCACAGATTAGAACAAAAAATGTTCTGTGTGCTTTAGTGTGTGATATAGTGCGTTGTGTGGTATTGTGTTGTGTTTTCGTCATGCCTGGGTAAGTAATAAACATGTTTGAATGTAGAAACAGTCTAATTGTTAGAGATTTCGGTCAGAAATAGTCATTTCAACAAACATGAAAAACCGTTGAAGAGACGCTGATACATTTTGCGGTATTTTGGCACTAATTATTGATAGAAATGCAAACTATGGCTATTACGTGTGGTCTTTATGTATCGTATTATATATGTTAGGCGTTTAATTTTAATATTATCGTATTTTGGTTGTGTTCAATTCAAAATTCTAATTACGTAAAACTTTCGTGAGCCCCGACCAATGAGAATTGGCGCGGCTTGCCGCTGGCCCAATCATAGAGCCGGATTTCAATGCCGTTGACGCGCTTGACCAATCAGCGCCGTTGTTTACTAGATTTTTTAGTGAAATTGTTCGTTTTGATTATTGATTTTAATTAATGTTTTTGTTAGACAGCGTGCATTTTTTATATGCCTAATGTTTTTTAAATATCTTCAACATGTAGAATGTTAAAAAATATTTCAAATTGAGGCAAGACAATATAAACTGTGATGCAATGTTTGAGTGGCTGTTTTTACGCCTGTTTTTAAGTGTCTGCTTTGTTTATTTTATACTAATTAACTGATGACTTGTAACAGCTGAAACTGTGTTGGTGTCAAGTATGTAAACCAAAAATTATTATTAAAATATAGCTCAAAGTATGTACAAGGCGTTGTGACTTCTAACAATGGAAGTGTAAACAAACCCGTTCTTTTGTTTGGAATGCGGCACTCATAAATTACGTCATGTTTTGTTAGGCTTGTGAGATGAAAAAAATGTATTGCGACGTCTGTTTTTTTGTTTGATTTATAAGAACTAATGTGTCTTTGTGTAAGTTAAACAATAACTTGTTGAAAAAACGGTTTTCTTTTTAAATTATAATTACCTTTACACAAGAAACTGGTATTTTTCCCTCACACTGAACACACATTGCAATTACTAATACATTTCATGGCAAAACTATACTAAAACGTACATAACCTGATAGCTAATTTAATAACGATTCCAATGATATAACTGGTAGCGAGCTAACTAACGTAATTTCGGAGATATAGTCGTTTTAATCACGTCTGCCGAATCGGTCGAGCTCCACAGACAGGGCTCCACGGTCGCGCGCAATTTTTAGGTTTGACAGCGCCACAGTTGAGGGGTTATCAGTAATGGTGACTGCATAGTGTGCGAAACTAATGACCTTTTATTGCCTCGGATCAATATCATCCCCGATTGATGTATTGATTCCCTTCCAGACACGAAACAGTAATATGAGACGTAATACAATTAAAAGATTTAACTATTATATAGCAAATTATTTATTTATTTATAATAAGCGCACCAACAGCACAATCACTTACAATTCAAATCAAACAACATCTAATATTGGCATTTCAGTAACCATGCAAATAACAGGAATGCATAACATTGAAATATGAATATCAGTGACAAAGGAGAACAATAATAAAAAGTGTGTCTAGTAGAACACTAAATTTATCCAGAACACTACAAAACAAACCAATTTGAGCTACTTAGACATGCATTTGTCGTATTGTATACGGCACGTCTGTATGAAGCGAAACTCATGGAGAAAATATCAACAGGGTAATCTGTCTGTTTGGACCTTTCATTATATTGCCTTGCCATACGTGTTAGGGGGTTATTCAATGTGAATGCGTCTTATGACGATATTAGCCGTGTGGTATCCGGCAGAGTAGAATAGAACCAACCCATTACACTAACGGGTGTCGTATAAGGCGACTAATGTCTGAGGCAGAACACCTTGCGCGTCCGTAGACCAGAGAATGGGCAGCAGCGTTTTCTGTTAGTCTTTCATCACTGCGACCTCAAATCCGCCTGCCAAGCGTGGAGATTACGGCATATTCCTCCCATCATGGGAGAGGCGTATGTCCAGCAGTGGACGATATGGGCTGTAGTTGTTGATGTTGTTGTTGTTATGACGATATTAACCAAGATTTATCGGAAATAAACTGGGAGTCTTCTATTCTATTTCCGATAGATCTCCAGTGATTCTAGTTGATAGTAGATGATGTTTAGTACGTCCACGTAACTGCTCTGTAGAGGAATCACTGGAGGTATTTTACGATATAATTTTTATCAAAACACATATTCCTTTAACATCAAACAAATCCATCAACATCCATCATTCATCATCCATCCATTAATTTTTTCATTGTTTTGAGCAAATTAATATATATCTTATCTTATCAGTAAAGTCATCGAGGTTCCCAGTTTGGTTCTCACCGGGTCTCATACATATTTTTAGGAAAAACTGTAGAGCTTGGATAAGTGGAAAAATATAAAAAATTGTCTGATTATGAACAGTTTTCGCTTTTCAGATCCCAATTTCACGTTGAGTGCAAACATTGTTATGACTGGTACATCAATACTGTTGAGGACAGTATTAAACAAAATGTTAATTATTTTTGGAAATTCATCTCAAACCGTAAGTCATCCAAAGGAATTCCTTCTAGTATGCGTTTCAAAAATCAATCTTCGAACAACCCTAATGAAATCTGCAATCTCTTCTCTGTGTATTTTAAATCTGTGTATGAACCTTAAACTTTGTCAAATGATTTTTGCTCAAGCGCAGATTGTTCTGAGGACTGTACTGCAGTGGACAATATTCAATTCTCAGTTCAGCAAAGTATTGAGGCACCTGGAAACCTTAAGGTAGCATTCGGATCACGGCAGTCGCGACCTGGCAGTGGCGGCTAACTGCCGCGGCCCATTGTCGCTGCTGTGCGGCGCTGCCAGAAGCTTTCGGATAGCAGCATCCGCGACCCAGGCAGCGACTGCCACGCGCAGTCATGCTGTGGTATCTTAGAACAAATTTCACGGTACGCTGTAAGCACTGCCATCTATTAGCTGCTTCAAGAAACAAAATGCTGTTTGTAATTTTATCGAAGGTTTTTCACTAGATGGCAGTTTAACCAACACTCAATGAAATAACGATGATAATAAAGTGACGTTGACATTTACTATTGTCTAGGCAGCATGGTCTCAGACCTTAGCCTGTTCCGTCTGGAACTAATTAAAAAAAAAAAAGACGTTGACATTTGACATTATTTTGAATTTATCACAAGATTTTTTTCGGTTGATGTGCATGCGCTTATCCTGTTAATTTTCTTGTTTTCGTGTTTTCTCGGTTTTCTTTTCATTCAGTACGTTGAGTCGAACTTTGTTCCTCCGGCTTTAGGTGAAGATTGCCTACACAAAACATTAATCGTTTCCCTCGAAACTTTGTGATGGCTCAAAGGTCTTGTTGTGTTCCCGGCTGTTCCATGAAACTTGGAGGCGGTAAGTTGTCTCAGTCTGACTGAGTACTTATATTTTTATACGTATCACTCGGTAATGTGTAGAATTTCGACATTTTCTTTTTTATGTTTGGTGAACAACTTGTGTGAAACGTCCAAGGATTCCTTGGACGCCACTCGTTTCATCTCGCCGCCGCGCCGGACGACCAACACTTCAACTGTGGGTCGTCCGGCGGCGAGATGGGCAGACGATATTGTTGCCATTGTGGGAATATCCTGGATGAGGTTGGCACAAGAGCGTGGAGCTTAGCACAAACAAAGAGAGGCGTATACCCAGCAGTGGGTGAAGTTGGGCTGTGGATGATGATGATGATCAACTTGTAACGTTTTTAATTACTTATACATGTTTTAGGATTGCCGTTGCATCGGTTTTCAAACCCAAACAATCCTGCACAAGTAGAACGTTTTCGCACTTGGGTTATGAAAATTGGAGGTGACATTATCGGAGAAGATAATAATTTCATACACAAGAACCGAAAAGTGTGTCACAAACATTTTCAAGATATATACGTATTACCAAATATGAAAATAACTGCACTGGCAATTCCGACACTTGCAATTCCAGGTAAAATTTATTGATTTTAAAAACTTTACTCTGTTTAGTAATGGAAAAATGAAAGGTAAATAATCAAACCATGTCTTTGTTTTGTGAAATATAAAACTATGCAACATAAAAATGGAAAATTACTTCATGAAGTAGTTTTTAAGCAGATTAATATTACTCAGTCTAGAAATTGTGTTATAAAACATTTTATTTTCATAGTCAAAAGTTCTTAAAAATTTTATTGATGATGATAATGGCTTCATATGAATAAATCCCAAATGGTTAAGGTGTTCATACCTATTAAAAATCACCCTATAAATAATTTCAGGTGTGCATGTTGGTGAGCACGGGCATATTGAACTACCATCTACTTCACTTCAAATGGAGACGGCCATCTCTACTAGACCAGTTCCAATGGACACAGATATATCTTCCAGGCCAGGTAAATTTTATACATGTTGTATTATTACTGGCTTTATACTGTCCATAAAGTGTATTCAAAATTCTTCTAATCCTATGTAAAATTGTTGTAATTGTGTATTTGAGAAGAAAAGAAAAGATGTGTTTCATCAGGTTTGTTATTTAATGAAGTATCAGGTAACCTAGTTACATAGAATTAGAAGAATTTTGAATATACTCTAAGGGCAGTATAAAACCAGTATTATTACAACAATACAGTCGGCCAAAGATAATGCTGATCAATTTTGTTGATCGATTTTTTGCAATCTACACAATACAATGTTTAATTTTTTTTTCTTACGTCATTACAGTAATGAATATTGAAATGCCACTTCAAATGGAGACAGCCATCTCTACCAGACCAGTTCAAATGGACACAGCTATATCTTCCAGGCCAGGTAAATATTATACAGTCGGCCAAGTTAGTGCTGACCAATTTTGTTAATCGATTTTTTGCAGTTGGTAATCTACACAATACAATGTTTAATTTTTTTTTTCTTACGTCTTTACAGTAATGAATATTGAAATGCCACTTCAAATGGAGACAGCCATCTCTACCAGACCGGTTCAAATGGACACAGCAATATCTTCCAGGCCAGGTAAATATTATACAGTCGGCCAAGTTAGTGCTGAACCAATTTTGTTGATTGAGTTTTTGCAGTTGGTAATCTACACAATACAATGTTTAATTTTGTTTTTCTTACGTCTTTACAGTAATGAATATTGAAATGCCACTTCAAATGGAGACAGCCATCTCTACCAGACCGGTTCAAATGGACACAGCAATATCTTCCAGGCCAGGTAAATATTATACAGTCGGCCAAGTTAGTGCTGAACCAATTTTGTTGATTGAGTTTTTGCAGTTGGTAATCTACACAATACAATGTTTAATTTTGTTTTTCTTATGTGATTACAGTAATTCATATTGAAATGCCACTTCTTGACTGCCACTTATGAGAAGTTTAAGTACTTGAAGTTCAATGATAGATCAATGTTTTTCTAGGCTGTGGAAAAACAAAAAAAAAACCAAGTATGCCATAAGCTTCTACTCCGTTCACCTAATTTACTTACCCATTTTTTTTTGGAAAGTGATAAAAAAGTCACCTGTATAAGGTCTATCTATTCAAGGAGTTAACTATTTAAGATGTGGCTATTTAAGATGTGACACGGAATCTCATAAGGAGTCATTGTACTCATCATTATGAACAACTTTTACAACCTAAATCTTTTGAACAAACCCTAAATCGCAAAAAAAAATCACCTGTTCCCTACAATAATTATGTTCGCATATCTCGACAAAATGTATGGAACAGCTAATTTTTTTTTCACGATTCGGGGTTTGGTCCCATAGTAACTCATACCTAGTGTATGATTTTGTTGAATTTTTCAGGTTATTATAAGATTTCCATGCCTTTGACTGCAACAGAAAAGAAGCTGAAAGACATAATATCTGAAGTAAAAGCAAAATTGCGCAAAGCTCGTAATACTAACAAAAAGTTAAGAATGCAAATGCTGATGGCAGAAAAAATTATGAAATCTTCTGCATATCAAATGGTGAAAGAAAAAAGACTCCAGCAGCGCAGACATTTTTCGCAATGCAGATCAAGCAGTTTGCGAAGAAACCTGCAGGGAGACGATTTACTCTAGATGAGAAAGTTCTCTGTTTATCTTTATACAAGCCTTCCCCTAGAGCATACCGAATACTTGGTCAAATGTGCATACTTCCCAAGCGAAAAACATTAGAGAAATTACTTTGCAAAATAAATCTACAGCCAGGAATCAATAAAATAATATTTGAACATTTGAAAAGAAAAGTAGAAAAAATGCCCACCCGTCACAAGTATTGCTGTCTGATTTTTGACGAAATGGCGATAGCACCTAATTTGTCTTATGACAAGACCAATGATGTTATCCACGGTTTTATTGATAACGGTGAAGAGAGATCGAAGATATTCTGTGACCATGTGTGCGTTTTTATGATAAGTGGTATTTGTAAGAAATACAAACAACCTATCTCATTTTCATTTTGTAAAGGAAGCAGTAAAACGGCAGATTTATGCAAGCAATTGAAAATTATCAATCATGCTTTAAATGACATTGGGTTAAACGTGGTTGCAACAGTATGTGACCAAGGTGCAACCAATATGGCAGCACTTAACCTCTTAATGAAGGCAACTGAAGCTAACTATTTAAGATCTGGCAAAAATTATCCTGGAGGCTTTTTTGAGATAGATACAAAAAAAATATACCCAATTTATGACCCACCTCATCTCATAAAGGGCGTTAGAAATAACCTACTGACGAAAGATTTACATTTTAAAGAAGATGGTAAAACAAAGTTAGCTTCTTGGTCACACATAGAAGCATTATATAAACGAGGACCAAAATACAGAGGAGTTAAGCTCATGACAAAATTAACAGCTGAGCATGTCTATCCACAACTTATACCAAAAATGAGAGTCAAACACTGCACACAAGTGTTTAGCAACACTGTTGGCTTGACTATGGGATATATGGCAGGTTTGTTTTTTCATTGAACATTTTTACTAACAGTGCATTTGACTTAAATTATTTGACGGCGTTATAGCTGGAAATACTAGACATAGGTTTTGGTAGCTGGAATTTTCAAAAAATATTTTTAGACAAAAAAAAAACAATAGTAGTTTGTAGCTTCAGTAGTAGGCTCTGCGTTAGTGATTAATGTTCATTAACGACTTTAAAATTTAGTCTGGCCATGTCATCAGTGAATCTTTCATTATCGATGCATAAAATCACGATTAAAAGTAATTAAAAACTTTTCTTTTCAGATGAAGGGAGACTCCCGAAAAAAAGTGTGGACACAGCCGATCTCATCTTATTCTTCGACAAATTGTTTGATTCTGTTAATGGCAATTTCCATAAACCTAACTTGGGAAAAATTTATAGATGTGCTGTAACTCGGCAATCTCCACATCACAGATTGTGGTATAAAAGTTTACCAATATTGAAATCCATGACGTTCATCACAAAAACTGGTAACAGAGCAACTGTGCCGTCTTTAACGAGTTTCGAGAAATTTCTTTGGGGCAATAAGAGCACATGGTCTTCGCAATAATATGCCAAGTGCTCATGCTTTTATTAACGCTTACAAATCATTACTGATATGTAATATAACATCTTACAAATCGGTTGGGGCAAATTGTGAAGAAGACAATTTTGAATTATTACATTCTTTAAAAAAAATATTAACCGAAAACCTACCCCAACCAGAAACAAGCAATGTTAACGTTGAAATAGCGGAGGAGCACTTGTGCATAAGAGAGGCCGATGTAGACAATTTAATATCAAATCCGGAACACAAAGAAAAATGTGCAGCAGTAGCATACTGTAGCGGGTGGCTCATCTATCTTTTAAAAAAAAATATTTATAAGGATTGTCAAACCTGCAGACATAATTTTGAGTCTGAAGAAATGCAAGACTATCATAAATATATTAAGATTAAAGAGTATGATAGCACAAAAACTTGGCTTTCTTACCCAAGTCGTGCAGCGTTTTCATTTTTTATTAATTCAGAAAATGTTGTTACAGAAGTTCTAAAGACAAAATGTCAAAGCAAAAATATAAACGCATATTTGGAACTAGTTATATCAATAAATATCAACTACAATTTTATTACATGTAACCATCATAGAAATTTATCAATAAAATTTATGGTAAAAAAATTAATTTTGTTCTTTTTGAACAATTGGTGTAAAGATATTAATCAGTTGATATCTGGTAAAACCACGTTTTGGGATGAAAGTGATGAAATGAAAGTGGCAGCTCATAATTATTATGTTACTCATAAAACCCGAAATAAAAATTAATAACAAAACATATTGTTTTTTTTTCCTCTTTAAGATAAATGTCATGCATTGTTTTCAAGATTTGTGTTACCCTGAAAACACAAATTTATGAAAATAATGCAATATATCAATAATTATCTCTAGAAGCAGGGGCCAAGTACGGCTGCACTATATATACCTATTTATGTAGTACAGTAGCTTTAGTTCATGAAGCAACCACTACACGGCAGCACTTTCGCGACCTCGAGCGAAGCCGGAGTTGCCTATCTATAGATTATTCTAATCTATGCGCGCAGTAGCCAAACAAGAGTCAGTGCGAGCGGTTGTGCATTCCAGTCGTGTATCGAACATTAACTATGTCTGACAATTTAAATAAACAAAAGCGAGATCTCGTGAAGAAACTGCTAGAGGATGAGGAAGAGGATGATGAAATAATGTTGCTCTTACTTTCATCAAAGAGGAATAAAATTGATTCATTATACAAGTCCAGAATCGATGAAGGCAGCTATCAAATCCTGATAAAACGACACTTAAATTTAAAGGAACTGAAATTTAGGAAGTACTGCAGACTAAATATACGAGCGGGCAGCGCGACCGTACTGCCTCCGAAGCGGCTCGGCGGCGCTGCCAAGGTCGCGCGTAGGCCACGCCCCCCGGCCGCGCTGCTAGGTCGCTTGCGTCGGAAACTAGCGCCTATAAATCCCTACAAAGCAGTGCGGCGCGACCACGGCTGCGGCTGCAGGGCCGCGGTTACCGTGCCGCTACTGCCGTGATCCGAATGCTACCTTTAGATACCTCAAAACGGCCTGGTCCCGATGCACTTCCTGCAATATTTCTCAGAAATACTGCTAAGAACATAATATGTGTTCCTCTACAAATTATTTTTAATCGATCCCTGTCACAAGGAATCTTTCCTGATGCTTGGAAGCGAGCTAAAGTAACACCGGTGCGGTCTGGCCCTACAGATGACGATGACGTCGAGAACTATCGCCCAATATCAATATTGTCGGCCTTATCGAAGCTCTTTGAAAAGCTTGTACATAGTATACTTTATCCGTTGCTTCTTAATGTTATTGTTCCACAACAACACGGATTTGTTAAAAGGAGATCTACGGTAACAAAGTAGCGTATTAAGAATACCTTTTTAATGATATGGATGCTGGTATTCAAGTAGCTTCAGTCTATACTGATTTCCAGAAAGCGTTCGATAAAAAAATGTGTGTAAGGGCATTCGTGGGAAGGAACCTGTTGAGGTGGTTTTCGTCGTATGTTTCCAAAAGGACGCAGCGCGTTGTGATTAAGGCCAGGTAGTTTTGCAAAAGTAGGCATTTAGCGCTGTAGGCTACGCGCGAAATACTTCGCGTGGACACAGCGCGTCAGAGAACTCGCATGACTCCGCGCGGCGACACAGTATAGAAATATGCAGTAGGTTATGTAATATTACTTGACTTTTATGAAATAATTTTTTATGATCAAAATTTGTTACTTGTAGTAGCGATAAATTAGAGCTTCGATATAAAATAATTGTCTATAAAATATTAGAATATAAAATAGGTAGTCATAATTGGGCAGTTGGAATAATTAATTGAAAATAAACAGCCAGTTCGCAGGTTTGAGAACTGTAAAGATAAAATTTTGATTTGTTTATGTTTTTGTATTATTGTTTTTATTTTTTTCAAAATAATTGTATTTGAGGAAAGTATTTCAATTTCAACTACGGTTATTTACTTCAAAGATAGGTTTGCATAAAAAGAACCTAGGGTGTCAAATAAACCAAATTTATAAAAGAAATCTATAAAATAATATAAAAATTAATTGCTGTTCGTTAGTCTCGCTAAAACTCAACAATAGGTCAAGGTTTGTATAAAAGATAAAAAATAGGAGGTAGGCAGTAGGTAGGTGGTTGGTAGGTAGTGGGCAGGTAGGTACTGTAGGTAGTAGATAGGAAGTAGGTAGGTAGATGGTAGGTAGTAGGCAGATGGTAGGTATTACGTAGGTAGGTAGGTTGGCGGTCGGTAGTAGGTAGGTAGGTAGTAGGAAAAGGCGCATTGCAACGCATGCCGGGCACAGCTAGTTTTAAATATTTTCATGTACTATCGTGGTCTTTTCCGCCTGACCATTTTAATTTTTTTTCTCTTAAAACATGCAGAGCCACGCCCCCTTAAAGTTTGGGCCTATTAGGAAAACGTCAACTTTGCCGCGCAAAATAACAATAACTCTCGTTCGTTTGGCGTGCGTCGTCAGTGCGCTTGGCCGATTCGGTATCTTTTAATTCATTATTTCTATACAAAGTCAACGGGTCGGGGCTAGAGAGCGTTTCTATATTGCGAGTGCAAGCAAAAATTAGCTTAGTGGTGGTCAGGCGGGAGTGTCCTCGATAGTACTTTAGTCATCTTAAAATTGCCGGTTGCAATTCTTGAGGCTGCCCCACTGACCTATAACAAAAAGTAAATGAAGTACCTATTTCACAGAAATTGATATATATAGATATTGATATGAAATTGATAGTTAGATATAGTATTAGTATTTACTTTTCGTTTGCAAACGCCAGGCTGAGATATCGATATAGACAAAATATGATTTAATTTTTATCAAAAATCTTAGCGTTCTGTAGTAGTACTGATATTTTTATACTGTGGATATGTTTTTAAGTATTTGTTTCTTTTATTGCTTTACACGACTTTTTTCGCCTGCGTTGTTTATTGCCCATTATAACGAACAAAAAAACTCTCAAAAACAGATGATAAGGTGCGCGAAGTTGTCGCGGAAAAAACTGACACAGGTCCGTCGTCCGTAAGCGCCAGCACGCGACTGAACGGGCCTGTCGGAGCCACCGCGGGCGCTTTTAATTCATATTTAATCGTAGTAATTAAGAAAATCATTTTATCAATTCAAACTCTGCGAATTTGTCTATAACTAATTAGTTTCTTTAATATAGAACAAAAATTAAATGTAAAAAATCAGTAAAATAGTCATAATATTGAAAAAACGTTATGAAAAGGGGCAACTTTGCGATTTTTTTCTATCGAGTGAAGTTCATCAGGTCTTGCAACTGAATGCGATTTTGACTAGACAAGATCCTTAACTAATACATATATTTTTTTTTTAAATTTATAACACTATATTCTTTGTCTCAGATTGTTTTAAAAAACTTAAATTCGGGGCCACCTAGCCTTAATGGTTATCAATCATTTTCTATACCAGTGACATCAGGTGTTCCTCAAGGATAGATACTTTATAACTTGAATTAACATGTAGGATACTATTTATCCCTTTAGTATGATCCAGTGGGACCGTAACCGAACTTCACGAGGGCCATGCGGCGGGCAACAGATAGTATATATATAAAATGGTAAACTGACTGACTGGGTGAAATATCAACTAGCGTTGCCAAGTGTCCCGATTATATCGGGACGTTCCGAGAAACAGGCGATTTTTATAATGTCCCGCCGGGACAAGTACGTGTCTCGCAATATGATATTTTTCAGTTAAACAAAGAACCAAAACAATTAAATTAAAGCGTAATATTTCACCAAATATACATTTTTCTAATATACACTTTTGTGGTGCAGTGGACGTAATGCGGATCCCAAATACACACATCAAAAGTGTCTAGGGATCAAGCATTTTTATGCGGATTTCTTGAGATTGAGATGTGGCTTTGTAATAAATTTATGATTTTATAAATTTATATGGATCCTTTTTGGTGCATTTCATAATTTGAATCAGGAACTCTCAATCAAATTCGAGTAAAAGATGAAAATAAGCTGTCAATATTTTCCCTATAAAAACATACAACGCATTGAAGACATTATTAGTGCTACTGTTTCCCTACTACTGATTAAAACCAACGTTATTATGGAGCGGCGACGTCATTTAAGCAGGGAAGAAATGCTCAGAGCCGTGGGAATGATAGAAGCTGGTTCCCGGCAACGTACTGTAGCTTTAGCTCTGAATACAAGTCAGAGTGTTATCAGTCGACTTTGGACACGTTACCGAAGCACTGGTACCGTGGCTGAGCGCCATGGAGGACGGTATCGCTGCACCACACGGAGACAAGACCGATACATTCAAATCTTAACTCGAAGAGCTCCAACAATAACCGCCATGATGTTAGCCGTGAGGCTTCATCACTCTTCAGGGAACTTAATTAGCGACCAAACAGTCAGAAACCGCTTGCATGAAGTGAACCTTCATTCCCGAAGACCGCTACGGGTACCACCTATAGCAATGCACAATCGTAGGATTCGATATCAATGGGCTCTTGAACACAGAAATTGGGCAGAAGAACAATGGCGTTTCGTGTGCTTTTCTGATGAGTCTCGTTTTGGTATGAGACCGGATACAAGACGTATACGACACTGGAGAACCCCTGGACGCCAACAGCGATTAAAATCCTGCCAGGAAGTCCATCCTTATAGTGGTGGAACCATCATGGTATGGGCGGGTATTTGGATCGGCGGAAGAACTGAGTTGATTTGGATCAGAGGCAACCTCAACGCTCAAATTTATGCTGAGACGATTGTATCAGACGTCATCGTTCCTCTACAAGTGCAAATCGGTCCCTTATTTCAGTTAATGCATGATAATGCACGACCGCACACCGCAAGAGTTGTAAGACAGACTGTCGCCGCAGCTAACATCAATGTCCTGCCCTGGCCTGCTCAGTCGCCAGACTTGAACCCGATTGAGCATGCATGGGATATGCTACAGAGAAGAGCTCTGCCGAATATGGAGGGTATCCAGTCGCAAGAAGACCTTTTTTTGTTGTTGCAACGAACATGGGCGGCCATTCCACAGCGTGATTTGGATGAACTCATTTTGAGTATGCCAAACCGATGTTCTTGTGTTGTTAGTGTTCGCGGTAGAAACACGGATTATTAATTGTTTAAGTTACCCGATAAAATTTTAAAGAAAACTGTGTTTTCAGTCATTTTTTCGAACTTTAATGTTAGTGGTTCAAATGTCAAAAATCCCTTTATTAGGAAAATGGCAAATTTCTTTATTAATGCAAAGGTGACTTGGTTTATCGTTACTGTGACAAACGAAAACACTTTATTTGATGAATCCTTAAAGAAAATTTTAATTAATATCAATCAGGAGAAAAGTTATTGCAAAAATATATGTTGATCCCTAGATACTTTTGATGTGTGTAGTTGTTTGGACACTAGGTACGTAAAAGGAGTTTCAAGTTGTAAAAGAGGCAATGGGCGTGTTGGTCGAAAATAAAGACACTGCAGAACTTATTATAGCACTGTGATGCACGATGGTGAAACAATTTCCGAAATGACAAATTTTGAACATTTTAAACGTTCTCAGTTTTATTTTGTCCATACCAACATCGAACTGTTATGTGGCGAGAGTATTCTCTCAAATGAATTAATATTCATTCATTATTATTTTTAAAAACTGCGATTTCGCACGTCTGTCCATTTAATAATGGACAGACGTGCGAAATCGCAGTTCACAAAAACTTATCAGATCGGAATTGCTGGTAACATTCAATTTCCAACTATCTTGTAAAGACTTTTTTAATTCTGTGAAAAAAAAAACCGGCCAAGTGCGAGTCGGACTCGCGCACGAAGGGTTCCGTACTATTATTATAAAAAAAAGGGCAAAAAAAATCACGTTTGTTGTATGGGAGCCCCCCTTAAATATTAATTTTATTCTGTTTTTAGTATTTGTTGTTATAGCGGCAACAGAAATACATCATCTGTGAAAATTTCAACTGTCTAGCTGTCACGGTTCATGAGATACAGCCTGGTGACAGACAGACGGACAGACGGACAGACGGACAGACGGACAGACAGCGAAGTCTTAGTAATAGGGTTCCGTTTTTACCCTTTGGGTACGGAACCCTAAAAACGAACAATTGCTGAAAAAGTCAAAAGTGAATTGAAATATGAAAAATAACTGATTAAAACTTAGGTACTTAGGTACTTCTCATTTTCTTAGCTTATTATTTCTTACTAGCTGACCCGCGCAACTTCGTCTGCGTCACATGAGAGAGAGAGGGTTAGAGGAGTGTGAGTCAACCTTAAAAGATAGACATAATGTTATCGCGGTTTTTTTTTAGATCATTTTAAAACGAAGAATTCTCTAATACATGATTGTTGCGTAACTTTAACCGTTTATGCAGCGCCCGCAAAGGAAGTAAGTAAGTAAAATTTTATTTGTTTAAACATGGTGTACATGATACATTGCATGCAAGATAGTAATAACATACAGAAAAGTTCTAACATGTTTAGCCGCATATTGTGGCGTACAAATTGGAAGAGATGGTGCATAAACCGTGATAATAATCATCAAAATTACAAGGTACTTATTAAATCATCATTATTCATTAAAGATTAGGTATCATTACAATTCAGCAAGTATAATTATTTAGATAAAATTAAATGTCAAAGTAGTCATTAAATACATTAGTCAATAAAAATATGGATACAATACAATACCACTAATACTAAACTATCATTAAAATGTCAACACCAAATTACAATACAACAAATTACAATAACATGTCAAAAAATACAACATTGTCATCTCAAGAACGAACAAACTTGTCCTCTTTCATAAGCTCTGCTATACTGTAATATGCTCTTTCAGTAAGTAAACTCTTCAATTTATTTTTAAGAGCAGATTTATTTAATGTTCTCCACGATTGGGGCAATTTATTAAAAATGGTCGGAGCCATGCAAAAGATGCTCTTACGCATAAGAGTTGTTTTAGCGCCGTGAACACAGAGTTTGAAATTATCACGTCTATTCCTAGGAACAGCGTCAGATAATAGCTGAAATAAATCAGAATTTGATTTAATGAACTGAACTGTTTCCAGGATATATAAAGAGGGCAAAGTCAATATCTTATGTTTAATAAAATACGGTTTACAGTTGTCCGTTGTTTGCAGTCTAAACATCGATCTAATGCACCTTTTCTGTGCCCGAAACGCTATTTCATTCTCCGTGCTATTCCCCCAAAAGATGACTCCATATCTAAGAATTGATTCGGCTAATCCGTAGTAAGCAGTAATTAGCGCATCTGTGTTGAGAGCCACAGCAAGCTGTTTCAGAGCGTAGGCTGCACTACACAATTTCTTACTAAGGGCGTCTATTTGAGGTTTCCAATTCAATTTAGAATCTATTATTAGTCCCAGAAATTTTGTTGTGTTAGCTTCAGTGATTTTTATATTATTAAATTGAATATTAAAATGATTGTTAATTGTTTTTGTACGTTGTGTAAAGTGCATTAAGTTAGTCTTTGTTAAATTAATTATTAGATTATTATCGTTTAACCAATTTATAATAGATACTAGCTGTTGCCCGCGGCTTCGCCCGCGTGCAGTTCGGTAACTGTCCCACTGAATCATACTAAAGGGATAAATAGTGTCCTACATGTTAATCCAAGTTATAAACTCTCTTTGTGCCAAATTTCATAATCATCACGATTTATTATTATCATCACAATCACTATCACAACCACCATCACTATCACAACGACCATCATTATCACAATCATTATCAGAATCACTGGAAACCTACGTCTTTTCTTGACTTGAATGTGCCCTGGCGGTTTGGAGTATGTCATGCTCACTCAATTGTATCGCTGATGGTGGCGCATGTTTCGGATCATTTAGTTCCCTTCAAAATGGTTGAGTTGAATGGTGCTGATCCATGCGTCATGTCCGTGAACGGGCGCTGTCAGTTGTGACTGGTTATCTCTTGGTTGCCATGGCTTATTTGAATGAATTATTTTTTTTGTTTTTTTTTTTTGTTTGTGTGTTTTTGCTGTGGACACTTCTACCGTGCACATCTTGCTACATTGTTCTCACATAATATACCATCTCAACGTGAATGATGTAACCAAGATTTTGTAACAATATTCTGATTTAAAAGAGTGTCCATGGAGTTTCTTGCCCGTTCTTCTCCATAGAGATCTACGCTAGGGAATGGGCAGCTACAGTACTTTCACAGTTTTTATGTCTTGGGACTGGGACTGTAGCTACATTTAATTTTCATCTTTGATTCGACAATTCAAAAGTGCCTGTAACTGGCTTACTTGAAATAAACGCTTTGATTTGATTTGATTTGAATCACCATCACTATCAAAACCAACATCATTATCACAATCACGATCACAATCACCTTTACCATCACCATTACAATCACCATCACCATCACAATCACAATTACTATCACAATCATTATAATCGTAATCACAATCATTATCATCGTTATCACAATCACAATCTCCATCACTATCACAATCACAATCACCATCATCATCACAATCACTATCACAATCACAATCACCATCATCATCACAATCACTATCACCATCACAATCACCATCACAATCATCATCACTATCACTATCCCTATCACAATCACAATCACAATCACATTTACCATTACCATTACAATCACCATCACAATCACTATCACAATCATTATCATCGTAATCACAATCATTATCATCGTTAAAACAATCACAATCTCCATCACAATCACCATCAAAATCACCATAACAATCACCATCACCATCACAATCACCATCACAATCACCATTACAATCACCATCACAATCACCATCAAAATCACCATCACAATCTCGATCACAATCACTATCACAATCACTATCACAATCACTATCATCATTTTAACAATCATTATCATTGTAATCACAATCATCATCACCACAATCCCCATCCTCGTCATCACAATCATTATCATCGTAATCTCAATCATTTTCATCTAAATCACAATCATCATGATCACAATCGCCATCACTATCACAACCACAATCATTATCACAATCACCATCACTATCACAATCACAATCACCATCACCATCACAATCACAATCATTATAATCGTAATCACAATCATTATCATCGTTATCACAATCACAATCTCCATCATCATCACAATCACCATCACAATCACCATCACTATCACCATTACAATCACCATCACAATCACCATCAAAATCACCATCACAATCTCGATCACAAACACTATCATCATTTTAACAATCATTTTCATCTAAATCACAATCATCATGATCACAATCGCCATCACTATCACAACCGCCATCATTATCACAATCACCATCACTATCACTATCACAATCACAATCACCATCACAATCCCCATCACCATCACTATCACAGTCACCATCATTATCACCAATTATCATCATAAACACAACCACCATAATTACCACAATCATTATCACAATCACCATCACAATCACCATAACAATCACAATCACCATCACTATCACAATCAAAATCACCATCACAATCCATGGGGATTGTGATAGCGATAGTGATGGCACTATCGCTATCACAATCACTATCACAATCACCATCACCATCACAATCACCATCAAAATAACTATCACAATCACCATCATCGTTATCACAATAATTATCATCATAATCACAGTCATTATCACACTCACCATCACCATCACTATCTCAATCACCATCAAAAACACCATCACAATCACCATAACAATCACAATCACCATCACCATCACAATCACAATCATAAAAAAAAAGCCCAGCAGGCCTTAGCAAAGCTTTCGAAGTCAAAGTTGGAGTCCACCAGGGCTCGGCACTCAGTCCACTTCTATTTAACTTGGTAATGAACCTTATAACAGAACATATCCAGGCCGCACTTCCTTGGAATATTCTATACGCAGATGATATCGTTCTTATTGCAAATTCAGCTAACGAACTACAAGCTACATTACACCAGTGGGTTCAAGCCCTGGAAGAAGCAGGACTCAAAGTTAGCAGGTCTAAAACAGAACACCTTGAGTGCAAACTAAGCAAAACTTCACATACATCCAATATTTACTACCCAGATATGACAATGGTCCCAAAAGTGAAACAGTTTAAATATCTTGGGTCAGTCATCACGGAAAGCGGCAGTGTGGAGGAAGACGTGGCGCATAGAGTTAAACGTTGGCTGGCAAAAGTGGCGTTCGTTAACAGGAGTGCTGTGTGATAAAAGCATGCCCATCCGTACAAAAGGGAAGGTCTACAAGATGGCAGTGAGACCAGCTATCTTGTACGGAGCAGAGTAAAAGAAACACACGTCCAAAAGCTTCACACGACTGAAATGAAAATGCTAAGGTGGTCAGGAGGGGTTACAAGACTAGATAAAGTAAGGAATGAGTACATTCGAGGTAGCTTTAAAGTAACCCCTATAGCCGAAAAGCTCAATGAAAGTCGTTTGCGGTGGTATGGACACGTATAGGGAATGCAATCCGGACTATCCGTAATCCGAAAAATCCGGATATCCGTAAATTTTTACCTAAATTCCAAATCCGGATTTGAAAACCGAATCCGGATTTTATGAATTATAAGAAATTGTAATTTGGAGACTAAATTATTGCGCGAATATTCGTGCCGCCTCTGGGGAATAAGTCTATTTGTCTTTATTTTTGATCTCCAGAGTTGATTTTAATTTGTACGAGTACCTATTATTTATTTTACTAACGTTACTCTGCACGCGAGTCACAGACTGATTATTTTTATAATAAGAATATTAGGGCTATAACATGAGAGGCCCGTAAACTGTTGACGGCATATCGAATGCATCACAAATGTATAAATGACTTATGACTTATCATTATCACCCACGTTCTTTGGTTATGAGATTGTATATTCTGCGGAAGTGGGGTCGAGGCTTTTTAAACGCTAGGACTCTCCCCATTCGCAAGATATGCAGTGTCAGGACTCTCAGGGAATATTTCCTAGAAATCGACATGGGAATGGATTGAGATGTGGTCGCGATGGACTAGGGCCTCACCCCGCTCTCTTTGGCTAAAGAGAACTGGCGCAAATTTGTAGTGCAGGGAAGTATGGCAGAGTAAGGAGCTTCACGGACGCTCTTTCCGGGCTTTGCATGGGCCCGATGTAGACCTATCAACGTCTGTAGCCTATCTAAGTTCCGGGGACCTATTCGGATAAACAGAAGGTTTTGCCTGTGCAATTACGGATGAAGTTAAGATGACGAAGAGTTATTGTGAAGGACGGCACGGTTGACATATGTCGGGCATGCCATTCCATAGACACAACCTTGTAGCCAGGATTATCCATCAGCAACTTACTCTAAAATACAACCTTGTGGAATCGGAGGTGCCGTATTATAGGTATGTGCCCGACCAGTTCTCGAAAATGGCAGTATCACATTGTACTAGGATTGTGGAATCGGAGGTGCCGTATTATTGGTATGTGCCCGACCAGTTCTCGAAAATGCCAGTATCACATTGTACTAGGATCAATCCATCATCACTGTCAGGACTATTGTTGCCAATATGCCTGATATAGTGGTGGTGGAACGATCAGAGCGGCGCGCAATGATTGTTGACATACCGGTCCCGCATGATGAGAACCTCGTGAAAGCCGAGAAATATAAGTAAATAAAGTATCTTGGCTTGGCTCGCGAGGTTGCCGACATGTGGGATGTGGACTCGGCGATCATTGTGCTGATAGTCGTATCAGCAGATGGCTTAATTGCTAAGAGCCGCAATCAATACCTGAGGAAGCTCTCATTAGGCGGCTTGATTCAGAAAGCGGTACTCCTGGACACGACTCGTATTGTGCGGAAGTTCCTCTCTCTGGAGCCCTGACCGCTGCGCCGCGCCGGTAGTTTGGACCCTGTTCCCGATACCAGTGGGCTACTATTTTTTTATATTTTTTAATATTATTTTGAATAAGAATGTTCAAAAAATTAAACATATGTATAGAAATAAATAAAAGGAATTAGAATATTATGGCTTTAATACCAAAATTATGGCATTTAATTTATATAATTTCGAATAACAAAAAAAAACAGGCAATTTTTTTTTTTTTTTTATTTTTCTTGTATTTTTTAAATTAAAAAATCATAATTATGATTTGTTTTTTTTTGTTTTTATTTTAACCCATTTACACCAATATATGGAAAGTCATATTAATAAACTAATGGGTAGAATGGTAGATTTGTTTATTTTCACGAAAAATCCGTAAAATCCGGATAATCCGGATCGGACTAAAAATCCGTTCTTAAAAATCCGGATTTTAAAACAGAGCGGATTTGCATTCCCTAGACACGTAATGAGAAGAGACGAGGACTACATAGTTAAAAAAGCCTTAAATCTACCGGAGAAAAAGAGAGGTAGATGACGCCCTCCGTACACATGGTACACTAGTATGACCAGCCTAATAAATAAAGAAAAGCTACCCGACCCGACAACCCTAGACAGAACGTCATGGCGCAGGAAAATTAGGAGAGCCGACCCCACTTAATGTGGGATGGAGCAAAGAAGAAGAAGATTAATAATAAAGTAAATTAATATTTTTGTATTTTTGGTACAGATAAATGGTTGTAATGTATTGTCAAAATTAATTAAATTAAAGAATTAATGTTTAATTATTATATTTTATCTCCCACAGTTAATTTTCTTATTCATAAAATGTTGACCACTTTTCTGACATAAAAAATCTTTGCTTAGATTTACCGGGTACCGTTCCTTTTGACGGAGCATCTTGATAAACCGTGCGTTGTACTATCGAGGACACTCCCGCCTGACCACCACTAAGCTCATTTTTGCTTGCACTCGCAACATAGAAACGCTCTCTAGCCCCGCCCCGTTGACTTTGTATAGAAATAATGAATGAAAAGATACCGAATCGGCCGAGCGCTCTGACGCGGACGACGCACGCCCAACGAGATATTGTTATTTTGCGCGCCAAAGTTGACGCTTTCCTAATAGGCCCAAACTTTAAGGGGGCGCGGCTCGGCGCCTCCGCATGATTTAAGCGAAAAAAAATTAAACTGGTCAGGCGGTAAAGACCCCGATACTTAGTACATTACATTACTGAACAAGTACGTAAGTAATGAGATACATTACGATATTGAAATGGGTGAAATAAAAGACCCTTTACGAGCAAATGTCTATACTAATATTATAAAGAGGAAAACTTTGTTTGTTTGTTTGTAATGAATAGGCTCAAAAACTACTGGACCGATTTAAAAAATTCTTTCACCATTCGAAAGCTACATTATCCACGAGTAACATAGGCTATATTTTATTCCCGTACTCCTACGGGAACGGGAACTACGTGGGTGAAACCGCGGGAAGACCGCTAGTGTTATATAAACATGTTTTCAGGACTATCGCTTGCTAATGGGCATGAAACTGCATGGAAAATTCTTGAAATTTCCTACTGCAACATCAACATCGGTTGGAAATTCAAGCAAAGAAGAGATGTAATGATTTATTTTAGATCAGCTTTGGAGATTGACGGTAAATAATATTTTGAAGTGAATGGTGAATAATATTGGTCAAAAAGTAACAAATATACTAAGTACTTATGTTTTCTTTGCAGCAGCAGTGTAGCAGTGGTTTCAAGACCTGTCTTCTGAAACTGTCTTGTGAAACTTCCACGCGCCTTTTCAAGGCAGAGGGCGAAATCAACAAGTCAAATGATTTTTGTTCTAATTGTATTGTTGTAGTAGTTTGTTTAGAATCTACATTGGTGTCGATTCTGTTGTGACATATTAAACTTAATTTAGGGTATTGTTCTAATACAACGAGAAAGAGACGGACGTAATTTAGAGCTGTCAAATTTAGTTGGAACTAATATTTTCAGACAAATGAAGGGTGCACGTAAAAACGTGTTGACTAAAAACGCGGTGAAGCGCAAGGCATAAACTAGTTTGACATCTATAACTTAGTTCATAGCTATAGCCGTCCTTTTCTCGCACTGCCTTTTAGTAAAAGATAGCAATGGCCTAAATTAAGTTTAGTTTGTGCACAACAGAATCGACACCAATATCATTGTATATTTCTTTTTATGTTGTATCAAAAGGTGAAATAATACTTCATTAGGCATACATACTTCATACAAAGAGTAGCTCATTGAATTGAGCAGCAATCAATTCAATAAGCTGCTCTTTATATTTTCGTTTTCTGCTTTGAAATTAGGAAATATTTTTCTCACCTTCCTGGTTATTATCACAAAATAAATCGTGTTTTAGATTTGTTGTTATCTCTTGTTTAGGAATTATAGTTTCTTACGTGTTTTGAAATGTCTAATTATTGTAACAATTGGACTTGTAGGCTTATGTCCAGCAGTGGACGTTATGGGCTGTTGTTGTTGTTGTAATAATTGGTACTGTTACAAATCATCAGTGTTATTAGTTTTGAGTGAATAGGCATGTATCAGCATATATATGTTACTGCAAATACTTCTTTTTAGGGTTCCGTACCCAAAGGGTAAAAATGGAACCCTATTACTAAGACTTCGCTGTCTGTCCGTCTGTCTGTCACCAGGCTGTATCTCATGAACCGTGACAGCTAGACAGTTGAAATTTTCACAGATGATGTATTTCTGTTGCCGCTATAACAACAAATACTAAAAACAGAATAAAATTAATATTTAAGGAGGGGTCCCATACAACAAACGTGATTTTTTTGCTGTTTCGTCTAATGTATAGATAATGGTACGGAACCCTTCGTGCGCGAGTCCGACTCGCACTTGGCCGGTTTTATTTTTTCTTTTGATAAAAAAATCAATACTGTAATGTAATAAAATAAAACTGCATTTTATTGCAATTACTGTTGACATAATTTATTTCCCAATATTATAAATCATCCAAAAAATATATATCTTTTATTTTTAAACCATTCCAATCGTACATAATATTATAAGTATACCGACTTACGAATATTAAGCCGTGGAATGTCACTTACGGGATATCTTCCGTGATTATTGATATCCCGTAAGTGACATTTTAAGGTGATATGTTGAAAAAAATGTGGTTTTTCTATTTCGTGTAACTTGTTGAGTATGTAGAATAGGGATCTAACATTCTGGTATATGTTTTTTGACTCTTTGGTCTAGTATCGTGTAAAAGGAATAAACGATTAAATGATTTTTTCTCGATTCAAAAAAATTGCAAAGTTACATCTATTTTTTTACTTTTTTCAACATCACGGCGTAACGCTTAAGAGATATTCAACGGAATTTACTTTAAAACATAGAAAATTATTATATCAAAGTTTACTCAAAGTCATTTTAAATGTTATACCTTTATTTTGTTAAAAATAGAGTGAATTCGTTTTGGCACATACGTCCTTTTATTCCGAGCGCACGCACATTGTAGCTATCTCTTCTTTTGTGTTTCAAAAGTAATTGCATCACTTTCGCTCGCTCAGAAGATCAGTCGCCCGGTGCACTTCATCGACGACGAACCTATGACATTTGTTTGCAGATCGGTGCTATCGGATTTTCGTGATTTTGATAATTGTTCGTATAGTAAAAGTTAGTAGACTGTTACTTAATTAGTGTTGAATAGGTATATAAAGACTATTCTTGCGATTTATTTCATAAATATAAAAATGGCTAAAATAAACTTAAAATTAATTTTGGGTTAGAATTATGTCAACAATACGTCAAATACTATTACCGCGTATGACACACTTAGAGCAGAAAAAAGATTGGAGCAGCTTTTAAATTGCGAAAAAAGGTGAGTTTAGTCGAAATTCATTTTTTGATCTTTCTTGAGGCATGGTTTATCGTGGTTATCAATAATAAAAAACGATATGAATGAATTTGATTAATTATGCTCCACTTGAATGTTGATGATCGTTTTTATTTCAGAAATAAAAGGAAACAACCACATGATGTCGATAACGAAGATGAGGAAGAAGAACCACTGCCATACGAAATCGAACTCGTATCTTTTTCTATCGCCCAGAACCGTCATTTGTTAGAGCGAGATACAGAGCGTGCGCCCGATAGCATCGGTGATGCTGCCGCGTGCGATAGCATTCCCGTTCTAGCAAATTATGGTTCTGAGCGACAGAAAAGGATAGGACCACGGAAAAGTGCGATTCCATGCTGCCAGATGAGGTTCAACGCTAATATTGTTATTGCAATTTTTACTTGAATAAAGCACATACCTACAATTATTCACCATCATCTACCCATCCTTTTCCCAACTACGTTGGGGTCGGCTTCCAGTTTTACCGGTTGCAGCTAAATACCAGTATTAAAAAAAAAACTAAGGCCAAAAAAATTAGATGTAAACAAGGCAGATTGTGGATAATGACGTCATATCATGGCCGCGACAGCTACGGACGTTTGAACTGTCGTAGAAAATTGAAGAAGTTTAATATTATTTTTGTGCGACAATAGTAGTTGAACTTAACTTTTAATACTTTTCTTGGGTTGATAGTACTGTATTTCATTGATTTAGGTGAAGAAAAAATTACGTGCATATTCCCTATTATAGGTAGACGATTTCGTCAAGTTCTTTTCATAGCAGTTAAAAACAAATACTTTTGTATTTGTGCTGGAGCGGAAAAAGGAAATGAGGTAGTAAAACAACATGAGTGTTTTCTAAATTATTTTTTATTACATGTTGTACTAAATAAAAAAAACCGGCCAAGAGCGTGTCGGGCCACGCTCAGTGTAGGGTTCCGTAGTTTCCCGTCCGTCACAATAAGTGTTCCCACTTATGAGTTTAAAGGTGGGTATCCATTATGTAAAAATGCATGCGTAAACGAATATACTACAAACTTAGTCCAGAAATTATTTTGTACAACTTTTTGTCTTTTTTGTACAAAAACTGTTGTTTCCATCAAGTTCAAAATGATTTTCCTAGAAAGTCCTTATAAAGTTCTATATTTTCTAAACTTATGGTTCAAAAGTTAGAGGGGGGGGACACGTTGTTTTTTACTTTGGGAGCGATTATTTCCGAAATTATTGACATTATCAAAAAATGATTTTAGAAAACCCCTATTCATTTTTAAATACCTTTCCAACAATATATCACACGTTAGGGTTGAAATAAAAAAAAAATCACTTCCCACTTTACATATAGGGGGCTACCCTAATAAAACATTTTTTTTTCAATTTTTATTTTACCACTTTGTCGACTACGAAACCCTAAAAAGGTTGAAAATTAAATATTTGTATTATTTGTCTACTCCATACCACCTGTGTGCTAATATTTCAAAAATCCTAAGAAGTGCGTACTCGGTTCTCCTAGTTAGAGAGCCCATGCAATTTCTAAACCTATTTCGATAACACTCCCAGAATGATGATATACATATATATATAATTAGTCACATTATTAATTGGGGAACACGAAATGACGATGCTGCAATGCAAAAAACCTGGAGGCACTATTAATCAAAATATTCGTAAGTGACCGTGGCACGCGTATTCAATCAGTACAAGTCGAAAGGAACCGGGTGATTGCTGACAAAACGCCGAATCTGCTGCGTGGTGAGCGACTTTCAATCGCTGTAGCAACCACTTTCTCCACTGTTTGGAAGATGCAGCAGTGGTTTTTCTTACACAGAAATTATGATTTCATCATCATCATCATCATCGTCATCAGCCTATTAATTTTCGCCAGTGCTGGGACACAGGCCTTCTCTCTATGAGAGGGAATGGGCTTTAGTCCACTACGCGGGCCCAGTGCGGATTGGTAGATGTCACATGTCTTCGAATTTTTGGTTCTAGGACATGCCAGTTTCCTCACGATGTTTTCCGTCACCGTTTTGAGAGCAGTGGTGATGAAATAAATTACACAAAGTAATGCGCCTGCCTGGATTCGAACCTACGACTTACTGATCGTAAGTCGGGGCCGCCACCACTGGGCCACCGCTGCTCCCAAGTTATGATTTGAACATGGCTAATTCATCATCTGCCTAGCCTTTTTGCAAAACTATGTTGGGGTCGGCTTCCAGTCTAACCGGATGCAGCTGAATAACTGTATTTTACATGGAGCGACTGCCTATCTAACCTCCACAACCCTGTTAGTACTTACTTCGTAGTACGATACCCCTTGGTAAGACTGGTTGTCATACGTTTTGGGCCACTGACTACCTATAACGACTGTCAAAGATCTGCAAATGACAGCCGGGACCAAAGGCTTAACGTGCTTTCCTAAGCACGGAAGGAACCCGGTGGTCACCCATCCACAGACCAACCTAGGCAAGCACGGCTTAACCTGAAGATCGACCCGAGCGTCTGTTATTATTTAGCCACGGGCTGTGTCACTAACACTTAGCCACTGGGAGTGTTATCGAACTAGATTTAGTGTCGTGGGCTCTCTGACTATCCCGATGCCACGTGACCGCACAGTCGACCGCGTAATCTACATTCGCCGCTCCCCGCGCGGGGGGCTAAGTCACGCCCATCGAGTTACGATTTATTTTCGAAGTAGGGCCTTAAGTATAGTTATGAACCGTGAAAGCTTAAAACAGTGTTTGATTAAGTCGTGGGTTCGAATCCAGACAGGTGCATTACTTTGTGTAATTTATTTCATCACCACTGCCACTGCTCTCAAAACGGTGAAGGAAATTAATATCATAAGGAAACCGGCATGTCCTAGAACCAAAAATTCTAAGACATGTGGCATCTACCAATCCGCACTGGGCCTGCGTGGTGGATTATAGGCCATTACCTCTCATAGAGAGGAGGCCGTGTCCCAGCAGTGGGAACATTATAGGCTGATGACGAATATATACCAATCTACCCATAAAGAAAAATTAAAGACTTGTTTTGTTTCATTCACGCCATCTAGTGGAATCATTCCCCCTGCGTCGAATCCCTTTATGTCGACTTGTGATTTTTCTTGGTTTTAATGCACTGTCTTTTGTTTCGCCTCGACATAGCTGTCACAGAGTACAGTCACATTTAAAACGAAATACGGCTTTTTAATTATTAAAGTTATTTTGCTCATCCGGTTATCCGTATTTTAAATAATACATTGATAACCCACCAAAAAGTACTAGGCTAGCATAAGTTCAAGGAGTTGTGTATTTTTACGTTCCTGGTATCTAAGTAGGTGTAGGTAACTACTTACTGTTTAATATTGTTACAGTTAACTTGTGATTCAAATACCATCTTCAATTCCTGCTAGCCTAGTACTTTTGTTGGCTGGATCGCTGCACGAATTGCAGCAGATGCTGGATGGCCTAGTTGATTATTCAATACGCATTGGTCTCAGGGTGCAACCACGCTCTGCTACCATGTAGAAATATTGGTACAAGTTCCACCGGCTGTCGACGACGAGTCCTAGGTACTTCAAAGTCGACTCGACGCCGATGGATACCCCTTCTACCGTCAGTAAGGATCCCGGCGGTGGCGCATTCCCAGGCCCATGAAAGCACATGGCCTCGGACTTTGGCAATGCTTGGATATGTCTACCTTGGCCAAACTCTGCAGTTTGGTTAGAACAACTTGAAGAGAGAGACTAACAGAAGAATTCAGCTGCGCTGGGCAGCTGGGCATTTGGAAAACTTTTTCGGGTCTTCTCGTCACGTAATCCACAGAACCTAAAGAGTAAAGTCTTAAACCAGTGCGTCCTGCCTGTTATGACTTACGGGGCCAGAATGTGAGCACTCACGGCTCGGCTGGTCCATACATTCAAGGTCGTTCGGCGAGCTATGGAACGGGCTATGCCTGGAGTCTCTCTGAGGGATCTCATTTGGAACGAGGTGATCTGTCACAGAACCAGAGTTGTCGACATAGCTCACAGAATAAGTAAGCTGAAGTGGCAATGGACCGGCCATATAACCGATAAACATTGGGATACACGTGTAGTTGAGTGGAGAACGCGAATCGGCAAGCGTATAAAGGTGGGAATGCCCTCAGGCTGGCTGGCAGGGTGGCTGGTAGCAAATGGATGAGAGTTGCTGAGAATCGAGTTGAATGCCGTGCGATTGAGGAGGCCTATGTCCAGCAGTGGACTGCTGAAGGCTGATGATGTAGTACTTTTGTTAGGGTAAAGAATTTAAGCGCAACGTGTCGCAAACAGAAAAAACTATCTTTAATACAGGGTGTAAACGGACCCTTCACGAAGCTGTCAACGAAGTATTCTTCGTTGACTACGCAAAAGATATTGCGGAAACGAGTTTTTTTTCCGTATACGTTTTGCACAAGATCTGTGCAGTAAAAAGACGAAAAGTACTAAACTTCCATGAATTGAATTATTGAAGATGGTATTTCGATAATTAGTTTAACCTGTATTTCAATTATGCACTATACCACATATGATATGTAGGTAGACCACAGAACATGAGGTAGACTCCCTTGAATGTATGCAAGCCTAGTACTTTGGTCGCCAAAAAGAAGATTTCAGTCAATACATATGAGTTACTAATTAGATAAATTAATTTAGAATAGCCTTGTTGTCTCCTAAAATATTAAATGTATAATTTGTGTAAAATAAATATAATTTTATTTGCAAATAAAAGCGTTTCACTTTTTGTTATATGTGTACTTTTCCAATCTCGTGGTCAAGCGTAAACTTTTTAAAACAGATGTCATTTGTTTCATGAGTCGACGTAAAGGGATTCGACGCAGGGGGAATGATTCATCTAGTGTTCTCGTGTGTACTCACTCACGTCTGTGTTTGTAAACGACACTATATTGAATGGCAGATTTTGGATTGCAGAGTTGTGTCGAATTGGGTGGATTTTGTGGCAATGATATGACCCAGTTCGATAAAGCGTAATATCCGATAACCGCTGGCGATACTCCTACGACTTAATCATTTTCCTATTATACAAAAACACAAATAAACAAAAAATGCTGACTTCAACAATTGACCCAGCATTTGGGATATAAAGAATATTCTCTGAGAATGTTCTAGAATATTTACATGCTCAGTACTGTAGTTGATCAGTACTACTTCTTTACTGAGAGTTGTTTATCGATGTTTGCTATCGATATCTTTTCACGTTATGTCGTAAATAAAAATCAAAAACGTAATTTTACTGTTCTGGTCATCATGTTGTCGTTCAAGTGTCAATATGGGAATAAATGTTATTAGTTCGCATATATTCATTTAAAATTACTTAAAAAAACTATCAAAGATAGCTCAGCGATACATGCTCAGCGATGCTCTCTTGGCGGTCAAAATTCACGCCAAGAGACCCAGTGGTCATTTCTACCTAGAATGCGGATCTGAGTGCACATAATTATTATGAATCAGAACAATTATTATAACTACTTACTACTTATTATAACTATCATTGTCGTCGGGAACGGAACAAGTGCGTAACATGTGCAGTGTTGCGCAAAACTAGCCGCTCCGAGCGAGTGGTGGGAGTAATCGCCCGTCGCACACGCACACTCGCTTATAGCTCAGCTACAAAACTATCGGAACTACATACTCGCTTGTCGCTGCTCGCCAACGCGTTTCTAGCTTCCAGCCCGCGTAGCATGGCGATTCTATCTCTACTCTACAAGACTCGACAAAACTCTTTTCTATACAACTTGACATGTCTTAATGTCTTGACATGCCCGAGCATGCGGCGACCCATCGACTCGAGTTTGTACGAAGACAAAGACATAGAATGTCTTTCCATAGCAACGGAGTGACATTGAGGATTTTGCACTCGGCATCTGCGATCTAGAAGTACATAATAGAATGAATTATATTTTTTTTAGATTGTTGATATTATATTCATTACCCTAAAAGAGATCACAGGATCTCTTGCTTGCCTGCAATCTCATATCATCTTTAACAATCTCATGATTTTTGTACTTATCTTAAAATATCCATCAATGTTCAGTTGGTAAGATAATAGTTTATTACTAAGTTTTTGTTGTTTACTTAAAAATAATGTTACACGGGCGGTGGTTAATCAGGCAAGGTGGATGATGACATTAAATTTGTTTGAAAGGAAAAAGATTCAAACAAAAACTAATTGATGCAAACAGTAGTAACAGAACCGGGAAGTGTGGCGGAATAAAGGGGGCGTTTACTCAGCACTGGGTGATTCCGGGCTGATATGATTGATGATGATGATGTATGCTAGCCACTTGATAGCACATGAAAGAGCAGCACACCAAAGCATTCGACATCATCATCTGCCTAGCCTTTTTCCAACTACGTTGGGTTGGCTTCCAGTTTTACCGGATGCAGCTGAATACCAGTATTTTACATGGAGCGACTGCCTATCTGACCCCCACAACCCAGTTAGTACCGGGTAATACGATACCCCTTGGTAAGACGGGTTGTCAGACTTTTTGGGCCTCTGACTACCTAACGACTGTCAAAGATCTACAAATGATAGCCGGGACCAACGGCTTAACGTGCTTTCCGAGGCACGGAGGAAACTTGGTATGTAATGGGTGGTCACCCATCCACAGACCAACCTAGGCAAGCACGGCTTAACCTAACGATCGACCCGAGCGGCTGTTATTATTTAGCCACGAGCTTCTCCAAAGCACTCGACAACCACCCTAGAAAGCCATCGAATGCAGTCGCTGTGGCCGAAATCGGCTAGACGGCATTATCATCAAGGAACTCGTTTTCCGGGATATCGAAAGCCCCGGTTAGAGTTCGTACAGCGTTTCTTATGGCATAAAACTGAGGAGATGGCGACGGGTAGGACCCCGACATGTTTTTAAAAACAAAATGGCTTGCAAACACACATTATATTTATAAAAATAATCTTGTCTAGGTCTAATGTGTTGTAGACTTTTTGACATTTGCTGACAAGAAACGATTCCTACAACTAGTGTCAAAAGTAGATAAAAAATTATCGCCATGCTCGGACGTTGTAGACTTTTGTCGCTAAAGAATAGAAACCTTTCTTTTCCACATGTCAAACATCGCCATGCTTAGGACGATAGAAGTCTTTCGAAAATCTGTCAAATATCTGTCATTTTGTCGATTGTCAGTCGACAAAGCCCGTTTCCACGGCAGCCATGCTACGCGGGCAGCTCTACTTTCTTCTCACTAACAATAACACTTTACCCGACCTGGTTATCGAACCCCCCTATTAGGTATACAAAGCCCCTATTAGGTATATCAAGGTCCTGAGTCCACACGATAAAAAGATATGGGCAAATTTTGATTTTCGCGAAAACTTGTAAGAACTAAAAATTATCTTTTTTTTTGGGTCGAAAACTTAAATGGTAGCAAGTAAAAAAAGCAAGGTCTTACAGCACATGTAAAGAAGAAAAAATCTGAAAATCGTAAATATGTAGTTATAACAAAAAAAAAACGATTTTGCTATTACAAACTTATTATTTGCTGTTGGTGCTATAGCCGTTTCTAGGGGTCGAACAGCAAAGTTAAGTTTGTTGTTTAACAAGTTTGTACGGAACCCTCGGTGCGCGAGTCCGACTCGCTCTTGGCCGGTTCTTGCTATTCATAGCTAGATAGCGCTACTGACGTAAGACCTCAAAATTTTTGTATGACATTAGTAGGTAGTATTTATAAATCTCTTTGGATAGAATCTACTAATGTTTGAATATTTTTTTTTAGTTTTTAGGATATGAAATCACTAGATAACGATAACACAGTTTAATAGGACCTTTAATAGAACACAAAAACGTTGTAACACCAGTCGAGTATCACCGCCAAGCAGAACCCACAGCAAGCAGTCTATTACTACAGACAAACCAAAAATATGTTTATTAAGCAGCGAAACTTCAAAATATGTATTACTAGCTTACCAGCGCAACTTCACCTGCGTCACATGAGAGAGAGAGAGGGTTAGAGAGAGTATGACTCAACCTTAAAAGATAGACATGCGGATATTTTTTTTTACTTTATAAGAGGTACAATGCCATCATACATGATTTTGTTGCGTAACTTTAACCGTTTATGCAACGCTCGCAACGGAAGCTCTCAAAAGAAATAAATATTCCCCGTTTCGATCGAATCTGACTGAGTCTGTCCGAGTCTGACTGAATGTCACCAAGTCTGAACGTGTCTGACCGATTCTGACAGTCAGACAGTCTGACCCAGTTCGACCAAATTAGACTGAGTCTGAACGTGTTAGACCGAATCTGACCAAGCCTGAATGTGTCTGATCGAGTACAAACGAATCTGACTGAGTCTGAACGTGTCTGACCAAGTCCGACTGATTCTGAACGTGTCTGACCGAATCTGATCGAGTCTGACCGAATCCGACCGTTAAGCCGGGTCCAGACTAGCGTAATGTAACGCGAATCCACCGTGTAATGTAACGCGAATTCTAGGTGTGGACGGCACCGCGAGCATTACATGTAACGCTCGCGGTTGATCCATCGGCTGTCGGTTTTTGCGTGAACACAAAGGCGCACGCAGTATTCGCGTTTTCAATTCGCTTTGAGTTCGTGTGCCGTCCACATTGTTGACATGAATTAAACGTAATCGCGTTACACCAGTCTGGACCCGGCATTAGTTAGTTTGACTCTTAATCTGACTCTGACTCTAAATGAGACTTTGAGGCAATGGACAAAGCGTTTCGAATTCAGTAATTGAGCCAAAGCTTTTACATTTATAAAAAAAAACATCGTTTAAGTAAATAAAACTCTATTGTAATTTATCGTTCTGAAAAGATTTATAAAAGTTACAAATAATGGGTAAAAAAAATTATGCCCCTGGCAACACTCAACAAATATGGCGTGACAGTAATGTCAAATTATACTTTTTGTTTAAATAAGTTTAAAATGAATCATTCCCCCTGCGTCGAATCCCTTTACGTCGACTCATGAAACAAATGACATCTGTTTTAAAAAGTTTACGCTTGACCACGAGATTGGAAAAGTACACATATAACAAAAAGTGAAACGCTTTTATTTGCAAATAAAATTATATTTATTTTACACAAATTATACATTTAATATTTTAGGAGACAACAAGGCAAATTATTATTATTATTTTTTCTAAATTAATTTATCTAATTAGTAACTCATATGTATTGACTGAAATCTTCTTTTTGGCGACCAAAGTACTAGGCTTGCATACATTCAAGGGAGTCTACCTCATGTTCTGTGGTCTACCTACATATCATATGTGGTATAGTGCATAATTGAAATACAGGTTAAACTAATTATCGAAATACCATCTTCAATAATTCAATTCATGGAAGTTTAGTACTTTTCGTCTTTTTACTGCACAGATCTTGTGCAAAACGTATACGGAAAAAAAACTCGTTTCCGCAATATCTTTTGCGTAGTCAACGAAGAATACTTCGTTGACAGCTTCGTGAAGGGTCCGTTTACACCCTGTATTAAAGATAGTTTTTTCTGTTTGCGACACGTTGCCCTTAAATTCTTTACCCTAACAAAAGTACTACATCATCAGCCTTCAGCAGTCCACTGCTGGACATAGGCCTCCTCAATCGCACGGCATTCAACTCGATTCTCAGCAACTCTCATCCATTTGCTACCAGCCACCCTGCCAGCCAGCCTGAGGGCATTCCCACCTTTATACGCTTGCCGATTCGCGTTCTCCACTCAACTACACGTGTATCCCAATGTTTATCGGTTATATGGCCGGTCCATTGCCACTTCAGCTTACTTATTCTGTGAGCTATGTCGACAACTCTGGTTCTGTGACAGATCACCTCGTTCCAAATGAGATCCCTCAGAGAGACTCCAGGCATAGCCCGTTCCATAGCTCGCCGAACGACCTTGAATGTATGGACCAGCCGAGCCGTGAGTGCTCACATTCTGGCCCCGTAAGTCATAACAGGCAGGACGCACTGGTTTAAGACTTTACTCTTTAGGTTCTGTGGATTACGTGACGAGAAGACCCGAAAAAGTTTTCCAAATGCCCAGCTGCCCAGCGCAGCTGAATTCTTCTGTTAGTCTCTCTCTTCAAGTTGTTCTAACCAAACTGCAGAGTTTGGCCAAGGTAGACATATCCAAGCATTGCCAAAGTCCGAGGCCATGTGCTTTCATGGGCCTGGGAATGCGCCACCGCCGGGATCCTTACTGACGGTAGAAGGGGTATCCATCGGCGTCGAGTCGACTTTGAAGTACCTAGGACTCGTCGTCGACAGCCGGTGGAACTTGTACCAATATTTCTACATGGTAGCAGAGCGTGGTTGCACCCTGAGACCAATGCGTATTGAATAATCAACTAGGCCATCCAGCATCTGCTGCAATTCGTGCAGCGATCCAGCCAACAAAAGTACTAGGCTAGCAGGAATTGAAGATGGTATTTGAATCACAAGTTAACTGTAACAATATTAAACAGTAAGTAGTTACCTACACCTACTTAGATACCAGGAACGTAAAAATACACAACTCCTTGAACTTATGCTAGCCTGGTACTTTTTGGTGGGTTATCAATGTATTATTTAAAATACGGATAACCGGATGAGCAAAATAACTTTAATAATTAAAAAGCCGTATTTCGTTTTAAATGTGACTGTACTCTGTGACAGCTATGTCGAGGCAAAACAAAAGACAGTGCATTAAAACCAAGAAAAATCACAAGTCGACATAAAGGGATTCGACGCAGGGGGAATGATTCTTTAAAATACGGTAACAAAGAAATACAAAGTGAAATTGAATACTTACTTGTGAAATGATATAAAGTGGCACATTCCTTTTTTTTTAGTGTGATTTCTACACCATTTCACAACACAAACCTTCATTTTAAAATATCAAAACACGGACTCGTGACGTAGTTTAAGCGGGGAACGTTCCTAGGCGACTGACGTATGGATCGTACGACGCGGGATATACACACATCAACACGGTCTAGGGATATTTTTAAAAAAGCGAATTACTATCAATGTGTTAGTTATTTATATGACATGTATTTATTTAAAAGATACGTTATTTAATATTCTACCATTTTTTAATAATGGTTAAGGTATAGATTAAAATTTCAGGATTTTATGGAAAAAAAATGAAGCATAGACGGAAACCGTATATGAATGAACTTTTAATTTGTGAGTAAAAACTGAAAAAAATAGAAAAATCATTTAATTTGTGTTTATAAACTTGAAGTTAGTAGTCTGAGAAAGCGCCCATGATATTCATAACACATCGGCAACGATTCGGCATGCTCAGAACAAGGTTGTCAATGTCTTGCTGCGGAATATTGTCCCATGTCCTTCTGAGGTGCGCAAAAAGTTGATCTTCTGTAGCCAGATTTTCAGGAACTTCCTTCAGAGCTCTTCTTTGCAGCATATCCCACGCATGCTCAATGGGATTTAGATCTGGCGATTGAGCAGGCCAGTCTAAGGCCCTAACATTATGTGTATCTAACCAAGCTGCTACCGTTCTCGCCGTGTGTGCCCGGGCATTGTCGTGCATGAGCAGGAAATCTTGCCCCATTTGTGTTCTGTGGGGCAAGATTACGGGCCCCAGCACCTGTTGGACGTATCGTTCTGCCGTCATATTGCCCCGCACCCAAACGAGATCCGTCCGTCCTCCAAGACGAATTCCTGCCCAAACCATAATTGTTCCTCCTTGGTATGGGTGAACTTCCTGAGGGTTCTGGAGACGGCTCCATCGTCCAGGAACTCGCCAAACACGCGTCCTTCGTGAATCTGGATGGAAGCCGAACCTGGATTCATCCGTGAACAGCACATTGGACCATTGGTCACGGCCCCAGTCCACGTGGTTCCGAACCCATTCTAATCGTCGTCCACGATTGCCTCTCCGTAAAGGTGGGACCCGGAGTGGTCTACGAGAGCATAGATTGCTTTCATGCAGTCGCCTTCTTACAGTTTGGTCACTCACAAGCACTTGGTGTTCCACTCGCAGCCTTTGGACCAATTGAGTCGCCGTTGCATTTGGTTGTGCTCGCGCAGTAATTTGCAAAAATCGGTCTTGTCTGGGGGTAGTGATGCGACTTGGCCCCCGGTGCCTCTCCGCTACTTCACCTGTGGCACGATAGCGTGTCCACAATCTTGAAATTACATTTTGATGGGTCCCTATGGCCTCAGCAACATTACGCTGAACAGATCCAGCTTCCAGCATTCCCACAGCTCGTAACATCTCCGCCCTCGTCAAATGTCGGCGTTGCAAATACCTCAATTTTAACTTTATCTTTCGTTTAAAAATGAAAAAAAAACTGTAACTAAACGTAAGTCGTATTGTTTTCTAAATTTCGCACAAATGAAAATTCCCTCTCCTATACATCAAGACATTTTTATGCCACCGAAACAAAAAAATTTTCAAAAATTTGAATTTGGAATTAGTCTGAGATAAATTACAAACAAATCGGTGTATAAAAGATTCCAATGCGGCCAGTACTTTTCGAGTTATTTAATTGAGTATGAAATATCCCTAGACCGTGTTGATGTGTGTATGTCCCGCGTGTTTTTGGCTTCAATTCTCAGTGGCCTACTATCAATCTGGACATTTTTTAATCTAAGGTCATAATACTCATTTTATTAGCTATCAATCGAGGTATATATCGAGGTATATACTAGAAAAACATTTAAGGATACTTGTTAAATATTGGTTACTGCTGAAAAAGTAAATCTTGACAAAAGAGCTCTATCGCTAAGAAGTGGGAGTGGTATCGGTATCGGTATTGATATTAAATTGCGCGCAGAGACCTAAGCTTGCAACTTATCTCAGATAGAAATCGTGAGAAATGGTTACGTTATAATTACGATATTTTTGTAAATTTACCAGCGGCCCCATTCCACCTTTGTCACCAATAATCAACCTTTATCGATTACCACCATTTTTTTTTTTTAGTTTTTGTTATCTATGGATAGCAGACATAATAAGGATATTTTCAGGATAATATAACGTTGACCGTCATAGAAATATTTTGAGAAAAATGGCCTTCTTTACTTTTATACAGGGTGTTTGGCTTATGGACCGACACAATTTTTCCAGGGATTTGGGGGGTCACTAGCTAGGTTCTACCCATACACCCTATGTCCTAAATGTCATGGTTGGTTACATATGTTTTTTCTTTTCAAATGAAAAAAATACCCAAAATGTTTCCTTTAATTCCAAATAACATTTTCGTTTGTGAGTGTAATGGCACAAAATAAATTTTGTTGTATGCTCCAAAGTCTTCTTAATCTAAATAAATCTTTGTTTGATAGAACTGGTTTCAAGAAAATTTCTTACGAGCTACCAAAGTTATTTTCTTTTTTAAATGTATGAAATTGTACAACTTCAAAATTTATTATAAAAAAAACTAAAAGCCATTTTGAACTTAGCTTTATTTTAAAAAGTTCTTTAGTTAATACCCTTTCTAACGGTATGCTACATATCACAAAGAACAATTCATTAAGTATTCAAAATGTTAGTTAGGAGAGTCAGGATTAAGAAAAGACTCATCAATATTATTATGTTTTTATAAACTAAAGTTACAAATCTTGTTCAATTTTGATTCAGATTAACCCAATATTACCCATACATCCTATGTCCCAAATGTCACGGTTGGTTACATATGTTTTTTTTATTGAAAAAAAAAATACCCGAAATGTTTCCTTAGATTCGAAATAACTTTTTCGTTTGTGGGTGTAATGGCACAAAATAAATATTGGGTTAATTTGAATCAAAAATTGAACAAGATTTATAACTTTAGTTTATAAAAAAATAATAACATTTATAAGTCTTTTCTTAATCCTGACTCTCCTAACTTACATTTTGACTATTTAATGAATTGTTCTTTGTGACATGTAGCGTACCGTTAAAAAGGGTATTAACAGAAGAACTTTTTAAAATAAAGCTAAGTTCAAAAAGGCTTATAATTTTTTTTATAATAAATTTTGAAGTTGTACAATTTCATACATTTAAAAAAGAAAATAACTTTGGTAGCTCCTAAGAAATTTTCTTGAAACCAGTTCTATCAAACAAAGATTTATTTAGATTAAGAAGACTTTGGAGCATACAACAAAATTTATTTTGTGCCATTACACTCACAAACGAAAAAGTTATTTGGAATTAAAGGAAACATTTTGGGTATTTTTTTCATTTGAAAAGAAAAAACATATGTAACCAACCATGACATTTAGGACATAGGGTGTATGGGTAGAACCTAGCTAGTGACCCCCCAAATCCCTGGAAAAATTGTGTCGGTCCATAAGCCAAACACCCTGTATATAGACGATTTCCTGATAATTGTGAATACATCTTTAATCACTTCACTCGTAAACATGGTTTTCTTGAATATTTTTACATCCAATTATCTGTGAAAAAGTATCACTTACCAATTTCAAAAGAAATCTTGGTCTTAAAATTCAAAAATGTAAAAATAATTGCAGAAAATAGGACATTTTCAAAAAAGACTTGAAATATTGCAATACATCGACTACAAAGAAACAGACTAAATTAGCATTTAATGGATGCACACAGGTCACACTATTACACTACAATAAGAATTCGTCGAATTTGAAGTTATTCATAAACGAAAAAAAAATATTCCAAAGAAAATTAAAAAAAAAATTGGTTGCCTGTAAAGTCGGTATACGGGCGAAAGTTTTACGTGACAACGACTTTGAGTGGTAAAATAATTTTAATGTGAATATTCAACACACTCTCTCGCTCTTAGGCGGGCTAACCATGCCCGAGTGGAAGGGACGCGTGCCTCTCACTCGCTCTCATTGTGAGCGCATAACGTGAGCGGAGCGTAACGCAGTTTCTTGAAGTGTCACCCGGCAAACCAATTTATAAGACGTTGTCACGTCAAAAAATGTCACAAGCGGTGAAATTTTTTTTTAACTTTCTTCTCCACTTCTCTAGGAACTCAATAAAAAAAGTCCCATGAAAATCCGACCACTATTTAAACTTCGTTCCACCTTTTGAGTATTTTTTGTCTAATTGCAAACGGCTATTCACACGGAATTCAATAAAACTTTTGAAAAGAAGACAAAAATTATTTGCCCTAAATTCATATTTAGTGATTGGGCAACTAGAGGAATCAGAAAAAGTAGGGAAATATTATTTGAGCTTTATGGCCTTAAGCCTTTTATAAACACTGAAACTTTTAACAAGTATGTTGTTCAGTATTCAAATCTTTTTTATAAATACACATGCAAGGTTGCTAAACCCCTGCACATTAGTAAAAAAATCAAAACAGCAGAAAATTAAATAAAGACAGTTCGTAGTCATAAATAACGAGACTAACAGGAAGAAAATACGTAACACTAGCATGTGGTCCTAAAAGCTCTAATCAGGAAGTAGCTCAAGAATTTGTAAATTTCTTTACCGAAATACCATTAAAAACTACGGAGGATCTTATTTCCTCACCTGAACTATGAATTGGTTTAATAAAGGCGAATGTGTGTGGCTGCCTGGCTGATTTAAATTTAAACACATTAACGCTATGGTAGTTATTAAAGCTTTCCGTCAAATAAAAATCAGACTAGCCGAAGATCTATGAGGAATGTCTATCAAAGTTTGTACATCCATACTTGAGACTATAGCCCCTTACTTACCTTTAATTTTTAATTTATGTGTGGACCAAGGAGTTTTCTCTGATTTAATTAAATACAGTAAAGTCATACCTCTTTTCAAATCCGGGGACAGTTTAGAGCAAGGTTTTGAAAAAGTAATGCTTAATCAAATGCTGTATAATTTTAACACCAACAGAATCTTACATGATCAACAGTATGGTTTCACCAAGGGACGTTGTACAACTGACGCCGGTGTAACCTTATTAAAGCACATATTTACTGCGTGGGAAGAGTCTCAAGACGCCATAGGAATTTTTTGTGGGAATTAAGAGAAGTTGGAGATCGGTTTTAGAAAAAACCGGCTACGCCAGCTTTTCCGTAGATAAACTATAGTAAAAATTTGTTGCTGCTCATACTGCAGCTAGTCTGAGTACAAAGAGCCAGCAGCAAAATAAAAACCGGGAATTAAGAGAAGTTGGAGATCGGTTTTCGAAAAAACCAGCTATGCCAGCTTAACTCTCGACTTTTCCGTAGATAAACTATTGTAAAAATTTGTTGCTGCTCATACTGCTGCTAGTCCGAGTACAAAGAGTCAGCAACAAAATAAAAACCGAAAGTCGGATTAGTTTGGAGATCAGGCCCCTTATTCACAACTAGGGAATGGAATCCCGGAAATCCGCAATCCCGCATGAAATTAGCGGGATTACACGTGCGGGATCCGCAAGATTTCATGAATTCGCATAACATCATGTACGGCATGAATGCACGATAATAGGGGGATCCCCAAATCGAAGTAGTTTAAACACCTTATGTATACTCCTAAAACAATTTCAGAAGCAAGTGTCCGAATCACCTATCATAATTTAGATTTTTGACATTATTTCTGATCAAAATCTAATTATCTATTTGTTTCTTCTAAGTAAATTCTATCGTTTAATTTACTGACTTAGAAAATAATGTTGTGGGCTAATAATTCTAAAATGTACAATCCTGCAAATCTTGCGGATCCGCGTGACTGATGATCTCAATCTTGCGGATTTGCAAGATTATCTTCTGGGTGCTGGATTGCATTTCCTTTTCACAACGCTTCGATTCGATTTTCGATTCGGAAAGTCGTATGTCTATCTTTTTTTGACATTACGAAATCGAGCAAGATAGACATACGACTTTCCGAATCGAAAATCAAATCGAAGCGTTGTGAATAAGGGGCTTGGTCACGAAAAAACCGGCCACGCCAGCTTAACTTTTGAGTTTTCCGTGTGAAATGGTAAATAAAGGTTTGTTGCAACTCGTTTTACAGCGTGTCTGAATACAGACAATCAGCAACAAATAGAAACCGCGTTTACCTATACGTTTTGAGATTGATCAGTTTAAGAATGCGGAGGATGCGGGGTGTGGATGGGTGGATGTTTGGTGTATTTTTTTTTTAAGTTAAACTAGAAATATTATCCAAAATGAAATACAATTAAAGCCCTCGAATTTTACCTATCTTCTCAAGTCGTTTATTATGTTATGTAAACTAAATCAAAGTCTAGTTATATTATGCATTCAACTTATATTTGTCTCAAGTTCAAGACAAATTTTATGTGATTTTTTATACTCACTTTTGAGATATATCGGGAATTCCGCGCCAAATCGGACGATTTGATTTTTTTTTCTGTTAGCCTTGCTGGTAAATCCTGAGTTGTTTTCGATTAGTCACTGTATTATAAAATTATATTCAGGTTTATAAAATATAATTTGATTTTCTAAAAAAGCGATTTGTGTTGGTTTTTCGTTGATAACTTTCTTACAAATGGTCGAAATCCAATTTTGATTGCTTTTAAGATGTTTATTGACAAAAATGAAAAAAAAAACATTTTGTTTTCAATCATGATTATTGAATTTTTATTTTTTAATCGTGTTTTTAAAAGTGGAGGAGCAGCGGTGGCCCACTGGTGGCGGCCCCGACTTACGAACAGTAAGTCGTGGGTTCGAACCCAGGCAGGCGCATTACTTTGTGTAATTTATTTCATCACCACTGCTCTCAAAACGGTGAAGGAAAACATCGTGAGGAAACCGACATGTCCTAGAACCAAAAATTCAGAGACATGTGACATCTACCAAACCGCACTGGGCCCGCGTGGTGGATTATAGCCCACTCCCTCTCGATAGAGAGGAGGCCTGTGTCCCAGCAGTGGGAACATTAATAGGCTGATGATGATAATGATTTTAAAAGTGTGTATCCTTCGATTCATATTTTTTTAATTTCCTATGTTAACCTATGTTAAACCTCTATCCGTTTTATAACTTTTAAGCCCAGCTCGGTAGTGGTCCTTCCATAAATTACAATTTGTTTTCGATTTCTGAAAATGTTAATATTACTAATTAATCATTTTTTTATAATATTTAATAATTATTATTATTACGAATACTGATTTTTTGAAATGCATACCCTTATTTTCTTATCTCAAGTCGATTTCAATATTTTTTTTAGTTGATAATAATATTTTTAAGTCATTATAGAAGTTGAATACATTGTAGGTATATTATTTCTCCAGACAACAAGAATAAATATCAACTAATAATATAAATCTTGTTCGGCTACTCGTTTGAATTCATCAATGGTGTAGTTTTTTTTATTGTGTGCGAATAATAATATTATAGTACGCCATCGCTATCGTTACTGTTTCTACTCTACAACGTTTGCTAGGCTAAGCAATATTTGATTTTTCTAATGTTTTATTTGACTCTATTACCCTACATTTTTACTTCATTGTAATTAGGATGTCATACTTAACATAAGATTTGCATTAATATATTAGATCATAATATGTCAGATATAATATCAGCATCAAAAATATCTGCTCGTTCTTGATAGGAAGGTAGGTACCTCTGCCCTCTATTAAATGTGTGGATCAATATCAAAATTTACTGTGAAGCATTCAGCGAGAATTTCAAAAATAAGTAATAAGTATTTATCAAATTATCCTCATGGTGATACATAGTTCAAGCGATTAATTAATAAACCATTATTTTATTTTTATAATAAGGTAGAAGCTGACTTAGAAAAGCTAGTTGTCAATAATATCTGGAAAATCGTATTTCATTCAATTTGACTGTACATTGGTATGTACAGTAGTATCTCAAATTCAATCATAGACATTTTTTATATTTCCATGTATGGTTACATGGAAATATAAAAAATGTCTATGATTGGCAATATCATTTATAATGTTTTCAATTTCCGTCATATTTCCGTTATAATAACAGGAATATTTTTTTCATCCCATCTATTCGAAAAGGACGACTTGGTTCGCCTTTAAGTGCACCCAAAGGTGGTGTTTTCTATAAGAAACTTTTAGCGGGCAGTAATGAGTTTTTAATCCTCTTTATAGATGTTGCAAATTCAAAAAGTGCGCCGCAAAGATAATTGCGGCGCACTTTTTGAATTTGGAATATCTTAGTGTTCAGCGCCGAAAGAAATCGAACGCAAATATTGTTTGAATAAAGACTGGCTGGTACGACGGCCCAGTCGCGCCGCCGGCCGCCGCGCTTACTGAATAAAAAAAGAAATCAAATTAAAAACACACGAACAACAGACCGCGTTTTCGTCAATTTTCATAAATTGTTAGAAATTCATGGTTTTGTTTTGAAAAATGAGTTCTTCAAGTGACAGTGAATAAAAAACACAATAAAGTGAAAAATAACTTTAGATCTTCAGAAGTCGGTGACCTTTGTTTGATTCATTTAGGTTTTTTTTTTGTCACCGACTTCTGAAGCTAAAGTTATTTTTAACGTTTTTGTGTTTTGTGAAGTCGGTTTTATTTTTTGCAAAAAAGTTTTTTTATTTTTCCATTTTTAGTTGTAATATCCTATCCAAATATTAGATATGCATTTATTTTACATGTTGAAATTAGTCCACACGACTTAAGTAAAAATGTTCATAAAATGAAAACTACTGGGCCAAACTATGTTACATATTTATAGGACCAAATGGCAACTATTCCGCATCAAACTAAAGAATAATCACGTCAATCGGCTCATAAATATCAGCGTAATCGGTGTAAATACATAAAAAAACAGTCAAATTACCTCCTCCTTTTTGAAGTCGGTTAAAATTATGAGGCGCCTTTTATTTTCTCATAGTGGGTGATGAAAAGTAGAGTGTAACACTCGGGCGCAAAATATATTTTTGGCTCGGGCGACGTACTTTGAATCCCTCGCTACGTTCAGGATTCTATTAAAGAATCCCTCGCTACGCTCGGGATTCTACTCTAGAATCCCTCACTTCGCTCTGGATTCAAAAAAGTGCCCTCGCCGTAAAAATATTATTTTGCTCCCTTATGATACAATCTACTATTTAGAATATGTTTTGATTGTTTCTGTTTCCGAAAATAAACTACTACTACTACAAGGCGCTTAGCGACTTTTTCGAAGAGAAAGTTTCAGGCACCGTGTCGTTATTATATTTAAATTAGATTGAGTATTTGGGGGTGGTAGTTCAATATAGAATTGTTATGGAATTATTTGATACTATATATTTGCTTATTTTATTTTATAGGACTAAAATTTTATAGACATTCAATAGTTTTTTCTATGTAACATTATATTTATTAAAGCTAAGATGGTTCCGCCAGGGAGCATGGCACCAAATTTCGGTGTTTTTTTTTTTAATTTCGCTGATTTTACAACGCCATTTTTTTACACCTGTAGCATAATTATTATTATGCCATTAGAAGAATTCGTCAATATACTAATGTAGATACCGCTAGACTGGTTTATTTTAGTTACTTTTATAGTATAATGTCTTCTGGCATTTTGATATGGGGACGAGCTGTAGATATTGTGTGCGTTTCAATGGCGCGACAGCGGCGTTTTTTTTTTTTAAACTACGCCAAGATATTGCAAAAATTTGTAAAAGTAGATTCCTAAAACCATAAATTTGTCAAAGTTCTGGTTAAAAGTTATAAGGGTTTGAACGTGCGTGAATCTGTGATTTATATGATTTAAAAGAAAAAAATGTATTTGCAACTTCTCGTTTCATTTTAATTTAATTTAGAATCTTTGATAAATAATTTCTAATGCAAAGTAGGTGGAAAGTTTTCTGTAAACAATAAGTCATGGTACCCTATCGAAACATTCAGAACGTATTGAAGGTTATAAGTCATACCGTACTACAGCTCCTGAAATATAAACCTAGGATTTTATTGTGCTTTTTTACAGTTTTGTTTGACAATGTTGAGACCGCTGCTCTCAACATCGCCGCGCGCCAGCGGCAGTGAACGAGGGGTGCGGGGACAGCGGGGAGCTAGCCGGCCGACGGCCGAACCCCCGCCCCGCACCACACCAGTCAGCTGTTTGCACGCCTCCACGCACGGTTGCGCTTGCGCGTTTCTTAGCGACCATTTCTTATTGTTAGTCCCAACCGAACGTTGTAATTTAATTCCTTACATCAATACATATCTTATTATACAGTCCACTACACGTTTCATTTTGCTCCACCAAGACCTATCGTCGCGATCATTGGTCCTTCTACCGTTAACGTTTGAACCGAACAACGGAAATTTTCAAAAAGTCAACGTTTCGTCGGTTGGAGTACAAAGGACTTCATCTTCGGGTTCAAGTTTCACGAGATATCTTCGTGTTCTACGCGTCATCGCCTGCATTTGGTCATCGTGAACGTCGGTACGGCAACAGCCGTCTTCATCGGGTTCAACCAACGGGCGGCGCAAGAAAAGATCGTCGAGACTTCGGTGCAAGAAGATTTTGAACGTCTGCATTCGTCAACTTGCGTCGGGAATACCCCAGGATCTGCTCATCGGAGCCACAGGCGTCAGTCAGCACATCATCAGAGGTTGACAGCATAAAACCGTGAGAACGTTCCAATTCCTTTGTTCCAACATTTTGCCTAGTCATTTCACCTATCCATAATCATTTACAATTAATTAAACTTATTAATTAGTAATTCCGTCAATCCATCAATAATTTTCAGCCATACAGCTTGTTTTGAACAGTGTCTTTTCTTTTTAATAGTACCAAGGTGTAGATAATAACATTTTATTCAAATCAAAATCAAATCAAATCAAATCACTTTTTATTTGTTAACACAGGTAAAGAAATACAGATCTTAAATTGATAATACCGAGCGCTATTGTTGTGTGATTTTAACGTTTTATTAATTTGTGCCAATCAATCACTATTCCCAATATTAAATTAAATTTCTTGTGTCACAGTATCCAATTAGATATTTTGCATTAATCCATTTAATTGAATTTAAGTTTATTTCCTTCATTTTTGCAGAAAAACATTGCATCATCCGCGTGGCACTACACAGCTGATTCGAACGAAAACGCCTAACGTTATTGTAACAGCAATCTCACTTCTTGCTGCTTATAGCTCCAGTACTCACGTTACAACTTATTGCTAATCGTTTAGTGTCAGTAATTTTTGCATAAGACTAAATAGTGTTTTAATTTTTTTTAATTTCTTCTTCTCTTTTTTACTGCAACTGCTAAATTTTCATTGTCATGGCTGATATGAAAAGCTTTATTAAGAAGCGAGCTTCAATTAAAGCCAAGCTTACGCAATTTTCTTCTTATCTAAATATTTCTAAGTCTTGCGAAAAGTTAAGTGAGGTACAAGTCATCGAAATCGAATATCGACTTAATATATTTGAAAGCTTATACGAGAAATATGATGCATTACAGGATGAATTGGAGGCGTTGGCGGATGACCCCAGCGAGCAATATGCGGAACGCGAAGAGTTTGAGAAGCTGTACTACGGCTTGGTGGCTTCTGCACGCCAGCAGATCAGCGGCTCAAGAAAGCTTCTTGAAGGGGACGTCGCAAACGAGGTGGACTCTTGTATTACTAGTACACACAAACACAATTCAATTCGTTTACCCAAAATTGACTTACCCAAGTTTTCAGGCAGTTATCATAATTGGCTGGAATTTAGAGATACCTTTGTTTCCATAGTACATAACAACACAAGCTTGGATAAAATAAATAAATTGCACTATCTGCGTGTGTCCTTAAAAGGTAGTGCTTCTCTTTTCGTTGATAACCTTGACTTCAGGTCAGAAAACTATGACGCTGCCTGGAAGTTACTTTGTGAGAGGTATGACAACAAGAGATTGCTTGTCAACAATCATGTGCAAGCACTCTTTCACGTTCAGCCCATAGATAGAGAGTCAAGTAAGTCACTACGTTACATAATTGACACAACAAACAAAAATCTTAGAGCTTTAGCAACTCTTGGTCAACCTGTTCAAAACGCCTTCGTCGATGTTCTTGTCATTTACATAATGACCAGTAAGCTCGACCACGTGACAAGTCGTCAGTGGGAAGAACACAGAAACAATTTTTCAGAACCTCCTACTTTATCTGCATTTATTAACTTCATCAGTAACAGGGCTGACTTGCTGGAGACACTTGAGGAGTCTAAGCCCATAGCAGCAGCTAAAAGTGAACCCATCGCACCTGCACCTAAACCTAAAAGCAGTACTTTGCCACCTGAAAAAACATCAAAACCTTTGTCGTGTCCCATGTGTCATCAAAATCATTTTATTTTTGCATGTGACCAGTTTAAAGGTCTCTCAGTACAACAGGCTCGCATTAAAAAGGCTCAGGGTTCCAATGTGTGCATGAATTGTCTTCGTCCAGGTCATGATATTTCCAAATGCAGATTGGGTCATTGTAAATATTGTCGTCAAAAGCACAACACACTGTTACACGTCGACAGTGACAACGTTCTTACTACTAACACTGCATTAGCAGCTAGTCAATTTCTTACATCTCAAGTGATTTTACTTTCCACCGCGCTCGTGAAGGTGACTGGCGCTGACGGTAACCATCATACAGCACGAGTCTTGCTGGACAGTGGAAGTACAACCAACTTCATCTCGGAGGACTTTGTTCGTAAGTTACATGCTCCTACCTACATTGCCAAGTCTAAGGTAACGGGCATATATTATCAAACTTCTACTTGTACTCAAGGGTGCTTAGTGTCATTAAAATCAATTGATGACAGTGAGTACGAACTGAACATTGACTGCCTTGTATTGCCGAAAGTATCAGCATCAGTTCCTAATACTATGTTGATATTAGCAACATACGTATACCTACGAACGTGCGTCTTGCTGATCCCACTTATTATGTTCCATCTTCGATCGACGTCCTCGTTGGTGCGGAAGTCTTCTAGGATATCATAGGCACTGGCCGTATCTCGTTAGGTAACCGTATGCCCACTTTGCTTGAGTCAAAATTAGGTTGGCTCATTTCGGGTGCATGTCATCAGTCCGATTCCTCTTCACATCTTTGTATGCACACTAATAACTTACAGGTAGATTTAGATCGGTTTTGGGAGTTAGATTCTGTGTCGTCTATACATAAACACTCTGTCGAAGAGAGATCTTGTGAACAACATTTTATAGATACCACATATCGTAATTCTGATGGACGATTTGTGGTAAGAATTCCTTTTAAAGAGTCACTAGACGTATTGGGTGATTCATACATGATGGCTAAGCAGCGATTTTTATCTCTTGAACGTCGTTTGGGTAGAGATCCTCGGCTTAAAAGCCTATATGTAGAGTTCCTTAATGAGTACATAGAGCTGGGACACATGTCTGAATCTACTAGACGCCCACTCGACTCATCACATTCTAATTATTTACCACATCATGGTGTACTGAAGGAATCAAGAACTACCACCAAACTAAGGGTAGTTTTTGATGCTTCCGCCAGAACTGCATCAGGTAAATCATTCAACGAGATACAGATGGTTGGTCCCCCTATCCAGGATGACTTGCTATCAATATTACTTCGATTCCGTCAGCATAAAATTGTCATAAGCGCGGACATTGAAAAAATGTACCGACAAACTCTTGTTCACGACAGTTATCGTCCCTTACAAAAAAATCTTTGGAGGGCAGAACCAACTCATCCATTACAGGAGTATACGCTTAATACCGTGACGTATGGCACGGCATCAGCACCATTTTTAGCTACAAGGTGTTTACTTCACTTGGCTGAAGGGTGCTCAGATCCAAAAACAAAGTTTTCGATAGCACATGACTTCTATGTGGATGATTACTTGTCAGGTGGGTCGTCTGTTTCAGAAACTTTAGAAGTAAGCCGCCGTGTTGACGATGTTCTTCGGTCAGCAAGGTATAATCTTCGGAAATGGCGGTCCAACTCCAGTCAGGTCCTGCAGGCGCTTAGCAGTGAACACGACGTTTCTGATGTTGTGGACCTGAGCGACAACGAGCAGTCGAAGACTCTTGGGCTTCTATGGAAGAGTTTAAGTGACACCTTTTCTTTTTCTATATACTTAAATTATTCTGACAAGGCTACTAAACGTCATATCCTATCAACCATAGCACAGATCTTTGATCCCATTGGCTTGGTCGTTCCATGCATAGTGGAAGCCAAAATTATCATGCAGCATCTTTGGTTAGCTAAATGCTCTTAGGATGAGCTGGTTCCTACGCAAATTCAGCACGCTTGGAATGACTTTCAAAATAGTCTGCACCTTTTAAACGAGTTCAAGATACCTCGGTGGGTGTTGTGTGAATCTGCGTCCTGTCTCCAGCTGCATATATTCACTGACGCATCCGAAAAAGCTTACGGGGCGTGTGCTTATGTTCGCAGTGTTTCGAGAGACGGCGAGGTTAACGTACATCTCCTTACCGCTAAAAGCAAGGTAGCTCCAATCAAGTCCACAACCATACCGCGGCTCGAGCTGTGTGGTGCGTTTTGGGTTCAAGGTTGTACTCAAAGGCTCGTCAGTCACTTACTTTAAATTTTGATGAAGTTCATTGTTGGTGTGATTCCACCATCGTCTTAGGATGGTTATCTACGTCACCAAATCAATTAAAACCGTTCGTTCGTCATCGTGTGTCTGAAATTCAGGAAACTGTAGGCGGAGCAGCTTGGCATTATGGTCCGTCAGCTGAAAACCCCGCAGAACTCGCCTCGCGTGGACTTAGAACTGACAGGCTGCTGTCATCTTCATTGTGGTGGTCAGGACCACAATTTCTTAAAAAAGATGCGTCTTCATGGCCTCAGTTCCCTGAATCACATCACGGTAGTTCTGGGTTACCGGAAACGATACAGGAATCTTCTTGTCATATTTCCAATCACACTATTGAAAATCCTATTACTGCGTTATTTTCAAAAATTTCAAACTTTGGTACACTGCAGCGTGTGACCGGCTATGTCATGCGATTCATTAATAAGTGCAATAAGAAGTCACTTGAGTCTGGTTCACTAACCTCTACTGAACTTAACAATTCTTAAACTTGTTATTAAAATTTAGTCAAATGGAATCCTTCCCGGAAGAGTACCGCTTACTGAAATCAGGTGAACAGTTACCAGCAAAGAACAAGTTACTGTCTTTGTCTCCTTTCTTTGATACTCTTTCGAATCTTATTCGTGTTGGAGGAAGATTGAACAATTCATTTTATGATTATAATATTAAGCATCCAATTTTATTATCTAGTTCTCATATAATTTGCATTCTCTTGTTCAACATGTTTCATGTGCGCCTTTTGCACGCTGGGCAACAACTTTTATTGGCCACTGTTCGTCATCACTACTATGCTATTGGAGGTAGGAACCTGGCAAAAAAGGTCACACATCAATGTGTAAAATGTTGCAGGATCAAGGCCAACACTATTCAGCCTATCATGGGTAATCTTCCAGAGCAGCGTCTACATTTAGAGTTTCCATTTTTAGACACAGGGGTGGACTATGCCGGTCCCATCATGATAGGCATAGCTGACCGGAAAGGTAGAGGATGTAGGCTTATCAAGTGTTTCATTTGTGTGTTTGTGTGTCTGGCTACAAGAGCCATCCACCTCGAGCTTGTGTCGGACCTTACAAAGGAGGCCTTCTTAGCTGCACTTAACCGCTTTATTGCTCGAAGGGGAAAACCCCGTAACATCTTTTCCGACAACGGCACAACCTTTGTCGGTGCTTTCAATGAGTTGGCCAGACTGCTTTCGCAAGACTTAAATTTCAACAACATCGATCCTGGCATAAACTTTTCTTTCACACCTGCATATACCCCACACTTCGGAGGCCTATGGGAGTCTGCAGTTAAATCCACCAAGCATCATCTACGACGCACCTTGGGTTTAACAAATCTAACTTTTGAAGAGATGGCTACTTGTTTAATTCAAGTCGAGGCTATATTAAATTCAAGGCCCTTAACTCCTCTGTCCAACGACCCCTCTGACCTCGCTCCTTTAACCCCGGCTCACTTCCTTATTGGTCGTTCATTAATTATGCTGCCTCATCCACAGATCCAGAACGCCAGAGTCAACAGCTTGCAACGATTTCGCCGCATTGAATTGTTGAAGCAACACTTCTGGGGTCGCTTTTCCCACGAATATGTTTTGTGGTTGCAAGAAAGAACCAAATGGTGCCGGTCGTCTGGCGAGCTCAAGGAAGGAACATTGGTCGTCATAAAGGACAAAACCTTACCTCCTCTTATGTGGCTTCTAGGACGCATCACACATGTTCTCCCAGGCAGAGATGGCGTCGCGAGGGTCGCCGACATCCTCACAAGAAAGGGTGTCATCCGGCGCGCCTTCAACACCATCTGCCCGCTGCCGGTCTCTACTGTTGAAGTCCCTTAAACGGGGGGAGCATGTTGAGACCGCTGCTCTCAACATCGACGCGCGCCAGCGGCAGTGAACGAGGGGTGCGGGGACAGCGGGGAGCTAGCCGGCCGACGGCCGAGCGCGGGCCCCCGCACCACACCAGTCAGCTGTTTGCACGCCTCCACGCACGGTTGCGCTTGCGCGTTTCTTAGCGACCATTTCTTATTGTTAGTCCCAACCGAACGTTGTAATTTAATTCCTTACATCAATACATATCTTATTATCCAGTCCACTACACGTTTCATTTTGCTCCACCAAGACCTATCGTCGCGATCAGACAAATTCAAAAAGCATCGCAGAGTTTAAAGTAGCAAGTTGTTTTGTAGCAAAGTTTTTTGTAAAATAGGTTTTACAAAAAACTTTACACCTCTGCGATGCTTTTTCAGCAAGATATCGGTGATAACGTGTTTTTCACCGTTTCAATGGCGCGGCCACGCAGTTTTAGTCTTACAGCTCTTAAAATATAAACCTTTGATTTTTTTCTATATTATTACATTTTTTTTACAAATTCAATCTGTTGTTTAAGTACCTGAATTTCAAGTCTCTGCAACGCTTAGTTTTAAAGATCTCCGTGGCCGCACGGTTCTCCGCGTTTCAATGGCGCGGCCAAGTTCAAACCCTTATAACTTTTTAACCATAACTTAGACAAATTTAAGGTTTTGGGAATCAACTTTTACAAAACCTTGGAAGTTTTTTTAAAAAAAAAACGCCTTCAAATGCACACGCAGATATTGAGTCTATATTTATTCTGCAGAAAAGAACCATCAGAGCCATGTATAATCTTCGTAGGCGCGATCCTCTAAGGGAACTGTTTAAGGATATTAGCATCATGACCACAGAACATATAAAGGAGGTTAGAAAGGCCTTGTGGGCGGGGCACGCGCGCCGCGGTTATGAGCAAATGCTCAATATCAACCGAAATTTAATTTACCGGCCAGCAATCGCTCTCTTGTTTTGACAGCGTACGTAAGCTCCGCAAAAATATTAAATTATGCCGTCTTGCGCTATTATAACGTGTCGGAAAAAAAGCCAGGTGTGTAGTGTAGCACGAGAAGGGATTTCTTTCCACCGGTAAGTCCAAAAACATTAAAATACTTGTGATATTTGTAATTATAACATTAGCATTATGAAGTTTGTAGACAAAAACGAAATAATCGCAAGCAGACGAATAGTAATACATTGCTTGCAATAGATGGACTATACATTTTGCATTACGTGAGCGATCGCGCAATGTATTACGTTCACTGCGAGAGTCCCGACTGCCGAACCAAAGGTGTAATTCCACGAACTCTAGGCACATCGATAGTGCTGTGCCAATTTGTAAAGAATGTCGATAATAACTATGATACAATGGATTATTGTCAATAGTACAGTTTATAACTAAAATAATATTATTTATTACGACCGATTCTTAATATAGATTTTGAGTGAGGTTTTTGTATATTTTTTGTATTAGTACTATAAGTTTTATGTAATTTTTCAATGTTGAAACTGACATAGTTTTCTTTTTGAACTGGTGATAAGCCCCGGAAATGTAAGGTTGAGAGGCAACCGACTTTCTCTAATGAACAAACAATAAACACGGTAAATATTCCAAAATCCTAATGTTTATAATAAAATTGGTTTTAAAATTCAGTTACGTATTTTTTATTTGTTTTTATATTGGTGTAATTTATCTATAATATGTATGTATTTAGAAATATAAGTATGTTTATCAGTTGTCTAGTACCCATAACACAAGCTCTGCTTAGCTTGGGACTAGATGGCGTTGTGTGATAGTTGTGGAATACTATTATTATATTCGCATGAATAATGTTCACAACTTGCATTACAGAAGTCCGCATAGTCCACAATACTTGCAAAGTTAGAAGCAAGATTACATTAATTTTATCGATATCAACAATCGACCTTTTAGGCGCCCTAGCATACATGAGCTTTTACGCGTGAGTGTACGTCAAACGCAGTGACTGCGTTAGTGTGACAACCAATAGCAAACTTACGATCTAAGAGCGTGTTGTTTATTTGTGTGCGTAATCCGCGTAGGCATTGGTCTCTTGCTTGTAGTGAAGTTAAGGAGTGGGAGTCAAGCGGCGACACGCGTTCTGATACAAATCAGGATCTATTTCCTTTCTAACCTCCTTTATATGTTCTGTGATCATGACGGTACATTGTCAATAAATCTATGAAAACATAATGTAATCAGAAAAAATCTGCACCTTTTTGGTAAAAGGGGTGAGAGACATAATTACAGTACTAGAAACAGGGACCAACTAGTTCAGCCAGGCTTTAGACTCGCTAAAGTAGACTCATCTTTCATGGGGTACTGTTTGAGATGCTATAATAAAATTCCACAAAGTATTCTTGAACTGATTGAGACGAAATTTAAAACATGCATTAAACGCACACTATGTAAGCAAGCATATTACAAGTTGAGCGATTATATCGCTGATAAAAATGCTTGGCTCAATGCTGGTCCTGCTCCAAAAGGACAGGGGCGCATACATTGATAGCATTAAATGGTATTGTTGGTGCTGCTGAAGATTGTACAACAATCTTTGCATTGTATATACGTAGATTACATTTTTTGCTCAATATATTGACCGTAGTAATTTGTGTACAAGTGCATAATTCTTTTCAAATGTAATTCCGAAGGGGTGGAGACCTGGTGTCCTTCAGGACACATACAGGCTTTCGTCTAGCTTAGACACAAGTCTCCCACAGTATAAAAAAAACGCATGTACTGTTCACGAAACCTAATAATGTACCCATGTATTGTGGCAAGAAATAAATCCTTATCTTATCTTAATCTCTTTAGTATTATATAATCGCATAGCCCATATTGTGTGAGTACTATGTACTATAGTTGGTGCCAGTTAAGATCGCAAAAGAGGTCATTGACCCACCTACATTTATAAAGGTTCTTAACTTTGAAATCTAAAAATAAGCCTGTTCAAGTCTGGAATCGTCATCTATCGTGATTTTCAACATTTTTTGTAATGAAAAACGATACATGGTTTATTTGTTTTAGTTCGTACGAAGAGATATTAAGGAAAGGGCAATGACCGCTATTCTCATCTTAACTGGCACCAACTATAGAAAGCTATCTTAGCTATCATTCACTGGAAACCTACGTCTTTTCTTGACTTGAATGTGCCCTGGCGGTTGAGAATAGGTCATGCTCAATCAAATCTCTCGCTGATGGTGGCGCATGTGTCGGATAGTTTAGTTCCCTTCAAAATGGTTGAGTTGAATGGTGCTGATCCATGCGTCATGTTCGTGAACGGGCACTGTCAGTTGTGAACTTGTGACTGGTCATCTCTTAGTTGGCTTGGCTTATTTGGATGAATTATTTTGGTTTTTGAATTGTATTTTTCTTTTTTTTTGTGTTTTTACTGTGGACACTTTTAACGTGCACATTTTGCTATACTGTTCTCACATAATATACCATATCAAAATGAATGATGTAACCAAGATTTTATAACAATATTCTGATTTAAAAGAGTGTCCATGGGAGTTTCTTGCCCGTTCTTCTCCATAGAGATCTACGCTACGGAATGGGCAACTACAGTACTTTTACAGTTTTTATGCCTTGTTGTGACTGGGACTGTAGCTACATTTAATTTTCATCTTTAAGTGCCAAACTTCTCCAAGTTTGGCACTTTTCCCCTGTGTGTGTGTGTGTATGTTTTGAATTGTCAAAACAAAGATGAAAATTAAATGTCAATGTGTTGAATACAATAGGGAGGGGGGCGAAAGCGGGCAAAAAGGGGTTTTTGGCCGTCTTTGCCCCCCTCCCTATTGTATCTTGGAAACTAAGAGACCCGTGTTTTGAGGAGGTTCGGAAAAGGTAAAACTAGTTTTCAAAGTTGCCTCCCTGGGCAAGGGGCCCCCCAACTTTAGGCGGATCTTGGAAGTTAAGAGACCTGAATTTTTCTTTCATATTCATATAAAGGGGCAATGCGTTAGTCAAAATCAATTTTCAAAACACCCCCTTTCCCCCTCTTCACCCTGAAACCTGTCCGGTGTTCAAATAATTGTTAATTGATTTGACAGTATCGAAAGTACTGGAAAACCGGCACAGATTTTAGAGAACGAAATGCCCTTACCCAGCTCATGGTCTACCTAAATGCTAAATTTTATCGAAATTCGTTTAGCCTTTAACAGGTAAAAGACAGTTTCCAGCATGATGGCAAGTATGCCCAGCATTACCTGTTTATTAAACTGAAATCATATTATATTATTTCTGAACAAAACTTTAGACTTAAGTCTTAGGGTAGAGTAATATCAATCAGTTTGGATCAGTGGATCACACGCACAGCAATTTAAAGAATAAACTGTAAGTAAAATTTTACAACATAACAAAGACGCAGACATATAATTACTGTAATTTGGCACTTTTCTTGCAATTATAAATAGATTGTAGGTAAATTCTTAGTTAAAAGTTTTTAAACACATTGTACCATAAAATCAAATCAAATGCATTTTTTTTGTGTGGGCTTGATCACTATATTTGGCATCTGCAAAATGATTTTGGTTTTAGGTGCAGACTAATGCCATCTTTTTATACTACCACATTGTTTATGCTTCAACAAAATGTATGGACCTATAGTATAGTCAGTAACATTGATTATGCTAACTATATCTAAATTACAATGAAAATAGCCTGATATCGGACTGCCAAGTCATAGGTCTCGAGTTCTAACCCAAGGCACGCACCTCTTATTTTTCAGATTCATGTGCATATTGTATAATTATCACTTTCTTCGGTGAAGGAAAACATCGTGAGGAAACCAGCATGCCTGAGAGATATTTCTCGACGGCATGTTAAGCCAAGTATGGAGGCCCATGGGCAGCTTAAAAACTCTGACGCCAGATTAGGCACTAACCACACAATAAAGAAAGAAGTGTAAAAGATACCTTGACCAATGTTTCATGTACTAGCTAACTAACTGACAGAAGTTATTGTAGTCTAACGAAACCCACTACTGACATACTAACAAGCAGATCGCCAAAGATACTTAGCAAACTACTAGTCACCAAGTGATCATTCGTCTTTCATTGACCCGTAGTCTATACTATTGTAATAAAGCTGAAGGATTTGTTTGAATGCACTAATCTTTGGGACTACAAGCCAATTTGAAAAAATATTTTTGGATTTCAAGGTAACATCACGCTACAAGGAAGGAGCCAAGCAAAACAAAGAAAAAGAGAATAGTTTGAAACTATGGGTGAAACCACAGCCAGTGTATGATATTTATTATTAAAAGTTGGGATCACGTGTCATCCTCCCGCTGGTGCCACTGAGGTGAATCTTGCAGCGGGACAAGACTCAGCAACTGATTTAATGATTAAGGAACTCAGGGTACTATTCACGCCAGCCTTTTGTGATTGTCTTAACTGACTTATCAAATATCATAGAGTGACGACGCCTTAATGTTATGATCACAAAAAATGTGAATTCGCAGAAGCAGGCTTTGTTAATAATTTGAATGGGCAATATGATCTGTGTAATTAGTACATGTAACTTTATGGCACTACAATAAATAACTACAAAAATACATTAAGTACTTTGTTAAACACAAAGTAGCTGAGCTTAGTATGCACGAGGGTTCTCTTAGAGCATAACAACAGACAACAGCTGTGTGAGACGGGGTACTCTGCTTCAAAAGTATTTGATGAAAGTGTGATCAAACCTAGAACAGGTTAACTTGTTACTCTATATTTGTGTGTAGTTCTTAACTTTATACCTATGGCACCAGTTAAGTACTCCACCATTTACGTCAAATACTTTTGGAACATACTTACAGCCTATACCATAATCATTTGCATGGCAATTTAAGTTCAACTAGTCAAGATGAACAGCAATACTTGCAGTGCACTGAGTACTGTCTTTTGACACTTCATCCACTTCACTTTCTGTTGATGCACAAAGTTATCCCCTTGACTTTGTGAAAATAGTTTAAGCTTAATCAGCCTATAGCATTCCCACAGCTGGGACACAGGCCTTCCACCTGTTAGAGGGAGCAGGCCATAAAAAAACATGGGGACCAATGTGCATTGGTAGTGTCACATGTCTTTGAAGTTGTTGGTGAAGGAAAACATTGTGAGGATACCGGTGGTACACTGTTTAATAAACAAGTTTTACAGAATTTCGTTTCATATAAAAAAAATCTCATATTATTAGTACAAATTTTGTTATGGCAACCAATTTCAGCATAGTTGGACACAGTTCTAACCTAACCTATTTGTGGGAGTGCAACGCGGGCTCTTATTTCTGTCTGCAGGGTTCAAGGTAACCTAGCATGAAGGGGATAGCATTTTCGTTGAAATAATACCATGGAAAAATACACCGAACAGACAATATTCGTTAAAAAATAATTTTACTGATGATAAGTTTTTTAAATAAAAAAAAATTAAGGATTATAAAATTAATTAAATTATGTTTATGTGAAACACAGTTTCACTGAAGTAAATAGTCGTTTAAACAATGATATTGGAGATAAACATTTATAGACCAAACATTATAATGAAACATTTTCTGCAAAACAAAAATCTATGAAATTTCCGTGTGCAACTAAGGGGACACCGGCATGGAGGGAGACCAGCATGTCTGACAGATATTTCTTGATGACATGTAAAGCCAAGACAGAGGCCCATGGGCCACATAAAATCTCTGACACCAGCTTAGGCACTAACCACATGATAAAGGAAGTTCTAGGATGTTAGTAATTCTGTGTGATGATGGAATACCTAAATTACAAAAAGTAAATTGTGTGCCTAGGTTCTAAACCTACAACCTAGTCACTTTTAGTTGGGACAGATTCATTATTTGGGAGCACATATTGAATGTAGCCACCTAGCCTAAATGTTAATTTAAGAACAAAAGAACTATGTGACTCCATTGCTAACAATTCTATGAGTAGAAAAGGAAAAAGCTATGAGGGAATGCCATTGTTTAATCGTACATAAGATAATTGTCTGTCGAATGTTTGAGTCATGCTGATGCTTGCATAAATAAGACCAGCATAAAAACTATGCTGATAATCAAGTTGGACACTGTACTATTACCTCGTTACTTAAACTTGCTAAACATTTTTTCGTCCTTAATATTTTAATTGGAGAAATAGGAATATAATAATAGAAGGTCAGAATCATCCCTTCCATATAGACAATTTATTCAATTACATAGGTTGTATGTACTTAATGCTAGAGACTAATCTATAATGACTTTTTTGTTGTTTTTGTGCATGAATCTGCACTTAGGACGACCCACCGATAATTATTAAAAGTAAGTATTGCTTTGAGCTTTAACTTTTTGAGTATAACTGACAACACATCAATCAAGTTAACAAGAATATAATTATATAAAGATAGCTTTCACAGCGGCCGGAGTTAAAGAGTTCGGGCCTCGGGTGCTCGGTTGCACGCCCGAGCTCGCGGGCCTGCAGCCGACAGCCGGACAGGAGGAGCACTCACCGCTGTGTTCCGTGAATATGTTGGAGCCCAGCATGCGGGGGTCCTTCGGCACGCGCGGCTTGTTGCGCGCCGAGCGCATGGACGCGCCGCTAGCCGTGCCGCGCTCCTTCGCCTGCTGCGCCCCCATGGCGACGCTGGCGGCTTGCCGGTGCCCGCCCTCCGCCGCTCTGCTACTAGAGGCGCTAATTCAATAACACCACCGACGCAACGTACTCAACCTCCATACTGTCGCCACTATACTGCGATATCACAGAACTTTCTATTGGGTCTTAGTTTAATAATACATTTCTGGTAAACTACCCCAAGGGCATTCTTTTGATTTAACAGTTTTCTAAACACACATTACCAGAAAGCCACTCACAAAAAATATCACAACCACCGCCATTATGTGTGATGTGACTGACATGTTTGTTTGACGTCGATTTTTTAGTTTTGTGTATTAGGCTGACGAGGGCAGCACTGCTGCATGTTGATCCACAGACAAACAAAAAAAAATTGACGTTATAAAACCTAATCTCTCTTTGTATTTCGTGTAGGTACATCTGATTTGTCGCGTGGCTTTGGTTGGGTTGGGTCCACAGACCGCTAGAAGATTTTACCGTTGACCTATAATATAATACGTAGTAAATTCTTTTTTAATTGGATTTTTCTAGAACGCCGCTTAAAAAATATTCTCAAAGCTGATCAGCGCCATCTATTGATATATACTGAAGCGTTGTGACAGTGGAAAAATGAAAATTCCTCATTGATGACAGCTGTCATAATCGTGACAACTAAAACGGAACGCAAAATAATTGCTCAGAGCGCTCACATGCTCACATCGATATTTTGCGTTCCGATTTAGATATCACGATTATGACAGATAAGAGCTGTCATCAATTCGGAACGCTCGTGAACGCGTTGACAGTGAACATAACACCAAACCAAAACCTTTCAAAGACCTATTTTGAAAATGAAAGTTATCTTGGTTGACTAGAACGCCTCTGATAACTCAGATTTTGAGATAGAGAACGACGATTCATCCAGTGATGAAAAGGATGACGGAAGTGTATTAATTTTTTTTCTAAAATAACTAGATAAATTTATAATAACCAATATATTTAATCTCTTTGCTAATAACGTATTTTGCTCCCGGCAAAAATTTACCCCCAAAAGGTTCTGAAACCATAGAGTGTTGTAGGGTGCATTCCGTATTAGAAAATAATCGCTCACAGCGCTCACATCGATATTTTGCGTTCCGATTTAGATATCACGATTATGACAGCCAAGAGCAGTCATCAATTTGGAACGCTCGTGAACGCGTTGACAGTGAACATACCCGAAACCAAAACATTTCACAAGAGCTATTTTTGGAAGATAATTGTTGGTTGACTCTATCGACTCTGATAACTCAGATTTTGAGGTAGAGAACGACGATTCGTCCAGTGATGAAAAGGATGACGAAAGCGTTGTATAAAATAGCGTATTTTGCTCCCGGCAAAGATTTTCCCTTCCCACGAATTACAAATTACATAGATGCAACGGTAATTAAATTTTTCATGAGTTTGAAACTCATTTCATTTTGTCAAACAAATGTCATTTTTGACAGCGCTCACGGTGATATTTATTTAGGGCATGGTCGGTGTAATCACAAGATGGCGCATGTCATGATGCCATCTATGACGATTCAAGGGACGTCGATATCGCGCTCACGGTAATTCGGAACGGGTTTATGGACGCTCAAATCGATTACAGTATAATTCGGAACGTAGTGTTGGAAGTCTAAATGTAAATTCATGGAAAGTTTAATTGCTGAGTATAATACAAACAAACCATGTATAAGTAACAATATAATTATTTACATTTTGGATTGTACAATTTTTAAAATTCACAACGCTTGTACCTATCACTCATTTTTGTAAACAACAAAGTACAGCATTATTAATATCGAACAAAAATGGCGGGATACGACGTGAATTCAAATTAACTATAAGTTTTTTTTTTAATTACGGCGCTTTGGTAGTGAATCGCACGTGCTAGACAATGTTCTTTTTTTAAAACGAGTTGCATAGTGAAATTTAGTACAACATTATTACAACGTTTGGATGTTATAATCGGTGAACGAAAAAAACAGTTATAATGGTTATTATAACACTGGCTGTTTTTAATGTTGGCAATAAGCTAGTTATAGAAAATTATAGGCCAGATCAAGAGATGTGTTTTTCGATGATCTCATAGAAAAACCTATGAATCAGACCGCAGTGGATGAGGCAGTTAAGGACTTGAAATAAAGAGGAAGATTGTATCAAAATACATCAAGATGCCCAAAGGTACTTGAAAAAATTTGTATGCAGAATAGTAAGGCTGCTGCTACACCGATAGTCAAAGACCCGAATTGAGAGAAGATGCTGGAGGAGACAATTCGTTTCCTTATAGAGAAGCGGTTGAAGCCCTTGGATATTTAGGTACAGACAACCAAATTGCTGATAATAATATAAATATTATGTTTAAGGCACTGTATAAGCCAAGACTGGCTATGCTTTGTCGTGGGATTGGCCTGAATGTAAGTTTATGATAACTCGATTGCTTAATTTGTCGTGGGATTGGCCTGCATGTACATAAAGACTGCATTCATTTCATAGCTTCAAGAGAAGATGTTATGAGTTGGTATACTCTTCGAAGGTGAAGCTAATGGAACTTTCATGAGTAGAATGACTATTGACAAGCATCAAGAAAAACAGATGTCAGTCACTTCTTTATAATATTCCTTCTTGTAAAAAAAGGTGTAAAGTATAATGAGGGATTTTCTTTTTAGCTCTTCCCTAGTCGCTGGATAGATGGCGCTAGGAGTAAGTATGATAATGCAAGGAAAGGAACCTAAAAAAACTGATTTTAACAAAGCGCGAGAAATGTAGGTTATAATATATTCGGAAGGTTAAGCAAATGAAAGTGTCAGTCAACGAGAGTATGTGACGTGACCAGACGTGACACTATGTTTTTTTTTTCAAGCGTTTTGGCTTTGGCACCAACTATCATAGTAAGTTCAACGCCATCTATAGAGTTCTTGGAAACTAAGTTTTTTTTAAAACCTCAAAAGGAAAACCTCTCATTAAAGTTATTTTATGTTATCTATGCCTCTTTTGGTTTTACTCATGGACATTATATTTGATTAACGTTGCATCTATGTAATTTGTCATTCATGGGATTTTTAAGGGCTAGAGCTTTAGCTCAAAATCTGAGTTATAGTTTGGCCAACGAAAGCTGTCCACGACATATTTTCAGAAGTTTTGATATGGCAATTGTTAAGATTTATGTAGGTGGTTGATTAAATAAGATTGTATTAATCTGAACACTGTTTATTATAGAAAGCTTAGACATTTACATATTTGTAGTTTGTAGCAAAGAAATCAATCATATCATGTACGGAGGTCGGTCGGAGAGCGAGAGAACCACAGATAACTTATTCTATACTTTAGTGATGTGCCAGGTAACAATTAGTGATGTGTTTAATGTTTCTCAACAGCAATAATTTAGGACTGTCAAAATTGACATATTTACGTTTCATACTTGAGTCATCTTGTGTTTACGTGTTTCATAATTTTATTGGTTTTGTTTAAAATAATGCCGAAAACAATCAAAAGTTCGACGAGGAAGCTTCTATTTACTATGATTGACAAATTCAAAAACATAAAAAGTGATATGAATCAGAAATTGCAGAGAAAATACTACGACTGGATTCAATCATTTCATTTTTAGGTTAGTTTATTGAATTTCTAATGAAATACCTTGATACTTTTCGACTATTTATAACAAATCGCAATATATTATTTTTCACGGTCTATCTACTAAGTATTAACAACGAGGAGGCAAAACTTAAAATTGTGGAAGCAGTAAAGAAATTGAAAACTCGAAAAAAATTAAATGTCGACCTGTGAATCTCATTATTTTGTAAAGATATCTTCAATGATAGGTATTACTTTAGAAATTATAGATTTTTAACAGTTACTTCGAAGGGTTTATACATTTATGATAATGTATGGATGGCTAAATTAAATAATAAACTCTACTACTGTATTTTATTATGGTTTTTTACTTTAATGACTGATTATTAATAATATACTGTTACATAATTTATTGTATTTGTTCAATTCAGATGTAAGTGTGAAGACCATAATTATGAAGAATTTAAATTGAAGGGTCTAACAATCAAGGACAGTGGAATACTCCGGGGAAAAATCGTCCACATTCAGCAACAGTTTCCAATTTGGATAATTTTGATATTTCAGCTTTTAGAAACAAAATAAACGAATTTTAAGGACACTACCTCACAGGTGGCGTGGAAACGTGAACATAAAATTATGAACTATTTGAAAATAATAAAAAGGCAGAATTAAAAGTACATACTCTTTTATTTAATATTCTTCATTACACTCGAAAATTACAGCTCATAAAACATAAATAAAAAAACCGGCCATAACGTGTCGGGCCACGCTCAGTGTAGGGTTCCGTAGTTTCCCGTCCGTCACAATAAGTGTTCCTACTTAAAGTTTAAAGGTGGGTATCCATTATGTAAAAATGCTTGCATATACGAATATACTACAAACTTAGTCCAGAAATTATTTTGTACAACTTTTTGTCTTTTTTGTACAAAAACTGTTGTTTCCATCAAGTTCAAAATGATTTTCCTAGAAAGTCCTTATAAAGTTCTACTTTTCAGATTTTTTTCATATTTTCTAAACTTATGGTTCAAAAGTTAGAGGGGGGGGGGAACACATTGTTTTTTACTTTTGGAGCGATTATTTCCGAAATTATTGACATTATCAAAAAATGATTTTAGGAAACCCCTATTCATTTTTAAATACCTTTCCAACAATATATACCACGTTAGGGTTGAAATTAAAAAAAAAATCACTTCCCACTTTATATATAGGGAGGCTACCCTAATAAAACATTTTTTTCCAATTTTTATTTTACCACTGTCGTCGTGATTAATATACATATTGGTACCAAATTTCAGCTTTCTAGTGCTAACGGTCACAGAGATTAAGCGAGGACGGACAGACGGATGGACAGACATGGCGAAACTATAAGGGTTCCTAGTTGACTACGGAACCCTAAAAAGACTTTACTAGCTGAATAATAAATAGTATCAACAACGTTTAAGCAGTGTATAGTCAGGGTTAACAGCTGTTGATTTTTTAAAATTCCCGCCTTTTTTCCTTTTTTCTTGGACAGCTTTCGTTGGCCAGACTCTAACATAACTTCCATTTTCAAAAATAGGTCTTGTGAAATGTTTTGGTTTGTGGTATCAAAACTTGAGAGTGGGGGCTCATGACGTCACAACGCACTAAAAATTATATATAATAATTATTATTTAGATAATAAATATTATTGAGAATTTTAAAAGGGTTGTATCTTCGTCAATTTTGGTTTACGGCACAGACCACATAGAGCTGTTTACGGTTTATGTTCACTGTCAACGCGTTCACGAGCGTTCCGAATTGATGACAGCTCTTAGCTGTCATGATCGTGTTAGGTACATAAATAGATCGGAACGCAAAATATCGATGTGAGCGCTGTGAGCGATTATTTTGTACTAGGGGATGCACCTTATTTGGGGCATGGTCGCGAAGTTGGCGCATGTCATGACGTCATCTATGACGATCCAAGGGACATCGATATCGGGCAACGGGTTTATGGATGGACGCTCAAATCGATTACAACATAATTCGGAACGCAGCCTGACAGTTCTGTCTCATGTCTGACACTGACAGCAATCAGCTCAGCAACTAACTAAACGTGAAACGTCTAACTGAAGAGGTGACGACAGCTTTCGTTCCTGCAGTGTTCTGTTGTCGTTTTTATTTTTATTATCTAGAATAACCATAGTTTTCTTTGGTTATAAAGTTTAAAATAAAAACGTTATACTTCAAAAATATTTATATTATTACCGTTATGTGCTAACTAATTGAACTAACTAATTTAGTATATTTTTGGCGTAAAATTCCAGTGAAACACGTTTCGTAACAAGTTTTGGGACAAACATATCAACTAAGCAATTTAATGAAATAAGATCTCTTATTCAGCAAAATTCATAGTTACGTGTGCGCAGTTTGATCATATATGATAAAAGGTAATAACAATGATTTTAATTCTAGATATTTGCAATAAGCATGTTTTTTTGTCCATTTCTGCCCCAGTAGCTGGACCTCCCCCAGTTCTTTCCAACTCCCCCGTTGTTTTCTTTTTCCCGGCCAATCAGTTACGAACGAGTCGAAATCGTCACGCCAGCGTTTCTTTAGCTTGCCTCAATTCAATTCTGTATTGCTCATGTCACATGTGTTTTACAAGATCACATGGACCCTATCGGGTATAACAATTTTACACAATATTGACAGTTGCAGTGGCATTTAAAATAATTAACAGTAGGTAATAAAAAAATAATAAATTCATTTAATTGAGTAAACAATGTCACAAGTTAAAAAGATAATGGAAAATTAGCTCCTCCAGGCATTTTCGATAGGACAGTTTCGATCTGTTTTTCCTGTCTGTTGTTATGGAAACTAGCTGGCCCAAGTAGAAAATATTAGTCGACATAGTGTAATTCATCGTCATGACTATAGTCTTTGACTGATTCATAGTCATGACTATAGTCTTTGACTGATTCATAGTCATGACTATAGTCTTTGACTGATTCATAGTCATGACTATAGTCTTTGACTGATTCATAGTCATGACTATAGTCTTTGCCTGATTCATTGTCAGTTCATTGTCAAGCTAAAAGAAAAAGTATTGTCTGCAAAACAAAGTTTTGATAGAATTTTGCTGCCATCAATCGGAATACCTTGCTTTATCCAAGAGTCCGCAAGTTTGTTAAATGCCTCCTCGAGGGTGCTGGTGAATAGCATAATTACATAATTTAGGAGAGCTGATGCTTTACTTGTGGGACAATTATAAATGTTGAGCCCACAGAATCTAATTTGATTTTGGCCATGCTTTAATTATAAATATTATATTATATTCTTAAAGATCAGAAGCTCATTTAACTTTTAAAAAGAATAATCAAAACAATTTAGAACTATTTATTTTATGTAACAAATCAACACAATTCAAAAAACAACGTTAAACACCAAAATAATTTAAAAACTACAGTTCGCACTCAACGTCCGTCTCATCCGAGCAAAAGTGAATGTGCGCCGAGAGCGGTAGATAAAGCACCTTTACGAGTGGGTGTGTTAAATTAACGTTTTTTCTTTGAAAACGTGGCTACCTGGGCGTTTTCACCAACATCAATTTTTTGGGAATTTTTCCATAAAATAATGTTGAGGCTGACTGTTGACTGGCCCATTTTAGGAGAAAGTCGTCCACAATACTAAAAAAAGTAGACAAATAGGGCTTAAAGATTTTAGTAGGTATGTAGCGTGGCCCTCCTAACTTCCGCCATTTTAATTATTTGTCAATGTTGCGGCCAAGGAGATCAGCGGTGGGCCGGTGGCCCAGTGGTGGCGGCCCCGACTTACGAACAGTAAATCGTGGGTTCGAACCCAGGCAGGCGCATTACTTTGTGTAATTTATTTCATTACCACTGCTCTCAAAACGGTGAAGGAAACATCGTGAGGAAACCGACATGTCCTAGAACCAAAAATTCGAAGACATGTGACATCTACCAATCCGCACTGGGCCTGCGTGGTGGATTACCTATAGCCCATTCCCTCTTCTAGAGAGGAGGCCTGTGTCCCAGCAGTGGGAACATTATTAGGCTGATGATGATGGATGATGTTGCGGCCACGTATAAACCAATATTATTCGATAGCTGGTTTCAAAACAAACATCTTTTGTATTAGACAAAATGTTCTGAAGTGCCACGTTTCCGAGACATATCTTCGTACATTCTTGTACGAGTATTAGTCAAAATGTCACTCGAAATTCTTTAAAAAAAAAATGTTTTTTGATATGATGCAAAGTGGTCTCAAATGCAAGGTACTATATCCTACAACGTGAATCAAGCACAAGCCGAGCTATTTTCACTGTCGTTTTGGAGAAAAAATGGAAAATTGAAGACTCACCACCGTGTAAGTCCATGGCAGTGACATAATTTTAAAATTTTAATGAAGTAAAATTGAATAAAACATATTGTTATCGATGATATTTTTATTTAAGGCGTCATTTAGTTATTTATTAAACCTTTGCTTTTCTCTAGGTGGTATAACTAATACCCACGTACTTATAATTAACTTTTTATGAGAACATGAATATTGCTCTCTAATCACTTCATAAGGGCCTATACTACCTCAAATGGCTTAGCAGGATCTTCCGTTACGCCTAAAATACTGCAGCATTAATTTTGAAATAAATTTAATTACTTATGGTAATGTTGAGGATTATTATTAAGTAGCTATGTGTGACGAAAACACGATTCCATAAACTTTTCTCTATAGAAAAAAAATCCAAAGTTACCTCCAAATCGAACAATAAACCGCTGGTATTCAAAAAGTATTTCAAATTAGATCATAAAACTTTGCATACTAACTAAACTAAAGGGCTTATTAGACTTTACTAAATTCAGTCGTCTAAATGATTCAGTTACTAAATTCAGACAAATGCAATCGCATTTAGGAAGGTAGGTTTCTAAATTTAGGAAAAAGTACGGCTACTGACTCACTAAATCATTTAGAAACCTAATTAGAATCGAATTTAGGAAGGTGCGATCGCGTTTAGCCACTTCAGTCGGTGTTTATAGTATATAGTCTATGGTCGGTGTGCAGATCGATCTTGAAACCATTCGAAGATAATTTCTGAAGTCTGCCGGTTCTAAAACACTCATTACCTATATTCATGTTTGATAACTTGTCGCGCAGAAATAAATATTCCTTGACCCACGTCTTTCTTTTTTTTTTCTTTATTTTGATGGACCCAACGGCCACAGCCACGGCGAGGCCAATTTTTTGATTTTCAGACAGCACTGGAGCCATTTTATATAGAGTAGTAAAACGTCCGCCTTTGTTGCGTTTCAGCAGGCAACTGATTTAGTAACTATATTTAGAACAGTGTGATTAGAAGCTTCTAATTTTGTTCCTTTTCTGAATCCTGATTTAGGCTACTAAATTTAGTAAAGTCTAATAAGCCCTTAACTATAAATCAGGTCTTTCGTTTTTATTTTTTTCCAAAACACGAAATTTGATTTTATAAAGAATAAAAACCACTCATTTCGCACTACTGCCACAGAATAACAAGCTACTGCTTCGGCCGCAGTGACTGACGTAACAAACACTTTGTAGTGCAAGCTGATTAGAACTTCATTCTAACAGTATTTCAAACGAAGTTTAAACCACCACAAATAGAGTTGCTAATTTGAGGTAGTCTAGGCAATGATGTTATATATAATAGTCTAGGCCCCTAATATATCAGGTTGCAGAAATCACATATTTTGAAAATAATAATTAAATTACTTACCTTAACACTTAATTAGTATCAGTACTTTGCAAAATTATTTAAAAAATACCTCCATGAATCCATGGAATCCACGTGGGTGATCGTGGGATGGCATTCATGGAAGTGACATTTTAAACGCAAATGCCGTTTTTTCAAAACCTCAATTTCTGATTATCATATACGATGATATACTTATGTAATGGTTGTATGGTTGGTGGTTATGGCTCATTATTTTATAATACCTGACAGACATTTTTTAAATGAATACTCTCTCATACTTAATCCACAAAAGCGACCAAAATAGCATGCCAATTTTTAAAAAACCTTATTTTAGAGGTCCGTGCTTCAAAACTAGTATCAAGGAAATGCCAAACTGTCAAAAACTTTCAAGATGGCGTTGTGTTGGATGTCTGTATTCTTTCAGAAATTGTGTTCACTGGTTTAATTAATTATGGCTGTGTTCAATAAGTTTATTCATGGAGGTGACTAAACATCCTTGCACAAATGGTTTCAAATTATAAAATTAATTTGGTATTTTTTTATATTGTATTTTTTGCGTTTTTTAGGAACTTTATTTCATGTGTAATCGTGAAATAATATCAATTAGTTTATTTATTTGAGAAAATGTATTTAATTTTTGGTCTGTATCGTCATAAATCGTCTTTGCACACCACATGGAGGTGACTTTTTCGTCAGTTTTTGATGATAATTTTAAATATATATTTATGTTTTGTAGTTTTTAATAAAAATCCTATCAGTATAAATAATCCCATCAAAAACATAAATGTGAAATGAGAGCCAAGTTCTATATTATGATATTATATGGCTTGGTTGTTGACTTCAATGACAAAAGAAGTGAAATCTAAATGAGTTCCAAGTTCAATGGTCAGTCCTGAAATTTATTTATAACAACTTAGAATATCATTTTTTCTTATAACTTAGGAGAATATATTGTAGCCTAAGGTCTGACTTGGCTAGTTATCATATACGAATTATATTATAGCCTTCGCAAGTTCGGACGGACATTATTTATCGAAAATCATAAATTCGTAATAATCATTATTTTGTTAAAAGAATTCTAAATTATTTTCCAGGGAGAAAATGTCTGACTCTGAAGAGTTTGAAATTGATATAGAGGAGCATGATATCCTGGAGAGTCCTGCCATCAAAAGAATATTTCCAGACTTGTCTGTCATAAAAAAAGAAATCAATCAGTACTATGATGAAGGTATGTTCACTTTATTGTTTTATTTTTTTATTTCTATATTATATCCTGTAGCAGATTCAAGAACTATTTTGAGTTTACTCATTTTGGCCGATTCGCGATTGGGAATATGCATCAAGTTTCTTACCGTTATTCCTTTGGCATCATTTCCATTCTACAGCTAATTAGGGGCTCCTTTTCCCGGCAGTTTAGTCATTTTACGAACCGAGATGGCTTGCGCCCGCGTTGCATAGTCGCGATATGAACTCCGGTGACTTATGACTTAATACTTATATAACACTAGGTAACACTAATACACTTCATATTGTTATGAATGTATGCCTAAGGCAGGCGATGATCATTCTATAGAATTTAAAGAATGGTGGTAGAAGATTTGGTGAGTACTATAATGAAAGACAATGTGTGATTAATTATAATAAAATAAAATATAGGTCTGTACTAGCATAAAACTTTTTTCTACCTAATAAACGCAGCGCGACCGTAAACCATGCTCTATAATATATATATATATATGCGTAAATCATGCATCTAGTTCAATGTCTTTAAAATTATTCAATAAAATCACCTACGTTATTGTCATGAATCTTGTCTTCATACTTAACTCATTTTTAAGAATCATTACAATGCATAAATCTTACTAATGAAAGTAGTAGGTACAGTGACCCCAAATAAAGGTTCACGTACCTACTGTAGGAACGGTAGTTATCAGTAATCAGTAACGGTGGTATTATTACGTCGTAATAAAAACTAAAAAACTTTTTTGCAAAAAAATAAAACCGTCTACGTCGCCCAGCAGTGAAAACCACGTAAGTGTTTATAACAAAATTTTACAGGAGGAAGAAAAAACTGTCTACTGAAAAAAAAATGTATGAGTGGGGAAGATATTATTATTATTAAGGTTCTCATAGCACGTCATAGATGGCGCTAGGAGTCGCTGATTCAAAAGTTTCCTAGAGTAATCTGTGCTTACCGAGTTTATAAATCCAAAGAAATTTTTTTGAGGAAATGGGACATCCGAGGTTTTCACTGCTGGGCGACGCTATGTTGGTTTTATTTTTGCAAAAAAGTTTTTTTTATTTTTCCATGTTTAGTTGTAATATCCGATACTTACAAATATTAGCTATACATATATTTTATCATTACGTAACATCACGCCTGTAATCCCCGAGGGGTTGGGCTGACGTGTACGCAATAGTAGGTACCTAAACCCACATTTCACTAGTTACGTTGAAGTCCCATGTAATACGGGGCGAGCGCGGGTGCTACTGAGAAATTTCTGATAGAAAAACCCAATAACACTTTGCCCGACCTGGGAATCGAACCCAGGACCTCATGCGCAGTAGTCGCCACCACTAGACCAACGAAGTAGTTATTAATTTCATATTGTTAAAAATACATGTCATGGTAATAGGCTTATCCCCAATAAAATGGAACCGTCAAACCGTAGGTACAACTTTGCCCAAATTGCTGAAAATTTTTGATTAAACTTTAAATAAAAAAATATACCTACTTATATATATTTTTTTAATGTGTGACATTTAAATGCACTGTTCTTTGCGTAGGATATATAATAATATCAAGAAAATAAGTGTTTCTGTGCTAAAAGCTTAATTTGTACAGCGGGCCCAATTTTTTGTACTTACTTTTTACAAGTTTGCCCATTTTGCAGAAACTTTTGTAACTTCGGTATTTTCTACCTTAAGAACATATGGTTTAGGGATCAGTATAGAAGAATATCAATATATCATAGGACCTACTAAACGTTTATATTGCCTGTCACATTTGAGTGGCCAAAGTAGCAACGATATTTTCGTCATTTTTCATTCAAATACACGGAAAACCAGGGTTGTCATTTTTAATCGACTTCTAAAAAAGGAGGAGGTTATTTTTTCCACCAGTATATTTTTTATTATACATCAGTACGGTGTACGCAGGTGCGTGACGATCAAATAGTTCGCTCTTAAAGATTAATCTAAAAATATCATGAAATTATTGGTGTCGATTCTGTTGTGCAAAAAAACTTAACTTAGGCTATTGCTATCTTTTACTAAAAGGCAGTGCGAGAAAAGGACGGCTATAGCTATGAACTATGTTAGAGATGTCAAACTAGTACTAGCCTAACGCTTCACCGTGTTTTTAGTTTTTTTACGTGCACCCTTCATTTGTATGGATATATTAGTTCCAACTAAATTTGACAGCTCTAAATTACTTCCGTCTCTTTCTCGTTATTTAAGAGAGAAAAATATAGCAATAGCCTAAATTAAGTTTAGTTTGTGCATAACGGAATCGACACCATTGGCAGTATTTTAGAAAAAAGAATGTTATATTATCATTATTATCAAGTCTTATTATTCATTATTGGTATATTATGACATTTCTGTATACTTTCGATCCAAATGTTTTTCTTGAAACTCCGTTGCTAAATTTACAAAAATAAAAGTACCTGTATAACTGTGATGCAATTTGACGTTGAGGTGACAATCCTAACGGTAATATTTTGGTGGGCAAAGATGTAACAACTACTTCTGAAAAACTGATTTATCATTGCCCACTATCATATTTTCGATATTGAGAGAAATTTCGCTTTATATATTCGATCTTTCTTGTGTATTTATTACAAACTATCAGTGGTAATTAGAAATTGAGTTTTAATGAAAGTTTTTCACACGTGTTTTGGCCCGCAAATTAGACTACCAATTTCGACACGGTTTTACAGCCGACATAGGTGACATTAGGCAGAGTCCGTTACATAATGTTGCCCGAGACATAATCAAAATTCTTCCTAAGAATAATAATAAGCACAACTAAAAAATGTTGCCGGCTTTTTAAACATTTGTGAAAAGTGACGTGCTGGGCAAAGTTAGAGTGCTTGAGCAATCTTGTAAGGTTTGACGGAACCTAACATACCTGTCGAAATGTGTACTGTAGACAATTCTGCTAACACCCTCAGAGCATACAGGCGTGTGTGATGTCATATTATGATGTGGTGAAAACAATAAACATTCAAACGATTTGAATTTTCTTCCAAACAAAAGAGAATCATCGAAATCGGTTCACACGCGAAGATATTAGTCATACTGACTTCGCTACTCTGTGTAGAGAAGGTCATTATAGAAAGTAGGTACTACTAAGCGTGCGGCGACGATATTATTGTGGTCGCGAGCAAAAATTGCATAGGTCCTCCCTCGATGACGTCCGGCAGGTCACTGGTTCTGGATCTGTTTTTCTCGTATTTATTAAATATAAAAAATAAGAGCCATATTATACAGGGTGGAATTTTGTAATGCCACCTGGAGGGAAAGTACTCTTAATACTGCAGATAGAAAATTTTACTCAAAGGAAACATTCCTTTATTTTTTAATAGAAAGCAAACTGCATTCAAAGATTTTGAAAATTCTCGTGCCACACTCGGGAATCGAACCGCCTAAATTCCAAAAAAATAACACCAATCGATAGGGTCAATCATAAAGATCAAATCCCTCTAACAAACATGATAAATTAAATGAAAAGAAAACCATAAAATATTAACTTATAAATTCAATGGGACAACATAAAGCACTTTTACTCAAAGGTCCATCCTCCAATTACTTATGTTAAAACCTAATAAACAATTATCTTTTGACGACATTTATTGATTAAAATGACGAAGAACTATTTAGATAGGAAGATTGCAATTTTCTCAAACAAATACTTGCAAATTGCAATCTTTTTTCTTCATTTGTAAATATCCATCCTTTGAATAAAAGTGCTTTAACGTATTGAATTTATCCCAATGAATTTATAACTTTAGATTTCATGGTTTTCCTTTCATTTAATTTATAATATTTGTTAGACAGATTTGATCCTTATGATTGACCCTATCGATTGGTGCCATATAAGTACAGGATGTTATTTTTTTGGAATTTAGCCGGTTCGATTCCCGAGTGTGGCACGCGAACTTTCAAAATCTTTGAATGCAGATTATTTTCTTTAAAAAAATAAAGGAATGTTTCCTTTGAGTAACATTTTCTATCTGCAGTATTAAGAGTACTTTCCTTCCAGGTGGCATTACAAAATTCCACCCTGTATATATCCAATAATATCACTGACAAACCCTATTACTAAATGAAATGTTAAATTGTCATAAAAATTGCGTTCCCCCAAGTCTCATAAAACTTAAAATACTTGCAAAATCGACGTTACTTCTGATTTTTTTATTATCGAGCAAAATGTTAAACATTGTGTTTTTAACCAAAAAAACACTAGATCAAACATATAGGTATCTGTACTATATATTTTTTATTTATTTAAATATGGTGATTTATCTGGAAAAAACTCGATCTAGAAACGTGTATTTCAAACAAAATAAATCTCCTTTCAAATTATCAAGTAATTTCATTGGAACTTATACCTACAGAAGTTAATAAGCTTTTCGGCTTTAAAGAAATCAGTGGCATACCGTAAACAACTGTTACGAGCTGGGTATGTTTGCTAATTGTTGATCGAAGTGGGTATGCGATATTAAGAATACCGATTAAATACGAAATAACTTTATTAATTACTAGCACTTCGCCCGCGACTTCGTCCGCAAAAATTGTGATAGCTCGGCTAATTTGTGATAGCTCGGCTAATTGGTGATAGCTCGGCTAATTTATGATAGCTCGGCTAATTTGTGATAGCTCGGCTAATTTATGATAGCTCGGCTAATTTGTGATAGCTCGGCTAATTTGTATGATATCAATATAATTTATCGAATCAATGACACAAACAAAAAATCTAATTTTTCCTCTTTATAATCTTAGTTTAGACAAAACACTTAAAACTCAATCACAAATACACTATTCACTTAGATATTGCACTTCTAGTTCACTTCGATTCGCTTCGTTGCATCGCCTTAACTCTGCGCCTTAATCACATCACACTGATTGCATTGCAACTTTTTGAATCTTCTAGTCTGGACAGTTCCATAGTGGAACACCAATGTATGTCCGCGGAATAATGGTTAGAAAATACTTAAACGCTTGCGGTAATGCTACACAAAATTAAATTAGTACACTTGACAAGTACTCATACATTACTTATATAAAAATAAAAATTAACTAAGTATGCCATTTGCTTCTACTCCATTCACATATTATACCCATTTTTTTGGAAAGGGATAAAAAGTCACCATGTATTGTAAAAACCGGTAGATTGTAATCTATCTAGTGAGATTGTAAACTGTCGAAATATTGTCAACTGAACATACTGCTTACAATATACTTAACGCATTATTTTTCGGTAGATTATAATCTGTCGAAGTGAAACCTTAAAATTGTGAAATTTATGCGACCGAACCTGTGACGGAACTCACCTCGCGCACTACTCATATGTAATTTATGACTTAGGTACTTGAATTTACTTATTTATTTACTTTATTCAATAGCCATCCTTTTGACGAGTTTAGTCTTTAATCATTATTATTGTTTCAGTTTATAATACATCAGCAGATACTCCACCATTAGAAGATTTGTGTAAAGGAGATGGCAGTACTACAGAGCCAGAAGCTCAGCTTCCTAATACATTCGAAAACAGTAAAGGACGTGTAAACTCTAGCCCTTTTTGTGTCTCTGAAAATACTGCACCACTGGCTGATTTGTATCAAAGAGATGCAATCACTACAGAATCAGAAGCTCAGCTTCCTAATCATTTCCAAACCAGCAATGAATGTACAACCCTTAGCTCTTTTGCGACCTCTGAAGCTACTGCACCACTGGAAGATTTATGTCAAGGAGATGCCATCACTAGAGAGCCAGCAGCTCAGCTTCCTAATTATTTCCAAACCAGCAATGCTTGTATAACCATTAGCTCTTTTACGACCTCTGAAGACTCAGAAACTCAAGAAGCATCAAGGTATTTGCATGACAACGTAATCATACTTGGATCAAAACCTAATTTAGATTTTCAAGAAATTAGTGACAGTAGTGTAAAAAAGGAACCTAAGTTAATAATAAATAATATAAATTCTTTTTTGAATAGTTGTAACCGATATTGTAAGGAATGTCTTGTATTGTTTCCAAAAGCACATTCGTTTAACCTTCATATGATTAGCATACATTTTAAAATAAATAATCAAGTAACATTTATGGGAAGTAAAGTACGAGATAACTTATTTAAATGTAATGTCTGCAACAGATTTCTATCATCTCGATGTAATCTATTGAGACACTTTAGAAACCTTCATAGAGGTGTTAAAGCATTAAATACGGTAGACGGTTCTGACTACAAAATAGGCGTTAATGTAGTCCCTCAAACGAAAGAATCGACAGGGGGCCCTTGTTTTCATTGTCAACAATTATTTCCAACCCATAGCTCTTTGATTGAACATCTGTATGAAGTTTTAGAGATAAAGGAAATTGGGCCCAGTGACAGATCCACGAGTTCGGCAGATGCTAAAGAACCAAACGAGGAGAATCTTAGCGATCAATTAAAAGAAGATGAGTTTGTCGCTGAATCAAATGTAAGCTATAAAAACGAGCTCGTAAGTAGTCCCCGTCATAGCAGTCAAGTGAATACAGATAGCTGTGACGTGCATGAACATAAGCTGCCACAAGTAACTCGCCCGAGACGACGAGTTAGATTACCTGAGTGGGGCGACGACAATATAAAAAAGAAAAAACGTAAAGCAAATAGCGATCCTTTGCAAGACGAACATGAAAATGCAAGAAAGAGACTGAAAAGTCAGGAATTTAAGGAACAATTGAACACCAAAAAGACATTAAAATACCATATAACGTCACGCACAGAGACATCGAAGAATAAAAACAAAAGATCAGCAGAGAAAGAAAAAAGTGATTTTAAGTATTCTAAAGAACCATCGCTTTCTATGTTTTACAAATGTTTAATTTGTTCAAAATATGCTGTGACTTTTGACTGTTTTTTCCGACACGTTACAAACGATCATAAGGTTAAGAAAGTACCTAAAGTAAGCAAGGTACCATTTGATTCACAGTGCAAATTTTGTACTTCAACAACCGCGGGAATAAACTCGTATAACGTTCATTTGTTTAAGTATCACAAGAAGCAACTAAAAGAGGCTTATGTTCCCATGGACGAGCTGCCAGATAATAAACACCACGAAAGAGTAGACAAGAAAATTCACTTTGCATTAAAAAGTATTCTGTATAAATGTATGCAATGTGATTTATTCTTTTTATCTTCTCGCGCAGCTATAGACCATTCAAAACACTTGGGAATTTCAGATACTTGGAAGTGTCCTTTATGCCAAAGAATATTTACAACTGAAAGTATGGCGCTGCATCAAAAACAACATTCTTTTTCACACTCGTTCACTGAACACGCTCTCGCTGAAGCTGCATTTGGTCAGGTTTTATACAAATGTTCTAATTGCACTGTCCATTATAGTGAAGAAAACTTTCTGTTTCACTATCCCAAATGTGATACAGAAACACCAAATTCATTATATTGTAAAGTGTGTGACATTTTAATTAACAGAAATGACATGGAATGCCACCTAGGAACTCACAAAGAAAAAAAAATGCAATGTTGTGATTTTATCATAATCGAATCTGATATGTTATATGACAACACAAGTAAAAATACAACTAAAAGCAAACACCACAAATACGATACCATAGATAGTAAACACATAAGTACATCGAAAACAAAGAATTTTTTTAAAACACGGTTCATGGTAAACAACAAACGTTTGAAAAATACAAAGTTAGCAATGAGTTTTTGTCATACTTGCAAATGTTTTATTTATAATGTTAACTTGCGGAAGTTGCATGTACAGGGCAAATGTGGCCATATGCTTAAATATGCTTGCAAAGACTGCGGTCTTATGTTGACAGCGAAAACTCATGAAACACATAAACATTATCATAAGAAAGAGCAAATAAGTCTACAAGATTTCATATTTTATGATCTCAAAACAGAAGAACAAATTTGTCCTCCAATACCTGATTATCCCAAATGCAACTCGTGTGGAATACACTTTTTAAGGAACGGTGATTTGCGACCACACTCATGCCAAGAGCAGGATTTTATTACCTGTAACGTTTGTTCCATGAAGCTCACAGAACAGGCTTACAAATTGCATGTAAATTTTCATAGTTATTCAATACCGAGTGTTATCACAAAATTGGAAGAAATTACGCTGCCAGCTGACCCTGCTAATGAAATATCATGTGTGGGGCCGAATTCGAGTGTTTCAGATAATTCTTATATTACAAACGTAATGTTTTCTTACACATGTAAAAGTTGTCGATTGACAGTTGATACATACGACAAAGTGGTTCAGCATTGTCAGGAGCATTACGATTGTGAAGTGGTGCTATCAAATATGCAGAAATGCCAGAACTGTAATTTAACATTCCTAACAAGTGATTACAAAAAACACGAAATGTTGCATTTGAATAGAACATTCAACATGAACTCCGTTAAAGTTGTTGATTTTGATCCATTTTATTTTCGATTTAACAATGATTCTTGGAAGAACCATATCTTTGCTTACGTAACTAATGAAGATATCCGTCAAATTCTTCGTAATTCTATATATAGATATGAATGCAGACTTAAAATGGAAAAAATTCAGTCTGGGTGGTCAAACTCGGTCCTTTACAGGTGTGATAAATGTAAAGTGTTTATTGATCCCCAATATTTGTATTTGCACGCTGCAAACACGGGGGGGAAATCTTGTGCTAAATTGAGAAAACATCCTTGCTCGTTGTGTGGCCTAAATTTTGTTTCTTTGTCTTATCGAACGGCCCACGAAAAAGAACACGAGAACCTAAACGTCAACTTCAAGTCGTACAAAGTAGTATTATACAATAAGAAGGAACATGAAACTTACAATAAAATAATATTTGACGCAAATAAGCGAAATGTTTTGTATCAATGTAGAAACTGTGATATGGCAGTTGATAAATTTAAACGCAATGCTCATTTATGCGATGAAAATAATTTAAAAATGTGTTCTATCTGTGGTTTGCTGCTTGATAAACAAGATTTTGATTTGCACTCTATTAGACACGAAGAGCTAGACAAATTCAATGTTCAAAATATTATTGTAGTAATGTTTGGAAAACCAAAACTGTGTAACCAAAAAAGGACAGTCAGCTCTTCTTTCAGTGGTACTAAACTTGATTATATCATGTATCAATGCAACAAGTGCGACTTATGCGTAAGATCAAAGGAATGCATATCCGAACACGTTTGCGTTCTCGACAAATCAAAATGTAAGTGTTCTAAATGTGGACTATATTTTACGAAACTAGATTTAAAATGGCATTACGAGGTTCATGAAATCAACTTGGACTTTGACGATTTGAACATGAACGTAATAACCTTCGATGCATCTTATAGGATCCCCCATGTTGATTCTAAAAAATTGGGAGAAAACCATGACCTCGTCAAGAACACTGAAAGTACACGTATCAGCCCAGAAAAACATGAGATAGTTTTTCAATGTAATTGCGGACTACATTTTTTCGAAGAGCAAAATGCTCAACAACATGCAAACATCTGTAACGCACGGATGAAAATTTCAAAGCAAAGTTGTATCAAATGTGACCTATTGTTAACTCCAGGGGAGTTATTTAATCATTTGCTGAAACACCATTCTGACAAGACGTTACAGTACAAGTATAATATCATTCTTGTTAGTAAAACAGGAAAAACGAAGAGTCAAGTGTAGAAATAAATAATAAGCTTAATAATAATACCAGCCAATTACTGTCCCACTGCTGGGCAATAGCCTCTTCTCAACAGAAGGCACGAGCATTGATCACTACGCTTGCTCAAGACGAGTTGGCAATTTCAGACTTATAGCTATAGTATGTCGGCGTTATATTGTAAAATCTGTCATTTTGTAATCTGCCTAGTCAGATTGTAAACTGTCGAAGTGAAACCGTCAAATTGTCAAATGCATGACATCAAAGTATCTATATAGTCAAAAATAAAATGTGTGCCCCTTCAGGTTTTCGAGATATTGCATTTCCTGCTGGAGTAACGTTTTGCAGAATCGTATATCTCTAAAACCATTGCACGTGCCCCTGTACAATAAACATACACGAGTAGCTCTTAATGTGTGCCCCTTAGTGCCCTAATTAGATTTTATCGGGTGTGATACGTGATTTCGAAAAGTGAAACACCGAAGGTGACGTCCCCGTAAGTTCACGAATACGAAACACTTAACACCGAATGCACGCTACCTCGAAAAACCTAACGCCGTAGCCATGGGATCTCGAATAACTAAAACCCTCAATTTCACCTATTCTAAACACTTAACAACGAATGCACACTACCAAGAAAATCTGAACACCGTAGCCACGCGATCTAGAATAACTAAACCTCGAAAAGTCATAAAAAGTCTTTTTCTCAAACATGCTTGGAAATTTGAGCATTATTTTGACAACTTATTGGCCAGATACATGCGACTCAGAGCGTTTGTTGCTTTAGTAATTTTTCTTATTTTAGTGTGTCGTATTTTATCCAGCTTCCTTATCTTTAGCATACTTCGTTCGAGCCCTCTCTGACAGACGTTGATCTTTTTTCTTGTTTCAGAATCAAGAAACCAAAAGAGCAAAGAAACAAAAATAGGGAAAAAAAATAAAAAATAATTTGGAAAAAAAAAGGAAACAATGACACACACTTAAATGAAATGAATGACTTAATCACATTTTTAGACGGTCTAGACCGTCTAAAAATGTGATTAAGTCCATTGTTTCCTTTTTTTTTCCAAATTATTTTTTATTTTTTTTCCCTATTTTTGTTTCTTTGCTCTTTTGGTTTCTTGATTCTGAAACAAGAAAAAAGATCAACGTCTGTCTACTTGTGCTATTTTAAACGATATCTGAACTCATATTGCCCTTAACCCCATATATCCTCATATTTCCCATGGAACAAAATAATTATTAGGTTGATTGACTCATAATGTGACATGATATGTTTATTTTTCTCAAATATTAATGTTTCTTGTTGTTTGATTTGGTTGATTGTTTAATGATTAAAGACTTTTTACGATGACTTTTTGAGGTTTAGTTATTCTAGATCGCGTGGCTACGGTGTTCAGATTTTCTTGGTAGTGTGCATTCGTTGTTAAGTGTTTAGAATAGGTGAAATTAGGGATTTAGTTATTCGAGATCCCATGGCTACGGCGTTAGGTTTTTCGAGGTAGCGTGCATTCGGTGTTAAGTGTTTCATATTCGTGAACTTACGGGGACGTCACCTTCGGTGTTTCACTTTTCGAAATCACGTATCACACCCGATTTTATCTACACCCATGCTATAAATCCTCTATAAAAGTATCTGAAACAGTTAGCTTATGGCCAACATTAAAACAGCCAGTGTCATAATAACCATTATAACACCCAAACGGGTGTTATAATTTATAATGTTGTACCTTGTTATTCTGTGGTTGTACTAAATTTCATAATGCAACTCGTTGTAAAAAAAACCGGCCAAGTGCGAGTCGGACTCGCGCACGAAGGGTTCCGTACCATTATTATCAAAAAAAGGGCAAAAAAATCACGTTTGTTGTATGGGAGCCCCCCTTAAATATTAATTTTATTCTGTTTTTAGTATTTGTTGTTATAGCGGCAACAGAAATGCATCATCTGTGAAAATTTCAACTGTCTAGCTGTCACGGTTCATGAGATACAGCCTGGTGACAGACAGACGGACAGATGGACAGACGGACAGACAGCGAAGTCTTAATAATAGGGTTCCGTTTTTACCCTTTGGGTACGGAACCCTAAAAATAACATTGTCTAGCACGTGCGATTCACTACCACAGCGCCGTAATTAAAAAAAAACTTATAGGTTAATTTGAATTCACGTCGTATCCCGCCATTTTTGTTCGATATCAGTATTGCATTATGTACTTTGTTTTTTTACAAAAATGAGTGAAACAGGCTTTGTGAATTTTAATAATTGTACACTTCAAAATGTAAATAATTATATTATTACCTATACATGGTTTGTTTGTATTAATATGTACTCAGCAATTAAACTTTCCATGAATTTACATAGACTTCTTACAACACTGCAACACCCTATGGTTTCAGGACCTTTTATGGAGGATTCATATCATAAATGTAGATAAAGTCTTGTATGCAACTGTACATAATTAGGTATTAAAACACTCATGTGATACTATTATCACACTCGGCTTCGCCTCCTGTGATAAACCCACGTTCGTGTTTTAATGCCCCTCATTATACAACAGTTGCATAAATAACTATAAGAAAATATTTATAATTTTCAAGTTATCGCGGTTTTATGAAAACCCGAAAAAACATCGCAGCGCCTAAATGAGACAAGGTATAAGCTCGCTGATAACTGTATTCGGTCCTTCTTGACGCTAATATTAACCATTTGATTATATAATGTCTAGATGGAGCGTCGCCCTACAATCGAAACAAAAAAAACCACCCAAGAATTTCAAGCCTGTGTGCGTGCAGGCAGTGTTTTACACTGTCCTTCTATGTCTCTGTGTGCGTGAATAATGATACCAGCTACTACAATTCTCCCCTAAGTCACATATTAAAAAAATGCGATCTATCTATCGATTTCTGATAATAGGATTATTGGGTAGGTATTCTAAAAAATAAGATATTATGTTGATCACCATATTTTACTCATTAAATAATTATGTTTGATAAGGGCTGATTATTCATTAGTCAGATAACTTTTATCCAAGGAATAAAAATGGAGGTTAAAAATCACCGATTTAATGCTATTAATAATTAGGTACTAAAATGTGAACATGAAGTCGGTATCAAGTAAATTATTTACCTAGCTAATATAATAACAATTTTTACTTGGCATCGACTTCAAAATCATATAAAGAAATACTTAATACGAATTGATAAACTCCACCTTTTTAAATCGATAAATAAAGTAGACCAACCAAATAAGATAAACGGAACCATAAACTAACTAATATACCCACAAATAATGACGTTAAGTTGGGAGAATGAAAAAAAAGAAACTGGCAACACTGATAAAATATGGCGTAATTTTATGTTCATAAAAACAAAAAATAAATATATAGTTTTTGGTTACTTACCAAGATAGGTGATGTGCTTGGTATTTTTTACCCTTCCTGTATAATTCCGGCACAGTTTAATAGCACATACCGTCATTTTATCGCTGTTATTTGTTTATTACTTAGCGCGCGTAATACGTAGTGACGCCAAAGCGGCACGATCGACACTAATCGGCGGGTAACAACTTATAAGCCAACAGTTGGCTGATATTTTTTGACATGTTTGCGCGCATTTGACGCTCCATCTAGACATTATATAATCAACGTTTTAACCATACAAAGTTTCAAAACTGTTCATGCAACCGTTTTTGAATAATCTTGCTAAAAGTCAAAACGATGGTGTCATAACTTTGAAGGCAAAATACAAGGAACCGGCTCAATCTCAGATATGATAGTAGGTGTAAACCAACAACTCGTACCTTTAGCCAAAAATATATGTCGAAAAATATTCAGCTTGGAATGTTTCGCATTAATTAAATATAAACAAAAAGCTAAACATGTAAATAACGGTTAATTATCCGACCAAATTCTAATGACTACTAAAAAGCGACGGATTCATACGTATAACGATGACCTTTATTGGACGTATTTATTATACCCAAGGTGTTCGTGTGCGTTACCCCAGCCAGATATTGTTGAAAATTGTTATCTAAGTGCACTAAATAATTAGAAATACAGCTTCTGTAATTGGTAAGCACGTTTTTAAATTTGGTAAGTTGGTAGTTTTTTAATTATTTGATAAAAACACTTCCGGCTGGAGTAACGTTACCCCAGCTAGATCTTTTGTTAAAAAATGGATATTTTGAAATAAATCTTATCTAAGTAAATAATTAGAAATGAATTTAAAATAAATGGTAGATACTTATAACTGAATTTGTATTTGCTATGGTTGCGAAGATATTTAAAATCCTGCTGGAGTTACTTTTGCACGATTGCTGTATCTCGGAATTGACTAAATTGACGATTGTAATATTTGTACATGAGATCTGGCTAATTAGTTATAGTTTGTTACGCAATAAACGAATCCACTATAAGACACCGTTTTGAAGTTACCTATTTTAGTAAATAGAAAATATGCTTTAATAGGTCCTATCACTGCCAATAAGCGCTCCAAAGACTAAACTTAAACGTTACTATAAAGGTAATTACTGTCTATAAATGGTACTGAAGTTTCATTAGTATCCTATACGTAATTAAAAAGTTATGATTATATTTCGGCTACGGCGCGCAGCTGTGTAATTTAACGACCGATTAACCGAGTTGACTGTAGTAGTGGGAACTGAATCTTACATAAATAACTAGTATTTGCGAGAGTGCGCGAGCTGCGCGCAGCTCGCGTGTTGTCGTGTTCTTGAGAAGTATTCCTTACCTTACCATCATAAAATTTTGAGAATCCATAGGAATCCTTAAAATAATTGGAAAATCCGTTACAACTACCCCTAAATCACTATGAAAACCCGAACCCTTAAGAACCCTTAAGAAAAAAAAACATTATAAAAGTAAAAACCTTACTTAAACACTGAGACCCATTAAAAAAAACATAACCCTAAAGTTGCTTGTCGTTGCCCCTGAGTTACGCTTCACCCACTCGACCTTCGTTACGCTACGGAGGTCGCCGGCTCGCTTCGCTCGCCACCTCCCCCCTTCTCTCCACTCGGTCTCGCAGGTTCGCTCCACTCAGAACCTACCTACCACCAGACAGGTTTCGACGCCTACTATAATATTTGTACAAACACATAATGGCTATCTCTAACCGTTACGAAGTTACAGTCCTTTCAATTTTAGGGGAGGTTGGGGAGGGGAGGATACCCTTCGTATACAAATTTAAACGCTCCTCAATAATAATTTATGGTAAAAATCAAAAAGCCGCTACGTGTCCTAGTTTCCGAGATACGATGGGGGGAGGGGTGAAGAGGGGAGAGTGGGGAGTTTTGAAAAATGATTTTGACTAACGCGTTGCCCCTTCATAAGAATCTGAAAAAAAAAATGTTCCAAGTCACTCAATTTCCGAGATCCGCCTAAAGGGGGGAGAAGGGGGAAAAAAGGGTCAATTTTGAAAAATGGTTTTTATTTCTCCGAGACTCCTCTATACGAATCCGTAAAAAACGAAAAATACGGGTCTCTTTGTTTCCGAGATACGATAGGGAGGGGGAGGAAGGGGGGCGAAAAGGGGAGGTTTGTACTTTCCCATACTCGCGGGAGTTACTTGTTTACGAATCTGTCAAAATATACCCACCTCCCCATCCACCATCTGGGAGAACAATTATGTCAGTGAGTGAGTCAGTCAGTCAGTCAGTCAGTCGAGCTTTATATACGAGTAGTATAAATCGAGCTTTATATAGTATAAATTAGAAATACCGTTCAATTATAAAGGGTGTAAAACACCTCTTAACGAAGCCGAAAGGCACTTGTTCTCCCCATCATTGCGATCATTTTTTTATTCTACACCATACCTGGGAACCGTCTAGTTACGGAGATATTGGGGGTCAAAGTTCCAACTTTTTGACAAGTTTTTTTTTTACATACCTAAAAGTTTTTAATGTAAGATTTTTAACACCTCCACGACCAACGTACTATTCAATCCTTTCATAAGTATAATGTTTTGAGTTCGTTACATTGAGTTCTACCACAAAACATGATTTTTCACCCCAAAAAAAAGTCGTTTCCAGCAATAATTTTTGCGTAAAATTACTTAGTTTGATGTACAGAATGCTTGGTTGACGGCTTCGTGATGAGATCTTTTACACCTAACCCAGTATAAATGTGAAATTTCAGACTTGTACACTAATTAGTTAATGAGATAATCGAAAAAATTGATGTATGCGTGGTAACCCAACCAAATCTAATGATATGAAAAAGCAGCCGTGCCATACATTATACTAACCTTCTAAAACTTACAGGATAATACGTGAGAATAATTACGTGTTTAGGTACAGACGGGTAAACAAGTGGTAAAGTAAAACATATTTATAATGGAATATTTATTTCAATAATAATACTGCGTAGGTAGGTAATGACAAATATGGAGTACCTACCTATGTAGATGATGATCATGTGCAGATATTTATATAAGGTAAGTAAGTATATAAATTAACTTAAAAAATAATCACATATTTTTATGGTCTGATATGCAACGTCGCTTGCTTATCTGAAATTAAAATTAAGAACTGATAAACACCTTCACTATTTTCACTGTGTTATGCTTAGCGTTCCGAATAAGTTAAAGTAAAATAGTTGTAGCCGTATTGAAAATTAAGTTTTATCGTAAAAAATCGGCCAAGAGAAAGTTGGACTCGCGCACCGAGGGTTCCGTACAAACTTTTTAAAAGACAAACTTAACTTTGCTGTTCGATCCCCAGAAACAGCTATTGCACCAACCGCAAATAATAAGTTTGTAATCGCTTTTTTTTTGTTATTAAACTACCTATTTACCGTTTTCAGATTTTTCCCTTTACATGTGCTGTAAGACATTTCTTCTCCCCAAACGTGATTCTAGATCAAAGGGAACTACCACATAGGTTTTCGACAGTAAACCTATAGAGTACTGCCAGTTGACCTAGAACTGTCAATTTTGGTTTAAAGCAAGGTCTTACAGCACAAGTAAAGGGAAAAGTCCGAAAAATAAAAAAATAAAGTTGAATATTAAGGTAAATTTTGGTACTTACAAGTTTTCGCGAAAATCTAAATTTACCCATATCTTTTTATGATTTTGACTCAGGAGTAGTCAGGAGCTGGATTTTTATACACCTAATAGGGACTATAGACCTCAGTATCTGGTATAAATTTGCTAGGTCCACCTGTTCCTGAGAAAGTCGGTGGTGACAGACGGACGGACAGACGGACATGAAAGTGATCTTATAAGGGTTCCTTTTTTACCTTTTGAGGTACGGAACCCTAAAAATCACAGATCAACAATAATAAAATGTAATAACATCACAGTGCAGTAAGTCCTAACATATTATACAGAAGGTAGGTAGGTAGGTAGGTTCTACTATTGTACCGTGTATCGTTTTTATGTCATATTAAAACATAATAATAAATTCATTTACCTAAATACATAATATTATAAAATTAACTAAAAACTAGTTAGGCGCAGTTTGTACCTTGTAAATTGTTAAGTAAGTAGGTACCTATCTACCTCATGGATAGAATGGTTAAACGTAGGTAGGCTAGATATGAAGAATGGCATAGTGGACACTTACTTTGAGCAATTTAACACTTCAATACCCGCAATTACAGACACAATTAAAATAACAATGCACCGTGCCTCTGGAGGCACGGCCGGGAGCATACGGGTTAAAGTTTATTTAAACATTTAGTATGGTAGGTTTAATTTTTCAATCAAACTAAATTTATTCGTGACTGTACCAACTTTTAAGGACAATATTATGCTAATCATTTTGGAAGGTTGGAAATAATGTAAGGCGCGGCCGCTTTTTGATAACATTCTAGATTTGGTCGGGTTACCCCGCATACATCATTTTGTTCGATTATCTCGTTAATTAATTAATGTACAAGTCTGAAATTTCACATGTATATGATTGAACTGTATTTCTACTTATTTATATAAGATTCAGTTCCCACTACTACAGTAAACTCGGTTAATCGGTCGTCAAATAACACAGCTGCGCGCCGTGGCCGGAAAATCATCATACTTTTTAATTGCGTATAGGATACTAATGAAACTTCAGAAGCATTTATAGACAGTAATTACCTTTATAATAACGTTTAAGTTTAGTCTTTGAAGTGCTTATTGGAAGTGCTAGGACCTATTAAAGCATATTTTCTACTTCCTAAAATAACTTAAAACGGTGCATTTTATTGGATTCGGTTATTGCGTAACAAATTATAACTAATTAGCCAGATCTCATGTACAAATATTACAATCATCCCTAAAGTCAATTCCGAGATACAGCAATCGTGCAAACGTTACCGTAGCAGGATTTTAAATATCTTCACAACCATAGCAAATACAAGTACAAATTAAGTTATACCATTTATTTGAAAATTCATTTCTAATTTTTAGATAACTGTTATTTCAAAATATCCATTTATTAGGGTTCCGTACCCAAAGGGTAAAAACGGAACCCTGTTACTAAGACTTCGCTGTCTGTCCGTCTGTCTGTCACCAGGCTGTATCTCATGAACCGTGACAGCTAGACAGTTGAAATTTTCACAGATGATGCATTTCTGTTGCCGCTATAACAACAAATACTAAAAACAGAATAAAAATTAATATTTAAGGGGGGCTCCCATACAACAAACGTGATTTTTTTTGCCCTTTTTTTGATAATAATGGTACGGAACCCTTCGTGCGCGAGTCCGACTCGCACTTGGCCGGTTTTTAACAGCCATATATTGAGCAGCGGTGGCCCAGTGGTGGCGGCCCCAACTTACGAGTCGTGGGTTCGAACCCAGACAGGCGCATTACTTTGTTGTGTATTTTATTTCATCAGCACTGCTTTCAAAACGGTGAAGGAAAACATCGTAAGGAAACCGGCATGTCCTAGAACCAAAAATTCGAGGACATGTGACTTCTACCAATCCGCACTGGGCCCGCGTGGTGGATTATAGCCCATTCTCATAGAGAGGAGGCCTGTGTCCCAGCAGTGGGAACATTAATAGGCTGATGATGATGATGATTTATTAACAAAAGATCTGGCTGGGGTATCGTTACTTCAACCGGAAGTGTTTTTATCAAAAAAATAAAAAGAAAAAACTATCAGCTTACCAAATTTAAAAATGTGCTTACCTATTACAGAAGCTGTATTGCACTTAGATGACGATTTTCGACAATATCTGGCTGGCGTAACGCCCACAAGCTGTTGTCCGTACCACAGTATAAATATGGACAGTACCGAAACAGTATTGAAACCATAGGGTTGTATGTCCCTTTTAATCTTGTTGTTATTGTTTTTTATTATTAAAACATTTTTATTCTGTTGTGATCAATCAATCGAATTGAAATAACTAGCTTACAAATACAATGAGGGATTTTCTTTTTAAACTCTTCCCTAGTCGCTGGATAGATGGCGTTGAACTAGGTAAGTTATTGCAAAGTTTAAAATACGATAGCTCCGGTTTTGATGCAGGCGAGTTCAAAGAGCCGTATACCGTGCAATACGTTCATGGCATTTTTAAAAAGATTGCGAGATATCAACTTATACGTGACCACTCGTCTCGGTCGGCACGCATTACTGTGAGTGAGCACCGCGGCCTCTTGGGAGCCCCGTCGATACACATGTTTGTGTGAGTGTGCGGTTTCGAGCGTTTGTAGGTAGTTTCCGTACTGTCCATATTTATACTCTGGTACGGACAACAGCTTAGGTATAATACGCCCAATAAAGAAGGTCATCGTTATGTATGAATCCGTCGCTTTTTAGTAGTCATTCGAATTTGGTCGGATAACCAGCCGTTATTTTACATGTTTAGTTTTTTGTTAATATTTAACTAGATGCCCGTCCCGGCTTGGCACGGATGGACATTGTATTTTTTCTATTCTATCCTATCTATCTATCCTATCTTTCAAGTTGGATCAAACTGCACACGGTGTGCAAATTTGATTAAAATCGGTTAAGTAGTTTAGGAGTCCATCGCGGACAAACAACGTGACACGTAATTTCACCACAATAGGGATTCTGCCGTCACTGTGATTATGGCAATCCCTATTTGTATGAGCACTGCGTTAACTGGTTATGAAGGCCTCTGGGTTTTATTTAAATAAACGAATGTCCGCTGGTAAAAGAGTTTAATTCCAAATTACCCCAAGGAGAACCTTCCAACCGGGCTAGTGCGCAGTAACTGGCCCGCCGTCCATACGTCACGCTCACATATACATTTCTGCTTACCTTGCATTCAGTCGTGCACGCTTACATGTGTCTCTACATATATATTAAGATTAATGCGAAACATTCCAAGCTGAATATTTTCTCCATATATTTTTGACTAAAGGCACGAGTTGTTGGTTTACACCTACACATCTGGGATTGAGTCGGTTCCTTGTATTTTGCCGTCAAAGTTATGACACCATCGTTTTGACTTTTACCAAGATTATTCAAAAACGCATGCATGAACAGTTTTGAAACTTTGTATGGTTAATATTAGCATCAAGAAGGACCGAATACAGTTTTCAGCGAGCTTATACCTTGTCGCATTTAGGCGCTGCGAAGTTTTTTTGGGTTTTCATAAAACCGCGATAACTTGAAAGTTATAAATATTTTCTTAAATCTAACTGGGGCGCTAAGGGGCACACATTAAGAGCTACTCGTGTATGTTTATTGTACAGGGGAAATGCAATATCTTGAAAACCTGAAGGGGCACACATTTTATTTTTGGGGGCATATTGTGGCACTATCATAAGCTACAAGGCCATGCACAATGTGTGTCTCTCCAATCATTCGTTTAGAATTTCCTGCTGGAAAAACGTTACCCCAGCAGAAATCATTTTTTCCGTTTTTTTTCTAAAACGACAGGAGGCACACATTTTTTATGTGGGTGCACATTTACAGCAGATAAGGCACTAATTAAACGTTCCACTCATATAACTCTAGGAGACAGTTTCCTGCTGGGGTAACGTACACATTTAAGGCGACACTAAAGCAACTAAATTGCCGACGTCGTTGAGCGAGTGGGAGGAGCTTGCGCGCCGCGCCCCGCGACCTCGCAACTGGACGTACGTAATGTCGTACGATAACCATACGTTTCAGATGGTGGGGACTATCCTGCCTCATGTTATCACCATTTTTGTTATATTGTGTTAATAAATACATTGATATTCTGTTAATTAATTATGATTGCAATCATAATCTTTTAAAAAATTGCGTAATTTAATAAGTTGGTTTATATATCTATGTAAATAATAAATGTGTCCATACATGAAGCGGGGAAGTGGGGAGTACTAATTAAATATGTACGTAGTTAAAATAATAACAGAAGATCTGCTGTTATTATTTTAAGAGGGCCCTTCCCGGCCCGCCTTTCGGCAACGCGAGCATGGTCGAAAAGCTTGTTGTTTCATCTAGAGGCACAGCGGTGGTATTCTTTCAACTCCCCTGTCTAACCCCGAATCCGTACTACTTGCCTCCCGCGTACCTCATACCGCCTAACGCGAGGACATTGAACGAAAAATATTGTTCGAAGATTTATAAAACTTGTTCCAGGAAATACGTGTTTATGAATTAGTCTTACAAGTATGTGAAATAAATATTTGTTATTTAAAATCTCCACTACATTTGCAAGGCTTCTATCAGGATGCTTTCTTTACTTTTACAATTTATAAGTACATTATGAACGGCCAAAGTTGAGGTAAAAGTTGTGAAAAACAGCAATTTTTGGAGGCTTATACTGAATTTGTTTCTACAAATTTTTATTTTCTGCTTCGATAGAAGCCTAGATATAGTCCACAAGATACTTATTAGTTCAAAAAATTCAAAGATATATGTCTAACAAGGGCATAATCACCCACGAGCTATAGTCAAAATTCTCGCGAAAAGTATGGCGGGTTGGCCGCTCATAATACATGAAGTGGGAAGTCCGAAGTACTAATTAAATATGTACGTAGTTAAAATAATAACAGAAGATCTGCTGTTATTATTTTAAGTATTTGTCTTGTATTTATAATGTTTTTGTCATCTGTGAGAAAAACATAAAACAAAAAAGCGCGTGTGTGACCAGATGTATGTACCTACGTTAACGAAATAAATAGAATAAGTGTGTAAGGATCGTAGCAGTTGGCGTCAAAGGGATAAAGGCGTGAGTTTATATGTGTATGTTTAAATAAAATAAAATAAACGTGAATTATGAAATATGTTTTTATTTAAAATTCCTCAAAATTGAATACTTTCACATAATCATTATGATGTGTGTGATTGTTTGTATCACAAAGTGTCTCTTGGTTGTTTGTATTGTCTTGTATATTTTCTTCCATCGTCATGGTTCGTTTTTTTTTCTTTGTTTCTTTTTATTCTCTTTTTCCTCTTCCTGTTTTCTTTTGCGACCCTATGTTTTGTTTTCTTTTGCGATTTTTGACTTTTGAAATTAATTCTGTCTTTACAGGAAAGTTTTCCCCAGACCAAATACCAAGCATACATTTATATTTGCCTGTTATGTGTAGTTGGCCCTGTATTTGATACCACCAATTATGTTCCTTGTTTATTATAATTATTTCGTTTATTCATTTAAATTCTTACTTAATTACATTTTTAAGTATTTCTAAAAAAAAGGACAAAAAAAAAAAAACCATAAAAATATTAAAAAAATAGAGGTCCACCGGTGTCGGCAGCAGGGTCCAAGCCACCGGTGGGTAGGGCTGCAGAGACAGGAACCTCCTCACAATGCGAGCCGTATCGAGGAGTACTGCCTTCTGAATCAGGCCCTTGGTCCAACCGCCTAAAGAGAGCTTCGATAGATGGTCATCGAAGCTCTTGGATATAAGGCTATTGGCCGTCACGACAATCGGCACAATGATAAACGAGTTCATATTCCACATGTCGCGAACCTCGTGTGCCAAGTCGAGATATTTTATTTGTTTCTCTTTCTCAGCTTTCACGAGGTTCTCGTCATGCGGAATGGTAACATCGATTATCATTACGCGGCGCGCTGATCGGTCTATCATCTCATCACTATGTCAGGCTTATTGGCGACAATAGGGAACGTGCACAACGACGGTGCTGCCAACTGGCGTCCCCAATCCGAATCTTGTACCAGTAGGTACTATACTAAAACTAGCGTAAAATAATAAAATTCTATTATCTACTTTCTAAAGAGTAGTACTCTCCCATCATGTTTATGTGAATAACGCAAAAAAATTATAAACGCAGTAAAGAAAAATATTTGAAAACAACTTGTTTTTATTACACTCTGCATAAGCAAACATGCCAGTACTACCTATTTAAACTTCGTTATGGGGAACACATGTTATAATAGACTGCACTGAGGTTCACACCGAATATTCCTCAACATGTACTCAGATTATAAACATGGTTAAACAATAAAGTTTTTAGTTGGCTGCACTCCTTGTGGTTTCTTAAGTTTTGTCTAATGCTACGCTACGGAGGGCGTCTAGTGATTGCTTTATAACAAACTAGCTGTTGCCCGCGGCTTCGCCCGCGTGAAGTTCGGTAACTGTCCCACGGGATCATAATAAAGGGATAATAGTGTGCTACATGTTAATCCAGGTAATAAACTATCTATGTGCCAAATTTCATAATCATCACAATTATAATCACCATAATTGCTATCACAATCACCATCACTATCACCATCATTATCACTGTCACAATCACAATCACCATCACCATCATCGTTATCACTACAACCATCACCATCACTATTCCAATCATAATCACTATCACAATCATTATCACTATCACAATCACCATCATCGTTATCACAATCATCACAATAATCCTGTCTAGAAATCGAATCCGCCATCTTTTGGATCTAAAAATAAATACCATGCCATATTCGTAATCAGCACCAATGATAATCTCGGAATCGACACCCATATTGATTTTTAGACATTTCGACCCCTTCGCAACCCAACAGGGGATGATGGTATTTCAGGTCCGCCACATTAAATCTTAAAATCGCTGTTTTTGTAATATACCCGACCCGATACACCATACAAACAGTACCAAACCCATTTCCCCCTTTAGGGGTTGAATACTGAAAAAACCTGAAACCCATTTCTACCCATTTATCGATAGGAGTACTCCTGTCAAGTTTCGAATAAAACAGTCTAACTAATCTTGTTTCCCCATACAAACTTTCGACTCCCGTTTCACCCCCTTAAGGAGTAAATTTTGAAAAATCCTTTCTTAGTGCACCGTTAGACCTCATAAGAAACCTACGCGTGCTAAGTTTTAAATCTCTAGACCCGGTGGTTTGGGCTGTGAGTTGATTTTCAGACTGAATTCTTAAAAAACCTGAAACACAAATGTTTACTCAATTATCGATAGGAGTACTCCTGTTAAGTTTCGAATAAAACAGTTTAACTAATCTTGTTTCCCCAAACAAACTTTGGAGCCCTTTTTCACCCCCTTAGGGAGTGAATTTTGAAAAAATAATTTCTTAATGCACTCCTTGACTACATAAGGAACCTACTTGCAAAATTTGGAATCTGTAGACCCAGTGGTTTGGGCTGTGCGTCATCATGTCAGTCAGTCAGTCAGTCAGTTTCTTCTTCTTTTATATATTTTTACCCGACTGCGCCAGAAGGAGGGTTACTGTATAGATTTTATCTAAAATAGAAGTATCCTAAGTTACTCCTTATTTCATCAGCTATCTGCCAGTGAAAGTCTCGTCAAAATCGGTCCCGCCGTTCCAGAGACGGAACAAACAGACAACAGACAAAAATTTAAAAACATGTTATTTTGATATATGTACCCTATATACATTCATATGCATGTAGTAAAATGAAGTTGTTTTAATATTACAAACAGACACTTTTCAATTTTATTTATTTGTACAGATAAAGCCCTCTTGCAGGTAACGCAAAACACCGTTGCTTTAGCTGCCTAGATAATAAACTTAGTGAGTTTAACTTCGAAAATTAAGTACTTTCCATAAACCACTTCATTCTCCTATTACACCCTTCGGGGGTGGTATTATGAAAAACGCTGAGACACATATCAATAAATTTTTAATCATCAGCCTAAACACAAAATTAGAAGATCCTATCTTTAAAACTGACGGACTTTCATACACAACAGCTTCATCCCCTTTTTAACCCTTTGGGGGTAGAATTATGCAAAACGCTGAGACACGTATCAATTAATTTTTAATCATCAATCTAAACACAAAATTCGAAGATCCTAACTGTAAAACTGACGATTTTCCATAAACAACTTCATCCCCTTTTTTAACCCTTCGGGGGTGGAATTGTGAAAAACGCTGAGACACGTCTAAACACAAAATTAGAAGATTCTAACTTTAAAACTGACGGACTTTCATACACAACAGCTTAATCCCCTTTTTAACCCTTTGGGGGTAGAATTATGAAAAACGCTGAGACACGTATCAATTAATTTTTAATCATCAGCCTAAACACAAAATTTAAAGATCCTAACTTTAAAACTGACGATTTTCCATAGAGAACTTCATCCCCCTTTTTAACCCTTTGGGGTTGGGCTTGTGAAAAACGCTGAGACACATATCAATTAATTTTTAATCATCAGCCTAAACACAAAATTAGAAGATCCTAACTTTAAAACTGACGGACTTTCATACACAACAGCTTCATCCCCTTTTTAACCCTTTGGGGGTAGAATTATGAAAAACGCTGAGACACGTATCAATTAATTTTTAATCATCAGCCTAAACACAAAATTTGAAGATCCTAACTTTAAAACTGACGGACTTTCATACAAACTTCCATCCCCTATTTAACTCCCTTAGGGGTTGAATTTCTAAAAATCCTTCCTTATTCCTTGTCTACATTATAAAGGGAACCTCTGTGCAAAATTTTGGCTTTCTAGGTCCAAGGGTTTGGGCTGGGCGTTGATGAGTCAGTCAGTCAGGCCTTTTGTTTTTATTTATATAGATTGTGGATTTGTTAGAGCCTGGAGATACTGTTCTCGCTGATAATGGATTCCCTTCCATTAAAATATGTGTTGAAAATAAGAAAGCTGTTCATGCCACCATTTCTTAATGCACCACAATTTTCATCAGAGAAAGTAGACGAAACAAATGAAATTCATATTAACAAACATTCATGTTACGCTGACGATCATATCATTATTGATGGACCGGAACCCATATTTTATACCATAAATCATATTAAAAAATAATATATTCGAAGCAAGGAACTTATATACTAACTGGAATGAGTACGAACAAAATGCTAAAAAAATAAAAGAAACTCTATCTCAAAAGCTTAGAGTTCAAATTTGTTTAATGGATTCAATAGATAAAAAACGTTCCGAGCGAGAAACCGACATTGGTGGATGGTGTCTCTGTCTTGCCTTGTCACCGATGTAAACAACATGGCCGATACTGTTCGCGTTGAAGTCATATTTTTGCGTTCTCAAGTTCTTTTCATTGTATTTAAGTGAAATCATCCGCCCTAAATATGGTAAAATTGTGTTGTGTGAAGGGGTGTAGTAGTAAGGGGTATGCTGGATGTGGAATTTCGTTTTTCAGGTAAGTTTTTTAACTTTTTTTGTATACTACGACTAGGGTTACCAATGTTTTAGATTGACAAACCAATGGGAAAATCTGAAATATAAATATATATAAATCTCTAGAAAAAATGGGAAATATCCAAAAAATATTAACAGCTAAGTTCGAAGTTTCGAACATCGTTGTCGTACATACTAATCAAAAGTTTATTTTCATTTTATAAATTAGAAACATCGGACATCGCACATGGCGTCGGTAGTAGTTTGCTTATTAAATACAAAACTTGTTTTGTTTCCAAACAGATTCCCTAATAATTAAAATCTGCAGCAACGGTGGCTGAAGCTATCTCGCCTAGAATGCTATCGAGTTGCAGGTCATCATCATTAAATAATAACTTAACAGTAGTCTGTAACTGTCTCAAGACTTAGTGTGATTATTGGACACCCTATTAGAAAGAGACAACATCCACTCTTGAAGCTTTCTCGCTCGGAACGTTTTTGGGTTGCGCGTCCTCATTCCAGTTAGTATATAAGTTCCTTGATTCGAAGAGATAATTTTGCGTGACACAGCTGATAAGTTTCATTTACTGTCCGCTTATTGTCTCTTTTGTCGATTAACAGCCACACTCAGAGTCAGTTAATGGTTACTTAAACGGTTCCTTAGTAAAACTTAAAAAAAGTTCACCCTCAGAGTCAGATAACGGTTCATTAGCGTCCCCTAATGACAAGTTAAGTAAAGCAAAACCTTTACTTAAATATTTAATGGCTGATTTTGACATCTACGTTTCGGCCTTGGGTTATATTTTTACCCGCGAATTCGATTTCATACTAAACGTTTATTAATTAAAAAGGAATAATGTCTGATTTGGCAGACTTCATTGAGTTTTTAGATTATGCCAGAAGATAAAGAGAAGTGGAACCGAGGCGGAATTTACGAGATTATTCTGTAAGCTAAGTGCGAGTTTCATACTAAAATTCAAGTAATGTGTCGACCACGAAAACCGAGTTTACGTTACCATTTACGTCGTCGGTAATGACAATAGAATGCCTCTATGAAAATGAGGTCCGTTTGGAGCACATCGCTAACGTTTGCATGCTATCGCGAGTGCAAGTTACAATTTTGACAGTTTTGACAGCTCGAATACGAAACGCGAGCGTGAAAAGTTTTCACTTAAGATTTTGTGGTGAGAGCATCATGAGAGTGGTGAAATAACAAAGTAATTTAATTTAATTTCGTATTGTGAATGAAACTTACCATGGAATCTCGTATTATTTCGTTTGGACAATGTTTGAGACCGCAAAAGCACAAGATAAGCGTATTAAAACGCCACAAAAAAGTAAACATGGTTACGTAAACAAAGATAGAAACACCACCACAAACCACTCGGGCATTATTAGATCATTTGCTTATATCTCCATGCCTAAAAAGTAACAAACTTAGTTTTACAAACTTCACAGATGGATCAAGGTCACTCACTACACACCAAAAGATATAAATTACACTAACTGCTCCATTTATGTCACCAGCATTTCGAATTGGGACGGGCTAGTCTTTATTTTTAACAATAATATTCAAAACTAACACAAACTTTCGTAAACACAAACAAAACTAATGACCATTGACCACAGATAAGTAATGTCGTCGAACTTCGTTCTATAACCACCACTAATTGAATAGGCAGTCGCTTATATTATGAACACAAAATACGAATGTCAACTTATTTTGGCCGGTTATTAATGTACGCAACACAAGTTACGGTGAATTAACGCGAAAACGAATGAATGTATTCTAGGATCTCACACTCGCAAGTTAACGATTGTCGATGCGGCACTCAAACTACCTAGTTCTGACATATTACGCTAGATGGCGCTACCCCAGCGCCATACAAATTTGCCTAAACGTTAACGCGCTCGAATGTGGTGAACGAAAATAGCAAATCTCGCACTAAGCGCTCTGATCCCTTTACAAACTATTCTATTCAGGAATTTCACGCAAGTTATAGATTTACACCTGAATCTGTAAAGTGTTATACTTATTGCCGTTGGTGGCATCCGACCTCGGGAAACCAACGAAAAGAGGATTACCATTTGCACCGGAAATAATGTTACTACTAAAATTACGGTACTTCGCTACAGGGAGGCACGGTTAGCAGATACTTACCTATCATAGAATTAATTGAAACAGAAATATGAATGGAAGTTCTTCGAGGATACAAGGTGTGTGTCGTTGAATCACAATTCACTGAAAGTACCTACTTATTATACTTACCATAACGTAAATGAATACAGATGAAATTTCAATTCACAACCAATGGTATTCTAACAAACAGATATGTTATACACCTACAAAACCACCGAAAAAAGTGTGCCGCGGGGGTGAGCCAGCTCACGTACACGCAGTGACGCAGAATAAAGGATAAACAGACCAATTGGCTGGTTTTCGAGTCTTCACGATTGCGCACTCATAACATATCTGTGTAATAGAATATCATTGTTCACAACACAAACTTTTCCGCCCGGTAAATACTACTTGACATTGACAGTTGAGTGATGCCATAGAAAAAAAATCGCAATCGCTTTATTTTATTTCAATGAAAATAGCTGTTGCCCTTTGCAATTTAGTAAAAACTTACAGTAAAGTAACTGATTATCATTTATATTACTCTGAATAATAATTTTCTACGTTTATAAATAAACTTAAATGTGATTTAATATCAACACTTTTTATATGTGGCTACACCAGGACTTTATCGATATGCAATCGATAAGATGATTTTAGCATGCTTCACCCTACTTATACTTAAATCTGTCATTAGCTAATTAACCGTTAAATTATGTATCTGGGATGTAGCATTGATTAACGGATTTAATGATAATTAGTTAAGTATTCATTAGGACTAATTTAATGAACGACTCTGAGTGTGGCTGTTAGTGCTGCCACCTATAGTTCCTGCACGTTCCCTATAGTTCTGTCAGTAATGATAGACCGATCCCAGTACAGCTTGACATGGTCTTTTTCGAGAACTGGGTCGGGCACAGACTTGTAGTACGGTACCTCAGATTCCACAAGTTTATATTTCAAGGCAAGTTGCTGGTGTATAATCCTGGTTACTTGGTTGTGCCTGTGTAAGTACTCGCCGTTAGCCAGACGAGAACAACCAGAAATAATATGTCTGATGGACTCACCCGGAAGGTGGCATGCCCGACACACGTCAACCGTCCCGTCCTTCATAATATATTTCCGGTAGTTGTTCGTCAACATAACTTCGTCCATAATCGCACAGACAAAACCTTCAGTTTCCCCAAAGAGGTCGCCGAAACGTAACCAGGACACGGACGCTAGAAAATCTACATCGGGCCCATGAAGAGCCCGGTAGAAGCGCCCGTGAAGCTCTTTGCCTTGCCATACTTCCTTGCGGTCATCGATGGTAAGATCCTCAGGTTTGTGCCAGTTCTCTTTAGCCATGGACAGCGGGGTGAGTCCCTTGTCCACTACGACCACATCTCGGTGCATACACACAAAAATATTCTCTGAGACTGCACACCTCGCGGTTGTGAAGGGTCTTCGCGTTTAAAAAGCCTCGACCTCCGCATTTCCGCGGGATGTACAGTCTCATCACCGATGATCGTGGGTGATACATCCGGCTTTCGGTCAGCAGTGTACGAACTCTTCTATATGTTTTACTGAATAATTATAAAATTATAGCTTTTACTGAGACTTGGCTGAATTCGAACATCCTGAATAGTGAGTTGTTTGATTCAAGGTACACTGTTTACCGTCGTGATAGAATATGTCACAATAATGCTAAAAAGGATGGCGGTGGAGTTCTTCTAGCTGTTTCACAGGATGTTCCATCAGCCAGAGTCTATAGCTGGGAGAGCAACAGCGAAGACCTTTGGGTGATTGTTAAGCTGAATATTAATAATATTGTTAAAAATGTAGCTATTTGTGTCTCGTATTTACCACCTCCAGTAAAAACAGAAACTTTGTCAAACTTTTTAAATAATGTCAGTAATGTCACAAACAACGTTGAAGATGTTCTTATCCTCGGAGATTTTAATCTCGGATTTATCAAATGGTCAGCTTTAGATGAATATACTCATTCCATTCCTGAAAACTACAACAATACTCTAGGGGAAACGTTTGTTGACTTTTTAGCAATCAACAGTCTTTTCCAATATAACAACGTTCGTAATATTGATGATCGAACATTAGACCTAGTTATAAGCAATATGAATAACCTTACTGCTTCCCATACCTCTGACCTTCTTACTAAACTTGATCCGAGACATCCTGCCCTGCTTATAATAATATCACAGGGAAATACAAAATACTTACGCTCAAAGAATAACATCCGCCCAAATTTCTACAAGTGTGATTATTCAAAAATCATGTCAGACCTACTAGCTATTGACTGGGATCTTGAATTTTCTCATTCTGACAATATTAATTATCTTCTTACAATATTCTATGCAAAGCTTAAAGATTTGATCGACAAGCACATACCAAAACATAGAAGTAAAAATTCAAAATATCCGTCTTGGTTTAGTAAAGCGCTCATAAAATTACTATCCGAAAAAGAGAAGTATCGCAATAAATTCCGTAAATACAACAATCCTCGAGACAAGCTAAGCTACGATTTACTCAGAAGCCGTTGTCATACAATGATCAACCAAAATTACAGCGATTACAAACTCCATATTGAGACAGAAATATCAAAAAACCCAAAATCATTTTGGCGCTACATTAAAAACAAACGTAATAGTAAATCAACGATTCCGGCCAGAATGTACTTGCACGACGAAGTAGCTAGTAATGGAACTGACATTGTAAATCTTTTTGCTTCTCATTTTTCTTCAATTTATACCGACCCTAATGGTAATGCAACAACAGATATCAAAGAATCCGACGAAGTGTTAAGTAGTATTAAATTTACATCAGAAGAAGTTCTAGCAAAAATTAAAAAATTAGATAGCACCAAAGGCGCCGGTCCCGATTTAATTCCACCTGTTTTTGTGAAGTCATGTGGTAGAGCACTGTCAAAGCCGCTGAGCCTTTTATTTAACAGATCTTTGGAGTCGGGAGTATTCCCCGACGAATGGAAAAAAGCCCGTGTTGTACCTGTGCTCAAAAAAGGTGACTCAAGCGACATAAAAAACTACAGGCCGATTTGCATACTGTCATGTTTTTCAAAACTGTTTGAATGTCTCGTTTGTCCCATTCTGACCAACTACTTAGATACTAAGCTTTCCGATAGTCAACACGGTTTTCGAGTTGGGCGATCAACCGAGACCAATTTAGTAAAATATTTTTCTGATATTTCTGAAGCGCTTGATAGCAGACACGAAGTTGACGCAATATATACGGACTTTAGCAGCGCATTCGATAAGGTGAGCCATTCACTCATGATAGCGAAACTCGAGCTCAGTGGTGTCCACGGATCGTTGTTAAGGTGGTTCGCATCCTATCTTATAAATCGCTCTCAGTTCGTTGCCGTCAATGGTTATGTCTCTTATGAGTTTTACACACGATCTGGAGTCCCACAAGGCTCCCATCTTGGCCCAGTCCTGTTTTTGTTATTTGTAGACGACATCACAAGCCAAATAAAACATTGTAAAGCCTTGCTGTTCGCCGATGATTTAAAAATTTATAGAAAGATCACGGGACCCGCTGACAGTAGGCTTGTACAAAGTGACCTAAAAAATATTGAAAACTGGTGCATAGCAAACAACATGGCCCTAAACACTAAAAAATGCTTCTTCATTCGTTTTTCTAGAAAAAAAACGTCTTTTCCCACCTCTTACACACTGTACAATTCTCCACTGACAAAAGTATGTCAAATACGTGACCTTGGGGTTCTAGTCGACGATGAGCTGAGTTTTAAACCTCACATCAGCAATGTTGTCAAGAAGTCAGCACAGATGCTGGGTTTCGTTAAACGCAATACTCGGGGCTTTCAATTTCCAAAGACCAGAATAGTTTTATTCAACACTCTTGTGCGTAGTCGGTTAGAATATGCTAGCGTTGCGTGGAATCCGTTCTATGCTGTTCATTCGCAAAGAATTGAAAGAATTCAACGAGTTTTCACAAAGCATCTTGCCTTTTTATCCAGAAAAATAAGCCATCGCTGTCCGTACGAGCAACGCCTACATTTTTTCAACATAAAGACGCTGCGAGACCGTCGCCGTTCACGCGATCTTATTTTTCTATACAAAATTGTCAACGGAATCATAAAATGCAGTGATTTAGTTGAGCAAATTTCGTATTCAGTCCCTTCAAAACCTCCCAGATATCCCATCACCAGACTGTTTCATATCCCTTTTCGCAAGTCAAACCTTGGTCTCAATGCTCCTTTGCTCAGAATATGTAGAAACTATAACAGCTCCCACACATTACTGAAAACCGATTTATTCGGCGTTTCCCTTAACAAGTTTAGAAGATCAGTTTCTGAGGTACGGGAGAGCACTAATTTAGGTACCTTTAAATAACTAATTTCTGTCAACTCAACACATTTACAACTGCGCAACCATTTAACAAAAAAATTAATTCTTTAGATATCACACTCATAATGCATAATTATGTATAATATCATCATAATTCATATCACTTCATTTAGTATTAAGTAAATTTTCTTTTAAGTATATTGTATTCAAATTTTATTATTAAGATTTGAAAAATTATATATTGTTGTCTTACGGTGAATGCTGCGTATACCTATAATAGGCATACATACCAGCACTTTTATGTTATTTTCATTGTTTCACATTAATTCTTAGTATGTATTGCTGTTGGTGTACCAAATAAATAAATAAATAAATATCCAGGGCGTCGAGTTCGGTCTGAGTCCATTCGAGTATGCCGAAAGAGTACCTACATTAAAACCGGCATGACCCAACCATTGAAGACGCGCACCTTGTTCCCGCCTGAGAGAAGGCTATTTAATACCTTCCTCAGGCGACCGAAGACCGAAGGCTCCCTCAACGATTGCTTCATGTCAGTTACGTTAATGCCTGCTTCCGCCATACCCAAATACTTATAGCTTTCGGATGAAGAAAGAGATCTTAGGTGTATGGAGTCCGAGAGCTGAAGTCCCTCGGATTCTATAATCTCCCCTCGCTTTACATACATGACTGCACATTTATCCACACCAAATTCCATCCTGATGGCGCTACTAAAAGTTTCAGTTACTTTCAGTAGCTTCATCAGTCGCAATTTGTTGAGGGCAAAGTGTTTCAGATCATCCATATAAAGCAGGCGAGATATAACCTGACCATCCTTCCCCAACCGGCAGCCTAGGCCTGAATTCTCCAGCAATGTGCTTGGAGGATTCAGGGCTAAACAGAACCAAAGTGGACTCAGACTGTGGCCTTGGAATATTCCCCGCTTAATCCATACAGGCTCATCGCTCCGCTTGATCTGTCGACATCCTGGATATCGAAGGACCGTCTTCCATTGCACCATACACGACTCAAGGAAGGCGCGTAGAGTTGCATCTATTTTGTACAACTCCAGAACCCTCATGAGCTACGTATGTGGCACCGAGTCATAGGCCTTCTTATAATCTATCCAACATGTCGACAGATCCTTGCGGGATCGACGAACCTGTTGGCTAATGGCCATGTCGATGAGGAGTCCCCTTCCTACATCCATTCTGAGAGGCAGACAGTTTTTGTCAATGTGTGTATTAATTTTCACTCTAAATGGATGTAAGAATCTTGTAGATCGTCGACAAACACGTGATCGGTCTATAATTTTTGGGTTCCGCGGGACTACCTGACTTATGCAGGTGGGTAACACCTGTTGTTAAAAACTGCGGTAGGGACCCGGGCTCTAAGGATGACTGGAATAGGGTATATGCATGTATTTATTTTATATTTTTAATTCACTGTTTACAACGTTTTAACATAGTAAAAAATATAAGTACTGATTAAAAATGAAGTTAAACAGGTAAAAAAAATAAATAGAGAATAATATTTTGAGCTGTTTCAACGCCGCCATTTTCGCGCGCTCTGTTGATGACGTCAGTCGTCAAATGTTATAATATCCAGTGACATGACAGCCCAGTCCATTGTTTACTAACAGGTGTTCTCGTTGTTAACTTAATTTCACCATGAAAAAAGCTCAAAAGCAAACTTCTGTGTCTTGCGTTGTACCTGAAATAATGACAATATCAAAAGTACACCTGATAATTAGTTTTTTCGAGTCCCGGTAGGTGCAAAAATACGTAAGAAATGGTCAAGGTTATGTGAAGAGAAGAATTTATATCAATCCATGCGTCATGTCCGTGAACGGGCGCTGTCAGTTGTGACTGGTCATCTCTTGGTTGCCATGGCTTATTTGAATGAATTATTTTGAATTGTATTTCTTTTGTTTGTTTGTGTGTTTTGCTGTGGACACTTTTACCGTGCACATCTTGCTACATTGTTCTCACATAATATACCATCTCAACGTGAATGATGTAACCAAGATTTTGTAACAATATTCTGATTTAAAAGAGTGTCCATGGAGTTTCTTGCCCGTTCTTCTCCATTGAGATCTACGCCAGGGAATGGGCAACTACAGTACTTTCACAGTTTTTATATCTTGTGTATCAGTGGTGGCGGCTGCGACTTACGAACAGTAAGTCGTGGGTTCGAACCCAGGAAGGCGCATTACTTTGTGTAATTTATTTCATCACCACTGCTCTCAAAACGGTGAAGGAAAACATCGTGAGGAAACCGGCATGTCCTAGAACCACAAAATTCGAAGACATGTGACATCTACCAATCCGCGCTGGGCCCGCGTGGTGGATTATAGGCCATTCCCTCTCATAGAGAGGAGGCCTGTGTCCCAGCAGTGGGAACATTAATAGGCTGATGATGATGATGATATCTTGTGACTGGGACTGTAGCTACATTTAATTTTCATCTTTGTTTCGACAATTCAAAGGTGCCTGTAACTGGCTTACTAGAAAAAAAAAAAAAAAAGTGTTGAGGATAAATTTGCTCCACTCATGTAGGTTCCGCTTAGGTACGTATAGGGAAAAGTATTACTAAGTCCCTCTAGTTCACGTCAATGTATCGTGTTGAGGATTTAGGTACCTACTCCACTGTTAGTGTAGAGTGCTCCACGTAAATCGTGTTGAGTATTTAGGTACCTACTCCACTATGAGTGTTGAGGATAACTTTGCTCTACGTAAATCGTGTTGAGGATTTAGTTACCTACTTCACTATTAGTGTTGAGGATAACTTTGCTCCACGTAAATCGTGTCGAGGATTTAGGTACCTACTTCACTAAGAGTGTTGAGGATAACTTTGCTTCACGTAAATCGTGTTGAGTATTTAGGTACCTACTCCATACTGAGAGAGCAATGGCTCTCAAGGGGGGCCAGTATGTTAACGCAGCGCCATCTCTTCTCAATTAACGACACGACCACAGACGTAGCTCAAGTTATGTCGCCGCAGCTCCGGTAGATGGCGCCGCTTTTTCTTTAATCCATAATCTTCCAAATTTCAAATCGTTTTCGTAATTTTTACTCTGTGACTTTAGTAAACTCTTTTTTATCTATGTATCCAATTTTTTGCTTATTCATTATACTCCATGTAACACGAGAAGCACGCTTTTGATTTCAACGCCTTCGACTTACAAATCCAATCATACTTACAATTTCAATTATAAGTTGTTTATTTATAGTTGCCGAATAATCTGCGCAGATTCTGATTTCCCCATTCTTTTTAAGGACAGGAACTATCGGCGATGCGTGATCGGAATACTGCACCTGTGTTATTATGCCTAAAGACAATAAGCGATATAACTCGTTTTCTATTTTACTACGGAGTGCGTAAGCTACCGGCCGAGCCTTGCGAAAAACCGGTTTGGCGTCAGGTGTTAACGATAATCTTATTTTGTATTTAGTGTAACTACCTATTATATCTGAAAACACCGATGGAAAGTCATTACTGAGTGTTATTGCATGGATATGGTGTCTGGTCGCGCAGCGTGGCGGAAGCCGATTATTGCCTCGAAGACTCGGAGCAGTTGGAGCGCAGCAGGGCGGAGAGCCTTTAGTTGTAAGTCGAAGGCGTTGAAATCAAAAGCGTGCTTCTCGTGTTACATGGAGTATAATGAATAAGCAAAAAATTGGATACATAGATAAAAAAGAGTTTACTAAAGTCACAGATTAAAAATTACGAAAACGATTTGAAATTTGGAAGATTATGGATTAAAGAAAAAGCGGCGCCATCTACCGGAGCTGCGGCGACATAACTTGAGCTACGTCTGTGGTCGTGTCGTTAGTTGAGAAGAGATGGCGCTGCGTTAACATACTGGCCCCCCTTGAGAGCCATTGCTCTCTCAGTATGGAGTAGGTACCTAAACACTCAACACGATTTACGTGGAGCAAAGTTATCCTCAACACTCTTAGTGAAGTAGGTACCTAAATCCTCGACACGATTTACGTGGAGCAAAGTTATCCTCAACAGTAATAGTGAAGTAGGTAACTAAATCCTCAACACGATTTACGTAGAGCAAAGTTATCCTCAACACTCATAGTGGAGTAGGTACCTAAATACTCAACACGATTTACGTGGACACTCTACACTAACAGTGGAGTAGGTACCTAATAATCATCGCTAGATGGCGCCACTAGGTGACCACTTACCCAATAATTGATCCGTGTTTTAAAGTCGATTAAAAATATAATTACTACGAGATACTACATATATCTGCTATAAAAGTGAATCTAAAAAGACAATAACGAAGTGAAAGCGTTATCCAAAACATTAGTGCAGTAATACTGTTAAAAACTTAAAATTAATATTATGTCTATTGTGTGTGTTCAAATACTCAAGCAACAACGACAGTTTAATTAAAGTGTTGATCAAATACTCCTAATTCAAACAGTGAATCATAAAACTATTAGCCGTAAAAATCAACACAGTGAACAAAAACAGTGTAAACAATAAACAAAGTGTTCCATAATTTTGTGCAACATTCTGTGAAATGTCAGGTATATGAATCAACAAGTGTAACGGCTTCTAATTTAAATTGTCTTGGCCAGCAAGATAAGACCACCAATTTCACTGCACTGACAAACGTTCACATAGCGAGAATCGCGACTGCTGTGGGTCGGTTAACAGTGTGTCGTGAGTTCGAATCCAGCCAAGCGTTCCTCTTTTTGAATATTGATAATTTGTCGTATAATATAATATTAAGATGGCAAGTATAAATAACAGTACTGATGGGATTAGAACGGCCAGAGACTCGAATAGTCCGATAACGTCAAATGTAACATACGCTAACAATATAACGTTGAGAAATAAAACTAAGCAAATTACTTCTAAAAATGACACATTGGAGGTACCTGCAGATTTAACAGATAGAGATGAGTACGTATCACTTACTTCGACATCCTCAAATTAATGATCTTAACCAAAGCTACCCTGACTTGTACTTTAAACCTAATGACGAAGTGATTGAACTAAGAAATAGAATATGTCAACTCGAGGAAAAGTTGGTAATCGCAGAAACAGAAATAGAGAACTTACTGTTAGAAAATAGTTCTCAATCTAAACAAATCACTGACTACAAACTAAAAATTGACAAACTGACACACATATGTACAAGCACAAAACAAAAGACATCTTCAGCCAAAATAAAGCGTAATAATCTTATTAGAACAAAGCTAAACTTTAAAAATGGTCAACAAAGTCCTAATGAAGAAACCGAAAACGGAATGCTCCCTTTAGTTTCAACCACAATTGAAGGAGACCCAAATGTTGTCTGCTATGATCCACCACTGAACAAAGGGACACACTGGACACAAGGTCTTCATACGATTCCAGCTTTAAAAAACAGAACTCGCATAAATTATGTATAATTAGTGATAATAACGTGAATAACATACTAGGTATTGCCGAAACTACTTTTCCGGAAGCCAAAATTTGCCACTATTGTATGCCGAAGGCAGGTATTGTGGAACTTTTAGATACATTAGAAAAAAAACTTGTAAATTACAGCCTATATGACTATTGTATAATTCTCTTAGGTGAAAAAGATTTCTTGGTCTCAAATAAGTATGAGGAATTAGTTAATCATATTAAACTTAAGCTTGAGAATATAAGGCATACCAATGTTATCTTGTGTTCACCTAACTTTAAACTAAAATGGAATGTTAATTTATTTAACACCAGAATAGAAGCCTTTAATCGACTTCTATATCTCAGCAACCAGACTTTTAAATATACTTATACATTTGATACTAATAAGCATCTAGAATATACACACGAAATGTTTTCCAAATACACAGGCAAAGTAAAAAATAAAGCTATAGTTATTTTTTTCCAAAACTTAAAAAAATACATAAAGCTGTTCCATTATGGGGATGACAACGGTAATGACATAAATGCGATACACAGTCATGAACATATTGAAGGGAGTCACTTAAAACCTAGTACCATACCCTATTACTTTAAAAAAAGGGTTAATAAAGCTGAGACAAAGGCAAACAAATGCGGAGATGAGACTCAACCAAATTCATCGCATTCCTTAGTATCACAGGCTGAGGGATCTGTACCGACATTAATTTTTTTTCGTGAATAATAATGTATCAAACGACCATAGCAATTTAAACATATTTCATCAGAATGTTTGTGGAATTAATAATAAGAAGACTGAATTAGAAGTTTATGTACAAACCCTAGATAAAAAGCTAGACTATATATGTTTAAGCGAGCATTTCTTGAACGAAAACACAGTAGCTTTATTTAATATAGATAACTACAAACTAGTCTCATACAATACCAGGAAAATTAAAAAGAGAGGAGGTAGTTTGATCTTAGGACATGTGGATAGGCAAACAGAAAATGTCGACGCAATAAATAAGTTATATAAAGTAGAATTTTTTGAGATATGTGGTGTTAAAGATGTTTTGACAGGGTTGTATATTTGCTGTTGTTATCGAAATCCTGTAGATAAAAATTTTAATGTGTTTTTGGAAAAATTTGAGAGGTTACTCGATTACTTATTCAATAAGAAATCTATAATATGTGGAGACTTTAATGTTGATCTCCTAGTAGACAGTAAAAAGCGCATGGAATTTCTCAATTTACTAAGGTGTTATAATTTTAGGCACCAAATCGATTCTGCGACTTTCATTCGTAATAGTTGTAATTCGTGTATTGACAACATAATTACCAACTTGCCCGATTCGTCTGTTCTTGGATGTGCAGTTGATCACAATGGATTGGCTGATGGCCATGGAGGTATTTTTGCAGATATTCGCCTGGATAATGTAAGCAATTTAACGCGAAATAAGTATCCAATCATTGTAAATAAAAGAGTTTTTAATAGTAAAAATAATGCCCAAATTGTACAAGGTATCCGTGAGAAAGACTGGAGTAGCATGGGTATTAACACTTTTCTCAAAACATTTCAAAAAGTATTCCAAAACAGCTATAGAAGAAAGGATTATAAAATAAGCCTCCAAAAAAGTTGTCAAATAAAATGGATCACTAAAGGTATTCGAACATCAAGTAAAATGAAACGGTTCTTATGTACACGTAATGGAAACAACCTTGATTCAAGTGTCTTAAGTTATAAAAATAAGTATGTTCGACTGTATAGACAGGTTGTAGTGAAGGCTAAAAAACATGCAATAATGGAGCAAATAAACAGTTCCAAAAATCTAAGTAAAGAGGTGTGGAAAGTAGTTAGAAAATGTACAAATAAGGAGAAAACGATAAAACCGGAAATTCGTCTCAAAGTCAACGATCAAATTGTAGTGGATCCAGAAGAAATATCTGAAATTTTAGCTAAACAGTTCAACTACAAATGTATCTCTAGGGTTGTAGAAAGAGATAATATGCAGCATTCTTACAAAAGTTTACTATCGGATATAATGATGAAATGACAATTGCTTCTGTCACACCAAATGAGGTCTTAACCATAGTCAAAACTATGGAGAACAAGTATTCTTGTGGTTATGATGAGATCCCGATATCAGTAATCAAGGAACATATTTCCATATTAGCTGAGCCTCTGTGTGAATTTTATAATAAATGTATTGAGGAATCTATCTTCCCAGACCAGCTTAAAGTAGCCAAAGTAATACCTATCTACAAAAAAGGTAGTAGAACTGATCTTAAAAATTACAGGCCTGTTTCCTTGCTACCAGTACTGTCAAAGATTTTTGAAAAGATCATCAAAAGACGACTATTAACTCACTTGCGTGTAAATAGAGTGTTAAACCAAAGACAGTTCGGTTATCAAAAAGGTGTTGGCACATCTGACGCCATATATACCTTACTTGATGATGTTATAGGAAAAATAAATAATAAAATGAGAGTAGCCGGAATTTTTCTGGACTTAAGTTCCGCGTTTGACACTATAGACCACGAACTACTTCTTACAAAAATGATGCATTACGGTATAAGAGGCAAGACCTTGAAATTATTCTCTTCGTATCTCAAAAACAGAAAAATGTTCGTAGAAATTGACAAAATACATGATGGCTCCAAAAAAGTTTACAAATCAGCAACTGTCATGATGGCCACGGGCGTCCCGCAAGGATCTATATTGGGACCTGTTTTATTTATCTTATTTATTAATGACTTAATCAATTACATGAATACAATTTTACCTGACATTGATATAGTAATTTTTGCAGATGACACAAATGCCATAGTAGCAGCAAATGACTTAGATAAATTAGCAGAGACAATAAATGCAGCATTACAAGCATTTCACGTGTGGTTCACAATGAACAAATTGTTAATCAATACTGCAAAGACCAACATTCTACTATTTAGGACGACAGCTCGTAATAAGGACGATTTGGAGGTTATTTTAAACGAAGATAAAATTGCTCTCGTCAAGGAAGTTACATTCTTGGGTATACATATAGACGAACAGCTAAATTGGAAAGCAGAATTAAATGCTATAAATGCATCTGTATGTTCCGCATGTTATGCTTTAAGATCACTTAGAACTGAAATTTGCATTGATCAATTGAAAATGGTATATTTCGCGTTGGTAGAATCAAAGATTAGATATAGCATAATGTTTTGGGGAAACAGTTATGACTATAATATCAAAACAGCTTTTGTGTTACAAAAACGAGCAATTCGAACAATACTCCGTATCCCACAAAGAGAAAGTTGCCGTGAACATTTTGTTAATCTGAATATACTTACAGTGCCGAGCATTTATGTTTTTGTACTACTAAGTAACATGGCAAAATATATGCATGAGTATGAGACAGCAGAAGAACGACAGATTAGAGAAGGCACACGGAGACAAGACATTATACGCTACAAGGTACAGCCTAATTTAAATATTGTTAGGCACAGTCCCTGTTGGAGACAAAACGTAGCACCGTGAGCTGCTGCGACCGGAGGGCGACAGCGGGGAGCGGGGAGCGGGGGACGACGGGCCGAGCGCCGCCGCCGCCGCCGCACCACCATTGACACATACGACACGGACCAGAGGCGCGCGTTCTTATTATCAATATACGAACCTACCTATATATACAGTCCGCTATTTTATTTTGAAGACCTCAGAGAATCGCCAACATGTGGTCCTTCGAGCCGTGGAAAACGGATAATAAGGACGTCTTGAAGCTTATTTGGAGATTATTCCGTGCAAAATTCAAGAAACTTTGGCGAGTCGTACGCGCCGGCCATTACGCGACGACTTTCAAGAAGGTCAAGGAAGGGCATTTGAAGGACGAACAAACCGTCTCATCACTGGACAAAGGATAAGACATCTTGTGAGTTCGTTCCTATTTATTCCTCTTATTCCATCTTCTTTTTTGCTAGCCAAATTCATACACATTTTGCTAAAACTTGAGTCGGTGCTTTGTGCATTCTTCATACGTTATTATTCATAGAATATTACCTGCTGCTAACTATAATATTTTAGTTAACGACATATTATTTGTTCGAGACTTTTTTCGCTAATTGCGGTCGTAAAACCCGAGCGTTGAATGCCTATCGCATGAATCATCTTGTTTACTTCAATCAATACGCACAGTCATTAAGCTTAGCTACCAGGTTATAATTGTATTGTTGCTTACAATATCTTTATTACGTGTTACGGTGCATAAAGTAACTTGTTATTTAAATCAGCTGTTGCCATTACCACAATTTGAGGTTGCTTGAGATCATGTCTGAACTTAAAACTTTAATTAAAAAACGCTCAGCTATAAAATCAAAGCTTACTATTTTTAGTAATCATATTAAATTAATTGAAACTTCTAAAGCCTTAACGCAGTTACAAATCATAGATTTAGAGTGTCGCTTACGAAAATTTGAGCCCTTATGCGAGGAATTTGACACGTTACAGACTGATATCGAGATCCTATCTGACGAGCCACCAACCGATGAAGTACCCGCGGAGCGTGTGCAGTTTGACAACGACTACTACCCGCTGGTGGCCAGGGCTAAGAGCCTGCTTGCTGCTGGAGGAAAGGGCAGCGGATCTGTGGCGGAGTTCAGCGATGCAGAATCAGGTGGGCGAGTGAGAAATTTGGTTAGGCTACCGAAAATTGACTTACCACATTTCAGCGGCGGCTATCAAGACTGGCTCGAATTTAAAGACACATTCCTTTCTCTTATACATAACAGTGATTGCATAGATAACATTAATAAATTCCACTATTTACGGGCTTCTCTTAAAGGAAATGCCGCTTTTATTATTAAAAACATCGATTTTAAAGGTGACAACTATAAAATTGCATGGGACTTATTGTGCGAGCGATTTGATAATAGTCGCTTACTGATTAATAATCACTTACAGGCTTTGTTTAACGTAGAACCTATTCGATCAGAATCATGTAAGTCGATTCAAAATCTTATTGATGTAACTAACAAGAACATCAGGGCTCTCACATCATTGAAAGAACCGGTTTGGGACACGATCATAATTTATATGATGTCAACTAAACTTGATAGTGTGTCGTGTCGAGAGTGGGAAGAACATAGAAATACATTGAATTCATCTCCAACCTTATCACAGTTCATAACATTTTTAAGTAAAAGAGCCGAAATAATAGAAACTTTAGAAGAGAATAATAAAAATAATAAAACAAAATCAGAACCCGTAAAAGCGAAAAGTTTAGTAATAAATAATAATAATAGCCAAAATAAAGATACAAAATTCAAACGTAAATCATGTCCATTATGTGATGATGAGTCACATCAGCTGTTCAATTGCGAATCATTTAGAAGTCTTCCTGTAGAATCTCGGGTATCTAAAGTAAAAGAGTTCAAGGTTTGCTTGAACTGTTTGCGCTTCGGTCACGTAGCAAAGAAATGTTTTTTGTCACACTGCAAATATTGCAACGAAAAGCACAACACTCTTTTGCACTTGGAAAAATCTGAGCAATCTGCTTCTCGTGATTCATCATCTTCATCTTCAAAAGATATTGTATTGACAACTGATGTTTTACCGGTTACTACTCCGACGCGTGTTTTCCTTTCCACAGCGTTGGTGAAAGTGGTTGACGGCAAGGGCAACAAACACACCGCCAGGGTGATCTTGGACAACGGTAGTGGAATAAATATCGTTTCCGAAGCTTTCTGCAGTAAGCTGGGTTTGCCGAGGCGGAACGTGAGCTCCACGGTATCAGGTTTTAATAATCATGTATCCCATAGTACACAGTCTTGCAATCTCACAATTGAGTCATTGAATTCTAGCTATAGGAATAACATTGATTGTTATGTGTTTACCAACGTCACCACAGCAGTGCCAATCACATACATTGACACACGACATATTCAAATCCCAGCAGGCTTATGTCTATCTGACCCCACTTATAATATTCCTTCTAAGGTCGATCTACTTATCGGGGCAGACATCTTCTGGGATATTCTGGGTAACAAAAAGATAAGCTTGGGCAAGCATCTACCCATGTTGCGTAGTTCGGAGTTAGGATGGATAGTCACTGGTCACATCTCAAGTCCGAAAAGTACATTTAGTCAATATCTTTTTACTCAAGGTCAACTTGATATTGATCTCACTCGTTTTTGGGAAGTAGATAGTGTTTCTCATGAGCATTCTCAATCCGCAGAGGAACGTGCGTGTGAGAATAGTTTTACTGTCAACACAACTCGTAATGACGACGGTCGCTTTGTCGTCACCATTCCTCTAAAACAAGATCCCCTGCTCTTAGGGGATTCATTTGAGATGGCAAAGCGACGCTTTTTATCGCTTGAGCGAAAATTCGAACGAGAACCGATATTCAAGGAGAAATATTTAAACTATATGAAAGAATACGAGCAGTTAGGTCACATGACTGAAAACAAAGTTCTTTTTCCATACAGTGACACTGCCAACTACTACCTTCCTCATCATGGCGTACTTCGGGAGTCCAGTACAACAACAAAGTTGCGTACAGTCTTTGACGCTTCTGCCGTCACCACTTCGGGAATTTCCTTCAATGAAATTCAGATGGTCGGCCCTACAGTCCAAGACGATCTCTTATCGATTCTCCTCAGATTCCGCCAGCATAAATTTGTAGTATCGGCAGACATTGAAAAAATGTTTAGATCTATTGACATTGTACCCAGTCAACACTCGTTACAGCAAATTGTATTTAGGTATGATACATCGCATCGCTTAAAAACCTATACACTTAATACAGTTTGTCAGGGGACTGCATCAGCGCCATACCTCGCGACAAAATGTTTGAGTAGCCTAGCATCCACAGTCAGCGATAATAACGTCAAATATAGTATAGCTCACGACTTTTATTGTGACGATTTACTAAGCGGGGCTAGTACTGTAAGCGAAGCTATACAGTTATGTAAGGGAATTGCTGCCACCTTAAACTTAGCAAAATTCAATATTCGGAAATGGAAATCGAATAATGCAATAATTCTTAACGAGCTGCTCTCAGGTCAAATGATTGATTCAAATACAGTTTTAGATCTATCAGAAAACAACATAAATGCAGCATCAAAAACATTAGGTTTATATTGGCTTTGTCAGCAGGATACCTTATCTTTCTCAATTAACATTGAACTTCATGAGAAGGTTACCAAACGTCATATTCTTTCCGTTATTAGCCAAATATTCGACCCATTGGGCCTTGTGGGGCCATGCGTTGTCGAAGCTAAGTTGATTATGCAGAAATTATGGGTCAATAAATGCTCTTGGGACGAAGAAGTTTCTTCAGAGATTTTACATCTCTGGTCTTCATTTGCTAACACATTACCCTGTCTTAATAAGTTACAAATTCCTCGTTGGGTTCTTAGTGATTTTTGTATAAAAATTGAAATCCACGTATTCACAGATGCTTCTCAAAGTGCGTATGGGGCATGCGTCTACATTCGGTCTGTGTGTAACTCGGGGATTGTGCGTGTTCGGCTCTTAGTCTCGAAAAACAAGGTTGCACCAATCAAACCCACAACTATCCCACGTCTTGAGTTGTGTGGGGCCTTATTAGGTGCAAGACTGTGTACTAAGGTACAAAATTCACTTACGTTAAACATTAACATGTGTCGCTTTTGGTGCGATTCCACGATCGTATTAGGGTGGTTATCCACCCCCTCAAATCAACTTAATCAATTCGTACGTAATCGTGTTAATGAAATCAAGGAAAGCACCAGCGGTCACACGTGGAGCTACGTGCCGTCCAAGGAGAACCCGGCAGATCTCGTTTCTCGCGGGGTGAAGGCTGATATTATCAGCGACGCCTCGTTGTGGTGGTCGGGCCCATCGTTTTTGCTCGAATCGGAGCGTTGTTGGCCACAAATGCCTAACGAAACCCAGAAACGGGACCTACCGGATCTCCAACCTTGTCTTCTTATAAATAATGACGTTAGCAAGAACGATGACGATAGTCTATTTACAAAACTTATTCTTAAATATTCACAATTTACACGTTTACAAAGAGTTGTAGCCTATATATACAGATTTATTCATAACTGTAAAAACAAAACAAACAGATTCTACGATCATCTTTCTTGTGAAGAATTGCAAAATTCATTTAATTTTATTATACATATTGCTCAGTTAGAAATGTTCCCAAATGAATATCTTATCTTAAAATCAGGTCACGTATTACCAAAGAAAAATAAATTAATATCATTGACCCCATTCTTAGATTCAAATGATATCTTGAGAGTAGGCGGTAGACTTGATAATTCACCTTATAGCTATGACACAAAGCATCCTATATTATTATTATGTAGCAAACATCATTTAACAAAAATCTTATTTCACATGCATCACTTGAAACTTTTACATGCTGGACCTCAGCTATTGTTGTCCAGTATTCGTCAAACTTTTTGGCCTTTAGGAGGAAGGAATCTGTCTAAGTCCATAACGAAAGGTTGCATAAAATGTTTCAGATTTAAAGCCAGCAATGTTCAGCCCATTATGGGGCAGTTACCTGAATCCAGAACTACACTGGAATTCCCTTTTTTACATTGTTCGGTGGATTATGCAGGCCCAGTTAAGATAGCTAACCGTAAAGGTCGAGGTTGCCAACTGATAAAATCTTACTTGTCCATTTTTGTCTGTTTAGCTACAAAGGCCGTGCATCTGGAACTCGTCACAGATCTTACTAAAGAGGGATACATGGCCGCTTTAAACCGGTTTGTGGCTCGTCGAGGGAAGCCTCAAAGTATAACCTCCGACAATGGGACTAATTTCGTAGGTACATGTAACGAGTTACATCGCTTCTTACAGGACTCAAGTTCCCAAATTAGTTCTGAAGTCGCCCAAGAGGGTATAGACTTCCTCTTCATTCCGAGCTACACCCCCCATTTCAATGGCATGGCTGAATCTGCAGTCCGTTCCACTAAATATCATCTTCGTAGGCTTCTCCAACTTACGCATTTCACGTATGAAGAAATGCACACTTGTCTGACTCAAGTGGAAGCCATCCTTAATTCTCGTCCTATATAACCGCCTTAAACTCTGATCCTACAGACTTCACACCTTTAACACCCGCTCACTTCCTAATAGGACGATCACTTGTGTCAGTTCCACATCCACAGCTGACAGAAAGAATAACAAGCCTTGACCGATACAAACGTATTGAGTTCATCAAACAACACTTCTGGAAACGATTCTCCAACGAGTACGTCACCACTCTGCAGCAAAAGACGAAGTGGCCTACTGCATCAAGCGAAATCAAATTGGGTTCCTTAGTCCTTATAAAGGACAAAGCGTTACCTCCCTTACGTTGGGCCCTGGGTCGCTGTGTGGCCGTTTTCCCAGGAGCTCAGGATCAAGTAGCTCGAGTCGCCGATATAAGGATCAAAGGAGGAACCATTATTCGAAGGGCGTTTAATAACATTTGTCCCCTTCCAGAACCTGCTTGTTGAATCAGCAGCCTACCTGCCTACTTCAACCCGGGGAGTATGTTGGAGACAAAACGTAGCACCGTGAGCTGCTGCGACCGGAGGGCGACAGCGGGGAGCGGGGAGCGGGGGACGACGGGCCGAGCGCCGCCGCCGCCGCCGCACCACCATTGACACATACGACACGGACCAGAGGCGCGCGTTCTTATTATCAATATACGAACCTACCTATATATACAGTCCGCTATTTTATTTTGAAGACCTCAGAGAATCGCCAACAGTCCCAGATATCAATCGGTTATATTATTCAATAAGTTGCCTCTATATATAAAAAGCGCTATCTACTCAAGCTCCTTTAAAAAACAACTTAAAAGTTTCCTACTGAATAAGTGTCTTTATGCTGTTGAAGATCTGTAACGAAATTCCTATATTATGTAATTATGTTATATTTCATTGTTGTTTAATTTATGCATTGTTGTAATATTTTGGCGTGTGTGTTTTGTTTTTGTTTATGTAATTTTTTATTTTTATTTATACCTACCATGTAATTTCAGATACAATTTGTTGTTCATGAATAAATGACTAATGACTAATGACTAAATCCTCAACACGATTTACGTGGAGCAAATTTATCCTCAACACTATTTTTTTTTTTTTCTAGTAAGCAAGTTACAGGCACTTTTGAATTGTCGAAACAAAGATGAAAATTAAATGTAGCTACAGTCCCAGTCACAAGACATAAAAACTGTGAAAGTACTGTAGTTGCCCATTCCCTAGCGTAGATCTCTATGGAGAAGAACGGGCAAGAAACTCCATGGACACTCTTTTAAATCAGAATATGGTTACAAAACCTTGGTTACATCATTCACGTTGAGATGGTATATTATGTGAGAACAATGTAGCAAGATGTGCACGGTAAAAGTGTCCACAGCAAAAACACACAAACAAAAAAAAAATACTATTCAAAATAATTCATTCAAATAAGCCATGGCAACCAAGAGATGACCAGTCACAACTGACAGCGCCCGTTCACGGACATGACGCATGGATCAGCACCATTCAACTCAACCATTTTGAAGGGAACTAAATGATCCGACACATGCGCCACCATCAGCGAGACAATTGAGTGAGCATGACATACTCCAAACCGCCAAGGCACATTCAAGTCAAGAAAAGACGTAGGTTTCCAGTGAATGATAGCTTTCTAGTACATAGTACTCACACAATATGGGCTATGCATTTATATAATACTAAAGAGATTGATTCTATACAATGCAAAGATAGTTGTACAATCTTCAGCAGCTCCAACAATACAATTTAATGCTATCAATTTATGCGCCCCTGTCCATGTTGAGCAGGACCAGCATTGAGCCAAGCATTTTTATCAGCGATATAATCGCTCAACTTGTAATATGCTTGCTTACATAGTGTGCGTTTAATGCATGTTTTAAATTTCGTCTCATTCAGTTCAAGAATACTTTGTGGAATTTTATTATAGCATCTCAAACAGTACCCCATGAAAGATGAGTCTACTTTAGCGAGTCTGAAACATGGCTGAACTAGTTGGGGTACTGTAATTATGTCTGTCACCCCTTTTACCAAAAAGGTGCAGATTTTTTCTGACGTACATTATGTTTTCGTAGATGTATTGACAATGTACCGTCATGATGCAAATATCCTTAAACAGTTCCCTTAGAGAATCGCGCCTACGAAGATTATATACGGCTCTGATGGCCCTTTTCTGCAGAATAAATATAGACTCAATATCTGCAGCCCGTCCCCACAGCAAAATGCTATAAGACAGTATACTATGAAAGTAACTAAAATAAACCAGTCTAGCGGTATCTACATCAGTATACTGACGGATTTTTCTAATGGCATAGGCTGCTGAACTTAGCCGCCCCGCAAGAGATGTCAAATGAGAACCCCATTGTAGCCTTCAATCAAGCGTAATCCCCAGGAAAACCGTTTTATCTACGAATTCAAGTTTCTCTTTATTCAATATTATATCACAATCACTACTTTTAACATTCGGTAAAGCAAATCTTATGCATTTGGTTTTTTTTTCATTGAATACCAAATTGTTTGCTGTGAACCAATTTTGGACCTGAAGTAGGGCATTATTCACGTCCGTCATCTAGATTTTGGGCCCGCCTATTTATCTTAAAAATTAGGGAAGTGTCATCAGCAAATAACACCATATTTTGAGGTTGGTTTTTCAGTAAATAGGGTAGATCATTTATATATACTAGAAAGAGGAAAGGACCCAATATTGAGCCTTGTGGAACCCCCATTTTTACTTTCAACCCCTGTGAATTAACACCATTTATTTGAACATGTTGTTGTCTATCATTCAAATAAGATTTTACCAAACTAAGTGCAAGTTTACCCAGTCCGTAATGCTCAAGTTTCAAAAGTAATGTGTCGTGATTTACGCAATCAAACGCTTTGGAGAGGTCACAAAAAATTCTTATGACGTCTTGAGACTCTTCCCACGCAGTAAATATGTGCTTTAATAAGGTTACACCGGCGTCAGTTGTACAACGTCCCTTGGTGAAGACATACTGTTGATCATGTAAGATTCTGTTGGTGTTAAAATGATAGAGCATTTGATTAAACATTACTTTTTCAAAAACCTTGCTAAAAACTGGTAACACGGATACAGATCTATAATTATTAGTATCTTTACTGTCCCCGGATTTGAAAAGAGGTATGACTTTACTGTATTTCATTAAATCAGGGAAAACTCCTTGGTCTACACATAAATTAAAAATTAAAGCTAAGTAAGGGGCTATAAGCAATGAGATTTTACCAATAGAGACGTCATACTGATTATAAAAAAATAAAAACATGGCGATATTTTACATGAGCGGCTAGCTGGGTGACGGCCAATGTCAGTCTATGACAGCAGCTAGATAGAGTGAAATGGGGAAAAATGGGTACCTATCAGGCAGCATGAAGAAAATAAACAGTAAATTTTCAATATAGGTAAAAATGTTTATTTACAAATAATAATATTATGTATGTTTTTTTTGTTTCACTAACACTTCACTATCACTAAAGTTGAGAACAAATAGTTGAGTATGTTGTTGGCATTAGGCATCCATTCATCTTTTCGTCTTTGGGTTCTAACTACTTGTACCCATTTTTCTTTAATTAATCCTTATCTTCTCTTGAAATGATTGATCTTTATGAAATCTAAAACAAAATAGAAGTTAATGATGAAAGGCAAATGTTATATTTATATAATAACAATGATATTCTATTAAACAGTTATGTTGTGAGCGCACAATCGTGAAGACTCGAAAACGACCCAATTGGGCCGTATAGCCTTTAGTCTGCAACACGCATGGCGACAAGCGATACGCTGCTACGAATTTAGATAAAAATTGTAAAAGTGCCATCGTGCGTGTTCAGAAAGTGTACCAATTATGATACCAAAGTAAATAAAACACAAGGGATCTCATACCACATGTAACTACGCAATATACTTCGATTTATTAATATTTTTCATTTATTTTCTTAATATTCTGATATTTGAAGGATAAAAAAGAAAGAAATGGGAAATGCATTTTTGTCGTGAGTACGACAACCACAGAACATATATCTGTGACGACAACGACGCGTGAACTCTAGAGTCCAGACATAGAACAACACTATCTGTCTCTTTTTTTCTTATTGGTTTTATCGAGCTATCCCTTTTGTGTCGTTTTGACTTGTAGTGAAATGTAGAATGAATAAAAAGGTGTGGTGCCGCTGCTGCGCGAAACACTTTTTTCGGTAGTTTTGTAGGTGTATAACATATCTGTTTATTAGAATATCATTGTCTACTATGGACAATATTGGACACCAGTGGTGAAAAATAATATGTGATATTCGAATAATATATTAGGCCAGGCCCCATATGGCCATATCACCCCAACATCCTTTAGCGTCGTTCGAACTGACAACACCGCGCGCCATTATCTCGTTTTCTCTATCACTCATAAATGCAACACGCTACTTGTCTCTTTCGTGTAGGTGACAAAGCGGCAACAGCGCGGCAGTCATTTTTGAGTAAAATTAAATTTATGATTTTCCATTTTAAATAGAATAAACAGTACTTACAAATGAAAAGACACATCCTTCTTGATTTTTACAGCCGGCCCAGTATAAGTATTGCACTTTCAGAACACACAACTGCCTTATTTGTTTAATTTCCTATAGCAAACTCCCGTTAAACGTCAGTTCGCGTCGCGACCAGACGCAGGACGTGCGCAGGACAGACTGAAGTCACACAAGCTGGTCAGCTTGTGTTTGCATTGCCACGCTGACGTCGGTAAAACGTATCTACCTCAGTATTATATATAACATCATTGGCTATAAGTCTCAAGTATGGATGTACAAACTTTGACAGACATTCCCCATAGATCTTCGGTTAGATTGATTTTTATTTGCCGGAAAGTTTTAATAACAATCATAGGGTTAATGTGTTTAAATTTAAATTCAACCAGGCAGCCAGACACATTCGCCTTTAATAAACCAATTGAGAGTTCAGGTGAGGAAATAAGAGCCTCCGTTGTTTTTTGTGGTATATCGGTAAAGAACTTTACAAATTCTTGAGCTACTTCCTGATTAGAGCTTTTAGGACCACATGCTGTATCTAATGTGTAGCTAGTGTTACGCATTTTCTTCCTGTTAGTCTCGTTATTTATAACTTTCCAAACTGTCTTTATTTTATTTTCTGCTGTTTTGATCTTGTTGCTAATGTGCAGTGCTTTGCAACCTTGCATGTATTTCTAAAAATGTTTGAATACTTAGCAACATACTTGTTAAAAGTTTCAGTGTTTATATAAGGCTTAAGGCCATAAAGCTCAAATAGTCTTTCCCTACTTTTTCTGATACCTCTAGTTGCCCAATCACTAAATATGAATTTCGGGCAAATACTTTTTGTCTTCTTTTCAAAAGTTTTATTGAATTCCGTGTGAACTATTGAAAAGAAACGATCATACAATTGATCTATATTAATATCATCAAGGCCCATAACGCTTAACTTGTTCTGTAGCAAAATATTATACCTATTTAATCTGCTAGAAGTTATAGGTCTAAATTTAATTTGAACTCTTTGCGATGGGGGTGTATCACACCTGAAGGTTACAGTTTGTCCGCTATGGTCAGAGGGTAGACAATTTACTATTGCTTTATCTAAGTAATCACAATCGCAGAAAATATTATCTATACAAGTAGCAGAAGATGGAGTGACTAGTAGGTTCTGTAAAAGTGTTGGTCAAGTCAAATGACTTAAAAAGATTTAATAAGCGACTGCTATTTGCACATTCTTCTACAATATTGATATTAAAATCACCACAAATAATTGTAGATTTATTTATGACTGCAAGTTTTGCCATCACATCTTCCATTATTGATTCAAATAAAGAAAAGTTTTGATAGTTTGGGGTTCTGTACACACACACACACACAATTACATGCTTATCTAGCTCAACACAGGACAGTTCAACGCAATGTTCAACCGAGAGACCTACTATGTCATTACGTTGCTTATATTTAAAACAATTTCTTATTAATATTAGGGAACCTCCACGAAGCATAGTTTTACGGTTAAAGCAGCATACTTGCAGCTACCCACCATATAGTTCTCATAATTGATAAGCATTTGGTAATCCTTAAGCCAATGTTCAGTAAAACAAATAATGTCAAACTTACAATTTTCTAAAAACAATTCAATTTCTAATAATTTGGAAGAAATGCCTTGGATATTTTGGTGGAATAATTTCAAAGTGTTCTGCTGAGGCCCTTTTTTACTAACTAATTGAGTGCAAGAAGATACGTTGGTAGGATTAACAATATTGTTAATCGTACCTCCTGTTGTCTCATTTCCTAGTTTAAATTAATTTTTGCAGTGAGGCTGGAGACACCCGTACCATCCTCAGACAAGAAGACCCTATCACTAATACTAATATACCCTAATTGAGAATTCTCCACGGTGACACATGGATCCTCCTCAGTACAATGTTTGTAAACATTTATAGCACTAGTGCTATATTCACATAAAGTCACCTGTATATTAGTATTACTACTAATAGTCGCAGTGTTAATAATAGAACTAAACTTAGACATACTATTTATGTCTGTGTGAATATTATAAGCTAATAGCCGAGCTATTTTGTGTCTACATCTAATAGGTAGATACACCTTACCCCGTGTCGACTTCAGTTTACCAACAATAGTGTTGATATCCAGATATATAAGTCTGTCACTATATAGTGACCTACTAAAAATGTACATGGTTATTTAACATATGTATATAATTGTTTTTTCTATTACCCAAATTTTCAAAAAATGGAAAACCACACAATATTATTTTGTTACAATTTAACTTCAACAACTCTGAAACACAGTCAGTGATGTCTTCCTTTTTAATCTTAGAACTATTACCAACACATATAGTAATGGTGGTACTAGGATCACAAACAGTCTTTGTTACTGATGCCATAATCTGTTTGTAGGTTGATCCTGGCATGCAATAATTTTGGGTACAATAACTCAGGTTATTACTGATTAATTTCCCTAACCCTCTACCTATACTATCAGAGAACATAACTGAAAGATTAGAACCAAGACTATTAGGTGAGACCAAATTACCAAACTCAGGTATTGTATCTTGGGTGGAAATACAGTCCTGAGTACTCACAGCTAGGGACGGGTCCTCCGTTGCCTCAAGCTGGAGGGCATCATTGCTGGATTCCTTCTGACAAGTACACTGAGTGTTGCTGAGAGTCAGCGAGTCCACTTTGTCTACCAATGCATTTGTAGCAAGAATATGCTCTTTAATTTGATTTTCCGAGCATTCATATTTATTACATAAAGATTTTAGTGACTTATTAAGAGCCTGTATTTCTGATTGTAAGCGCTGAGTGTCAATTTCATAAATATTTATACTATCTTCCAATTTAATCTGATAATTTTGTGGCTGTAGTTATGCTTTAGTAATCAGTCCTCTGTAAGGTCTATTGTTATAATGGAATGAGGGTTGCATTTTGTATTAACTAATTCATTATACAAATGTTCAGTTTCCATAGCCTGAGTATGATCCTTTTCCTTTTTCAAATTTAAAAGTTTGACATTTGCATGGACAAATTCATCCTCTAGGTCCCTAATTTTACAAAAAGCCTTCTCATACAAGTTGCAGTGGAGTAGGTAGCTAAATCCTCAACATGATTTACGTGGAGCAAAGTTATCCTCAACACTCATAGTGGAGTAGGTAACTAAATCCTCAACACGATTTACGTGGAGCAAAGTTATCCTCAACACTCATAGTGGAGTAGGTACCTAAATCCTCAACACGATTTACGTGGAGCAAAGTTATCCTCAACACTTATAGTGGAGTAAGTACCTCAATCCTCAACACGATTTACGTAGAGCAAAGTTATCCTCAACACTATTAGTGGAGAAGGTACCTAAATCCTCAACACGATTTACGTGGAGCAAAGTTATCCTGAACACTCATAGTGGAGTAGGTACCTAAATCCTCAACATGATTTACGTGGAGCAAAGTTATCCTCAACACTCATAGTGGAGTATGGTGCATAGATCCTCAACACGATTCAAGTGGAGCCTACTTATAGTGCAGTAAGTACTTATATCCTCAACACGGTTTACGTGGAGTAAGTGTTCTCAACACGACTTTCGTGTTATAAAGTTTTCCACAACACTTATAGTGGAGTCTAATCTCGACACGATTTGTCGTGTATTTTAATAGTGGACAATAAGTCCAACACCAATATTATCACGGAATAAAAGATTAAAACGCGATAACAATCTCGTCGATACAAGTTTTATTTTGCTTAGTTCATGTAGGTACATTTTACATTATTACGCTAAGAAACATTTCGAATAGCCAACAAACACTCCTTAGAAATTTTAATGATTTTAAAAACCGCCAGCGGAGTGAATGAGGGTAGGCCGTTAAAATTCTAATCGATATTTTTCTTGTACTTAAACAATATAATTACTTATGTATTTTAAATTCTGTTGTTATGTAAAATAATATTAAATTACCTGGTATTGTTCATATCCGTGGATATCATAATATCGGTTGTACGACCTATCAGTTTCCACCGACTCCGACGCTGACGAAGACAAAGGCCGTCGTATTTAGACTCTAATTTTCTCACTTTTCGCAAAATACTATCATAATCACTTTCTTTTGACCTTGAACGCTTTCTTTTTCCAATTTTAAACACGCGCAGTGAAACTTCGTGTGAATCCGTTAACACAAAAACACGTACTTAATGATTCAAGGGCGTACGGTGTTGCCAGTGGTGAAACAGTGGTGAAAATTGTAATAAAAAATATGTCCTTTTATCCTATTTTTTAGTGTTTAGGATTTAAACGTGTGATTAAGATAGCACCATCTCATGTACTGCTGCAAGTAATATAAGTAATCGTCTTCGGTTGAGACCCTCGCATAATTGGAATCAAACTTCACTAGGTAAGTTCGTTTGACTCCTAATTCTATTTGATTGATTGAAGCGTAATCAACAATACCTTGACAGCTGTTTTGTAAAAAATCTGAAAATTCCCTAGCTGCACCTACAAAGTTTCTACCGTGGTCAGAGTAAATGAGGGAAGGTTTCCCTCTACGGGAAATAAATCTTTTTAAAGCCAAAATATAACCTTCTGATGACAGTGACGTCACAAGTTCCAAGTGCAACGCTCGAGTTGATAAACAAACGAATAAACACAGGTAGCATTTCTCTAACCTAGAACCTTTACCCTTTTTATTTAAAACATACATATGCCCTGCGTAATCAACGCCACATTTAATAAATGGAAAATCTGATTGGAAACGTTCACTGGGTAGATTAGCCATTATAGGTTGTATGGACTTTGCCTTCATTCGACAACACCTGACACACTGATGCACAACCTTCTTAGCTAGGTTCCTACCACCTAATGTCCACAGAGTACAGTAACTAATGTCCACCACCTTTGTCTCATATGTGATAACAAAAGCTGTGGACCAGCATGTAACATATCATCATGATTATGTTTAAATAGAAGTCTAATGAACTGATGTTTACTACATAACAACATGGGATGTTTTTGATCGAAGGGTAAGTCTGAATTGCATAACCTGCCTCCACTCTCATTACTTATATTGTTTTCATCAAAAAAAAATATTTAATGAACATAGTTTACCAGACGATTTAATTTTATGTTTATTAATTAGGGCACTATATTCACTTGGAAAGGCTTCTAGTTGCGCAATACTAGTTAGAAACATTAGTGACTTATTTAATTCCGTGACTGATAACGCGGCTAGACTACGCTGAGATTTATTTTTTACACGTAGATTGTTTACAAATCGAAACACATATTATGCATAAACGCGTTGTATTTACCCGACTGCGCGTGGCGTTCTAGAGACCAAATGCGTAGGCCGATTTTGATAATTCTTACGTCAATCGATTCGTCTTAACCTTGCGAGTGTTACTAAAGACATAACAGTAATTATAAATGAAGAATATCGATTGAAATTAATTATATCGTTATTAGGATTATTATTGCGCATACAAACTGTATTCGATTTAAGTTCTGGCAAGTTATCACAAAATGGAACATCACTTTGTCGATCCCTGTTGGCAACCGCATTCAATAAAAAATCTGGTCCGTGCCACCACAGACTTGAACTACTGAGTTCAGCCAAGGAAGTACCTACCACGCGATAACAAATCCGCAGGATTGGACTTGCCATCCACATGACACCGAATTCCCTTATCTGCCATCAGGTCATTTATTTCCACTACTCGGTTTTGGACGAAAACTTTTAAGGAATGCGGTGACATCCTTAGCCAACCTAAAACTATTGTTGAATCAGTCCACATTACGATCCTGTCAAAGTTAATGTGCATAGATTTTATTATTTTAGATTGTAATCTAGCACCTATTAGCGCACCGCACAATTCCAAACGTGGAATGGTAACCGGTTTTAAGGGTCCTTGCACAAAATTAAGACATTTTGATCATTTTTGATCACTACTTGTGGGAAAGGCAAGAAGAATTTGAACCTTATTTATTATTATTATAAGAGACAGGTTCTTATTCTTGTCGACTGCTTCAACAATTTTTTAAAATAATGTATATATTAATGGCAATCACCCATATCAGAGCTATTGCACTCCGTGTGTAGGCATGAGATAATTACCTACCGCTTCGCGCATATTGAATATGCAAGCTCTCTAGGGCTGTCGCGCTCCAGCCGTGCGTAACTGCGTACGTATGCCGCGTAATTTTTCGCGCTCTTTTGACCTTGCGTCGCGTACCTACCTACTCGTAGGTACTTCGTGTTTGTTAACTGACTGATTTATTGATCATTAATCATTATTAGTGCAAATGACAAGCCGGATAAACTGTTGCTGTTAATAAATGTAGAAAAAAATCTTCTTTTTACATAAATCAAATCTAAATCAAATCTAAATCAAAAGTCTTTTTATATAAATTTCACTGCTCTATGTCCATGCTTCCCATCAGAGTTTATTTTAAAATTACCTATTTGTTAGATTTCGCATTAATGCTGCTGTTAAAAATAAGTAATCGTAATTTTAGAGAAGGCAAGATATATAATTATGAGACATTCTAATAGAGTAAAACAATTGTAATTGTAAAAGTTTTAATTAACATAAAAATAATAATACATTAAAATACAAAAATGTTGGTAGTATTTTATTTTGAGTACTTGAGGCAACCCTACCGACTGACCATTAAGCAGTGAGACGCCGAATAAAACACGCTAACGCGTGGCGTCAAGGCGCAATTTAGATCGAGCGGGCCCAGTTTAGGTATTTATAATTTCGCTACCATCACCATATTTCATACCATATTTCGCTGCCATCACGTAAACATCGCGCTCCGTTAGTTTTTGTCTTTAAAAATGTTATAAATAGTTTTTTCATCCTAATTTCATCATAACTACAATATATTTAATACTATTAACCATGTCAAGTGTTATCTAAAGTTAACTAACTCTGTGGACAAAGTTAAAGTTACAACAACATACCCAGTGCAAAAGTGATCAGTTTCCATCTCAAAATTGTGTTTATGCTGCTATAGTGATATAAAACAACAATATTAACCCAGGTTTCACATAATCAGGCATGATTTAATAGCCCTATATTTAAATAATTGCTCAAATAGACGGTGAAAAAAACTTTCAAACAGTGCGTCGGTTTTTAAATCGAAAATTTTGTAACTGACTTTCTAACGAACTTTTAAAAATCAGTCACATACAGAACCGTAATTTCAACTCATGACTTATCTGAGTCTTTGGCTTCGATAGTCAGTGCGCGCTTGCCGTACACGGATGCCCTAGTTCGAACCTCAGAGACTGCATTCGCTTTTTGTAATGATATTATTACAGAATGTATTTCTGTTCAGTTATATTGATTTGAATTATTTTCTACAACAATATTTGATAAATAATTTTAAATACTAAAATTCCGTCACGGTTGAAATGCCTCTTTAAACGGACGCCACTTAAGACGACTGAGATGTCAAAAAACCGTACATCTGACATGACTACTAGCGGTGTCGCTACGGGCGCAACAAGTCGCACTCGATCGCGCAAGCAGATTTCTGATCCCGAGAATACGGATTTTATGTCTGAAATAAGAAACATAATTGCCGAGTTTAAACAAGAACAGAACAGTAAGCTTGACGCTCTCCAAACAACGATCAGCGATATTAAAAAACAAAATATTGGTATAATACAGTCGATCGAGCACCTATCGGAAGATTATAATAATCTAAAAAAACAGCTAGAGATAATCGAAAAGGAAAAACGGGATAACTTGCAATACATTTACACCCTCGAGACTAGAATTGAAAACCTTGAAAATGCGCAAAGAATCTCCAGCATAGAGATAAGAAATATTCCCCCAAAGAGAGGTGAAACAAAAGATGATCTCGCTAAGTTAATTAATACAGTCGGTAGAGCTATAAATCTTGATGTTCAAAATAGTGACATAAAAGATGTCTTCCGAATTAATACCAAAACCGAAGAAAACAAACCTATTATCTTGGACTTCAACTCAGTTCTACTTAAGGAAAAGTTTATAGAACACACAAAAAAGGAGAATGCCCATTTTTCTACTGACCGCCGTTGCGCATCAAAACTTTTTGTATGATAGCATAAATTGAATATAAAAGAGGGGTGATGTCGTACTTTCTAAGGGAGAAAAAAATATCCATTTATTTTGTGGGGGTTTTAGTTGTTCTTTGATTTTCTGTTCAGTTTTGAGGTTAGTTTTGTATCGAACCTTCCACTAAAAGCAGCAGCCCATTACAACAGTATGACTTGAATTGACATAAGACACGAACAGTGCGCAATGATAAGTTATTTATAAGCACAACAAACTCAACAATTATCGATGCACAAGTAAAAACAAGAGTTTGCTGTTGTTTTGTTTGTTTGACAAATTGACAGAGACAGTTCACATATCACATTGTGATAGTGTTACCAACAGTCAATCTAAATCACTCTGACTATAACTGATTTGTCAACTAAAGAAAGATTTTTATTAGCAACGTAATATTATTTATAGGATGTGAATTAAGAAAATATGTTATTTCAATTGTGCTAATTAAAAATATAAATAACGAGGATAAAGTCATAGTTGAATTTATTTTTTAAAACAGAGTCTGACGGATTATGTCCCAGGTTTTAATAAATTGGCAACATTGATTTTACCGAAATACGCCATTTTAAAAAGTAAGAAATAAAATCCAATACTGTAGCTAATAAAATACAAAATAGTAACCCCACATACGATTTCGTTCAAGTGAATTAAGAGAAGTTAAAAAAATATTTTATAATTTATGAGTTTATTTTTATGGCCATACTCTTTTACTATAAAGCGACTCTGATTGTGGTCAATCTCCTTTCAACAAGCAACATAAAGAAAATAAATTGAATACATCTCATCTACATATCCATGGTTCCAGTAAACCAATTTTCATAGCAGAGAATCTAACGAGCAAAGGCAAAAGGCTGTTTTTCTTAGCGCGTGACTTTGCTAAGACTTATAACTTTGCATATTGTTGGGCTGCTTACGGCAAGATATTTATTCGGAAAAATGAAGGAGATAATCGTATACGTATTAACTCGGAGGCGGATTTAGATAAGCTTAAATCTGAACTCTGACTAGACACCTTTTGCTTGCTACACTTTTTTACCCAATTTTATGTGTCTTTGTATAAGTTAATTTCTTTTGTTAATGTTTATTTTATTCTTAATATTTTGTTAGTAGCTTTTAAAACCGTATTAATTACTAGTCAATACTTTAAGATATTGATTTTAATAATTTTAAAAAATATTTTGACAGTCCCCAAAAACACCTTGCATTATGATAACTCCACATTATTCAAAACATATTCTCTCACCTCATTTTACTCATTCACACACACAAACACACTCAATGACACAACATATGAAAACTCAAACTCTTATCTTGATAAACTAAATACTTTATTCACTTCTGTTAAGACTCCAGGCGTAAAACGTAATGTCACTCGTTGGTTTTTAAAACATATTGTTAATTTAAATTGCACCTATAAACATTTTTTCTTCAATAATGGATAATTTTAACGTGATATTAAATAACGATTTGGATTCTGTAACTGTAGCTCAGTCAGCGACTTGTAATATTGAAGACTGCCACGTTTTGTTAAAACACCCTTGTAATACTCTAAAAATATTAACTCAAAATATACGTAGTATTCATTGTAACACACCCAACTTTGAAACATTACTCGCTAGGTCAAAAGTTGATTGGGATATAATTGTTCTAACCGAATGCTGGTTGCAGCGTAATGCTAACATTCCTGAACTTGATGGTTATATTTCATTCGCTACGAGCAATAATCGAACGCAAAATGAAGGTGTGGTCATGTACTGCAAAAACATAGATCAGTACAATATTGATGAACCGGAAATGGCGGACTCAAATTGCCTTATTCTAAAAATAAACACAAATACTGTAATAATTGCCGTTTATCGACCACCTAGTCATAAAAATATAGATAACTTTTTATTATCCCTCAACGATTGTGTAAGTAAATTATCATCCTGTCAAAATATCGTATTAGTTGGCAATATTAATATTGACATTGTTGATAATTCCCAAGGCAATAGATCCTATGAATATCTTAACCTCATCGCTTCTCATGGTATGCTTCCAGCTCACACGATTCCTACTCATAGTCGCACATGTCTAGATCACATAATGTTAAAGACAAGATTATCGGCGCTCTGTTATGTTGCTCAAACTTCAGTTACAGATCACAATAGCGTCATTTTATTTTTAGATCGAACCACAAACAAAAACCAAGGTCCCAAAACTATTAAACGAATAGACGACGAAGGACTTGAAACAGACGTCAAGAACATAGAATTTAATAAGATTTACAGCATGTCAGATGTAAATGAGGCAACAATTTTTTTTGTACACTCGCTAGGTCAAGCTCTAAATGATAACACAAAACAAATCCCGACACCTAGACGCAAAATAATTCTGAAACCCTGGATAACACCGGGCTTACTTAGATGTATGAGAAATCGTGATCAACTACATATCAAAACCTTAAAGAATCCAAATAATGAGGTAGCGCTTTGCATTTACAAAAGATACAGGAATTCTTGCAACGATATTTTTAAAAAAGTTAGACAAAATTACGAGCAAGACGTAATTAAAAAGGCAGGTAAAAATAACAAAAAGCTTTGGGAAGCAATTAAAAATATAACGTATACTAATAAAACCAAACAACAATCCACCCAGCTTATTTCAATAGAAAATCCTACTGAATCAATTAATACAGTAAATTCATTTTTTGCAGGTGTAGGTAAAAGTTTATCAGAAAAATTACTGTCACAAAATGTTAATTTGGTCAATACAGAACCCTATACTCAGCCAACTATTTCTTCCCAAAATTCTTTTGTTCTTCTACCGACTGACGAAAAAGAAATACGGTCTTTAATTTTTAATTTAAAAAACGAGTGTGCAGTTGGCATCGATAATATATCCGGTCCGTTTTTAAAACGATTTGCTGATATTATTGTTCCTCCACTTACATTCATATGCAATCTATCTTTCTCTTCCGGTGTATTTCCATGTGCCTTCAAGAAATCTAAAATTGTACCCATATTTAAATCCGGAGACAGATACTGTGTCAACAATTATAGACCAATCTCCATACTCCCTACGCTATCAAAAATCTTAGAACGATTAATGAATTCCAGACTTACTAATTACCTCGAACAAAATTCTCTCTTATCTCCATCACAGTTTGGTTTTCGATCTGGTAGGTCAACAGCTGAAGCCGTCCATGAACTAACAGATCACTTAGTTAATAAACTAGATGCAAAAAAAAGACCTTAGCCATTTACCTCGATTTAGCTAAAGCATTTGACACAGTATCTGTTCCCATTTTGATAAAAAAATTAGAAAATATGGGTGTGAGAAGTCAATCACTTCGACTTTTTACAGACTATTTGTCCGACAGAACACAAATTACTAAAATAGAAAATTGGATCAGTGACAAACTACCTAATGAGTACGGCGTTCCACAGGGCAGCATCCTAGGCCCAACATTATTCTTAGTTTATATAAATGATTTATGTAATATTAAGCTACAAAACGGAAAGATCATCACTTTTGCGGATGATACTGCTTTGGTATTCGATGCTGATACGTGGATTGAGGTCCAATATTATGCTCAACAAGGTTTTGATACAGTATATAAATGGTTGTATGGTAACTTACTTACCCTAAATGTCGATAAAACGAAATACATGACATATTCCCTTAGACCACAGGATCAACCGGACTTCAACTTGAAAGCCCACTCTTGTAATTTAGTCAATCATTGTTTTTGTCCTGTATTATTAAAAACGGAATCTATCAAATATCTTGGTATAATTATAGACTACCGTCTCAGCTTCCAACAACACATTGAAACGTTAGTTAAAAGAACCCGCAAATTAATCTACATATTTAAAAATCTACGACATATATCTAATACTTCAGTAATTAAATCAGTTTATTTCGCCTTATGCCAGTCTTTGCTAGCCTACTGTATCACCACCTGGGGCGGTACCTCTAAGTCGTATTTAATTAACTTAGAGAGAGCCCAAAGAGCTATATTAAAAGTTAGTTGTTATTTCCCTATTCGCTATCCAACCTTCGATCTCTACCAACACTGCCAAGTTCTAACGGTCCGGCAGTTGTTCATACTCATGACTGTATTAAAAAAACACGCTGAACTTCCCATTGATCACGATTTCCTTACTCAAAATAGACGATCAGCAAATGTTTGTCCAATTATCCGTTTTAACACTAGTTTTCCCCAAAAATTTTTTGCCTTCCTTGGCACTTTTCTTTATAATTCAATTAATAATAAAATTTCTATTTACATACACACTAAAGCTATTTGTAAAAGAAAACTGGGCACCTGGCTATTAATTCTTGACTATGCATCCACAGAAAATTTACTTAAACCTGTGTCTTAACACTCACGCATAAACACTAAACATTTACACTCTCACATTCGCACACACACATTTACACACACATCTACTCACGCATTGCATCAATCCACTCTCATCACTCCATTTCCACTTTCATCCTTTTGATTTTAAATTTTGTTTTCGTGTATGTACCTACATACAATGATGTTATATTGTATAATACTGCCTACATAAGAACATCTTAACCCACTTTTTTGTACAATCATATTTTTATATTTTTATTATGCCTGCAAGCATAATTTATATAATTTAATTTTTTGTTTGTTTATGTTTGGTCTGTACCTTGTATGTAACGTTACATTTTCCTGGATAGGATCCACAAAACTGTAAGGTCACTCTGACCACTCACCTACCTAACTTTCAGTCTGGAGGGGAGCACTATTAAAAGAAATAAAAGGGACGAGTTATAAGAATTTATTAACAAAGATAATCTAAAGGCTGGAGCTACTTAATTACTAGTGCCAGTGAAGCTGGCGGAAAGTACTGAAGATGAAACGCAGAATGGAATAAATAACTGAAGAACGTCCGTCTTCAGACTGTGGAGGAGGACCGAGGAACCATCAAATCTCAGGCCGTAGAGAAGGGCCGAGGGCATCTGTCTTCAGACGGTGGTGGACGGCCGAGGACCGTCAATCCTCAGACCGTAGGAGAAGGGCCGAGGGCATCCGTCTTCAGACGGTGGTGGACGGCCGAGGACCGTCAATCCTCAGGCCGTAGGAGGAGGGCCGAGGAGCATCAAATCTTCCTCAGGCTTGTGTAGCTCAAACATCAAGGTTTTACAGGTGTTCTTGGTGCGGCACGGAGAGAGGCCGACTTAAAACCGAAGAATAAGGGAAACTGCCCTTTTAAATATAATTTTATGGAGCTTCTCAGAGGTGTTACTGCTCTCAGCTCTGAACGTAGACTGCCCATTCCACCACCAGGCTCCTGTCAACTCCAGATATTTACATTTTAAAATTAGAAAATTATTAAAAAGAAAATCGAATGAGGTCGATGTGATTTACCTATACAACCTACAACACTAGCTCCAGCAATAAATAAAAAATAAAACTAGGGTTGCCACTAACTGACATCACAAAAGTAAACAAAGATTTAATAAAGATAAAAACTTAAATAACATAAATTACAAGGTAAAAAGGCCAAAGCCGTTGCTAAGCCTCCAAGAAATGACCATGAAGCTACCTAGGGAGGACGAATGCTTAAATTTTCAGGTTAATAATATCCAAAAATGTAAGTAAAAAACATGTAAAAGACATACACATTACAACCTAGTACTACTTTGGAGAGCAGCGGTGGCCCAGTGGTGGCGGCCCCGACTTACGAACAGTAGGTCGTGGGTTCGAACCCAGACAGGCGCATTACTTTGTGTAATTTATTTCATCATCACTGCTCTCAAAACGGTGAAGGAAAACATCGTGAGGAAACCGGCATGTCCTAGAACTTCACTAGGTAAGTTCGTTTGACTCCTAATTCTATTTGATTGATTGAAGCGTAATCAACAATACCTTGACAGCTGTTTTGTAAAAAATCTGAAAATTCCCTAGCTGCACCTACAAAGTTTCTACCGTGGTCAGAGTAAATGAGGGAAGGTTTCCCTCTACGGGAAATAAATCTTTTTAAAGCCAAAATATAACCTTCTGATGACAGTGACGTCACAAGTTCCAAGTGCAACGCTCGAGTTGATAAACAAACGAATAAACACAGGTAGCATTTCTCTAACCTAGAACCTTTACCCTTTTTATTTAAAACATACATATGCCCTGCGTAATCAACGCCACATTTAATAAATGGAAAATCTGATTGGAAACGTTCACTGGGTAGATTAGCCATTATAGGTTGTATGGACTTTGCCTTCATTCGACAACACCTGACACACTGATGCACAACCTTCTTAGCTAGGTTCCTACCACCTAATGTCCACAGAGTACAGTAACTAATGTCCACCACCTTTGTCTCATATGTGATAACAAAAGCTGTGGACCAGCATGTAACATATCATCATGATTATGTTTAAATAGAAGTCTAATGAACTGATGTTTACTACATAACAACATGGGATGTTTTTGATCGAAGGGTAAGTCTGAATTGCATAACCTGCCTCCACTCTCATTACTTATATTGTTTTCATCAAAAAAAAATATTTAATGAACATAGTTTACCAGACGATTTAATTTTATGTTTATTAATTAGGGCACTATATTCACTTGGAAAGGCTTCTAGTTGCGCAATACTAGTTAGAAACATTAGTGACTTATTTAATTCCGTGACTGATAACGCGGCTAGACTACGCTGAGATTTATTTTTTACACGTAGATTGTTTACAAATCGAAACACATATTATGCATAAACGCGTTGTATTTACCCGACTGCGCGTGGCGTTCTAGAGACCAAATGCGTAGGCCGATTTTGATAATTCTTACGTCAATCGATTCGTCTTAACCTTGCGAGTGTTACTAAAGACATAACAGTAATTATAAATGAAGAATATCGATTGAAATTAATTATATCGTTATTAGGATTATTATTGCGCATACAAACTGTATTCGATTTAAGTTCTGGCAAGTTATCACAAAATGGAACATCACTTTGTCGATCCCTGTTGGCAACCGCATTCAATAAAAAATCTGGTCCGTGCCACCACAGACTTGAACTACTGAGTTCAGCCAAGGAAGTACCTACCACGCGATAACAAATCCGCAGGATTGGACTTGCCATCCACATGACACCGAATTCCCTTATCTGCCATCAGGTCATTTATTTCCACTACTCGGTTTTGGACGAAAACTTTTAAGGAATGCGGTGACATCCTTAGCCAACCTAAAACTATTGTTGAATCAGTCCACATTACGATCCTGTCAAAGTTAATGTGCATAGATTTTATTATTTTAGATTGTAATCTAGCACCTATTAGCGCACCGCACAATTCCAAACGTGGAATGGTAACCGGTTTTAAGGGTCCTTGCACAAAATTAAGACATTTTGATCATTTTTGATCACTACTTGTGGGAAAGGCAAGAAGAATTTGAACCTTATTTATTATTATTATAAGAGACAGGTTCTTATTCTTGTCGACTGCTTCAACAATTTTTTAAAATAATGTATATATTAATGGCAATCACCCATATCAGAGCTATTGCACTCCGTGTGTAGGCATGAGATAATTACCTACCGCTTCGCGCATATTGAATATGCAAGCTCTCTAGGGCTGTCGCGCTCCAGCCGTGCGTAACTGCGTACGTATGCCGCGTAATTTTTCGCGCTCTTTTGACCTTGCGTCGCGTACCTACCTACTCGTAGGTACTTCGTGTTTGTTAACTGACTGATTTATTGATCATTAATCATTATTAGTGCAAATGACAAGCCGGATAAACTGTTGCTGTTAATAAATGTAGAAAAAAATCTTCTTTTTACATAAATCAAATCTAAATCAAATCTAAATCAAAAGTCTTTTTATATAAATTTCACTGCTCTATGTCCATGCTTCCCATCAGAGTTTATTTTAAAATTACCTATTTGTTAGATTTCGCATTAATGCTGCTGTTAAAAATAAGTAATCGTAATTTTAGAGAAGGCAAGATATATAATTATGAGACATTCTAATAGAGTAAAACAATTGTAATTGTAAAAGTTTTAATTAACATAAAAATAATAATACATTAAAATACAAAAATGTTGGTAGTATTTTATTTTGAGTACTTGAGGCAACCCTACCGACTGACCATTAAGCAGTGAGACGCCGAATAAAACACGCTAACGCGTGGCGTCAAGGCGCAATTTAGATCGAGCGGGCCCAGTTTAGGTATTTATAATTTCGCTACCATCACCATATTTCATACCATATTTCGCTGCCATCACGTAAACATCGCGCTCCGTTAGTTTTTGTCTTTAAAAATGTTATAAATAGTTTTTTCATCCTAATTTCATCATAACTACAATATATTTAATACTATTAACCATGTCAAGTGTTATCTAAAGTTAACTAACTCTGTGGACAAAGTTAAAGTTACAACAACATACCCAGTGCAAAAGTGATCAGTTTCCATCTCAAAATTGTGTTTATGCTGCTATAGTGATATAAAACAACAATATTAACCCAGGTTTCACATAATCAGGCATGATTTAATAGCCCTATATTTAAATAATTGCTCAAATAGACGGTGAAAAAAACTTTCAAACAGTGCGTCGGTTTTTAAATCGAAAATTTTGTAACTGACTTTCTAACGAACTTTTAAAAATCAGTCACATACAGAACCGTAATTTCAACTCATGACTTATCTGAGTCTTTGGCTTCGATAGTCAGTGCGCGCTTGCCGTACACGGATGCCCTAGTTCGAACCTCAGAGACTGCATTCGCTTTTTGTAATGATATTATTACAGAATGTATTTCTGTTCAGTTATATTGATTTGAATTATTTTCTACAACAATATTTGATAAATAATTTTAAATACTAAAATTCCGTCACGGTTGAAATGCCTCTTTAAACGGACGCCACTTAAGACGACTGAGATGTCAAAAAACCGTACATCTGACATGACTACTAGCGGTGTCGCTACGGGCGCAACAAGTCGCACTCGATCGCGCAAGCAGATTTCTGATCCCGAGAATACGGATTTTATGTCTGAAATAAGAAACATAATTGCCGAGTTTAAACAAGAACAGAACAGTAAGCTTGACGCTCTCCAAACAACGATCAGCGATATTAAAAAACAAAATATTGGTATAATACAGTCGATCGAGCACCTATCGGAAGATTATAATAATCTAAAAAAACAGCTAGAGATAATCGAAAAGGAAAAACGGGATAACTTGCAATACATTTACACCCTCGAGACTAGAATTGAAAACCTTGAAAATGCGCAAAGAATCTCCAGCATAGAGATAAGAAATATTCCCCCAAAGAGAGGTGAAACAAAAGATGATCTCGCTAAGTTAATTAATACAGTCGGTAGAGCTATAAATCTTGATGTTCAAAATAGTGACATAAAAGATGTCTTCCGAATTAATACCAAAACCGAAGAAAACAAACCTATTATCTTGGACTTCAACTCAGTTCTACTTAAGGAAAAGTTTATAGAACACACAAAAAAGGAGAATGCCCATTTTTCTACTGACCGCCGTTGCGCATCAAAACTTTTTGTATGATAGCATAAATTGAATATAAAAGAGGGGTGATGTCGTACTTTCTAAGGGAGAAAAAAATATCCATTTATTTTGTGGGGGTTTTAGTTGTTCTTTGATTTTCTGTTCAGTTTTGAGGTTAGTTTTGTATCGAACCTTCCACTAAAAGCAGCAGCCCATTACAACAGTATGACTTGAATTGACATAAGACACGAACAGTGCGCAATGATAAGTTATTTATAAGCACAACAAACTCAACAATTATCGATGCACAAGTAAAAACAAGAGTTTGCTGTTGTTTTGTTTGTTTGACAAATTGACAGAGACAGTTCACATATCACATTGTGATAGTGTTACCAACAGTCAATCTAAATCACTCTGACTATAACTGATTTGTCAACTAAAGAAAGATTTTTATTAGCAACGTAATATTATTTATAGGATGTGAATTAAGAAAATATGTTATTTCAATTGTGCTAATTAAAAATATAAATAACGAGGATAAAGTCATAGTTGAATTTATTTTTTAAAACAGAGTCTGACGGATTATGTCCCAGGTTTTAATAAATTGGCAACATTGATTTTACCGAAATACGCCATTTTAAAAAGTAAGAAATAAAATCCAATACTGTAGCTAATAAAATACAAAATAGTAACCCCACATACGATTTCGTTCAAGTGAATTAAGAGAAGTTAAAAAAATATTTTATAATTTATGAGTTTATTTTTATGGCCATACTCTTTTACTATAAAGCGACTCTGATTGTGGTCAATCTCCTTTCAACAAGCAACATAAAGAAAATAAATTGAATACATCTCATCTACATATCCATGGTTCCAGTAAACCAATTTTCATAGCAGAGAATCTAACGAGCAAAGGCAAAAGGCTGTTTTTCTTAGCGCGTGACTTTGCTAAGACTTATAACTTTGCATATTGTTGGGCTGCTTACGGCAAGATATTTATTCGGAAAAATGAAGGAGATAATCGTATACGTATTAACTCGGAGGCGGATTTAGATAAGCTTAAATCTGAACTCTGACTAGACACCTTTTGCTTGCTACACTTTTTTACCCAATTTTATGTGTCTTTGTATAAGTTAATTTCTTTTGTTAATGTTTATTTTATTCTTAATATTTTGTTAGTAGCTTTTAAAACCGTATTAATTACTAGTCAATACTTTAAGATATTGATTTTAATAATTTTAAAAAATATTTTGACAGTCCCCAAAAACACCTTGCATTATGATAACTCCACATTATTCAAAACATATTCTCTCACCTCATTTTACTCATTCACACACACAAACACACTCAATGACACAACATATGAAAACTCAAACTCTTATCTTGATAAACTAAATACTTTATTCACTTCTGTTAAGACTCCAGGCGTAAAACGTAATGTCACTCGTTGGTTTTTAAAACATATTGTTAATTTAAATTGCACCTATAAACATTTTTTCTTCAATAATGGATAATTTTAACGTGATATTAAATAACGATTTGGATTCTGTAACTGTAGCTCAGTCAGCGACTTGTAATATTGAAGACTGCCACGTTTTGTTAAAACACCCTTGTAATACTCTAAAAATATTAACTCAAAATATACGTAGTATTCATTGTAACACACCCAACTTTGAAACATTACTCGCTAGGTCAAAAGTTGATTGGGATATAATTGTTCTAACCGAATGCTGGTTGCAGCGTAATGCTAACATTCCTGAACTTGATGGTTATATTTCATTCGCTACGAGCAATAATCGAACGCAAAATGAAGGTGTGGTCATGTACTGCAAAAACATAGATCAGTACAATATTGATGAACCGGAAATGGCGGACTCAAATTGCCTTATTCTAAAAATAAACACAAATACTGTAATAATTGCCGTTTATCGACCACCTAGTCATAAAAATATAGATAACTTTTTATTATCCCTCAACGATTGTGTAAGTAAATTATCATCCTGTCAAAATATCGTATTAGTTGGCAATATTAATATTGACATTGTTGATAATTCCCAAGGCAATAGATCCTATGAATATCTTAACCTCATCGCTTCTCATGGTATGCTTCCAGCTCACACGATTCCTACTCATAGTCGCACATGTCTAGATCACATAATGTTAAAGACAAGATTATCGGCGCTCTGTTATGTTGCTCAAACTTCAGTTACAGATCACAATAGCGTCATTTTATTTTTAGATCGAACCACAAACAAAAACCAAGGTCCCAAAACTATTAAACGAATAGACGACGAAGGACTTGAAACAGACGTCAAGAACATAGAATTTAATAAGATTTACAGCATGTCAGATGTAAATGAGGCAACAATTTTTTTTGTACACTCGCTAGGTCAAGCTCTAAATGATAACACAAAACAAATCCCGACACCTAGACGCAAAATAATTCTGAAACCCTGGATAACACCGGGCTTACTTAGATGTATGAGAAATCGTGATCAACTACATATCAAAACCTTAAAGAATCCAAATAATGAGGTAGCGCTTTGCATTTACAAAAGATACAGGAATTCTTGCAACGATATTTTTAAAAAAGTTAGACAAAATTACGAGCAAGACGTAATTAAAAAGGCAGGTAAAAATAACAAAAAGCTTTGGGAAGCAATTAAAAATATAACGTATACTAATAAAACCAAACAACAATCCACCCAGCTTATTTCAATAGAAAATCCTACTGAATCAATTAATACAGTAAATTCATTTTTTGCAGGTGTAGGTAAAAGTTTATCAGAAAAATTACTGTCACAAAATGTTAATTTGGTCAATACAGAACCCTATACTCAGCCAACTATTTCTTCCCAAAATTCTTTTGTTCTTCTACCGACTGACGAAAAAGAAATACGGTCTTTAATTTTTAATTTAAAAAACGAGTGTGCAGTTGGCATCGATAATATATCCGGTCCGTTTTTAAAACGATTTGCTGATATTATTGTTCCTCCACTTACATTCATATGCAATCTATCTTTCTCTTCCGGTGTATTTCCATGTGCCTTCAAGAAATCTAAAATTGTACCCATATTTAAATCCGGAGACAGATACTGTGTCAACAATTATAGACCAATCTCCATACTCCCTACGCTATCAAAAATCTTAGAACGATTAATGAATTCCAGACTTACTAATTACCTCGAACAAAATTCTCTCTTATCTCCATCACAGTTTGGTTTTCGATCTGGTAGGTCAACAGCTGAAGCCGTCCATGAACTAACAGATCACTTAGTTAATAAACTAGATGCAAAAAAAAGACCTTAGCCATTTACCTCGATTTAGCTAAAGCATTTGACACAGTATCTGTTCCCATTTTGATAAAAAAATTAGAAAATATGGGTGTGAGAAGTCAATCACTTCGACTTTTTACAGACTATTTGTCCGACAGAACACAAATTACTAAAATAGAAAATTGGATCAGTGACAAACTACCTAATGAGTACGGCGTTCCACAGGGCAGCATCCTAGGCCCAACATTATTCTTAGTTTATATAAATGATTTATGTAATATTAAGCTACAAAACGGAAAGATCATCACTTTTGCGGATGATACTGCTTTGGTATTCGATGCTGATACGTGGATTGAGGTCCAATATTATGCTCAACAAGGTTTTGATACAGTATATAAATGGTTGTATGGTAACTTACTTACCCTAAATGTCGATAAAACGAAATACATGACATATTCCCTTAGACCACAGGATCAACCGGACTTCAACTTGAAAGCCCACTCTTGTAATTTAGTCAATCATTGTTTTTGTCCTGTATTATTAAAAACGGAATCTATCAAATATCTTGGTATAATTATAGACTACCGTCTCAGCTTCCAACAACACATTGAAACGTTAGTTAAAAGAACCCGCAAATTAATCTACATATTTAAAAATCTACGACATATATCTAATACTTCAGTAATTAAATCAGTTTATTTCGCCTTATGCCAGTCTTTGCTAGCCTACTGTATCACCACCTGGGGCGGTACCTCTAAGTCGTATTTAATTAACTTAGAGAGAGCCCAAAGAGCTATATTAAAAGTTAGTTGTTATTTCCCTATTCGCTATCCAACCTTCGATCTCTACCAACACTGCCAAGTTCTAACGGTCCGGCAGTTGTTCATACTCATGACTGTATTAAAAAAACACGCTGAACTTCCCATTGATCACGATTTCCTTACTCAAAATAGACGATCAGCAAATGTTTGTCCAATTATCCGTTTTAACACTAGTTTTCCCCAAAAATTTTTTGCCTTCCTTGGCACTTTTCTTTATAATTCAATTAATAATAAAATTTCTATTTACATACACACTAAAGCTATTTGTAAAAGAAAACTGGGCACCTGGCTATTAATTCTTGACTATGCATCCACAGAAAATTTACTTAAACCTGTGTCTTAACACTCACGCATAAACACTAAACATTTACACTCTCACATTCGCACACACACATTTACACACACATCTACTCACGCATTGCATCAATCCACTCTCATCACTCCATTTCCACTTTCATCCTTTTGATTTTAAATTTTGTTTTCGTGTATGTACCTACATACAATGATGTTATATTGTATAATACTGCCTACATAAGAACATCTTAACCCACTTTTTTGTACAATCATATTTTTATATTTTTATTATGCCTGCAAGCATAATTTATATAATTTAATTTTTTGTTTGTTTATGTTTGGTCTGTACCTTGTATGTAACGTTACATTTTCCTGGATAGGATCCACAAAACTGTAAGGTCACTCTGAGCACTCACCTACCTAACTTTCAGTCTGGAGGGGAGCACTATTAAAAGAAATAAAAGGGACGAGTTATAAGAATTTATTAACAAAGATAATCTAAAGGCTGGAGCTACTTAATTACTAGTGCCAGTGAAGCTGGCGGAAAGTACTGAAGATGAAACGCAGAATGGAATAAATAACTGAAGAACGTCCGTCTTCAGACTGTGGAGGAGGACCGAGGAACCATCAAATCTCAGGCCGTAGAGAAGGGCCGAGGGCATCTGTCTTCAGACGGTGGTGGACGGCCGAGGACCGTCAATCCTCAGACCGTAGGAGAAGGGCCGAGGGCATCCGTCTTCAGACGGTGGTGGACGGCCGAGGACCGTCAATCCTCAGGCCGTAGGAGGAGGGCCGAGGAGCATCAAATCTTCCTCAGGCTTGTGTAGCTCAAACATCAAGGTTTTACAGGTGTTCTTGGTGCGGCACGGAGAGAGGCCGACTTAAAACCGAAGAATAAGGGAAACTGCCCTTTTAAATATAATTTTATGGAGCTTCTCAGAGGTGTTACTGCTCTCAGCTCTGAACGTAGACTGCCCATTCCACCACCAGGCTCCTGTCAACTCCAGATATTTACATTTTAAAATTAGAAAATTATTAAAAAGAAAATCGAATGAGGTCGATGTGATTTACCTATACAACCTACAACACTAGCTCCAGCAATAAATAAAAAATAAAACTAGGGTTGCCACTAACTGACATCACAAAAGTAAACAAAGATTTAATAAAGATAAAAACTTAAATAACATAAATTACAAGGTAAAAAGGCCAAAGCCGTTGCTAAGCCTCCAAGAAATGACCATGAAGCTACCTAGGGAGGACGAATGCTTAAATTTTCAGGTTAATAATATCCAAAAATGTAAGTAAAAAACATGTAAAAGACATACACATTACAACCTAGTACTACTTTGGAGAGCAGCGGTGGCCCAGTGGTGGCGGCCCCGACTTACGAACAGTAGGTCGTGGGTTCGAACCCAGACAGGCGCATTACTTTGTGTAATTTATTTCATCATCACTGCTCTCAAAACGGTGAAGGAAAACATCGTGAGGAAACCGGCATGTCCTAGAACTTCACTAGGTAAGTTCGTTTGACTCCTAATTCTATTTGATTGATTGAAGCGTAATCAACAATACCTTGACAGCTGTTTTGTAAAAAATCTGAAAATTCCCTAGCTGCACCTACAAAGTTTCTACCGTGGTCAGAGTAAATGAGGGAAGGTTTCCCTCTACGGGAAATAAATCTTTTTAAAGCCAAAATATAACCTTCTGATGACAGTGACGTCACAAGTTCCAAGTGCAACGCTCGAGTTGATAAACAAACGAATAAACACAGGTAGCATTTCTCTAACCTAGAACCTTTACCCTTTTTATTTAAAACATACATATGCCCTGCGTAATCAACGCCACATTTAATAAATGGAAAATCTGATTGGAAACGTTCACTGGGTAGATTAGCCATTATAGGTTGTATGGACTTTGCCTTCATTCGACAACACCTGACACACTGATGCACAACCTTCTTAGCTAGGTTCCTACCACCTAATGTCCACAGAGTACAGTAACTAATGTCCACCACCTTTGTCTCATATGTGATAACAAAAGCTGTGGACCAGCATGTAACATATCATCATGATTATGTTTAAATAGAAGTCTAATGAACTGATGTTTACTACATAACAACATGGGATGTTTTTGATCGAAGGGTAAGTCTGAATTGCATAACCTGCCTCCACTCTCATTACTTATATTGTTTTCATCAAAAAAAAATATTTAATGAACATAGTTTACCAGACGATTTAATTTTATGTTTATTAATTAGGGCACTATATTCACTTGGAAAGGCTTCTAGTTGCGCAATACTAGTTAGAAACATTAGTGACTTATTTAATTCCGTGACTGATAACGCGGCTAGACTACGCTGAGATTTATTTTTTACACGTAGATTGTTTACAAATCGAAACACATATTATGCATAAACGCGTTGTATTTACCCGACTGCGCGTGGCGTTCTAGAGACCAAATGCGTAGGCCGATTTTGATAATTCTTACGTCAATCGATTCGTCTTAACCTTGCGAGTGTTACTAAAGACATAACAGTAATTATAAATGAAGAATATCGATTGAAATTAATTATATCGTTATTAGGATTATTATTGCGCATACAAACTGTATTCGATTTAAGTTCTGGCAAGTTATCACAAAATGGAACATCACTTTGTCGATCCCTGTTGGCAACCGCATTCAATAAAAAATCTGGTCCGTGCCACCACAGACTTGAACTACTGAGTTCAGCCAAGGAAGTACCTACCACGCGATAACAAATCCGCAGGATTGGACTTGCCATCCACATGACACCGAATTCCCTTATCTGCCATCAGGTCATTTATTTCCACTACTCGGTTTTGGACGAAAACTTTTAAGGAATGCGGTGACATCCTTAGCCAACCTAAAACTATTGTTGAATCAGTCCACATTACGATCCTGTCAAAGTTAATGTGGATAGATTTTATTATTTTAGATTGTAATCTAGCACCTATTAGCGCACCGCACAATTCCAAACGTGGAATGGTAACCGGTTTTAAGGGTCCTTGCACAAAATTAAGACATTTTGATCATTTTTGATCACTACTTGTGGGAAAGGCAAGAAGAATTTGAACCTTATTTATTATTATTATAAGAGACAGGTTCTTATTCTTGTCGACTGCTTCAACAATTTTTTAAAATAATGTATATATTAATGGCAATCACCCATATCAGAGCTATTGCACTCCGTGTGTAGGCATGAGATAATTACCTACCGCTTCGCGCATATTGAATATGCAAGCTCTCTAGGGCTGTCGCGCTCCAGCCGTGCGTAACTGCGTACGTATGCCGCGTAATTTTTCGCGCTCTTTTGACCTTGCGTCGCGTACCTACCTACTCGTAGGTACTTCGTGTTTGTTAACTGACTGATTTATTGATCATTAATCATTATTAGTGCAAATGACAAGCCGGATAAACTGTTGCTGTTAATAAATGTAGAAAAAAATCTTCTTTTTACATAAATCAAATCTAAATCAAATCTAAATCAAAAGTCTTTTTATATAAATTTCACTGCTCTATGTCCATGCTTCCCATCAGAGTTTATTTTAAAATTACCTATTTGTTAGATTTCGCATTAATGCTGCTGTTAAAAATAAGTAATCGTAATTTTAGAGAAGGCAAGATATATAATTATGAGACATTCTAATAGAGTAAAACAATTGTAATTGTAAAAGTTTTAATTAACATAAAAATAATAATACATTAAAATACAAAAATGTTGGTAGTATTTTATTTTGAGTACTTGAGGCAACCCTACCGACTGACCATTAAGCAGTGAGACGCCGAATAAAACACGCTAACGCGTGGCGTCAAGGCGCAATTTAGATCGAGCGGGCCCAGTTTAGGTATTTATAATTTCGCTACCATCACCATATTTCATACCATATTTCGCTGCCATCACGTAAACATCGCGCTCCGTTAGTTTTTGTCTTTAAAAATGTTATAAATAGTTTTTTCATCCTAATTTCATCATAACTACAATATATTTAATACTATTAACCATGTCAAGTGTTATCTAAAGTTAACTAACTCTGTGGACAAAGTTAAAGTTACAACAACATACCCAGTGCAAAAGTGATCAGTTTCCATCTCAAAATTGTGTTTATGCTGCTATAGTGATATAAAACAACAATATTAACCCAGGTTTCACATAATCAGGCATGATTTAATAGCCCTATATTTAAATAATTGCTCAAATAGACGGTGAAAAAAACTTTCAAACAGTGCGTCGGTTTTTAAATCGAAAATTTTGTAACTGACTTTCTAACGAACTTTTAAAAATCAGTCACATACAGAACCGTAATTTCAACTCATGACTTATCTGAGTCTTTGGCTTCGATAGTCAGTGCGCGCTTGCCGTACACGGATGCCCTAGTTCGAACCTCAGAGACTGCATTCGCTTTTTGTAATGATATTATTACAGAATGTATTTCTGTTCAGTTATATTGATTTGAATTATTTTCTACAACAATATTTGATAAATAATTTTAAATACTAAAATTCCGTCACGGTTGAAATGCCTCTTTAAACGGACGCCACTTAAGACGACTGAGATGTCAAAAAACCGTACATCTGACATGACTACTAGCGGTGTCGCTACGGGCGCAACAAGTCGCACTCGATCGCGCAAGCAGATTTCTGATCCCGAGAATACGGATTTTATGTCTGAAATAAGAAACATAATTGCCGAGTTTAAACAAGAACAGAACAGTAAGCTTGACGCTCTCCAAACAACGATCAGCGATATTAAAAAACAAAATATTGGTATAATACAGTCGATCGAGCACCTATCGGAAGATTATAATAATCTAAAAAAACAGCTAGAGATAATCGAAAAGGAAAAACGGGATAACTTGCAATACATTTACACCCTCGAGACTAGAATTGAAAACCTTGAAAATGCGCAAAGAATCTCCAGCATAGAGATAAGAAATATTCCCCCAAAGAGAGGTGAAACAAAAGATGATCTCGCTAAGTTAATTAATACAGTCGGTAGAGCTATAAATCTTGATGTTCAAAATAGTGACATAAAAGATGTCTTCCGAATTAATACCAAAACCGAAGAAAACAAACCTATTATCTTGGACTTCAACTCAGTTCTACTTAAGGAAAAGTTTATAGAACACACAAAAAAGGAGAATGCCCATTTTTCTACTGACCGCCGTTGCGCATCAAAACTTTTTGTATGATAGCATAAATTGAATATAAAAGAGGGGTGATGTCGTACTTTCTAAGGGAGAAAAAAATATCCATTTATTTTGTGGGGGTTTTAGTTGTTCTTTGATTTTCTGTTCAGTTTTGAGGTTAGTTTTGTATCGAACCTTCCACTAAAAGCAGCAGCCCATTACAACAGTATGACTTGAATTGACATAAGACACGAACAGTGCGCAATGATAAGTTATTTATAAGCACAACAAACTCAACAATTATCGATGCACAAGTAAAAACAAGAGTTTGCTGTTGTTTTGTTTGTTTGACAAATTGACAGAGACAGTTCACATATCACATTGTGATAGTGTTACCAACAGTCAATCTAAATCACTCTGACTATAACTGATTTGTCAAATAAAGAAAGATTTTTATTAGCAAAGTAATATTATTTATAGGATGTGAATTAAGAAAATATGTTATTTCAATTGTGCTAATTAAAAATATAAATAACGAGGATAAAGTCATAGTTTAATTTATTTTTTAAAACAGAGTCTGACGGATTATGTCCCAGGTTTTAATAAATTGGCAACATTGATTTTACCGAAATACGCCATTTTAAAAAGTAAGAAATAAAATCCAATACTGTAGCTAATAAAATACAAAATAGTAACCCCACATACGATTTCGTTCAAGTGAATTAAGAGAAGTTAAAAAAATATTTTATAATTTATGAGTTTATTTTTATGGCCATAGGTACTCTTTTACTATAAAGCGACTCTGATTGTGGTCAATCTCCTTTCAACAAGCAACATAAAGAAAATAAATTGAATACATCTCATCTACATATCCATGGTTCCAGTAAACCAATTTTCATAGCAGAGAATCTAACGAGCAAAGGCAAAAGGCTGTTTTTCTTAGCGCGTGACTTTGCTAAGACTTATAACTTTGCATATTGTTGGGCTGCTTACGGCAAGATATTTATTCGGAAAAATGAAGGAGATAATCGTATACGTATTAACTCGGAGGCGGATTTAGATAAGCTTAAATCTGAACTCTGACTAGACACCTTTTGCTTGCTACACTTTTTTACCCAATTTTATGTGTCTTTGTATAAGTTAATTTCTTTTGTTAATGTTTATTTTATTCTTAATATTTTGTTAGTAGCTTTTAAAACCGTATTAATTACTAGTCAATACTTTAAGATATTGATTTTAATAATTTTAAAAAATATTTTGACAGTCCCCAAAAACACCTTGCATTATGATAACTCCACATTATTCAAAACATATTCTCTCACCTCATTTTACTCATTCACACACACAAACACACTCAATGACACAACATATGAAAACTCAAACTCTTATCTTGATAAACTAAATACTTTATTCACTTCTGTTAAGACTCCAGGCGTAAAACGTAATGTCACTCGTTGGTTTTTAAAACATATTGTTAATTTAAATTGCACCTATAAACATTTTTTCTTCAATAATGGATAATTTTAACGTGATATTAAATAACGATTTGGATTCTGTAACTGTAGCTCAGTCAGCGACTTGTAATATTGAAGACTGCCACGTTTTGTTAAAACACCCTTGTAATACTCTAAAAATATTAACTCAAAATATACGTAGTATTCATTGTAACACACCCAACTTTGAAACATTACTCGCTAGGTCAAAAGTTGATTGGGATATAATTGTTCTAACCGAATGCTGGTTGCAGCGTAATGCTAACATTCCTGAACTTGATGGTTATATTTCATTCGCTACGAGCAATAATCGAACGCAAAATGAAGGTGTGGTCATGTACTGCAAAAACATAGATCAGTACAATATTGATGAACCGGAAATGGCGGACTCAAATTGCCTTATTCTAAAAATAAACACAAATACTGTAATAATTGCCGTTTATCGACCACCTAGTCATAAAAATATAGATAACTTTTTATTATCCCTCAACGATTGTGTAAGTAAATTATCATCCTGTCAAAATATCGTATTAGTTGGCAATATTAATATTGACATTGTTGATAATTCCCAAGGCAATAGATCCTATGAATATCTTAACCTCATCGCTTCTCATGGTATGCTTCCAGCTCACACGATTCCTACTCATAGTCGCACATGTCTAGATCACATAATGTTAAAGACAAGATTATCGGCGCTCTGTTATGTTGCTCAAACTTCAGTTACAGATCACAATAGCGTCATTTTATTTTTAGATCGAACCACAAACAAAAACCAAGGTCCCAAAACTATTAAACGAATAGACGACGAAGGACTTGAAACAGACGTCAAGAACATAGAATTTAATAAGATTTACAGCATGTCAGATGTAAATGAGGCAACAATTTTTTTTGTACACTCGCTAGGTCAAGCTCTAAATGATAACACAAAACAAATCCCGACACCTAGACGCAAAATAATTCTGAAACCCTGGATAACACCGGGCTTACTTAGATGTATGAGAAATCGTGATCAACTACATATCAAAACCTTAAAGAATCCAAATAATGAGGTAGCGCTTTGCATTTACAAAAGATACAGGAATTCTTGCAACGATATTTTTAAAAAAGTTAGACAAAATTACGAGCAAGACGTAATTAAAAAGGCAGGTAAAAATAACAAAAAGCTTTGGGAAGCAATTAAAAATATAACGTATACTAATAAAACCAAACAACAATCCACCCAGCTTATTTCAATAGAAAATCCTACTGAATCAATTAATACAGTAAATTCATTTTTTGCAGGTGTAGGTAAAAGTTTATCAGAAAAATTACTGTCACAAAATGTTAATTTGGTCAATACAGAACCCTATACTCAGCCAACTATTTCTTCCCAAAATTCTTTTGTTCTTCTACCGACTGACGAAAAAGAAATACGGTCTTTAATTTTTAATTTAAAAAACGAGTGTGCAGTTGGCATCGATAATATATCCGGTCCGTTTTTAAAACGATTTGCTGATATTATTGTTCCTCCACTTACATTCATATGCAATCTATCTTTCTCTTCCGGTGTATTTCCATGTGCCTTCAAGAAATCTAAAATTGTACCCATATTTAAATCCGGAGACAGATACTGTGTCAACAATTATAGACCAATCTCCATACTCCCTACGCTATCAAAAATCTTAGAACGATTAATGAATTCCAGACTTACTAATTACCTCGAACAAAATTCTCTCTTATCTCCATCACAGTTTGGTTTTCGATCTGGTAGGTCAACAGCTGAAGCCGTCCATGAACTAACAGATCACTTAGTTAATAAACTAGATGCAAAAAAAAGACCTTAGCCATTTACCTCGATTTAGCTAAAGCATTTGACACAGTATCTGTTCCCATTTTGATAAAAAAATTAGAAAATATGGGTGTGAGAAGTCAATCACTTCGACTTTTTACAGACTATTTGTCCGACAGAACACAAATTACTAAAATAGAAAATTGGATCAGTGACAAACTACCTAATGAGTACGGCGTTCCACAGGGCAGCATCCTAGGCCCAACATTATTCTTAGTTTATATAAATGATTTATGTAATATTAAGCTACAAAACGGAAAGATCATCACTTTTGCGGATGATACTGCTTTGGTATTCGATGCTGATACGTGGATTGAGGTCCAATATTATGCTCAACAAGGTTTTGATACAGTATATAAATGGTTGTATGGTAACTTACTTACCCTAAATGTCGATAAAACGAAATACATGACATATTCCCTTAGACCACAGGATCAACCGGACTTCAACTTGAAAGCCCACTCTTGTAATTTAGTCAATCATTGTTTTTGTCCTGTATTATTAAAAACGGAATCTATCAAATATCTTGGTATAATTATAGACTACCGTCTCAGCTTCCAACAACACATTGAAACGTTAGTTAAAAGAACCCGCAAATTAATCTACATATTTAAAAATCTACGACATATATCTAATACTTCAGTAATTAAATCAGTTTATTTCGCCTTATGCCAGTCTTTGCTAGCCTACTGTATCACCACCTGGGGCGGTACCTCTAAGTCGTATTTAATTAACTTAGAGAGAGCCCAAAGAGCTATATTAAAAGTTAGTTGTTATTTCCCTATTCGCTATCCAACCTTCGATCTCTACCAACACTGCCAAGTTCTAACGGTCCGGCAGTTGTTCATACTCATGACTGTATTAAAAAAACACGCTGAACTTCCCATTGATCACGATTTCCTTACTCAAAATAGACGATCAGCAAATGTTTGTCCAATTATCCGTTTTAACACTAGTTTTCCCCAAAAATTTTTTGCCTTCCTTGGCACTTTTCTTTATAATTCAATTAATAATAAAATTTCTATTTACATACACACTAAAGCTATTTGTAAAAGAAAACTGGGCACCTGGCTATTAATTCTTGACTATGCATCCACAGAAAATTTACTTAAACCTGTGTCTTAACACTCACGCATAAACACTAAACATTTACACTCTCACATTCGCACACACACATTTACACACACATCTACTCACGCATTGCATCAATCCACTCTCATCACTCCATTTCCACTTTCATCCTTTTGATTTTAAATTTTGTTTTCGTGTATGTACCTACATACAATGATGTTATATTGTATAATACTGCCTACATAAGAACATCTTAACCCACTTTTTTGTACAATCATATTTTTATATTTTTATTATGCCTGCAAGCATAATTTATATAATTTAATTTTTTGTTTGTTTATGTTTGGTCTGTACCTTGTATGTAACGTTACATTTTCCTGGATAGGATCCACAAAACTGTAAGGTCACTCTGAGCACTCACCTACCTAACTTTCAGTCTGGAGGGGAGCACTATTAAAAGAAATAAAAGGGACGAGTTATAAGAATTTATTAACAAAGATAATCTAAAGGCTGGAGCTACTTAATTACTAGTGCCAGTGAAGCTGGCGGAAAGTACTGAAGATGAAACGCAGAATGGAATAAATAACTGAAGAACGTCCGTCTTCAGACTGTGGAGGAGGACCGAGGAACCATCAAATCTCAGGCCGTAGAGAAGGGCCGAGGGCATCTGTCTTCAGACGGTGGTGGACGGCCGAGGACCGTCAATCCTCAGACCGTAGGAGAAGGGCCGAGGGCATCCGTCTTCAGACGGTGGTGGACGGCCGAGGACCGTCAATCCTCAGGCCGTAGGAGGAGGGCCGAGGAGCATCAAATCTTCCTCAGGCTTGTGTAGCTCAAACATCAAGGTTTTACAGGTGTTCTTGGTGCGGCACGGAGAGAGGCCGACTTAAAACCGAAGAATAAGGGAAACTGCCCTTTTAAATATAATTTTATGGAGCTTCTCAGAGGTGTTACTGCTCTCAGCTCTGAACGTAGACTGCCCATTCCACCACCAGGCTCCTGTCAACTCCAGATATTTACATTTTAAAATTAGAAAATTATTAAAAAGAAAATCGAATGAGGTCGATGTGATTTACCTATACAACCTACAACACTAGCTCCAGCAATAAATAAAAAATAAAACTAGGGTTGCCACTAACTGACATCACAAAAGTAAACAAAGATTTAATAAAGATAAAAACTTAAATAACATAAATTACAAGGTAAAAAGGCCAAAGCCGTTGCTAAGCCTCCAAGAAATGACCATGAAGCTACCTAGGGAGGACGAATGCTTAAATTTTCAGGTTAATAATATCCAAAAATGTAAGTAAAAAACATGTAAAAGACATACACATTACAACCTAGTACTACTTTGGAGAGCAGCGGTGGCCCAGTGGTGGCGGCCCCGACTTACGAACAGTAGGTCGTGGGTTCGAACCCAGACAGGCGCATTACTTTGTGTAATTTATTTCATCATCACTGCTCTCAAAACGGTGAAGGAAAACATCGTGAGGAAACCGGCATGTCCTAGAACCATGTGAAATTTGAAGACATGTGACATCTACCAATCCGCACTGGGCCCGCGTGGTGGATTATAGCCCATTCCCCTCTCATTGAGAGGAGGCCGTGTCCCAGCAGTGGGAACATTATAGGCTGATGATGATGACTACTTTTGAACCAAAATGTTCCACAAGTTATTTTTTTTTAATATGTCAATAGCATATTTTATTTTACTATAGTTATTGTAAAATTCCAATAATTAATTTTAAGTACCTACTTCCAACTTTAACTCTAGAATCTTGACTTATTTATTTATTTATTTATTTATTTATTTATGTACACACAAAATACTTAACAGGACATTACATTAAGATAGAAGAGCACAAAGGTACTGCTTATTTCATAAGAAATCTCTTCCAGCAGACCTGCGAGAGGAAAGTTCGATTAGAAATGTAGACACAGTGTGTAGAAAAGACAAAACAGGAAATGTAAAATAAAACTTAAAACAAAATATATCTAGGTATATGAAATAAACATACATACAAATACATACACATATAAAAAAAAAATACTCGTATAGTAAATATTTACCTATAATATACATACATATATATGTAGAATATTACTGTATAGAAGAAAGGTAGTGCTCTTTGACTTGCTTTTTGAAGATAAATAAAGTTTTAGAGTCTCGAATGTTAGGCGGAAGTGAGTTCCACAAACGTACTGCGTGAACAGAGAAGGAGTAGGAATAGAATTCGGTTTTATGGGATGGGAAATTAAGATGATGCCTGAGGTGGGATCTACACAGAGCATCAGGAGGACGGGTAAAGGAAAAGCGATCGCGCAGGTAACTGGGATATGCAGGGTTATGAAGGATATTGTAGAGGAGACATAATATCCGAGTGTTTCTGCGAAGACGGATAGGGAGCCACTTCAGTTCCTTGCGGTAGTGAGAGACATGGTCATATTTTCTCAGTCCAAACACAAAACGAATGCAAAGATTTTGCAAACGCTCTAGCTTATTCAACAGCTCTTCGGTGGCATCCAAATAGCAGGCATCAGCGTAATCAATGATCGGCTGAATCAGAGTTTGAGCCAAGTAAATTTTAGTTTTAAAAGGCAAGAAGCTCTGTAAGGATTTAAGCGAGTGGAAAGAAAAGTGCACCTTACGACTAACCTCATTCACTTGAGCTCGCCAAGAAAGATTGCTGTCAATTAAGACACCAAGATTCTTAGCTGTTTCAGCATAGGCAATGGTCGAGCAGCCCAAAGATAATGGAGTTAAAGATGACAAGTCAAGAGCATTGCGATAGTATCTGCTGCCTATAATCATGGCCTGCGACTTGGTAGGGTTAATCTGTAAGCCGTATGACTTAGCCCATTGAAAGATTCTTTCCAGGTCATGATTCATGGCGTTGATTGTAGATTCCGCATCAGCCAGCAAGAAATGTCGATACAGCTGCAAATCGTCTGCGTAGAGGTGAAAGCTGGAAGTGATAAATTTGGTAACAGTATTAATGAAGATAGAGAAGAGAAGAGGAGAGAGAACGCCACCCTGAGGAACACCAGCAGTAAGATCACACCAATCAGAGTAGATTTCTTCTTGGCGGACACACTGAGAGCGACCCCGAAGATACGAGTCAAACCAGGCTATCGTAGAGGCAGAGAAGTTAAAAGATTGAAGGATACCAAGAAGGATGTCGAAATCCACTGAGTTGAACGCGCAACTAAAATCAAGTAACACTAAAACAGTCAAAGATTTATTGTCCATAGCCCAGCGGATATCGTCAGTAACCTTCAGGAGAGCAGTGACAGTACTGTGGCCAGTACGGAAGCCAGATTGGAAAGGGGAAATAAGAGTATTAGACGATAGAAATCTGGAAATTTGACCATGAACAATGTGTTCGAGAACTTTGGAAAGGAAAGGAAGAATGGAGATCGGTCTGAAGTGGGATAAGGAAGAAGGATTGCTAACTTTAGGAAGTGGTATTATGTGAGCCTGTTTCCAGGCTGACGGAAATATACCAGAGAATAAGGAAAAATTAACAATATGAGTAAGGATGGGGAGCAGCTCTGAAATAATGGGTATTATCATTCTCGAACACAAATTATCATGGCCCACAGCAGAGGAGGAAATAGAGAGAAGGGACTTTTTCACAACGTCTTCAGAGACAGGACTGAAATTAAAAGGTGTACATTGCGGTAACGGAAACTTAGACAGCTCAGATAAGGTAGAAGCTTTAGCGCTTGGGTCCAAAGAAACAGGTGGTAAAGAAAAGTGCCTGTTAAGAGCGCACAAGTCGACATCTTTACAGGCATTCGTAGGAGATTTGCCGATACCTACAGACTTTAAAAATTTCCAGATATCGGAGGAGTTACGATCAACGAGAGATTCGTGGAAATAGCGTCTCTTCGCATCTCGACACAGACGATTGCAGCGGTTACGTAGTGCTTTAAAGTGAGTGAGATTAAGTTCAGTGGGTCTGCGCCTATACCTACTCTTCGCCTTATCCTTTCGAGCAATAGCATTCTTAATCTCAGTAGTCATCCACGGAGCAGGATTATGTTTAATTTTAATACGCCGACGGGGGGCATGTTTATCATAGATATCTAATAAAATGGCATTGAAGCTGTTCACCTTTTCATCGATACTGGTGCTTTCGGTAACGTGAGTCCAATCGATAGCACCAGCATCGCGTTTCAAAGCCTCCAGATCTATGCTATTAAAACTACGTAGGAAACAGAAACGAGGCTTACATTTTGGAGGTCGGATACGATAGGAAAGGTAAATGAGGTCATGATAAGAAAAGGTTGCAGTGAGCTGCCCAAACTCAGCAACATTGTGAGAAGAAGATACGATCATTAGGTCAAGAAGAGAAGGCGTGCAATTAGGGGAGTTATGGGTCGCTGAAAGAGGTAGAATATCAAGATTGAAAGAAGATAAAAGCGAACGGAGTTTAAGTGAACGTGAATCATTTTTAATTAAACATGTGTTAAAATCACCCATTAAAATGACATGCTCATATGATGGGCAAAGATTGTTAAGTGAGGATTCTAAGGAGTCAAAGTAGTTAATGTGAAGGTTTGGAGAGTAAAACACAGCAAGCAATACATTGGTATGATTTAAGGTGATCTCAAGAAACAGTGATTCAGCCGACCCCGAGTACTGAGATGGAGACGAACTTACAATTTTGTGCGGTATATCATCGCGTAAGTAAATGGCGACACCACCACCACCCTTGCCTATCCTGTCATTTCTGACCAGGACAAAACCAGGAAGTGCGTAGTGAGTAGAAAGAAGAGAGGGCTTAAGAAAGGTCTCAGATATTAGGAGTGCATCAAGATGAACACTGCTAAAGGATGCCAGAAGATCGGAATAGTGACCAGGAACACTCTGAGCATTAATATGGGCTATATGCAGATTGTTAGGATAGTTACAAAAAAGAGAGGAAATATTGTCACGCAAAGTACGAAGCGGAGGCTCACTGTCCGCACTAACGAAGCTGCAAGTCGAGGCAGAACAAGAGAAAAAACTGTCATCTAAGTCAGTTGGAATATTCATAGATAAATACAAATATTAAATAAATATAATATTATAATAAAAACAAGAATAACTACAATTAAATACCTACGTATTCGGCTGATTGTTTTAAAATACAACCACCCTAACTCACTAGTTTGTTGGAAGAAATTGTACAAATCAATAGCAACAAAATATATAAAAAAAAAGAACACATGAAAAATAAAGTAACAATATTTTGAAAACTAAACTAAAATATTCGCGTAACTCGAGCAACAATGCACACTTATTAATATGCATTACCGCAGACATGAATGGAACACTAACTAAACGTAATGAATGTCTCAATGACAATTGACACAATGACATTGACAGTCTGACATTAAAAGTTTGTAAACATACCGACTAAACTTATTCTAATAAATTAAATAATAAAGCTACACAAAAATTTACTGTGAAGGTGTACAGAGAACACAAAATGTTTATAGTACCGGCGACGTTTAAAAGTACCGAACAAATCAAAAGTTATCGTACAATACGGCTAATTTACATAGTAACTTGGTAAACAAACAATCCAGTGGTACTAACATTAGTTACGCCGGCGTGCCTTTCTTTGGCCTCTTGAAGGTGTAGCGGGAACTTCGGTGGGGCTTGCACACATAGGAGAAGTGTGTACCTCCGACAGCGCAGCAGCACCAGACTCGCCTGAGGCCTTGGGGAACCGCGAAACCAGTGCTCGAAGTTCACCCGGAGTTTCAATCTTGTGACGCTTACCATCTGAAGTGACGATCGCTATCCTGCCCTCCACCGACCAGCAGTTCGGCACCCCAAAATGCTTGCGTGCGTCCATGAAAGTACGGTGTCTTGTGTGGGTTAAAAATTCAGAGATTGTGATGCCAGTACCTTTCAGTGACTTTTTGCTCTCCCAGATCAAGTGACGATGCTCAGTGGTGTGAAGTCTAACCAGGATAGGTCTAGCTTTGCCTTGTGAAGATCCCAATCGAAGATCCCAATCAACTTATTTTCTTTGCTAAAATTAAAATGCTATATTATACATATAAGCCGGAGAGGTGATCTGTACCTCAGGATTGTCCTACTTCAGACACCTTTCTCTATTTAAGTTTGTGCATAATACCAGTGCCTGTAATTGTTGATGTCGAGATAAATAAAGATTTATGATTATGATTATGATTATGATTATAATGTCGGCTTTCTTCAAGATCAAAGGAGTGCAACTTCTGTACGCTAGTACTATTATCTATTCTGTGCCCATATTCAAAACCCCTTTTCCGCAAAAGTAACGAGCGAGTGATGTTTGTGGTTCGCTGAACAAAGAACTACAAAATATTCTGAACATTAAAAAATATGAACAACATCATTATATGGTCTACTCGTAACATAGCAAGAAACATTATTGATTTCAATACGAAATATAGCAGAAAAAAATGTTGAAAAAACGTAATTTGTGGAACGTCGCGCGTCGGGACAAATAAGTATTTTTTTCTATACCTTAGAAACACTTTAAAGAAAATTTAAAAATTACTCAGTAATCTCAAGGTAACCCTTTAACAGAATCTGAATTTTAATTTATAAATAAACAATAACTTCATTTTGTAAATTAAAGGCAAAGTTAACTATATAATCGGCCGCGCAAACCCGATCCCGTCAGTAACGACCGGGCTCTCCCAGCGTGACCACGTATCACTTTGCTTCGCAAGCGCTCGCGAGTTATTACGTAAATATATTTCCGAGATATACGTAGACTACCACATTTTGATCCAGTAAGTATTTAGATGAGAGTATTATTTGACGTTGGTTGTTTATTAAGATTTATTTCGTCTTCATATTATTTAAAGTTAAGTTTCTTTGTTTGTACTTAATATGTTGTATGTAAGGGTAATAATCTGCGGAACTACTGATCCGATTCCGACAATTCTTTCATTTAGGGGATTTCACTACTTCATATTATTATTAGTTTTCATGGTAACCTAAGCTATGGTACCTAAAATTTGATTTTGAAATAACGATAATTTTCTATTTTGGATGTGCGATTTGGTAGAAATCGTCACGTAAGAAAATGCCGTATGTTGTTGTGTGTGTGTGTGTGTGTGTACTGTTGGTACCCTAGTTATAAAGTTTATCTGGGCCTTAGACACGGGATAATCAATTTTGCAGATGATTTCAAACAGGTTCTCGTGATTGTTCTGAGGTAGATCTTTTATTTCTATGTTGTTCAATCGAGTCCTTGCTCTTTAGCATTATTATCTTCCTCTAGCTTGTCCAAGCGGGCTTGAAGGATGTCCACCTGTTCATGGACCTTCTCGACGTGTATAAGGCGCGCTTCCATCTCTTTGATTTTCACGTTAAACTCCTTTAGCTCCTTATTCTTTTCACTTACTGATGCCTTTAGATCAGCAAACTCCGTACGAAGCGCAGTTATCTCATCTTTAAAAAATTCTAAAGGAGCTAGTTTCTCAGCGAGTGCTCTTATCTCACTAAGGATAACCGATTCCGATTCCAGCCTTGGTGACAATGGGGGTTGAGTAGTAGCAGCTAACACTGGAGGTAGAGTAGTGGCAGCTATTTTACATTTGCTGCTGCGCCACGTCAGCTTTCTGTCACCCAGCTTCCGGTATCCAGCCTCTGTTATTCCAGATTCCAGATTTCCACAGTGGAAGTGTAGTTCTTGATTACATATTGTGCAATGAACTCCATCGGATAGTGGTTACGCAATAGATGTGGGTAACGAAAGTGACCGTACGGCACAGCGCCTACGACGAGACTGTGATATTGCTCTACGAACAAACCACGTGACGCCAAAATGCCGGCCGCCGCCGATATTCTTGTCGACTTGTAGAAACCCGACCAAGACGTTCACAAGCCAATATCTTCACCTAAATAGGATACAGGGGCTGGGCCCATAACCTTTTAGGACTTTGGGTTTCAATAATAAGCAAAGTCACGCTTGCAGAATTAAATTTGTATTTAAGAAAATTAAAAAAAGAGAGAGAGAGTTGCCAATTTTTATTGGCAACTCTCTCGCTCTCTCGTACTAGGATCAGCTGCTACTGACAGTTCCTAAATCTTAGCATCAGCTGCTACTGACAGTCCCTATATTTTAGCATCAGCTGCTACTGACAGTCCCTATTTTATGATCAGCTGCTACTGACAGTCCCTATATTTGAGGATTAGCTGCTACTGACAGTCCCTATATTTGAGGATTAGCTGCTACTGACAGTCCCTATATTTGAGGATTAGCTGCTACTGACAGTCCCTATATTTGAGGATAAGCTGCTACTGACAGTCTCTATATTTGAGGATCAGCTGCTACTGACAGTCCCTATATTTTAGCATCAGCTGCTACTGACAGTCCCTATTTTATGATCAGCTGCTACTGACAGTCCCTATATTTGAGGATTAGCTGCTACTGACAGTCCCTATATTTGAGGATAAGCTGCTACTGACAGTCCCTATATTTGAGGATCAGCTGCTACTGACAGTCCCTATATTTTAGCATCAGCTGCTACTGACAGTCCCTATATTTGAGGACCAGCTGCTACTGACGGTCCCTATGCGAGATGCTGTAATAAAAATCCACAAAGCATTCTTGAACTGAATGAAACAAAATTTAAAACATGTATTAAACGCACACTTTGTAAGCAAGCATATTACAAATTGGACGATTATATCGCTGATAAAAATGCTTGGCTCAATGCCGGTCCTGCTCCACAAGGACAGGGGCGCATTAATGGATAGCACTAATTGTATTGTTGGAGCTGCTGAAGATTGTACAACTATCTTTGTATTGTATAAATTCAATATCTTTATTATTATATAACCGCATATCGCATATTGTGTGAGTGCTATGTACTAGAATGCTATCAGTCGCTGGAAACCTACTGGAACTGGTCAGCTCTTGGCTGCCACGGCTTATTTGAACTAATAATTTTATTTTTGAATCGCTTTTGTTTTGTTTTTACTATGGACACCTTTAACGTGCACATCTTGCTACATCGTTGTCACATAATGTACCATCTCAACATGAATGATGTAACCAAGATTTTGTAAAAATATTCTGATTTAAAAGAGTGTCTATGGAGTTTCTTGCCCGTTCTTCTCCATAGAGATCTACGCTACGGAATGGGCAACTACAGTACTTTCACAGTTTTTATGTCTTGTGACTGGGACTGAAAATAAAATGCAGCTACATTTAATTTTCATATTTGTTTCGACAATTCAAAACACTCCCGACCCGTGGTACAACTGATTCAAAAGTGCCTGTAACTGGCCTACTTGAAATATATGCTTTGTGTTTGATTATATTTTAGCATCAGCTGCTACTGACAGTCCCTATATTTGAGGACCAGCTGCTACTGACAGTCCCTATATTTTAGCATCAGCTGCTACTGACAGTCCCTATATTTGAGGACCAGCTGCTACTGACGGTCCCTATATTTTTGCATCAGCTGCTACTGACAGTCCCTATTTTATGATCAGCTGCTACTGACAGTTCCTATCTTCAGTGCCAAATTTACAAAATTAAATGCTTTATTAGCTCTACATAACAGATAAATAATCAACATACTTAGTCCATCAGTCTTAGTTGTGTACCCACTCCTACTTTTTACCATTGATTGCGAAAAAATAACGAGAAAATAAATAGAAGTAAGTACCTGCCTATAGTATTTATTATTCTCGTGGGTTAATAATAACAGCCAATCGAGGTCGATCTTCAAGGTTAATCCACGCTTACCAAGGTCGGTCTGTGGATGGGTGACCACTAATTCATTACATACCGAGTTTCCTCCGTGCGTCGGAAAGTACGTAAAGCCCTTGGTCAATCTCTCAAAACAATTTTCGAAATATAGGTAGGTATTCTTGTCAGCACGTTTTATTGTTCCAAATCTCACTTTTTCTTTCTCTTCCACTCAGTGAGTAAAAGAGAGTTTTATTCACTGTTATCGATGAATAAAATGCTCTTTTTCGAGTGGCGATGGTAAAAAATAAACAATTGAAAAATTGATTTAAAAAAGGCAGGCTCCATAACCACCTAGCTTGCGGCTCGGGTGTGAATTCCGCCTAGACTGCAATAACATTGTTTCCCCACTTAAATCAAAATGAACTATTTCATTCAGTAAACATATGAATGAAGTTCGGTGTGATGCAGGATCCTAAGCCTATTAAAAATTCTACATTTTGTAGAAACGTATTAAAACCAATCATAATACTTCTTTCATATAAACAGTTTATTCTTTAACAATAACAAAAAAGAAAAATAACATTGAAATAATAAATAATACATCTTACAATAATACCAAAACAAAGCTATTCTTATCTTATACTATGTATGTAATCGACGTCAACATCCCGTAAACGTCGCGCGACGTCAACATCCCGTAAACGTCGTGCGTCGTCCACTCGACTACACTCGACTCGATAGCGATTTTTAAAAGTCACTGCGTGTTTGCCTAGCATTACGCTACAGTCTCAAAAAAAATAATGTATTATAATAAAATTGCTTCGAGACAGAAAGTTGCGGGTGCGAGATGCGCGGGCCAGGGCTCTCCTGCCTGCACTACTTGCGCCACGCGTCCTACCTACGTCCGTCTCACGAGCTAGATATGTTGTACTATGTACACTAATTAACAAACAACAAAATAAATTAAGTAGCTAGGTATCACTTACTGCTAACATTTGTACCACAGTTACATCACGCTTGCAGCCATGCAGCAGACCAGTCGAGTTACGCTAAGGATGCGGTACCTACATGTACTTCTACCGCAACCTTTGTTTTCATATTGATTCAACAATTCAATTCATGGAGCTCCTCTAAGCTAATTTATAATCTAATTTTAACAGAACCTGTAGGTGTACTTGGATATTTATATACTTGCACATCGATACAACGCCACGAACGATTTCGCTCTTAGCTGGTTTATGGACACTTATTTAGCTCATTAATTAAGCTTTTGTCTGCAATGCGATGGAGATACGTACGGAGTACGGACGAATGCGTATGATGCATCTCCGTACCAAACTGTGTTGGAGTGTGATGAGTCCGCCATGCGCCACCCGACGCTTCTGATCCGTCAGGATTTATGCGGCTTTTGGCCCTCAGCACTGATCGGTCATTTTTGGATCTTGTTTTCGACTTACTTTTCGGCTAAAGGGTTTTTTTAGAAAGCATGAAAAACTTGAATTAAATGTAATTACGATAAAATATCCAAAGTTATTTAAAATATCCGGCTGTTAGTCAAGACTAACCCTTGCCTATATGGAGTATGCTATTCTAAACTACAAATAAATATCTGGCTGTTAGTCAAGACTTTAGTAACCCTAGGTTATGGTGTCGATTCTGTTGTGCACTAACTGAACTTAATTTAGGCTATTGCTATCTTTTTCTCCCTAATAAAACGAGAAAGAGACGGACGGAATTTAGAGCTGTCAAATTTAGTTGGAACAAATGAAGGGTGCACGTAAAAACATGTCGACAAGAAACACGGTGAAGGGCAAGGCATAAACTAGTTTTACATCTCTAACTTAGTTCATAGCTATAGCCGTCCTTTTCTCATAATGCCTTTTAGTAAAACATAGCAATAGCCTAAATTAGGTTTAGTTTGTGCACAACAGAATCGACACCTATATGGACTGTGCTATTCTAAAGTACAAATAAATATCTGGCTGTTAGTCAAGAGTTTAGTAACCCTACTTCCTACATGGAGTGTGTTACTCGTATTCTAAACTCCAAATAAATACCACCGCTCGGAATACTTGTATGTCGCAGGTTTTTCATAAAATTAGGTTTTTGATCAAAAACATGTTTTTGATCAAAAACCGGAAGATGACACATTTTAAACTTAGTTTCATCATAAACCTGTAACAATCCAGATGTTTGTTCAAAAACCAGGAGGCCTACCATGATCTAATTAGAAACGTTTCAGTTTAGATTCCTAAACTGCATCGCTCAAACTCGTACCACATACGTCATGGTACGAATTTGAGCGATGCAGTTATAGCCAATACGCTCAGCGGCATTTGGATCGTTGAAAGTGAATGAAAGATCGCAATTTGTGACTGAACCGCGTTTGAAACGTTTTTGGTGAAAAAGAGATAATGCTATTAATATCAAATAACTTTGTTTCGCGCACATTTTAGTGTCAGACACGCTTAGAAGCAAGTAACGTTTTATTTTGTTTTTAACTCAGTAATGTTACCAAAAGTAAAAAAGACACATAACAGTTGTTTTTAAGATTCCACGGTATGGCACGTTCATACGGTAACTGTTGTTAAAATAATTCTTATTCAAAGTAGATATTTATTTACCTTCTGCTATTTAATAAACGATTTTATTTTATTTCGACGTAATAAAACAAATTATGTTTCTGTTTCGAACGTACCAGAGTAAAAAAAGTTGTGCGAGTTGTCATGTCACTGTTTTAGTGTCAGTTTGACTAGATACGTAGGTAGTCTGTGGAGTTGTGATTACGGTAGGAAAATTAAAGTGAAGAGTAGTTTTGAATTCGATAAAAAAACATTATTTCAAGTGGCATCCTCAAAGTTATAAGAAACACACTTACAATACTTTGGTACTTACATATACCTACACTTACATTGGTTTTTGTATGATTCCACTAAAATAGAACAAAAAAACTTTATTTTCGTCAATAATTCACAAAACGTTTCAGTTTACGTTAGAGAAATAGTAACCTAAAGTGAATCGCTTAATTTGACAGTTGAGCGTTACAGTTGAGCTGCTCTATGGACGTCATGGTACTAAACAAATACAAATTTGACTGAATGAAACCAAAACTTGCGACTCAGTTTGGGGTCAATCGCTGTCAGATGGCATGGCCTAAATTGAATCGTTAAGCTGACGTCATGGTACAAATTAGACGAACAGTTCAGTTTAGGTCCTAAAATGGATTGCGATAAGAGCTCGTGGTAGGCCCCCGAACTAGTTTGGGTTTATGATCAATCCGATACACACTTCCGTTGATAGGGACCTAAGGACTTCCTCGAAACTCTATTCCAATATCAACTACTGTACTGCCCCTAACGAACCATTGACAAATGAACTGACTCTGCGTGAAATTGCTGCAAAGATGTCTTTATTTGGAGGCCAAGGTTTTAAGAAATGCTCGTGCGAAAAATCTAAAGTGCGCTGCAAGACAAATCGAAATGCATGCAAAAAAAATGTTTTAGGCAACTCTAGATGTCACAAGTCAACAAACTGTCATAATAAATAAAGCGTTCTAGCAGATTTATAATAAAGCAAGCACGTGGTAAACGTTTCTATATTATTTTTAATTTTGACTCAGTTTAGTCGTATTTAATAGTTACGAAATTTCATTTTCGCGGCTTATCAAAATCAGATTAATATAGGTACGTGAAATTGAAATATTTCATTTCATAATTGGATTGAAGGAGGAGAATATTGATTGGATAATGGATGTAAAATTTTGATAAATAAATAATTGTTTTCTTTCTACTAAGTTGCAATTAATGATGATGGATTGTTTTATTTATTTCATTTAAATTGATTTATTTGGCATAAAATAAAGTAAACCCGTGATTTTGACAAGAACTTTATCATAAACCCAAACTAGTTCAGGTTTTTGATCAAAAATCTGAACTCGTTTGGATTGTTACAGGTTTATGATGAAATTGAGTTTAAAATGTGTCATCTTCCGGTTTGTGATCAAAAACCTAATTTTATGAAAAACCTGCGACATACCTATACCTACATTTCGTGGCAGATACCTACCTACACTGAGATCGAAACTAATTGAAGAAGCCTCTCTCGAAGAGCTTCTGTCTCAAAATCCTTCGTCTCTTATGAATGTTTGATTTACTTGTGATTAAGGAGAAACTTAGCTGAGCGGGAAACATTTTGTTCGATTATAGTGTAGGTATTTGTATCGAGACTTTCAGATAGACACAGACAGACTTTCTTTTCGTGTATTTTGTGTCAATATTAACTAACGGGAGTGGGGCAAGGACATCCCTGAAGTTTTAAAACTCTCATGGACCATAAATATCAAAAATGTAATAAAATATTTTTAACCGACTTCCAAAAAGACGATGTATGATTGGTATGTTCAGCGATATCTTTGCCAATTGTGAACCGATTTCGATGGTTCTTTTTTTGGAAGAAAATAACTTCGCGGTCGTCCCATTTAAATTTGGTGAAGATCTGATGCTAATCTTCGGAGATATACTTACAATGGAACTCTTCAATAGTATACAGCAAATTGGTCATGATTGCTGCAATAGCTTGGATGTGTATTGTTTTCACCGCATCATAACATAACATCACGCCTGTATGCTCTGAGGGCGGACGCAGATGTGTACATTACACCCACATTTCGACAGTTAGGTATGTAAGGTTCTATGTTATTGGGGATAAGCTTATTACCATGACAAGTAGGTATTGTTAACGATATAATATAAAATAAATGAGTGCCTCGTTGGTGTAGTGGTGGTGATCGACTACTGAGCATGAGCTCTTGTGGGTTCGTTTCCCAGGTCGGGCTAACTCTTACTTATTGGGTTTTTTTCCATCAGGAATTTCTAAGTAGCAGCCACGAAGTCCGGATTTGCGGCCGGTCGATGGCAATAGGCTCGCCCCCTATTACATGGGACTGAAACATAAACTGGCGAACTGTGGGTGTAGGTACTTACTATTAGGTAGGTACGCCTCAGCCCAACCCTTCGGGATTACAGGCGTGTCGTTATGTTATGTTGAAATAAATGTATTACTAATATTTGTATACTTAGGTTACAACTAAAAAAAGGCTAATAAAAAACTTTTTTCAAAAAAAAAAAAACCGACTTCAAAACCATAACAAAGTGAAAAATAACTTTAGCTTCAGCTCTAGCTTCAAGTCGGTGCCAAAGAAACTGAATCAAACACAAAAGCCGTTTTAAATTTTGCAAAAAAAGTTTTTATACTTAATCACGTTCTTGGAAACTGCAGAAAGTTGCATTGCAGGGGTTTACGGGAGCGAATAATCAATCTAGCTAGGTCTCTTACCTATATGGGAAAATTCGTTTGCTCTATTTGCACCGTAGCAGAGGTCGCTGGCCCAGATAGGTACTAAATTCATATTTAAAACCATTAGGCAATCAAAATTAACATAAACACAAATCCTTATTGGCCTATAGGTAGCATAAACATCAAAAATATCTATTTACGAGTATAGGAGTTAGGACCTTAACAAGTTATCATTAGAACTTTAATTTAAGGGCCTACACTACCTCAAATGGCTTAGCATGATCCTCGGTTACGCGTAAAATACTGCAGCATTCATTTTGAAATAATTATTGGCGAAAACACGATTCCATAAAATTTTCTCGATAGGTAAAAAATCCAAAGTTACCTCCAAATCGAACAATAAACCACTGGTATTCAAAAACTACTTCAAATTAGATCATACTAACTGAACCAACTATAAAGCAGGTCTTATGTTTTTTATTTTTTCCAAAAGACGAAAATTTGATTTTATAGAGAATAAAAACCACTCATTTCGAACTATTCGGCCGCAGTGACTGACGTAACGACCGCTTTGTAGTGGAAGCTGATTAGAACGTTATTCTTATAGCATAGGTATTTAAAACGAAGTTTGAACCACCACAAATAGAGTTGCTAATTTGAGGTAGTATAGGCTCGTACCTACTTAATTACGTAATATCAATGAAAAATAATATGACGGTTTGCTTGTGTTTCGGTCACTTACGATTACGACTGATACGAGTATGGCGCATGGTGGAGTCCGGAGCAGAGCGCGCTCACAATCACAAGCTACAATTAATACCCGGGCTACAGACTGCACGACGCTCGTCCCGCGGCGCGCGGATACGACTATAATACACATTTCTCCTCGTTAAAATATTGAGCAAATACAAAATCTGATTAGAAACAATACCTAGTGCCTACCAAGATATCGAAAGTAAGACTAAGTACTTTATTTTATATTCGATCCACAGCCACTTTACACGCAAGAATAATACTTAGATTTATACTTAATTACCTACATATTAGATAAGAATTGACACCTGTAACAACTTATTGCCTATTGTATCGGCCGCCGCGCGCGCATCTGGCGACCGATGCCTATGGCGGCTATGGCCCATAGTGAAGTCGGTACTTGAATGAACTGATCATTAATGATGAATAACGACACGCTCAATCCAAAAGAAAGATTACGTAATATTTACAATGCCGCAATCGTTTCGTCTCGATTCCAAGGTTACAATAAATCGGCGCACGAGAAAGAAATCCCCGTTCGATGTTTCTTTTTAAAAAAAAAACACAAATAAGAAACTAGGTACCTACTACCTACATACCTTGATCGTTTGCCTATGAGTAGGTATTATTTACCTTCTAGGCAAAGGAATATGTCCTATTCACGGTCAGTTCTTAGTGTGAAATGGATACAACATTATTTTTAAAATAACATACAAATTAACGAACAGTTCATTCAGAGTTAAAGAGTAATAGACGCTTATCAACAGCACGTCTCGGCAACGCCATCGTCACTGCGCAGCCTCGAGACCGAAGTGCGTGCGGAGGACACACGGCGTGTACCGCGTCTAGCCGGGCAACGGCGCTTCCTCGTAGAAGTCCGGCTCGTCGTCTTTGTCGATATCTTTCTGGGCGCCGTCCAACTGCCAATAATATAGGTATTCATACATTAAAATTACCTGAACAGTCTCAAAACTTGACAGAGCGACAGCACCAAACGAATGGCCGTGAACGTTACCGCTCTGAGCTGCAGCGGCGTGAACACGTAGGCCAGTGACATGCGCAGCGGCACCATCATGACCAGGAAGAAGGGCATGGCCAGCGAGAAGCGTGACGACTTGATGGCGTACAGCAGCGCCAGCCCTGCCGCCTGGATCAGCGTGTACATGTGCATCTTCAGCGTCGGCACCTGCGCGCAAACATTCCGTCAGCGTTGCTGCGATACTAGAGAAAGTTACGTCAGTTGGGGCACAGGATACGGACCCGCCGGACGTAAGGGATTTGAGGATGATGCTTGACGGGCTTGAACAGCAGGATGCAGCGGTCCCAGAACTGGATGCCGCCGAGCGCGGAGACGCCCATGTACAGGAACACGCCGAACAGCACGGCCATGGGCACGAGCCGCAGCCAGCGCGCCGCCAGCACCGACACGCCCACCAGCAGCGCCACCAACAGCGCCGTCAGCCGCTGCTCTGTAACGCCACACGTCAAGCACGTTAACACACGTCGTCGTTCACCACCACCACCATCACCATCACCTGTCTGGCACGAATGCTGAAATGGACCTTTTTGGCGCAGCCGTGAGGCACACAGCTGTTTTTCCTCCTTATTTTGTATCTTTTTTTTATATGTGTGTGTGCTTTTATCTGACGTCAAATAAACTTTTTTCTTTCTTTCTTTCTGTTCGTTTATTTGCAAGCCGGGTCCATTTCACGTTGTGCTAAATTTCCCGCCTACAGTTACAGAGCCAGCTCAAGCAACGATTTAAGGTGAATGCTGCAGGGAAGCCCGCGAAATTCAAATTTTCTTACGTTTTTTGCAATTTTCAGGCCAGTGCTAGGTTGTATGTTGATTAAAATATTATTCGCGGCTGTAAGACGCATGAAGTTACAGAATTATATTCATCAAAATCATCAACACAACCCTCCAAGTTCATAAAGGTGGAAAAATTACTTTTTCAAGGTCAAAGTCATTGCTGCACATAATTATAATTTAAATTGCCAAAAACGTAAGAAAATTTGGATTTCGCGGGCTACCCTGGAGCATCAGTCAGTAAATAAATTAATGAATTTATGATTATATAGTACTTAATCAAAGTACATACTCATAACTTTTCATCTGTACCTACTTGGTTATTTTTCACTGGGACAATATGGGGAAATCCGAATCCATAAAAGGGGAAATTGTATTAGGAATAATTAAATCTCGCATAAGTAAGTACCTACTTACTTAAGGGCCTATAATACCTCAAATGGCTTAGCATGATCCTCCGTTACGCCTAAAATACTGCAGCATTAATTTTGAAATAAATATATGGTAAATTTGAGGATTAATGTTAGGTCTTATGTTTAAAAAATAAAATAAAAAAATAAAAAATAATATTTATATTTTGTCATAAAATTTTCACGATAGAATAAAATCCCAAAGTTACCTCCAAATCGAACAATAAACCGCTGGTATTCAAAAAGTGGCGTCCGTGTGGTGTCGGCCGTAAAGAATAACACCATCCCATATCTTTCCGTGGGTGTCGTAAGAGGCGACTAAGGGACTTACCAGAGAATGGGCAGCAGCGCTCTCTGTGTCTTATGTAAGAACTGCACTCACTGCGATCGCCAACCCACTTGCCAAGCGTGGCGATTATGGCAAAACCCCCCCATGAATAGCGCAACAAAGAAATGGCCCCTAGTGCCCGGCAGCCCGTCTACCCTTGACTACGGCAGCGGTCGAGGCTACGGCATGGCAAAGGGTGCGAAGAATCTCCGGAAGGGATCCGGCTGCCAATACCAACGACTGGACCCGGCAACATATAACACGCGCACACTCTGGACCGACTAGAAGATAGCGGAACTAGAAAAGGAATTGAGCAGGCTGCGATGGAGTATTGTGGGATTATCTGAAGTCCGAAGAGAGGGGGAGGACACGATAATCCTGAAATCCGGCAACCTGCTCTATTTCCAAGAGGGTGACCGGCAGTCCCAGGGTGGTGTTGGGTTTATCGTCCACAAGTCCCTTGTGAACAACGTGGTGAAGATCGAGTGTGTCGACCAGGGTGGCGTACCTTATACTCAGAATATCCTCAAGATATTCGCTGAAGGTCATACAGGTCTACGCCCCGACCTCGGCACACCCCGACGACGAAGTGGAGACCATGTATGAGGATATAATCTAAAGCCATGCATGGTTCCAAAACTCACTTCACACTCAGTTGTCATGGGGGACTTCAACGCGAATCTGGGCAAACGAGACGGGGCTGAGCTGCAGGCCCAATTCCGTCATACTTGAGGGAAAACCGCCACAGGCATGGTGCAGGGGTGTGGTGGTGCTCTTCTTCAAAATGGGTGTCAATGCCCGGCTGAAGAATTATAGGCCCATCTCACTTCTAAGCCATGTCTACAAGTTGTTTTCTAGAGTCATCACGAATCGTCTCGCGCGCAGGTTTGACGATTTCCAGCCACTCGAACAAGCCGGTTTCCGAAAAGGTTTTAGCACCGTGGACCACATACATACGCTGCGGCAAGTTATACAGAAGACCGAAGAGTATAACCTGCCTCTCTGTTTAGCGTTTGTGGACTACGAGAAAGCCTTCGATTCGATCGAGACGTGGGCTGTACTGCAGTCTCTCCAACGGTGCCAAATCGATTATCCGTACATCGAGGTGTTGAAGTGTTTGTACAAAAACGCCACCATGTCAGTCCGACTTCAGGACCAAGCCTCGAAACCTATCCTCCTGCAGCGAGGTGTGAGACAGGGAGACGTCATATCTCCGAAACTGTTCACCGCTGCACTGGAGGATGTCTTCAAGGTTCTGGACTGGAGAGGGCTAGGCATCAACGTCAATGGCGAGTACATCACTCACCTTCGGTTTGCCGATGATATAATGGTAATGGCTGAGACCACGGAGGACCTCAGTACAATGCTCGATGACCTCAGTAGAGCTTCCGGAAGAGTGGGTCTAAAAATGAACATGGACAAGACTAAGGTCATGTTGAATGCCCATGTCACACCCACTCCTATCAAGATCGGAGACTCTACTCTCGAAGTTGTAGACGATTATGTGTACCTGGGACAAACGGTCCAGTTAGGTAGGTCTAACTTCGAGAAAGAGGTCAATCGTCGAATCCGACTCGGTTGGGCAGCGTTCGGGAAATTGCGCGGTATCTTCTCGTCCAACCTACCGCAGTGTCTCAAGACGAATGTCTATGACCAGTGTGTGTTGTCAGTGATTACATACGAGACCGAAACGTGGTCGCTCACAATGGGCCTCATCAGAAAGCTTAAAGTCACCCAAAGGGCAATGGCTATGCTCGGAGTTTCCTTGCGCGATCGAATCAGAAATGAAGACATCCGCAAGAGAACAAAGGTTACCGACGTAGCCCGAAGAATTGCCAAACTTAAGTGGCAGTGGGCAGGGCACATTGCTCGCAGAACGGATGGCCGATGGGGCCGAAAAGTTCTGGAGTGGCGACCGCGAACCGAAAGACGTTGCGTTGGAAGGCCTCCCACTAGGTGGACCGATGACCTGGTGAAGGTTGCAGGAATCCGCTGGATGCGAGTCGCACGGGACCGGTCAATGTGGCGACACTTGGGGGAGGCCTATGTCCAGCAGTGGACGTATTTCGGCTGAGATGATGATGATGATGATGATTCAAAAAGTACTTCAAATTAGATCATGAAACTTTGCATTCTAACTGAACTAATTATAAAGCAGGTCTTATGTTTTTTATTTTTTCCAAAAGACGAAAATTTGATTATAAAGAATAAAAACCACTCATTTCGCACTATTCGGCCGCAGTGACTGACGTAACAACCGCTTTGTAGTGCAAGCTGATTAGAACGTTATTCTAACAGTATTACAAACGAAGTTTGAACCACCACAAATAGAGTTGCTAATCTGAGGTAGTTTATGCTCTTAAGTTTTTGGTCAAATGCGAGTTGTTCATAGAAGAGGTAGGTAATAGTAAAAATTTAACAGTTTTACATGGCAAGGGGTCGATATTGTCACCGAACGAACCTTTAACTTCGACGATGTGCGGCTTGTCGCCGGGCGCGTGTGTGGTGGACATGACGGTGAGCGCGGCCACGTGGCTGACGGAGCGCACGGTGGCCACGCACTGCCACGGCGCGCCGAACAGGCCGCACACGGCGTTCACGGACGACATGATCACGATGTCCATGTGGAAGCCGCTACCCTTCTTCAGCTTGCGCTCAGGCTTGTCGATGATCAGCCTGCGCCGCAAGCCCACACGTTAATATTCGCTTTACCACATTTGTTTATTGGCTATTCTACATAGATACATGTATTTAAGTTTTTTTGCATTCGCTTGGCATTCAATCATTTTCAGTGGCTTTGCTAACATGTGCGTTCATTACAAAATATTTACAATTACAATATTATGACATGAGTACTCATGGGGATTGCGAGCGCAGTCGCTTAGAACAACAGACTAGAGTGGCAATGATCTTACTCAGCTATGTGCGTCTCCATGAAGACGATGATGTAGACCATGAGCGCGGGCAGCCCCATGGCGAAGGCGGCCCAGGCGGGGATGGTGCTGAGCCCGTCGTTTAGTGGCACGAACCACGAGCGCGCCGCCGTGGGGCTCAGGCCCTCAGGCACACGCAGCGTCTCTGTCCACACGGGCACGGTGCACGACAGCCCCACCATCAGCACGATCGCGATGGGCACGCCGAAGTCGCCGAGCGCGCGCCGCGCCTGCTCACGCCGCACCGGCCAAACAAACATGTACAACACTACTAAACTACATAGCTATGAGCTTCGCCTCGTCGCGCGTCGTCTACCAATCAAAAGTTCATTAAACGTATTTACCATATAGAGTTGCTAATTTTCCATTTGGTCTATTTGAGTAACCTTGAGTTAGCGTAGTAGTAGCGGAGTCTTAACAGATCAAAAGGCCAGCCTATACTGGTTTATGTTTAGAATTATTTCCAAAAAGAAATCACTGGCTAAATCAAGTGCAGGTCCGTCTTTAGATAAGTACATTGGCCCCTACCCTACTGCCTAGCATTTTTCATCTTTCATAGTTTAAATCAAAGATGTTTTGTTTTCTATTTTATGTTTACACTTTATTTCTTAACTTTACGATGATAAACATTGGCACCTAATTAGGAACCCTAACCTGTATACTTTTATTGTTCAACGTAAGTAGGCGTACCTATTTTAATAAATAAATACCATGTTCGTCCGTTTGTATTTCCGAAGCTAGACGATGATTGCCGAAGCGCTAATAAGTCTGAGAGAGGATGAAGGTACTCACGCTGCGGCCGAGGAACTTGCCGTTCCGAAAGATGCGCAGGTAGTAGGCGATGATGAACGTGGTCAGCGTCAGCATGGTGCACCACAGCGCCGTGTTCGGCTGCGGCGGCATGGCAGCGTGCGCGGGCGCCGCCAGGGCCGAGAGCGCCGCGCTCGCGTTGCCTGCCGAGAGTGCCGAGTGATCAGTGACCAACGGCACTTACAATTGTTGGAATTTCTATGCAATCTTGACATTGCCATTGCTATAGATAGTAAAGAATTGAGCAAAAAGGACGTGGAGTTTGTCGACTGTCACAGGCGAGAATAAATTGCTTGCTGAGCTTGTATCGAGTACTTTTCGAGCTACCACACCTTTCATTTAGTGGGGTTGCACGGTCCCCAGAGCAGTTTCTTTTATAATAGTTCAAAGTAAGCAATTTCTCGTGCAGTTTGTATAATTATAAGGTATTAATACCTATACGTATACATAAACGAAATCTGCAGTCATTGTACTCATAATTATGAACAATTTTTACTGAATCGCGAAAAAAAAATCACCTGTTCCATACATTTTGACGAGTTATGCGACCATATTGCAGGGAACAGCTGATTTTTTTTTCGCACTTCAAGGTTTGGTCCCATAATAAAAGTTGTTCACAATGATGAGTACAATGATCCCATAAGAGATTTCCTGTATGAATAGCTATTAAGAGCTTATATAATTATAAGGTAGGTATATATATTGTATATACGTATTGCAAACAAATCTACTTGATCCAATTACAATAAAGGTACGGTGAGTTACAAATACAATAAAGGGATATAAGCTGACTTGTTTTGTTCAATTAAAATTTTATAAGGGAATTACAGATGAGATAAAATACAGCTAATTATAAAAAGACCTACCTAGCACGCACTCAAGGAAAGTGTGGAAGTTGTAATTTTATAGTTCACGCACTTAATTGGTGACAAATCAGTTCAGCACTGTAGAGGGACAGGAACAGGCGTTAGGGTAGCAGGTCAGTTATCAGGACAGCTTCAAGGATCAAGCTTTAGGGAAACTGGCTGGAAGGGCGTCGTGCAGTTCTCAGAGTCACGCACCAGGTCAGCTCTGTAGGAGGGCACCAGTGTAGTTCTTAGGGCCAGACGTCAGGGTAGCTTTGCGAGACAAGCGGTAGGACAGGCTCGAAGACAGCTTCCGAAGATCGAGAGTAGCGGTCCCAGGTCACCAAGATAGCTTCTGAAGATCGGGAGTAGAAGTCCTAGGTGAATCTTTAGTTGGATCCCCTGGGTAGTTTAGGTACGTGACAGCAAAAACCAGGCTGTTTTCTGATGCTTCTCCTATGAGATCCCATAGTAGACTGCCTCCAGCGGTTCGTGGTTCGTAAGCTCGTTTTCAAAGTAGTCTTCCTTTTTCAATTTTCAAATATTGGTTTTCTTCTTGTGGCCATCATCTCATTTGACAAGTGTAGTCGGCCAGGGCATATCCATGAGTGCGTAAAGAATTTTATAAATATAACTTCAAATTGAGTTATTTAGTAAACAATCGTAATAATCTATAAAATACAATAGATAAACACATATTGATAAAAATAATTTAAATTATATAAACCAAAAAGTAACCATCGTGTACTACACCAGAAAGATAAATAAAAGTAACTGACAGTTTGCCAATTTGACGTAAGTGTCACATGAAAATATGAATATTTTATTTCAGCTTTTTTTAAGTTAATGAATCGTATCTAAATCGATTTGCTGAGTGTAAACATATAAACAAATAAAAAAGGATGATAAATAGTATTATGAATGATGAATATTTATAAAGTGTAAGTATACGTATAGGTAGCTCAGTGCACTTAATACTTTTAATTATTCAAAAGTTTAAAATAACTGTTTTATTTTAATTTACATCTTTGGTACTTTTAACTTCTCTTTGAAGCGTGTTATTATGCTTTATTATGTAATTGTTTGTTGTTCAAATGTAAAAAATAGCATATATACATAGTATAGAGAAGAGTGGATGCAGGCGTCTGGGTGTACCTGCCAGTGTGGAGTTGTAGAGCAGCGTGGAGTTGGCGTCAGAGGGTGCGGGGGCGCCGAGGAGAGCCGTGGCGTTGTCGGCGTAGTAGTGCACGCCCAGAGGGTGTGCGCGGAACACGTTGATGAGGCTCGTTACCGGCTCCCCGATGAATATCAGCGAGATCAGAAACGCGAAGATGTCCTCCGTGAACCTGCGCAGCAGCGAGCTTGTTACAGCGAGCTTGTTACAGCAAGCTTGTTACTAGCGCGTCTCGGCCCAACCAATTTCATGGTCATCAAAACCATTTAATTAGGTATTAATTAAAAGTTCACAGACTCTAAAAAAACACCCTTTATATGATGGCAAAATAATCATACCTACAATAATAGGTATTCAATGTTATTTAAATAAAACGTATTTGTGATGAAACCTGGTGATCTTCTTAACGGCAACGCTGCCCTCGGCGGAGGCGACGGCGAGCGCGATGACGATCATCCACAGGCCGCAGTACATGCGCGCCGTCAGGAAGTCGAACCCGTTGGAGTGGCAGAAGTTGGCCAGCGACTCGTCCAGCAGCAGTAGCGGGCCCGTGGCGCCCGTGATCATCATGGGCTGACCCGACACCAGCGCGAAGAGGACGCCGCCAGCGCACGTGAACACCTGTACAGTACACGCGGTCACGGGTCACCATCGCTCCAGTCACGAGGCAGTAGCTTCATTCAGCCCTGAACCCTTCCCTGCCCATTTAGCACCTCAGGAATATTTCCAGGATAAAAGCTTTAATCAGTCGTCTTCTCCAAAAACAAAATACTTTGCATTATTAAATTGTATGCGGGGCTCACCAGAGTCTCGGAGATACCGATGTTGCCGTAGGTCTTCTCGGCGAGTAGCCCGCCGAACGTGATGGCAGAGGACAGCGCCGCGAAGTACATGAAGATGGTGGCGGCCAAGCACTGGCCGTTGAGCGCGTCGCGGAAGTCAGACGCGTAGTGCGGGTAGCGCCGCTTCATGTCGCGCACCACGCCTGCGCACGCAACACGATCATGAACCCGACCCACCACGGGTCTTATACATGTATTATTTCCCTTCTTTCGCTTGTGGAGCCCGGAAAGGGTCACTCGTAACTGAGACTTAGGGTTTAGGGGTAACGTGCAGAATTGGAATTGGTTAATGATAAAATAACTTGGATGGAACCGCGCAAATGAGTTTAAAAGATGCGGGACCACTGACCTCCAAACAGGCGGCCGGTCCGGCTGAGCGGGTCGTCGGGCTCCTTGCTGGGCAGGCCGCCGGCCTCCGCGGCCAGCAGCGCCTTCTTCTCGTCGAACGGTGCGGGTGCCTCACCGGCCGCGCGCTTGCGCTCGATCGCGTCGCGCTTGCGCCGCCTGATCATCTCGCTCTTGGCGCGCAGCTCCTCGAAGGGCAGAAGCGCCTGGCGCTCCCAGTCGCCAGGCGGCAACACGATGGAGTCGTCCAGGAACTCGTTGATGGCGGACAGCAGCTCGCGCCGATCGTCCGCCTTGTACGCGATGGAGTGGAAGGCTGGATTTGACATTAGCGTGGAGATGGAGCGGCCCACCTCGTGGTAGTCCAGGTCCGCGCCACTGGGGCCCAGCAGGATGAACATGAAGCGCACTGGCACCGGCACCTCCGTGATGGACGGCATAAGAATGCCCTGCGCCAGGCGCACGAAGGCGATGGTGGGCTGCTCCAAGAAGCCCACGGCGCCCACCAACACGGTGGTGGCCTCGGCGTCACCGGGGATGCGCTTGAGGATGGAGTCGTGGTGCGGGCGGCGTAGCTCGTCCTGCGAGCCGGCGGCCGCGTCCACCGCGGCCAGGTACTCCACCTCGCGCAGGTCCAGCCCGCCCGCTGACGACTTCTTGCGCACCTCGGCGCGCTCCAGCGGCAGTGCGTACGAGCTACGGCGCCGCCGCGGGTCCGCCAAATTCTGCACACACATGCACACGTCAGCGAGTTGGCCTGCCGCCGTGCCAGTTGCCCACGCAACCGTCATGCAACGCTATACCACTTACGGTCCCTTCAACAACGCAAACTAATCTGATGAGATGTGTAGCTTACTTTTGTAAACGGAAAGAAAAGTTAAATTGTGATAATCGGCTAGTCTAGCCACAGTTGTATTATTTACAATATTTAAAAAGTGTAAATGTGTTATTTTCATTATAAGATTCCCACTACGTAATTAGAGAGATTTTTTGGATAATATCATAAGATAGCTTTGCGTTACAGCTATCGCGCTGGCCAATACGTGAAACATCTTGACTCTCGACTTAAAGACCCCCAGAGGCTTTAGTTATCCAGAAACACAGACTTATTTATCAAAAAACATAGTACCTTTAGGGATATGGTGGAAATAGAATTGTAACAGAAAACAAACAAATAACAACTGCAAGCTTTCTTTCCCGCATGATGCATCGGAAAACAACGATTCAGAAAATCAAATTGCCCCACTGAAGCTGACGCCCACAGGTCAGGTCAGGCTTGACTGAGGCAACCGGGCTGATGAGTCCCCAGATATTGCAGCCCAGGTGGACTTCCTAATTCATATGTCGAATTATATGGTTGTGGCTAGACTAGGTGTACAAGTAGATTATTATTACTCATTACAATATGAAAACAAGCTCTCAAATAACTCCAAACCAATAATGATGTTAATAAATGCTTGGCATTAATTAACTACTTAGTTTTTGATTTCATTCAACATTTAAGTAAGTATCTATGAATCACACTATGTGCAAATGCATAGTTTCCATTGTAGGTTGAGGTGGGTATGGTTGGTATACTATGCCGTATGATACACAAACAGAGCATGAAATCGGCCGCGCCGCACGCTCCGCCGTGTGTTCATCATGTATATGTTACGGCTAATAGCCGAAGTGCGGCTACACCTAGTTTTAGCCGGCTAGAATTAGGTGTGGCCGGCCATATGCGGTTAAACCTAGATGTATCCTCTTATCTTCGGTTAGAACTAGGTTTAGCCTTCATCATAGCGGCTAAAACTAGGTGCAGCCGCACACCGGTGGTTAAACTTAGGTGTGTCTTATTTATCATCGACTAGAACTAGGTTTTTAGTTCAGTTAAGCATAATTATTGGTTTTGGTACCACCACAACCAACAACCACAACCGTACTGCGATCGCCAACCCGCCTGCCAAGCGTGGCGATTATGGCAAAATCCCCCTTTGGGGGAGACTCATGTCCAGCAGTGGACGTCTTGCGGCTGAGATGATGATGATGATGATGATGATTGGTTTTGGTTTGAGATTCTTATCTTGCGTTTCCCGATTGATTCGATTTCGTATTACCCCCGCAAATGCATCCGAGTCGAGGGAGAAACGGTCGAACGGGCCCCGCGATCGGGGCTCCTACTTTAGAATGGTTTATAAAAAAAATAACCACGAAGGGTATGGTCTAACCTAATCTATCTGTGTCGGGGGTGCCCCAAGTCAGCCTAGGCAAAACTAGTTTGTCATCAACCACCTCATTACTGAACTGAAAACCTAGTTCCAGGCGATGATAAATAGGATACACCTAAGTTTAACCACCGGTGTGTGGCTGCACCTAGTTCTAGCCGCTATGAGGAAGGCTAAACCTAGTTCTAACCGAAGATAAGATACACCTAAGTTTAACCGCATATTGCCGGCTGCACCTAGTTCTAGCCGGCTAAAACTAGGTGTAGCCGCACTTTGGCTATTAGCCGTAACATATATACGTATGGTGATCCATGTAAGTGAGATACCTACTGTGAATGATGATACCTATGTGTGTGATCGTGTACGGTGTACTATAGGTAAAAAGCCCCTAACCTAACTAAGCCGAAAGGCACTTGTTCTCCCCGTTATTGCATTAATTTTTATGGTCAAATGGCTACAACGGAAACGCCCTGTCAGTCTGCCTGTCCGTCTGTATTTGCATAATTGCATGTGGTTGTGATGAGTGAGAAAAGTTGTGTGGTAATCGGTTATCGTGGTATGGAACTACGGACATAATGTGATGCGTAGGAATGACGAAAATGTTGAGTTGAAATGTAGAAGGCCATAAGAGTAGAGGAAGACCAAAGAAACGATGGATGGATTGTGTGAAGTATATGAGTAGAGGAAGACCAAAGAAACGATGGATGGATTGTGTGAAGTATATGAGTAGAGGAAGACCAAAGAAACGATGGATGGATTGTGTGAAGTATATGAGTAGAGGAAGACCAAAGAAACGATGGATGGATTGTGTGAAGTATATGAGTAGAGGAAGACCAAAGAAACGATGGATGGATTGTGTGAAGTATATGAGTAGAGGAAGACCAAAGAAACGATGGATGGATTGTGTGAAGTATATGAGTAGAGGAAGACCAAAGAAACGATGGATGGATTGTGTGAAGTATATGAGTAGAGGAAGACCAAAGAAACGATGGATGGACTGTGTGAAGTATATGAGTAGAGGAAGACCAAAGAAACGATGGATTGACTGTGTGAAGTATATGAGTAGAGGAAGACCAAAGAAACGATGGATTGACTGTGTGAAGTATATGAGTAGAGGAAGACCAAAGAAACGATGGATGGATTGTGTGAAGTATATGAGTAGAGGAAGACCAAAGAAACGATGGATGGATTGTGTGAAGTATATGAGTAGAGGAAGACCAAAGAAACGATGGATGGACTGTGTGAAGTATATGAGTAGAGGAAGACCAAAGAAACGATGGATGGACTGTGTGAAGTATATGAGTAGAGGAAGACCAAAGAAACGATGGATTGACTGTGTGAAGAATGATATGAGAAGAAGACATTCTGCGCCGACCCCAGACAAATTGGGATAAGAGCAGGAGAATGATGATTGTTTGGTGCTACGGAACCCTGTGTGTGCGAGTCCGATTCGCAGTTGGCCAGTTTTTTGTTCTGGACCATATACCTACCTGGAAACTTAGTTGGAGATATACGAGGTTAAAGTTTCTTTCAAAAGTAAAAAAATAAACCATTCAAACTTTTTGTTTTCTAACGTTATTTTAAATCACGACCCCGGACACGACCTCTGTATTATTCAACGCATTGAACGCATCTATCAGCACAATGCTTTAGTGCAACGGTCGGCAACAGGCGGACCGCGGTCCATATCCGGACCGCGTAAGAGATCGACCCTGGGACCGCCGAATAATTGTTCACAATTCTTGAATATAAAAAGAAGATCTCTGAAGAGTAGACATCTGGGTACTTCTACGAGTTCGTGCAAATTCGCTATTTGTAGTCATAAAAAAAATAAAAAAAAATTTGAGTGTTTGCTTTCTATCAGAACGAAATAGTATAATATTAAACTATAGCCATACGGTAACGTGAATTGCTATTTCCAATGGGTTTAATAAATATTTAACAAAAATATGCTAAAAATCATCTACCTTCAGTGTCCCATCGTGAGTATTGCCGAATAGGTGTTTCAATTCTAATGCTGCGTTGCTACAATCAATCACTAAGTGAATAAATATTATTACATACATTACAAAGAATCTGTAGAATGTTTTTTACAAACTTAAACTGTATAATTAATTTGAAAATAAAAAAACAAACTTTTGTCACGCAAAATTGATCATTACCAGCGGTAAAATTTGTAAGTACAAAATATCAGTATATTTTACTCTGTGGTTTTACTCCCCTCGCCCCGCATTTCGCTCGCCAGCCAGTTAAGCCACAGGCACGGCAGAGGAAGGCTGCGCGTCTGGGTTGGAGAATTATCGAACATTGAATACTCGAAATTTTACTTTGTCACGAAATATTTGTGTTTACCATCACCTAAATTGTGGGGTAAGTAATAAGATTTTATTTATGTTTGATCTTTAAAAAGGAAGCTGACTGGGATTATTAATGTTCTTGTTGGTTTGATAATTGTCATATTTACGGATATAGGGTTACAGTCTAAAATGTCCTAAAATGTCATTACCTTCAGCATCATCACCTTCTTTTACCTTCAGCTTTGAAACTGAAGGTAATGATCCTAAACAGAAGGTAGTGATGAAATTATTAAAAAAAAAACTTTTTAAATCTTATTTTTATTTTTATATATTTTTTTCTATGCTGTCTTGGGTTGGATTTTTCTTAAGAACACATGGTGTTATCAAATTTAAGAATATTATCGTGTACTTTTTTTTGTTATACACATACTTTATAACTTCCATAGAAAATATATATATTTATAAAGGTTCACTGTCACGGCAGAGTGAACATAAAGTAAGCTAAGTAGTCTTTAGTTAAATAGATCATTAATTACAGTGTTTTATTTACAGAAACAAGAATCATGGCGAAACCAAAGGCGAAAAAAAAGAAAACTACTGAGTAAAAGTTAGCTCAACAAAGACTTCTTATTTATAAGACAAAAGTATGAAGAAATAAAAAAAGATCCAGAAAAATATGCTGCTCAAAAAGAAAAAGAAAGGTTACGATATTTGAAACGCAAAGAACAGAATAAAATAAAGTCAGTTAAAGACTTAACGCCACGACAACAAAGACAGAAAAGAAAACAATGGAGAAAATCGTCAACGATACATAGAAAAGAAGAAAAGAGAAAAAGCAATAGAGCGAATGCTTGTTGATAATTCTCCACCTAGCAGCGATGATGAAACAATAGATCGTCAAGTGCCTCAAGTTAGTGAAGTTGACCCACTGAAGGGACCGTCAACTTCTCAGATCGAAGTCAAAAACAATAAAGGAGATCAATTTAATAAAAAATGTGAAAACTGCGTTAAAAGAATAAAGACAATACACTACCATCTTCCCTGTTGTCATTACCATCACTATCAAAGTCATTACCAGTTGGAAAAAAAAATTAAAAACCTTATAACTTCTAAGTTTATGTGTGCAATTGGCTATTAATTGGCAAATACATAAAGAATTATGCATATTTTAGAAATACAGGTCTAGTTTTGAAGTAAAAAAAAATCTGTCATTTTCGCCAAATTTGCACGAAATGGAAGAATTACCCATCTAGAAGAACAAACATCGTTCGAGATTATTTGACGCGCTTGAAGACTCCCTTCGCATTTGGTGTTCCGCTCGTGAACCAAATTTCGTCTAAAAACCGTCGGTGTAATTTTTCGCACTAATTTTACTGATAATTAATAAATATCATAAAACGTATATTGGAATAGAATATAAAACTTAATTCGTAAAATAATCAAGTTTTTTTTGGACATCGATAAAAAAATCCATCGTTTGTGTGTGTGGACCCCACTTAACATTAGTTGCCGACCCCTGCTTTAGTGCATTACATCAAGTCCAAAACGTCGACGTCATGCGTCGTTTCCCAGCAATAATTTTTGCCTAGAGTTACTTAGTCCGATTATCTGATGTACTTAGGTACAGAACACTTGGTTGACGGCTTCGTGAAGGCTGGGTCCATTTACACCTTGTATGATGTCGATCGTGCTGACAGCTGTGGTACACACAGAGTCATGTACGGTATTGTAGTGTTGTGTGCTGACCGGCCCCGCTCCGCCCCGCCCCCCGCCCCCACTTCGAGGACTTGTCGCTATTTCTTATATTTTCTGATTCAGCCAGTCAGGCACTTTCAGAAACTTCACCGTATACAGGGTTACTGCTAACTTGACGTATTCCTTGCAGGACGTCGTAATATGGTTAAATAGAAGAAATTAAGCCACCAAATGTTCTACCGAAACTCAGTAGATTTTGAATTAGATTTTTAGTTTTTTATAAAAAAAACCCAGATTAAATCATTTAGAGCCAATTTAAAAACAATTTACGGCGCGAATGTACAATGTAAGTTATTATCATGGATACCGCAGCAGACCTAAAATAAATACAAAAACCGGCCAAGTGCGATGCGGACTTGCGCACGAAGGGTTCCGTACCATTATCTATACAACTTTAGACAAAACGGCAAAAAATCACGTTTGTTGTATGGGAAAATTTCAACTGTCTAGCTGTCACGGTTCATGAGATACAGCCTGGTGACAGACAGACGGACAGACAGCGAAGTCTTAGTAATAGGGTTCCGTTTTTACCCTTTGGGTACGGAACCCTAAAAAAGCGAAAAATAATTTTGGCTTCAGAAGCCGGTGACAAAAACACCAAATCAATCAAACAAAGGTCAAGCTTCAAAGTTATTTTTCACTTATTATTGTTTTTCTTTTTGTGAGTTATTTTGTGTTTCTTTTTGAAGTCGGTTTTAATTTTTTTTATTTTTAATTTTTTTTTTTCATTTTTAGTTGTAATTTCTTATACAAATATGTGCTATGCATTTATTTTACATTTTTAATAATACTGGTCATGGTAATAGGCTTATCCCCAATAAATTGAACATTTGTTGCTCTAGTCAATAGATGAATAGTCTATTCATCTAATATCTATATATTATATTATATTATATATATATGTCGCCGCAAGAGGCTCTATCTGCTAAGATTTAATCTAATTAATAGCACTCATAATTCTATTCCATGATAAAACTGGTGAACCTGCCATCTCTGCTTGGCAGTACAGTTATTACATAGAACTTAATTAATTGACAGATGAGTTAAGCGCCATCTATTGGCTTACCTAGTACTTAGATAGTTCATGGTTTCAAATAGTAATTAATTAAACAAAAGTCTAGCTAAAGACTCTCAGTAAGTCTTTAGCTAGATCTATAGTTAAAATTATGATAAGCAAGTATTTTATGACATTGGATTTGTAATTATTATTGTTCATTTGACACAAGATTGTTTATGAGGCAACACTACAGGTGGAAGATGGCGCCGATTACGATTTGATCAATAACTCAATTAATAAATTGAAACTACAACTAAATCAGATTATCTAACTAAATTACAAACTAAAAAGTAACAAGATTATTTTACAGAACAATTTATTAGTGAAAGACTTCTTATGTGTTCTTTGTATTAAATCCTTTGATTTACCGGAAATGGTTTTAAAGCAAGATCGATTATTGTTGTAAAAAGTAATGAAGCGACTAATTAGCTTTAACTAGATAAAACCTTTGCATTTGTGAATATTGGAAATGTTTAATTAATAAAATGATTAATTGCGAATTATTCTAGAATTGTTTGTAAGTTTTAATGAATTTATTATGTAATGAATAAACTGTACTGAATGAGGGACTTCCGCCCACTCAGAATGGACGCGTGAGCGACGAGCAGTCACGTTATCATAAGATTAGCAAAACAATTGAAATACTAAGTAATTATAAGTGTTTAGTGAAGTGAACGATTAGTTGTGAAAATGAGAGTGTGAGGAGTTTCTTCGTCCATTCTTCTCCTCAACCATAATACTCTGCGAATGGATGACTCAACTCTAGAAAGTTAATAAGTGTCTGTACCTAAATGGTTTAATAGAAATAAACGTTTGGAGTTTGAGTCAAGTGCTGTGTGTGATTTCAACTACCCAGTACCCACCTACCTATCTACCAACAATGAAGAATCGTATCACAAGGCGATGTGATAAATGACTGAAAGACAATATGGTTATTCTAGGCTTTCCCTGCCGTGATATATATATATATATATTATATACATATAATAAAACAGTAAAAATACTGTGTCTGTACTATGGGGGTCTTTTCCGCCTGACCATTTTAATTTTTTTTCGCTTAATCATGTGGAGGCGCCGAGCCACGCCCCCTTAAAGTTTGGGCCTATTAGAAAAGCGTCAACTTTGGCGCGCAAAATAACAATAACTCTCGTTTGGCGTGCGTCGTCAGTGCGCTCGGCCGATTCGGTATCTTTTCATTCATTTTTCTACACAAAGTCAACGGGGCGGGGCTAGAGAGCGTTTTTATGTTGCGAGTGCAAGCAAAAATGAGCTTAGTGGTGGTCAGGCGGGAGTGTCCTCGATAGTACATTAAATATATCAAAAAAGAAATAATTGAGGGGGGTTTAGAAACAGTAATAGAGCACGAATCCAAAAAAAGAAATCTGTCTGTTTGTTTGTACACGCTAATCTTCGGAACTACTGGACGGATTTGAATGTTTTTTTTTTGTTGTATAGGTATTAGGTCTAGGAAACATAGGCTATAATTTATCTTAGAAACTTGAACACCTAATGCAGAACCGCAACAGACCAGCTAAACTATAAGAGATACAAAAATGGTACCATAGCAAAAATTGTTCCACGTGATGATAATTTTCTGCTGAGAGAATAAATTTGAAGATCTGGAACACCTGATGTGGAACTCCAAGAGCCAAGCTACACTAACATCCCAGCTAGCAAAATACCCTTACAAACAGCTAAAAAAAAAGCTTTAAGAGCGATGGTTTCATAGAAGGGTTATACGACTCTTGATACCCTTACAAACAAAAGCTTATTAGAGCTATGGTTTCATATATGTGTTCTGATTAAGGCGGCAAGTCTAATAGTGCTCTTTTAAAAGTCTTTTTAAATTTTAAGAGCATTCATACTTGTAACATATTCGTATAGACGTATATAAGAAAACGTTATATAATATTCATAAGAAGTAGTGGCATTATAAATAAGCGCCTTTTACAAGTCTGATTCTTAATTAATACTTATAAATACATTTTATAAGTACAGTCAACCTTAGAAGTGACTATACTTGTTTCATTAGACTTCTGTAAAACTATAGTATTTTAAAAGTGTGATTTATCTCACCTAAGACATATTAAAGAGTAGTAGCACTTCAAAAGTCCTACAAGTGTCTTAAACAATTCCATATTAAGGGTTTGTCAATTGCCCAACTATCCAACAAGTTACCCAAACAAAATATGTGGGAGTGATTATTGACCAGCGTCTTTCCTGGTATCCTCACCTGGAACTAGTCATGAGTAGAGTACGAAAACTTATCTGGATATTCAAAGAGCTGAGATATGTTGTACCAAGGAGAATAAATCTAAATAAAAATAATGACAACCAAAGAAATCTATTAAATGAAATTTATGTATCTTTGGTCCAGTCCGTTTTAATATATTGCACAACTGCATGGGGTGGAGCAACGAAATCTAGTTTTCTAGAGTTAAGAATATTCTCCACTGAAAAGCTTTACAAATTATGTAATCTGCTGTCAGTGAGAAAATTGTACATTATACTATATAAAGCTCGATTACCACTCACTGACTGACTGACTGACTCACTGACATAATTGTTCTCCCAGATGGTGGATGGGGAGGTGGGTATATTTTGACAGATTCGTAAACAACTAACTCCCGCGAGTATGGGAAAAGTGCCAAACCTCCCCTTTTCGTCCCCCTTCCTCCCCCTCCCTATCGTATCTCGGAAATCAAGAGACTTGGAACATTTTTTTTTTCAGATTCATATAGAGGAGGCTCGGGAAAGTAAAAACCAGTTTTCGAAATTGACCCTTTTTCCCCCCTTCTCCCCCCTTTAGGCGGATCTCGGAAGTTGAGAGACTTGGAACATTTTTTTTTTTCAGATTCGTAAGAAGGGGCCTAGAGTTAGTCAAAATCATTTTTCAAAACTCCCCACTTTCCCCCCCTTCACCCCTCTCCCCATCGTATCTCGGAATCTAGGACACGTAGCGGCTTTTTAATTTTTACCATAAATTATTATTGAGGAGCGTTTAAATTTGTATACGGAGGGTATCCTTCACTCCCCAACCTCCCCTAAAAATAAAAGGGCTTTAACTTCGTAACGGTCAGAGATAGCCATTATGTGTTTGAACAAATATTATAGTAGGCGTCGAAACCTGTCTGGTGGTGGTAAGTCCCGAGTGGAGCGAACCTGCGAGACCGAGTGGAGAGAAGGGGGGAGGTGGCGAGCGAAGCGAGCCGGCGACCTCCGTAGCGTAACGAAGGTCGAGTGGGTGAAGCGTAACTCAGGGGCGACGACAAGCAACTTTAGGGTTATGTTTTTTTTAATGGGTCTCAGATTTTAAGTAAGGTTTTTTACTTTTATTTTATAAGGTTTTTTTTATATTAATTTTATAATGTTTTAGGGGTTCTTAAGGGTTTTCATACTGATTTAGGGGTAGTTGTAATGGATTTTCCAATTAAAATTAAGGATTCCTATGGATTCTCAAAATTTTATGATGGTAAGAATACTTCTCAAGAACACGACAACACGCGAGCTGCGCGCAGCTCGCGCACCCACGCAAATACTAGTCCTTCTTATCATCCTCAAAACGCACAAAGAGATACCATATGATCCTAAAATACTAGAGAAGAGAAAGAAACACTTTATAGTAAACGTTCCCTCAACTAAAACTGAATTTGCCAGTAGACAATATAAAAAATACTCCGCATACTTATACAATGCAATTAATAAACTAATATATATTTACGATAAAACAAAATATGAATTAAAAAAAAACTAGCAATGTGGCTACAAAATTTAAATTATTATGACACTGAGTTACTCTTGCAACGTGTGACTTAATAATAAATAATATAGTGATGTTATTTGCTTAGTTCGACACAATATGTACACTCAAAATCTCTCTCTCTCACACACACACACACACACTCAGACCCATGGGCGCACACACGCTTATACAATTTATCGTACTTTGTTTAATTTTGTTTTTATTTTTACTTTTTTCTCTATTTGTTAATTGCCTATTTATTTTGTATCTATAAGATGTAAGGGAATAAGCGGAGCCTTCAACTACAGGCATTTTCTATGTCTAAATGGAAACTCCCCGACATGTTATGTAACCCAAATTGATACGCAATAAACTTTTTTTTTTTTTAATGCTTATTTATTTTCTTTGTTGTGTTGACTCTAGAAATTGTTATAAAATCAGGTAATACCCCATTTTAATATTTAGTACATATTATTATTATCATTAAGTTTCTGTTAAATCCTTCGACTTCGTCGTATGGCTTGCTTTGCCTTATTAAGGAACCCTAAAATTATGAGCAACATGGCAGTGGCCGTGTAAACAGTGGTTTTAGGTTTAATTTGACTATTTCGAGTGCGATATAAACCTTACACAAGAGTACTGGACTTATATTACTCTAATAAAGCACTTATGAGTCGTGTTTGGTTGGACGTGTTTGGTGATTAAAATGTCAAAATAATCGAGAAAAAGTACTACTTTAAAAGTGTAATAAATTTATATAAAATACTTATGTTTTTATTACTTCGCAACCTCAGGGCGGTTTGTGATAACACTCTTATTAGGAGATCACAAAGAGGACTACAAGCGATATTACACTTAAAATAGTATTTTATTTTATTTGTAAGAGGACATTAAGGTTATTTACCCTTACAGCGTGCCATTGTAAGTCACTTGTAAATTTCTTTTTCATTATAAAAGAATCAGCAAGAGTCTTGTAAGTTTGAAAACACACTTCGCGAGACCATTACAAGGCAATTGCAAGGGTGAATACACTTATAAAGTGCGCCCAAATCCACACTTATAAGTGTCTACTTATATAAGTCTGATTTAAGACTGAAAAAAATATGGTCTTGGGATATTTGTAAGATTATTTTTTGCTAGCTGGGATATATATAGGAATGACGTTTTAGCAAAAGTTGTTCAATCGAAGATCTGGAACACCTGTTGTAGAACTCCAAGAGCCCAGCTACACCTTAACACATATAGGAATGACGTCTTAGCAAAAGTTGTTCGGTGTGATGGGCATTTCCTGTTGACTTATAAAAAGCGAAGATCAGAAACATCTGATGTGGAAATCAAAGCTATCACTAATTTCAATGTATAATTATAAAATAACATAAGCTGGGAGTACCTCCACGCGGTGAAGGTGGTAACAGTTTAGGACTGATTATCGATGTCGATGGAATATCATTGAAAATTTCACTCTACTGGCCAAAACTCCCTTTTATTTTTTTATTTATCGAATAAATATGCCTTTCGGCTTATGTTATTTTAGTGTTTAATTTCCTTTTCCATTTATCTTCGAGGTAGACCGCGGCGAAGGTGGTGTGACGACCTGATCTTGTTTGCGGGGCGAACATGGCCGGATATCGCACAAGATAGAGAGGTTTGGAAGAAGAAAGGGGAGGCCTTTGCCCTGCAGTGGGACACAATGACAGGCTAAGAAAAAAAAAAAAAATATCTTCGTGACACGGTAGCCTACCCGGTAACGCAGCGAAGCAGTCACTTAGATTTTAATAAAACTATAACCATGCCTAGAAAGAGGTCAAATCTTTCCCAATGTTCCAAAGGAGCTAAAAGATTGAGGATCATAAGATCCCAGGAATCTACCGAAGAGCGTCAGGAGAGACTTGATGCTGTTCGAGAACATCAGGCTTCAACTTGCTCCGTGGAAACCTCTTCGGATCGCGAAGCACGCCTGCGTTCTCAGCGTACTTAATACGCATCTACATCCAGGTCTCTAGAGACCAGTGAAGAATATGATGCGCAACTGACCGCTGATCGTGAACGTCTGCATTGTCCCGCGAGTACTCTCCTTGAAGACTCTAGACTAAGAGAACTTGCTAAGTAACGAGCGAGTGATGTTTGGGGTTCGCTAAACAAAGAACTACAAAATATTCTGAACATTAAAAAACATGAATAGCATCATTATATGGTCTACTCGTAACATAGCAGAAAACATTATTGATTTCAATACGAAATAATAATATAACAGAAAAAAAATATTGAAAAAACTTAAAATATGGAAAGCGTCGGGACAAATAAGTACCTATGATTTTCTATAGGTACCTTAGAAACACTTTAAATAAAATTTAAAATTTACTTATTAATCTCAAGGTAGCCCTTTATTAGAATCTGAATTTTAATTTATAAATAAACAATAACTTAATTTCGTAAATTATTGAACTACGTATATATTATCGACCGCGCAAACCCGGTCCCGTCAGTAGCGTTGCCAGACCTACGGATTTGTCCGTAGATCTACGGACTTTAGGTCTTGTCTACGGACATACGGATTTTAGTCGCGAATCTACGGATTTTTGTTTCTCTGGAAAATAATGTCAATTTGGATGATTTTTGGCGACACATCTCAAATGTTAAGAAAGAGAATGGCACAAAAATGTTCACTTTACTTTCTTTTTCATAAACAACCTCCTTTGCCTGCCACACAGAAGTGCAAGTGTAGAACGTTAATTTTCTGTAATGAGGGATTTTCTTTTTAGCTCTTCCCTAGTCGCTTGATAGATGGCGCTAGGAGTAAGTATGATAATGCAAGGAACGGAACCTAAAAAAACTAATTTTAACAAAGCGCGAGAAATGTAGGTTATATTCGGAAGGTTAAGCAAACGAAAGTGTCAGTCAACGAGAGTAGGTATGTGACGTGACACAATGTTTTTTTTTTAAGCGTTTTGGCTTTAAGTAAGTTCAACGCCATCTATAGAGTTCTTGGAAACTAAGTTTTTTTTTAAAACCTCAAAAGGAAAACCTCTAATTAACTTATGAAAACTAAAACCAGAAACAAACTTAACACAATCTATAAAATGACTGCTGTAAACAAAATGTGTAATAAAAACTACCTGCTATAAGGTGGAAGCAAAGAGGTAGCATTTTGAATTATTTAATTCAAAAATATATATACAAAAAGGGTTAAAAATGTTACTGAGAATGAGAATCGTGAGAGTGACATTGACAGAAATTTTGTTTGCATTGATTAATAAAAAATAAAACTGCTATTAATAAAATGTCTTTTTCTTTGTCTTTTCGATTTCCCCGCAGCCATCTATAAATAGTCAGGTTTAGCTTTAAAAAATGTCCGTAGATCTACGGACCTTTATAAGGCAATTTACGGACTTCTACGGATTTTTGAGAGTAGCCCTACGGATTTTTAAAAATTGTATCTGGCAACACGTCACTAACGACCGGGCTCTCCCAGCGTGAGCACGTATCACTTTGCTTCGCAAGCGCTCGCGAGTTATTACGTAAATATATTTCCAAGATATACGCAGACTACCACATTTCGATCCAGTATTATTATTAAAATTAAACTTTTTGATTGTATATCAATAAGAGTTTTTTTTTTACGTTGGTTGTTTAACCTCTAAAGTCCCGACTTAATCCCGTATTGTTAAGATTTATTTCGTCTTAAATATTAATATAATGTAGAGGTAAGTTTTTTTTTGTTGGTACATAATATGTTGTAACTTTAGATGAAGGGTAATATTTTGCGAAACTACTGATTCAATGAGAGGTTTTCCTTTTGAGGTTTTAAAAAAAACTTAGTTTCCAAGAACTCTATAGATGGCGTTGAACTTACTATGCCAAAGCCAAAACGCTTGAAAAAAAAACATTGTGTCACGTCCAATGATATTATAAGTAAAAAGGTGTAGATGCGTTATAAGCGCTCAGCAAGCGGTACGTTAAAATGTGGCTAATTGGCAAACCTTGACCTCAGTGTGACGTTGCCGGCGTCGACAGACGCACTTCACGTAAACACAGTGCATTAAAAGTGAAAGTGACCCAAAACTACCGAAAATGCCGTCGTGTGTCATGAGATATTGTACAAATTATACTAGCAAAACTTCTAAAAGTCAAGGAATCACATATCATTCGTAAGTATACTATTTATCGTAATATTTTCACAAAACAAACATTACGTTTTTAAAATAATGGCGTCCGAAAAGAAAGAGTGCAACAACAATTTCTCTATCAACAAGTGCGATAGAGATAGACGTCATTACCGATCATAGAGTAAAATTATATGTACGAAACAGACAAGTCAGTTGACTTTCAATGCATTTTTATTACATTACTTTTACTACATGAACTCTTGAGTGAATCGCATTTTTAGGCATAAATCACGGTGTAAGGTACTGTCATATCTGATTTATTAATTCTACATCGTTTCTAGTACACTTGACGACGCACTGTCGCGAATTATATTTGTCTCTTTTTCACTCGCGATACTTGAATCATGCCATCCTATTTTGACGACTAATTGTAATGTAGTGTGTTATTGCAATATTTTTAGTTATTCATGTGTGCGGTGTGCCGTTTTTGAAGATAGAATGTCGTTTATGTAACGTATCTACACCTTTTTACTTATAATATCATTGGTCACGTCACATACTCTCGTTGACTGACACTTTCATTTGCTTAACCTTCCGAATATAACCAACATTTCTCGCGCTTTGTAAAAATCAGTTTCTTTAGGTTCCGTTCCTTGCATTATCATACTTACTCCTAGCGTCATCTATCCAGCGACTAGGGAAGAACTAAAAAGAAAATCCCTCATTCCGAAAATTCTTTCACTTATGGGATTTCACTACTTTAAATTATTATTATTTTTGATGGTTACCTATTTTAGATAAGTACCTACAATTCGATTTTGAAATAATGATAATTTTCATTTTTGGAACGTAGTTCCTTAAGGTGAAAGCGTCAGGGTAGCCCGCGAAATTCAAATTTTCTTACGTTTTTTGCAATTTGCCGACCAGTGCTAGGTTATAATGTTGATTAAAATATTGTTCGCGATTGTAAGACGTATGTAGTTACAGAATTATAATCATCAAAATCATCAATACAACCCTCCAAGTTCATAAAGGTATGACAGCAATGACTTTGACCTTGAAAAAATCGTTCCTCGACTTATATGAACTTAGAGGGTTGTTTTGATGATTTTGATGATTAAAATTCTGTAACTACATACGTCTTACAACCGCGAACAATATTTTAATTAACATACAACTTAATACTGGCCTGAAAATTGCAAAAAACGTAAGAAAAATTGAATTTCGCGGACTGGTTGGAGCATTCACCTTAACGCGTCTTACTAGGAGTGCGATTGCGCGATCGCGATTGAATGCAGTATGCTGTGTATGTGCGCGTGTGTAGTAGGAGGTACTACACAAGAAAGGTGTGGCGGGGTCGAGTGAGCGAGCGATATTTTTCTTCATAGGCGTCGTTTTCATGGTTTTCGGGGTTGGCGATAATGAAAATGTGGTCAAAATGAAAATCCAAGATGGCGCCGACGAACATTTTCGGTATTTTCTTCATGGGTGTCGTTTTCGTGGTTTTTGGGGTTGCTGATAATGAAAATGAGGTCAAAATGAAAATCTAAGATGGCACCGATGAAAATTAACGGTATTTTCTTCATGGGTGTCGTTTTCGTGATTTTTGGGGTCGCTGACAATGAAAATGAGGTCGAAACGAAAATCCAAGATAGCGCTGATGAAAATTTTTGGTATTTTCCTCATGGGTGTCGATTTCATGATTTTTGGGTGGCTGATAATGAAAATGAGGTCAAAATGAAAATCCAAGATGGCGCTGACAAACATTTTCGGTATTTTCCTCATGGGTGTCGTTTTCATGTTTTTTGGGGTCGCTGAAAATGAAAATGAGGTCAAAATGAAAATCCAAGATGGCGCCGATGAAATTGTTCAGTTTTTTTTGCGTGGGTGTTAATTTCGTGCTTTTCAGGGAACTACGTTCCTTACGTCCCCCGACCACACAATTTTTTTTTAAGATACGTCACTGTAAAGTCAGTACGGCTTAGAAATAAAAGTCTCGAATGTGTGTGTACCTACAGTATATTTATCACAAGCAAAATAAAAATAGTTTAGTTTTGTATTAGAAGAATTTAGATACTTACATATAAACATTTTACAAAACGATAATAAAAAATCGAGAATAAAAAAGCGAGTTGAACTCGCGCACCGAGGGTTCCGTACAAACTTTTTAAAGGACAAACTAAATAATAATTGTGTTCAATAAAATACAAAGCACGTCTTCCATCAATTCTGTTAAGAAAGGTTTATGCAAAGGGGAATGACAATTTTAGGCCCAGACTTGCACATGGAATTGGTTTCCATAAAAAAATATGTCCACATTTTTCCCATGTGTTCCACGTCTTCATTAGTCTGTGCAAGTCAGCAACATTTTTTCGAAAATTACAAATATTGAAACGACTAAATTAGTGAAACTTGAACAAAACTTAATTTCTAAATGTTGCCTTTACCAAAAATCGGAATAATCAGTCATATTTTTTTCACCGTTCATTCGGAAATCCCCTTTCGTAATTATTATTAATTCTAGTTTTGAAGAAGCTAATAATAAATTAAAAATAAAGCTTTAATCGATCTCTCGATTTTTTTGCACTTTTTGTGGCAACACAAAGTTTAACTCATCAGCTACCTACCGGAAAACGTTAACCTCTCGGGACCCGGCCGTGCCTCGTGAGGCACGGACAGAAAACTCCGTTGAGCCCCGCCGTATGTCAAAATCATTGCTTGTTTGCAACTCCATTGCGGCAACTTGTGTTTATTTATTGCGGTTTAAATTGACTACTTTTGCCCATGAATACTACTGACTCCGACGATTCTCCCATACCTGACGACCACGGCCTGATTAATTATGCTCGTTAATAAATTCAAATAATGTATTATGTGATCTTTAACATAACCAGTAGGTACCTACAAATCTAAGAATCTTAAATAACTTTAAAATGCAAAGTTATTTGTAAATCATTTATTTTACTAATTAATTATTGGAATTGTCCCCTATTATTATCATTAATCTTTATATTATGTGTGCACAGTGGGCCTAAATTACTATGGCGACTTGGCATCCCTTTTTCAAGATTGAACCAAGGAATCACGTTGTCCCATAAAACTTTGCCCTCTTTTGCCCTTGCACTCCCTTAGGGGTAGAATTTTGGATAATCCTTTCTTATCGGATGCCTACGTTATACAAAGAACACACCCTACAAGTTTCAGGTATCTACGATCAGCGGTTATGCTGTGCGTTGATCCGTCAGTCAGTCATCCAGGAGCTAGATGACTGACTGACGGATTAGTTTCCGAATCGAGTTACCTTTCCCTAAAAAGTTATCATGTCAACAATAAAAACTAAATGGTCAAGTTTGTACGATTGTTTCAAATTGTATAATAATATGTAATTGTACCCGATGTACATATGTAAAACGGGGTTGTGTTGGTGTTAATGATTGAAGATCATGAGAAGCTACATGATAACAAATGATGTGTGCTGCTGTAGGTACAGTCTGTACCTCTGTACCACCATCTGCATCAAACAGATGATAAGTCTGACTATGCCGAGTGGCTGAGCCGTACCGGTGACAACAGTGACGGCACGGCGTGGGAAACAAACAACAATCCAAACTAAGAACAACAACAACTTGATACAACTAAATGTAATCACACAAGGATATGATCGTCATGTACGACGCTACGCGTATCGGGCGTACGATGACGCAAGCAAACTATCGAGAGGACTAGCTGATGATGAGTGATGAGGAGCGGGGGCACACAGGCGCGGGGGCGGCGGGCCGTACGATGAGGTGCGCGCTGTGGCGCCGGCACGCGGCGCCGGCGGTGGCGCTGCACACGGAGCAGCGCGCGCGCGCCGCCGCCGCCGCCGGCCCCTCCTCCATCCACAGCGACTGCGGGACAACACAGCGCCGCGAGCGTCACCACCGGCACCGGTACGTGCCATGCCGGCCATGCGCCACGGTGCCACACACGACAGCGACCAATTATTTAATAAACCATAAATTAATAGTCGATAACCCGAGGAAAAGGCTTCTAGTCAATTTCTTTGGATGCAGAGGTATTCATACTTGAATTACAGGTGCTTGAAAAGGTTTATTACGAGTACTTATATTTGCTACAAAAAGTCATGCTTGTACCACACGCAAATCATCCCACAATGGAGGGTATATTTTGATTTTAATGATTTTTGACTTGTAGCAAGACTGCGCTCCACACGCACCTTGCACGCATCCTGCCTCGCATGCGTATGCGCTCACGTCGTAGAACATTCGAGCTCGCCGCGCTAGACGTTGTCATATGACTGATAAGGAAGGATGTTATGTCACCATCAGTTGTTTGTTACGGTAGCGACGCGCGTCCTTCGCATCGGATTAGCCTTGAATATTTTCATACATGTATTGCGTCCGGCGCATGCCAAACGTCAGATTATCGTAAGAAACGTTCGATTAACGTGACTCGTTATCTGACAGCACAGATTATCTCTTCTAGTTATCGTTTTTGTACTTTTCGTGTAGGTATTTAAAACCGATAAGGTTCAGTGTGTCATTCAACAACTGATAAGTTATTATGGCAAGGCGCGGGCGCCAAGGTCACCCTGCGACGAGTTAAGTGCTCACCTGCAGGCTGGTGTAGGACGAGTGCTTGCGGCCGCTGATGGAGAACCGGAAGCGGTCGTCGTGCACGTGGCGGTGGCGCAGCAGCAGCGAGCGCATCACCACGGGCTTGTCGTCCTCCTCGATGAGCCCCTCCGACACCATGCTCTCCACCACCCTGCGGACAGACGCACGTGAGAGCTGGCGCGCCGGGGGCCCTCGCGCGGCCGCCGGCTGCACACGCACCTGTACGCCACGCCAGGCAGATCCTTCTCGTCCATGTCCAGCAGCACCACGCCGGTCTCCAGGCAGCGGCGCAGGTTCAGCAGCGAGTGGAAGGACAGCGACGCCACGTGCGGCTTGCCCCAGCGCGCCGAGCCCTCCTCCACGTCCTCCTCGTACTTGATCCAGCGCGCCGTCTCCTTCCACTCCGCCTCGCCATCCTCCGTCGCCAGCAGCTCGTCCAGCTGCACGAATACCTGTGCACAGCAAGCCGATGAGCGCCACTCGTGGCATCGCACTGTTCGGGACCTCTCATCTCGCCGGACGCAGGTCTTACCGAGTGTGGGCTGTGATCATACATCTTCTTGTAGGCAGCGTCGGATAAAATGTTCTGCACTTTGTCGCCACCATCCTTGCGGCCCACGTGAACAGTTGAAACCTGCAAGCAAGAACGAGTATTTATATACAACGTTACAGTCCGTTCACACATGGTCTCCGTATTTACGGTACCCGTTTTAACGGATACGACAAAAAATTATGCTTTGTTCACACATAGGCATCATATAACGTTCAACGTATCCGTCATTACTGAGGCCCTACTCTCTAACGTTTCGTTCGTACATTCGGATCTATCCGTCTCTCTCACTCGCACTCATCTGCAGACGCGCGCGAGAGAGACGGGTAGATCCGAATATACGGACGAAACGTTAGAGAGTAGGGCCCCTGGATACGATGTTCGCAAGCAAATTGCAGTATACCACCGCTACTCTATCAGGATGGACGATGTCGTGTTGCACCCCACACACAGTTTATATCCGGTAAAGTTGTACGGATACATGACGGATGCGTACTCCGTTCATTCAGTATTCGTTGACAAAACGGAATGTCATAATTTAACGGACCGATATATGTATTTTACTGTATACTGAATACTGTGTCATATGTGAAGTCGCTCATACAACTCCATACGCCATTGATGAAAAAAAAACATATCTGATAAAACGGATCAGTAAAACGAAACCATGTGTGAACGGGCTTTTAGATCTGTTTGTTAGAGAGCCGGGTGCAGAAGAGCTCTCTCCGCAGTGCGCAGTGCGCAGTGGTGAGGACTGACCCGGGGTTGTATCTTGTGGCGGCGCAGCGCGCGCGGGTCGTCGCTGCGGTGCGCCGTGAGGTCGGCGACGTCCGCCTCGGGAAGCGACTCCTCGGCGGGCTCGATGGAGACGCGCCGCTCACTGGCGCCGCCCAGCGCGCCCCGCGGGCCCTCCTGCAGCGAGTACTTGCGCGGCTTGTGCAGGTGCAGGTGCTTGCTGCAACATCACACATATACGTCATACGTCAACCCCTATTCTTCCTTTGTGGAAAGTTTCTTTTCATTTTTAGGCCCATTTCTGTATAATAGAAGAAAACTAAGTAAGTATTTAGAAGTTAAACTATTTTAGCTGTAAAAAGTCTATTATTACTTTTTAGGGTTCCGTACCCAAAGGGTAAAAACGGAACCCTATTACTAAGACTTCGCTGTCTGTCCGTCTGTCTGTCACCAGGCTGTATCTCATGAACCGTGACAGCTAGACAGTTGAAATTTTCACAGATGATGTATTTCTGTTGCCGCTATAACAACAAATACTAAGAACAGAATAAAATTAATATTTAAGGGGACTCGCACTTGGCCGGTTTTTTACAACCCATAACCTATGCACAGACAGAATATTTACTTGTTGTCTGCTAGTAAACTGTTGGCACATTATTTGTTTATCTTTTATGTAAGTAAGTAATTTTCTTTTCTTTCATTGTTGATTTATTTCTTTTAAGTATGTATTTACGCACCTTCTAGCCTGAAACACAGGTTCCACCTAGTTCAGGCAATAAGGAACGATACGATACGATACTTAGAATCAGAATACTTTATTTGTAAACATAGGTCAAATTACAATAGTGGTGTTACAGATAGGTAGGTCCTCTATGTTTTGCCCAGAGAAGTAGAAATAATATTTAATTGCATTGTCTTTACTTATAACAACAATTTAACTTTTCAAAATAATTATCATAAAGTGGTAGAATAATATGAAATGATGTAGACTTTCACATTGTAATAAAATCAATTGATAGATAGGTAGGTACATGCATATCAATATAAATAAAGAATATGATCAATTTCAATAAAAATGTCAAATATATTAAGTTACATGTCTATTGAAAACATGAACAGTGCAAGTTTTAGTCGATTTTTTTATTTAAAATATCTTCATAAAGCCGCGTGTAACACATGTGACACTCCGCGGTTAAGCTGATAACCGGTTGTAACGAGTGTGACAAAACGCGTTGGAGGGGATAAAACAATGGTTATGCTGTCTTGTATGGATCAGAATGTTGGGCAACAAAAGGGATGAATGAAAGGCATTTGGATGTCGCGGAGATGAGGATGCTAAGGGGGATGTGTGGTATTACTCGAATGGATAATAGTTATTTATGCAACTGTTGTATAATGAGGGGTATTAAAACACGAATGTGGGTTTATCACACGAGGCGAAGCCGAGTGTGATAATAGTACCACATGAGTGTTTTAATACCTAATTATGTACAGTTGCATACAAGACTTTATCTACATCCATGATATGAATCCTCCATATAAAAGGTTCTGAAACCATAGGGTGTTGTAGTGTTGTAAGAAGTCTATGTAAATTCATGGAAAGTTTAATTGCTGAGTATTTAATACAAACAAACCATGTATAGGTAATAATATAAATATTTACATTTTTGATTGTATATTTATTAAAATGCACAAAGCTGGTATCACTCATTTTTGTAAACAACAAAGTACATAATGCAATACTAATATCGGGTTATTCGAACAAAAATGGCGGGATACGACGTTAATTCAAATTAACCTATAAGTTTTTTTTTAATTACGGTGCTGTGGTAGTGAATCGCACGTGCATGACAATGTTCTTTTTTTAAAACGAGTTGCATAATGAAATTCAGTACAACATTATAACACCCGTTTGGGTGTTATAATGGTTATTATGACACTGGCTGTTTTAATGTTGGCAATAAGCTAACTGTTTCAGATACTTTTATAGAGGATTTATAGCATGGGCGTAGATAAAGTAAGAAATGAGTAGGTATATAAGTGGAAGTAGAGTCAAAATCAAAATCAAAATCAAAGCATTTATTTCAAGTAAGCCAGTTACAGGCACTTTTGAATTGTCGAAACAAAGATGAAAATTAAATGTAGCTACAGTCCCAGTCACAAGACATAAAAACTGTGAAAGTACTGTAGTTGCCCATTCCCTAGCGTAGATCTCTATGGAGAAGAATGGGCAAGAAACTCCATGGACACTCTTTTAAATCAGAATATTGTTACAAAATCTTGGTTACATCATTCACGTTGAGATGGTATATTATGTGAGAACAATGTAGCAAGATGTGCACGGTAAAAGTGTCCACAGCAAAAAAACACAAACAAAAAAAAAATACAATTCAAAATAATTCATTCAAATAAGCCATGGCAACCAAGAGATGACCAGTCACAACTGACAGCGCCCGTTCACGGACATGACGCATGGATCAGCACCATTCAACTCAACCATTTTGAAGGGAACTAAATGATCCGACACATGCGCCACCATCAGCGAGACAATAGAGTGAGCATGACATACTCCAAACCGCCAGGGCACATTCAAGTCAAAAAAAGACGTAGGTTTCCAGTGAATGATAGCTTTCTAGTACATAGTACTCACACAATATGGGCTATGCATTTATATAATACTAAAGAGATTGATTCTATACAATGCAAAGATAGTTGTACAATCTTCAGCAGCTCCAACAATACAATTTAATGCTATCAATTTATGCGCCCCTGTCCATGTGGAGCAGGACCAGCATTGAGCCAAGCATTTTTATCATCGATATAATCGCTCAACTTGTAATATGCTTGCTTACATAGTGTGCGTTTAATGCATGTTTTAAATTTCGTCTCATTCAGTTCAAGAATACTTTGTGGAATTTTATTATAGCATCTCAAACAGTACCCCATGAAAGATGAGTCTACTTTAGCGAGTCTGAAACCTGGCTGAACTAGTTGGTCCCTATTTCTAGTACTGTAATTATGTCTGTCACCCCTTTTACCAAAAAGGTGCAGATTTTTTCTGACGTACATTATGTTTTCGTAGATGTATTGACAATGTACCGTCATGATGCCAATATCCTTAAACAGTTCCCTTAGAGAATCGCGCCTACGAAGATTATATATGGCTCTGATGGCTCTTTTCTGCAGAATAAATATAGACTCAATATCAGCAGCCCGTCCCCACAGCAAAATGCCATAAGACATTATACTATGAAAGTAACTAAAATAAACCAGTCTAGCGGTATCTACATCAGTATACTGACGGATTTTTCTAATGGCAAAGGCTGCTGAACTTAGCCGCCCCGCAAGAGATGTCAAATGAGAACCCCATTGTAGCCTTGAATCAAGCGTAATCCCCAGGAAAACCGTTTTATCTACGAATTCAAGTTTCTCTTTATTCAATATTATATCACAATCACTACTTTTAACATTCGGTAAAGCAAATCTTATGCATTTGGTTTTTTTTTTCATTTAATACCAAATTGTTTGCTGTGAACCAATTTTGGACCTGAAGTAGGGCATTATTCACGTCATCTAGATTTTGGGCCCGCCTATTTATCTTAAAAATTAGGGAAGTGTCATCAGCAAATAACACCATATTTTGAGGTTGGTTTTTCAGTAAATAGGGTAGATCATTTATATATACTAGAAAGAGGAAAGGACCCAATATTGAGCCTTGTGGAACCCCCATTTTTACTTTTAACCCCTGTGAATTAACACCATTTATTTGAACATGTTGTTGTCTTCAAATAAGATTTTACCAAACTAAGTGCAAGTTTACCCAGTCCGTAATGCTCAAGTTTCAAAAGTAATGTGTCGTGATTTACGCAATCAAACGCTTTGGAGAGGTCACAAAAAATTCCTATGGCGTCTTGAGACTCTTCCCACGCAGTAAATATGTGCTTTAATAAGGTTACACCGGCGTCAGTTGTACAACGTCCCTTGGTGAAGCCATACTGTTGATCATGTAAGATTCTGTTGGTGTTAAAATGATAGAGCATTTGATTAAGCATTACTTTTTCAAAAACCTTGCTAAAAACTGGTAACACGGATACAGGTCTATAATTATTAGTATCTTTACTGTCCCCGGATTTGAAAAGAGGTATGACTTTACTGTATTTCATTAAATCAGGGAAAACTCCTTGGTCTACACATAAATTAAAAATTAAAGCTAAGTAAGGGGCTATAGTCTCAAGTATGGATGTACAAACTTTGACAGACATTCCCCATAGATCTTCGGTTAGTTTGATCTTTATTTGCCGGAAAGTTTTAATAACAATCATAGGGTTAATGTGTTTAAATTTAAATTCAACCAGGCAGCCAGACACATTCGCCTTTAATAAACCAATTGAGAGTTCAGGTGAGGAAATAAGAGCCTCCGTTGTTTTTTGTGGTATATCGGTAAAGAATTTTACAAATTCTTGAGCTACTTCCTGATTAGAGCTTTTAGGACCACATGCTGTATCTAATGTGTAGCTAGTGTTACGTATTTTCTTCCTGTTAGTCTCATTATTTATAACTTTCCAAACTGTCTTTATTTTATTTTCTGCTGTTTTGATCTTGTTGCTAATGTGCAGTGCTTTAGCAACCTTGCATGTATTTCTAAAAATGTTTGAATACTTAGCAACATACTTGTTAAAAGTTTCAGTGTTTATAAAAGGCTTAAGGCCATAAAGCTCAAATAGTCTTCCCCTACTTTTTCTGATACCTCTAGTTGCCCAATCACTAAATATGAATTTAGGGCAAATACTTTTTGTCTTCTTTTCAAAAGTTTTATTGAATTCCGTGTGAACTATTGAAAAGAAACGATCATACAATTGATCTATATTAATATCATCAAGGCCCATAACGCTTAACTTGTTCTGTAGCAAAATATTATACCTATTTAATCTGCTAGAAGTTATAGGTCTAAATTTAATTTGAACTTTTTGCGATGGGGGTGTATTACACCTGAAGGTTACAGTTTGTCCACTATGGTCAGAGGGTAGACAATTTACTATTGCTTTATCTAAGTAATCACAATCGCAGAAAATATTATCTATACAAGTAGCAGAAGATGGAGTGACTCTAGTAGGTTCTGTAAAAGTTTTGGTCAAGTCAAATGACTTAAAAAGATTTAATAAGCGACTGCTATTTGCACATTCTTCTAAAATATTGATATTAAAATCACCACAAATAATTGTAGATTTATTACTGACTGCAAGTTTTGCCATCACATCTTCCATTATTGATTCAAACAAAGAAAAGTTTTGATAGTTTGGGAGTCGGAAGTCGAGTCTGTAATGATGCTATAATTGGTGGTAAATAAATAATAAATAAAGACTGAAAGTGCATCGGTGAGTGAAAAGTTGTGTGGTAATCGGTTGTCGTGGTAGCATGTGATGCGGAGGAATGAGGGAAATGTTGTGAGGAAAGTTTTGAGTATGAATGTGGATGGGTATATAAGTAGAGGAAGATCAAAGGAACGATGGATGGTCTGTGTTAAGAATGACATGGCAAGAAAAGAAGTGTCTGATGAGATGACGAAAATTGAGAAGTATGGAGGAAGAAGACATGCTGCGCCGACCACAAATAAATTGGGATAAGAACAAGAGGATGATGATGCTATCCACTAGGCTGAACTAACTCTAAAGCAGGCCACGTAGAACTGACAGTGTGATAAGGGCAAGAGGATGATGATGCTATCCACTAGGCTGAACTAACTCTAAAGCAGGCCACGTAGAACTGACAGTGTGATAAGGGCAAGAGGATGATGATGCTATCCACTAGGCTGAACTAACTCTAAAGCAGGCCACGTAGAACTGACAGTGTGATAAGGGCAAGAGGATGATGATGCTATCCACTAGGCCGAACTAACTCTAAAGCAGGCCACGTAGAACTGACAGTGTGAAAAGTAGTTCTCCCCTGCTAAATTAAAAGTTTGGTCTTGAGATTTATTTATGGTCATGGCAAAGCAACCTTAGAGGGAAACTGCACTCAAAGAGGTAGTTGGATAGTCTTAGAGGAATACTCGGAATAAATACAGACTCTCCTCTAGAGCAACATCGAAAAGGAATCGACCTTCTCAGGAAAAACTGAGATACACGTTTCTCGTAATTTTAATTGAAGAATGTGTCCACTATGTTAACTATTTTATTCGAAACTTCACAGGAGTGCTCCTATTGATAAATGAGTAGAAACGGGTTTCAGGTTTTTTCAGAATTCAACACCTAAGAGGGGAAAATGGGGTTGCAAAATATAAAAATCAATGCACAGCCCAAACCACTGAGTCTGGAGATTCCAAATTTGGCACATAGGTTCTTTATGGGGTTTAGGGGTGCATTAAGAAAGGATTTTTCAAAATTAACCCCCTAAGGGGTTGAAACGGGGGTCCAAAGATTACATGGGGAAATAAGATTAGTTAGACTACTTTCTTTATTCGAAACTTAACAGGAATACTCCTATCGATAAATGAGTTAACATTTGTGTTTCAGGTTTTTTTAGAATTCAACCCCTGAAGGGGGAAATGGGGTAACAAAGCCTGAAATTCAACATTTATTTTATTTATTTATTTATTCATATAACAATTCGCATTGTGTTTGAATTGGTTTGTACATTAATTAATATTTTATAGATATAACAACAAATTATGAATATGAAAAAACAGTAAAGTCTACTCAATTTAAAATCTAAAATAACATATGATAAATATTGTGTCAATAGAATGTAAATAGTAAATATATAAATTATTTTAAATATTATTATGTCAAATACTTATAAATCTATTCTCTAAAATGTAAAAAATCGAATAATGTCTTGAAAAAATATTTAATGTCAAAAGGTAAATTACTAAATATAAAAACTATTCACCATCATTTGTCACCAATTCAGTTAAAGAATATAAACATTTATTCCACAGGAACGCTTTAAGTTTGGCTTTGAATAGAGCACCTTTGTAAATCAATGATCGTAGGTCAGTAGGCAACTTATTAAATAATTCTACTGCTTGGTATTTAGAGCAATGTTTAGTAATATTAAGTTTCGGTGCAATTTTATTTCTTATAACGTTTCTTCTAGTTTTCTCTCTAAGTTCACGTTCTTCTTGTGATTCGTGCTCGTGTATGTATTTCGCAAAGTGGCTGAGTATTACTAAAACATATAAACTTGGTACCGTCAAAATAGCTAATTTTTTAAAATATTCTTTACATGACTCTTGTTGTGGGATTCTGACAATCGTTCTTAACGCACGTTTCTGTTGATGAATGCTCTTTGGCAATTATACCCGTAACTGCTTCCCCAAAACATAATGCTGTATCGTAATCTGGATTCTACTAATGCATAATACAGATTTTAGCTGCTTTAAATCAATATCGTCCCTGAGGCTTCTTAGCGCGTAACAAGCTGAAGATATTGAGGAATCAATGGCGGTGAGCTCTTTTTTCCAATTTAAAAGGGAATCTATAAAAACTCCTAAAAATTTTACTTCGTTCACCAGTCCAATATTTTCCTTTTTGAGCTTGACATCTATGCTATCTTTGTTACGTGACGTTGTTTTAAACAACATAACATTGGTTTTATTTGGGTTTATTATTAAATTATTTGCTGTAAACCAAACAGAAAGATTCTTTAAACACTTATTTACATTTTCTGTCAACTCATTTAAATTTGACGACCCGATTATGGCGTTCGTATCATCTGCAAACATTATAAGTCCTGCGTCGGGTTGGGTATTATTCATAAAATTTAGTAAATCATTTGTAAAAATTAAATATAATATTGGTCCTAAGATTGAGCCTTGAGGCACACCGCGGCTTATGTTGGTCATTTTAGACTTATATATTACTTCATTCACACACTTTACGTCACAATTGTTTGAGTTAATGTCTTTTATTTCTACGTACATTCTACGGTTTTTTAAATAAGATGTCAAAAGTTGTAACGCTTTTCCTCTAATGCCATAATGCTCTAGTTTAGCCAGAAGTAGCTCGTGATCTACTGTATCAAACGCAGAACTTAAGTCAATAAATAAGCCAGCTACCTTCATTTTATTATTCAATTTACTAATAATGTCATTTACAAGATTATCTATCGCATCTGAGGTGCCTATCCCCTTTTGGTATCCAAATTGTCTAAAGTTAATTATTCTATTTAAATGTAAGTGGGTCACTAATCTAGTTTTCAATATTTTCTCAAAATTTTTTGATAAAATTGGTAATAAGGATATTGGCCGGTAGTTTTTGGGATCCGTTCTTGTACCCTTTTTATGTAGCGGAACCACCTTGGCCAATTTAAGTTGTTCAGGAAAAACAGACTCTTCAATACATTTATTAATGAACTCAGATAGGGGATACGCTAATATGTCTATATTATCCTTGATCACCGATATTGGCACGTCATCGTGTCCACAAGACGCTTTGTTTGTCATCTTACGTACAATTTTTGTTATTTCCTGTGGTGTCGTCATATTGAATGTCATCTCACTTTCTACTCTCAATGTTGAGTTTCTTAGGAAGGACATCGCTCTTTCTTCTTCTGTTTTTAAAAGTGATGATTTATACACAAATATATCAACAAAAGTATCTGCTATTTCTTGCGGATCTGAAACCACCTTGTTGTCAATGTTTAGAAAAAGTTTTCTTCGAACTTTGTTTTGCTTTCTCTTTGTCTGATCATTTACAATTTTCCATGTCTCCTTTAATATATTTTTGGCTTTGTTGAGATGACATGATATGGCTAACTTTCGTGCGTGCTTTAAAACTCTTCTATAGATCCTTACGTAATTCATTTTATAATTATAAACACTAGTATTAATGGTGCTGCCCGAACATAATATTCTTTTCATTTTGCTAGACACCTTAATTCCCTTGGTGATCCACTTTATTTGATTATTGTTCCTCAGTTTTACTTTACTGGTTTTCTTTGGGTAACACGCACGAAATGTTTTATTAAAATAATTGAGAAATGTATTGATGCCTACGATATTATCATTAGTATTTTGAAAGCACTTTTTAACATAGGTATTGTTTGTATGGTGAATTGGGTCGGGTGTATTACAAAAACAACGATTTTTAGATTTAATGTGGCGGACCTGAATTACCATCATTCCCTGTTGGGGTGCGATGGGGTTGAAATGTCTAAAAATCAATATGGGTGTCGAAACCGCGGTTATCAGGGGTGTTGATGTCGAAAATGGCATTTATTTTGAGATCCAGAAGATAGCGGATTCAACTTCTATACAGGGTTATTGTTGATTTATTGTGAGGATTGTGATAACGATGATTATGATTGTTATAATGATGATGTTGATTGTGATGATGATTTTGATTACGATGATAATGAGTTTGATAACGATGATGGTGATCGTGATTGTGATAGTGATGGTGATTGTGATAGTGACGGTGATTGTGATAGTGATTTTGACGGTTATTGTGATGGTGATGGTGATTGTGATGGTGATGGTGATTGTGATAGTGACGGTGATTGTGATGGTGATAGCGATGGTGATGGGGATTGTGATGGTGATTGTGATTGTGATGATGATTGTGATGGTGATTGCGATGATGATTGTGATAATGATTGTGATAATGATGGTGGTTGTGATAGTGATGGTGATTGTGATAATGATGGTGACTGTGATAGTGATGGAGATTGTGATAATGATTGTGATAATGATGGTGGTTATGATAGTGATGGTCATTGTGATAATGATGGTGGTTGTGATAGTTATGGTGATTGTGGTGATAAATAAATTGTGATGATTATGAAATTTGGCACATAGATAGTTTATAACCTGGACCATGTAGGACACTATGTATCCCTTTAGTATGATTCAGTGGGACAATTACCGAACTGCACGCGGGTGAAGCCGCGGGCAACAGCTAGTATAAAATAAAACAATAATATTTTGAGTAAGTAATTGCGACTGGATTCAAATTTATCAAATTCGCCAACGTGTATTATTATGTGATTATCAATCAAAGTATCAATCCTGAGTTCTCGGTCAAAGAAAAAGAAAGAAACAGAAGAAGAAATATAAAAGTAGCAGCTAGGTACCTACTCATATTCCGCATTGCCGCTGATTTCGGTTTGGACGAAGCTTATTAAAGTAAATTATAATATAATTTACTTTATTATTCATGCATTTTATAATTATTAAAGAAAAACGTATTATTATATAGTTTAACGACAGATAACGTTTCAACTGCCTAGTTATTTTTGGCACATCACTACAAAAATAAACATTTGACGTAACCTTTGAACAACGCAGGATGAATTAAAAAATATATTGTTTTCTTATTTATTAAACATACATTTATCGCGAAATTATAACATTTATTATTACTTGATTTAATGATATCGTTTTTAATAATATTATTTGATAGGGCAAAAAACGATAGTAAATATGTTTATCACAAATTCTTCGCCACTTCAAAGTTACATCGTCCTTTCGCTCACGACCTGTCAGGAACGCATTCTCTCAGCGGCCAAACTGTAAACTGAAATGTCCATCCGGGAACAGATGTAATAAATCGACATGACAAAATCGGAATCAGTCACAATTATGTTGCCGTTTAATGATCTTTGTTATTAAAAATAATTGATTATAAATGCCCATCAAGAATCTTATCACACCCTTCAATTTATTTATATCATCCATAATCATAATTCCACCCATCGATCTCAAGAACATCGGGCCCAATAAAAACTTATAAAAATAAAAGTCACTGATTGGACCTAGAAAGCTGAAATTTTGCACAGAGGTTCCTTTTATAATGTAGACAGGAAAGGGAAGGATTTTATGAAATTCAACCCCTAAGGGAGTTAACTGCGGGGGGCCTATTGAAAACCAGCGCCGAGTGTTTTACACCCAGCATATGCTGAGTTGGTGACCCTTTCGTTATGGGCATGCTCAGCGCAGTTGAGCTGTTTAATTAATTGTTAAGCTGTTCGATGTTCTATTATGTATATGTATGTGCTGCTCTTTTGTGTTGCTGCTGTCCATTAACGAATAAATGATTATTCTATTCTATTCTAACTAGGGCAAATCAACTGAAGTTTCAATTGAAATTGTGTGAAAAATCGTCACTTTTGTAAATTGTTTATTTTGTAAATAGTTTAAAAACCATGAAAATTGATGTTTATCATTCTGGTTAAAAAGTAAAACCAGGTGTTTCAGTGTTTTTTGGAAATCAGCCCCTGAGGCCTTTTGGTTGGTAATTAATAATTATCCCAGAAGAGGGTAAAATAGGGGATGAAAAATTCAAAGTCCTGACTGACTGAATGATATATCAACGCACAGCGCAAAGCGCTGGTGCTAGAGACATAAAATTTGGAGGGTGTTTTCTTTGTAAAGAGTAGATATCCACTAAGAAAGTGTTTTTCGAAATTCCACCCCCAAGAGGGTGAAATGCGGGACTGAATTTTGTGTGAAACTTTTCATTCTCGGGGTCGATTGACTTGAAAATTTGTGTACATACACTTCAGTTAAAACTATGGCACGTTTATCTCACTTTTTTCAAAATCATCCCCCACAGAGTCAAATAAGGTTTCGAAACTCACGTATACGGGGCGCATGGTGCAGGACGTGCGGGCGCGGGTGTAGGTATTTTCCTATTAGGAAGTAAGGTGGGTGGATCATGGAAGGCCACGCTAACGATTAAACACTATTTATTCGTTTATTTACTGGATAAATGAAGGAAACAAATGATTAAGTAATACTTTGTTTTATTGTGTACCTTAGAAATCACTTTTTTTTAACCTAACTTTAATCACTATTTAATAAACTGAACTTTTTTATTAAGCTCTTCTAATTGGCCTTGCAAGAAACAGGGCTCCAAACAAGGCCAATATTATAAATCAGGTGTTCACTTAAAAATAGAGAGTGAGTGAAAAATAGAGTTGTAACAATTAATATTATCGGCTTTTCCTAAAACTACATAATATGCTCTTTCATTTAAGCGAAACATTAAATGCTTATATATTTTTATCATCTTGAAAAAACTCAAAGAACATTACTTGAACACCGTCGCGTCGTATAACTAAGAAGATCATCATCATCTGCCTTTTCCCAACTATGTTGGGGTCGGCTTTCCCGTTTTACCGGATGCAGCTGAATACCAGTATTTTACATGGAGCGACTGCCTATCTGACCTCCACAACCCAGTTAGCACCGGGTAATACGATACCCCTTGGTAAGACTGGTTGTCGGACTTTTTTTTTTTTGGTCCTCTGATTACCTAACGACTGTCAAAGATCTACAAATGACAGCCGGGACAAACGGCTTAACGTGCTTTCCGAGGCATGGTTTGTATAATTATGTTCCATGTCAGGCTCATGTACCCTAGCAAGGCCAACTTTCAAGTTTTATTAGCATATTTGATTGGCCTTATAAGGAACCACCGGCTTTCGTAGGAACACTCCCAATATTTTAACTTAAATCAAGACAAAATAATTACTTTTTTCGTTAGTACCATAAAATATACGAAAATTCACAGTAAAAAAATATGAGAAATTAATAGGTTATTTAACCAAAAACTTACATTTTGCTATGCGCGCAAATTACAATTCTAACGTCGACGACCGAAGTCTACGAAGCATGGGCTCGCACTGCCAAAATAGCGGCGCGAGCGACTCGCCGCCGCGTCTGTGGCCTTGAGTTTGATGGATCTTAGTATGTGTAGAAGAAATATGTCCTAACATGTTAATAACTACGACTTTTTAATAGTTGGCCTTCAAAGGAGCGTGGCCTCCCATGGTCCACCCACCTTTTTTTTTTCGGATTGGAAATCGTCAAATGACTCCTCCCGCTCTGGGCGGAGCAGGAGGGAGTGTCAGACTTTTACTGACTAAAACCCATCCATGTTCCTTCATCGCCCTTTGTGTTCCGGGGCCACGGTATCTCTTTCGAACAGTCCCTCAACCCCGGCAGGCATCGGTCCTTACGAACCCCTTCCTTTTTGCTGACTCACTTTGAGGCGCGCGTGGAACACGAACGCGCCGTCGACACGGCCTGTCGTCATGAGACGGATGGACGGCAAGCTAGCCTATGGGCAGGCCCGCGCCTACCCGCGCCCGGGGCGTCTCCCACGGCGGCTGGGACGTGAGGTCCAACCCAGCAATTAACTTGCCATTCAAATTAGAGCACTAAATCGTGTGCCATAAAATATGTTTTATAATGTAGGTAGGTGTAGCCTATACCAGCATCCACTGGTTGATATACACGGAAAAGAAAACTGTTGCAACGGAGCACTGCGAAGAGGAGATATAGTCCGCAGATATAGTCTACGAGGCACATACATATTAGTTCCAAGTCAACACTGTACCTTACAGATTGCTGATATCTCAATCACAACACCCACGAACACCAGTTTAGTTTCCTTCAGATTGCCACCAGTACAGATGCCCGAGCTACGCAGAGATGTTACCCCATCAGCCAAGCAGCTGGATCTCAGAGGAGTAGATCTAGGCAACGTCAAGGAACTGCTGAACCAAGCCAAATACAGTGATAGTGTCAGTGATGGTGAAACTATTATAATCAGCGACAAAATCAGTGTATGGACCATAAGTATTTACGCCATTATAATAGTATTCGTCATTGGGTTTTTGTTTCAAAGAAGAGAGTTATTGACTAAGAGACTCAGACGAAATTCTCTAAAGACTACAGAGTTGCCTTTAGATAATATCTCTCTTAGGGAGGGAGGAGTTAAGTGTGACGACCCCAGCTCTATTCGCTTTATCAGCAAATCCCCCTCCACCTCAAGTAGTAAATAAGTAGTCTATAAGCATATTGTTAACTTAGCAATAATTAAATATAAATACATGTCTCGTTATTAGAATATTCATTACTATCTTAATTGCTGTAACGATGCTTGTCTAAATAAAGTTTTTTTTAAACTAATCAAGTGTCGATCACTTAATTCGCGCCTCAAAGAGAGTCAGCAAAAAGGAAGGGGTCCGTAAGGACTGATGCCTGCCGGGGTTGCGGGACTGTTCGAAAGAGATACCGTGGCCCCGGAACACAAAGGGCGATGAAGGAACATGGATGGGTTTTAGTCAGTAAAAGTCTGACACTCCCTCCTGCTCCGCCCAGAGCGGGAGGAGTTATTTGATGATTTTCCATCCGAAAAAAAAAAAAAAAAAGGCCTCTGACACCTCCACGGCGTTGGTGGTGGCCTCGGACAGGTTACTTATACGTATATTATGACTCTACCACTCGTATAACCAACTCGTTTATATTCTAATATCTGAAAATTCGGGGAGTTTGTATACCAGACCCTCATGCCAAACTTTGTCAAAGGGTTATAGTGCCACATCTAGGCTAGGAACACGGTGGCGCAGACTTGCTTGTTTTCGAGCGGTGTTCCGATAATATTATTTATTATACTATGTACCTGGTCTATGGTAGAATGTTTTTCTAAAGCCAAATTGATGGTTTGGAATAAGGTCTTTTTCCATTTTTTAGGGTTCCGTAGTAGGGAAAGACTATTTGAGCTTTATGGCCCTAAGCCTGCTAAAAGCACTGTAACTTTTAACAAATATGTTGCTAAGTTTTCAAAAAAATTTAGAAATACATGCAACGTTGCCAAAGCCCTGTACATTAGCAACAATATCAAAACAGCAGAAAATGAAATAAAGACAGTTTGGAAAGTCACAAATAATGAGACTAACAGGAAGAAAATTCGTAACACTAGCTACACATTAGATACAACATGTGGTCCTAAAAGCTCTAATCAGGAAATAGCTCAAGAATTTGTAAATTTCTTTACCGATATACTGTTAAAAACTACGGAGGCTCTTAATTCCTCTCCTGAAGTCTCAATAGTTTATTTAAGGCGAATGTGTCTGGATGCCAGGCTGAATTTAAATTTAATCACATAAACCCTATGATAGTTATTAAAGCTTTCCGGCAAATAAAAAATAAACTGACCGAAGATCTATGGGGAATGTCTATCAAATAATATATGGGCCTCAGAGCTAGTACTAGAAAGCTGTAATTTTGTAGAGGTGTGTATATCAATAACGCCGACAAAGTGGTAAAATAAAATTGTCAAAAAAAAATTTTTAGGGTAGCTTCCCTACATGTGAAGTGGGGATAATATTTTTTTTCGTCGTCTACCCCATCGTGTGGGGTATCGTTGAATAGGTCTTTTAAAATGACTTAGGGGTTGCTAATACTGCTTTTCGATTTAATGCTCCATTTACGAAAAAATTAACTTGAAAGTGAAAATTTTGGTTCTAGTAGCCCGCCCCCCCTCCCCCCTCTAAAATCTAAACTGCTGGCTTGAAAAATTTGGAAAAAATCAAGATGATAGTAAATTTCATGAACTTTAAAGGAAAATTATAGCGGTTAAGATAACTTTAAACAGTAATAGTCGTTGAACTAGGGTGTTCGATAATTTTGTAAGTACCAAATACAATATATATATATACAATAGATAAAAATCCTTAAAATAAATCCTCTAAAGTGACTAAGATGAAGTAGTTGCTTGTTTATAAATTATAACGGGTAGACTTGCATTGAAAAACAAAATCTATACATATAATAAATCTGTAGAAAAGTCATTTTTGTACATTGAAGAAATTGAAACAAAAAATAGCCAGCGTGTGAAAAGATAAGTAACAGAACCCATTTCCATCATTTTTGAAATTTTTGTCTGTTTGTCTGTTTGTCTGTTTGTTTGTGCGCACATCACGTAAAATCTACGAATTCAATGCTGACAATGTTTATACATAAAAATTGTGTGTAACTTGGGGTATGATTTAGTGTTTGATTCATTGAAATCGGTTAATTCTATCAAAAGATATATGAACTTAAAGTTTTCAAGAAGAACTAATCATCAAATGTAAGATACATACATGCAGCGACATCTGTTGAACTAAAATGATACCAATGACTAAAAATGTGCTCACCACAGTCATAACTTTTAAATCGACTGACCAGCTTTAAAAAAAAATTATAGCATAGGTAATATACCTACTTTAGCAGTTTAACATTTTGGTCGATAGACGGCGTTGTTTATTTCACTCCATTTTCTGAATTGAATGACCCTCGCCCGTGTCAGTTGCCAATTTTTTTTTTTTTTTTTTTTCGGATGGGAAATCATCAAATGACTCCTCCTGCTCTGGGCGGAGCAGGAGGGAGTGTCAGACTTTTACTGACTAAAACCCAGCCATGTTCCTTCATCGCCCTTTTGTTCCGGGGCCACGGTATCTCTTTCGAACAGTCCCGCAACCCCGGCAGACATCGGTCCTTGCGGATCGGCCCTTCCTTTTTGCTGACTCTCTTTTAGGCGCGCGTGGAACACGAACGCGCCGTCGACACGGCCTGTCGTCATGAGACGGACGGACGGCGAGCTAGCCCATAGCCCACCGTCCACAGGCCCGCGCCTACGGTGGCCGGGGGCCACGTGGTTGCCCCGGAAGCCCGGGGCGTCTGCCACGGCGGCCGGGACGTTGAGAGGTTCTCTCCCTCTCACGTTCCGCCACCTCCTTCTCTAGCATTACTGCTTCGCAGAAGGAGGTGACGGCGTCCCATTCCGTCTCGCTCCGGACCATGGCTTGCACCAGGGCCGGACGCGAGAGGTCGCCGCCGCAAACGTGTAAGTTGCCTCAAGATTGGTTTTTTAACCGACGAAACAAAAAGAAGGCAGTTCTCAATTCGACGCGTATTTTTTTTATATATGACCACGGATAACTTTTACAGAGAAGTCCGTACATGGTCCTTTTGTTTGTAAAAAGCGTAGGTACATCTCAAAGTTGGTCCCATTTATAATTGATAAATCGTGTTTGGGCTAATTTCTTGCACCTTTGATGAGAACTTTCGACCTAGCTGGAGTATGACTGTCATCGAGTGTCTAAGGATGAAGGAGGTGGCGGAACGTGAGAGGGAGAGAACCTCTAAACGTCCCGGCCGCCGCGGGAGACGCCCCGGGCGTCCGGGGCCACCACGTGGCCCCCGGCCACCGTACGCGCGGGCCTGTGGACGGTGGGCTATGGGATAGCTCGCCGTCCGTCTGTCTCATGACGACAGGCCGTGTCGACGGCACGTTCGTGTTCGACGCGCGCCTCAAAGAGAGTCAGCAATAGGAAGGGGTCCGCAAGGGCCGATGCCTGCCGGGGTTGCGGGACTGTTCTAAAGAGATACCGTGGCCCCGGAACACAAAGGGCGATGAAGGAACATGGATGGGTTTAGTCAGTAAAAGTATGACACTGCCTCCTGGTCCGCCCAGAGCGGGAGGAGTCATTTGATGATTTCCCATCCGAAAAAAAAAGGCTGTCGAGGTAAGCCCTTTTTTGGAAAAACATAAGTAGATTATTTTAGCGATTAATGCAAATATATCGAAGAAATTAAATTATTACCCACTTGGATCTACTTAGGTATATATCTACTAATATTATAAAGCTAAAGAGATTTTGGTTGGTTGAACGCGCTAATTACAGGAAAACTTTTAGTGTTGAATAGTTATCGAGGATGGCTATAGGTTATCTAACATCACGCTATAATTAAAAGGAGCGGAGCATCAATGATAAATGTTGCAAAAACAAGGAAAATTTATTTCTTTCGAGAGCTTCCTTTGCGGGCGCTGCATAAACGGTTAAAGTTGCGCAACAATCATGTATTAGGGAATTGTTCGTTTTAAAGCGTTCTAAAAAAAACCGCGATAGCATTATGTCTATCTTTCAAGTTTGACTCCACTCTCTCTAACCCTCTCTCTCTCATGTGACGCAGACGAAGTTGCGCGGGTCAGCTAGTTTAAAATAAAATTACATATATTCATAAGTTTCACAAAGCTCCCGCTAGATGGCGCTGTACCAACGGGTTCGTTCTACTTTGTGATATTATGATAACGGGCTACTACGGAACCCTACACAGCGCGTGGCCTGACACGCACATGGCCGGCTTCAATATCACTATCACTTCACTAGACATATTATAAAAACAAAGTCGCCCGCCGCGTCAGTCCATACTATGTATGGCTTAGATCTTTAAAACTACGCAACGGATTTCGATGCAGGTTTTTTTTAATAGATAGAGTGATTCAAGAGGAAGGTTTTAATATATAATTTGCAGGCAGGCGAAGCCGCGGGCATCAGTTAGTTTTGTAATAAAATTGGTTTTAACTGTTAGGAGTTTTTCAAATTTAATAGTTTCGATAATACAGGCAGCAAAGAAATGGGTCTCTAAGATGATGCGTCATGGGGTGGTTTCCCAGGCTTTGCAATTATCACTTGAGCAACTTTCCATGGCTCAGGTACCATGTTTTAGCATAAATGCTGCGTTGATAAGTTTGTTCAGCTTAATTATGGCGTTGCGCGGAGGTGTTTTAGAATTTCTCTCACAATTTCTTTATGAGTTACAAGCCGAATTCTTTGATTTTGTGATTGATGAACTTGCATTCTAATTTATTTTGCATCGCTGTTTCTGATGGGCGGTATTTTCATAATCGGCTGTCTATCATTAACAACTCTATAAAATTCATCGAGTCTATCATTGACAACTTAACAACCGGTTATTTTCTTTAAAATCTTTCGTACCTATAGATCTTATGTGTCTCACGCTATAGGGAGGCAGCTAGGTCACTCAGTTATTTGCGACTTACATACAAACTCGTACATAGATACACTTTACCATATTTATTATATGAGCAGGAGTTTTGCAATGGTGGCTCGCGTGCGCAAGGTCACGGCGTACCCTTGTGGCGCCGCGCCAGTCGCCACCCGCCGCCGCGCCAGTTACCACCCGCCACCGATGCCGCATGCTTCATGCGACCATTTGGCTACCGGGTTGCCGCGGTTCAAGGCGGTTTGTAGTCAGTGTGGCCGGACCGCAGAGAGCGACAGCCGTGAGGACACCGTAGGGTCTCCTCCGAGGCGGCGAGCCTATTGGCAGGGTCACTGCTCTGGAATGTTGACGGTCACATCGCTCGCTACCTCGCGTCTTTCTACTGGGGTGCCGGCGCTGTCATGTCAACACACACAATCTGCACGCGTACCATGACAGATTTCTTTTCACTATAATTTTGTCGATTCTTCCGACTGGGCTGCACGGCCGAGCTACGCGGGTGGCGTGGCAGTCGAGGCAGCGCTGTTGTGATTGGATGCAGAGACGGCATTTTATGTTGCCCTCACTATCCGGCTAACACAGGTGCTCTTCGGACATGAGAGCTTCTGGAAAGTACTGCGTGTTTAGAGCAAAGTAATGAAGAGGTTGAAGAACAGGGTGTAAAGTGCTCTATTCCCCATAAAAAGGGAGGATCCCCCGACCAGACGGGTGTTGTCTGTTTTATAAAAACTCTTAAAAATCGTAGAGAACTTTAACTGCGCGATTTAGGAATTTGATGTTAGTTCTTCATTCGTGGCATAGATGGCGCTGTAGTACTTTTTGTAGTGCCGCTACATATTGTGTATAGGTCGGCCCGCCACAAGCACCGCGCTAGGGGAGAGTGGCCATCTGCGCGAGTATTTACTTACTCCAATACCGTAACCGTGTGCTTTTTGAGTACTTATATTTAAGAAATATTGGTGCCGATTCCCTTGTTTACAAACTAAACCAAATTTAAGTTCAGTGCATCTTTTTCTTTCTATTTCATTAAGAAAAAGACAGAAGATAAATTTTAGTTATATGTTCTGTCAAATTAATCAGCGCCATACAAGTTATAAACGCGATTAAAAAGTTGACTACTAAAATTCCATCAAATTACGTCAGGTGCTGACTAATTTGACAGGATTAAACTAATATTTATCTTCTGTCCTTTTCATAATGAAATAGAAAGAAAAAGATGCATATAACTTAAATTTAGTTTAGTTTGTGAACAAGGGAATCGGCACCATTATCAGTTGCGCAAAAATGTGATGGCTACTGAACGAAAGCCGTGATTTAACAAAAATGATCTAGCTAACATTGTAGTATCCACAATTTTTTTTAACATTAATCACCAGTTCCGCCGTCAGTATCAGTACAAACGCCGCGGCTGGTTTGAACAAACGTATTGATGAAATGACAATTATTTGATGTGGTAACTACTCGTAGGAGTAGGAGCTGGGAGCGTGTGAATGAGCCGTCAGGCGGCGAAGGCGAGACGAGAGATGCGGGCTCACCGCTGATGCTCCAGCTGCGAGGCGCGCGCGTACGTGACGGGCATGCTGCCGTGGTGCGGTGGTGCCGCGGTGCGGCGGTGCGGTGGCGAGCGTGCGGCGCCGCGGCGGCGAGTGGCGCGAGCGCCTAGCCCGCTCGTCAATGCCAATGCCAAACTATTTTTGTCACATTACCAACAGTCTCCGGTGTCACTTCCGCACACCCGAGGAGTCTCGCGCCAGCCGGCCAGCCGCTACTTTCCCCTCGGCTCTGCTGTGGGTCGCGTCTGCCTCTGTGTACGTGCGGGAGCCGAAAAGGCGCCAGGAAGGCGCACGAAGGCTTCCTGTTGCGAACTTCATTCGAAGAACGCATGTTTCGCTCTCTACTACATTGGTAAAGTCGTCATGCGCTTTCATCACGTGCGCGCCTGCGCATCTGTTGTGACGATGCGATGTATGTATGTATGTATGTAGGTAGCACGCACTTGGCCACCGATAACGTTCAGTGTTCAACACGTCGGACTGCCGCGGCACTACTCATTGCTCGCGAGACCTTGACTTGACCGATCACCGAGCTACTGTAGCGACTTCGAGTGTTTCTAAGTATCTATATAGTTCCAAATCCAAACCACCTCAGTCATTGAACCACGTATTGTAATAGCCATTCGCCGTAGGTAATATAGGTAAGCAGGTATTCTTTTTCTCGATCGATCCGATTTCGCATTAATATCCTATCTCTTTAACCCACGACGCAGATGAAAATCGTGGGAGTGTGTGTTTGTGTGTTGTACTCACATATTGCGCTGTGCTCGGCGCTCGTCGTCTGCGTCGTCCAGTGCATCGACATGCTCGGCGTGCTCAGCGCGCTCGGCGTCGAACTGCACGTGGCGCGCATCGGCGTCGCGCGGGCTGCCCGAGCCCGAGCCCGACCACGCCGACATCTGCACACAACACCAGCATGACACTCCTTGTTCGGCCGCCACTCGCTCACCCGCGCACAGAGCCTGCCCCATGCCCGCTCTGTACCTTCCAGCAAGCCAAGCGTATAGAGACGAGCGGTAGAGGCTAAGTCGTTCAACTCCCATGGTAGCCAGCTTTGTCTAGAAATCCACCAATTTAGTTTGAAACAACCAATCAGTGGACTCGATGCCACTCAGGTGATGGATTTTGGCCAATCGAATAACTGCGTTGGTGAAGTTTTCAATATTTACTTAGTTGTTTTTAAATATCTCGTAAAAATGTTTTTAAATATAGTCGGCGATCGAAACCTGCTTGCACGGTTGCACCTTAAAAGTCATGCTCCGCAATCTTACACACCCTCTCACACTCATTCACGCACACCTCCAACACACACAAAGAGAGGACTGGACACACCTATAATGTTACCTCCTAAACTTTGTAATCTTTTTTTCTTCTAAATTTCATTGTGCATTTATACATGGGATCATTCCAATAGACTAATCAAAATAATTAAATTGTTACCCAGGGGGATCGGCGTTGAGGGCTGAAATACAGGCTCTGCCTAGTTCGGCCCCAAATGCTAATACTTTTGTGTACTTTAAGTTTAGATTAAGCACTGTATTTGTAAAAAATTTACATACCTATATTTGTGAAATAAATATTACTTATTACTTACTTATTACCTGCACGCAAAAAATGTGCAAAATTCAGAAAGTTTAACTTCTCGTCTTCGAGAGTTTAACATCAAATCAGAGGTTGTTTCAAGTCGTCGTAGTCTTCGTAGACAAAGACTACCATGGGAGTTTAACGACCAAAGGAGGTACCTATAAATTGATTTTAAATATTCAATATAAGTATTTGAGTGTTTATTATGGAGAAGATTAGGTTGATAATAATTATATTGTGTATTGCGTGGTGGCTGGTTAGCTGGTCGGGTGTTGGAGAGAAGCAGAGGCGGCGCGGCGCGGCACGTCCTTGCGCGCGCGGTCGATGGCGCACTAGCTCACCTGCGGGTCGGAGCGCGCGCCGTCGGCTGGCGACACCTCCGAGCTGCTCAGCGAGCCGGCGCCATCTGCACACACACGCACTCTTAGCACCTGCCCACTGTCTGTGGGCTACACTTGAAAACGACAATAACACAATCTAGTTTGGGTTAAAGATATCGTTGCCCGTATACGTGTACAATTTTCGTATCATGCAAATGGCAAAAGACCGACAGCGACATCCTTGAAGCCGGGCCAAACTTGTTACGCCTGCTGGTTAGACACAGGAGCGGCCAGGCTCGTACCGGGCGGAGAGTTAGCCTTAGACTGGCGCCTGGCGTGCCTGCGAGGGTCGCGTGGAGGGCGACGCTCGCGTGGCAGCTCGTCGTTTATTCATGAACGAGTCGAGGCTAGAGGCGAGAGCAGTCAGGGCCACTGATATGTCACGAATTCGCGAACGCGACTGATCTCGTAATCAATATACCTACCTATGAGAATCAAACCATGTTATGGATAGCGGTAAGTACGTAATGTAAGTCAGAGCATGGTTGTGACGAGATATAGTTACCAGGTAGATGCGCGTGCGTGTAGGGCGGCGGCGCGGCGGAGTCGCGGCGTGGCTCGGCGGCGGCGGGCAGGCGCGGCGCGGAGTCGCCCCACACCACGCGCTCCATCTCTTCGTCCAGCCGCACCTCGTCCTCGCTGGCCACCTGCGGCACACAAGCACACACACGGTCACACACACACTTTAGCGACTTTTAGTGACCAGTTTGTTCAAGATAGCAGCCAGTTACGTGAGCAGTCGTGGCCGTGGCCGCGCATGGCTGTGCGCGAGCTCTCTTCAAATGTAATGACCATGTTTTAGGGGTAAATCAAATAAAACTCTCTGTTTAAACATTATATAAGATGCATTAAAAAATAAGTTCCATAAACTAAAACCCGACTACTGAAAAATCACTCTAAAAAGTATGAAAGAAATATGCGTGCCAAAGAAATATACCCACATACATACATACACTCGAAAAACATAACCCTCCTTCTGGCGCAGTCGGGTAAAAAGACACGATGCTCACGGCTTGTCTTTTTAATTTTCCTTCTAAATATTGTTTCTTTTCGTTTCTGAGTAGGGGAGAGCGGGGCGCGACTTAACAAAATTTATATTTTCAGTTGTAGCTTCAAAACGCCTAAACTATTTGAAATGATTTTCAGTTGTAGCTTCAAAACGCCTAAACTATTTGAAATGATTTTCAGTTGTAGCTTCAAAACGCCTAAACTATTTGAAATGATTTTCAGTTGTAGCTTCAAAACGCCTAAACTATTTGAAATGATTTTCAGTTGTAGCTTCAAAACGCCTAAACTATTTGAAATGATTTTCAGTTGTAGCTTCAAAACGCCTAAACTATTTGAAATGATTTTCAGTTGTAGCTTCAAAACGCCTAAACTATTTGAAATGATTTTCAGTTGTAGCTTCAAAACGCCTAAACTATTTGAAATGATTTTCAGTTGTAGCTTCAAAACGCCTAAACTATTTGAAATGATTTTCAGTTGTAGCTTCAAAACGCCTAAACTATTTGAAATGATTTTCAGTTGTAGCTTCAAAACGCCTAAACTATTTGAAATGATTTTTGTGTCAAATGATGTCTAAATTATTCAATAACCTTATCGTTGGTTTTAATTTGACCAGAAATAGGTACCTTTTTAAAAAAGTAGATTTTACTCAGAAAAGTCAGAAATTAATACTTACCCCGCGATCGGGGCTACAATTAACGGTTCCGAGGTAAGTATTAACAAAAGGGGCAACAATTAACACTGTAAGTATTTTCCTCTATAAATAAAGAAAACGCAAAATTACAATGACATTTTTTATTAAGCAATACAATTAACATTAAGCTTAGACAATTTAGCACTTTGTTCCTGCAACAGCGATATAAGTTTATAGAGAAAGAAACCCAAACAAAACCTCTATATTATATCAAAAAAATCTTATTAACAGTTACTTTTACTATTATATTATTGAAGGTAATGTTAGGTTTCAATAATCACAATGTTCACTTAGTGGAACAATAATTAACATTATGCTTAAAAGTTGTAACACCCCGTTAAACAATAATATTTCAGCTATATCAATGAATAGAAACAAAAACTCAAAGAAAACCTCTTCGTAGAAGAAAAAAAAACTTTTTTTTTTTATAATTTCTAATATTAAGTTAACAGTCTTTTAAGTACTTTAATCAGACTTATTAAATAACAATATTTAATCACCTTAAATGAGGTAGCTTAGCCTTCCACGATTCTGGCAAGTTCGGGATTTTGTAAAAAACGGCACACTGGTGGGCAAATTTTTTTACTTCCGCATGTAGCGGCCCGATATAAATACTGGAGCACTTTAATAAATAATCTGACTTTTTTTTCTCCTGCTCAGAAGTGAATATTAACCGGGTCTTTTTGTAGCCTACTTCTACTGAAACTCCTGCTTTCTTCTTTTTTACAAAATTGAACAGCGAAACGTGACAAATTTGAAATTCTGCGGCTACTTCTCTGTAGTTCCTTTTCTTGTCCATTATTTCTAAAGCAGCTGACTCGTAGGTCGCCAGCGAAGTCATGCCTGACATGCCTCGAGTAGTTTTCCGCTTGTAAGACCTCATGCTGTAACGTTTAAGATAAATAAATAATTAGGTAACGTGTTGAATAACAGCTCTTTAAAGACAGATGAACGGACAGACGGACGGACAGCGTAGGCTTACATAGGTGCTTGCGTAAGCGTAGGGTCCTGTTGGGCACCCTTCGGGTACGGAACCAAATATATAATCCAAAGGCATATACTGTTAATACTAACCCCACATACGGGGTAAGAATTAACATGTTAATACTAGCCCCGTCTGTTTTGTTAATTTTAGCCTCTTAGGTACCATATCAATAAAAAAAAAAAGTTATGTAACATTATTAAGAATAATACAAGCTACTGCGAAAAAAAAAATGTTACGGTGAAATAAAATATTCAACACGTAAATCAAAAAATCGTAAAGTGAAAAAAGTTCGTTACCTGGCCAAAATAGACGCACATCACACAACTCACATCCACGGCGCACTGAGCTGGACTTCAGGGTTTCAACCTGTAGAACTCTGTCACAGGGACAAATTTTAGAAATCACTAGCGACGTGCTGTTTATAGTTTTTTAGATATTTGCTTGTTAATACTTAACTCTGTTAATTGAAGCCCCGGCCTCCCCTATCTTGTATTTGGACGAATTTATGCTAAAATAAACGGTAATTTAAAAATATTTTTTTATTGGGTTGGCTCGAATAACATCCTATCCTAACTTGACTATCTAATATTTTAATATTATTAGTGCGAAAGTAAGTTTCGTTTGTTTGTTACCTTTTCACGCCTAAACCACTGAACCGATCATTGTGAAATTTTGCATAATTATACGTAGTAGGTGTACCGAAACGGACTTGGTACCTATCATCCCGAACAAGTACTGTTTCCGAGGAAAACAAAAATAATTATTCGTAGTCAGGTGTACCGAAACGGGCTTATGGTACCTATCATCCCGAACAAGTACTGTTTCCGAGGAAAACAAAAATAATTATTCGTAGTCAGGTGTACCGAAACGGGCTTATGGTACCTATCATCCCGAACAAGTACTGTTTCCGAGGAAAACAAAAATAATTATTCGTAGTCAGGTGTACCGAAACGGGCTTATGGTACTTATCATCCCGAACAAGTACTGTTTCCGAGGAAAACAAAAATAATTATTCGTAGTCAGGTGTACCGAAACGGGCTTATTGTACCTATCATCCCGAACAAGTACTGTTTCCGAGGAAAACAAAAATAATTATACGTAGTCAGGTGTACCGAAACGGACTTATGGTACCTATCATCCCGAACAAGTACTGTTTCCGAGGAAAACAAAAATAATTATTCGTAGTCAGGTGTACCGAAACGGGCTTATTGTACCTATCATCCCGAACAAGTACTGTTTCCGAGGAAAACAAAAATAATTATACGTAGTCAGGTGTACCGAAACGGGCTTATGGTACCTATCATCCCGAACAAGTACTGTTTCCGAGGAAAACAAAAATAATTATACGTAGTCAGGTGTACCGAAACGGACTTATGGTACCTATCATCCCGAACAAGTACTGTTTCCGAGGAAAACAAAAATAATTATTCGTAGTCAGGTGTACCGAAACGGGCTTATTGTACCTATCATCCCGAACAAGTACTGTTTCCGAGGAAAACAAAAATAATTATACGTAGTCAGGTGTACCGAAACGGGCTTATGGTACCTATCATCCCGAACAAGTACTGTTTCCGAGGAAAACAAAAATAATTATACGTAGTCAGGTGTACCGAAACGGGCTTATGGTACCTATCATCCCGAACAAGTACTGTTTCCGAGGAAAACAAAAATAATTATACGTAGTCAGGTGTACCGAAACGGACTTATGGTACCTATCATCCCGAACAAGTACTGTTTCCGAGGAAAACAAAAATAATTATTCGTAGTCAGGTGTACCGAAACGGGCTTATTGTACCTATCATCCCGAACAAGTACTGTTTCCGAGGAAAACAAAAATAATTATACGTAGTCAGGTGTACCGAAACGGGCTTACGGTACCTATCATCCCGAACAAGTACTGTTTCCGAGGAAAACAAAAATAATTATTCGTAGTCAGGTGTACCGAAACGGGCTTATTGTACCTATCATCCCGAACAAGTACTGTTTCCGAGGAAAACAAAAATAATTATACGTAGTCAGGTGTACCGAAACGGGCTTATGGTACCTATCATCCCGAACAAGTACTGTTTCCGAGGAAAACAAAAATAATTATACGTAGTCAGGTGTACCGAAACGGACTTATGGTACCTATCATCCCGAACAAGTTCTGTTTCCGAGGAAAACAAAAATAACGTTAAACTTTCACTTGTCACTTACGAGATTCCTTCCGTGATTGTTAATTGTTTTGAGCTCCCGATATTTCGACGCTGTTGCAAGCGCCGAGATCGCGGGTTGACTGGAGAATGCGGGTTGATGGAAAATAAATTGTTAAGAGCAGACAACCAAACAAAGTTTAATTTTAAACCGTGAAAGCTTAAAACAGTGTTTAAAAATAAAGTTCTTATGATAATAGATGGCACTATCAGTCTGTCGAATCATGATCGAATTACAATTAGTTCATTTATCTGGGTCTTTACAAATCAATTACATTTTTAAATGTTCCATAAAAAAAAAACAATATAAAAAACATTTAAAAATTATAAAAAATTGTAGCCCACCGGTATCGGGAACACAGTCCAAGCTCCAAGCTACCGGCACGGTCAGGGCTCCAGAGAGAGGAACCTCCAAACAATACGAGCCGTGTCCAGGAGTACCGCTTTCTGAATCAAGCCCTTGATCCAGCTGCCTAACGAGAGCCTCCCCAGGTATTGATCGAGGCTCCTGGCAATTAAGATGGGCTGATACGACTATCGGCACAATGATCGCGGAGTCCACATGTCGACAACCTCGAGAGGCAAGTGTAGAATCAAGAAACTTGATTCAAAATCAAAATATTTTATTTCACTTAGGCCTAGATGGGCATTTATTAAAACGTCGAAATCGTTCGTTCGTACGTCGTCCATTAATCACGTGATCTGTTTTTAGATTTTTAACCCCCCTCGCCTCCCCTTGGTGATACGTGGTGAAGTTTAACAGCCTTATTAATAAAACCCTTAATTGAGGTTTGATCGGTCTGAGGCCTGTGCCATGAGCACACTAGACAAGCACCGCACCAGCACTGCACCAGCACAGCTGTTGCCCGGCGTTGCATCGAATTTAGGCTACGGCGCGCAACCCACCCGCGGGCCGTGCGCCGTCCAGCCGAGGTCCGCGCGGCGTCCACCCGCGGTCCGCGCGGTGCCCACCCGCGGGCCGCGCGCCGTCCGCGCACTGGATAGTCCGGGAGCTAGCGTTGCATTTTAGGTAGTATTTTTACGCTGATCGTTTGCCATCTTGTTCATCGATCTCGAATGACTGATAAGTGAACCCAGCGTCAGCTGACGCACCCGCGGTGGCTGGAGGATTGGGAACTTACGGAAGTGGTGGAAAAAAATGGTGGCCATGAACTTCATACTATTATGACTAGTAATTATATTTTTATGTTAAGTGGATTCGTGGATTAATTCACCTACCCCACTAGGCCACTAACACCCTTTCCGTTACAGTTTAAAGGAGACAGCGTAGTAGTAATATATTTTTAACTTTTACTGCGCCAGCTGATGGTCTTTCCCCCGCTACCCACGCAGCTGATTGTTGTTTTCGTACTTTTGATAATTTAAACAATCACTTTGTTTTTCATCCGGCGTACTGTAACTTTATTTTACGTGTTTCTTTTACAAGTTTATGCGAACGGCTAACGCATAATCCCCCCTCCACCATGCAGCTGACGATTGTTTTAAGTTCAGTATGATGTAAACTATTTATGAAAAAAGTTTCATGACCTTTTTGATTGCAACGCTATCTCCCGGACTATAAGCTTACTGCATTTGTTTACGACATTGTTTCGCGGACAACTCGGGAGTCGACGCGCTGTAAGCAGGCGGTCCGCGCGACGGAGGCGGGCGGCGCGCCGGCCACCCGCGGTCTGCGCGCCGGCTCCGAGTCGCCCGCGATTCGAGTCGTATGGTAGCGGCAAGCGCGCTGACCACCCGCCGTAAGCTTTTTCATACAGACATTATAAAATATATTTTATGACACTCGATTTAATGCTCTTATTTGAATGGCAAGTTAAATGCTGGGTCGGAGCGGTGCCGGTGCTGTGCTTGTCTAGTGTGCCATGACCTTAAAGGTCATAAACTTGTTAGACGGTTGTCAAGAAGTATGATTCATAAATGCTTGCTAGCAGTCTGCTAGTTAATGAGCTGCTGCTGGATTAGACGCGTTATGTTGGGCATCTTGACAAATCAAAGACAAGTAGGACTCTATAATATTTATTCTTTGTGTAAGTTTGTGTATTTACCTGGACATTCAAAGAATAGTATGCTTTGCGGTTTATGTAGTATTAGGCTGCATAGCCGCCATATTTTTTAATTTTAATATGGGTGCAATCAATGCACCCAATAATTGTTGAAACGCCCGCAGCGCGTAAAATCGCCGACAGGTCTCTTCGCTCTCGGCCGCGTTTTGTGTGGATGTTTTATGGCAGATAGTAAATAGGTAATGTTACATAATTATGCTTACTTCTTTGCGCCCCCGACATCTTATTGCAGTGAGAACCTGCAGCTCTGGTGTCAGACTGGCGCCTCTCCGGTCCTTGGTGAGGTCCGCCCTCACCAATTGAACAATAAATTGGACAGTCCCTTTGTCAAACCGTTACCGTCGCTGAAATTCTATATCGGTATCGGTTCTATTCTATAATTCTATTTTTTGATTATACACCTTGCGACGCCGCGGTTGCGGTTGTAAATTAACAGCTTCCATAGCCCGTATTGCCTGGATAGCTTGCATTGTCACGAAAAAATAAAATTTGACGATACAACCCCAAGATCAACTTTTAAGAAAAGCGAGATGTTGTTTTCCCGCCATTTCCGATCCGCGTGTATATGTTGTACCTAAGTGCAAAAAGCCGTACTTAACTATATAATAATATAAATTATATTTGTATAATAATAATTTATCATTTATTTTCTCTTCACAAAGCTGACTTAAAGTAAAAATGTACTAAATAATGTCTCAGCTGTATTCAGCCTTTGTGATGTTAATCATCCTAATTTTATTTTTCTTATTTATTGTTAGTACACGTATCATCTTAAATACCTAATTAAGAGGATTTTTAAATACAAATTCCTGAAAATAATTTTTCCTGGATTTTTTTAATCTTTGCGTAACCCGCCCTTCACTAAAATTTTCGGTTTGGTTTTTTGCTCTTGACAAAGTCAGCTGTTCAAAATGCGGCAGCCATTTTGTGACTTAGCGGGAGATAAAGGAACCCGTCAACGGTCCTCTAACTTTAGCAGAGCCTTGATGGGCTGATTAGCGTTAACAGACGTTTATGAATCATGTTTATTAGCATCGGGCCTTCAAGGAGCCTTCAAGGAGGCTCTAACTTCTTATGAATAAGGCTGTAAGACTTCCCCACCCAAAATCACGTGTATTTTTTAGTAGGTACCTACAAAGAATCGTTCGTTGCCTGGCAACGGCGAGTCAAGGTCACACTACACGCCGCTGTTCAGTTTAGAATCGCGCGTTTGACAAAAATAATAATACACGTGATATATCTTACTACACCCCCCCCTTGTGATATTTCGTGAATTTTGAAAAACCCCCCCTCCCCCTGTTTAACGTAAAACTGTAAAATATTTAACAAAAGTTAACAAGCATCTAGGACTCTACAAAGCCTACAATGTTCACTCATTCACAAATAATAGGTAACAAAAAGAATCTATACAGGTAAGAAAATTTTGTATAAAAAATATGATGATTTGTTTATCTTTCTCAGCTTTCACGAGGTTCTCATAATGCGGGACCGCGCGTTATGTTAACAATCATTGCGGCCTATTGGCTGCCATAGTCCGGTCAGTGATGATGGATTGATCCCAGTACAATGTGATACTGCGGCTATCGAGAACAGGGTCGGGCACATATCTTTATTAAGACACTATCGATTCCACAAGGTTGTAGGTAAGTATTGTATTATATACTAGCTGTTGCCCGTGGCTTCGCCCGCGTGAAGTTCAGTAGCTGTCCCATGGGATCATAGCCGGCATGGAATCAAAATTAAGAGATTTTAACTAAAATGACTACTGTTTAATTGTACTTGGCGAAACTGACATCAGATACAATGATAACTTCATTGATTTAGTGTTAGTGAGAGAAATTAATGAAGCTTTAGCAAATTTGACACAGTACACTAATATAATTGACAGCACGCCCACGTATGTATATACGTATATGGGCACCCATTACTAATTACAAGGTGGAAAAAGTGTCTTACTCTTTAGAACAGGACCACACAGGACTGATCATCTGCCTAGCCGTTTCCCAACTATGTTGGAGTCTGCTTCCAGTTTTACCGGATGCAGCTGAATACCAGTATTTTACATGGAGCGACTGCCTATCTGACCTCCACAATCCAGTTAGTACCGGGTAATACGATACCCCTTGGTAAGACTGGTTGTCAGACTTTTGGGCCTCTGACTAGCTAACGACTAACCAGGACCACACAGGACTAAAAATAGTAAAATTAAATAAAAAAATGATTTTATGTTACAAGCTTTCATGTACCTACTAAAAAGTATAAAACAAGAAAGGATTAGTATTGGCGAAAAAATATGATTAGACTAGGCTAGGTGATCATAATATGTAGGCATTTGTTTTCATGGTTAATCGTTTAGGTACCTACTTGTCTACTTGAAAGCTTGTCGCTGATCGCTGACCTACCTACCTACTTACCATTTATCAAGCAAGTATAATCCCTGGCACTAGGGTTTGGGTCCTGGGACGTCTAGTGTCTCGAAGTCCCGGGACATTTCTTAATTTTAGTTGTCTCGAGTCCCGGGACTTTCGGGTCGAGACTCGAGACGAGACAAGATGGTCGAAATTGTTACGTAATCATTTTTATGTATCTTCATTTATATGATATGCATCTTTTGAGACCTCAGACATTCATGTAGCCCTAAAACTCACGACACCAAGGCGACGTCACCCTCTGAGCGAAAATGGGGGCTATACTGAAGCGATTGAAAAAACATTTCCAATGTTCAAATGAGTCTTGATTCAGGCTCGAACTTGCGAACCACTGTGCACAGAGCGGTCGCAGTCGCCTGCGGGCCATTTCTTCTAGTGACGAATGTTCTAAAATAGCTGTTCTGTTGCAATGTATGTTATGACAGTTGTCAAACAGTTGAAAAATATTGACGAAATAGAATATTGCTCACCCCTGTAAGTTATTAGCGTGATAATATTATAGCCTATGTCCTTCCCCAGGTTAAAATATATCTCCTTGCGAATTTTCATTACAATCCGATCAGCCGTTTAGTCGTGAAAAGGTAGCAAACAAACAAACAGAGTTGCTTTCGCATTTATAATCTATTTATAATTAATAAATTTGTAGAAAAATCGTTTTTGTATAAATTTGTAGAAAAATCGTTTTTGTACATCGAAAATATTTCGAAAAAAAATTGCCAGGGTGGTAAAGGATAACAAACAGAACATTAGTTTTTGTTTCATCGTAATCGGTTAATTCTATCAGAAGATATATGAATTTAAAGTGTTCAAGAAGAACTAATCATCAAATGTATGATGCAGTGACATCTATTGTACTAGAATGGTAATAATGACTAAAATGTGCTCACCAGATAACTTCGAAATCGACTGACTGGCTTTATAAAAGTTATTATAGCTTATTTAAGGTACTCTAGATTAGTCTAAATGACGCTGCTTTGAAAATTCACATCATGATTTCTGTGCATTATATTTTAGCAGTTTTGGTTCTTGGTCGATAGATGGCGTTGTTCATTTCACTTCATTTTCTGAATCGAATAACCCTCGCCCGTGTCAGTTGCCTGAAGATTGGTTTTTTAACCGACGGCGACGTTACAAAAAGAAGGAAGTTCTCAATTCGACGCGTATATTTTTTATGTATATACGCGTCGTATTTTTATGTGTATACCACGCATAACTTTTTACAGAGAAGTCCGATTTACATGGTCCTTTTTTTGTGAAAAGCTTAGGTATATCTCAAAGTTGGTCCCATTTATAATTGAAAAATCATGTTTGGGCTAATTTCCTGCACCTTTGATGAGAACTTTTGACCTAGCTGCGAGTATGACTGTCATCGAGTGGAAGGATGAAAACGTAAGGCTGTAGAGGCAAGCCCTTATTTGGAAAAACATAAGTAGATTATATCTGAGAAATTAAATTGTTACCAACTTGAATCTATGCTTACTTATATTATAAAGCTCAAGAGTTTGTTTGTTTGGTTGGTTAAACGCGCTAATTTCAGGAACTACTGAACCGAAAAAAAAAAAAAAACACTTTTAGTGTTGAATAGTCCATTTATCGAGGAAGTCTATAGATTAACAATCTAACATCACGCTACTACTAATAGGAGCGAAGCATCAATGATAAATGTTGCAAAAACAGGGTTTTTTTTTCGAGAGCTTCCGTTGCGAGCGCTGCATAAACGGTTAAAGTTACGCAACAATCATGTATGAGGGAATTGTTCCTCATAAAAATTTCAAAAAAAAACCGCGGTAGCATAATAATTATGTCTATCTTTTAAGGTTGAGTCACACTCTCTCTAACCCTCTCTTTCTCTCTCATGTGACGCAGACGAAGTTGCGCGGGTCAGCTAGTATTAAAATATAATATATAAAGTAGGTATGGATTAAAAATTCACTAAATTGTGCTACAAAATTTAGTGACAGAAACGAACCGCTGTAAAACCGACTCCACGCAGTCTTGTCTGCCCTACCCCTAGAGTACAATTTAGAATCTCGTATGCGCGGAGGGGCAAGGCGGCCCGCGATTTGAGGAGCGGGTGGTTGTAACACTCGCCGCCGCTGCTGAGGCCGAAAGCCGAAACTGCGGTGGTGAGTGTTAGTGTTCGTACACAGTGCAATAGCGTCGGGCGGCGCGTTCTGCGGGCGTCGAGCTGCCGACCGGGCGGGCGGCGCGGCGGGCGTCTACTGAGGCCACTCAAATGCATGTGTTTGACATGAACGCTGCACGCGCCGCCCCGCCGCACGCTCGATTCGAGCGGCCACTGTGTTCGTACACTTAGACACATCTGCGACGTTAAGCTCGCGTGAGACCGCCGGAGCCCCGCAGCGCCGGAGCCGTGACTGAAATCATGCCTGCTGCATTCTTTCTGCATGCATGGTGTATGCGTTTTTGCATGCATGGTGTGTGCTTGACTGCATGCTCCTAACAGGGAAAAAACCCACATATGTTTACAATCAAATATTTTCAAAACAAATACCTATGTTATGTATTAGGTACGTGCTTCAGGCGATACCTATGTTTTTTTTCAATCGTCTAAATAAATTGGTATAAGTATCCAATTATGGTATGTGTAACATTTTAGGAGTTAATTATTATGATTATTTGTTATGCCCATAAAAATATGTTTTATGTAATATCATTATGCGTAAATAAATTTATGCTTAAGAATGTTGTGCGCAATCATTATTATGATAAGAGAAATTATGCTTAAAAAAAATGCGTAAGCTGTTATGCGCGGATATAGAACTTTCTGGCATAAGCAAGATTCGCCGAGCACGGCATACCCTAATTACTCCCCATGACACTATCACCCTTCTCCAAGGAAGCGGTAGGTAAACACAGACGCAAACCGCCGCCGCCGCGCGCCGTCGCCGGTGCGGCGTCGAGGCCCTGCGCGCGGTCCTGTTCACGCCCCTCGACCCTTGTTCGAGTTAGCCTGCGATCAAAATATAAATATGGACAGTACGGAAACTACCTACAAACGCTCGAAACTGCACACTCACACAAACATGCGCATCGACCCCCTAAGCGGACGTTGCGGCGCGCGGCGCTGTCAGTAGTGCGTGCCCCGCCGATACGGGTGGTCACATATAAGTTTATATCTCCCAATCTTTTTAAAAATGTCACGATCGTATTGCGCAGTATACGGCTATTTGAACTCGGCTTCATCAAAACCAGAGCTATCGTATTTTAAACTTCCTGCTGATTTGGAAAGGTAACAATGATTTATTGTTATAATCGTTATCGAATTATAAGTCCTTGTGATCGATCATAATGAATTCGTGAACTTATTTGTAAATCCAGCATGTATACGTAATTACAAAGTTATTAAAGATCTATAGTTTTACAAGTTCTTGTGTGTTAATATTAAACCGTTTTCCGTATTTTAAACTATCGTCCTTTGTTGACATTAACCGTCGCCATAAGATAACCTATTTTAATTGTATTTGACAGCTAGTTATTACAATTCGATTGATTGATCACAACAGAATAAAAATAATTAAAAAAAAAAACATTATCAACAACATTAAAAGGGACAACCCTATTGCTTCCTAATTATTGCATCAACTAGGCTTAGTTTCGGTACTGTCCATATTTATACTGTGCCGCGATGCTGAGCCTGTAGTTTTAAAACAGCCCCTAAATAATGATATTGTTATGTTATTCAGATAACTTTATCTGAATCTGAATATAAAATAAATAATAAAAAATCCTTTAATTCTACCATAAATACACAGAACCTCAGATCAAAGAAATAGGCAGATAGAACGTGCGCGACAAACAAGGTGACGCCGGTTTTTATTTGTGTGCGCGGCAGACAAGAGGGGCCGTGCAGGGACACGCGCGTCTGTATGCGTTTACGGTTGCCAGATATTGAAAAATAATCCCATATTTTTGGTCAGTTAAAATTGTTCCCAAATATTGTACTACTATTTTTTTAAATTGGAAACGCGATTTTGCTTTATGGTTATACCCAGATAGCAAAAGCGTGTAGTATTTGAACATTACAATAATAAATACTTCATAAACCCCAATAAGTCTTGAAATATTAAAATTTTAAAGCGCAGTACACCGCGCGCGGAACGAAAAGTAAACGTACCTAGGTACATCAAATAATAAAATAATCCAGCGGCGCGAGCGCGGCATATCCTTACAAGTACCAAATAGTTTAAAGGCTTGTCTCCGTCCCTCTTTCTCACGCAAAAATACGACTACAGCCCCGCGCGCGGGGGGTGGGGCTCCCGAGACCCGAAGTCTTTACGACCCGGACCACAGAGTACATGACGGAACTAACTAGTTACCGAAATATCAACATTACATTACTTTTATTACATTATTTTCATTACATTATTAATAACATTACATTCATTCCATAACTTTCATTCATACCATTACATTCATTTCATTACATCAATTTAATAACATTACATAGCATCCATTTAAAAAATACATTACATCAATTTAATAACATTACATAGTATCCATTTAAAAATACATTACATCAATTTAATAACATTACATTCTTTTCATTTTGTGCCTCTGCGGCGTGGGCCTCTCACAGTTTTCTCCATTTTTCCCTATCTCTTGCTTGTCTCGTCCAGTCAGGTCCACATCTTTCTTTAAATACATCTTCCCAGCGCTTTCACGGCTTTCCTTCCTTCCTTTTTCCATCTCTAGCCACCCACTCCACGATTTTCTTTGTCCATCTTTCATTTTCCATTCTACAGATATGTCCTGCCCATTTCCATTTCAGACTTCTTATTATTTCTATTATGTCCGTTATTCTAGTTGTTTTCCTTATGTCTTCATTGTCATTCTGTCAGACAATCTTATGCCTAACATGCTTCTCTCCATTTTCCTTTGCATGACAGTGAGTTTGTGCTCGTCTGCTTTCCGCAGTGAACATGTTTGGCATCCATATGTGAGGCACGGAAGGATCGCTATCTCGTATAACTTGCTTTTCAACTTCACGTTTATCTGTGTGTTCTTCATAATTTCTTTGAAACTCCAGTACTTTTTCCATGATAGTGCTATTCTCCTATGTATCTCTTTTTCAGTTTGGTCTTCAAATGAAATAGATTGTCCTAAGTAGATGTATTCTTTAACGTATTCTATTCCTTGTCCATCAACAATTATTTGTGTTTCCGAACCGTTTGTTAAGATTTTGGTTTTGGCAACTTTCTTGCTTTCCTTCGCAAGCTCTTGCAACATATTTTCTAGTTGTACCGGTTCTTCCGTGAACACAACGATGTCGTTTGCGAAACGTAGGTGGCTTAAATATTCACCGTTCATTTTTACGCCTTTCTTTTCCCAGTCTAAGTTTCTAAATATTGCCTCAAGAACTGCCCTGCCTGACGCCCTTTCTTATGGTGAAAGCCGGTCCTTCCAATTCTAATTTTATTTTTGCGGAATTTCTAGAATAAATGCTATAAAGCAGCTCCACATATTTTATGTCTATTCCTTGCTCCACTAGTGACTTCCATATTGCGCTATGTTCCAGAGAGTCAAATGCCTTGGTATAATCTATGAAGCATATATATAGAGTCTTGCTATATTCTTAGACTTTCTCTACTATTTGCGTGACCACTTGGATGTGATCGGTTGTCGAGTAGTGTTTGCGGAATCCAGCCTGTTCACGCGGTTGATTTTCGTCCAAAGTCATTGCGAATGTATTTAATAATATTTTTGAGAAAAATGTATAATGTTGGACATAAGGCTAATTGGTCTCAATTGCCCCTCTGTCACCTTTTTTATGAAGAAGAGTTATCCTCTAAACCGCGGCTGAATTAGATCACAGCCAGTAACTTTACTCATATGTACGCGCTCGGCTGTAATGACCACCGCGCGCTGTTGGCATAATTTGTCCCAAAACTTTATTTAAAATATCGACTAATCGTGCTCGGTCCATGTATTCAATGCTTTATTTATAATCTATGTAACATTGTTGAACGACGTACCAAAAATCACAGCTCTACTCCATTGACAAGTTGTCAAATAATAAAAACACAATTACGTCAACAGAGCGCGCCATTTCTTGCGTCATCGTATTTGCGTTAGTGTCACATTTCTTGTTATTACGAGTTACGTATTTGTTATTGGAATACAGTGTTATACATTAAAATGTTCGTGAGAAGTTGTACTATCGTATTATGATAACACAAATTAGGTTCCAAATCGCGAAATTGCAGTATTTCGCCTGTGAAAATGCAGTAATTATATGTACCTACAGTGGTTGTGTAATGTGAAGAAATACGTGATTTAGTGACTAAAACGTATGTGAAATGGGAAAAACAGTGCTTAATTAGTGAGGTGATTAGATTGTTCAACTATCTACACCAAAAAACATGTGGGTTTGTGTGTTTTTCATCCAACACCGGCTGGCAAAAATTAGTTCCCAGATGTAAACAAACAGTGAGTATCTAGTTTCATAGGTACATTTAGATATGATGCTATTGAGCTATTAATGAGATTGTGGTCTTGTTGGAAAGGAAATATAGTCTAGTTTATTTCTATATTGTCAAAATGGATAAAAACTAAGAAAAATCTGATAATTCTAGTGAAATATCAGTTTTCGTAACTATTTTTTAGCTATACATTATGACTTGGAGTATATAATTAAAGTATTTCATTTTGATTTCTAGATAAATAGATTCCTTATCTAATCAGCTTGACAACAGTAGTATTGAAATTGCTCTAGGACTTGTAGTTTTTGAACTACAGGTGTTTTTATCGGAACGGGCGGAAAATGTGTCAAAAATTGGCTATAATTGTTGACACAGCGCGGTTGGGAGTTTTGACAGCTCGCGCGCAGCACTGCGCAAAGTGAAGATTCGGACCATTGCTTTGGGGTTTCTCGTTTTTGTAGGATATTGTTAAACTTGATTTGTAGTGGGTATTGCAATGGTTCTGATAGAGACTTCAATATTTCATTTGTTATTTTGTCTTCTCCGGGTGCTTTGTCCTTCTTTTGAGTCTCGATAGAAAAGCGAATCTCTGATTTTTGTATTTCGGGTAGTGGTTCGTCTACATAGACTTTATATATTAAGTGCTGTGTAAAACCGGAACTTTCTTGTGACGAGTAAAGAGTTTTATAAAAATCTGTAGCTTCTATATATATATATATATATCTGTTCGCTTCGATAAAACCTTTCCTTTCTTGTCCAACATGTTTGTTGCCCATTTTTTTATACTTTGTAGGTTTTTGTATGCCTTTTTAATTGCTCCCTTTTTTATAGGTATTCCTCAAGCACATTTTGTCTGTATTCCTTTCTACTTTTGGAGATGTCTTTATTTATCTCTTTACTTATTTTAGCAATTTTTGTTTTTATTTCCTTTGTTCTTTTTTCTTTGTATAGCTGTTGTTTTCTGTCGTCTAGCAGTTGACGCGTGTGTACGCTTAAGGGATATTTTTGCTTACTCTTCTCGCGTGGTATTTGTGTTACTAAATGTTTCATACCTTTTCCAAAGTTATCGTATTGTGTTTGGACTTGTGTGGATGTTTTCAGCAGGTCAATAAATTTATTTTCCAGGTGCATTCCGTCTTCTCTTGTTACTACAGGTAATTTTCTTGCGTAATTAACTTTCATAGATTTGATAGCTTCTTGTTTTCGTATTTTCTAATTTTATCCTGCACCTTAGCATTCTATGATCAGTGTTAAAGTTGAGGTTTTTTATTAAATAATAAATATTGCAGGACATTACACACAGCGCCATCTAGTGCCACACTAAGCAACGAGGCTTGTATCGTGGACACCAGATAGTTGATATACTACATAGATACTTTTTGTTTGTAAATACATACTTATTATACATAAACATCCATGACTCGGAAACAAATGTCCATGCTCATCACACAAACATTTGTTCCGACCGGGATTCGAACCCGGGACCCTAAGAACGTAAGGCAGCCTGACTACCGCTGCGCCAATCGGGTCGTCGAAATCGAATATTATATCGAAAGCAAAAATATCAGAGCTTTTGTTTGTAAGCATGAAATCAATTTCGTTGTGGTGCTTTCCGTTCGGTGATATCCATGTCTATTTTTGGTTTACTTTTGTTTTAAACATACTGTTGACGAATTTGATGCTCTTTTCTAAAGCGAACTCAATCAATTTCTGCCCATGTTTTGACCTTTTGCCATGTGTGTGTCTGCCGAATACCGTTTCTTCGCCTTGTTGTGCTGTTCCAATTTGGGCATTGAAATCCCCCATAATAATGAGGTTTTTTTGCATTTAAGGTATCTTAAGCTGTTTCTAAGGTTTCATAGAACTCGTTCAATTCTACTTCTTCACACAATTTAGTAGGTGCGTAGATTTGCACTATAGACCACATGACATTTTCGGACATTTTTAACTCGAGGGTGGCAATTCAATGAATGGAATGAGTGGAAACCAACTATGTTATTTTTAAGCTGCTTTTTATTAAATCTGAATAACATCTGAATAAATCTGAATTGTTCCTATCCAGCCTATCCCTTTGCTGTCGTCGCCAAATGTAAAGGCGGTGCCATTAGCGTGCAGTCGCTTGCTTTCTAAGATTTTCGCCTTTGGCTGAAGGCCTTACACTTAAGGCACCCACGGGATAGCCCGGTTAACCAGACAACAACCTCATCATAGGTTGATCTGCGCGATGCTATTATCATAAAGCCCGGGCGTAACGCCTTCATTTATCACTTGGTACATACATATCATTCTCACGTAATGTTGGTTAGATTCGCGCGTCGCGAGACCCGCGTCCGTCAGCTCCTCGTCCGATAAATTTATACAAATATTTTTACTTTTGCATAAAGTACGCTCAAGCTAAGCGCGACCAAGGTCTAAGTCTAGTCTGGCTCTATACATCTCATAAAGTACGCTCAAGCTAAGCTGGACTAAGGTCTGAGTCTAGTCTGGCTCTATACATCTCATAAAGTACGCTCAAGCTAAGCTGGACTAAGGTCTGAGTCTAGTCTGGCTCTATACATCTCATAAAGTACGCTCAAGCTAAGCTCGATCAAGGTCTGAGTCTAGTCTGGTTCTATACATCTCATAAAGTACGCTCAAGCTAAGCTCGACCAAGGTTTGAGTCCAGTCTGGCTTTAAACATCTCATAAAGTACGCTCAAGCTAAGCTTGACCAAGGTCTGAGTCTAGTCGGCCTCTATACATCTCAGATTCTCAGCCAAGTGCCGCTAAGTCGCCGACTGTAAACAAACGCTGACAACTGCCAGCAGCAGTTCCAATGTGTTTTGATATTCACGATCAGTGAATTTTCTATGCCTCAAACGCAAGCAGCGACGATAAAAAAAGAAAGAAAGAAAACAGGTATATACAAATACTTGTCTTGATCAACAAATAAATAAAATAATCTAGTTCTGATTCTGAATGTTCTAGTCTAGTTTAGGTACTGGATGGTGTATGAAGTTGTATCCAAAACGCACACACGCCGCGTATAAATAACTCGATTTGATCCATTGAATAGGGCGGTGAGTACGTTTGTAAAATTGTGGTAAATATATACCGGCGCGGCAGGGGCGAGGTAGGGGCGCGGGCGCAGGGAGCTCGTGTCGCTGCTCTGCCCTGACAATGACAACGGGGTATATAAATAAACAAGAGAAGCGGGCGCGGCGCGCAGAGGTACGCTGCATCACACTGGTGACAAAATGAACAACTCCCGACATAACGCCTTTTTTGTGACGTCTGATTCCAGAACTGTTTATTCTTTCTATTTTCGGTCCCACTCATATAACTTTACACCTCATCTATAGAAGTCGGGACGAAGAGCCAAAAAGCCGGTTGTGTCCGGACGGGAGATAACCCAGTCTGATACTAGTGGTACACTACCATGTGTCCGTGTCCGTGTCCGCCAAACTAATCACTAATGACGCATCACAAGTTCAATAAATTTCTCGACGATCTTCTTTTCCCTGTAGCGGATGAGATGCTGATAATTATGAGTCGTCCAGCCGGTGTGACGTTGCAGTGTTGCACTACCTAACACCTGGCACTAGTACTGTCCGCTCGGCACTCCGGGACTCCTCACTCTGTCCATAACGAGAGGATCACTCACGCCATCACAACCTTTTTAATATTCCCATTGCTGGGACACAGGCCTCCTCTCTATGAGAGGGAATGAGCTATAATCCACTACGCGGGCCCAGTGCGACCCCGGTGCGAACACGATAGCGATTCCATTTAATTGAATACCGACTTGATCAGTGATTCCTTTGATCTAAGTATTTAAGATAATCGTAATGGTAAGTGGTACTTAGTACCTACTAGCACGTATTGCTACTTAGTTTGAATAGTTTATCTTTACACCATTAGGGTCAAGTGTAGCGATGCTTGCACTGCGCACAAATCACAATATAGATAGCGCTAGGTTTTGAGGTTTCAAACATATTAAGGGCTATATATCCCTCAAATGGCTTAACATCCTCCGTTACACCCGTCCGTTCCGTTAAAATACTGCAGCATTAATTTTGAAATAAATATAATTATGGTAAAGTTGAGGATTAATGCTAAGTGCTTTATCGAAATACCATCTTCAAAACATGCAAAAAAACAATTGAAAAATATTTGAAAGCACTAGACTACAACATAAAAACTATTATTATTATTTCGTTTATTCATTTACATCCTTATCTATTTACATTTTTAAGTATTTCTTAAAATAAAACGATACAAAAAAAACACTTAAAAATATAAAAAAAATATTATTATTTCCTTTATTCATTTTCAGACAAACTCGTTACATTTTTAAATATTAATTAAAAAAAAAATATAATACTTAACATTTAAAAATATAAAAAATTGTAGCCCACCGGTATCGGGAACAGGGTCCAAGCTACCGGCGGTCAGGGCTCCAGAGAGAGGAACCTCCTAACAATACGAGCCGTGTCCAGGAGTACCGCTTTCTGAATCAAGCCCTTGATCCAGCTGCCTAACGAGAGCCTCCTCAGGTATTGATCGAGGCTCTTGGCAATTAAGCCATGGGCTGATACGACTATCGGCACAATGATTGCTGAGTCCACTTCCCACATGTCAACAACCTCGCGAGCCAAGTCAAGATACTTGATTTGTTTATCTTTCTCGGCTTTTACGAGGTTCTCATCATGCGGGACCGTTATGTCAACAATCATTGCGCGCCGCTCTGATCGATCCACCACCACTATATCAGGCTTATTGGCTACAATAGTCCTGTCAGTGATGATGGATTGATCCCAGTACAACGTGATACAGCCATTATCGAGAACTGGGTCGGGCACATACCTATAGTAAGGCACTTCCGATTCCACAAGGTTGTATTTTAGAGCAAGTTGCTGATGGATAATCCTGGCTACAAGGTTGTGTCTATGCAGGTACTCTCCGTTAGCTAGACGAGAACACCCGGAGATAATGTGACGGATTGATTCGCCTGGACGGTGGCATGCCCGACATATGTCAACCGTGCCATCCTTCACAATAAATCTCCGGTAGTTATTCGTCATCATAACTTCATCCAATTCATTATAATAATTCAAATATCTAGATCTGGCTCGCGAGGTTGTCGACATGTGGGACGTGGGTACAGCAGTCATTGTGCCGATAGTCGTGTCGGCCAATGGCTTAATAGCCAAGAGCCTCGACCAACATCTTAGGAGGCTCTCGCTTGGCAGCTGGATCAAGGGCTTGATTCAGAAAGCAGTACTTCTGGACACGGCACGTATCGTTAGGAGGATCCTCTCTCAAGAGCCCTGACCACCGGCAGCTCGGACCCTGTTCCCAGCGCTGGTGAGATACTGTTTTTTTATATTTTTAAATGTTTTTTTATGTATTCTTATTAAGAAATATTTAAAAATGTTAAAAATATGTATTTAAATGAATAAATGATAATAAGGCCCCGAGCAGGGTCCCCGGTGCCGGTGGAAATGTGTCGCGCATGCGATGGACTCAGTCCATTAATGAAAATAGTTTTATTGGATTATTACAATTAGTCAGTAGCAGCGTGCACGGGCTCTGTATTAGTGTCCAGTAGGTGATGCCAATAGGCTCGCCCCCTATTACATGGAACTTCAACACAACTGGCCAAATGTTGGTCTAGTATTAGGTACACCTCTGCCTAACCCATCAGCGTTATGTGTGAGAACTGACTGCCTGATCAAATGTGATAATGTGGGTGATGACTACAAAATGCGTCCTTTGGGTGCTGTAATCCTGGGCGGCAGAGGTCCGAAACCAAATTAAATGGCGTTGAGGCGACGATAGGGCTTCACAACCGACCGATATAACTTTCTTTTCAAAGTGAATCATTAAACGCCTTGTTGGGTGCTATTTATTCTAATACCGTCCTGTATACAACATTAAATGAATTATTATTTACTCATTTTGAAGTTTTTGGGCACTGAACAACCAACATATAATAAATTGACCGTGTGAGATGCATGGAGTGCACAATTTGCCTGTCACTGTTGATCGTCATTGTAAAAGCCAATTTTAAGGGGGATATTGTAACCTCTTAAATTGAAATGTAACGCACTCAATACATTGTGTTGATGGATGGATTGAATAGTACGGGGGTCGTGCACGTGTTTAAAGTAAAAATCTTACAATAAAAACTTGTATTTAAAAAAAAACTTGTGAAAAAGTTGGAACTTTGACCCGCAATATCTCCGTAACTAGAAGGTTCCCAGGTATGGTGTAGAACAAAAAAAATATCGCAATGACGAGTAGAACTAGTGCTTTTCGGCTTCGTTAAGAGGTGTTTTACACCCTTTATAGGTAGACTAGTATTAGCGTTGTGCGCGAGCGGGTTTCGTGTTTTTGAAAAGTATTCCTTAGGGTGCGTACAGACTATGTAACATATTATATAACTTGTGTTTTATAACACTTCCACATTATGACATTGACATTTATAACATTGTCCACATTATCTGAAACATGTTATGTAACAGTGTTATGTTATATAGTCTGTACGCACCTTAACCCTTATAAAATTTTGAGAATCCATAGAAATCTTTAAATGAATTGGAAAATCCATTGAAGTCCTTAAAAGATTTTGTAAATCTTTAAAACATTTTGAAAACCCATAAGAACCCCTAAAACATTAAAAATTAAATTAAAAAAAAATAAGTAAAAAAAAACCTAATAAAATTAAAGTCAAAAACCTTAAACACTGCTTTAAGCTTTCACGGTTCATAGCTACGTATACTTAAAATGTCAGTTACGGGATATCTTTCGTGATTATTTATTATTTTGAGCTCCCGATATTTCGAGGCTGTTGCAAGCGCCATGATCACGGGTTAACTGGAGAATGCGGGTGGATGGAAATAATGTTAGGAGCAGACAAATCTGTCTACCCTCTTTCTTTGTCTTTTGCTACGCGCACTACTGGAACTCGACACTAAGTCACGGCAACACACACTCACAGTATCACTGGGTTTTGTGGGGTCCTTATTATTAAAAACCTTATTTAACCAGGACCTACCTACCAAGACAAATCAAACGAGTCCAAACTCGATGGGGTTGCGTCGTTTCATTATAGAGTGCCTATCTTCCAGCTCCATCATCAGATCAGCTCCATGTCATCATAATATTACATTGCCCCGCGATATACATAGGCGTGCAAAATTTCAGCTCAATCGACCGGGAAGTGGATCAAATTTAACTTGCAAGATTTGATTACAGACACAAACTGTGCGGGACAGTGAAAATATATAGTGTGAAGTGATAGTAATACATAGACACTGCACAGACTGTATATTAAGTGAAATAGTGATATATAAAGTGAAATAGTGATAAATAAACTGATAGTTATAGTGTTTTGTGTGCGGGACAAAGAAGACAGTGAACAGCTACAGATATAGCGGTGTATATAGGTGTATAGGGTACATAGGCACCGCTAAGATAGTAAATAGGCACTAATAGAATAGTATATAAACGTTTGCAAATAGCTTAAGTTTATATTTTAATAGTATTCTTGCATTTTTGTTCGTGTACATAGTAGACTTAGCGTTAGGAGTATATAAGTTTATTATGTTATATGTTTTGTTGATTTTATATTTTGTATGATAGTTTTTGATATATAGGTCAATCACATAGTACCACGTCGATGCTAGGACAACAATAAAACGAGTCACGCAGCGCCCGCGCCGCCCACCCTTCCTCTCTTGCGTCTACGCGTACGATTCCACGAGTACCAACATATCTCCTAACGCAAGGAATAAAAAGAATTACAGTACTGTGCGTTAGGGACATAATCCATATCTAATTTCTTTTTAATGTCCTTGAATTCAGCTTTAAGTAGGAAGCAAATATGTATATTTGTCCTACTCATACTTAGAGAACTTTACCGGTTAGATCCTCTCGCAAGGAGTGAAACAACACGATTATGTTCAACGCACAATACAAAAGTCCTGCAAGAGATCTGATAGATCTCGTAATGCAACGAACGTGTTAATATTAATAAGTAGTTATTTTTTACGCAGTCGGGTTTCTTATTTGATTTTAATTATTTTACACTTTTTTGCTACTTAGATATACCATTTTAAAATCATCATGATGAGCCCTTTATAAATAATATAATAATAATAAATTCATTTATTTCAGGTAAATAACACCCATTGCCAAATAAAAATTAATGAAAGATAAAAACAAAAGACACAGAAAAAACAATTTATCAAGCCGTTCAGGCTGCAGAGCGTGCCAAACATTTGAATTTGGCGCCAAAAATCTGCCCTTTTGTTTTTTCTTTATTTTCATATACCCAGTGTCACTTTCACAGTACCTAAATACGAATTTAACGTCGACGTCAAGCTAAAATCCATGGAGCCGTTCCGGCCACAGTGCGTGCCAAACAATTATACATACATACATACATACTCCCGAAAAACATAACCCTGCTTCTGGCTCAATCGGGTAAAAACTCCGAGCACAAAGCGGATATGTCAGAACGCCATTATCAAAATAATAGGGTATAGCTGTAGGTCACGCGTTAAGTCCAGCAGCGAACCTCTTCTCTCTTCAAAGGCGTTGACCTGCCGATGCACCGACGTCTCCACGCGGTAACCAAAGCGATGGTGCAATCTTTATACCAGGGGCTGAGCGAGGATCTGTCTCCTGGCACATCACAGGGTCTGCCTGTTCTCATTAAAGTAAGTTCAATCCAGGTTAAGTACCTACGCCTTCCAACTACCTTGTAAAAATAATAGGCAACCTTATTAGTGGATCTAACAATGACCGATCATTTGCAGGTTATTGTTCAATGAAAGTTCTGCTGACAAGACACTACCGAAGGGATGTTGGCCAAGAACAAATTATTTCTATTGGGCAAACCACAGTCAGCAATTTTTTAAAGCAATTTGTTGTTGCAGTAAACACAAGGTCAGTTAATTAACCTCTTAAAATACCAAAGATTGAGTGGCCTGTAAGAAGCTTGTGTTAGCTAGTAAGATAGATAATCTAACTTTTGTTGTTTCAGTAAGATAGATAATCTAACTTTTGTTGTTTCAGACTGAAACCGCGATGGATTCTGTTCTCGAGCACTGAGGCAGGAAGGCAGACTGTGGCAACTGGATACCAGATAAAATTCGGCCTCCCAGACATATCGGGAGCCATTGACTGTACCTACCCATGTACCAAGTACCTACAACTGTTTCCACCACCAAAGCCAAAGCAGGCACTATTTATAAACAGACATGGAGTTACGTCGTGGAGATACAAAAATCATGAGATTGTTAAAGATCTTAGGAGATTACAGTGAAGCAAGAGATCCTGTGATGATGTGATCTCTTTTATGGTGATGAACATAATATCAATAATGAATCAAACAAAATATAATCAATTCTATAACTTCTAAAGTAGATCGCAGATGCTGAGTGCAAAATCCTCAATGTCACTAGCTACTTCTCCGTTGCTACGATGTCTTTGTCTTCGTACAAACTCGTGTCGACGGGTCGCCGCATGCTCGAGCAGAAGACATGTCTGCGCACACCTACGATAGGTACTACTTCGTAGTGAACAATGTAGTCTGACGTTGGCCAAGTGCCAGCAACGTGAACCGCGTCGGCTCAAAGTCAGCGCTGACCGTGACTGCGAACTCTGGCGGGCTGCACGTCCCAGGCCCACTGCCGCGCTGGCACACTCCCACTCGACTGACCTTGACAACATGTTCTTGTTTACTTTGTTTTCTGCAGCTGATATTGGACTGAACAATAAATGAGCATGGTGCGGTGTCTTATAATAAGTAATTATGGAAATAATAGCACGTCAAAAGGAAAATGTTCAGACGCCGTAAGTCGCCCCTCAACCTAGCTAGCTACAAAGTATCGTACCTACCTAGTTCTATAACATTATTAAACTAAAAAAATATACTAAGTAATTGTAATAAGTAATTATAATTAGTAATTATAATAAGAAATTATAATAAGTAATTATAATAAGTAGTTATGGAATTAATAGCACGTCAAAAGGAAAATGATCAGACGCCGTAAGTCGCCCCTCAACCTAGCTAGCTACAAAGTATCGTACCTACCTAGTTCTATAACATTATTAAACTAAAAAAATATACTAAGTAATTATAATAAGTAATTATAATTAGTAATTATAATAAGAAATTATAATAAGTAATTATAATAAGTAGTTATGGAATTAATAGCACGTCAAAAGGAAAATGATCAGACGCCGTAAGTCGCCCCTCAACCTAGCTAGCTACAAAGTATCGTACCTACCTAGTTCTATAACATTATTAAACTAAAAAAATATACTAAGTAATTATAATAAGTAATTATAATTAGTAATTATAATAAGAAATTATAATAAGTAGTTATGGAATTAATAGCACGTCAAAAGGAAAATGATCAGACGCCGTAAGTCGCCCCCCACCTAACTAGCTACAAAGTATCGTACCTATCTAGTTCTATAACATTATTAAACTAAAAAAAACCGGCCAAGAGCGAGTCGGACTCCCGCCCCGAGGCTTCCGTATAAACTTTTTAAGGGGACTACAGGAGCTAAACGCGAGTTTTATAATGCTAAAAAGCATATGATTCACTGCAATAAACAAAACCAGAAAAATATATGATATTCCTCAGGATATGTGCTAGTATGATAGTGTTTTGAAAACATATTATCTAGGTCCTCCCGTATGCTAGGTCCACCCATTACTGATAAAAGAAAATCGGTGGTGACAAGCAGACGGACAAGAAAGTGATCTTATAAGGGTTCCGGGTTTTGCTTTTGAGGTACGGAACTCTAAAAAGGAACCCTTTTAAGATCACTTTCTTGACCGTCTCTCCGTCTGTCACCACCGTTTTTCTCAGGAACGGGTGGACCTAGCAAGTCAAGAAATTTATACCACATACTGAGGTCCCTGAGTAGGTGATGATTAGGTGTATAAAAATAAAGGTTCTGAGTCAACACGATAAAAAGATAATTATGGGCAAATTTAGATTTTCGCGAAAACTTGTAAGTAGGAACCTACCAAAATTTACCTTAATTTCCAATTTTTTTTTTGTTTCTCGGACTTTTCCTTTACTGTAAAACCTTGCTTTTAACCAAAATTGACATTATTCTAGGTCAACCGGAAGTACCCTATTGGTTTTGGGCGAAAACCTATGTGGTAGTTCCCATTGACCTAGAATCACGAAATTTGGCGAGAAGCAATGTTTGTGCATATGTAAAGGCAAAAATCTGAAAACCGTAAATTTAATAAAAAAAAAGCAATTTTACTATTACAAACATTATACATTTTATTATTATTTGCGGTTGGTGCAATAGCAGTTTCTAGGGATCGAACAGCAAAATTAAGTTTGGCCTTTAAAAGTTTGTACGGAACCCTCTGTTTGTACGGAGGCACTCTGGTATCACCGGGTGCCAACCTACCTCCGTCGTGTGGTCGGGGACTACTTGACGGACAGGGCCGTCATCTACCCCGGTCGCAGCGGAGAAGGAACCGGCGTGAGATGTCGTGCGGTGTTCCGCAGGGTTCGGTTCTAGGGCCGTCCCTGTGGAACATCGGTTATGACGTGGTGCTGCGCGCCGACCTCCCCAGCGGCGGCAGCGTGGTTTGCTATGCAGACAACACGCTGGTGCTGGCACAGGGGAGGTCCCACGAGGCGGTGGCCGAAATCATGACACGCGGGGTTGCGATAGTCGTTGAGAGTATCCGGCAATTGGGTCTCGAGGTGGCATTGCACAAGTCCGAGGCCATGTGCTTTCATGGGCCTCGGAATGCGCCACCACCGGGTCTTCACTGACGGTGGGAGGGGTATCCATCGGCGTTGAGTCGACGTTGAAGTACCTGGGACTTGTCCTCGACAGCCGATGGAACTTTGTGGAGCAATTCCGACGTTCGGCCCCCAAACTGGAACGGACCGGGGCTACTTTCAGGCGGCTTCTGCCCAACCTGGGGGGTGCAAATGCTCAGCAGACAGTCTTCCGGCGTGATATCATGGCTACATGAAGAGAGCGACTGTCGCAACCCCGTGCAGGGCACACCACAATAGTGGCGATAAGTCCGCTCTTTGAGGAGTGGCTTGAGAGACGCCACGGTGTACTCACCTTCCTGTGGATGGAAAGCTATGGGCTAGTTCGCCGTCCATCCATCTCATGACGACAGGCCGAGTCAACGGTGCGTTCGTGTTCCACGTGCGCCTCAAAGAGAGTCAGCAAAAGGAAGGAGTCCGCAAGGAACGATGCCTGCCAGGGCTGCGGGACTGTTCGAAAGGGATACCGTGGCCCCGGAACACAAAGGGCGATGAAGGAACATGTATGGGTTTTAGTCAGTAAGAATCTGACACTCCTTCCTGCTCCGCCCAGAGCGGGAGGAATCTTTTTTTTTTTCTTGATATCGCATCCAAAAAAAAAAACCAATGGCCTTGCTTTGCTTTTCTCAATTGAGTGAACTCGCCCGTCGTGTCGAACCGAGTTTACTTTGCTTCTCTAAGTTGAGTGAACTCGCCCGTCGTGTCGGACCGAGTTCACTTTGCCAGATTATGTACCTCTATGTACGTGCTTGTAAGTGGATAATAAGAACTGGTACCTACTTCATTGAAACTAAATCCTCAGGAACAACATCGATATCGCTAATCGAAGCACTCGTTTCATATTTCACGGTTGCGTATATGATATTTATAACGCCGGGGCATTTTGAAGAATGCCCATATGCGAAGGCAACTTGATTATTATAGATGTTGAAATAATCAAATTGCCCGGGCTTTATGAATAATATCCATCACTTTTTGGGCATGATAAGAAAAATACATGTTTTAATACGTTTTTTTATGGTTCGACGATACATTTAAATATTTGGTACGAGAATGACTTATTGAAGTCGGAAATTGAATCATTCATTTGTAGGACTTCCAATTTAAAAAAGGTTTTCTAATTTAAAAAGTCAACCATAGGCACAAGGCACCCCAAGTAAATGGATTAGGTTAGAACTGTTGCCAAACGCAAGCGAGCGCTACATCCAAGTTGGATGCAGTGCAATTGCTTTGTTTGGGTAACCGTCATGGGTGCCGGCAGCAGGTATGCAGGGAGGACAGCGTCTCTCATCGTCAGGGCCGTAACCCACCGCTTGGGGTTAGGTACCTACTACAGAGAAACCAATTTACCGAGGCGGAAAGCAAACATTTTGAGCTCGCTTCGCACGCTCGTGCTTCTGGTTTCTGTACGGTACTACATATGAACAAATATTACTTGATTTATCCGTGAGTATCCCTAACCTAATATATTCGAAAGCGCTCAGACATGTCATTTTTGCTTTCAAAAGCTTTCTGTATAAATAGGCATAATTAGCCGTATTGGTTTATTCCCAAAGTACTCCAAAAAGAGTTCCCAAACTGCCCCATGAAAAATATAATATTTTTTATTAGGTTTCATTCTACTCCATGCCATTTTTATAAAAAAGCTAATTTAAATATGTACCGCTGCTGACGTACAGTCAGCCTCAAAAGCTTTGCATTTTTTATATATTTTTGAAATCGTCCAGATTCAGTTTCTTGCGAATCGATTCCACATGGTTTAAATTAGATTTTTCCCATTTGATGATTTCCCACCAGAAAAAAAGGTAGTATTTATTCTAACAGTTCCGTCTGTTCACACAAGTTCTCAGTAATAAAACATCAACATCTCCTTCATGATTTTGTTCTCCTGGCTCCTAGTACTTTCCGTTCAAACTAAATGGATATCTCGTGGGATAAAAATCTGCAGTAGAAAACAAAGACAACTACTTTGGAAATATAGGTGCAATCCTGACATAAGCAATAAACAAACTTTAAAAAAATTAACTGCATTATTTAAAAAAATAATACGTTTAACCCAGAAATCGCAAAATAACCATTTTATAAAGAACTCTCAAAACAGATCAAAGGCAGTTTGGAAAATAATAAATAAATCTAAATCAAGTTTGCCACATGATACAATAACTGCCATAAAAAAAGATCAACTTTCTTTATCGAACCCTATTGACATATCTAATGAATTCAATAACTACTTTGTTGACGAAATCGAAAATAATGTACAAAGTGACATAAACTTGACTGATCAAAATAATATTGGAAATTTGATCGCAATCCCTATTTATGTTACCTGTTTCGACGACCGACATTATTAAAATAATTGACAATCTAAAAAATACAAACACAATTGGTTATGATGGTGTATCTACTAGAGTTATTAAATACGTTAAAGAAATTATAGCGCCACCTCTCGCACACATAATTAATTTATGCATCACTGATGGCATATTTCCGAAAGGTCTAAAAAAAGCCATAATTAAACCTTTATTTAAAAGAAACGACAAAACAGATGTAAAAAACTATAGGCCGATAGCAAAACTCCCAGTACTTTCAAAAATATTTGAAAAAGTAATTTATAATTCAATTTATATGTACTTTGAAAAGTTCAACCTATTCTGCAAGGAACAAAAAGGATTTCGTAAAAATCATACTATTAATATGGCACTGTACGATCTATTTTCTCATCTTATGACATCAGTAGATAACAATATTCCAGTCTGTGCAGTCTTTACTGATATGACTAAGGCATTTGATTATGTAGATCATAAGATATTACTTCAAACATTACATGGATATGGCATAAGGGGCAATGTTCTGAAACTTATTGAATCATACCTTAGTGACAGATATCAATTCACGGAAATATCTAGAATATGTCATAAGACTAAAACGCAGATCATATATAGGTCAAAACCAAGACACGTAAGATATGGCATGCCCCAAGGTAGCGTGCTAGGGCCGTAATTATTTCTGATTTGCCGATGATAGCACAGCTGTTATAAAATGTAATAATGCGACAACTTATCAAGATGATATTAATAAATCCCTTCTCAATATAATCCGTTGGATGAATAACAATAATCTCGTAATTAATTTAAATAAAACTAAGGTGATGCACTTTCATCAGCGGCAACCACATCCAAATTTTGATTTATTTATTATTTATTTATTTAGTACAGTATTTAAAACCATTAACACTAAATTAAATACCTAATCCTTTTACTCGGTCTTCTCGCAGAACCACAAACATTCCAACAATATCGTCGCGGGAGTCGTGCGGTCCATGCACATGCAGTCGTGGCCGGGGGCCACGTGTTGGGCTTGTGGACGGTGGGCTATAGGCTAGCTCGCCGTCTGTCCGTCTCATGACAACAAAGACAGTCAGCAATAGGCAGAACAAACAGGCAAGGCAAGAACCGATGCCTGCCGGGTTTGCGGGACTGTTCGAATGAGATACCTTGGCCCCGGAACACAAAGGGCGATGAAGGAACATGAATGGGTTTTAGTCAGTAAAAGTCTGAAAGTCCCTCCTGCTTCGCCCAGAGCGGGAGGAGTCATTTGATGATTTCCCATCCTCTTCATAGAAGTATAAAACATAATCAGTTCCTTGATTGCTAATTTTCTAAGACTGATTTATGCAATAGTACACCACGTTGTATTTTTAGAAATGCTTATTAAAATGATCAAATCGTTTAATTGTGATACATGGGTTACATGCAGGTGTTCATTACATAATTACGACGCTAATATATATTATTAACCACGATATTCGTATTATATCAGTTTTTTCATTAAACCTTGTCTTTCTTAACATATTATTAAAAAACAATGTATATATATAATAATTCACAATTTCGGTGCAAACGCAGAATTTCTGTGTCACCAATACAATTTCGGTGGCAATAATAAAATTTCTGTGGCTCGACAATTTCGGTGGTCCAAATAACTCTCTAAGTAATTTAATTATAATATCCCCTTTCAGAAAATGTATATATAATGTGGATATGTTGCGCTTTATTATTAAAGTTTTTCAAAAAACCTGAAAATGAAAATGTCCATGGAAATTAGGTAAAAAATCGAGTTGTTGAAATTGACTCTACTACTATTGGCCAGGAATGACTAATGACGTAACAGAATTCGTAAAGAAGTGTAGAAGCTGCCAGATTCAAAAGCATTCTAAGAGGCATACGAAGGAACCGATAGTAATTACAACCACGGCATCCACTGCTTTTGAAAGAGTTAGTTTAGATTTAATGGGTCCTTTAGATGTAGATAATTTAAACTAAGTATATTCTGACATTACAGTGTGATTTAACGAAATACGTCGAAGCACACCCTTTAGAGAAGAAAGATGAAGAAGAGATAAGGATGAAGATGATGAAGATGTTGCTGTGCCCGACAGGGTCCATATTGATGTTTTATTATTTGACTAGCTGACCCGCGCAACTTCGTCTGCGTCACATAATAAGAGAAAGAGAGAGAGGGTTAGGTTAGAGATTCTGAGACCACCTTAAAAGATAGATCATTATGTTATCGCGGACTGTTTTTTAACTTTTTAAGAAGAACAATTCCGTCATTTATGATTACTGCGTAAACGGTTAAAGATTCCCAAAAGGAATCTCCAGTTTTTTTGCAATATTTTTCTTTGATGCTCCGCTCCTATTGGTTGTGGCGTGATGTTTTATAACGTATAACCTTCCTCGATAAATGGGCTATCCAACACTAATATATACTTTTAAGTCGAACCAGTAGGCATAGCCAAGTTACAAACGTTTCATATCGATTCTCTTTCTACAATCGTAAACCCCTCGGTTTCAGCGATTGTAGATAGCGCTAAAATGGTAGCCAAGTTGACACGACTGAGTCGATCGCTCGTTCTCTAATGTCTGTAGAAAAAACATACAAAGAGTATTGCGATCAACATTATAGAAACGATATCTATTCTATCATTTTGAACGATGTAAACTTGTCTACGAATTCAGTAGTTTCTGAAATTAGCGCGTTCAACCATCCAAACAAACTCTTCAGCTTTATAATATTAGTATAGACTCAAGTAGGTAACAATTTAATTTCTCAGAAATATTTGCGTTAATCGCTAAAATATTCTAAGTACTTATATTTTTCCAAATAATCTATGTATTACATATGGAATGCAATAAAGAATTGAGATTTGATTTGATTTGAAGATACTGTTTCGGTAGCTAGGTTATTTGTAAACAATTTTATTCTGAGATATGGTATCCCTAGAGAGATAATAACAGACCAGGGAACAGAGTTTATGTCAACAGTTTATACTGAGATTTGCAATTTGTTGCATATAAAAACTGCATTCAACAGCTTATCATCACGAAACTCTGGGAGGATTGGAAAATACTCATAAGGTTCTTGGCTTATCTTATCTTAGAATTCAGTGTGACAATAACAAAACAGATTGGAGCAGTTGGCTTCCATTCTGGTGCTTTTCTTTTAATACTACAACACACTCTGAGACAAAATACACTCCATTTGAATTAGTATTTGGGAAATATTGTAATTTACCATCCAATATAGCACAAAATACTTATGTTGATCCATTATATAATCCTGATTCTTACCATTTGGAGCTGAATTATAGACTTCAAAGAGCACAAGCTGATGCTAGAAATAATTTATTATTCAGTAAGGAATTAAGAAAAAATAGATTTGACAAAAATGAAAACGTATTAAAATATAAGAGTGGAGATTTAGTACTGATTAAAAATCAAGTAGGAAATAAGTTAGATAAAATATATTTAGGACCATACAGAGTCATTGAAGATGTATCACCTAACGTAAAAATTTTAAAAGATAACAAAGAATATATAATACATAAAAACAATACAAAACTGTTCGTAACTTAAAATATTTTTGTTAAGATAGATTTTTTTTTTAAATAAAATGCTATGTTTAAAAGTATGTTTTTAAGATGTTATGTTGTTGTAAAAAGAAATGCATTATGTACTTAGGTAATAACAACATTAAAAAAAAGGGGGAGGTGTAGTGTGCAGCTCGCCTAATCTTATATTTGTAACTGCACACACTAATTATTGACATTATTACACGAATCGATGAACTGAACAGTTCTCTTTTATTTTGCATACATCACTCTAATACAACGCAACTATTGGTTTATCACACGAGGCGCAGCTGAGTGTGATAATTATATATTTTTATTTTTTTTATTGTTTTCATTTAAATGGTCCAATTAAGAGTCATCGCGTTGTGTCACAAATAAGTGACATCACCTTGGTATCGTGAGTTTCAGGGCTACATGAATGTTTTGAGGTCTCAAAAGACGCCTGTTAACAAAAGCAAAGCAAATATGGTGAAAAGATAAAACGAAAAAGTTGTAAACTTTTTATGAAAATCGCAAAAATGTGAAAAATTCGATCAATTTTTTAGGGGCATTTGGCATAAAATCAAATGTATCTCAAAAACTAAATGTGATATCGAAAACATGAAAAAAAAAACCTTGGGGTATTGAGTTGGGCTACATTTAAAAAAAAACGGCGATCTGTATGACTGTTAATCTAGGCAGGAGGGTGCCCTTTGTGTGGCGTAATTTCGGGGAGCGCGCTCCTTAGGTGCGCTTCGCGTCGCTGATTTATTATGGGACTGGGACTGTTTAAGATTTGATTTTGAAATCGAAAATATTTGTAAATAAGTATTTTAATTTAATTTTATGTTAATTTAAATTAATTCTTTGTAAATAAGTATTTTAATTTAATTTTATGTTAATTTAAATTAATTCTTTAAAATTATTTTTGTGGGAGAAGGAATGGCAACAAAAGGCAATAGACCCTGAGTGCTGGAAAAGGGTTGGCCTTTGCCCTGCAGTGGGACAATACAGGCTCTTAATTAATAAAAGTAGGTAAATTACCTCCAGAAATGGAGAGATATCGATACGGTATCAGTTATTTATGCAGCTGTTGCTTTGTTGATAATTGACATTTTTTAAATCTTTTAATTGTTTTCATTTAAATGTTACAAAGAGACAAAATAATTTTTGAATTTTATTGGATATGAATTTAACAGAAATTATTTCCTTTGTCAAATCGAATTGTTTAGAATGAACATACCTACAGGATATTTATATTTCTTTAGAGCATTTTATTTTATGACTTTGGACAAATTTATATTGAGAATACAAACTTATACCTAAGTATACGTGGAGTGGAAAGTTACTTCAAGTAAATGTATATGCAATTTAGAAAAATAACATTGTAGCTAAAGTGACTATAAAAAATCCAAACCAATATTAAAAGCAATGAAAGTGGTGTAAGACAATATTTGTTGTTCTCTGAATAATAGTTCCCGACGCAGCAGACTCACAAATCTCATAATAATTGTTTGGCTCCCGAAAGGATAGTGATCATAAACTAAATAGTACTTGAGAATGCGTATTGTCCCTAAGACACAAAAAACATTTATTTGTGACAAAACGAACCACATGGTCCTCGAATTTGTAAGCCTGTGTTTTTATAAACTAAATAGTACCTGTTAACGCGTAGGTAAGACACAAAAAACATTTATTTGTGACAAAACGAACCACATGGTCCTCGAATTTGTAAGCCTGTGTTTTTATAAACTAAATAGTACCTGTTAACGCGTAGGTAAGACACAAAAAACATTTATTTGAGACAAACCGAACCACATGGTCCTAGTGAATTTGTAAGCCTGTGTTTTTTACGCAAAATACCCAGAAATAAGATCCATTCCAAGTCGAGTGAGTTAATGTCAAACAAAAGAACTGTTTTGCGATGTTGTTTGTTTGCAAAAAATAATTATTTTTACCTTACGGATTTTTTACATCGTGCATTTGAGCTCTACTTCAAAGACGATACTAAATCTGTTACGTCTAATCTATTGGATTAGGCATCGTACAAAATCAAAAGCCTGCCTAAGTGCATTTTCAATGTACCCGAAGGTCGTGTAGAGCACGAGATCTGTGATTTTTTTTTCTTTTACATTACATGGACATTTTCAGTCGCTGCTAATGTCCCGGTCAGTAGTTGGCTGCTATGGCAACCCTAATGTAGAGACTTGCGTTTCTCGCATGCGTCGTTATTGTAACCGATTTTTTTCATCGTTCGTTAGTTTGCGACAGCGTCGTTATTAATGTCGAGATTGCAAGCCCTGGGCCGGCCAGTCTCGACGGAGATTAAGGAATCATCATTTTTGCAAGTGAATTTATTCATTAGTAATTACCAATCTGTCGAGACTGCGGCGCCCGAAATATTAAAGTTGTGAGCAATTCTTCAATTACATTTGCGGTCAAAACCAAATGATTAAAACAAGCTTTTAATAATTCTAGTAATAAAAATATAATTAACACTTAACCCATAACTTTTGATTACATATCATGTTTTTTTATAAGAATAAATATTTCAGTTAATGAAAAAAGTTTTTTGTATTATGGTAGGTATATAGGCTAGACCAGACTTTTATAGATGCATTGATAATTAAATTATAATGTTCATGAGTTAAATTTCTTTTTTCAATCAAACAAAACAACACAACCTGTGAACACAACTGTCATTTTTGATAGCGCTCACGGTGATATCTATTTGGGGCATGGTCGGTGTAATCGCAAGATTTCGCATGTCATGACGTCATCTATGACAATTCAAGGGACATCGATATTGCGCTCACGGTAATTCGGTACGGGTTTATGGACGCTCAATCCGATTACAGCGTAATTCGGATTGCAGCCCAAGTTTGGCACGGTATGACGGTAGTACCTAAAACAGGTCTAGTCACGAGATACATTCATTCATTCACTCTTAGGATTGGTCGTCTTTCGGCTAAAATGATGATGATGATGATAGGTAGATCGAAGTAGCAAAGGATTTAAAATTATTTTTTAACTTTTATAAGAGAAAATAATAAGTAAGTTGAACGTAAAGTAGGTAGAGTTATGCAGCTGGGCTACTTAGAGTAGGGCCACTGTAAGTGTGCAACTCAAACTGGCGTTGTTGTCAAGAACATTTGGAAACATTGAAGTGGCGAGTGGAGTAGCGAGCGAAGCGGGCGCGGAGCGCGCTTGCGTGCGAGCGAGTGGGCGAGCGCCGGCAGACGCCGCGGCGCCGCCGCCCAAGAGCGTGTCGCGAGTGTTGCCAGTCCGAAGTGACTTTCGGGATGTAGCTTTACTTACTTACTCGGGAATTTGGTTTTCAAATCGGGACAGCTACACAAGCTTTACTAACCCTTCCTTTTGATTTTGCCGTAGTTGGGTTAAAAACCGGTCTCGTAATATATTAGGTACTTACCTATATATTTTACCAAAATTGCCGTTTAGTAAAAAAATAAAAAATTTGTTACCACTGGTTATTTACAGTTACTTACAAGGAATAAAACTTAAAAAAGGAACTTTGCTGACAATCCGAATTTGGTGAGGAAATATATATACCTACTTATACTTAAACATACAAGTAAATTGTACCTAAGGTAAGTATCTAATAATATTTTATGTAGGCACTACCTACTAACAGGAACAGTTTACACATTCGGATTCGATTCGTTGTATCATGTGATCATGTCACAATGTTCAATCAAAAACCATACCTACTTATACGAATCAGGAGTCAGGACGTGTCACTTGACACCTGACAATCGAAATCCTCTGTATGTAGCACTAGTCGGGATACCTAGCAGCACGACGTTTGAGGAACCTATTATATGTTGCGCAAGGAAGCAGCAGCGCCTCGCACGCGGCGCGGGCGGGTAAGGTAACACAGGACACGCTGCCGCGCTGTGCGCTGTGCGCCCATCACGCGCCGGCACGCGCGTCCTCGGCTGCTGCCACATCTCTGCTGCTACAAATGTTTTTTGTTTGCCGATTTTCCGCATCAGCGTAAAAGTTGCGTAACTAGGTTGTGTCCGCTCCCCTTGGAATATGAATAGATGTTAAGTGTTTGCGAATGGCGCTAACGTATTCTAGGCGCACTCGTCAGCGGTGTGAGTTGTGAACTTGTGACACACATCAACACGACCGGTTCCTACCTTGACGCTGCCCGGCGCGATGGCAGCGGCGCGCGGCGTTTCGCGACTCGCGAACTCGCGACCGACCTCAAGTCAAACATTGCCTGCCGAGAACCGAAGAGAGTAACACTTGAGGCATTACTATATTGTTGTACAGATTTTGAATAAACAAATAAAAAAAAAGACGTTGACAATATTACCGGGAGCATGGAGCTGACTTAAATACCAGATGAAACGACAACCCAGTTTGTTGGCAATGACATTCAGGAGACTATTGGAACTGGCACGCACCCTGTGCAACAAAGACGCTGCTTGCTTGCGGTTGCGTCTGATTGCAGCGAAGCTGTCAGTCTGGGCGTGCGCGAACATCCCTGAGGCACTACAGAAGCGTGGCAGCCCAAACATAATCCTGAATGCATTACTGTACTGAACGCGAAGAGCATTAACGGCCTTTTGAGTAAAGCTAGTCCAGAGGCTACACGTGTAAAATACTTGACAGTAGATAGATTTATTTATTTGCCTGAAATATGGTATTTTACAGATCTTATAACAAATAAACAATAGTTCTTCATATTCCGCCAACTATGTAAATTCGGCATGCAAATTTTGCGACATTCAATGATTCTAATTTAACAAATTAATTAAATTCCAATGTCAAAAATAAAATAATTACTAAATCAAGAATTGTCTATAGTATCAAATTACAAATGTCAATAAAAACAATTAAATTACAAGTTTTCTAAATACAACTTACAAATGCTAATTAAAGAAATTAAATTACAAAATATGTCAATAGCTTAAAATAAAAATGTCAAATATAGTTTACATGTCATGCAATTCTTCCCTTTGTCCTAAAATTCATAAATTCCTTAACACTATAAAAACCATTTTCTATAAGCCATGCTCTGAGATGCTTTTGAAATAAGCTGGTTCGCAGTTCTCTAATAATCTTTGGTATATTATTAAATATCTGTATTGCCATTCGACTCGTGTTTTTATGGCAGTACGCTGTTCTACATCTTGGCATTGCTAATTTTGTTGGATCCCTTGACATTTTGCCCACCTTATAAACATTGAGGCTATCGGCTCTACTGAATAGGTAAGGATGTTTTTTTACAAATACTCCCATTTCCAGTATGTATGTACAAGCTAATGTTAATAATTTATGTTTTTTAAAAATAGGTCTGCACGAATCTAATGGGTCTGCACCAAACACTGCTCGTAAACATTTTTTCTGGACAATAAATGCCTTATTGATGTCAGTGGAATTGCCCCATATAATTAAGCCGTATCTTAGCACAGATGAGACATATCCATGATAAGCTAACAGCGCGGCTTTACGTCCAACAGTTTTCCTAAGATTTCTTAGTGCAAATGCAAAGCTGTTTAGCCTATTACATACATTTTCAATATGTTTTTTCCAATTACAATTTTTATCAATTACTATGCCTAAAAATTTCGTATGGTCAACGTCTTCAATTTTATTATCACCTCCAATAATTTTCATTGCTTCATTTGTCATTTTGTATTTAGAGAAATTAATGTATTTTGTTTTGGAAACATTCACACATAAATTATTTTGTTCAAGCCATTCTATTACAGCTTCTACTGCAGCGTTAATTTTATCCTCAAATTGTTCATTTTCATTATCTTTATTTATTATCATTGAGATGTCGTCTGCAAACAACACGCACTTATTTCTCGTCACCGTTGGCAAATCATTTATGTAAATAAGAAAAAGCAATGGCCCCAAAATACTACCTTGAGGCACACCATACGTATTGGTCCTGTATTGAGATATATAAGTTATCACTTCTCTGTCTTTATTAACACCTAAAATTTCAACCCGTTGTTGTCTAGATTCGTTAAGTAATCTTTTAGCCAATTTAACGCCTTGCCCCTTATTCCGTAACTCTCACACTTTTTTATTAGTATATCATGATTTACAAAGTCAAATGCTTTGGTCATGTCAAAAAATATTGCAATGACCGGAATCTTCTTATCTATATAGTATGCTTTGTAAAGAGTTATTTTAACTGAACCCGAAGCCGAATTTTTAATATGCGAGCGAAGCGAGCGCGGGTCTACGAACCCTATACTTTTGTCATTTGAAATTTTAATGTACAGTCAATCGTTTAAATACTACCCAATTAAAAGTAGAGAGACAGTGAAACGGGTATACATTACAGTAAGTATAGCAAAATGGAGTATCCTACAAGAAAGTATACCCCAGAAAAATGTGGCGGTCGGGTATATATTTTTATTGGATACCCGAACTCAACACTATAGAGCAGGGACGGCAAACCAATGGCACGCGTGCCATGAATGGCACGTGACACAGTATTTTGGGCACGTCACCTATCACAAAAACTCATAATGCACTTATAAAAAAAAGTGTGAAGTAGTAGGTACAGATATTCTATTTCACGAAGTCCGTTGGGCTATGTATGTCATAGCATAGTGAATGCATGTACACATTGTTTTAGTGTGCGTAAGCTCAGAAGCAATCAGTCAACGCCAACGCTACCTATAGTTACGCACATATAAATCTAGCTGAAGACAGGGCACTATGGCGCTCATTAGAGGAGGGCTATGTCCAGCAGTGGACTATTTAGTCTGATGATGATGATGATTATTATTATATATTTTCCCAGTAATCACAGTCAAAATTATGTGATGGCCCGTCGATGACCTCATTTAAGAAATTTATGTTACTTTAGAAAAATGGCACGTAGATACATAAAGGTTCGCCAACCCTGCTATAGAGCGTTGGCTGAAGAACACGCGTCGGCGCGAGATAATTATGTACTCGTACTTACGAGTCGCTTGTCCGTTCCTTCGATAAACAAATCGTTAATGTTATAATTATTATGTACTAGCGACCCGCCCTGGCTTCGCTCGGGACCAATTTAGAACAAAAAAAGAAGTGCGCTTGGTACTGTAACATTATTTTGTAATGCCTTTATTTTCCAATAATTCCATTTTTTTGGGTGGTTGAATCATTAAATCAATCCTCCCGCCCTGTGTGGAGCGGAACGAAGGGACTGTCAGACTTACTGACTAAACCACACTGACCATATAGATAATACACTATACACTGACTAAGACACCATGTTCTTTCGGTTGCCCTTTGCGTTCCAGGTAGGTACCCGGTACCCTGTAGAGTGTAGAGTGTAGACAGTTCCGGCAGTTGCGATAACTCCTAAGATATTCATTTCAATTGAATAGTATTTAGGCTAAATAGGTACGTTCTAAAATAGATATTAAAGATAATCTATATAGATTTACACTATACACTATGGTGTATGGTGTAAATCTATATAGATTATCAAAGTAATACATTATTTTAGAAGCTTATGTATGAATAAGCTTCTAAAATAATGCATTACTTTTTACGTTTATTTTAATTCTGTGATATCTTCTAAATTATTCATTTAAATGATATACCGTGCTGTAAAGGGCCATGTTAATCTATATTAAATGCACAATGTATTTAAGGTAGGTAGGTACTGAAATGGATATGGATTAATACTGTATTGCTTAAAATCGCTTCGTAAATAAGCCATTACTTCTCGTAAAAAGTAAAGGATAAAAAATGGTTATTGTGGGTTATCTCTATAAGGCCTCTGCCTCGAATTTTGCGGGCAGCGGGGCGGCGGCGGCGGCGGCGCGGGAGCGGCAGGATCTTATGCGTAAAATCAAATGGACTGGTTCTCAAAAACAGCGGCGTGGCAGCGGCGCGGGGGCGGGCGACGAGCGGTGCACTCCAGTCAAGCGGTGACCGCCCGCGTTGCGCGTCTGCATTGTAGTATAGTGTTGTACAATCATATAATCGAGCGTTAGGAATAAATTTGAATCAAAAAGATGTTGTCGCCGTTTTTCAGACATTATAAAAACAAATATCTCGACAACACAACCACGAACACAACACTACACCGCTATAGTGCCGCGCGATCTGCCCGCTGGTTTGGAGAACAGGTATGCGTTGCCCGCCCCGCTGCCGCGGCGCCGCCGCCGCCGCCCCGCTGCCCGCAAAATTCGAGGCAGAGGCCTAAATGTATGCATTGGAACGCCCCGCGCCCGCACCGCTCCCGCGCCGCCACCGCTAACTTCCTGAATGAGGCCTAAGAGATAGACATATACCTACCATCGCGAATTTTTTTGTAGACTTTTTTAAGGTGTACAATACTGTAGTACATTATTTTGATCTCTCTCGTAGGGTTCAGCCAGCGTTTGTAATGTTAGCGCAAAAAATGTGTTTATTAACGACATCACATTAGAAACCTCTAAAATTATGAGTGTTTCTCTACTATATTATGCATGTTATATACATATAAACCTTCCTCTTGAATCACTCTATCTATTAAAAAAACCCGCATTAAAATCCGTTGCGTAGTTTTAAAGATCTAAGCATACATAGGGACAGACAGACAGACAGAAGTGACTTTGTTTTAAACTATGTAGTGATAGTGATATCCGTGTTAGGGTTGTTACGCAACAATTAATAAAGAACATTCGCTCCAAGACTAAGCGAAGCAGTTTCGGTACTTAGGGGCCGTCCACTAATCACGTGAGGCTCGAAAGGGGGGGAGGGGTTTTGGCAGAAATCACGAAATATCACAAGGGGGAGGGGGTGTAGTTATCACGTGTATTTAATTTTCGGTCAAACGTGCGATTTCTAAACCGAAAAGCAGCGTGTAGTGTGACCTTGACTCGCCGTTGCCAGGCAACGAACAAAGCCCCGCTCACTATTCGAAAAATTTTAAGATTTTTGTAGGTACTAAAAAAAAAAAAACCGGCCAAGAGCGCGTCGGGCCACGCTCAGTGTAGGGTTCCGTAGTTTCCCGTCCGTCACAATAAGTGTTCCCACTTATGAGTTTAAAGGTGGGTATCCATTATGTAAAAATGCTTGCATATACAAATATACTACAAACTTAGTCCAGAAATTATTTTGTACAACTTTTTGTATTTTTTGTACAAAAACTGTTGTTTCCATCAAGTTAAAAATAATTTTCCTAGAAAGTCCTTATAAAGTTCCACTTTTCGGTTTTTTTTCATATTTTCTAAACTTATGGTTCAAAAGTTAGAGGGGGGGGGGGACACATTCTTTTTTACTTTTGGAGCGATTATTTCCGAAATTAATGACATTATCAAAAATGATTTTAGAAAACCCCTATTCATTTTTAAATACCTTTCCAAAAATATATCACACGTTAGGGTTGAAATTAAAAAAAAAATCACTTACCACTTTACATATAGGGGGCTACCCTAATAAAACATTTTTTTCCATTTTTTATTTTACCACTTTGTCGGAGTGATTGATATACATAGTATTGGTACCAAATTTCAGCTTTCTAGTGCTGACGGTCACAGAGATTAAGCGAGGACGGACGGACAGACATGTCGAAACTATAAGGGTTCCCAGTTGACTACGGAACCCTAAAAACCGCTAAAAAACATCACGTGATTAATGGACAGCCCCTTACGAGTTCTAAAAGTGAGCAACTGTTTAGTGAAACCGGTTTCATTCGTAAGCACTAAAGCCAGATTACACAGGGTAAGTTACTGACTCCAAATAACATTAGATGGTAGGCATACATGTGAGTGGTTCCCGAATTAAGTGTTATAGGTATTCGAAACGATAGGCGGCGGTGGCCGGGCTCTACTACAATAGTACGCTACGTCCGTCCCGTAGGTACTACTCTGTGCACGACCGCCCGGGCGTATGCACTCTGCACAGCACTCGGGTAGTCGGGTAGCGGGTAGCGGGTAGGAACCGATAGTAATACACCACAACACCCACGCTCTTCTCAAATGATTAACCACAAACAAAACTTGGACTTTGCATCCTAGTGGGTAGGTAATTAGGTACCTACCTATATATTTGAACTCATCATAATTATATTAAGTGTTTTTTGTGTTTGTTTTATTACTTATATCGAATGAGTGGGTACAAATTAGAGGATCCTGATTCAATGTGAGTATAGCAACACAAGCAGACGAGCAGCACAGGAATGTCCGGAGTACTCGGGAGTCGTGTTGTTGTACGCGTACCTACTGCACACGGTACTGTACGTAGTGTACGTATTGTGATGTAATTAGCAGCAGTAGGTGAGTACAGAGCAGGTGCCGCTTGTACCACGAGAGGCGATAGCAACGAGCTGTGAGTCAGTAGGTAGGTACCGAGCGCGGAGCATCGATTGGAAACGCGCTGCAACTAAATAATAATAGTAGGTGTGTTGATATGGCCGCCGCGCGCCGCGCGCCGCCCGATACACGACGATATGCTGATAGCTATAACGTTTTTATTAATAAGAGATGAAATTGATTGATGGATTGAGGCACGTTGAAAAACAAATCTTAATCAGATAATAATTAACTATGTTTTTGTCTAGATGTACTGTACGAGTACGAACCTAATGAGTATGACGCAGCCCGCAGGTCCGGCAGCGCCCGCGCTCCTGTCGTCTGTCTGTTTGACGGTTGACCTTGACCCTAACACTGAAACTATTCACGCTTGTCGCGTGCTCTCGGTTGATAGTGAGTCCATGACCACGTGTATTATGGGTACAAAGACTTAGACAATAACCTGGCGCGGGCGTCTGACATGGCTTCAAACATTTGCAGATTGATTTGAAGACGGTGTAATACCAGCATCAGGTCTAAGCTAACTATTAAGCCCCTTGAGTAGGTGATTATACCTAGCAGCTTCACTAACAATAGCCCGATTTACGTCGGGCAAGGACAGCGGCGAGTTGCGACTACAAGTACCTCCACGGCAAGTGACTGGTCACTCGCTAGCGCTACTCTCCGATCGGTTTATACCAGTCTAAATAGGTACTCACTCGTCACTGTGCGTACTTGTCTAAGTAGGTACCTACTTCGCCAAACACTTGACAAACATTCATCGGGCTGAAGCAACCTTTTGAAAGCTCGAAAGCCTTCAAAACGTTTCATCTCGTATGATGGTGAACAACGCTACTTTAATGAAGCTCAAAAACGACGATGAAAAATAACTTTTGAGTAGTGATGGTCTTTAAATAAATAAAGAAGTTATTATGAGATCACCATAATATGATCCACATAAACGCAGCGCAGCTTCAAGTCAATGACTTTTGTAAGGTTGATCCCATCAAAAACAATTAGTGCCTTATAATTAAGGCCATTAATATAATTAAGCCAAGTCAGACCTTAGGCTACAATATATTCTCCTAAGTTATAAGAAAAAATGATATTCTAAGTTGTTATAAATAAATTTCAGGTCTGACCATTGAACTTGGCACTCATTTAGATTTCACTTCTTTTGTCATTGAAGTCAACAACCAAGACAAGGCATATATCATAATATTGAACTTGGCTCTCATTTCACATAAATTTATGTTTTTGATGGGATATCATGACTTTTTGTGCATAAATTAGTAGTAGGTAGGCAAAATAAATATTATTTAACGGAATTTAACCACAAATATATAAGTATTTTTTAAGACAATTATGAATTTCGTAGCTTAAATCGTAACCTTATAGGTCAGTTAACGAGAGACAACCGGACAGCAAGACGTCAGAATTCAGACACTCAAAAATTATTATAGTAGCGGTCTAGCGGAGGTGATTCAATCACAGTGAATCTTATCACCGAGATTCAGGATCGTGACGTAATTGCACAATGCCATCTAGTGTCACTTTTAAATAAATCAATGGAGGCGGCATGGTGTAGTGAGTGAGTTTCTGAGAATGATAAGGTGGCGCTAGTGGTAGTAGAATACGGTTAGTTATGCGTAATAAATACGAAAATCTACTATACCTATTCTTATTTATAAGTACAAAAACGGAAATATTTTGATTAAAAAAAAATAAGGGTGGTATTCAACTCGTTATATATTCACGTAAAGATCTTAAAATCCACATCTAGAGATTTACAGGCACTAATTATAAGTTAAGTGAAAATTATAATAAAATGATAAAAAATTACCAGTTTCTGATTTTTTCCTTTGTATTCACCTAATTACCTATCTGCATGCCAAATTTGAACTTTCTAGGTCATCTGGAACTGGTTTATAGTTTTTTTGATCATAAAAATGACGATTTTTGGACGTTAATATCTAAATAACCGTTTGAGACATGTTTATAAAATTTGGAACACATATGTATCTCGCCAGTCTTTGTGTCTTTGTGTTGAAATAGTTTTTGTGTTATGAGGGGCTCAAAAGTGGCTCCAAATGGTTCGTGTAATATTACACTTGGTGAGCTGCGCGCCAGAACTTGGCTTGACACGCTTCTAGATCCATTTTTTTTGCCACCAATTTCTGAAGCTATATAGGTATAATTATTTTTCACTTTTTCGTGTTTTTGAAGTCGGTTTTATTTTTTGCAATATTTAAAGCTTTTATATTTTTAAACGTCTCCAAAAAAAGAGGTTTATTAACCGACTTCAAAAAAGGAGGAGGTTTCTAAATTCGACCGTATATAGGTATATAAGTATTATGTTACTGTAAAAGCCCGAATATTGGTTAATCTTAGGTTTCACCAGTAAATCTTAGGATTTACCAACAAGAGTTAGTAAATGTAAGAATGTATAAAAAAGAAACGATTTTTTCGGGCTTTCACCATTAGAATTTGCTACATACATACTTGGTTTTACCAGTGACGGTTGGTAAATGTTGGTTTTGAGAATAAAACAAGTAGGTACTTCTCTTTTTTAGTTAGTAAGAGTTAATAATTTATTTCAATTAACTATCTGTCAAAACTTTACTTAATTTTATGTGTCTTACGAGAGTAATTTTTAATCATTTATATTACTAATCAGTCAAATCCTTACCTTTTTTATTAATTTTTATAACGCTTACGTTGGCTAACCGGAACGGGTTACGAGTAGGGAATGCCATCTCGCCTCATTTTTCAAGATCATCTCGAAGCATAAAATGACGAGATCTCGGCCGAGATTGACGAGATCGAGCGGCAGTAGTCAGCGACGCATGACGCGTGTACACGGCGCGTGGGCGCCTTGCTCGCTAACTGACGAAGGAGAGACAGGAGAGTGTCGGATCGCATACGCAAACTATCCCGACTATTCACGATGTTGGGCGAGCCGCGAGCGAAGTTGAAAAGGATAAATTATATAGTTTTGACCAGAGTAAGTGAGCGGGAGATATTCGAGTGCGTGCAGGCACCGGTGTGTTTACAATTTTATTGTTTTAGTTTTGCAGTTATTGTCATAGGTACCAACTAGTGTTGAATCTGAGAGCAGCCGTTGGCTAGCGACTGACATAAGATGCCGTTTATCCGACAGCACTATAAGCACTGTTTGGTTTTTAAGGAGCTATTTCCAAAATCGGTCCTAAAACCATTTATTTCTTGTTTATCTCACTTTCATTACCTATGGTTGTTAAAATACATACTTTCTACGGGTCTGAATTGTTATTTGTGTATTCATTATTAACAAAAGTTTTTTTTTTTCAATAATTAATGTTGTATCTTACTCGCATCATAATCACAACTAAGCAGATTCAATCATGTTTCACTTATCTAAGTAAAACAATACTTTTAGAAAACCATTCGAGATCTCGAAAATGACGAAATCTCGCCGAGATCGAATTTCTATTTCTAATCGAATTTCCCTCGAGATCTCGACTTGGCGATCTCGTCTCGAGATTGCATTCCCTAGTTACGAGACCATATTATGCCGTACACGACATTTACATATTTTAAGGCAAATCCTAAGATTTAGCAAGTGAATGGTGCTAAAAGTTCGAAATAAACGATGATCTTAGAACGGTAAGCCGTGTGGTATCCGGCAGAGTTGTAGAACCAACCTATTACACTCACGGGTGTCGTATAAGGCGACTAATGTCTGAGGCAGAACACCTTGCGCCTCCGTAGACCTGAGAATGGGCAGCAGCGTCTTCTGTTAGTCTTTCCTCACTGCGATCTCCAATCCGCCTGCCAAGCGTGGAGATTACGGCAAATTCCTCCCATCTTGGGAGAGGCTTATGTCCAGCAGTGGACGTGGGCTGTTGTTGTTGTTAGAACGGTTTGGACTTTTACCATTAAGGGCCTATAATACCTCAAATTAGATTATTAAATACTGTTAGAATAACGTTCTAATCAGCTTCCACTACAAAATGGTTGTTAGTTGTTACGTCAGACACTGCAGGCCGAATAGTGCGAAATGAGTGGTTTTTATTCTTTATAAAATCAAATTTTCGTCTTTTGGAAAAAATAAAAAAAACATAAAACCTGCTTTATAGTTAGTTTAGTTAGTATGCAAAGTTTCATGAAAATGGAATACAATAGAACAATATGTGTAAAAACATTTAGTTTATTATATAGTTATACAAATCTTAAAGGCTCTTCAATACTTCATCTTAAGGGGAAAAAAAACAATGACCAAATCAAATAGGATGGACTGTGTACGAACTTAGAATAAAAGGGGAGGTAGTTAGTGTAGTAGTGGACTACAAATACTTAATAAACTAAACTAATTTCAAAAGGGGACAAATATAATGACCACCAAAAATAACTTTGTAACTAGGGCTTGCAATCCGGATATCCGGATATCCGCCGACTTTCATCCGGATTTTACTTGCATCATTATCTGGATTTTTCGGATATTACGGATAGTTGTATTTCTATTTTAAATATTAAATAAAAAGCTGTCATCTGCAAAGTACCTACATAACTGTTATTACGTTATTTATTATTTTAATATAGAGTTATTCACTCTTGCAATTATTTGTTCATAAATCACAACACAATAAGTCAATTTCGTGACAGAGATCTTAACAACATAATTATACTTACATCAATACTGCACGCATTTTCAAGATTGTATTGTGTAATATCGCACGCACGGTCGCTTCTCACTTAAAAGTAGTTTTGTTAAAAAGTGATATTTTTATTAAATTATTATGTTTTAAATAGGTTGATTTGATTAGGATTTGTGATAAATGTAAGATCTCATTTTTAATTAGATTTGTTTTAAGCATGAGAAGAATACATACAAATTATTTGTGCGGTTTCGGTGTTTTATTGTATAATTTTAGAGAGTGAACTAGTTTTCTTATGTGACTGTTACTTGAAATATTGGTATAGTTTATTATTTCTTTGTCATTTTGCTTGAGAGACTGATTAAAATGTGTTACAAAAGTTTATTAGTTTTATTTAGAATAAAACTAAAAAATATCCGTGATATTGATATCCGTATTATTCGGATAGTAAAAATGAACGGATATTGCAAGCCTTATTTGTGACCAATAACCTAACCTAACCTAACCTAAAATAATACCAATCATCAAAAAAATTAAACCGTAACCAAAAACTGAAAACCAAAAATTGCAATGGTACAACTTATTTTAGTCATGACTGCACTTTAAATTGTAGTATGAACCCAAATTTAGTAAATTGATCACCAAATTTTGATGAGCTAATTATTGCGCTATTTCTACCTAAATACACCGTTTGATTGCCTTATAATGTTGCTATACTACCAAATATCTTTAATGGGTGGCATGGGTACCGGGCCGTAGGCGGACGAAGGAGACCGGCGGAGGCCCGGCACTTCGTTGACAGAACTAAAAGAGTGTTATTTATTATGCGAGCGAAGAGAGCGCGCGTCTTGGAATCGTAGCAGGTTCTTAAATAACTAAAAAATCAGTTCTGCAAATACCATTACACGGTATATTTAATTTGATTTAAGTATTTAGTGCACATAATTTGTGATTACATGCCAATGTTAATTGCACAGAGTGTGTTTTTTAACTTTGTTTAAATTTTAATAAAATAATTATTTTAAATTATACGAGTTGTTTATTTTTTAACCTTATTGAATAAACGCGAAGTAGGAAATAGCTATAATTTAGTTAGAAGTGGTTAATAATTAGAGTCACAGAAAGCTCAGACAGTTATGATTTTGCAATATCATAGGGTCAAACTTTAAGGGGTTTATTTACTATTTTTAGGTATTATTGATTTATTTGGAAATAATTTACTATAGTTAGAGGATAAAACGATGTTACATAATATATTTAAGTATAAGTCATTTTATACTAAAATTCTGATCAATTTTTGGTGGTCATTAACTATTTTTGGATTAAACGATCATAATTTGGAGTTGGTTGGTAAAATTTTTAGTTCTAATTTCACGCCAAAATGGGGATTAATTTTGATCATTTACTAATTTTGGCAATCAAGTGATTTTTTTGCCGTTACATTTTACTAAATCTGGTGGTTCGTTAATTGTATGCCATTTTAAAATAACACAATTGAAGTTGTTTAGGTTTGATATAAATAACAATACATTTATTTATTTAAATATTTAATAAAAAATCATAATACATTCCAATCTAGGTAAAACTAAGTATAAGGACCATAAATATAGGTATGCATCAAATGGCTTAGCATGATCCTCCGTTACGCCTAAAATGCTGCAGCATTAATTTTGAAATAAATATATGGTAAAGTTGAGGATTAATGCTAGGTAGGTACTATGTGTGACAAAAACAAGATTAAGTACTTACATAAACTTTTCTTGACAGAAAAAAATTCCAAAGTTACCTCCAAATCGAACAATAAACCGCTGGTATTCAAAAAGTACTTCAAATTGAATCATACCTGATGATACTTTGCATACTAACTGAACTAACTATAAAGCAAGTCTTCTGTATTTTTTTTTTTTAGTCTAATCAATAGATTTTTTTGTAAATCGCAATAAACCACTCATTTCGCACTATTCGGCCGCAGTGACTGACGTAAAAACCGCTTTGTAGTGCAAGCTGATTAGAACTTTATTCTAACAGTATTTTAAACGAAGTTTTAACCACCACAAATAGAGTTGCTAATTTTAGGGTCAGAAGGGCCTTAGGCTTAACGTAATTAATTATTGATACAGAATCGTAGGGGCACGTCACTAAATTGCGGCCAACTCATGCGGCTTGTTCCTGGAATTTACGCAAACGGCGATTATTGTTTATTGCGCATGACTATAATTTCATTGCTGCTTTTAGCAGTTGTAATAGTAGACATGAACAAGCTTAAGTATTAATAGTTATTGATTTGACAAAAAAAATCGTTTTCTGTGATAATCGTAGTAGTGGTGGTGAAAATATTTGATTTGTCTATATTTATTAAAAACGACAATATTTCAAAAAATAAGTAGGTAAGTACATTATGAAATTTTATTCCTTAATTTGTTAAGTTACAAGTTTTGGACAAGTTTCCGCAGTTGGATATGCTGCAATACACCATGTTTACCTCTCCGCGTCTCAAATAACACTAGTAACCGCAACAAACGCTCCACGTTCACTTATGTACTACGACACATATGCGCGCGTGGCCTTTGCGACTTCTATTGCTTTATTAAGATTTCTGTGAGGGGAAACTTCGAAAATCATAGTGGCGACTAATGCGTTTGTTAATTATTTCATTCATCATCATCATCATTTCAGCCGAAAGACGTCCACTGCTGGACTGCTGGACATGGGCATTGGCAAGCGGGTTGGCGATCGCAGTGCGGTTGTTACAAAAGCATAGAGAACGCTGCTGCCCATTCTCTGGTAAGTCTCTTAGTCGCCTCTTACGGCACCCACGGGAAGATATGGGATGGTGCTATTCTTTACGTCCGACACCATACAGAAAAACTCAAATTATTTCATTAAGTAAGTAAGTAAGTATTTTAAAGCACAATTTACTGAAGGTCTGGAGTCGATCTGATGATGGAGCCGAAAGACAGTCGAGGGAACTCCTCAATGATTTAAAGCAATTACCTGTTTGGGCTTGATTAATTAGTATTGATGAGAACTTTACACCTAGATGGGTTGTGACTGTCATTAGGGGTCTGATTATGAAGACGATCAAGGACAGTCAAGGGAACTCCTCAACGTTTTACAGTAGGTAGTTACCTTTTGTTGGACTTACTTCATAGGTACGGTTCTAAAAAGGGTGTAAAACACCTCATAACGAAGCCGAAAGGCACTTGTTCTCCCCGTCGTCATTGCAATCATTGTTTTCTTCTACACCATACCTGGGAACCTTCTAGTTAAGGAGATATTAGGGGTCAAAGTTCCAACTTTTTGACAAGTTTTTTTTAAAATAGGTACGTCTACCAGTTTTAAATGTAAGATGTTTACTTTGAACACCTCCACGACCCCCGTACTATTCAATCCATCCATCAGCACAATGTTTTGAGTGCGTTACATTGACTTCTACCAAAAAACATGATTTTCACCCCAAAAAAAAGTCGTTTCCCAGCAATAATTTTTGTGTAAAGTTACTTAGTTTGATGTACAGAATGCTTGGTTGACGGCTTCGTGATGAGGTCTTTTACACCCGGTATACCAAAATGTTCAGTTCGTAGGTTTGTACGCAAAACATACGTAATTAAGATTGAAGTTTGCACAGCAAATATTTGTAAGTATAGGTTAAACTACTAAAAATAAAAACCGGCCAAGTGCGAGTCGGACTCGCGCACGAAGGGTTCCGTACCATTATCTATACATTAGACAAAACGGCAAAAACATCACGTTTGTTGTATGGGAGCCCCCCTTAAATATTAATTTTATTCTGGTTTTAGTATTTGTTGTTATAGCGGCAACAGAAATACATCATCTGTGAAAATTTCAACTGTCTAGCTGTCACGGTTCATGAGATACAGCTTGGTGACAGACAGACGGACAGACGCAGACGGACAGACAGACGGACAGACAGCGAAGTCTTAGTAATAGGGTTCCGTTTTTACCCTTTGGGTACGGAACCCTAAAAATGGAAAAATTAAAACTTTTTTTGCAAAAACTAAAACCGACTTCAAAAAAAAATTCAAAAATACTGACTTGTTTGTTTGACAGTTTTTTTTGCCACCGACTTCTGAAGGTAAAGTTAGTTTTCACTTCTTTGTTTTTTTAGTCGGTTTTATTTTACCATTTTTAGTTGTAATACCTATCCTTTAAGTAAGTACCTACAAATACTTATTTGCTATGCATTTATTTTACATTATTAACAATACATGTCATGGTGATAGGCTTATACTGTTTCAACAATACCAATATACCTACCTAATTAGATTGGATTGCCCATAATTTTCCTGGGATCCCATCATCACATCCTGACTTATACCTTCCATCATCAGCTCAGCAACATGAGATGATGATTACCAGGCACAAATATCTGAATTGCGTTGGAAAGTAGGTAAGTATATGAAAACATTGTATGTGCCAATAAAATATGAGGGTGTCCTCGATTAGGTACCCTGGGATCCCATCATCACATTCTGACTTGGTGACAATGGAACCACCTCAGGAGAAAGTAAAGGCTTTCGAAAAAGAATTTTCAAAATCGGTCCACAATTAGCGGAGAAATCGGTGGACATACCTACATAAAAAACAAAAACACATACAGTTGAGCATAGAACCTGCTCCTTTTTTTTAATTCGGTTAAAAATACGTAGGAATTAATTATTAGAGGAGCTAACTCATAAACTTGCCCAGCAAAGTTGAAAAATATGATAGGCACGCACGAGAAGAATCACGCCAAGCGGCCCAGTGGTCACGGAGAAATCGGTGAAGCTGTAGGTTTAGAAAAAAAAGCTGACGGCCGTATTTATAACCTTCATCGTTTTACGGTTAAAATGTTTACTTATAGCACCTCATTCACGGTCAGTTGGCATCCGTTTTGAGGCGTCCGATCGGCTGAACTAGAGGGACGCCAAATGTAAAGCGCTTGCAATAATAATAATGACACTGAAGCAGAATGGATTAAAGCAGAGCAGGTCATTCATACTAACACAGAAGCGATGATCTTTGATCAAGTTGAAGTAGCAGCTTTTCGGATGTTCTAACAAAAATACATATTGGAAAGCGCCAGGTTCAGACTTAATACCTACACAAATACTGGTACAAAAAAATTACACACACACACACCCTTACATATTTAACCACACTAACAATTTCATAAAAGACCCCGCAACGATCCCTACATATTATAATTATCACAGAGGGTAAGACCTACTTATATGCTACCAAAAGACCATAGCGAGCGACTCCGCGAATCCAGCAAAATATAGGCCAATTACTTGCCTGCAAACCATAATTAGGTATATAAAATAATGACATCATGCATTAGTAGGGTTGCCATATTTGGTAAGGCTCGTGTCGGGACGCAAAAGGGAAAAAAAATAAAAAATAAATATGAATATTTTTTATTTAACAAAAAATACAAATTCTACTGTATGGAAGCAGTGCTAGACGTAGCTTGGTCATATTTTGCTGAAGACTTTACTTTTTTAATTAATAGCCGAGTGCAATTAGACATTAAATTTTCTCTTTCTTGTTGTAGACATTTTCGTGATGACAACAAGTCAAAACGACAAAATTGTGCTACAAGCTAAACACTAAAACAATCTACAATGCGAAAGTACAAGCTTCTCACTCACTGTATTGGTGTTTGTTTACCTACTGACTCGCTCGCTGTTCTGTTGCTGCGATAGCACGTGGCGGAGTGCGGGGGGCACCCTTCTCCCTTCCCCAGCGCGGTACCCGCGAGCGAGGACGTGCGACGTCGCAACCGCGCTCCGAGTAATTTGGCGCGCGTATTTGAATTGCTTTGAATTACTGGCCTCATCTAGTTAAAAAACAGTGTCTTTTTGACGTGTAAAAGAGTTTGTCAAAACCAATTTGCTAAATAAAGATCATTTATCATCTATTATTTGAGCCCGCGATAAAACGGGACGTAATAGTGTTTTGTCGGGACGTCGGGACAGAAGGCCTTATGACGGTGACAGTCCCGATATATCGGGACGAATGGCAACCCTATGCATTAGTCACATAATTTATAAACATCTTGAAACACAGAAAATATTAACAAAACAACAGAAGGGGTGTAAGAAGTTAAGCCAAAGATGTAAAGAACAGTTGACAATAGACGCAGTAATACATAGACATGTTCAACGTACTAAAAAAGATTTACATACTATGTACCTATATAGACTACAGGAAAGCATACGATTCAATACCCCACTCGTGGTTACTCGAAGTTTTAAAAATATATAAAATACACCCACAACTTATCAATTGTTTAGGTACTATTGTAGAACAATGGAAGGCACGATTAGGTCTACTGACCACATCAACAGGAACAGTCGAAACAGATCGAGCTAGGAATATTCCAAGGAGACTCACTCAGCCCACATGGTTCTGTCTAGCATTAAACCCTCTTTCAAACAAACTTAATGCATTATTACCCGGTTGCCAACTCCAATTTAGTGATACAATAATGACTGACATACTGACTGACCAACAATATTGTCAAGTAAACCATCTCCTTTAAAATTATGGATGACATCAAATTGTATGACGTTTGACGACCCGATTGGCGCAGCGGTAGTGAGGCTGCCTTACGTTATTAGGGTCCCGGGTTCGAATCCCGGTCGGAGAAAATGTTTGTGTGATGAGCATGGACATTTGTTTCCGAGTCATGGATGTTTACATGTATAATAAGTATGTATTTACAAACAAAAAGTATCTATGTAGTATATCAACTATCTGGTGTCCACGACACAAGCCTCGTTGCTTAGTGTGGCACTAGATGGTGCTGTGTGTAATGTCCAGCAAAATTTATTTATTTATTTATTATTTATTTATGCGTCGTCTATCTAGGGTATATACAGGCTAAACAGATTCAGCACAAGGAAATCAAAACCACACTTACTAAGCAATTTAACCATAGGTTAAAAACAATATTTAACACCTAGGTCATGTGAACAGAGACTCACACTACCAAGGAACGACGGCGGAAGGGAAATAGTAGATATCAACCTACATAACAAACAAATAACAACATTGAGAACATACTTTGATAATAAAAGCTCCACTTTAACTGTAAATAAAGCAATAGCGTATTGTGAAAATAAACTTGCCCCTTTGAACATATATGGTAGGACAACGCAAAGTAATGAACAACAGACTGACCGACACACAATTGCTGAATGGACTCAAAAGTCACTGCATGGGAGACACCGACACACTTAGCTAAATACAATTTGTCTATCTCAATCAAAACATAAAATAAAAACGCCATTTCATGAAACACAACATTATGCATTATTTGAGACAGAGTGAATATCTGTGTTTTTTTCTGTGTTCTTTTGTCTGTAGGAGTTCTAATAAGCATACAAATTTAGTTTGACATAAGTAAGTAGGTACTTAGCGCTTATTAAAATGTATGTAATGCGGCCGCCAGCGCCACACGATGCTCCTTGCGCTGCTCATCGCTATACTCCTCGCGCTGCCGCGATTTGCTCGATGTTGCCCTCTCTGCCCACACACTGCTCTACTCGCGCAATTAATCGCGCAAATAATCGCGACGCTCCTCACTTGTCATTTGCTTTTGTTGGACATGAAACTGTGGCAATGTCATAGAAAGAAATATACATCGTCGTCGTCGTCCTCGCCAACGGTGATGGTGGATCACATCACTGCGACCGACCGCGCGATTATGTAGCATGACGTGCGGCATGACGAGTAATGTTGCCACACTGACTCTATGGCAGTGTTGGAGCAATTAATGGGAATGATTGCTGGATTGGAACGATGGCTTGATGCTGTGGATCTTTGGGAATGCCTGCATCGAGACAAAATGTTGTTTCATCATTTGTTTCGAGAAGTACATTTTGAGGCAGTTTCGAGGTGCGAGGCGCGAGGCCACGTCTCGTCTATCTTATCCGCAGTGGATTGTGAGCCGATAATTTTCGCGTAAACATCGCTATCGCTATCCGGCTGTAGAACATCTAGCTACCTTCGTCGCGCAGATAACGGCTGCTTACACGATACGGACGCGTCCCTGACGAAAGTGTGTCGGCCCTGCACGTTTCCGTGATTCGGACTGCCGCCGCCGCGCCGCCGCCGCGGCCGTGTACTCAACTACCTACTCACCAGTCACCGGCACGCGGTATCGCAATCTCAGCTGCAAGCGACACGGTCACACTTTTACTCGGTATTTTTCCGAATTAAACTATCTAGCGCCAACCTTTAATTGTATTATTCGATAACAACAATCTGATAAGGAAGTACACGAGGTCCACCGTCCGCGGCCTACATACTCGGTGCCCGGCGGCCGGCGCGGCGGCGCACGGTGGGCTGGAATCGTCAAGGGGGGGACTTAAGGATTCAAATGAGTATTTTTGAATTTTATGTACTAATACAAATATTTTTTGTTTTTTTTTTTTTATACCTAATATTTTTTGAGATATAGACCCTTAAACTTTGTATGAAATATTAATCGGTTTTTGGTTTAATCTGACATGTTTTAATATTGTATTACAGAAATATAGCAAAAAGTCAAATTATTGGTAAACATTCTACACCACCTTATGACGTCATTTATTTTTCACGATACTCACTCACACCACCCTTATGACGTCATTTGTTTTTAATAATACTCAATAGCGTGGTTACAAAGTTTTGATGGAAAATAGAAAACAAAAGCATCCAGGAAGCTTTTAAAAATCAAACAGGCCTTTTAATAGTTGTTGTAAAGCAAGGACATGGAACTACTAATGACGGGAATACCGCTCGAAGATTTTTCTCAAATACAGAGATTGCTGCTGCAATTACTGGTGTCGATGAAAACTTAATAAAACGGTTTTCAATCATTTTAGAAACAATATCTTCAGGTCATAAAATTGACACAGTGAAGGTTAAAGAATATACGGAAGCCACCATAAAATTATACGTAGATTTATATCAGTGGTATCACATGCCCTCCAGTGTGCATAAAGTTCTTGTTCATGGAGCAGCTATCATTGAAAACTTGGGATTCATTCCGATTGGAAAGTTATCGGAAGATGCGGGTGAATCTAGAAAAAAAGACTTCAGGCGTTATCGCCAACACCATTCAAGAAAATTCTGCAGAAGAACTAATAATAAGGATATTTTGAATAATTTAATAATTAGTTCAGAATGAATATATCATCAAAATGTCATAAAATGATACGGAAACACAAACCATTTTCAGAAGAAGCGAAAGCTATGCTTCTGTTATCTCCAACATTTGAAGATGATGAGCGGGAAAATATAGAATTTGTAAATGTGAAACATTTAGAGAACGAATCTGAATCAGAATCTGATGAAATTGTCTAAGTGATAATTTTGTGAGTGCGTGTGTGAGTAAGAGTGTGCGTATGAGTGGATTAGGCCTCCTGGGGACACCACTGATAAAAAAAACGCGCTTAGTTCTCTACCTCAAGGGTTGTAGGGGATCCCTGCACTTAATGATGACACGGTGTAGAAAAGGGAATTAATAGTAGATTGTATGACAAGGGAGCAAAATAGTATTTTTACGGCGAGGGCGCTATTTTGATTCCAGAGCGAAGCGAAGGATTCTAGAATAGAATCCCGAGCATAGCGAGGGATTCTAAAATAGAATCCTGAGCGTAGCGACATACACATCGCCTGAGGGAAAAATATGTTTGCTCTCGAGTCATATACTCTACTTTTCATCTCGTTCTATGAGAAAATAAATAAGAGACACTTTTAAATAATGAATTAAAAGTTTAATTAAAAAAATGTGTAAAAAAGGGCAATTACAAATTTTTATTTATATCTAATACACTGGATTTTTTTTGAAAATTTATTGTCACTGTGTGTGTGTTTTATTTGGGATTGATATAATTGTGGATTTATTTATACAGGTGACCATATTATCACTTTCCAAAAAAAAATGGGTATAATAGGTGTACGGAGTAGAAGCAAATGCCATACAGTTCTTTTTTTAAATTCGAAATAAAAAGCAATCGTATGATTTGAAATTCGATATTTTACATTTTTTGTTTTTTATTTCTCTTTCTTTGTTCTATATATAATAAGAAAAATTTACTTGAAATTTGTTGCGTTTTTTGATGATGGATAAATTATTTTCTAAGCTGTGGAAAAAAGAAAAACAAAACTATGCCATAAGCTTCTACTCCGTTCACCTAATATACCCATTTTTTTTGAAAAGTGATAAAAATGCCATCCGGTATTTTGAGTGTCTCAGTATCTGGCTGGTGCTCAGGAAAAGGCATTGATACCTTTGATGTAGAACGGCGTGGCGACAATGTTGTGTAAAATGCGGGTGCTGACCCCCGCACCGTACAAACAAGCCAGTCATTTATACAATTTTCGTTCGATTTCAATGAACGATTCATGTTCCAAATTCAAATCTCATTACTGCCCGCTAAAAAGTCTAGTGGAGAAAAGAGCTACTTTGCTCCCGCTGAAAGGGGAACAAAACGACACTTTTCGAATAGAAGGGATGAAATAGTAGATTTTACAACAAGTGCACAAAACGAACCATTTTTATCCGAGATTTTTAGCAGCTGATAGTAATGTCGAGGATAAAAATGGTTTTGTGGACGAGTTATAAACTCTGCTTTTCACTTCGATTGCGAGGAAATAAAACAGTAGTATAAATTGAAGAAATTAATAAACACGCAAAAACAAGAGCTGTTTCCCGCCGCTTTCTTTATTTGAAATCTTACGAAGTTACGACATTGATATTAGACTTGGGCTGCAGCCACACAGCCTACAATTAAATATTTTTTTTATAATAATTTTCTTAAATTAATTATATAACCTACCGTAGGTAGGTACCTACTTGAATTTAATTTTTTATGTCTTTTATGTCTTAAAAAACACTTAGGGCAAATAAATTAAAGTAAATATTATAAAATAACAAATTCTATCTATGAACTTCTTATTGCGTTTGGCTGTATGGCTCATTTTCTTTGCTTTATTATAGATACATTTATGAGTAGATACATTAATGCCCTTGTGCACAAAATCCGATTTTGTGCAGCCTATATCCTGCACAAACAAGCACTTTCAGAGCATGAGAAGTGAAAATAGTAGATTGTATGACAAGGGAGCAAAATAGTATTTTTACGGCGAGGGCGCTATTTTGATTCCAGAGCGAAGCGAAGGATTCTAAAAAAAAGGATTAAAATAGAATCCTGAGCGTAGCGAGGGATTCAAAGTACATCGCCTGAGGGAAAAATATGTTTGCTCTCGAGTCATATACTCTACTTTTCATCTCGTTCTATGAGAAAATAAATAAGAGACACTTTTAAGTAATTAATGAATAAGATTAATTAAAAAAATGAAATGAATGTAAAAAAAGTCAATTACAAATTTATATTTATATCTAATACACTGGCGAAATTTTCAAAATCACTGTTTGTCACTGTGTGTGTTTTGTTTGAGATTGATATAGTTGTGGATTTATTTATACAGAATGACATTTTTATCACTTTCAAAATAAAGTGGGTATAATAGGTGAACGGAGTAGAAGCAAATGCCATACTTAGTTTTTTTTTTTTAATTCGAAATAAAAAATAAAAAACATTCGTTTGATGTGAAATTCGATATTTTACATTTTTTGTTTTATATTTTCTCTTTCTTTGTTCTAAAATGGAAAGTTTACTTGAAATTTGTAGCGTTTTTTGATGATGGATCAATTCTTTTCTAAACTGTGGTAAAAAGAAAAACAAAACTAGGTATGCCTTAAGCTTCTACTCCATTCACCGAATATACCCATTTTTTTTTGGAAAGTGATAAAAAAGTCATCCAGTATTTTGAGTGTTTGTAATCTCAGTATCTGGCTGGTGCTCAGGAAAAGGTTCCTTTGATGTAGAAGAGCGAGGTGACAACGGCATGGGCAAATTATCTGCAACTCTTCATTTGATATTTTCTACAATGCGGGTGCTGACCCCCGCACCGTACAAACACTAATTTATAAAATTCGTTCGATTTCAATGAACGATTCATGTTCCAAATTCAAATCTCATTACTGCCCGCTAAAAAGTCTAGTGGAGAAAAGAGCTACTTTGCTCCCGCTAAAAGGGGAACAAAACGACACTTTTCGAATAGAAGGGATGAAAAACCATTTTCTCCAAAATCGAAGAAAATCGAAGCAAGTGATACATAACGGATAATTTGCTTAAAAAATAGCACAATCGAATACTGAAAGCTTTTTTTTGAGAACTCTTTAGAATTAAAAGTTATTCATATAAAATCAAATTTCTCCATACAAAAATAAATTCAAATCGTTATAACTTTAAAAATACTAGGTATACAGGGTGTTTCGTTTATGGACCGACACAATTTTTCCAGGGATTTGGGAGGTCATTAGCTAGGTTCTACCCATACACCCTCTGTCCTAAATGTCATGGTTGGTTACATATGTTTTTTTTTTTTTAATGAAAAAAATACCCAAAATATTTCCTTTAATGCCAAATAACTTTTTCGTTTGTGAGTGTAATGGCACAAAATAAATTTTGTTGTATTCTCCAAAGTCTTCTGACTCTAAATAAATCTTTGTTTGATAGAACTGGTTTCTAGAAAATTTCTTACGAGCTACCAACGTTATTTTCTTTTTTAAATGTATGAAATTGTACATCTTCAAAATTTATTATAAAAAAAAACTAAAAGCCATTTTGAACTTAGCTTTATTTTAAAAAGTTCTTTAGTTGATACCCTTTCTAACGGTATGCTACATGTCATAAAGAACAATTCATTAAGTAGTCAAAATGTTAGTTAGGAGAGTCAGGATTAAGAAAATACTAATAAATGTTATTATGTTTTTATAAACTAAAGTTATAAATCTTGTTCAAATTTGATTCAAATTCAACCAATATTTATTTTGTGCCATTACACCCACAAACAAAAAAGTTATTTCGAATCAAAGGAATCACTTCGAATATTTTTTTCAATAAAAAAAAATAACATATGTAACCAACCGTGACATTTGGGACATAGGATGTATGGGTAATATTAGGTTAATTTGAATCAAATTTTAAAAAGATTTATAACTTTAGTTTATAAAACATACTAACATTTATAAGTCTTTTCTTAATCCTGGCTCTCTTAACTAACATTTTGACTACTTCATGAATGGTTCTTTGTGATATGTCGCATACCGTTAGAAAGGGTATCAACTAAAGAACTTTTTAAATAAAACTAAGTTCAAAATGGCTTTTAGTTTTTTTTATAAAAAAATTTGAAGTTGTACAATTTCATACATTTAAAAAAGAAAATAACTTTGGTAGCTCGTAAGAAGTTTTCTAGAAACCAGTTCTATCCAACAAAGATTGATTTAGATTTAGAAGACTTTGGAGAATACAACAAAATTTATTTTGTGCCATTACACTCACAAACGAAAAAGTTATTTGGCATTAAAGGAAACATTTTGGGTATTTTTTTCATTTGAAAAAAAAAAATATACGTAACCAACCATGACATTTAGGACATAGGGTGTATAGATAGAACCTAGCTAATGACCTCCCAAATCCCTGGAAAAATTGTGTCGGTCCATAAACCAAACACCCTGTATACAAAAATCGCAGAAGAAAAAAGTCTTGTATTTAGTGGTAGATCGCAAAGCCGTTATTATTATTTTTTAAATTGCTCATCAATTGTCGTGGATCCCTAAGTCTATGAAAGCTTGATTTCAGCCCACCGTCCGGCGGCGCGAGGCGGTGCGGCGGCGGCGGCAGGTGTCCGCCCGCGCAGCGAGCGCGCTGTGTGCCCGACGCACTACTTACTCGTACTACAAATTTGTTTGACTTGGAAGTATTACAGCAGAGCCAAAATATGTTGATTTATGGTCTGAGCGGCCTTATCTGATCTATTTGTTCTTTTTAAGTAGATAAATTAATATAAATGTCACACGTTTTAGTAAGCAAGTAGGTACAAGGAAACAAGAAAACATAGGTATGCGCTTCGGTATTCTTTGGGGCCGCCTCCAAGGGCGAGAGAATCGCGGCGATAATATCGTCTTTACCACGTTTTTCTATACACTCTCTTTTGGGCCGTCTGCACGAGCGAAAGAATCGCGGCGATTCGCTCGCTCATGGAGGCGGCCCCTTTGTGTTTTTGAATAAGGAAGAACGTTGAGCCACAGAGTGACCATCACCCAAAACGCAAAGTTTCTCTGTTTTGTAGTGTCGCATGTCGCAACTACGACACGGACATGGCGTCCGCGTCGGATTGGGCCCCCTCTGTTGGTTACCTGACTCTGGTTGCACCTTGACGTAATAATCTAAATGGAATTTCACAGACGTTTAATCTCAAATTGTGTCACAGTAATACTAAATTGATGGGGACCACGGTTGTTCCAGTTCTATATAATTATACTAGCTGATGCCCGCGGCTTCGCCCGCCTTCATATTAAATACTAATACCTACCTCTTGAATCACTCTATCTATTAAAAAAATCCTTATTAAAATCCGTTCCGTAGTTTTAAAGATCTAAGCCACGGTAATATTATAATATGTAATTACCGTGTCTAAGCGTACGTACGTACGTACATAGGGATAGGGACAGACAGACGCGGGCGACTTTGTTTTATAATATGTAGTGATAGTGATTATGTTATATGTATGACATGGTTTACTGTTTGCCATAATTTAAAAAGGCAATAATTTTAAATGCCATACTTGTATTTGCCATAATTTCATTAGAAATAACGCTTCAGTTGCCATAATCTTGAAATTACATAAAATCATTTTCATTAATTTCATTGGTCATAATCGATCAAGTGTCATAATAATTTTAATCCATAAATTTATTTGCTATATTTTTCATTTTCAATAATGTCATTTTCCATAACATTTATTCACCATAATATTAATTTGCCCATACTAGCACAACAATGCTAGTTCAGTACAAGCGCAATGAAAATTCACAGTCTGAATCTTCTTTTGGCATACATTTCACATCGATAGTCATTAAAAGGCAGAAAATCAATCAATCAAAGCGTCAATCATTATAAAACAGTTGATTATGAACGTATGTGGTTGTTATTTCCCGTAAGAAGAATGCAAACATGCAGCAAGCATGCAGCAAGCATGAAGCCAGCATGCAGCTAGCATAAAGCAGGCATGCAGCAAGCATACAGCATGCAAGCGAGCAAGCAACATGCAGCAGGCATGGTTTCTGTCATGGCTCCGGGCGGCGCCGGCGCTGCGGGGCTCTGGCAGTCCCACGCGAGCTTATCGTCGCAGATGTGTCTAACGCTCACCACCGCAGCTTCGGCTTGCCGGCCAGCCTCAGCAGCGGCGGCGAGTGCTACAACCACCTGCTAGTCAACTCGCGGGCCGCCTTGCCCCTCCGCGCCTACGCGATTCTAAATTACACTCTAGGGGTAGGGCAGAAGAGACTGCGTGGAGTCGGTTTTACAGCGATTCGTTTCTGTCACTAAAACCTAACTTATAGAAAATATTTGGCACACAATTAACGAACCACCAGATTTAGTCAAATCAAACGGCAAGAAAATCATTTTTGATTGCCAAAATTAGTAAATAATCACCAAACATACTCCCCATATTAGCGTGAAATTAGAACCAAACATTTTACCAACCAACCTGTCTGAGCTTTCTGTGACTCTAATTATTAACCACTTCTAACTAAATTATGGCTATTTCCTACCTCGCGTTTATTCAATAAGGTTAAAAAATAAACAACTCGTATAATTAAAATAATCCTTTTATTAAAATTTAAACAAAGTTTAAAAACAGACTGTGTAATTAACATTGGCATGTAATTAAATCGATATCTGTTCCCTTTTTTTCGAACAAAGTATTTCAAAGTTAAACCAAAAATACTGACTTGCACACAAATTATGCACACTAAATACTTAAATCAAATTAAATATACTGTGTAATGGTATTTGCGGAACTGTTTTTTTAGTTATTTTAGAACCTGCTACGACTCCATGACGCGCGCTCGCTTCGCTATAATACTCTGACTTCAGTCCCCGAAGTCCCGGGCCTCCGCCGGCCTCCGCCGGCCTCCTTCGTCGGCCTACGGCCCGGTGCCCATGCCGCGCCCATAAATATAATTCTAAGCTAAGGTTTCGTTTCGTTCCATTGAAATAGTACAAGTTCACAATCTTATTTATAAGACCTTAATGTACCATGTTTTTACACAAATAAAATTATTCTATTCTATTCTTTAGATTTTGATATTAGTGGAGAAAGTTTGTTATTGTATTCGAGGCGGAATTATAATTATGTTTTTTTTAGCCGAGAACTGCAATTACAAATGCCCACGTGTATCAAACGACGTTTTTCAAATATACTTTTGAAATAAAATAAAATAAAATTTTATTTTATTTTATTCAAAAGGAACAACAAACAACTGCAATATAAAACACAGGCATAAGAAAAATATACAAAGCTTATAGACAATATTGCAGCCCACAACGCTGTTCACAGATTAACTCTAAGGTACTTGACAGTGAAATAATCGCTAGGGTTACAAATGCGAGATATATAAAATGTTGTAAAAAAAAAAGCAGTGTAAGAAGGTGTATAAATAACTAAGAAAGTTCTTTAAGTATAAGACGTTTAAACTTGTATGAAGAACATGCAAAAATGTCAATTTTCTCGAAGGTACTATTGTAGGAATCGACCATTCTGCGAACAGGCGAAGCCAGAGTTGGACTTGCAAGTGCCCACGGAAAATAATCTGCCAGCGCGCACCTTTCGCTTGTGGACCATCCTAGGAACCGCATAACATAACATATTGGACAGTTCAATACAGTCAAATTTATTTCGAGCAATATTATATAAATTCATAGCTTCTAAGTAGTTACGTCTGTTTCCGAGTGTTGCGAGCTTATACTTAGCAAGTAAATCTTGGTACGGCAAATAATATCCGTAGCATCTGTAATGCATAGCTCGCAACAACTTGTATTGAACACACTTAAATCATTTCAACGTACTTTTTGTAGTAAGGACTCCAGACGGACTCTAGTTGAGAGCGTACAAGAGACTTATATAAGCATAAATAGGAAAAAGGCTTTTTAAAGTCGACAGTTGAACGCATTACAAATCCCTACAATTGATACGCTTTATATATACGCTTTATAAAATATAAACGAAAAATATTTTTGTCACAAACTAAGAAACTATGATTTTAATTTTCTTTTTTTTCGCGCTCTGCTTCCACCAGGTTGAAGGAGAGGCAAAGGTATGAAGCCGTTAAACAGCCTAATATAAAAAATAGATTCATTTTATATTTTGAATTCAGAACACATATAAATGTTAATTTGTGTATAAAACTAACTATTAGTTTTTAATAATCATGTTTATCTATGATATTCTATTTATAAACACAATTTTAATATTCAAAAAATATTTATGCCGTAAAGACGCGTAGTGCTTTGCCGAAATAAAAAATAAATATTCATCTCAGAATATAGGCATTGAACCAATTGACTAAGTATAGGTATAGTTATCTGTGGCAATTTTCATTTTCATTTTCATGGAAAAAAACGCACGCGTGTGAAATATATTGCATGTTGTACCTAATCGTAGTGCGTTATGGACCAGTTTTCGAGGAAGTGTATTGAAAAATAAATTGTTTTATGGCAAACGGAGTACATAGGTAGAAATAGCGCAATAATTTGCTCATCATTTGCTGATCAATTTACTAAATTTGGGTTCATAGTATACAATTTAAAGTGCAGACATGACTAAAATCAATTGTACTATTGTAATTTTAGGTTTTCATTTTTTGGTTAAGGTTTAATTTTTTTGCTGATTGGTATTATTTTATGTAAGCTTGTAATAGGTGTTATTGGTCACAAAGCTAATTTTGGTGGTCATTATATTTGTCCCCAAAATATTTTAGGACCAAAAATGTATAAATGAACGTTCGGAATAATACTCATAATATAATACAATAAGTACCTAGGTACTTAGAACATATGACTTTATGTCAAATATAATAATCTATCTATAATAATATTATAAAGAGGTAACATTTGTTTGTAAGTTTGTATGTTTGTAAGTTTTTATGTAGGGGGTAATCTACGGAAGTAATGAACTAATTTTAAAAATTGTTTCACTGGTACAAAGCTACATTATTCGAGAGTGCTATAGGCTATATTTTATTCCCGTACTCCCACGGGAACGGGGACTACGCGGGTGAAACCGCGGGACGTCAGCTAGTGTCAAATAAAATTAGAAGATTCAATTAACATAGTACTAAAATCATCAAAAGTATAAATTATATTAAATGCTGCTTATGTCAAGTATTGATTATGTAATGTGTTACATAAACTAGGAAAGTGTGTGTGTATTCTCATAAACTAGTGAAACTAATGATTATAACACATGCAATGATATTCTAATAAACTGATATGTTATACACCTACAAAACCACAGAAAAAAGTGTGCCGCGGGGGAGAGCCAGCTCACATACACGCCGTGACGCAAAAACAAACCAATTGGCCGGTTTTCGAGTCTTCACGATTGCGCGCACACAACATATCTGTATAGTAGAATATCATTGAACACAAGTTATTATGGAAACTCATTTTATGGCAAATAAAAGTTATGACTAACTAGCTGACCCACGCAACTTCGTCTGCGTCACATAAAAGAGAAACAGCTCACCAAAGGAATACATTTTTCCCCGTTTTTGCAATATTTTTCATTTATGCTCCGCTCCTTTTGGTCGCAGCGTGATGTTATATAGCCTATAGCCTTCCTCGATAAATGGACTACCCAACACTGAAAGCATCATTCAAATCGGACCAGTAGTTCCAGAGATTAGCGCGTTCAAACAAACAAACAAACAAACACTGCAGCTTTATAATATTAGTATAGATAAGTTGATATGACAAGCGTTATTATGGTAAATGTTAGTGTAATAAATATTATGACGGGGGACGATTATGGAAAACAATAATAGTACAAATAATTTTATGGAAAACATTATAGGTTATATTACCGTATGACATTTTAGTGCTTTAAAATTATACCTCATTTTAGCGCATTCGTAATTCCGAAGATTGACGATCGATGATTGCCGAAGCTCATATTTTTAACCATCAGATTTAGCTAAATGTAACAGCAAAAATCACTTTTGATTGACAAAATTAGTATATGATCAACAAAATTAATCCCCATTTTATCGTGAAATTAGTACCGATTTTTTTTTTAGTTAATGGATTGGAATGGTTAATGGATTAAGGATGCAAGAGCATACCGGTTAAATTCCTGGTGGTCAGGAATTTAGCCGGTATGCTCTTGCATCCGAGTCGAGGGAGACCCGGTCGACGGAGCGGGGCTCCTACTTTTGAATGGTTTATAAAAAAATCGTGTCGGGGTGCTTCAAGTCGGCCTAGACAAAATTAGTTAGTCACCAGCCACCTCATTAAAATTTGAGGCTCAATTTACTAAATTTGGTGATCAATTGATATTTAAAGGTGATAAATGTTAGTTGTCACAAAGTTAGTTTTGGTGGTCATTACATTTTCCCCCCTTTTAAATGTGGGAGATCTGTACTACAGTAAGTCTTGTACACACATACTTAAACACATAACACCGTTGACTGACAGACGAAGGCGCGCGGCACGGCGCGGCGGCGCGGCGCGCGGCGGCTCACAATCTGAAGCGCTCGGAATTCTTTGTTGTATACTTACAACGTGATCTTTAGTGATCTCACTATTCATTTTATATATGAAAATATTGACTAACAGCAGGCCCGGCAGCTAACTCACTCGCTATTGCGCTACTGCGCCGCCTGCAGCTCTGCACCATGCGTGCGCGGTGAGCGAGTGCAACACGTGCGAGTTGCGCCACTCTGCAATCATAGGCCGCGGCTGGCGTATGCGCATGCCACTCGTCGCCGAGTCGCGGAGTCGCCGTCGTCTCGGCCGGTGCCTAGAGTACGGAGTGTACGTGTACCTACTGTCAACTGTGTTATTACATTACATGCAACTGTGCAAGCTATCGGCAGCATAAATTAACGCACGATATTCTTATGTAACGTAGGTAATGTAATGATGTTTGTTATGATGTCGATTATTGTCGATTTATAAATATTTGCACTTGAGTATGTTACTTCTTATTAGTTACCTTCATAGTTCACAATGATTGACTACGTACGTTTTAATGATTGAATGTCACTCAAACTAGCGTGCTACACAATGGCGCAGTTTGGTCCTGCCAAAGGAGTTCTAAATTTGTAATATAATAGCGACCGTTATCAGTTAGTGATCGTGAAGTACTTGCATGTTTCAGACAGAGGAGGTGCGCAAGTCACAGCACCACCCCCCGCCCCACCCCGCCCCACCTCGCCGGGCCCGATCATAACTAACCTCACCAGATTATGCCTTACAAAAACACATAATCGACTAATTATTAAAGAAAAAAGTGACCTTAGAGACGCGCTCGGCAATTACTTACAGTACGCAGAGGCAAGTCGCGTAGTAATAATATTTGTAGCCGTGGCCTCCGCGACCAGCCCCGCCGAGCCGCTGCTCTTATTGACATGTTAAGTGTCGCGCGGCGGCGGCGCGGGCGCAGCATTGACCATTCATTAGTATAAGTAGCGGCGTAGCGGGAGCGCTACGTCACGCACGCTACGGGCTTCCCGGCCGGGGCCGCGGGGAAGGGGCGCATACACCGCTCGTAGGCCCGTAGCCCGTAGCCCGTAGCCCGCTACGAGCTCGAGCTCGGCGTAGCCCAGAGGACGCGGACACTCAAACCTCATTCTTCAGCTGTCGGTTACTTAAGGACCTTCTAACCCTAAAATTAGCAACTCTATTATTTTGTGGTGGTTAAAACTTCGTTTGAAATCATGTTAGAATAAAGTTCTAATCAGCTTGCACTACAAAGCGGTTGTTACTTCAGTCACTGCGGCCGAATAGTGCGAAATGAGTGGTTTTTTGCGATTTATAAAAAATCTATTGATTGGACTAAAACAATAAAACACATACGACCTGCTTTATAGTTAGTTCAGTTGGTATGCAAAGTTTCATGATCTAATTTGAAGTACTTTTTGAATACCAGCGGTTTATTGTTCGATTTGGAGGTAACTTTGGAATTATTTTCTATCGAGAAAAGTTAATAGAATAGTGTTTTTGTCACACATAGGACTTAGCATTAATCCTCAACTTTACCATATATTAATTTCAAAATTAATGCTGCAGTATTTTAGGCGTAACGGAGGATCATGCTAAGCCATTTGAGGGATATATAGCCCTTAATTAGTATCTATCTAGACAGACCGAGTATCAGCCGATTCAGATATATTTTACAAGTCATTAGTAAAATAATTATAAAAAAGTAGCCAAATAGAATTATAAAGAAATATTTATTTTGTAAAACATGAGTATGTAGGTATGTATACTTACACAGGACGTGCCAATGAAACTATTGAGCTACATTTACTTGTAACTTATAAGTAATGAATACCGTGCTGAATGGGAACCGAGGCACGTAGGTAGGTACTCATTAATAGGGTGTAAAATACCTCATAACGAAGCCCAAAGGCACTTGTTCTCCTCGTCATTGCGATCTTTTTTTTTTGTTCTACGCCATACCTGGGAACCTTCTAGTTACGGAGATATTGGGGGTCAAAGTTCCAACTTTTTGACAAGTTTTTTTTTTAAATAGGTAAAAGTTTTTAATGTAAGATTTACTTTAAACACCGATTACTTTAAACACCTCCACGACCTACGTACTATTCAATCCATCCATCAGCACAATGTTTTTAATGCGTTACATTGAGTTCTACAACAAAACATGATTTTTCACCCCAAAATTAAAGTACTTAGTTTGATGTACAGAATGCTTGGTTGACGGCTTCGTGATGAGGTCTTTTACACCCTGTATGTGAGTACCTACCTATATTGAAGTACGGACGCGACCTCGCGCGACACTTTGTCATCGCGTTGTTTTAGTATATTTACGTTATTCGTGTTGGCAGTTGGCATATTCAAACAAACTATTAATAGAGCTTAATATTTCACATTTGTTCTTTATGGTGTCGGACGTAAAGAATAGCACCATCCCATATCTTCCCGTGGGTGTCGTAAGAGGCGACTAAGGGAACCACCAGAGAATGGGCAGCAGCATTCTCTGTGCTTTTGTAACAACCGTACTGCGATCGCCAACCCGCCTGCCAAGCGTGGCGATTACGGCCAAACCCCCCCTTTGGGGGAGGCCCATGTCCAGCAGTGGACGTCTTTCGGCTGAAATGATGATGATGATGAATATTTCACATGAATTTTAAAAATGTTTCAAGTAATTATGTATTGTTTTGTCATAAATATTGTAAACCATCGAAACGGAGTGTGTGATAAGGTATTCTGTTGAGAGGTTGTCCAGGCTAGGCTGCCGAGTGCCGAGTGCCGACACAGCCACGCAGTCACGCAGCCGCCGCCGCGCCGCGAGACGCGAGTGCCGCATGTGACTGGTCACTCGGCCGTTCGACTTGCGCTCTACGAGTACGTAGGCTGCGTGCTAAGATCCTAAACTTACGAATTGTCAGCAATGAAATATCATTAAAAATAAAAGCATGCAAAACTGTTTCCTTAAATACACAATCATGTTTTGTACTCATGGTATAGTGAGTTGACAGCGACTACTTCATGTTTTATACTCATGGTATAGTGAGTTGACAGCGGCTACTTCATGTTTTATACTCATGGTAGATACTTATAGTGAGTTGACAGCGACTACTTTATCTTCTTAACCGGTCGATAACAGTTTAGATTGAGTCAGCCCAAAACTTAGGCGACGAGTTTGGCGTCCATCAACTCGTGATGTGCAAGCAAGAGGACAGGCAGGACACGATATCAAAAGTTTTGTGTTTTTTTTTTATGGGAGAAAACACTTAAAGTGCATTATTTCGAAACTGAATGGAACTGAAGGGCTGGTGCTCATACGAGCTATTGTACCATACACGGCGATCAAGAAGAAACTTTTTTTTCTCACCCGTGGAGCTACTAATACCACCCATACGTTAATATGACGTAAAGGGAGGTATACCAGAGCCATTGCAAATTTTAATTTTAGAATTCCTGACTTTGAGTGTCTATGAGTATGGAGCTCGATTTCCAGATCACTGTGCGGCGGCGCGACGTCGCACACACGTTTCCTGGCCTGATCTATCGCACTCCTGCCTCTCTATCTATTCCGCGCTCCATTCTGTACCCTTGTCCTCCTTCCAGTGTTGACAGAACGCTGAACGCACTCCGCCTACACTCCTAGTTTGCCTCGCCTTCTCCTTTGTGGCCAACTGGGACCCACACCACTCCACAGACAATGTCCTGTGCTCCAGCCCAGTTCCATTTGCATTGGGCGGTCCATAGAGCCACGTCAGATATATTTTGTTGTAGAGCGTAGCATTGATTCGTTCATGATCCGTTAATTGAACGTATAAAGGGTGTAACAAGACCCTTAACGAAGTCGCACATGCTCACCCCGTCATTGTGATCATTTTTTTGTTCTAGACCATACCTGGGAACCTTCTTGTTACGGATGTATTGGTCAAAGTTCCAACTTTTTCCACAACTTTTTTTTTAAACACATGTAATTTCTTACGTTAAACACTTCCACGACCCCGTACTAACAAATACATCCACCAGCAAAAAGTTACATTGAGTCCTACCATAAAACGTGACTTTTCACCCCCCAAAAAAAAGTGGTTAGCCCGCAATAATTTTTGCGTTTCATGTAGAAGCTAAAAACTAGAAGCCCTTTTCAACTGACTTCTAATAAAAAGGAGGAGGTTTTTTGTTCGGTGCGTATCTTATTACCCGACTGCGGCGAAGCCCAAAAGGAGGGTTATTTCTGTATAAATATGTAGGTGTATCGATTTTACCGTGACGACATTCGCGGATTTATTTTAAATGGGACCAACTTTGAGATATACATACGCTTTTCACAAAAAAAAGGATCATGCCTAACGGACTTCTCTGCAAAAAGTTATGGGTGGTCATACATAAAAAAATATACGCGTTGAATTGAGAACTTCCTCCTTTTGTTTCGTCGGTTAAACGCCAAATCTGAAGCAACTGAAACGGGCGAGAATCATTCTTTCACGGAAAATCTTAACAACGCGATTCAGAAAATGGAGAGTGAAATGAACAACGCCATGTATCGACCAAGATGTTAAACTGCTAAAATACATAAATATTACAATACAATTTTTTTTTTAAACCGGTCAGTCGATTTAAAGTAATGTGGTGAGCACATTTTGTGACGAACAGATGTCGCTGCATGTATGTATCTTACATTTGATGATTAAGTAGTTCTTCTTGAAAACTTTAAGTTCATATATCTTTTGATAAAATGAACCGATTACAATGAAACAAACTAAATAATACCTCAAGCTACGCACAAATTTTATGTATAAAATTTATGTACATTGGTTTTGTAAATTTTACGTGATGCTTGATCATCGAAACAGATAAACAGACAAAACTTCCAAAAATGCTGGAAATGAGTTCTGTTGCTTATCCTTTAACACCCTGGCAATTTTTTTTTCGAAATATTTTCGAAGATTTTTATACAGATTTATTATATGTATAGATTTGGTAAAGGACAACCGCGCGGCGCTCTTATAAAGTGCATTCATCACCTTATTTGAGCAGTTTATCGAGTTAGCTTGTCGATGAGCGCGCGAAGAAGTTCGCGGAGAGACCCCGTGACCTCGGCCCGGAGTCGCGAGCGGAACCGCCGCGCGCCCGTGAGCTCAATGTCTGCCGTCACGTCGCGCGTCGTACAAGCGACGAGCTACCCGTGTGTCGTGAAACTACTCAAACAACAGATGCACGTCGGAACGCGGTAGCCATTATTTGATTTTGTTAAGTATTTATTTTCATTATTCGCTAAAGGCAACAATAAACCAAATAGGTACATTCGCATTGCACTGAGGAGTACACTGAGTGCAAGGTTCAGTCGGCGGGCACCAGTGGGCAGTGTGCAGTGTGCAGTGGGCAAGGGCAGTGGCAGTGGGCAGTGAGTATGCAGTCAGGGCCGGCCCAGCAGCGAGTAGCGCGTCGACGCGACACGCGACGCCATGGAACATGCGTGTAGGTACTTACTCTATTACTGATACGGACTATTTCGATAAACAAAACAAAATGGCCTTCCACGATAAAATTAAAGTGCTGCACCCGGATAACATTGGACATGGCGGTAATGTTATATTTCCGTTTATTGATGATAATAAATTATGATTGTTGTCCAATGTATTAACAATAATATGCAGTCACTTTCCAATTGTTTACGAATAAATACGAAACGAACAGCATGCCGAGTAGTGTATGCGCGATACGGAAACTCGCCCACTCTCGCAGCCGCCGCGCCGCGCCGGCGGCAGTGCGGCGCGGTGCGGCGCGGTGCGGCGTGGTGCGGCGCGGCCCGGCGCGGGCGGTACAACATGTGGAACGAGTGCGGGAGACGTACGAGTGGAGGGGGCGAGAGGGATTAACCACCAGATTTAGAAAAATGTATCGGCAAAAAAAACACTTTTGATTGCCAAAATTAATCCCCATTTTATCGTGAAATTAGAACCAAAATTTTTTTTTTCATTTAATGGCCACCAGAAATTGAACTGTTATGCTTTTGCATCCGAGTCGAGGGAGACCCGGTCGACGGAGCCCTTGTGAATGGTTTATAGAAAAATAACAACGAAGAGTATGGCGGGGTCGGGGTGCCCCAAGTCGGCCTAGGTAAAATAACAACGAAGAGTATGGCGGGGTCGGGGTGCCCCAAGTCGGCCTAGGTAAAATAACAACGAAGAGTATGGCGGGGTCGGGGTGCCCCAAGTCGGCCTAGGTAAAATAACAACGAAGAGTATGGCGGGGTCGGGGTGCCCCAAGTCGGCCTAGGTAAAATAACAACGAAGAGTATGGCGGGGTCGGGGTGCCCCAAGTCGGCCTAGGTAAAATAACAACGAAGAGTATGGCGGGGTCGGGGTGCCCCAAGTCGGCCTAGGTAAAATAACAACGAAGAGTATGGCGGGGTCGGGGTGCCCCAAGTCGGCCTAGGTAAAATAACAACGAAGAGTATGGCGGGGTCGGGGTGCCCCAAGTCGGCCTAGGTAAAATAACAACGAAGAGTATGGCGGGGTCGGGGTGCCCCAAGTCGGCCTAGGTAAAATAACAACGAAGAGTATGGCGGGGTCGGGGTGCCCCAAGTCGGCCTAGGTAAAATAACAACGAAGAGTATGGCGGGGTCGGGGTGCCCCAAGTCGGCCTAGGTAAAATAACAACGAAGAGTATGGCGGGGTCGGGGTGCCCCAAGTCGGCCTAGGTAAAATAACAACGAAGAGTATGGCGGGGTCGGGGTGCCCCAAGTCGGCCTAGGTAAAATAACAACGAAGAGTATGGCGGGGTCGGGGTGCCCCAAGTCGGCCTAGGTAAAATAACAACGAAGAGTATGGCGGGGTCGGGGTGCCCCAAGTCGGCCTAGGTAAAACTAGTTTGTCATCACCTCATTAAAATTTGTTGCTCAATTTACTAAATTTGGTGATCAATTGATATTTTAGGTGATAGAAGTTAGTGGTCACTTAGTTATTTTTGGTGCTCATTATCCCCCAATTAATATTAACGCAGGCACAATGTAAACAGTGAATGCTATTTCTTAAAGAAACAAGGAAATTATTTTACCATTAGGTATACGTATATCCCAAAACAATAGGTATGCGGTTTTAAGTTTGCCTACAATACATTTTTTAGGCTTGTTACCGGAAAGAGGTTTTCCGTTCGTGGATTTTGGTAACCAAATAAAAGAACTCTAAAGCTTCTTTGTTTCTTATTGCAACTGTCTCTACCAACAACTTAGCGTGGGTGCGCAACGTGGATGAGAGCTCTCCACACTCATGCTTTCAAAGGATTAGGTACTTATAATTTAAAAACTGTTAAACAATATAGATAGGTAGTATTCGTGTAAGCTAGCGCGACTGTGGACTCGGACAGGCGATGTAGCTGACGGACGGAGACCGGCGCGCAGCGCGCCGCGCGCCTCGCGCGCCGCCGTCTTATTTCAATATCTTTGAATCGATCATCGATATCAGCTGTACGTTGACGGTGAGTGACTGATCAGTCAGATCACACAGGACCAGGACCTAATGAAGTAGCATGCCCCTCGCCCCGCGCCCCGCGCCCCGCACACGCGCTCCGGAGGCATAACATTGTGTACGTTCACTGTATCTGCATTGTGGTTGTTACAATTATAAGATTTTTAAAATTATAATGCCTGAGAATTGATTTAATTACAGAAAACGTATTTCAAGCAGTCGTCAGTGTAGTGTTCACGATAATATTAATAATATTAGCTATTTATGCGCTTATTATAGCGCATGCAGTGCTCTTCTATAATCCCTCGCTTGTTCACACTCACTCAGTGTCACACGCACTGCAAACTGTCAGGACTCGGGAGGATTGTTACTGAAACTAAGGCGTTTAGTGGTTCGGTTCGTTATGCACTCGACCCGGGAACAGTGCGTGTACACGTGCGACAGTGTCCGCCGGGCCGGGCGGCCGGGCGCCCGGCGCGTGCACCGCCTCTCGCAGCTCAACGCACATTATTATTTTTGTTTCGAATATTCAATTTCGCGAAGGCTACTCAATTTTTTTCTATTATCGTTTCCCGTCTGACGATAGACATACTCTGCGGTGAACGTTCCGCAAGTTTTAGTGTGCAATATCCATTTAATGAATCAACAAACTGGCTACAGGTTAGCACAAGCACTACGGGTAAGGATGAGGCACTCACCTGCGGCGCGAAGCCCAGGAACGACAGCTTCCTCTTGCCTGAGCTCATGTTGCGTGCGCGGTGGCACGGTGCGCGTGTGAATGATTGTGCGCGCGGCGGCGGCGCTCGCGCACGTTGCTCCTGCTTGCCGGCGGCGCACCGACTGTGCCGACTGTGCGCAGCGCCGCCCGAGTGGGTGTCGCTCGGCGCTGCCGGTGCGGGGCGCCGCTGGGAGCGGGCGCGGGGGGAGGCTGCAACACGTCGTGTGACGTCACACTGCAGCCACTCTACAACTGTGTAAGACTGCGTGCCGGCAGCGGAGCTCAGCTACCCGTGTGGAGCGCAGCCGGCGCCGGCGCGGCACGCGGTGACACTACCTACCTACCTACATACTATCTGAAAGAAGCGTTTTCAGGCTTGAACTATGTTCGGGTTATATACGTGGTCGCACATACCTACTTACATAAACTCACGTCTTCGTCCCATGGGGGTAGGCAGAAATCACAGAACGCCATCTGCTACTTCCTTAACTCCTTTTGCCTCGCAAGCCGGTTGGCGAGTAAGTACTACGACGCACCCGTCTTTCCTGAAGAACCTCACCAATACAGTCAGTGTACCTATGTCCTTTAGGACGTCCCCTCCCGGCATTCCCACTCATATCTGCCTTGTAAATACCTTTTGTTAGTCCTCTTCCACTCATCCTGTCCACATCACCAAACCACCTAAGCATACTCTTTTAAATTTTTGTCACCGATGATATTTGTGTGATTAATTATGTGGTCGTGTATAACATGAGTCATGGTTCAGACCTTAGGCTTAGTGTCCGCAGTGACGAGCCACACATCAACACAACGAACGGCGCCTCGCGCTCGCCGCGCCGTCAGCTCCGTCGCTCGCACCCATCGTTATGACTCGCGGTGGCTAGTGGCCGCTTATAGGAAGCCGCGAAACAATTCCATCATTTGACACTCGACGGCGATTCCAAGATACAAGGACGGACGTAACTATTATGAAAGTAAACTTGTCGCCGATTTAATAATAATCGCACTGACAGCGCTGACACTTGTCACTTGGCACAGCCGCACAGCCACAGCAGCTATAGGTACGTAAAGTGGCTCAAAGAGTACAATACTTCCTTATATCAAAACTATACGTAAGGACCCTTTTCTCTATAACACTACAGTAACAGCGAGGGTAATAGACTGGGGCCTATACTACCTCAAATGGCTTAGCATGATCCTCCGTTACGCCTAAAATACTGCAACATTAATTTTGAGTATTATTATTGAGTATATTTTGGTAAAGTTGAGGATTAATTTTAGGTCTTATGTTTGGCGAAAACACGATATCATAAAATTTTCTCGATAGAAAAAAATCCCAAAGTTACCTCCAAATCGTACAATAAACCGCTGGTATTCAAAAAGTACTTCAAATTAGATCATGAAACTTTGCATACTAACTCAACTAACTATAAAGCAGGTCTAATCTTTATTATTTTTTCCAAAAGACGAAAATTTGATTTTATAAAGAATAAAAACAAAGGAAAAGATAGATGGATTGTGTGAGGAATGATATAAGGGAAAAAGGTGTAAATGATTGTGTGACGGTTGACAGAGGAGAATGGAAAAAGAATACGTGTTGCGCCGACCACAAGTAACATGGGATAAGGGCAGGAAGATGATGGAAAACCACTCATTTCGCACTATTCGGCCGCAGTGACTGAACTGACGTAACAACAGCTTTGTAATGCAAGCTGATTAGAACGTTATTCTAACAGAATTACAAACGAAGTTTGAACCACCACAAATAATAGATACGAGTAGAATATCATTGGATACGAGTACCTCCGTACGATACCAGTTGTGATTCAGGCCCCAACTGTCTCATGCATCAGATTTGTCATAAAACTTGTTCTGGGCTTTTGATTTGGTAGCGCATGATCTCTTGTGGGAAAAACTTAAGAATATCAATCTGCCGCGAACTTATGTTATAACTTATAAATCTTCAAGTATACCCACCAATTTAAGAAACGGCACGGTTGTCGCAGTGGCAGAGCGATTGGCTGCTACGCTGCTTGTCGCGAGTTCGATCCCCGCACGAAATTAATCGCGAACTTATCTCTAAAAATTTCTTTTAACGAGTAAAAACCATACTATACATGCGATCATTCCGATTTTTTGGGAAATAATTCTACAATCAACATAATATATATTAGCATCAAAGTGTTTTATTTTTTTCCAATCAATAGATTTTTTGTAAATCTCAAAAAACCACTCATTTCGCACTATTCGGCCCGCAGTGAGTGACGTAACAACCACTTTGTAGTGCAAGGTGATTAGAACCTTATTCCAACAGTATTTCAAACGAAGTTTGAACCACCACATGTAAATAGAGTTGCTAATTTAGCTCCTGTAATCGCCTATTTATATTAGGGTAGATTCAAAAAACTTCCTTGCTCGCGCCACGCTCGGCCCGCGCGCCGCAGCGGCGGCGGCGACACTCCTCAATCTTTGAGTCCTATTACATTTTTTTTAGATTCAGGGCTCTGGGACGGGAGATCAAAGAAGTTTGCGGCAAGCGCTTGGGATCCATCTACACGACACGTTTGTGCGTTGTTAGTATCACAGAGTACATTATACATAATATGTTAGTATCGCTTGCGCACTAGTGGTGCATAGACGTGCGCGCGTACCGTTTTGTATTGCATTGTGCCTATCGAAATATTATTGTTTACCGAGTTGTGCGTACTTTCTAAAATGAGTAACTGGTCTATCGACGAAACTTGACGCTTCCTCGAATGCTACCAAATGGAACCCTGTATTTGGAATCCAAAGGATAAAGATCATTTAGATAAAAGAAAAGTAGCCGATGTATGGAATCGTATAAGTGAAATTGTAAAGAAGTTATAATTTACCTCTTTTAATTTTGCCTCCTAAAATAACTAAAATATATTAAACCTAAAGTTAAACCAAAAGCCGACAAAAGCTCGACGTCCGTCATGCTTGCTTCTTCCAAACACACTAGCACACTCGCAAGTCGTCGCAAGCGTGTGGATATCGTTGTTTGGATCATCTAATTTGTCCAAGCGTTTGCATACGTTTGTAGTTTGTGGCAAGTGGCAAACGTGTGGATTCACCATAAAACATTTCCGATCGCTCTTTAAAAAAGGTATAGATATCCTAGGAAAAATGCATATTATAAAATATATCATACATTTCCTATCTATTTTACGAATTGTATACATTTCCTAGGAATTGTATATTTGTATACAATGACGGATTTTATACATTTCCGGTGACATATTTTCCGTCAATCCAAGTAAACTTCGACCTCCGTCTCTCGCGCTGCCGCGCGCGCGACGTATGGCGGCGGGTGCGGGGCGAGGAAGTGCGGACGCCACGCCTCAAGCCGCGTAATATATATATTTTTTTTCAATATCGAAATTTCGATATTGATCTCGCCAATTCCGAAATTGGAAACGATATTGGATTTTATCGGAATTCCGGAATTACGCCTATTCCAGAACTCCAGAGCTCAAGCCCTAGTGCGCACCGAACGCCGACACATCCACGCCGCTCCCCGCGAGCACCTGCTTTATCCATCGACTGATGGTTTGTGTGCAGGTGGCATTATAAGGTCGCTTGTATGTCATCAGAAATCTTTTGAAACCGACAAATAATCTTTCAAAGTTGTTGCTGGATAAATATTTATACTTTCTTTAAATAAGGCAGGAATAAAATTGATTGTTCACGACCGGCAGCAGATGTTTTAATAATATCGGAAATTATAATATTGACTCCGTTAGGATAAAGAATGTTTTTAATTTTAATAGATGGAATTGTTTGCGCTCTGTGAGCTGTGCATAAGACTATTAAGATCACAAGCTTCTGGGGAATCGACTTTCTAAATGATGATTCATTGACTGATTGATATACTTACTGTTACGCTATACACCTACTGTTATTGACTGATTTATAATTACATACCTACTGTTACTCTTATTGACATATTATTGTTATTCAAGTTGGCATGATGTTATTAATATTCCGTGTGACATTATTAATATTTTTAATTTATTGCTTTGAGCATGTTGACATTTTTTTAATCTTTTATTACTTTGACCATGTTGACATTTTTTTATTATTATTTTTTATTATATGTACCTAATTCCAATGACATGCCACTTAATGTTAAGTAAATTTATTATTTTTTTGTAAACCAATTATTACCATGTTGACATTTTTTAATTTTATTAATATGTACCTAATTCCAATGACATGCCACTTAATGTTAAATTTATTACCTATTTTATTGTCAACCAATTATTTGCATGCCCATGAGTCGGCAAAATTACCTACCAAAGGTACCTATTACGCATGTTTGCAAAGAATAAATGATTTGATTTGATTTTGATTTGATTTGAAATCTTTTTAAAGGTAATTCTTTATTAAGACCCCATTGAGCGATATGTTGCAAAACTATTGGAAGGTTCCACGTAGATGCGTATTTTGGGATGCTTGGTCTTAATTTATAGGTTCCTTTTAATAACCTTTTCATCTGTTCATGAGATCTTAATTTAAATCGTCACCAAATAGTAACCCAGGTACTCTCCGCGAGATTGTCGGCTATTGTCGGCAACATCGGGGCGCTGCTGGCCTTTCTCGGGGAGTTGGGGTGGATCGAGTGAACTTCCCACCCGTACCTACGCAAAATAGGCGCTTTGACGTGGAGTTACGGATACCAGCCCGTTAAACAATACAATACAATCTGGTAGACTTTACCGAGCAGAGAAGGTATTGCTCTAGTCTGGAGGCAAAGACATTAAAAAGACTTATATAAGTAATAACTAGTATTTGCGTGGGTGCGCGAGCTGCGCGCAGCTCGCAGGTTTCGTGTTTTTGATAAGTATTCCTTACCCTTATAAAATTAAAAAGACATTAAAAAGACTTATATAAGTAATAACTAGTATTTGCGTGGGTGCGCGAGCTGCGCGCAGCTCGCAGGTTTCGTGTTTTTGATAAGTATTCCTTACCCTTATAAAATTAAAAAGACATTAAAAAGACTTATATAAGTAATAACTAGTATTTGCGTGGGTGCGCGAGCTGCGCGCAGCTCGCAGGTTTCGTGTTTTTGATATGTATTCCTTACCCTTATAAAATTAAAAAGACATTAAAAAGACTTATATAAGTAATAACTAGTATTTGCGTGGGTGCGCGAGCTGCGCGCAGCTCGCAGGTTTCGTGTTTTTGATAAGTATTCCTTACCCTTATAAAATTAAAAAGACATTAAAAAGACTTATATAAGTAATAACTAGTATTTGCGTGGGTGCGCGAGCTGCGCGCAGCTCGCAGGTTTCGTGTTTTTGATAAGTATTCCTTACCCTTATAAAATTAAAAAGACATTAAAAAGACTTATATAAGTAATAACTAGTATTTGCGTGGGTGCGCGAGCTGCGCGCAGCTCGCAGGTTTCGTGTTTTTGATAAGTATTCCTTACCCTTATAAAATTAAAAAGACATTAAAAAGACTTATATAAGTAATAACTAGTATTTGCGTGGGTGCGCGAGCTGCGCGCAGCTCGCAGGTTTCGTGTTTTTGATAAGTATTCCTTACCCTTATAAAATTAAAAAGACATTAAAAAGACTTATATAAGTAATAACTAGTATTTGCGTGGGTGCGCGAGCTGCGCGCAGCTCGCAGGTTTCGTGTTTTTGATATGTATTCCTTACCCTTATAAAATTAAAAAGACATTAAAAAGACTTATATAAGTAATAACTAGTATTTGCGTGGGTGCGCGAGCTGCGCGCAGCTCGCAGGTTTCGTGTTTTTGATAAGTATTCCTTACCCTTATAAAATTAAAAAGACATTAAAAAGACTTATATAAGTAATAACTAGTATTTGCGTGGGTGCGCGAGCTGCGCGCAGCTCGCAGGTTTCGTGTTTTTGATAAGTATTCCTTACCCTTATAAAATTAAAAAGACATTAAAAAGACTTATATAAGTAATAACTAGTATTTGCGTGGGTGCGCGAGCTGCGCGCAGCTCGCAGGTTTCGTGTTTTTGATAAGTATTCCTTACCCTTATAAAATTTTGAGAATCCATAGGAATTCTTATTAATTGGAAAATCCGTTGGAATTACCCCTAAATCAGTATGAAAAGCCTTAAGAAACCCTAAAACATTACTCTCAAGTTTGCTTGTCGTCGCCCGTGACCGTGAGTTACGCTTCACCCACTCAACCTTCGTTGTGCTACGGAGGTCACCAGCTCGCTTCGCTCGCCACCTCCGGGACCCTTCGCTCCACTCGGTCTCACAGGTTCGCTCCACTCAGCAGGACCTACCTACCACCGGACAGGTTTCGACGCCTACTATAATATTTGTTCAAACACCTAGCGGCTATTTCTAACCGTGATGAAGTTACAGCCCTTTCAATTTTAGGGGAGGTTGGGGAGTGGAGGTTATACAAATTTCAACGCCCCTCAATAGTTTTAGGTATGAATCAAAAGATTTTTCAGTTGTAAATAAAGGGGTGAAAAATGGGGGGGGTGGGAGGGGGGAGAGTGGGGAGATTTGATAAACGATTTTGACTAACGCATTGCCCCTTTACATGAATCTGAAAAAAAAATGTTTCAAATCTTTCAACTTCCGAGATCCGCCTAAAAGGGGTGAAAAGGGGGGCAAGTGGGGCAGCTTTAAAAAATGATTTTTGCTTTTCCAAGCCTCCTCTTTACGAATCGGAAAAAAAAATGTTCCAAGTCTCTTGGTTTCCGAGATACAATAGAGAGGGGCGAGAAGAGGGGCGAAAAGGGGAGGTTTGGCACTTTTCCCAAACTATTCACAGTTAGTTGTTTACGAATCTGTCAAAATATACCCCCCACCTCATCCAACATCTGGGAGAACAATTCTGTCAGTGAGTGAGTCAGTCAGTGAGTGGTAATCGAGCTTTATATAGTATAACTAGTATTTGCGTGTTGCGCGAGGTGCAAGCACCTCGCGTGCTTGTCCTTGTAGATGTTTCACTTTTAAAACCCCTAAATGTAGTAAAAATGACAATTAGAACCCTAAAAGAACCATATAAAGTCTTCCACTTTTCAAACTATATTGAAAGCCAATTATAGCCCAAAAGGACCGGAAAGGTTTCCACTTGATGAAGCTGTTTTGATAAGTCCGGGCACTATTAATAATGGCCAGTCTGTATTCATAATGCCCGACTCAATTGGGCAATGTGATTAAAACAGCATGATTAATCACTTTTCCCGGCCATTATGAATAATGCCCACCCTATCCTGGGCAAAGTAATAAAATAGGTGAACTGCTATGTAGTCTTTTTGTTTATTAAATTAAATTAAACTTACAAAATTTTCATGAAAAGTTAACAAAAAATAAACTATTGAACATAGTAGTTAAAAAATAAACAGTTAAAAATGTAATAACATCAGTAGTTACCTACTTTTATTTTGATAAAAATATATTATATATATACTTATCAAAAAACACTGTCATCATGTAAAAATAGAAATTACACTAAACAGATGGTCGGATCGGGTGGTCTAAAAAAAAAAGCTGCCGCCCTATCTACCGTCAGCCATGTCGTCGGAGCTCCGCCGGCCTTCGGCCTACGCTCCTCATGTCCCAAATTCGGACTTCTCGGACATAAAGTTATAAAGACAATCATGGTGGTCCACCTATGCAGGGCAAGTATTAAAGAAAACAATGATGCTATCTCAAACACTGATTTATTACATAGACCACGGGCCGTCGGGCATTATTAATAATGGCCGGTCAAAGCGATAAATTAATCACTTTTCCCATCGCTCTTGGGCATTATTAATAATGGCCGGACCTTATTAATAATGCCCAGATAATCACGTTGCCCGTAACATATACCTATGTCATTCTAATCGGTTCGGTTCGGTTTCGTGTTATTAAGAAGTATTCCTAACCCTTATAAAATTTTGAGAATCCATAGTAATCCTTAAATGAATTGGAAAATCCGTTAGCTAACTCCGTTTGAAGCTTTAAAAAAAAGTATTGAACTTTTTAAACATTTTGAAAATCTTTACCTTTACAGCTGTACAAAAACCCTAAACCTAAAGCCCTAAGGAACCCCTTAATTATTATGAAGCAGTCTAAGAACCCTTAAGATCCCCTTAAACAATCTGACTTAGACATTTTCCCATTAAAAAAAACATTACCCTAAAGTTTGCTTCTTTTACCTACCACTGGAAAGCTATCGTGAACTTACCTCTGCCACCACCAGACAGGTTTCGACGCCTGCTATTATATTTGTTCATACACCTAATGTCTATGTCTAACCATAATAAAGTTACAGCCCTTTCAATTTTATGGGAGGTTGGGGAGGGGAGGGTAGGGTATTCAAAATTTCAGTGCCCATCAATAGTTTTAGGTCAGAATCAATACGAATGCGTATTCGTGCGTAGTACTTATAAAGGGTGTAAAACACCTCTTAACGAAGCCGAAAGGCACTTGTTCTCCCCGTCATTGCGATCATTTTTTTTGTTCTACACCATACCTGGGAAACTTCTAGTTACGGAGATATTGGGGGTCAAAGTTTCAACATTTTGATAAGTTTTTTTTTAATACAAGTTTTTAATGTAGGATTTTTACTTTAAACACCTCCATGACCCCCGTACTATTGAATCCACCCATCAGCACAATGTTTTGAGTGCGTTACATTGAGTTCTACCACAAAATATGATTTTTGACCCCAAAAAAAAGTCGTTTCCCAGCAATAAATTTTGCGTAAAATTACTTAGTTTGATGTACATAATGCTTGGTTGACGGCTTCGTGATGAGGTCTTTGACACCCTGTATAGTTAGTTGCGGAGCGTTTTGGCGTGGCATGAAAATTAAAATAAGAATTCAAAATATTTTTTCCGTATGTACATAGTCATCTCTGAGTTACGCTTCTCCCACTTAACCAAAGGCCGCGTGAAAAAAACAAGTGGCGAGTGAAGCGAGCCGGTGACCTCCGTAGCATAACGATTACGGAGGTCGCCGGCTCGCTTCACTCGCCACCTCCCCCCTTCGCTCCACTCAGGACCTACCTACCACCGGAAAGCTATCATGACCTTATCCCTACGCTACGGCGGTCGCCGGCTCGCTACGCTCGCTCGCTCCTCCCTTCGCTTTACCGGTACCACCACCGGACAGGTTTCGACGCCTACTATAATATTTGTTCAAGCACCTAATGGCTATATCTCTGACCGTTATGAAGTTACAGCTCTTCAAATTTTAGGGGAGGTTGGGGAAGGGAAGGGAGGGTGTAAAAATTTCAACGCCCTTCAATAGTTTTAGGTAAGAATAAAAACAAAACCCACTACATGTCTTAGTTTCTGAGATACGATGGGTGGGAGGGATGAAGGGGGGAGAGGGTGGTGTTGTGAAAAATGATTCTTTCTAACGCATTGCTCCTGTATATGAATCTGAAAAAAAGTTCCTATTCTCTGAACTTCCGAGATCCGCCTAAAGGGGGGTAGAAGTGGGGCAAGAGGGGTAACATTGAATAATGTTTTATACTTCCCCGAGCCTTCTCTATACAAATCAGTCACGGGTCTCTTAGTTTCCGAGATACAATAGGGAGGGGTGGGAGGGGGGCAAAAAGTGGTTTTGCACATTTTCCCTACTCGTGAGAGTTACTTGATTATGAATCTGTCAAAATATGATGTCAATGATGTCAGTGAGTGGTATTCGAACAAGGTTTCGAAAACCGGAAATGGCACGGCCGCCATCTTGAATTTCTAAAATGTCACAATTTTTCTAAAGTAACCAGGATACCTGTCTGTAAAAACACGGTGGCTGTCCGTTGACTTTGGTAGAACAAAAGAATTCGCCAAAATCTTAAAACTCTTAACAATTTAAAAACTCTGACCTCTTACCATTAAAAAAAAAATATACCCTAAAGTTTGCTTGTCTTCGCCCCTGTCGTGGATCTACCTACCACCGTACAGGTTTTAACGCCTACTATAATATTTGTTCAAACACCTAATGGCTATCACTATCCGTTATGAAGTTACAGCACTTTCAATTTTAGGGGAGGTTGGGGAGGGGAGGGTGGTTATACAAATTTCAACTCCACTCAATAATAAAATACAGTCAAAATCAAAGAGCTGCTACGTATCCTTGTTTCCAAGATACGATGGGGGAAGTGGTGAAGGGGGAAGAATGGGAAGTTTTGAAAAATGATTTTGACTAACGCATTGCCCCTTTATATAAATCTGAAAAAAAAATGGTTCAGGTCTCTCCACTTCCGAGATCTGCCTAAAGGGGGGAGAAGAGGGCCATTTTTGAAAACTGGTTTTAACTTATCCAACCGTCCTCTATACGAATCCGTAAAAAAAGCAAAATACTGGTCTCTTACTTTCCGAGATACGATATTGAGGGTGGGAAGGGGGGCAAAATGGGGAGGTTTGGCACATTTCCCCAACTTGTGAGAGTTACTTGTTTACGAATCTTTCAAACTATATGCTCCCCCCCCTCCACGATATGGGAGAACAATTATGTCAGTGAGTGGTAATCGAGCAAGGTTTCGGAAACCGGAAATGGCACAGCCGCCATCTTGAATTTCTGAAATGTCACAATTTTTCTAAAGTAAAAGAATAAATCAAGATACTAGCTACCTGTCAGTAAAACACGGTGGCTGTACGTTGACTTTAGTAGAACAAAAGAATTCACCAAAGTCCGGTCTGACCCGAAAATTAAAGCCCCAATGGCTCTCGGGGTTGCCAGCTGAGAGTGATGAAAATGGCCAAAAGTCATTTCGGGCACTCCATTCTTGGTGGTTATGTAAAATTTATTTTTAAAATGTCGTCATGTCTAATTTTCACGTTTTTGAGAAAAATCTGGAAAACTAACCCAAAAGCGGGGAGATTTTTTGCACCAGGCAACACTCCTCGGCAATACACCCAACCAGATAATACAACACAATCCAGTGTGGAGAATTGGAGATGCCAGCTGTCCCATTTATCGTGTCGAAAATTTCTGAAAAGTCATAAATTTCCTGAAATTTAAAGAATATAGGCTACCGACCAGTGTACGTGGTGTTGTCAACTTTTGAGTTTGATAGAACAAAAGAATTCGCCAAAGTCAGGTCTGACCCGAAAATTCAAACCCCAATGGCTCTCGGGGTTGCCAGCTCAAAGTGATGAAAATGGTCAAATGTCATTTGGGGCACCCCAATGTTGCCAGCTAGTCAAAGTCTCCATTTAAAATATCGTTATTTCTACTTTTCACGTTTTTGGGGAAAATCTGGGAAAATAGATAAAAATTCACACGAAACACTCGTTGACGAAGGACACAACCGGTTTATACAACACAATCCAGCCGGGGATTGCCAGCTGTCCCTTTTATTTTATCGAAAATTGAGAAATTTCGTAATGTTTACAAGATGGCCGCCAGACTGTTCGCAATCTTGTTTTTCGGAAAAGTTATAATTTTTCTGAAATTTCAAAGATATAGGCCACCGACTGGTGTGCTTGGTGTTGCCAACTTTTAAAATCGGTAGAACAAAACAATTCGTGAAAGTTTAGTGCAAAAAGTCAAAGATTTCAAAACGTCCCAGCGCAGCCGCCATCTTGTTATTTTCCTTTTTTTTTAAATCATTCTAGGTTTTGTATGGGACCTTTGAGTTAAAATTCATCCAAGTCTTTAGGAACCCCTAAATCAGTATGAAGCAGTCTAAGAACCCTTAAGATCCGCTTAAACATTTAAAACCTTCATTAAAAACTCAGACCTATAAGCTATCTTGACCTTATCCTTACCACCACCGGACAGATTATGACACGTACTATAATATTTTTTCAAACACCTAATGGCTATCTCTAAGCGTTATGAAGTTACAGCCCTTTCTTTTTTTGAGAAAATATTTTTTCCGAATGTACATAGTCACCTCTGAGTTACGCTTCACCTACTCAACCCTGGTTATGCAATGGAGGTCGCCGGCTCGCTTCGCTCGCCACCTCCCCCTTCGCTTCACTCGGTCTCGCAGGTTCGCTCCATTCAGGACCTACCTACCATCGGAAAGCTATCGTTGCCTTACCACCATCGGTGACCGGACAAGTTTCGACGCCTACTATATAATTTGTTCAAACACCTAATTGCTATCTCTAACCGTTATGAAGTCACAGCCCTTTCAATTTTAGGGGAGGTTGGGATGGGGAGGGTATACAAATTTCAACGCCCCTCAATAGTTTTAGGTAAAAACCAAAAGCTTTTTCAGTTGTGTAAAAAGGGGTAAAGAGAGGGGCTCAAGGGGGGAGAGGGGGGAGTATTGAAAAATTATTTTGACACTGGGCCTCTTTTTGTGAATCTAAAAAAAAAAATTCATGGTCCCTTATTTTTCGAAATACGCCTACAGGGGTAAAGAAGAGGGTCAAGGGGGACAACTTTGAAAAATGGTTTTTACTTTTCTAAGCCTCCTCTATACAAATCGGTAAAAAACAGAACATGGGCCTCTTAGTTTCCGAGTTACAAGATAGGGAGGGGGGGAGAAGGGGAGCAAAAAGGTGGGGTTTGGCACTTTTACCCCACATGTGGAAGTTACTTGTTTACTAATCCAAAAAACCGTTACAAACTAATACCCCTCAGTGGGATGAACCGCTTGAACGACCACAATCAAACAAGGTTTTGGAAACCGGAAGTGGCACGGCCGCCATCTTGAATTTCTGAAATGTCACAATTTTTCTAAAATAAACAGGATATAAGCTACCTGTCAGTGAAAACACGGTGGCTTTACGTTGACTTTGGTAGAACAAAAGAACTCGCCAAAGTCGGGTCTGACCCGAAAATTCAAGCACCAATGGCTCTCGGGGTTGCCAGCTGAGAGTGATGAAAATGGTCAAAAGTCATTTCGGGCACCCTATTATTGGTGGTTATGCAAAATTTCCATTTAAAATGTCGTCATTTCTGCTTTTCATGTTTTTGGGGAAAATTACCCCAAAAGTGGGGAGATATTTTGCACCAGGCATCACTCCTTGACCTAATACACAACCGGTTGATACAACAAGATCCAGTCGGGGGATGCCAGGTGTTCCATTTATCGTATCGAAAATTTGGATTTTTCGTCTTTTTTACAAAATGGCTGCCACAGCGTCCGCCATCATGTATTTCTGAAAAGTCATAATTTTCCTGAAATCTCAAGGATACACGCCACTGACTGGTGTACTTGGTGTTGCCAACTTTTGAGTTTGGTAGAACAAAAGAACTCGCCAAACTCGGGTCTGACCCGAAAATTCAAGCTCCATTGGCTCTCAGGGTTGCCAGCTGAAAGTGATGAAAATGGTCAAATGTCATTTGAGGGACCATTGTGTTGCCAGCTAGTCAAAGTCTCTATTCAAAATGTCGTTATTTCTACTTTTCATGTTTTTGGGGAAAATCTGGAAAAGTACCCCAAAAGTAGGGAAAAATGTTACACCAAGCAACACTCCTTGGCAATACACACAACCGGTTTATACAACACAATCCAGTGGGGGGATGCCAGCTGTCCCATTTATCGTGTCGAAAATTGGGATTTTTTGTCATTTTTACAAGATGGCCGCCACACTGTCCGCCATCTTGTTTTTCTGAAAAGTCATAATTTTCCTGAAATTTCAAGAATATAGGCTACCGACGGGTGTACGTGGTGTTGCCAACTTTTGAGTTTGGTAGAACAAAAGAACTCGCCAAACTCGGGTCTGACCCGAAAATTCAAACCCCAATGGTTCTCGGGGTTGCCAGCTCAAAGTAATGAAAATGGTCAAATGTCATTTGGGAGACCCCAATGTTGCCGGTTAGTCAAAGTTTCTATTGAAAATGTTGTCATTTCTACTTTTCATGTTTTTGGGGAAAATTACCCCAAAAGTGGGGAGAATTTTTGCACCAGGCAACACACACAACCGGTTCATACAACACAATCCAGTGGGGGGATGCCAGCTGTCCCATTTATCGTGTCGAAAATTGGGATTTTTTGTCATTTTTACAAGATGGCCGCCACACTGTCCGCCATCTTGTTTTTCTAAAAAGTCATAATTTTCCTGAAATCTCAAGAATATAGGCTACCGACGGGTGGACGTGGTGTTGCCAACTTTTGAGTTTGATAGAACAAAAGAACTCGCTAAAGTCGGGTCTGACCCGCAAATTCAAACCCCAATGGTTCTCGGGGTTGCCAGCTCAAAGTGATGAAAATGGTCAAATGTCATTAGAAGCACCCCAATGTTGCCGGAGAGTCAAAGTTTTTATTCAAAATATCGTTATTTCTACTTTTCACGTTTTCGGGGAAAATCTGATAAAGTACCCTAGAAATGGGGAAATTTTTTGCACCAGGTAACACTCCTCAACAAAACACATAACCGAGCAGTACAACTTGAACCCTTCAGATGTTGCCAACTGCACGAAAAATGGATTTGAAAAAAGCCGAAATTTCAAGTTTTAACAAAATGGCCGCCACAGGGTTTGCCATCTTGTTTTTCTGAAAAGTCATAATTTTCCTGAAATCTCAAGTATTTAGGCCACCGACCGATGTATCTAGTGTTGCCAACTTTTGAGTTTGGTAGAACAAAAGAACTCGCCAAAGTCAAAAAGTCCCAAAAATTAAAATATTCAATATTTTTTGGGGTTGCCAACTAAAACGAACCAAAATGGTCAAATGTCATTTGGGGGACCCCAATGTTGCCGGCTAGTCAAAGTCTCCATTCAAAATATCGTTATTTCTACTTTTCATGTTTTTGGGGGAAATCTGGAAAAATACCCTAAAAATGGGGAGATTTTTCAATCCAGGCAACACTCCTTGATGAAACACACAACCACTCGGTACAACTCGAACCCGTTGGATGTTGCCAACTACCCGAAAAATGGATTTGAAAAAAGTCGAAAATTCCAACATTTTACAAGATGGCCGCCACACTGTTCGCCATTTTGTTTTTTGAAAAGTCACAATTTTTCTGAAATTTCAAGGATATAGGCCACCGACTGGTGTGCTTGGTGTTGCCAACTTTTGAAATCGGTTGAACAAAACAATTCGTCAAAATTTAGTGCAAAAAGTCGAAGATTTCAAAACGTCCCAGCGCAGCCGCCATCTTGTTTTTTTTTTTTTTTTTAATTTTTTTTTAAACCATTCTAGATTTTTTATGGGACCTACGAGTCAAAATCCGTCCAAGTCTTTTCCCCACCGAAACCGGAAATTGACTCGGCCGCCATCTTGGATTTGAATCTCCTCTATAATTTTCCTCTACTCACTCTATGATACTCTACATTTTTCCCAAACATTCCCTTAACCCATCTCTCACCCATTCCGAGAAACGACATGTCAGTGAGTCAGTGGCTTTGTAGTTTTATATAATATACTTGTAGTTTTATATAATATAAAAATAAATAAATAAATAAATAAATAAATAAATAAATAAATAAATAAATAACTAGTATTTGCGTAGGTGCGCGAACTGCGCGCAGCTCGCGTGTTGTCGTGTTCTTGAGAAGTATTCCTTACCATCATAAAATTTTGAGGATCCATAGGAATCCTTAAAATAATTGGAAAATCCGTTACAACTACCCCTAAATCAGTATGAAAACCCTTAAGAACCCCTAAAACTTTATAAAATTAATATAAAAAAAACCTAATAAAATTAAAGTAAAAAACTTTATTTAAAAACTCAGACCCATTAAAAAAAACACTACCCTAAAGTTTGCTTGTCGTCGCCCTGAGTTACGCTTCACCCACTCAACCTTCGTTACGCTGCGGAGGTCGCAGGCTCGCTTCGCTTGCCACCTCCTCCCTTCGCTCCACTCAGGACCTACCTACCACCAGACAGGTTTCGGCGCCTACTATAATATTCGTTCAAACACCCAATGGCTATCTCTGACCGTTACGAAGTTATAGCCCTTTTATTTTAGAGGAGGTTGGGGAGAAGAGGATACCCTCCGTATACAAATTTAAACGCTCCTCAATAATAATTTATAGTAAAAATCACAAAGCCGGTACGTGTCCTAGTTTCCGAGATACGATGGGGGGAGGGGTGAAAGAGGGGAGAGTGGGGAGTTTTGAAAAATGATTTTGACTAACGCGTTGCCCCTTTATATGAATCTGAAAAAAAAAAAGTCCCAAGTCTCTCAACTTCCGAGATCCGCCTAAAGGGGGTGAAAAGGGGGGCAAGGGGGGCAATTTTGAAAACTGGATTTTACTTTCCCGAGCCTCCTCTATACGATTCTGAAAAAAAAAACGTTCCAAATCCCTTGGTTTTGAGATACGATAGGGGGGGGTGAGAAGGGGGGCGAAAAGGGGAGGTTTGGCTCTTTTCCCATACTCGCGGGAGTTACTTGTTTACGAATCTGTCAAAATATACCCACCTCTCCATCCACCATCTGGGAGAACAATTATGTCAGTGAGTGAGTCAGTGAGTGGTAATCGAGCTTTATATAGTATAATAATAACTAGTATTTGCTTGGGTGCGCGAGCTGCGCGCAGCTCGCGTGTCGTCGTGTTCTTAAGACGTATTCCATACCCTTATAAATTTTGAGAATCCATAAGAACCCTTAAAATAATTGGAAAATCCGTTACAACTACCCCTAAATCAGTATGAAAACCCTTAAGAACCCCTAAAACATTCTAAAAACTAAATCAATAAAAAAATGAGAATTCATTAGAATCGTTAAAAGCTGAGTTACGCTTCACCCACTCAACCTTCGTTACGCTGCGGAGGTCACCGGCTCGCTTCGCTCGCCACCTTCCCCCCTTCGCTCCACTCGGTCTCGCAGGTTCGCTCCACTCAGAACCTACCACCACTGGACAGGTTTCGACGCCTAATATAATATTTGTTCAAACACCCAATGGCTATCTGTAACCGTTACGAAGTAACAGCCCTTTCAATTTTAGGGGAGGTTGGGGAGGGGAGGATACCCTCCGTTTACAAATTTAAACGCTCCTCATTAATAATTTATAGTAAAAATCAAAAAGCCGCTACGTGTCCTAGTTTCCGAGATACGATAGGGGGAGGGGTGAAGGGGGGGAGAGTGGGGAGTTTTGAAAAATGATTTTGACTAACGCGTTGCCCCTTTACACGAATCTGAAAAAAAAAATGTTCCAAGTCTCTGAATTTCTGAGATCCGCCTAAAGGGGGTGAAAAGGGGGGCAAGGGGGGCAACTTTGAAAACTGGTTATTACTTTCCCGAGCCTCCTCTATACGAATCCGTAAAAAGAAAAAAATACGGGTCTCTTGGTTTCCGAGATACGATAGGGAGGGGGAGGAAGAGGGGGGTGAAAAGGGGAGGTTTGGCACTTTTCCCATACTCGCGGGAGTTACTTGTTTATGAATCTGTCAAAATATACCCACCTCCCCATCCACCATCTGGGAGAACAATTACGTCAGTCAGTGAGTGAGTGAGTGGTAATTTAGCTTTATATAGTATAACTAGTATTTGCGTGGGTGCGCGAGCTGCGCGCAGCTCGCGTGTCGTCGTGTTCTTGAGTATTTCTTACCCTTATAAAATTTTGAGAATCCGTAAGAATCCTTAAACGAATTGGAAAATCCGTTACAACTACCCCTAAATCAGTAGGAAAACCCTTAAGAACCCCTAAAACATTCTAAAACCTAATTCAATAAAAAAAAAAGAATTCATTAGAAACGTTAAAAGCTGAGTTACGCTTCACCCACTCAACCTTCGTTACGCTAAGGAGGTCGCCGGCTCGCTTCGCTCGCCACCTCCCCCTTTCGCTCCACTCGGTCTCGCAGGTTCGCTCCACTCAGGACCTACCTACCACCAGACAGGTTTCGGCGCCAACTATAATATTTGTTCAAACACCCAATGACTATCTCTGACCGTTACGAAGTTATAGCCCTTTTATTTTAGGGGAGGTTGGGGAGAGGAGGATACCCTCTATACAGGGTGTTTGGCTTATAGACCGACACAATTTTTCCAGGGATTTGGGAGGTCCTTAGCTAGGTTCTACCCATACACCCTATGTCCTAAATGTCATGGTTGGTTACATATGTTTTATCTTTTCAAATTAAAAAAATACCCAAAATGTTTCCTTTAATTCCAAATAACTTTTTCGTTTGCGAGTGTAATGGCACAAAATAAATTTTGTTGTATTCTCCAAAGTCTTCTAAATCTAAATACATCTTTGTTTGATAGAATTGGTGTCAAGAAAATTTCTTACGAGCTACCAAAGTTATTTTCTTTTTTAAATGTATGAAATTGTACAACTTCAAAATTTATTAGAAAAAAAACTAAAAGCCATTTTGAACTTAGCTTTATTTTAAAAAGTTCTTTAGTTAATACCCTTTCTAACGGTATGCTACATGTTACAAAAAACAATTCATTTAGTATTCAAAATGTTAGTTAGGAGAGTCAGGATTAAGAAAAGACTCATAAATGTTAATATGTTTTTATAAACTAAAGTTATACATCTTGTTCAATTTTGATTCAAATTAACCCAATATTACCTATACATCCTAAGTCCCAAATGTCACGGTTGGTTACATATGTTTTATTTTTTTATTGAAAAAAATACCCGAAATGTTTCCTTTGATTCGAAATAACTTTTTCGTTTGTGGGTGTAATGGCACAAAATAAATATTGGGTTAATTTGAATCGAAAATTGAACAAGATTTATAACTTTAGTTTATAAAAACATAAAAACATTTATAAGTCTTTTCTTAATCCTGACTCTCCTAACTAACATTTTGACTACTTAATGAATTTTTCTTTCTGACATGTAGCATACCGTTAGAAAGGGTATTAACTAAAAAACTTTTTTTAATAAAGCTAAGTTCAAAATGGCTTTTAGTTTTTTGTTAATAATTTTTTTTAAGTTGCACAATTTAATACATTTAAAAAAGAAAATTACTTTGGTAGCCCGTAAGAAATTTTCTTGACACCAATTCTATCAAACAAAGATGTATTTAGATTTAGAAGACTTTGGAGAATACAACAAAATTTATTTTGTGCCATTACACTCACAAACGAAAAAGTTATTTGGAATTAAAGGAAACATTTTGGGTATTTTTTTTATTTGAAAAGAAAAAACATATGTAACCAACCATGACATTTAGGACATAGGGTGTATGGGTACAACATAGCTAGTGACCCCCCAAATCCCTGGAAAAATTGTGTCGGTCCATAAGCCAAACACCCTGTATACAAATTTAAATGCTCCTCAATAATAATTTATAGTAAAAATCAAAAAGCCGCTACGTGTCCTAGTTTCCGAGATACGATGGGGGGAGGGGTGAAGGGGGGGAGAGTGGGGAGTATTGAAAAATGATTTTGACTAAATCTAGGCCCCTTCTTATGAATCTGAAAAAAAAATGTTCCAAGTCTCTCAACTTCCGAGATCCGCCTAAAGGGGGGAGAAGGGGGACAAGTGGGTCAACTTTTGAAAACTGGTTTTTACTTTCCCGAGCCTCCTCTATACGAATCCGTAAAAAACAAAAAATACGGGTCTCTTAGTTTCCGAGATACGATAGGGGGGGGGGAGGAAGGGGGGTGAAAAGGGGAGGTTTGGCACTTTTCCCATACTCGCGGGAGTTACTTGTTTACGAATCTGTCAAAATATACCCCCTCCCCATCCACCATCTGGGAGAACAATTATGTCAATGAGTCAGTCAGTGAGTGAGTGAGTGGTAATCGAGCTTTATATAGTATAACTAGTATTTGCGTGGGTGCGCGAGCTGCGCGCAGCTCGCGTGTTGTCGTGTTCTTGAGAAGTATTCCTTACCATCATAAAATTTTGAGAATCCATAGGAATCCTTAAAATAATTGGCAAATCCGTTATCACTACCCCTTAATCAGTATGAAAACCCTTAAGAACCCCTAAAACATTCTAAAACCTAATTCAATAAAAAAAAAGAATTCATTAGAAACGTTAAAAGCTGAGTTACGCTTCACTTACTCAACCTTCGTTACGCTAAGGAGGTCGCCGGCTCGCTTCGCTCGCCACCTCCCCCCTTCGCTCCACTCAGGACCTACCACCACCGAACATATTTGTTCAAACATCCAATGGCTATCTCTAACCGTTACGAAGTTACAGCCCTTCCAATTTTAGGGGAGGTTGGGTAGGGGAGGATACCCTCCGTTTACAAATTTAAACGCCAACGCAATAGTTTTAGGTAAGAATCAAAAGATTTTTCAGTAGTAAAAAAGGGGTGAAGTGGGGGTGAAGGGGGTGAGAGGGGTGAGTTTTGAAAAATGATTTTGACCAACTCTGGGCCCCCTTGTATGAATTTGAAAAAAAAAATGTTCCAAGTCTCTCAACTTCCGAGATCCGCCTAAAGGGGGTGAAAGGGGGGGCAAGGGGGGCAAATTTGAAAACCGGTTTTTACTTTTTCGAGCCTCCTCTATACGAATCCGTAAAAAAAGTAAACTACGGGTCTCTTTGTTTCCGAGATACGATAGGGCGGGGGAGGAAGGGGGGCAAAAAGGGGAGGTTTGGCACTTTTCCCATACTCGCGGGAGTTATTTGTTTACGAATCTGTCAAAATATACCCACCTCCCCATCCACCATCTGGGAGAACAATTCTGTCAGTGAGTGAGTCAGTCAGTCAGTGGTAATCGAGCTTTATATAGTATAATAACTAGTATTTGCGTGGGTGCGCGAGCTGCGCGCAGCTCGCGTGTTGTCGTGTTCTTAAGAAGTATTCCTCACCATCATAAAATTTTAAGAATCCATAAGAATCCTTAAAATAATTGGGAAAACCGTTACAACTAGCCCTAAATCAGTATGTCCCTTAAGAACCCCTAAAACATTCTAAAAATCATTAAAAAAAATATACCTATAAAAACCAAATAAAATTAAAGTAAAAAACCTTATTTAAAAAAACAGACCCGTTAAAAAAAACACAACCCTAAAGTTTGCTTGTCGTCGCCCTGAGTTACGCTTCACCCACTCAACCTTCGTTACGCTGCGGAGGTCGCCGGCTCGCTTCGCTCGCCACCGCCCCTTCGCTCCACTCGGTCTCGCAGGTTCGCTTCACTCAGAACCTACAGTGTCGACCAAAAGTCGATAGGCAATCTCACAAAGCAATAGCTTGACGTTTAGTTTGACTTACGACCTTCTACTTTCAAGAAAATAGACATTGTCATCTACAAGTAAATGTAGTCCAAAATTTCAACATGGAAACATAAGTCAAGATGGCCTAGTGGTTAGGCGCGTCCACATCTAAGAGTGAATCAGTAAGTCGTGAGTTCAAATCTCACGTTGTTACTTTTAGACTTTTTGTAAGTGTTTACTCGATTGGAAGTAATGGGACAGAAAAATATTCTCGCTTTGTTCACACATTTCATAAAGTTAGAAGAAGGTAGATCATAGAAAAATAAGTCAAGAATTTATATTTCTGTGAGGTAAAACCTGAGTTTTATGAATATTTTACTTGATCGAAATGAACGTTGTCGTTTGGTTATGTTAAATTTGGTTAGTGACGTGTGGTTTAATAGATAGCGGTATTGTTGTTGGTATTTCTCGAAATGTAGGCAAATATTGATATTGAGGCGAGGGCGACTAATATTATCGTGCTGCATAAAAGTGGTCTTAATAGAACACAAATATCTGAAGAAACGGACTAATGTGAGTATTATATTTATGAATTATTGTAACAAAGTTTTATTAAAAATTAAAGCCTACTTTGTTATTGTTTATTTATTTGGTGACTTAGGGATTAATAAATTGATTTTAAATCCATCATGAGGCATAAAAGATAAATAATTAGTGTTAATTATTGGATTTATAAACGCAGAGTGAATGATAACTTCAGTATTTTATTATAGCTGCCTAACATAATTTTTTTGTTTTTTGTTTTAGAGGAATACTGTGAAGTGGAAAGCCGTCGCTTATTATCGATGCGCAGCGACGACATATATATGGTTGGCGAATAAGAAACAAATGGTTTCACACCTACGAGACACTTTGTGGAATTATTTGACACTTCATCGCAAACTGTTGGCCGTGCCCTCCACGCTGAAGGCTTGTATCACGAAGACCAGCTAAGAAGCCCTTCTTGACAGGAAGAGTTATAGAGGAACGATTACGTTTCGCACGGGATTATTTAGATTTTTACTGGAATACTACCATGAGAAGACTCAAAAAACTGACTTTTTAAATAAAGTCAAAAGGTTAGGCTTCATTTATGGCGCAATCCTCCACGCGCCAACAGTTCTACTTAATTATGTAGAAGTATTAGAAGGTGTCATGCTACAAAATTAATCCCTAGATGCTTTAGTTTTAATTAGATGTGTAACAAAATATTTAGTGAATATTAACATATCCGTAATTATATTAATGATCTTAAATTGAGGTTTAGTTTCAATCTTCTTTTCTTCGGGAAAATGAACAGTTAAACTATAACCTCAATACTAGTTACATTTATTGTGACGTCACAAAAAAATATATTCATAAAGTCTAAATTATATATATTAGTTTTCAATAAACTCTGCTGATTACCGATACCTATAATAAGTGGGTATCAACTATATGTTATATTTGTGTGATTAGAATATCCTTTCCTTGTTACTTAAGTATGTTATGATGAATTGAAAGTAAGTGGGTATACCGTATACAATAAAAAATCTTATGATCGGTTACAAGAGAACTTTTTTACATCTAGGTAGGAATGTGACGTTACAATTATCATGAAAGTTTGTTAATTTTATAAATAAATAAAACGAATAAACATTTCTGTTATCATTCACCACGACTTTTTTATTTCCACCTTCCAACACCGAACAGCTAAAATAATAAATAAATAGTTGAATAATAATACTATGTTTTTTTTACTAATATTTAACTTATTCTTATAAAAAATAAATAATGAACCAATAACTAATGTTACCAAGAAACAAAAACCCCCCACGTTGTTAACAGGATTTGAACAAAATCAAAAATCAAAATCAAAATCAAAGCATTTATTTCAAGTAAGCCAGTTACAGGCACTTTTGAATTGTCGAAACAAAGATGAAAATTAAATGTAGCTACAGTCCCAGTCACAAGACATAAAAACTGTGGAAGTACTGTAGTTGCCCATTCCCTAGCGTAGATCTTTATGGAGAAGAACGGGCAAGAAACTCCATGGACACTCTTTTAAATCAGAATATTGTTACAAAATCTTGGTTACATCATTCACGTTGAGATGGTATATTATGTGAGAACAATGTAGCAAGATGTGCACGGTAAAAGTGTCCACAGCAAAAAACACACAAACAAAAAAAAAATAGAATTCAAAATAATTCATTCAAATAAGCCATGGCAACCAAGAGATGACCAGTCACAACTGACAGCGCCCGTTCACGGACATGACGCATGGATCAGCACCATTCAACTCAACCATTTTGAAGGGAACTAAATGATCCGACACATGCGCCACCATCAGCGAGACAGTAGAGTGAGCATGACATACTCCAAACCGCCAGGGCACATTCAAGTCAAGAAAAGACGTAGGTTTCCAGTGAATGATAGCTTTCTAGTACATAGTACTCACACAATATGGGCTATGCATTTATGTAATACTAAAAAGATTGATTCTATACAATGCAAAGATAGTTGTACAATCTTCAGCAGCTCCAACAATACAATTTAATGCTATCAATTTATGCGCCCCTGTCCATGTGGAGCAGGACCAGCATTGAGCCAAGCATTTTTATCAGCGATATAATCGCTCAACTTGTAATATGCTTGCTTACATAGTGTGCGTTTAATGCATGTTTTAAATTTCGTCTCATTCAGTTCAAGAATACTTTGTGGAATTTTATTATAGCATCTCAAACAGTACCCCATGAAAGATGAGTCTACTTTAGCGAATCTGAAACCTGGCTGAACTAGTTGGTCCCTATTTCTAGTACTGTAATTATGTCTGTCACCCCTTTTACCAAAAAGGTGCAGATTTTTTCTGACGTACATTACGTTTTCGTAGATGTATTGACAATGTACCGTCATGATGCCAATATCCTTAAACAGTTCCCTTAGAGAATCGCGCCTACGAAGATTATATACGGCTCTGATGGCTCTTTTCTGCAGAATAAATATAGACTCAATATCTGCAGCCCGTCCCCACAGCAAAATGCCATAAGACATTATACTATGAAAGTAACTAAAATAAACGACGACCTGATTGGCGCAGCGGTAGTGAGGCTGCCTTACGTTCTTAGGGTCTCGGGTTCGAATCCCGGTCGGAGCAAATGTTTGTGTTATGAGCATGGACATTTGTTTCCGAGTCATGGATGTTTATATGTATAATAAGTATGTATTTACAAACAAAAAGTATATATGTAGTATATCAACTATCTGGTGTCCACGACACAAGCCTCGTTGCTTAGTGTGGCACTAGATGGCGCTGTGTGTAATGTCCAGCAATATTTATTTATTTATTATTTATTAAACCAGTCTAGCGGTATCTACATCAGTATACTGATGGATTTTTCTAATGGCATAGGCTGTTGAACTTAGCCGCCCCGCAAGAGATGTCAAATGAGAACCCCATTGTAGCCTTGAATCAAGCGTAATCCCCAGGAAAACCGTTTTATCTACGAATTCAAGTTTCTCTTTATTCAATATTATATAACAATCACTACTTTTAACATTCGGTAAAGCAAATCTTATGCATTTGGTTTTTTTTTCATTTAATACCAAATTGTTTGCTGTGAACCAATTTTGGACCTGAAGTAGGGCATTATTCACGTCATCTAGATTTTGGGCCCGCCTATTTATCTTAAAAATTAGGGAAGTGTCATCAGCAAATAACACCATATTTTGAGGTTGGTTTTTCAGTAAATAGGGTAGATCATTTATATATACTAGAAAAAGGAAAGGACCCAATATTGAGCCTTGTGGAACCCCCATTTTTACTTTTAACCCCTGTGAATTAACACCATTTATTGGAACATGTTGTTGTCTATCATTCAAATAAGATTTTACCAAACTAAGTGCAAGTTTACCCAGTCCGTAATGCTCAAGTTTCAAAAGTAATGTGTCGTGATTTACGCAATCAAACGCTTTGGAGAGGTCACAAAAAATTCCTATGGCGTCTTGTGACTCTTCCCACGCAGTAAATATGTGCTTTAATAAGGTTACACCGGCGTCAGTTGTACAACGTCCCTTGGTGAAGCCATACTGTTGATCATGTAAGATTCTGTTGGTGTTAAAATGATAGAGCATTTGATTAAGCATTACTTTTTCAAAAACCTTGCTAAAAACTGGTAACACGGATACAGGTCTATAATTATTAGTATCTTTACTGTCCCCGGATTTGAAAAGAGGTATGACTTTACTGTATTTCATTAAATCAGGGAAAACTCCTTGGTCTACACATAAATTAAAAATTAAAGCTAAGTAAGGGGCTATAGTCTCAAGTATGGATGTACAAACTTTGACAGACATTCCCCATAGATCTTCGGTTAGTTTGATTTTTATTTGCCGGAAAGTTTTAATAACAATCATAGGGTTAACCTCTCAGACGCCGGAAAAAAAAACGATTAACTCCCTCCCGCCCCGCCGTCGCAGCCGCATTACGTCATCGCATGAGTCATCCGACCTCGCCTCTTCAAACTCTTATCGCTCGCGATATAGTCGGTCTTATCTTAAGCCGTAAACATTCTCGGAATCGTTTTGAAACATACTTGTGTTTTATTATATAAACAACACTTGTAAACCACTTCAGTATTATAAATAAAGGATATGAGATAGATGACATATGAGAATTTGCCGCGCTAAGACCTGTGGCCGTATTTTATTTATTTTTGGTAAAAATACTGATTCAATTTACACGAAACTTTAGAACCAATGTAACAAATACACAAGTAACCTAATACATAATTCATATAAGAGTCTTACTGATACATTCTTATCAGATTTCAACTAGATTGTAACAAAAAACTCGTATACGGCGAACTGTCATTTTACTGTCATTGACCTCGATTTGAAAACACTTGAAATCTATATAAATATGAATATGTATGCTTATTCTTATAGTAAATAATGAATTATGATTATTACTTACCTTGTTTTTGCTGTTTCCAAGACCATATTTCATTTTATAACAGTCAAATTCACATTTTCAATTGTTCACTGCACGTTGACAAAAAAATCGTTCTACGAAAATTTTGTTGGCTCACAAAATAATTTTGGTTCATTGTTCTACCTAAGTATCTTGCTACAAAGTAGCATTATACAATAATAAGGTAATAAACATTCACTTCACAACGTTTTCAAGCACATAACTAAACAAAAACATAATAAATCACTCGCGTGGCACTAAATGTTTACCTAAACTGACGTTTCAACGACTAACGCGCTTCTATATATTTTTTTTTAAAGTTGCCCGTTATAAGTTACTAGTGTTTGGCATCGTTCGAATCGACTACTGTCAGGCACCAGAGGTAAAAATTGCCTAACGATTTAGAACCGTATGTTAAGTAAAAATAAGGTTTTAATTTGCTGATACGAGGTGGGACGTTTTCGTCCCGGCGGGACTCAACAGAGTTTTCCGATCGGTTGGAATTCCACCCGGTCGGGACTTTCAATTCAACCAGGCAGCCAGACACATTTGCCTTTAATAACCCAATTGAGAGTTCAGGTGAGGAAATAAGAGCCTCCGTTGTTTTTTGTGGTATATCGGTAAAGAACTTTACAAATTCTTGAGCTACTTCCTGATTAGAGCTTTTAGGACCACATGCTGTATCTAATGTGTAGCTAGTGTTACGTATTTTCGAACTCGGATCTCTTTGATCGTGAATCCTACTGATTACCCCAACAGCTATCAACACATGGTCAATAGATGTGAATTTTAACTATCCAATGGTAAGAACAGGTCGCTACACAAATAAGGTTTGCTGCGTGTATAATAAAAGAAACGGTAATATATTCTTATGTTTCGTGGAGTGTGACGCGCGACATGCGATTGGGCGAACTCTGTGGCTGTGATGTGCTACTGTATTGAGACCACTTACACATATAGACGCACGGACGCTCGACCGTGCGTTCACAGCAATACAATCCTTAGCGTGCCTCAGCACCTATAAACGCTTACTGTACTTCTAGAATATTGCAGCTTCATCTTTTCTTTCACAGTCTCGTAAATTTTAAGTTTCTCTTTAAAATCAGGATACGTGGTTACACCGGCACCGTATAGAATGATTTTATTGGTCTCGTGGTCGACTATACCATCAATGATGTATTTAATGGCCACGTAATCGGGTATCTTTCCTCTTTTCCCCAATTCTTTCATGACCATCATATAGTCGATGCAACTCTCGTCACGTCTTTTCTTTCGCTGACTCATAAGCTCGTGTATTGCTTTGATGTCGACCGTGTCAGGGAACTCTTTACTCAGGGCCGCTTTGAGTTCTTCCCATGTTTTGTGCGGGCGTTCAGCTTGAATCCAAAGCTGTGCGGTACCTGACAGGGATCTTCTTGCCATTAGCAGTTGTTGCAATGGTGTCCAACTACAGATTTCGCCGTTATCTTCCACATCTTGTATCCACCGCGTCACTGGATATGTTTTGTCCTGACAGTTTAACTTTGGTATCAGGTCCAAGCTTATTTGAAGCGTGGAACCTGCTGCACCATCCATCTTCATTTGTTCTGGTGCAGACGTAATCGTGGTTGTTTTTTAGAACCCGCTACGCAGAAACATTTGCTTCGCTTCGTTTTATTTAATTTCGAAATCCCGGACGAGCCCCCAAAATGTAGTGTGTTGTGGGATTCCAAAATAAAACAGCACGGGAACTTTACGTTTTATAATACTCTTCTGAAAAATCTTACGTCTTCCATCTTTCTTATTCGTCGTCCGTCTAATAATGCTCTCTGCGCATCCTCCCTTGACATACAGTGTTGTCACTCCATCATCTTACATTCCCTTATTCAACCAGTGTTGCCACTTAACTCACCTTACATTCCCACATACCCTCTCCGCAGCTAGACGCGCGGGATGCAAATCCCTCAACTTCGGTTCGGTTCGGTTTCGTGTTATTGAGAAGTATTCCTTACCCTTATAACATTTTGAGAATCCATAGTAATCCTTAAATTAATTGGAAAATCCGTTAGCTAACTCCGTTTGAAGCTTTTAAAATAAATTATTGAACTTTTTAAACATTTTGAAAACCTGTACCTTTACAGCTGTACAAAAACCCTAAACCTAAAGCCCTAAGGAACCCCTAAATTATTATGAAGCAGTCTAAGAACTCTTAAGATCCCCTTAAACAATCTAAAACCTTATTTAAAGACATTTTCCCATTAAAAAACATTACCCTAAAGTTTGCTGATTGTACCTACCACCGGAAAGCTATCGTGAACTTATCTCTGCCACCACCAGACAGGTTTCGACGCCGGCTATTAAATCTGTTCCAACACCTAATGTCTATCTCTAACCATAATAAAGTTACAGCCCTTTCAATTTTAGGGGAGGTTGGGGAGGGGAGTGTTGTTGAAGCAAAGAGGTTTTGCTGAAATAATCTCAGGCAGGTTATAATTTTATGTTTTTAATATTGTTGTCTGAGATATGTCACTTCTGAATAAAATGGTTTTTCGGTTGTCAATGATTTTTTCAATGTATTTTATTTTAACCGTTTCATTATGTTTTGATAATCACGATCTACACTTATTAGAGAAACCTCAAGTAACAGGGAACCTCTAACAGGTTATGGGCCCAGAACATGCCCAGAACTGAAACACCAAAGAACAAAAATATTTTTTGAAAAAGTCGATGGAACTTTGAGAAGAAAGTTCTAGAAAAATCTCTAAAAATGTCTGCAGCAGGAGATAGCACGCAGCAATCGACTAGTTCGGGTGGATTACCGTCGATTGATCGACTCGATGGTAGTTTAAACTATTCAAACTAGAAGTTTGACATGGAGTGTGTGTTGGTTCATGACGAGCTATGGAACTACATCATTGCCGAACCAGACGTAGCAGACGCGAACGCTGTAAAGAGGGATCAAAAGGCAAGAGCGAAAATATGTCTTATGATCAACAAAAGTTGCAAGGTGTTGCAAGTTGCAAGGTTTATTTTTTAATCCGTAAAAAACGAAAAATACGGGTCTCTTTGTTTCCGAGATACAATAGGGAGGAGGAGGAAGGGGGGCGAAAAAGGGAGGTTTGGCACTTTTCCCATACTCGCCGGAGTTACTTGTTTACGAATCTGTCAAAATATACCCCCCTCCCCATCCACCATCTGGGAGAACAATTATGTCAATGAGTCAGTCAGTCAGTGAGTGAGTGAGTGGTAATCGAGCTTTATATAGTATGACTAGTATTTGCGTGGGTGCGCGAGCTGCGCGCAGCTCGCGTGTCGTCGTGTTCTTGAGTATTTCTTACCCTTATAAAATTTTGAGAATCCGTAAGAATCCTTAAAATAATTGGAAAATCTGTTATAACTACCCCTAAATCACTATGAAAACCCTTAAGAGCCCCTAAAACATTATAAAAATAATTTTAAAAAAAAAACCTAATAATATAAAAGTAAAAAACCTTACTTAAAAACTGAGACCCATTAAAAAAAACATAACCCTACAGAACCTACGTACCACCAGACAGGTTTCGACGCCTACTATAATATTTGTTCAAACACATAATGGCTATCTCTGACCGTTACGAAGTTATAGCCCTTTTATTTTTAGGGGAGGTTGGGGAGTGAAGGATACCCTCCGTATACAAATTTAAACGTTACTCAATAATAATTTATGGTAAAAATTAAAAAGCCGCTACGTGTCCTTGATTCCGAGATACGATGGGGAGAGGGGTGAAGGGGGGGAGAGTGGGGAGTTTTGAAAAATGATTTTGACTAACTCTAGGCCCCTTCTTACGAATCTGAAAAAAAAGTTGTTCCAAGTCTCTCAACTTCCGAGATCCACCTCAAGGGGGGAGAAGGGGGAAAAAGGGGTCAATTTTGAAAACTGCTTCTTACTTTTTCGAGCCTCTTCTATACGAATCTAAAAAAAAAATGTTCCAAGTCTCTTAACTTCCGAGATCCGCCTTAAGGGGGTGAAAAGGGGGGCAACTTTGAAAACTGGTTTTTACTTTGCCAAGCTTCTTCTATACGAATCTGTAAAAAATAAAGTTCTAAGTCTCTTAACTTCCGAGATCCGTCTTAAGGGGGTGAAAAGGGGGGCAAGGGGGGCAACTTTGAAAACTGGTTTTTACTTTCCCGAGCCTCCTCTATATGAATCTGAAAAAAAAAATGTTCCAAGTTTCATAACCTCTGAGATCCGCCTAAATGGGGGAGAAGGGGGACAAGTGGGTCAACTTTTGAAAACTGGTTTTTACTTTCCCGAGCCTCTTCTATACGAATCCGTAAAAAACGAGAAAGAGGTTTGGCACTTTTCCCATACTCGCGGGAGTTACTTGTTTACGAATCTGTCAAAATATACCCACCTCCCCATCCACCATCTGGGAGAACAATTATGTCAATGAGTGAGTCAGTCAGTGAGTGGTAATCGAGCTTTATATAGTATAACTATAGTTGGTGCCAGTTAACATCGGAATAGAGGTCATTAACACCTACCTACCAAGTTTTTTATCACAAAGCGATAACGACACTTACTAGTTACCTAAATCGACCAATAAGCGATACTTAGCTACATCGCTAGAGTATCATAATACCAGTCGGCTAGACATACAGGGGTTGAGAATCTTGTGTTGTTCCAATTCGAATTTATTATTATTTTTTGCTAGAAAACTAATTTTATGTTTATAAATTTACGTGTGACGTAAACGCTCCCGCACCGTGACCATAATGTGCTGCACACCTGACGCGATGACCTCGTAAAACGAAAACGGCATAAGATCAGAATTATATTTTTTTGTGATGAGATAGTTTTTGTGATGTCATAATGTCACGTTATGGACTTTAAAATGTCTGAAATAAAAAGTTTTTTTTTTTTTTTTAATATATATAATTATATTTAGATAGGTACTTATGGTTTTTCCGTCATGGATGTCTTTTCATGGTTTTCGGGGTCGTTGATTACGAAAATGAGCTCAAAATGAAAATCCAAGATGGCGTCCAAGATTTTTTTGGTTTTTCCGTCATGGGTGTCGTTTTCATGGTTTTCGGGGTCGTTGATTACGAAAATGAGCTCAAAATGAAAATCCAAGATGGCGTCCAAGATTTTTTTGGTTTTCCCATCATGGATGTCGTTTTCATGGTTTTCGGGGTCGTTGATTACGAAAATGAGCTCAAAATGAAAATCCAAGATGGCGTTCAAGATTTTTTTGGTTTTTCCGTCATGGGTGTCGTTTTCATGGTTTTCGGGGTCGTTGATTACGAAAATGAGCTCAAAATGAAAATCCAAGATGGCGTCCAAGATTTTTTTGGTTTTTCCGTCATGGATGTCGTTTTCATGGTTTTCGGGGTCGTTGATTACGAAAATGAGCTCAAAATGAAAATCCAAGATGGCGTCCAAGATTTTTTTGGTTTTTCCGTCATGGATGTCGTTTTCATGGTTTTCGGGGTCGTTGATTATGAAAATGAGCTCAAAATGAAAAACCAAGATGGCGCCGACAAAAAAAATCGGTTTTTCCGTTATGGCCGTCGTTTTCATGGTTAAAGGATAAAGAAAATGAAGTCAATAATTATTTATTTCAATTAGGTCATTCAAAGGCACTTTTGAATAACGAATAGTGAAATGGATTCAATTATTTACCTTGCCTTTGGTTAAATCTGATTTCAACAAATCATTTTCATTATCAACGACCCCGAAATCCATGAAAACGACACTCATGACGGAAAAACCAAAAAAAAAAAACACCTTCAAGTAATAATAGGCGTGATGTTATGTTTACTCTACAGAGTAAACCTCAGTGGCCATTAGGTTGCGCAAGAGTCCAATCGTGCAAGTGTCCATTCGCGCAAGATTCCTTTCGCGCATAAGTCCATTCGCGCAAAAGTTCGTTCGCGCAAAAGTCCATGTGCGCATATGTCTTTTCGCGCAAGTGGGTGCGCGCAACAAGTGTTCTTTGCGCAAATGTCTTTCGCGCATAAGATTAGATCCTAATTTTAAGATGTATAATAATATATTTACTTTATTAAAATTGTCTCAGTAAGTTAAAATAGTGTTAAAAACAAAAATAAAGTATTTAAATCAATTAATTTCGTAGGGTACGTTTGCTCGATTTATTATTTTTTTGGGTTGTGCACTGTGTTATGTATGTGGGACACTGTGGATGTATTATGAGACTCAAGCGATATCAGTTTTGCGACAGGTTTCTACGGATGGAGCGACAGTATCGCTAATATTTAGATATCGGGATGAAAGTCGGAGCAATGACCTCTATTCCGATGTTAACTGGCACCAACTATAGTGTTTGCGTGGGTGCGCGAGCTGCGCGCAGCTCGCGTGTTGTCGTGTTCTTGAGAAGTATTACTCACCATCATAAAATTTTGAGAATCCATAGGAATCCTTAAAATAATTGGAAAAACCGTTACAACTACCCCTAAATCAGTATGAAAACCCTTAGGAACCCCTAAACCATACTAAAACCTAATTCAATAAAAAAAAAGTAAAAAAAAAAGGATTCATTAGAAACGTTAAAAGCTGAGTTACGCTTCACCCACTCAACCTTCGTTACGCTAAGGAGGTCGCCAGCTCGCTTCGCTCGCCACCTCCCCCCTTCACTCCACTCGGTCTCGCAGGTTCGCTCCACTCAGAACCTACCTACCACTAGACAGGTTTCGGCGCCTACTATAATATTTGTTCAAACACCCAATGGCTATCTCTAACCGTTTCGAAGTAACAGCCCTTTCAATTTTAGGGGAGGTTGGGGAGGGGAGGATACCCTCCGTTTACAAATTTAAACGCTCCTCATTAATAATTTATAGTAAAAATCAAAAAGCCGCTACGTGTCCTAGTTTCCGAGATACGATAGGGGGAGGGGTGAAGGGAGGGAGAGTGGGGAGTTTTGAAAAATGATTTTGACTAACGCGTTGCCCCTTTACACGAATCTGAAAAAAAAAATGTTCCAAGTCTCTGAATTTCTGAGATCCGCCTAAAGGGGGTGAAAAGGGGGGCAAGGGGGGCAACTTTGAAAACTGGTTATTACTTTCCCGAGCCTCCTCTATACGAATCCGTAAAAAGAAAAAAATACGGGTCTCTTGGTTTTCGAGATACGATAGGGAGGGGGAGGAAGGGGGGCGAAAAGGGGAGGTTTGGCACTTTTCCCATACTCGCGGGAGTTACTTGTTTGTGAATCTGTCAAAATATACCCACCTCCCCATGCACCATCTGGGAGAACAATTATGTCAGTCAGTCAGTGAGTCAGTGAGTGGTAATCGAGCTTTATATAGTATAACTAGTATTTGCGTGGGTGCGCGAGCTGCGCGCAGCTCGCGTGTTGTCGTGTTCTTGAGAAGTATTCCTTACCATCATAAAATTTTCAGAATCCATAGGAATCCTTAAAATAATTGGAAAATTCGTAACAACTACCCCTAAATCAGTATGAAAACCCCTACAAACCCCTAAAACATTCTAAAACCTAATTAAAAAAAAAAAAAGTAAAAAAAAAAGAATTCATTAGAAACGTTAAAACCTACCTACCACCAGACAGGTTTCGACGCCTACTATAATATTTGTTCAAACACCCAATGGCTATCTCTAACCGTTTCGAAGTAACAGCCCTTTCAATTTTAGGGGAGGTTGGGGAGGGGAGGATACCCTCCGTTTACAAATTTAAACGCTCCTCATTAATAATTTATAGTAAAAATCAAAAAGCCGTTACGTGTCCTAGTTTCCGAGATACGATGGGGGGAGGGGTGAAGGGGGGGAGAGTGGGGAGTTTTGAAAACTGATTTTGACTAACGCGTTGCCCCTTTATATGAATCTGAAAAAAAAAATGTTCCAAGTCTCTCAACTTCCGAGATCCGCCTAAAGGGGGGAGAAGGGGGACAAGTGGGTCAACTTTTGAAAACTGGTTTTTACTTTCCCGAGCCTCCTCTATACGAATCTGAAAAAAAAAACGTTCCAAATCCCTTGGTTTCCGAGATACAATAGGGGGGGGTGAGAAGGGGGTTGAAAAGGGGAAGTTTGGCACTTTTCCCAAACTATTTAGAGTTAGTTGTTTACGAATCTGTCAAAATATACCCACCTCCCCATCCACCATCTGGGAGAACAATTCTGTCAGTCAGTCAGTCAGTGGTAATCGAGCTTTATATAGTATAACTAGTATTTGCTTGGGTGCGCGAGCTGCGCGCAGCTCGCGTGTCGTCGTGTTCTTGAGACGTATTCCATACCCTTATAAATTTTGAGAATCCATAAGAATCCTTAAACGAATTGGAAAAACCGTTACAACTACCCCTAGATCAGTATGAAAACCCTTAAGAACCCCTAAAACATTGTAAAATTAATATAAAAAAAACCTAATAAAATAAAAGTATAAAACCTTACTTAAAAACTGAGACCCATAAAAAAGCAGTCCCTAAAGTTTGCTTGTCGTCGGCCTGAGTTACGCTTCACCCACTCAACCTTCGTTACGCTGCGGAGGTCGCCGGCTCGCTTCGCTCGCCACCCCCCTTCGCTCCACTCAGAACCTACCTACCACCAGACAGGTTTCGACGCCTACTATAATATTTGTTAAAACACCCAATGGCTATCTCTAACCGTTACGAAGTTACAGCCCTTTCAGTTTTAGGGGAGGTTGGGGAGGGGAGGAAATGGTATACAAATTTTTTATTTCAACGCCCCTCAATAGTTTTAGGTAAGAATTAAAACATTTTTCAGTAGAAAAAAAAAGTAGTGAAAAGGGTGGGGGGTGAAGAGGGGGAGAGTGGGGCGTTTTTCGAAAAATGAATTTGACTATCGCGTTGCCCCTTTATATGAATCTGTAAAAAAAAATGTTCCAAGTCTCTCAACTTCCGAGATCCGCCTAAAGGGGGGAGAAGGGGGAAAAAGGGGTCAATTTTGAAAACTGGTTTTTACTTTTCCGAGCCTCCTCTATACGAATCTGAAAAAAAAAATGTTCCAATTCTCTTTGTTTCCGAGATACAATAGGGAGGGGGGAGAAGGGGGGCGAAAAGGGGAGGTTTGGCACTTTTCCCAAACCATTCAGAGTTAGTTGTTTACGAATCTGTCAAAATATACCCACCTCCCCATCCACCATCTGGGAGAACAATTCTGTCAGTGAGTGAGTCAGTCAGTCAGTCAGTGGTAATCGAGCTTTATATAGTATAACTAGTATTTGCGTGGGTGCGCGAGCTGCGCGCAGCTCGCGTGTTGTCGTGTTCTTGAGAAGTATTCCTTACCATCATAAAATTTTGAGAATCCATAGGAATCCTTAAAATAATTGGAAAATCCGTTACAACTACCCCTTAATCAGTATGAAAACCCTTAAGAACCCCTAAAACATTATAAAATTAATATAAAAAAAAACCTTACTTAAAAACTCAGACCCATTAAAAAAAACACTACCCTAAAGTTTGCTTATCGTCGCCCTGAGTTACGCTTCACCCACTCAACCTTCGTTACGCTGCGGAGGTCGCCGGCTCGCTTCGCTCGCCACCTCCCCGCTTCGCTTCACTCGGTCTCGCAGGTTCGCTCCACTCAGAATCTACCTACCACCAGACAGGTTTCGACGCCTACTATAATATTTGTACAAACACATAATGGCTATCTCTGACCGTTACGAAGTTATAGCCCTTTTATTTTTAGGGGAGGTTGGGGAGGGGTGGATACCCTCCGTTTACAAATTTAAACGCTCCTCATTAATAATTTATAGTAAAAATCAAAAAGCCGCTACATGTCCTAGTTTCCGAGATACGATGGGGGGAGGGGTGAAGGGGGGGAGAGTGGGGAGTTTTGAAAAACGATTTTGGCTAACTCTAGGCCCCTTCTTACGAATCTGAAAAAAAAAATGTTCCAAGTCTCTCAACTTCCGAGATCCGCCTAAAGGGGGGAGAAGGGGGGAAAAAGGGGTCAATTTTGAAAACTGGTTTTCATTTCTCCGAGCCTCTTCTATACGAATCCGTAAGAAACAAAAAATACGGGTCTCTTTGTTTCCGAGATACGATAAGGAGGGGCAGGAAGGGGGGCGAAAAGGGGAGGTTTGGGACTTTTCCCATACTCACGGGAGTTACTTGTTTACGAATCTGTCAAAATATACCCACCTCCCCATCCACCATCTGGGAGAACAATTATGTCAATGAGTCAGTGAGTCAGTGAGTGGTAATCGAGCTTTATATAGTATAACTAGTATTTGCGTGGGTGCGCGAGCTGCGCGCAGCTCGCGTGTTGTCGTGTTCTTGAGAAGTATTCCTTGCCATCATAAAATTTTGAGAATCCATAGGAATCCTTAAAATAATTGGAAAATCCGTTACAACTACCCCTAAATCAGTATGAAACCCCTTAAGAACTCCTAAAACGTTCTAAAAACCAATTTAAAAAAATATTACCTGTAAAAACCAAATATTAAAAACTCAGACCCATTAAAAAAACGCTACCCTAAAGTTTGCTTGTCGTCGCCCTGAGTTACGCTTCACCCACTCAACCTTCGTTACGCTGCGGAGGTCGCCGGCTCGCTTCGCTCGCCACCTCCCCCCTTCGCTCCACTCGGTCTCGCAGGTTCGCTCCACTCAGAACCTACCTACCACCAGACAGGTTTCGACGCCTACTATAATATTTGTTCAAACACGTAATGGCTATCTCTGACCGTTACGAAGTTATAGCCCTTTTATTTTTAGGGGAGGTTGGGGAAAGGTGGAAAGGGTGTACAAATTTAAACGCTCCTCAGTAATAATTTATAGTAAAAATCAAAAAGCCGCTACGTGTCCTAGTTTCCGAGATACGATGGGGGGAGGGGTGAAGGGGGAGAGAGTAGGTAGTTTTGAAAAATGATTTTGACTAACGCGTTGCCCCTTTATATGAATCTGAAAAATAAAATATTCCAAGTCTCTCAACTTCCGAGATCCGCCTAAAGGGGGGAGAAGGGGGAAAAAAGGGTCAATTTTGAAAACTGGTTTTTACTTTTCCGACCCTCCTCTATACGAATCCGTAAAAAACGAAAAATACGGGTCTCTTTGTTTCCGAGATACGATGGGGAGGGGGAGGAAAGGGGGCGAAAAGGGGAGGTTTGGGACTTTTCCTATACTCACGGGAGTTACTTGTTTACGAATCTGTCAAAATATACCCACCTCCCCATCCACCATCTGGGAGAACAATTATGTCAATGAGTCAGTGAGTCAGTGAGTGGTAATCGAGCTTTATATAGTATAAATAACTAGTATTTGCGTGGGAGCGCGAGCTGCGCGCAGCTCGCGTGTCGTCGTGTTCTTGAGTATTCCTTACCATCATAAAATTTTGAGAATCCATAGGAATCCTTAAAGTAATTGGAAAATCCGTTACAACTACCCCTAAATCAGTATGAAAACCCTTAAGAACCCCTAAAACATTATAAAATTAATATAAAAAAAACCTAGTAAAATAAAAGTAAAAAACCTTACTTAAAATCTGAGACCCATTAAAAAAAACACTGCCCTAAAGTTTGCTTGTCGTCGCCCCTGAGTTACGCTTCACACACTCAACCTTCGTTACGCTACGGAGGTCGCCGGCTCGCTTCGCTCGCCACCTCCCCCCTTCGCTCCACTCGGTCTCGCAGGTTCGCTCCACTCAGAACCTACCACCACTGCACAGGTTTCGACGCCTACTATAATATTTGTTCAAAAACCCAATGGCTATCTCTGACCGTTACGAAGTTATAGCCCTTTTATTTTTAGGGGAGGTTGGGGAGGGGAGGATACCTTTCGTTTACAAATTTAAACGCTCCTCATTAATAATTTATAGTAAAAATCAAAAAGCCGCTACGTGTCCTAGTTTCCGAGATACGATGGGGGGAGGGGTGAAGGGGGGGAGAGTGGGGAGTTTTGAAAAATGATTTTGACTAACTCTAGGCCCCTTCTTACGAATCTGAAAAAAAAAATGTTCCAAGTCTCTCAACTTCCGAGATCCGCCTAAAGAGGGGAGAAGGGGGAAAAAAGGGTCAATTTTGAAAACTGGTTTTTACTTTTCCGAGCCTCCTCTATACGAATCCGTAAAAACAATATACTACGGGTCTCTTAGTTTCCGAGATACGATAGGGAGGAGGAGGAAGGGGGGCGAAAAGGGGAGGTTTGGCACTTTTCTCATACTCGCGGGAGTTACTTGTTTACGAATCTGTCAAAATATACCCACCTGGATCCACCATCTGGGAGAACAATTCTGTCAGTCAGTCAGTGAGTCAGTGAGTGGTAATCGAGCTTTATATAGTATAACTAGTATTTGCGTGGGTGCGCGAGCTGCGCGCAGCTCGCGTGTTGTCGTGTTCGTGAGAAGTATTCCTTACCATCATAAAATTTTGAGAATCCTTAGCAATCCTTAAAATAATTGGAAAATCCGTTACAACTACCCCTATATCAGTATGAAAACCCTTAAGAACCCCTAAAACATTATAAAATTAATTTAAAAAAAAACCTAATAATATATAAGAGTAAAAAACCTTACTTAAAAACTGAGACCCATTAAAAAAAACATAACCCTAAAGTTGCTTGTCGTCGCCTCTGAGTTACGCTTCACCCACTCGACCTTCGTTACGCTACGGAGGTCGCCGGCTCGCTTCGCTCACCACCTCCCCCCTTCTCTCCACTCGGTCTCGCAGGTTCGCTCCACTCAGAACTACCTACCACCAGACAGGTTTCGAAGCCTACTATAATATTTGTTCAAACACATAATGGCTATCTCTGACCGTTACGAAGTTATAGCCCTTTTATTTTTAGGGGAGGTTGGGGAGTGAAGGATACCCTCCGTATACAAATTGAAACGCTCCTCAATAATAATTTATAGTAAAAATTTAAAACCCGCTTCGTGTCCTAGATTCCGAGATACGATGGGGAGAGGGGTGAAGGGGGGGAGAGTAGGGAGTTTTGAAAAATGATTTTGACTAACTCTAGGCCCCTTCTTACGAATCTGAAAAAAAAGTTGTTCCAAGTCTCTCAACTTCCGAGATCCACCTCAAGGGGAGAGAAGGGGGGAAAAGGGGTCAATTTTGAAAACTGCTTCTTACTTTTTCGAGCCTCTTCTATACGAATCTGAAAAAAAAAATGTTCCAAGTCTCTTAACTTCCGAGATCCGCCTCAAGGGGGTGAAAAGGGGGGCAAGGGGGGCAACTTTGATAACTGATTTTTACTTTCCCGAGCTTCCTCTATACGAATCTGTAAAAAAAAATGTTCCAAGTCTCTTAACTTCCGAGATCCGCCTAAAGGGGGTGAAAAGGGGGGCAAGGGGGGCAACTTAGAAAACTGGTTTTTACTTTCCCGAGCTTCCTCTATACGAATCTGAAAAAAAAATGTTCCAAGTCTCTTAACTTCTGAGATCCGCCTTAAGGGGGTGAAAAGGGGGGCAAGGGGGGCAACTTTAAAAATTGGTTATTACTTTCCCAAGCCTCCTCTATAAGAATCCGTAAAAAACTAAAAATACGGGTCTCCTAGTTTCCGAGATACGATAGGGGGGGGGAGGAAGGCGGGCGAAAAGGGGAGGTTTGGCACTTTTCCCATACTCGCGGGAGTTACTTGTTTACGAATCTGTCAAAATATACCCACCTCCCCATCCACCATCTGGGAGAACAATTATGTCAATGAGTCAGTCAGTCAGTGAGTCAGTCAGTGGTAATCGAGCTTTATATAATTTACTAGTTTTTGCATGGGTGCGCGAGCTGCGCGCAGCTCGCGTGTTGTCGTGTTATTGAGAAGTATTCCTCACCATCATAAAATTTTGAGAATCCATAGGAATCCTTAAAATAATTGGATAATCCGTTACAACTACCCCTATCAGTATGAAAACCCATAAGAACCCCTAAAACATTATAAAATTAATTTAAAAAAAAAACCTAATAATATAAAAGTAAAAAACCTTACTTAAAAACTGACACCCATTCAAAAAAACATAACCCTAAAATTGCTTGTCGTCTCCCCTGAGTTACGCTTCACCCACTCGACCTTCGTTACGCTACGGAGGTCGCCGGCTCGCTTCGCTCGCCACCTCCCCCCTTCGCTCCACTCGGTCTCGCAGGCTCGCTCCACTCGGGATTTACCACCACCAGACAGGTTTCGACGCCTACTTTAATATTTGTTCAAACACATAATGGCTATCTCTGACCGTTACGAAGTTATAGCCCTTTTATTTTTAGGGGAGGTTGGGGAGTGAAGCATACCCTCCGTGTACAAATTTAAACGCTCCTCAATAATAATTTATGGTAAAAATTAAAAAGCCGCTACGTGTCATAGATTCCGAGATACGATGGGGAGAGGGGTGAAGGGGGGGAGAGTGGGGAGTTTTGAAACATGATTTTGACTAACTCTAGGCCCCTTCTTACGAATCTGAAAAAAAAATGTTCCAAGTCTCTCAACTTCCAAGATCCGCCTTAAGGGGGTGAAAAGGGGGGCAAGGGGGGCAGCTTTGAAAACTGATTTTTACTTTTCCGAGCCTCTTCTATACGAATCTGAAAGAAAAAATGTTCCAAGTCTCTCAATTTCTGAGATCCGCCTAAAGGGGGTGAAAAGGGGGGCAAGGGGGGCAAGGGGGGCAGCTTTGAAAACTGGTTATTACTTTGCCGAGCTTCCTCTATTATAGTATTATGCTATACTTACGCTTCATATTCACCATTCATAATACTATTTACCATGCATTTTATTTGTTTATATATCTACACTCAGCAAATCGATTTAAATACGATTCTTTAACTTGGAAATGGCTGAAATAAAATATTATTATAATTTTCATGTTGTGATATTTACGTCAAGCGTCAAATTGTCAAACTGTCAGTTAGTTTTTTAATTCTCTTTCTGCTCAGTCTATGGTCTAGCTCTATGATTTCTCTTTTTGGTTTGTATAATTTAAATTATTTTTATCAATATGCTTAGCCAATGTATTTTATAAATTATTACGATTGTTTAATAACTTAATATTAAATGATTATATTTATAAAATTCTTTACGCACTCATGTATATGTCCTGGCCGACTACACTTGTCAGTTGAGATGATGGCCACACTAAGAAAACTAAGATTTGAAAGAAGAAGACTACTTTGGGAGAAACGAGCTGACGGACGGCTGAAAAAAGACGACTCGAAAATCTGATTTGAGGGTATCAGAGAGCAGCTTGGTTTTGGCGGTGAGATTCTTAAACTGTCCAGGGGATCCAACGAAAGTTTCTCCTGGGACTTCTACTCCCACGTACCCCACTCCCACTACGTGCCTGTCCGTATACTGGTCTCGCAGGGCTGTCCTACGTCTGGCCCTGAGTTCTGCACTGTCTTGCTGCTGAGCTGTCCTAGTGAACTCTGAGATCTGCGCTGCCGCCGTTTCTACTGCTTCAGAGCACAACTTCAAGGTTACTCCGGTATCGACCTGCTACCCTGACGCCTGTTCCCGTTCTTACAGTGTGGTAAACTCATTATTGTCCATCTAAGTGCATAAACTTTAAAACTGAGTGCGTGCTAGGTAGTTTTTTATAACTAGCTGTATTTTTTATCTTTCCTAAATTAAAATTGTATTTGAACAAGTCTGCTTATCCTTTTATTTTAATAGGATCAAGTAGATTTGTTACAAATTGGCGCCCCCCGTAAAATCAACTCGAACCCACTCATTTATTTTCAAAATTCTAAAAAAACTAGCACTAGTATTTCTTTTTGGACTTCTTATTTGGCCTAGTCTTATGAATACTAACTAACTTATTTTTCTTCTTCAGCTCTCCTCTATTCGACTCAATTCTTCTACAACAGTACTAAACATCACCTAGGTATTCTTCACCCACACTCTTATTTATCGAAAGATAATTGGCACCCTTTCGGCCTCTTGGGAGTGTTAATACAAATACTTCACTATCCTCCTAAACACTTATTATATATATTTATGCATATTTCATCTGGGAATCATACCAAAACAAGTTTAGTTACGTGGGCTCTCAAAATATTTATATCGACTTGTTATTTGTCATCGGTTGCTAGGTAACAAACGGGCCATGGAGTATTATGGGCATGGAGTACTAGTCTATTTGCGCGGTGGCAAAACTAGGTACTAAGGTTTATCAAATTTTGCGGTGGCAATCATATGTCCTAAACTTTATGCTTTAGTTCCGAATTTTACCACAAACTCGTTTCAATTTTTTTTTTGTGTACATTAAATCGACTTCTTTCTTTGGACCCTCTGTGTCTTATTCTTAAATTTTTAAACACTTTTGGACCGTGTCCAACACTCAGACTCTCTTGACGTTTTACTCGGAGCTTACCGGCTACTGTATTGCGTGAGCTGCCCTTACGTTTACTCGTAGCTTACTTACTGCTGCCCTTGACGTTTAACTCGGAGCTTACCGACTGCTGTATTACGGGAGCTGCCCTGACGTCAACTCGGAGTTTACTGTTTGCGGTGTTGTGGTTCTGACCTGACCCCACTTTCCCTCCTTCCTTCCTAAACTATTAACATTCTATGATTACTACAAGTAGGCTACTTTAGAATCCTGTTTCAGAACTCAGATCCTGTAGACTCTACGTTTATATTCTTTTACACTGTTTTACTATCCCTATACTCGTACTTTTGCTATTTTCTTATTATACTTATGCATACCTCATCTCTTTCTTCTTTCCTTCTTCTATAATAGAGTTCTTTTGGATTATTAAAACTCTATTTTCTAATTCATTCATCAGTTCTTAAACCATTAAAAGATTATTCTTAATCTTCCTTATACATATTCTTTTCTTCAAGTTAATATGACTAACTTGTTTCTTTCTATCGACTCTAAAAGTTGGTTGGAGCGGATGACAACTCCATAAAAATAAGCCCATGTTAACTATCGACTCTAAAAGTTGATTGGAGCGGATGACAACTCCATAAAAATAAGCCCTTGTTAACTATCAACTCTAAAAGTTGATTGGAGCGGATGACAACTCCATAAAAATAAGCCATTGTTAACTATCGACTCTAAAAGTTGATTGGAGCGGATGACAACTCCATAAAAATAAGCCCTTGTTAACTATCGACTCTAAAAGTTGATTGGAGCGGATGACAACTCCATAAAAATAAGCCCTTGTTAACTATCGACTCTAAAAGTTGATTGGAGCGGCTGACAACTCCATAAAAATAAGCCCTTGTTAACTATTGACTCTAAAAGTCAACAAAATATCAACTAAAGTTGATTAGGAGCGGATGACAACTCCGTTAAAAATAAGCCTTTGTTAAAATCATTCTATTTTCATCTCATTAGTGGTTTTAGACGCGAGCGGATTACAACTCCTAAAATAAGCCTTAAAGTTATTGATTTATCAGGTTGAGTAGTGATCATTGAATGTGAATCCTACCCGACCTAACTTCGTAAGATGTCGGTGTGTTTGAATGAGTTATGAAAGTTTTGTGAATGCTGTAATACTTTAACCTTAGCAAAATTTTTGTTCTAGGCCAAAAATTTTCTCGGGGTCGTTGGGGAAATATAGTATTATGCTATACTTACGCTTCATATTCACCATTCATAATACTATTTACCATGCATTTTATTTGTTTATATATCTACACTCAGCAAATCGATTTAAATACGATTCTTTAACTTGGAAATGGCTGAAATAAAATATTATTATAATTTTCATGTTGTGATATTTACGTCAAGCGTCAAATTGTCAAACTGTCAGTTAGTTTTTTAATTCTCTTTCTGCTCAGTCTATGGTCTAGCTCTATGATTTCTCTTTTTGGTTTGTATAATTTAAATTATTTTTATCAATATGCTTAGCCAATGTATTTTATAAATTATTACGATTGTTTAATAACTTAATATTAAATGATTATATTTATAAAATTCTTTACGCACTCATGTATATGTCCTGGCCGACTACACTTGTCAGTTGAGATGATGGCCACACTAAGAAAACTAAGATTTGAAAGAAGAAGACTACTTTGGGAGAAACGAGCTGACGGACGGCTGAAAAAAGACGACTCGAAAATCTGATTTGAGGGTATCAGAGAGCAGCTTGGTTTTGGCGGTGAGATTCTTAAACTGTCCAGGGGATCCAACGAAAGTTTCTCCTGGGACTTCTACTCCCACGTACCCCACTCCCACTACGTGCCTGTCCGTCTACTGGTCTCGCAGGGCTGTCCTACGTCTGGCCCTGAGTTCTGCACTGTCTTGCTGCTGAGCTGTCCTAGTGAACTCTGAGATCTGCGCTGCCGCCGTTTCTACTGCTTCAGAGCACAACTTCAAGGTTACTCCGGTATCGACCTGCTACCCTGACGCCTGTTCCCGTTCTTACAGTGTGGTAAACTCATTATTGTCCATCTAAGTGCATAAACTTTAAAACTGAGTGCGTGCTAGGTAGTTTTTTATAACTAGCTGTATTTTTTATCTTTCCTAAATTAAAATTGTATTTGAACAAGTCTGCTTATCCTTTTATTTTAATAGGATCAAGTAGATTTGTTACACTATACGAATCTGAAAAAAAAAATGTTCCAAGTCTCATAACCTCTGAGATCCGCCTAAAAGGGGTGAAAAGGGGGGCAAGGGGGGCAATTTTGAAAACTGGTTTTTACTTTTCCGAGCCTCCTCTATACGAATCTGAAAACAAAAACGTTCCAAATCCCTTGGTTTCCGAGATACGATAGGGGGGGGTGAGAAGGGGGGCGAAAAGGGGAGGTTTGGCACTTTTCCCATACTCGCGAGAGTCACTTGTTTACGAATCTGTCAAAATATACCCACCTCCCCATCCACCATCTGGGAGAACAATTCTGTCAGTCAGTGAGTGAGTGGTAATCGAGCTTTAATAACTAGTATCTGCGTGGGTGTTTTGGTTTTGCTAGATCTTTGAAATGGTTAAGCGGATTCTTATCATATTTTGTACATGACTTCTTAGGAATTATTTTTAATTTGTTCTGCAATAAAAAACCAAAATAATGCATAGCTTAAAGGTTATTTCATTAAATAGTAAAACACTTCAATTGGTCCCAGCACTCTCAATAAGAAGTCTAAAGACTTACTTTAAACGTTATTTTAAAGCTTGTAAATGCCTTCAAATGTATGTGAAGTTTCATTAGTATCCTGTATGTATTTAACAAGTTATGATGATATTCAGTTCAGACGAGCACGGTCTTGATGCGCGCGGTGTTATTTGGACACTGGATTGGATATATGAACTGAATGTTATGTCAATTATTAGTTTTTTAGTTCAGTTGTATATCAGTAAAATTTCAGCGTAGTCATCATCTTCCTGCCCTTATCCCATGTTACTTGTGGTCGGCGCAACACGTATTCTTCTTCCATTCTCCTCTGTCAACCGTTACGCAATCATTTACACCTTTTTCCCTCATATCATTCCTCACACAATCCATCCATCTTTTCCTTGGCCTTCCTCTCGCTCTCCATCCATCCACATTTATATTCATCACTCTTTTAGTCACATGCGATTCTTCCCTCCTCATCACATGCCCATACCAAGACAGTCGATTCCCTTTTAACTTTTCTGTAACTGGGGCAACTTTCAAACTTTCTCTAATATACTCATTCCTTATTTTATCCATTCTTGTCACACCACACATCCACCTCAACATTCTCATTTCCGCTACATGCAATCTTTTTTCATCCATCTTCTTCACAGCCCAACATTCCGATCCATACAGTACGACAGGTCTAATCACGGACTTGTATATTTTCCCCTTTAACTTGAGAGGCATCCGTGGGTCGCAAGTTGTTCCAGTGACCTGCCGCCATTTCATCCATCCTGAGTTGATCCGGTGCGTTACGTCACAGTCTACTTCACCATCGCCTTGGACAAGCGACCCGAGGTACCGGAAATCGGAACAGATCGGTATGGGTGTTCCGGCAAGAGTTATGGGCGTAGGACTGGAGAGACCGCCGAAATCACAGAATAGGTATTCTGTTTTGGACCTACTTAATTTCAGGCCAACATTCTCCAATCTTTGCCACACCTCCAATCTGTTCTGGACCTCTAGGCCACTCTCGGCAACCAACACAATGTCGTCGGCAAACAGCATACACCAGGGAGCCTCTTCCTGAATGTCCGACGTAAGTGCGTCCATTATCAGCAGGAAGAGGTAGGGGCTTAGAGCCGACCCTTGGTGCAAGCCGACAGCCACATTGAAGCTGCCGGTAGTGCCCGCTGTAGACCGGACTTGGGTACTACATCGACTGTACATCGCTCGGATCAACTGCACATACTTCCCAGGCATACCTTTCTCTTTCAGGGCCCACCACAAAACCTCACGAGGTACCCGGTCGTATGCCTTTTCGAGGTCGATGAACACCATGTGCAAGTTTTTGTGCGCACTTCTGTGTTTTTCGCACAGCTGGCGGATGGCAAAAATGGCGTCCGTCGTTCCTCGACCAGGCATAAAACCGAATTGATTTTGTGAAATTTCGCTCTCTTCTCTCAGTCGTCTTTCAATAACTTTCTCCCAAACTTTCATACTATGTGCCATTAGCTTTATTCCTCTATAGTTATTGCACTCCAGCACATTACCTTTGTTTTTAAAGATGGGCACCAGCAAACTGTTGCACCATGCGTCAACAGTTTGCTGGTGCCCATCTTTAGTTTAGTAGTACATTGGATAATTAATGAGATAATACGATTAAAGTCATTAGGAAGTGAATGACCGTGGTAACCCGACCAAGTTTAGGTGGTTACGAAAAAAAGAAAGAAAAGAAACTTCACATACATTTGAAGGCATTTACAAGCTTTAAAATAACGTTTAAAGTAAGTCTTTAGACTTCATAGTGAGAGTGCTGGGACCAATTGAAGTGTTTTTCTATTTAATGAAATAACCTTTAAGCTATGCATTATTTTGTTTTTTTTTATTGCAGAACAAATTTAAACTAATTCCTAAGAAGTCAAGTACAAAAAAAACTTTTTGCAAAAAAAATAAAACCGACTTCAAAGCACAAAACACAAAAAAGTAAAAAATAACTTTAGCTTCAGAAGTCGGTGACCTTTTTGGATTCATTTAGTTTTTTTTTGTCACCGACTTCTGAAGCTAAAGTTATTTTTTACTTTTTTGTGTTTTGTGCTTTGAAGTCGGTTTTATTTTTTTTGCAAAAAGTTTTTTTATTTTTCCATTTTTAGTCGTAATAGCCTATACAAATATATGCCATGCATTTATTTTACATTGTTAACAATACATGTCATGGTAATAGGCTTATCCCCAATAAAATGGAACTTAACATATCTAAACTGTCGAAATTTGCTTGTATTGTACACATCTGCGTACCCCTCAGAGCATACAGGCGTGATGTTACGTCATGATGTTGTATAAACAATAAACATCTAAGCGATTGCAAAAATCACGACCGATTTACCGTCTAGTTTTGAAGAGTTCCATTGTATATCTCCGAAAACCAGCATCAGATCTTCACCAAATTTAAATTCGACCAGCTCAGGAGTATACTCTTTCAAATAAAAAAATAATTTTGAAAATCACTCCACAAATGGAGGAGATATCGGTGAACATACATGAAATTATACCACACAACTGAAGTAAAAATATTCATAAAATGAAAACTACTAAGCCAAACTATGTAAAATTTTTATGGGACCAAATGGCAACTATTCCGCATCAAACTAAAAAAGAATCACGTAAATCGGAACATAAATCTCAGCGTAATCGGTGTACATACACAAAAAAAAAAAAAAAAAAAAAAAAAATACCGATCGAATTGAGAACCTCCTCCTTTTTGGAAGTCGGTTAAAAATATGATAAGAATCCGCTTAACCATTTCAAAGATCTAGCAAAACCAAAAACGTTACCCCAGCAAAATCTCGAATAACTTCGCAACCGATGAAAGAACAAATACAAAATAAGGCGCAACATTTACTTCAACTAGACAACTAATTTTATAGCTAGTATTTATTTAAATATTCCCATTAGAAAGAAAAAGGTCTGGCTGGGGTAACGTTACCCCAGCAGGAAATGTTTTTGTGAAATAATTAAAAAACTATAAGCGCAACAAATTTAAAAATGTGCGCAACAATTATAGAAGCCGTAAAACTAATTATCTATAAGATTCAAATGACCATTTTCGACAACATCTGGCTGGGGTAACGGACTCGCGAGAGCAATTCTGAATATGCTAGCCCGGCCCTTCTAACCGATAAAAAGGGCACTAGTGACAAACGGTTGTGCATAGACTACCGCGCACTTAATAAAATTACTGCTAAAGACAAGTACCCAATGCCAAGGGTTGAAGATTTGGTGGATAGGCTCCAGGGTTGCAAATATTTTACAAATCTCGATTTAAAAAGCGGTTACTATCAAATTAAAATGAGCGAGGAGACTCCTCGCTCATTTTAATTTGATAGTAACCGCTTTAGTAACCGCTACCGTACACAAAACCGCATTTGTAACTGAGGATGGCCACTATGAATTCTTGCGTCTCCCTTTTGGGTTATGTAATGCTCCTTCTTGTTTCCAAAAAAATATGAACAAAGTCCTCGGAAACCTTCGTTTCGGCAAAATAATTCTCGATTTAGATGACATTTTGATTGCGTGTGATACTGTTGAAGAGAATTTACGGTTATTGGAACAGGTATTGCAAATATTTAAAGATAACGGTCTTACATTGAATTTAAAAAAGTGTAATTTCTTGAAAACGGAGATAGAATTTTTGGGGTATAAAATAAAATCAGGGTGCATCATGCCAAGTTCAGAAAAAGTAAGAGCTGTAAAGGAATTTCCAGTTCCAAAAACCGTACACCAACTTCGTCAGTTCCTCGGACTAATTAGCTATTTCCGCAAATTCATAAAGAATTGCGCATTGTTGTCAAGTCCTTTAACGATATTACTAAAGAAAGACACTCCTTGGGAGTGGAACAGCATACAAGAGAATGCTTTTCAAATTTTAAAGAATTCTCTTACCTCTGAATCCACTTTGGCCATTTTCGATCCAAATGGGGAATGCGTTTTGTATACAGATGCTAGCAGGGAAGGTTTAGCGGGTATATTAAGACCATTGTAACAGTGTTTTCGGCAACAATAAATGATTTGATTTGATTTGATTTGATTATTAACGCAAATAACACAGGATGGTGAGCAACCAATACATTTTTACAGCCACCAAACTACAATAGATGAAAATAAGTACCATTCTTTCGAGCTAGAATTGTTAGCAATCGTTTGCTCTTTACAGAAGTTTAGGCTTTACTTACTAGGGTCGCATTTTAAAATAATCACTGATTGCAACGCTGTGCGGTTTGCTCTATCAAAAAAGGAAATTATTCCAAGGATTGCACGTTGGGTACTCTCTACACAAGAATTTGATTTCGAAATAGTACACAGGGAGGGTACTCGCATGCGTCATGATCCCCCGCAATCCTGGGAAATATCGGAAGCTGAAATAATATTGTCCATAACAGAAGCTGACTGGCTAAATTGTCTGTCCAGCTACAGGATTCAGAACTCGTAAAAATCAGGGAGACTTTAGAATCAGGGGAGGCAGAGAAGCATAAAGATATATTTCTAAATTATGAACTTCTTGGTAACAAAGTATATAGACGGACTGACAAAGGACGTCGTTGGGTGGTGCCCAAAAACTGCATATGGCAAGTTATCAAATGTAACCATGACGACCTTGGTTTTTTTTCCGTTGATAAAACGCTTGAACGTATTTCTCATCAATATTGGTTCCCAAAAATGCGACGAACTATCAAAAAGTACATTAAAAATTGTCTTAACTGCATTTATTATAAAAACAAGGGAGGTCCCACGGAAGGAGAGCTATTTCCATTGCCAAAATATGCTCAGCCGTTTCATACAGTTCACGTCGACCATTTGGGCCCTTTTGTCGAAACTGTTAATAAGAACAAGTACAAGTCTCCCAAAGTGATAATGCGCATAGAAATCTTCGTCACTGTTCGGCAACGGTCGTATTCCCCGAGCGTCGGAAGACGATATGTATATAGAGTGGTTAAGTGCATTTTCTTCATGCATAATTTAGTAGAATTATGTGTTTATGAGTAAAAGAGATAAATATTAATTTATCAGTAACGAAATTTGATTCGATAATTCCGCAGGCAATTCCGCGACTACTTTGAGGTGGGATGCCTGGGGACAGGCATCATGCAGCATGGCCGTGTTGGCAACACCGTGAATTTCTGCGCTGCGGCCAAAGGACGCGTAACCAAGGCAGCAAATTATATAGATCGGACTAACTTACCTAGTGACGTCCGATCCTTAATTATGTGAAGTAATCTCGTCCTCATTTAGTACTTGTAGTTTGCACTTCCTGCTAACTCGCTATCACATTTTTAAAGATGAATCGATTTCATCAACACGAAAATTTTGTCTGTGGTCCGGTCTTGGCGCGCTCTGTCTGACATCTGTCAACTCATTCTTTCAAAGCACATGATCGGGACTTCAAGATGACCGATACGGTTATCTATCGTAGTCCCGATACATTAGTCAACACAACTTTAAAAAGGGATTTAGATAAGACACTTTAAAACACATAAATAGGCTGATCTTCTGGGAAGGGTTGGGATACAATGAGGACGAGATTACTTCACATAATTAAGAATCGGACGTCACTAGGTAAGTTAGTCCGATCTATATAATTATGCTCCGTAATCTCGTCCTCATTTAGTACTTGTAGATGTTCAAAGAAGTTGTGTTGGTAATATGTATAACCAACATCTTTTAATCATTGAACAATGCAGCCTAACGTACTATTCTGACAGCCACACTCAGAGTCGTTCATTAAATTAGTCCTAATTAATACTTAACTAAATAACATTAACACCCACTTGCAAGAAGCTTCACATTAAATCTTCTTTAGTTAATGCCACTTTATCGCTAATGAAATCATTAAAATAATGATTTCATTAGTTTGTTGCATCAAACTTCTTTAGGCTAAAAACTTGATCCTTTAACTAATGAGAGCATTAAACATTGTTGCCAACAATAAATGAAAAAAATGAATGGATTGAACGAGTGATTGCGTTTTGTTTTGAAAAGTATTCACAATTTGTGTATTAATTGGCCGATACAAAACGCGTTTGACACGTAATACGGTTTATTTGACGACTGGCATTTTTCTTTCTAATTCATTGGATGTGAAAGTCGCGTGTTATTATTTAGGTTTAATTTTCTTTGTGAGTGAAAATGTCCGAAAACCAAAACAAAAAACGTGAAGGAGGTGCAAGCTTCACTCCAGAACAAAAAGGCCTAATGGCTGATCTCATAAACCATTAATGGAAAAATATCCTTTACTGCAGCGGAACATTTCAGCTAATGAGCCCCCAATATGCTCATACAAAGCTCGTTCCTTTCAGGCATCAGGCATAATGATATAGGTGGAGCTTAATGCAGCCAGCTTGCGAGACACCTTTTGTACGATTCGGCAAACTGTAGAGCTGTTTATGTTCGTCAGATCAGCTAGTACCATCTGGAAGGACCCCGTCGCGAAGAACCGCAAACAGATTAGAAGCTGGGTAAGACCACAAATGGCCTTACTCCTCAGGGTCTGTGGCTCCACATTGAGGCGGTCTCGAAGCTGCAGCGCTACCTCCTTTGAAATTCAGTAGCACAACCAGAGCTCTTCTCCATCATCATCATCATCTGCCTAGCCTTTTCCCAACTATATTGGGGTCGGCTTCCAGTTTTACCGGATGCAGCTGAATACCAGTATTTTACATGGAGCGACTGCCTATCTGACCTCCACAACCCAGTTAGTACCGGGTAATACGATACTCCTTGGTAAGACTGAAAGACTCCATCATGTTTTTAAAATAAATTGATTCTGTCTAGGATCTGGCGGCGGCGAGGAACATTTTCTGGATCAGACAGCGACGATAGGCTGGTCAACGACATATTCAGCAGCCAAAATAAAAGTAAACACTACGTAAAATCAGTTTAATGGCCCGTCGTCGACCCATTAAAAATGATAACCTCTAAAATGTAATTTAATGAGCTCTGATGCGCTAAAGTCGCTTCGTGCAATACAAAATACCGTTAATGGGTGGTTTGACACTTCATTAGATAAGTTTGACATTTCCATAAGTAAAATTTAAAGGAGCTTTAAAATGCATCTTATTTTCTTTCCTGCAATGCTTTAATGAAACATTAGGGTTTAAAGTGACATTAAAAAGATAAAAATCTTTCTTGCAAGTGAGTGTAAATCCGTTAATCAATGCTACATCCCAGAGACATAATTTAACGGTTAATTAGCTAATGACAGATTTAAGTATACGTAGGGCGAAGCATCCTAAAATCATCTTATCGATTGCATATCGATAAAGTCCTGGTGTAGCCACATTTAAAAAGTGTTGATATTAAATCACATTTAAGTTTATTTATAAACGTAGAAAAATATTATTCAGAGTAATAGAAATGATAATCAGTTACTTTACTGTAAGTTTTTGCTAAATTGCAAAGGGGAACAGCTATTTTCATTGAAATAAAATAAAAGCGATTGCGATTTTTTTTCTATGGCATCACTGCTGTCAACTGTCAATGTCAAGTAGTATTTACCGGGCGGGAAAGTTTGTGTTGTGAACAATGATATTCTATTACACAGATATGTTGTGAGCGCGCAATCGTGAAGACTCGAAAACTGGCCAATTGGTCTGTTTTTCCTTTATTCTGCGTCACAGCGTGTATGTGAGCTGGCTCTCCCCCGCGGCACACTTTTTTCTGTGGTTTTTTTTTTTTCTTTTTTTTTTTTTGTGTGTGGTTTTGTACAGATAGCGCGCGAGTTGAATGCAGTCGGGGTCTGAGGTAAAGAGCGGGAGCATCTCCCCCCGCTACCCGCACGCCCCACCTCACGCGCATGCAGTGTAGTGCTGTGCACAGGTAGCTCACAGCACTACCGCATTCCTAAGCTCTGCATTCAACTCGCGCGCTATCTGTAGGTGTATAACATATCTGTTTATTACAATATGTTGGTTGTGAATTTAAATTTCATCTGTATTAATTTACGTTATGGTAAGTAGGTATAATAAGTACTTTCAGTGAATTGTGATTCAACGACACACCTTGTATCCTCGAAGAACTTCCATTCATATTTCTGTTTCAATTAATTCTATGATAGGTAAGTATCTGCTAACCGTGCCTCCCTGTAGCGAAGTACCGTAATTTTAGTAGTAACATTATTTCCGGTGCAAATGGTAATCCTCTTTTCGTTGGTTTCCTGAGGTCGGATGCCACCAACGGCAATATAACACTTTACAGATTCAGGTGTAAATCTATAACTTGCCAGAAATTCCTGAATAGAATAGTTTGTAAAGGGATCAGAATAATCTCGTAAATTCCGCCTCGGTTCCACTTCTCTATATCTTCTGGCATAATCTAAAAACTCAATGAAGTCTGCCAAATCAGACATTATTCCTTTTTAATTAATAAACGTTTAGTATGAAATCGAATTCGCGGGTAAAAATATAACCCAAGGCCGAAACGTAGATGTCAAAATCGGCCATTAAATATTTAAGTAAAGGTTTTGCTTTACTTAACTTTAATTGTCATTAGGGGACGCTAATGAACTGTTATCTGACTATCAGCCACACTCACAGCCACACTCAGAGTCAGTTAATGGTTACTTAAACGGTTCCTTAGTAAAAATTAAAAAAAGTTCACCCTCAGAGTCAGATAACGGTTCATTAGCGTCCCCTAATGACAATTAAAGTTAAGTAAAGCAAAACCTTTACTTAAATATTTAATGGCTGATTTTGACATCTACGTTTCGGCCTTGGGTTATAGTTTTACCCACGAATTCGATTTCATACTAAACGTTTATTAATTAAAAAGGAATAATGTCTGATTTTGCCGTTGGTGGCATCCGACCTCGGGAAACCAACGAAAAGAGGATTACCATTTGCACCGGAAATAATGTTACTACTAAAATTACGGTACTTCGCTACAGGAAGGCACGGTTAGCAGATACTTACCTATCATAGAATTAATTGAAACAGAAATATGAATGGAAGTTCTTCGAGGATACAAGGTGTGTGTCGTTGAATCACAATTCACTGAAAGTACTTATTATACTTACCATAACGTAAATTAATACAGATGAAATTTAAATTCACAACCAATTATATTGTAATAAACAGATATGTTATACACCTACAAAACCACAGAAAAAAGTGTGCCACGGGGGAGAACCAGCTCACATACACGCAGTGACGCAGAATAAAGGATAAACAGACCAATTGGCCTGTTTTCGAGTCTTCACGATTGCGCGCTCACAACATATCTGTGTAATAGAATATCATTGTTCACAACACAAACTTTCCCGCCCTGTAAATACTACTTGACATTGACAGTTGACAGCAGTGATGCCATAGAAAAAAAATCGCAATCGCTATATTTTATTTCAATGAAAATAGCTGTTCCCCTTTGCAATTTAGTAAAAACTTACAGTAAAGTAACTGATTATCATTTATATTACTCTGAATAATAATTTTCTACGTTTATAAATAAACTTAAATGCGATTTAATATCAACACTTTTTAAATGTGGCTACACCAGGACTTTATCGATATGCAATCGATAAGATAATTTTAGGATGCTTCGCCCTACGTATACTTAAATCTGTCATTAGCTAATTAACCGTTAAATTATGTCTCTGGGATGTAGCATTGATTAACGGATTTAATGATAATTAGTTAAGTATTAATTAGGACTAATTTAATGAACGACTCTGAGTGTGGCTGAGTCGTTCATTAAATTAGTCATAATGAACACTTAACTAATTATCATTAAATCCGTTAATCAATGCTACATCCCAGAGACATAATTTAAGAGTTCATTAGCTAATGACAGACTTAAGTATACGTAGGGGGAAGCATCCTAGAATGATCTTATCGATTACATGTCGATAAAGCCTTGGTGTAGCCACATTTAAAAAGTGTTGATATTAAATCACATTTTAGTTTATTTATAAATGTTGAAAATTATTATTCATAGTAATATAATGGATAATCAGTTTTTACTAAATTACAAAGGGGAACAGCTATTTTCATTGAAATAAAATAAAGCAATTGCGATCTTTTTTCTATGGCATCACTGCTGTCAACTGTCAATGTCAAGTAGTATTTACCGAGCGGGAAAGTTTGTGTTGTACATTTTAATTTCATCTGTATTAATTTACGTTATAAGTTTATAAGCATTTTCAGTGAAAATGTTATATCAATAAAATTCATCGACACACCTTTTGTACTCAAAGAACTTCCGTTCATATTTCTGTTTCAATTAATTCTATGATAGGTAAGCCTCTTCTAACCCAGGCAGGGTTTTGTAGCGAAGTACCGTAATTTTATTGCTAACATTATTTCCGGTGCAAATGGTAATCCTCTTTTCGTTGGTTTCCTGAGGTCGGATTGACTAACGGCAATATGACACTTTTTACAGATTCAGGTGTAAATCTATAACTTGCGTGAAATTCCTGAATAGAATATTTTGTAAAGGGATCAGAATAATCTCGTAAATTCCGCCTCGGTCCCACTTCTCTATATCTTCTGGCATAATATAAAAACTTAAGAGGGCCCTTCCCGGCCCGCCTTTCGTCAACGCGAGCATGGTCGAAAAGCTTTTTGTTTCATCCAGAGCCACAGCGGTGGTATTCTTTCAACTCCTCCTGTCTTACCTAGCCCCGACTCCGCACTATTTGCCTCCCGCGTACCTCATACCGCCTAACGCGAGGACATTGAACGAAAAATATTGTTCAAAAATTTATAAAACTTGTTCCAGGAAATACGTGTTTTTGAATTAGTCTTACAAGTATGTGAAATAAATATTTGTTATTTAGAATCTCCACTACATTTGCAAGGCTTCTATCAGGATGTTTTCTTTACTTTTACAATCTATAAGTACATTATGAACGGCCAAAGTTGAGGTAAAAGTTGTGCAAAACAGCAATTTTTGGAGGCTTATACTATAATTTGATTCTACAATTTTTTTTTTTTTTTCGATAGAAGCCTCGATATAGTCCACAAGATACTCAATAGTTCGAAAAATTCAAAGATATATGTCTAACAACGGCATAATCACGCACGAGCTATTGTCAAAATTCTCGCGAAAAGTATGGCGGGTTGGCCGCTCTTAATGAAGTCTGCCAAATCAGACATTATTCCTTTTTAATTAATAAACGTTTATTATGAAATCGAATTCGCGGGTAAAAATAGAACCCGAAACGTAGATGTCAAAATCAGCCATTAAATATTTAAGTAAAGGTTTTGCTTTACTTAACTTTAATTGTCATTAAGGGACGCTAATGAACCGTTAACTGAATTTTTTTGATTTTTTTTTTTATTTTTGAATTTTTTAGAATTTTTACTAAGGAACCGTTTAAGTAACCATTAACTGACTCTGAGTGTGGCTGTTATCATTACTTGGTTACTAATTACACATTTACTTAAGTAAAAGGTAACATAACATAAATTTTCTCTAACTCTAGTGTTAACCAGCGTCATAATAGTCTTTTATAGAGCATGTGTGAGACTGCACAAACAGACTCACGATGTCCGCGATTACGCGGAGCCCTAATCAAATAATATTTGTTCAATTGACAAAGGGAAAACAACTATTAGATACACTTACCATCACGTTGGTACTGGTGATGTGACGTAGTCCCTGGCCACGTCGTATCTGAGTGGGGTGTAAGTGTAACTGTGGTTTGTGTGGTGTATGTAAAGTCATGTAGATTCGACGATAACCAAAGGGCGCCCCACAGCGCGTACCGTCGACTCCTTGGTCAAACCTTCTGATCACACATGTGGCACTTTTCATCAATGTCCAACTGAATTTTATCCCGGTTTGCTAACCCAATCGGGGATGTACAATAGTCCAGCACTGAATTTAGGAAATTACCGGCGTCCAAATAAAACACAAAGGCCGGCTACATAACCAACAAATCACTCGCGGTCACGACCCAAAATGGCGAGATTTCTCAATTTTCACTCAATTATCAACAAAATATCAAACACCGATCAAGATTGTATCGGATTACCACTAACTCAAAGTTTCAATCAATAATTACACGACAGCCGCGTGCATCAAAAAAAAACGAAGACCACGGAAGCGTGATTCTTTCCAACAAGATTGCACAGACAATCAACGTCATCGCACTGACAACTGAAACGTAATCTGTCAAACGTGCGTTCGTAAGGTGCGTTCAGAAACTTGGTGGATGAAACATCTACCCCCCCCGGACGGGCCGTCCCGTCCGCTAATCAATTGGCAGTCTTGACAAGGTTGCGACCGCTCTCTTCATAACCGATCCATCCACTAAAACCTCAGCAAAACGAGGTACCCCGTCGGTGCCAGCCACCAAATTGAGAATGCGCCCCCGGCGCCAATACAGAGGCTTAAGGTTGGCATCCTTAATAAGGACGAGGTCTCCTATCTTGGGCGGATGAGTTTTATCAGTCCACTTGACGCGCTGCTGGAGGATGTGCAGATACTCTAAGCTCCAACGCTTCCAAAAGCTCTGAGTGAGCTGTTGCACCAACTGAAACCGCGATAGCCGATTTTGGCTCACATCAACAAAAGGGTACTCAGGCAGAGCGACAAGTGGCTGTCCAATCAAGAAATGGCCCGGGGTTAGAGCCTCCAAATCGTTCGGGTCCGAAGAGAGCGGGCACAATGGACGCGAATTTAGTACCGCTTCAATGCGACAAAATACCGTAGCTAATTCCTCAAAGGTGAGAACGGTGTCTCCCAACAATCTCCGCCAGAGTCCCTTTGCTGCTTTCACCGCGGCCTCAAAAATACCCCCCCAATGGGGGCAGGCTGGCGGGTCAAACAACCAAGTGACCCCTCGACGGGCCAATTTGTTACCAATGTCAACCTGGCTCTCATTAAGAAAGTCATACACTTCTTTCAAATAGTTACTTGTACCCTTGTAGTTGGTACCGCAATCAGACCTGATCAGAGAAGGTAACCCACGGCGAGACGTAAATCTATCCAAAGTTGCCACAAAGGCCTCCGTCGAGAGGGAGGATACCAGCTCCAAGTGCACTGCCTTAGTTGACAGGCAGACAAATACGCACAAATAAGCCTTGACAATTTTACTATTGCGAAGGGTAGACGTCTTTATCGAAAAGGGACCAGCAAAGTCCGTTCCTACGCCTGCAAAGGGCCTCGCCTCATTGACACGATCAGCAGGCAAGTCTCCCATCTGGGGCTGCATCGTTGGGGCCTTAGTCCGATAGCACGGTATGCAACGGAAGACGATGCTACGAATGGTACGACGAGCCCCGACAAAATCCAAAACTCTCGCTGCAGAATGGCCAACAGCGCATTGCAACCGGCGTGCGAGTTCTTAATGTGACGATCAGTCACCAACAATTTAATCAAATGGCCCGCCTTGGGCAACAAAAGGGGGTGACGGACCCCATAAGGAAGGCTAGAGTGCCTCAACCGTCCTCCAACACGCAAAAGACCCGTTTCATCCAAAAAGGGGTTCAACTTACTAACGGCTCCCGACAACTTAACTCTACCGGACTTCAAGGTCTCGATCTCCTTCTCAAAGTGTACGGCCTGCACAGAGCGAACCCACAGGAGGAGTGACTCCTGTCGCTCTTGAGGAGAGAGAACCGGTGACAGGCGCTTGTCCCCTGGATTCCTAGCATTGTGACCAAAACGCCTGATCCACGAGGTAACGTTCAACAATTTGTCGAGGGAGCTGTATCGGTTCAACAAAATATCAGGATCAAACGGAGGGTCCTTCGTCCCAACAGCGAGCACCTTAAGCCCGAGCAAAGGATCCGACATCAAAACTGGCGTTCGAGGCCAATCATCCTCGGGGCGAGTCAGCCAATCCGGTCCCCACCAAAGGGGGTGCACAATCAGGCGGGGGGCCATGCACCCACGTGAGGCTACGTCGCCGGGGTTCAAGTCTCCAGGCACGTGCCTCCAAATCAAAGGCGTTTCGGAATTTTGTATCTGTGACACTCGGTTCGCAACAAAGACCTCCACAGAGTGGACGGACGTCTTCAACCAACACAAAACAATTTGACTGTCCGTCCAGGCGTAAGAATTCCGAATGTTCACAGATCCACCTAAAGTTTGAGCAACGTGATTCAAGAGACGCACAAGAAGCGCCGCCCCTGACAACTCTAGCTTAGGGATGGTCAATGCCGTCCAGAGGGGGGCCACCTTGCTCTTGGCCATGATCAATGACAACTTCACCTGGCCTGTCGCGCTGACGGTGCGCAGATAAACAACAGCTGCATAACCGTGCGAAGATGCGTCACAAAACCCATGAAGGGTTGCAGTATAGTTCCCAGGGGGGAGGATAGCGCGTGGTAACGCGACCTCGTTGACCGCAGGAAGTGCGGATACAAATTGGAGCCAATCTTCCAAAAGGGTTTCCTGAAGTGGCTCATCCCAACCAAGTTCCGCGGTCCAAAGGCGCTGGAGAAAACATTTCGTCCAAAACAATACCGGGCATATCCAACCATTCGGGTCAAAGGTTCTCGCGACAGTACACAATACCAGTCGTTTAGTCCAAGTGTGTGGTGACTCCAAATCGACATCGTACGTAAAGGTGTCTTGGACTGGTCGGTACTGAACGCCGAGAACGGCCAACATAGCAGGGTTGTCAGCATTTTCAAACAAATGAGGATCCTGCTTATGATCCTCTTCCACATCTTCCAACAGTGCTGGCGAGTTGGACACCCACTTACGCAACTCATAGCCAGCGGAATCCAAAATTTGAACCAACTCGTCCTCGTGCAAAGCGAACGAATAGCAACAAAAGGGCTCGATCGAAGGCCGTACGTATTCGTGTTGAGCTCATAAACAACCATGGGGTCCCGGGGATTCTCTCGCCACAGGATCAACTGATAACGTCTGTCATCCCGGTGAATAACCGTTTGCCGGAACATCATTTTGATGTCAGCCACAAAGACTACTTGATGACGACGAAAAGACGTGATGACATCACAAAGGTCCCTCAACAATTTGGGGCCGGAGTGCAAGCAATCATTCAAAGGGACACCAGAGGAAGTCCGCGCAGACCCATCAAACACTGTGCGCAGCTTACCGGTGGATGCCTTGAGGACCGCGTGATGCGGCAGAAAGTAATGCTCAACTGAGCGCCAATCCAAATTTGACACCGACATGTGTCCCAAGTCTGAGTACTCACGCATGAAATCTAAATATTTCTGCCGCAGCACCGGATCCCTGGCCATACGGCGCTCCATCGCCAACAATCTCTTCTCGGCCATAGGTCTGGACTCGCCGAGAGGTGGTCGAACTGCAACAAAAGGCAACCGTGTTACGAGCCGACCGGAACGGAGTCGACCTGTGTTGTTCTGATAGAACAACTCGCACTCCTCATGTTCCGGGTTCAAGCGGGCCACTTGCGGTGGCTCCTCAACCTCCCAAAACCTCTGAACAGCGTCAGAGAGAGCGGAGCCACACGCCAACGCAAAATCAGGCTCAGGTGGAGGGGGAGCCTTCAACACTGGGCCCATCACCGCAAAGCCAAAGATGGTCGAGACAGCCACCAAACCGTTCGGCTGCAAGACTTTCATATTACCCAACAATATTCTCCCTAGTACATCGGAACCCAATATCAAATGAGTTGTATTAGGGGAATCAAACCGGCGGTCAGCCAAATCCAGGCCTGACGTCAACCGGACAATATCAGGCGACAGCTGACGTTGGGGATGACAGCCCAAAATACTCGTCAGAACAATAGCCGAAGGAAAAAACTTAGGGTCCAAACAACTCACAGGAGTGAGCCCAAATAAGGTTTGTCCCTCAACAGTCGGGATAGGTGTTTCGCCTATTCCATTAATCGTGCCTGAAAAGGCACGGACATCCAGGCTCACCCGACCCGCTAACCAAGACGACAAAAGGCAACCCTGGGCTCCCGTGTCCAAAATGGCACGGACCACAACAGAGTCCCCCGTGGGTCCCCAGACCCTGACCGATGCCGTTGGCAACAAAACCGTGTCGATCTGGGGAGGTACGTTAGCGGGACAGGCGCCAATTTCCTAGCAATGCCTGGGCGGCGACCGATCGCCGCATCCAGGCTGGGGTCTATCCCGATGAGGATAGTAGTCAAACTCCTCATCCGCGCGATGTCCCGAGCTGCGCGCCATCGCTGGAGGGGCATATCCCACTTGACGCCTGAGTGGCGGGGGGCGCGTCTCCAAACGGGGGCGTTCCGCCAACGGAGGGGAGGGAAGGCGGTGCTGGTCTGGCCAACGTCGCCTACCAGCAGCTGCATAGTCGCCTTCACGAGGGGAGGTCAATCGGCGGTCGCGCGGCTCCCGATCAACTGGCGCGGGGGATGGAGTACGGCGGTCAAAGTTGCAGGCCCCTCCTCGACTCTGATCCGGCGAGCGAGAAGCCCGGTGCTCATCTCCATCATACCCCCCCCTGCGCGAACCCCCATCAGAGGCTGGTCTGACAGAGCGGTTCGCGTTGGCGCACAAAACTTCAAGATGTGAGCCCCTACAAATTGAACAAGGGCGGGGGTTGGGGCAATCCCGATGAAAATGATTCCCCAAACAAGAAAAGCACAGACGGCGTGCATTGGCAACTCGGCGGCGGGCACTCACGTGCAACTCCAAGAAGGCCGCGCAAGTTGGTACGCCATGTCCCGTGGCCTTACAATAGCCGCAAGCAAGATAACTCTGGGTGCCACCAAAACGGGGGGCAGGGCGGCTATCACCAGGCCCGACAGTCCTAGTCCGTCCCTGGGCCCTCGGCCGAGAGGGCGGTTGGCTTGACTCCGTGGCACCACGAGCGTTGTCGAGGAAACGACACTCATCCTCCAAAAATTTGACGAGGTCTTCAAAGGGGGGAAGATGGGTGGCACTATCCCCACCATACTTCTGCTCAAAACAGGACCTCAAATCTGACGGAAGCCGCTGCAACACTAAGTGCACCAAAAGATAGGACCAATAGTCCACCGGCAACTCCAATCGTTTCAAGGCGTTGGTTGCTGCCAGCAATGGATTCAATAGGTCAGCACGCAACGCTGACATTCTGGTGATGGCCGGCAACCCCAAGATCTGGTCAATATGGACATCAGCCAGGCAACGTTTGTTCTGGTATCGTCGGGATAGAAGTTCCAGAGCAGTGGGATAGGCCGAGTCGGTCACCGGCAAGTGCTGCACCAAGGCTCGAGCCTCACCTCCTAGGGTTGACAACAAATAAGCCAACTTCTGGGCCGGTCGGAGGTCAGAGCGCGAATCAACCAAACTGTCAAACATGTTCCTGAAGCTTAACCAATGGTCCAAGTGACCGTCAAAATGTGGCAGCTCCAGGGTAGGCAGTCTACCCAAAAGTCCAGGGCCTGCAACAACAGAGGTCTCTGTTTTGACCTGGGCAGGGTCCCGACTCTTCAAAATTTGACGGGCGCGCATACTTATTATGTCACCCAGGTTCAACATCTGGTCATAATCCGCAACAACCTTATCACGGGCTGCTTGACCCAATGTTTCCAGGTCCAAGTCCAAAATCAATTCATTGAAGCGAGCAAACAAAGTGTCAACCGCACTCAATCTCGCATTCAACTGCTCATACCGGGCAAGCGTGGCCTCTTCCAGGTCTAGACGCTCAGCGGTTGCAGCAGCAGAGGCAAACCATCTTAGCTGTGAGGTCAAACCACCAATGGCTTGGTTTACAGCTTTCAATGAAGCCATTGGGACAAATATCAAATAAACAAATTAAATTCAATTAAATAATCAACAGGAATAATTTTCCCGGACCCAACTACAATTTAAACCAAATAATAAAACTTAGTTTGAATTATTACAAGTTCAAATCCGACCCTGTACAAGCAATACCTTGTTTATACAATAACAAATTAAAGTACAAGCCACAAGGGACACTACATATCATAATATATTATGTCAAACAATCTATGTTAACTATGTTTAATTTGAGTCAGGCTGACAGGCAACAAATCGGACTTCTCAATACTTTTAACTCGACAATAAGTGGTGAATTTAACAATTAAACCACGCTTTGCTACCAGATGTGTGAAACTGCACAAACAGACTCACGATATCCGCGATTACGCGGAGCCCTAATCAAATAATATTTGTTCAATTGACAAAGGGAAAACAACTATTAGATACACTTACCATCACGTTGGTACTGGTGATGTGACGTAGTCCCTGGCCACGTCGTATCTGAGTGGGGTGTAAGTGTAACTGTGGTTTGTGTGGTGTATGTAAAGTCATGTAGATTCGACGATAACCAAAGGGCGCCCCACAGCGCGTACCGTCGACTCCTTGGTCAAACCTTCTGATCACACACGTGGCACTTTTCATCAATGTCCAACTGAATTTTATCCCGGTTTGCTAACCCAATCGGGGATGTACAATAGTCCATCCCTGAATTTAGGAAATTACCGGCGTCCAAATAAAACACAAAGGCCGGCTACATAACCAACAAATCACTCGCGGTCACGACCCAAAATGGCGAGATTTCTCAATTTTCACTCAATTATCAACAAAATATCAAACACCGATCAAGATTGTATCGGATTACCATTAACTCAAAGTTTCAATCAATAATTACACGACAGCCGCGTGCATAAAAAAAAACGAAGACCACGGAAGCGTGATTCTTTCCAACAAGATTGCACAGACAATCAACGTCATCGCACTGACAACTGAAACGTAATCTGTCAAACGTCAAAAAGGTGCGTTCAGAAACTTGGTGGATGAAACAGAGCATAATTACTTTAATCAGACAGTTACCATTGTCATTAAATTTAATCAATCAACAATAACTAGCAGTGCGTTTTATAGTATAAAGACACACTGCCTGTCCAAAAGCACTAGAATCACTAACTACAGTTCTCATAATAAAACTTGCTTTTCTTATAACTTCAATATTAATACCCACTTCAGAGGCTTTTTATGCAGAATCGTGCCTTGTGCTGTGTGATGTGAATTTGGGAGTATTTATTCCACTATTAGTTAGAATTTGTTTTATCCACCTACTAATAGTTGCAGTAGTGGCGGCATGATATGGTTTTCTTATATGTAGTTATAATTAGTGATTTAATCTTGTCTTATATTTTCTGTAATATCTAAATAGAACAAAAGGGTAGTGCAGGGCACACAGACAAATTCTCCTTAAAAAATGGTAGTATCAAATTGGGTTGATATCTACCAGGTTCAGAGATTTTAATAATTTCTGGAATTTTTGTGTTAATAATTATCCTGATTATAAGAAATGTTATCAGTACACTTATTAGAGACAAGGTTTGAATTCTGTGTGCAGTTATAAAAGGGCTATTATGGTAACTAACTTTTTGGTAATTAGTTCTAGGCTAAGGGTTTCATTAGGAAATAGGTTAGACAAATAATTCAAAACAATACTGAGAACCCATACTACTTCATATTTCGGGTTCTTAGGTCTTAACTTTAAGAACCTTGACAGTCGGTCATCTGAGCCAATTAATTAACCAATTTCTGTAACATCTTACTAATAAGTGCAAATGGTGGTAATATATAAAAGAAATCACCATACCATTTGACAGTGCATGATATATAATTCTGACAATTAGTGTCAAACTTGTTTGCATACAGTTCAATCTGAGGTTAAACAATAATAGTCTTGTAGGCTAGGTACATCACATAACTTCCATTCAATTTCTGTTTGGATGCCTAGATTCTAGATCTGCGATAGTGTTTTCTTTAGAACTGATGTAAGATGCATAGATCCAAATGTGTCTTTCCTCACACCGTTGCCACAACTTTCTGGCTAAATTATTAAGGTGGGTAAAACGACTGCCACCCATTTTATTGATGTAGGCTATGGCAGTTGTGTTATCTATTTAATTCTAAGTAAAATTTCACAGTGTCTGAGTGTGCTTGCAAATGTTTTGAGCCCTATAAATGCTGCTAATAGTTCAAGGTAATTTATATGAAACTTTTTATCATCAGTTGTCCAATGCCTATGGCTTCTGACATCAGTACATACCAGACCCCCGCCAGTTTGTCAAGCATCAGAAAATATTTCTAGAACAAGGTCAAATAGTTGTATACTGTTGTAGGTTGTTGGAATGAGACAACCACCAATCTAGTCCTATCCTAATTCCTTTAGTGATAGGTAGCAGAGCCTTGTAATTTTCATTGTTGTTTTGTTACTTTCCATAACCTTGGTGTAAGGCCAACCATATTCTACTGCTGGGCAAGCAGCAACAAGGATGCCTAGCAACTGAGCAAATTCTACTATTTTGTATATCCTCTTAGACTTACAATTATTTAATAAGTTAGGGATTAAATTTTATCTATCTTCTTCCGACGAAGTGAGATATTATTAAATTGAACTGAATCTAACAGAAATCCTATATACCGACAGCATTGTCTGGGTTCTAAGACATTCTTTTTAGTATTGATAACAAACTATAGATTTTTTAAGAAAAAACTTAGTCTAAGAATCACCAAGGCACAAAATATCACCATATAGAAAAGTAACGCCAATGGCCTCAGGTGACACATAACTGGCTTCATAATCTTTGTGAATACATTATGGTGCTATGCTAAGCCCAAATGGAAGGCTTGTAAACTAACAATGTATCTTGAAACTGAAATCGGAGAAATCTATCATATTTTTTATGGGTAAGAAGTATGTAGCACTTAGATACCCGCAATTACAGACACAATTAAAAAAACGATGCAGGTGCCCGATCGGGCACGGAGCATTTTTCTAATCTATAGTTGCCATAAATCAACCTGGGATCATGAGTTTGGTTGCTGTCTTTAAGTCTCCTAGTTTGAAGTGATGTGTATTAATATATTTTTCACACCACCTGCTCCAAAATGTCAAATTATATGTCAAGCAACCTTAACCTAAAGTGAGTCATTAGTGGCCGGGGGCACAGCCGGTCAATAATGTTGTATTGGATTTCATTATGACCCGCTGGTCAATAATGTGATTTGAATTTGGAATCTCACATGCTCAGCAAAATTGGCCGTAGGTATAGTACTAACAAACACCCTTTGGTGCCAGAAAGAGGAAAGCTATTCTCGATACCCTTACTACGCGTGGATGATATTCTCGATTTCCTACAAAATCATAACGACTGCTTCTTCATATCGATGCCATGTTTTCGAAGACAATGTTGTAAGAATAATTAGATAACTACGAACCATTTTTTAAAATGAATGGAATAACATTAAAACTGGCATTAATAATAACAAAAACCGTACCGCGCCGTAATACCGTAATAGTAATTGGCTGTAACATTAGTTAATTTATTTTAAGTAAATTGCGCTAAGATTGCTGTGGATTTTGTGAATAAATAAATAAATAATAAAACCTATCTATACTACAGTCGATTTATCACATTTTTATCAAAAATCTCTATTTTCACGAGCGTCTCCAATGACGTTCTAAATTCAAAATGCATAGAGCCAATCATCCAAAACCATTCTACCAGCCCTGTATAAAGCTTAGTTTACACAAACTCCAGTTCCATGAGAGTGATATCAATAGACACACACGACAAAACTGTAGAAGAGACTTTTTTTTTGAAAATCGAATTGATCGTGTCTTGGCTACTTATTGGAAGACGCAATAGAGGCGCCAACTTTTGACATTTAAACTTTAAATTTATCAACAAAGTATTATAAAATGTCGAGTGATGAAAGTGATTGTACTCCTGAATTCATTACAACCGAAGCTAATAATATTTCCAATGATTTACTGCCGGAAAAGTCAAAGGAAACTTATATAAAAGCCTACGACAATTTCCAAAAATGGAAAAGTACGAAAGGCGTCAAGTCCATTTCGGAACCAGTTCTATTAGTGTATTTTCAGCATTTATCTTGTACTCAGAAGTCAAGTAGCCTATGGTGTACTTATTCAATGCTTAGGTCAACAATAAGCATGAAACACAATATAGATATCAAGACATACGCTAAGCTATTAGCATTGCTAAAGAGGAAATCGGAAGGTCACCAATCAAAGAAATCGAAAGTTTTCACACCTATGAATGTTGAAACTTTTTTAAATGAAGCTTCTGATCATAGTTATCTTGCCGTAAAAGTAAGTAGGTACATCATTTTATTTATAACTAAATAAAATACAACATGGTAGCAAATAGCAACAAGAACGCTTCCTATACTACAAATGTCACTTACGGGATATCTTCCGTGATTATTTATTATTTTGAGCTCCCGATACCGCTTCCTATACTTACTGAATTTACGTATGTTGTTAGTAAAATTTATTTTTGTTTTTGTTACAGGTGGACCTGTAACAAAAATAAAAATAAATTTTACAACAACACAAGCCAACGACAAGCCCCATTCACTCCAAGAAATGGTAAACATGAAGGTCCAAGATATAGAAAAACACTCAGAAGAGTTGTTATTGATTAAGTTGCCAGACACTAAAACCAAAAGGGAAAGGTCATTTGTCATCCGCGGAGCATATGTAAAGGTTGTGGAAAAGTATCAAGCTCTGCGGCCTCCTAACATAAATACTAACCGATTTTTTGTAGCGTTCAGTAGTGGAAAATGCACCCGTCAAGTGATTGGGAAGAACAAAATAAGTGCCATGCCGAAGGAAATTGCCAAATACTTAGGATTACCAAATATCGAGCTCTATACGGGTCATTGTTTTCGTCGAACGTCGGCTACACTGTTGGCGGATGCGGGAGCAGATATAACCCAAATAAAACGCCATGGTGGCTGGAAATCGGATACAGTAGCGGAGGGCTACATTGAAAATTCTGTACAAAACAAAAGTAAAATAAGCTGTCAAATTGGTAACAGCATCACTTTAAAAACGTCATCTGATTCTTTTTCACCAGAACCTTCAACATCACACCATCACATTCCATCTTTCCCTGAGCCTCATGCACCACCTTCACCAACTTTCACCACCCAAAATGCTTCTCTGCAAATACAAGATTCTGAAGCATTGACGAGGAATACTCAAATAAATTCCACATCAACATCTATAAACGTACCAAATAAAAACTTAACTTTATCATTGCACAACTGGACTAATGTCTCAAATGTTACCATTAACTTCAATTAATAAGTAAGTGCTTAAAACTAACTAGTTCTAAATATGTTATTCTTACTGTTTGTTTATTTAATAAATACTTTGTTTTTCGTACTATGGCTATTATTTTCTCACAGTAGGTGTAAAAAGTAGAGTATCCTCCTCTGGGCTAAAGGTGTCTTTGCCTTGGGCTAGCTTGAATCCCTCGCTGCATTCAGGATTCTTGTATTAACTCCCTCGCTTCGCTCGTGAGTTAAACTCTTAACTTAAACCTAAACCTAAAACTTAAAACCCGAATCCTTCATTTCGCTCGAGATTCAATATGACGCCCGTGACATAAGACACAACTTTAGCCCCTCGGTGCATAATCTACTATTATTAAGTTTTTTGAGATTTAATATAAATCCAAGTGCCATCTGATTTTGGATGCAAAAATATGCTGGATAAAAATTGATTATCTGCGGATAAACATCATTCAATACACCTAACTGTAGGAGTTTATTAATTTCCATAAAATAAGATTGCTTTCTTTCTGACTGAAGTTATTGTTTTTAGGGATGGAAGTTTGAACTGGAATTTCATAAAAGTGTAAGTAGTTTATAACCCTTGATCCAATCATTGTATTGTTGGATAGGTGGTAACATTATTCCAGACTTCAGTGAAATACTGCAATCTACCAGTTTCTACCTGAGCTAGACGCATTCCTGTCCCTGACGTCGCGGCTGGCGCCTCTGTGGTGAGTGCCTCGGGCGTGTTGCTAGTTTCACCTGGATTTTCCGCTTCAGCACTGCGTTAGAGGTCTTGCAGGTGTGTTTTTCAATTCTTGTCCTGTTTTTTTTTATTTTTGCATTAAACTTGTCCTGCAGCTTATCCCCGAACAGGTACTCAGATGTTGGAGTCTGATCCATTAGCTCCTTCATTTCCTAATTGAGGCCAGGCAGGGTTAGGGAGCGTATGGTGATGCAGTTGCATGATAAATGTGACAAAGTAGTCTGGCTGCATCACATAAAGGGTTAAAATTTGATCACTACTCTCTCGGTTGGCGATTAGATTGTTTAACACTTTGCCTATTGATGTAATGGTAGCAGCCGTGGTGATCTGCTGCCCACTGATTCGTTGGTCCCTTTTCACTCCACCATCCTCAGTGTGGTCACTTCTTCATTTAGTTTTGGTGGGTGCAACAAGCTGCCGTTTCATTTAAACCCTTCACAATTACTGCTGACCACCGCGTGGCCAGGCTGCCGTGAAGTTCTATAGGTGTCTATGTTGGCTACGCCCCCTAATCTCTGCCTCTTTCTGATTTCGGTCAGTGGGTCGTCTTAGAGACGAATATTAATATTCAATAAAGATATTAAATCATTTTTTTTATGAATTGAAATTAAATCTTAATCATTTTAAATATTTCCTTCATTAGGTGATATAGGACAAGTGTTTGTACTCAGAAGTGGCGGTTATGAGGAATAAATAGCTGTCACGGCAAGTCAGGCTGCGTCGGGTTTTATAACGTGTCTACATTGGTCGCGATAACCACGGCTTCTCGAGCGTGTTCGACTGGAGCGAGCTTTCGACTGGAGCGGGCTTCATACTTGTCTACAAAGGATAATTAAAGTTAGGCCTCTGCCTGGTCGAGTTTAAATCAACGGCTAACCTCTCGTGAAAGCTCTTGTGATGTCGTTCTATTGTAGGATGGCTTAGATCATCGGCTAACCTCTCGTGAAAGCTCTAGTGATATCTTACTAATTGTTGGCACAGTTGGTGTTCTCATGGTTAACCTCTCGTGAAAACCCTAGAGACATGTGCATCTTAGACCAGGGTGCCAGGTACTTCTTGGAAAAGACGAGTGGGTAGGTACTTAATCAAAAAAGCTTACCAGAGTTTCGATGACGACTCCGTTTTCGCTTGTTCGACCGATTTTCTACTTCTCGCAAGCGTTCGTTGAGTTCTCTCATCTCTTCGTCTCGTTTTCTTCGGTGTTTTCCCATCTCGGTTTGGTAATTACAACATTTTAGGAACTTTATTAACGGAAACGTGACCTGCGCGCTTCACAAAAAAGTACAATGAGTTGACAGATGTCAGACAGAGCGCGCCAAGACCGGACCACAGACAACATTTTCGTGTTGATGAAATCGATTCATCTTTAAAAATGTGATAGCGAGTTAGCAGGAAGTGCAAACTACAAGTACTAAATGAGGACGAGATTACGGAGCATAATTGTGTCCTGTCTGCGTAAATTGTATCATTATATAAAAGGGTTGCTCGTCGAGAAATCGAGGTCATTTTGATTATTGGCGCTTTAATGCTAACAAGTATTTTGTGTAGAACGTGTATATTTTACGGTTAACGGCTACGTAAAGTGATCATTTAAATATTATATAAAAATGTAAAAATAGTGATTAAAAGTACTTCGTGTTATTAAAATATTGGCTATTATTTCAGGTCTAACACCTTTGTAATCTAACACCTGTATCTTAATATCTTTCTTACTAACATGTTTATTCATGTCACTAATAAATAAATTACCCACTTGAATATGAAAAATAACGTTATTTCCTGTCCGAAATAGAATATTTTTCATGCACAAAACTTTTTTATTTGTAATTATACTTATTAAAAAACCTATTCAATAAATATTGTTGATTTCTTATTACAAATTGTTTAATTAAAAAAATATATATATATTTTCTCAATAAAAGTGGCCTAAAAGTACAGCAATGCACTCTGAATAGGTTGTAACTTCTGTGAAAGTGTTATCAAGGCTTGAAGCTGCAAATACGCGTTGAAGAAGGTGATAACAGTGCAAGTGTATATTTTCGCTTAACAATACAACAACATCATAAAAACAGGTTTGGCTGGATACTATTCACAACAATAAGTCCACGCATGGAATACTGTGTCATAATAACAACATTATTGACGAGAAATAGTTGTAGATATTGTTTTTTCTAACGTAAACAAAGAACAGATGACTCATTAACGGTGTATTTAAACGACATGAAAAACCATTGACCAATCACATAAAGTTGACTGGGACGTGACATAAGAAACTTCGTTCGGAAACTTGACTTTACTGTACTGAATACCAGCTTTTTGAGACGACGTTCCGATACACGCATAATATATAAAATTTTGAATATTTATATTATTATCTTGGTATACAATGGAGGCAAGCAGCAATATCACATACCGTAAAATACAAAGAACCAGTTCTTTAAATGACATCAGCAAGGACAGTTCAACACTATTTGATGCGACCATGACCAGTTTGACAAACACGTCATTGAATACTAGTCAAACTGTAATAGACTTAAACGAAAAAGTTAAGCAACTATCGGACGACTTATTAATAGCTCACCAAGAAATTGAGAACCTTAATTCGGAAAACTTTCCATTAAAATCAGATCTGCAGAAATATTTTAAAGTTATAGATGCATACAAAACTATTAATCTACTACACAAAAACAAGGTTACACCTCGATCTGGACAAAAAAGTAAACTGAAACAAACAACTGACAGAACACCGAGACTAAAGAAAGTTCCTTATGAAGATGAAATGGCTACGCCTCTAATAAAAGAATGTAATCAGATTTCAAGCACCGAGTCAAATTCCCTCAACCTCAAAATAGCCACTAATTCGACGCCACAAAAAGAAACTATACCTTTAGTCAGCAAGCAGACAATGCCAAAAGATATCAAGCCTAGAAAATTGTGTGTGCTAAGTAACAGCTCATAGCGGGGGAGGCTACAAACTGTAGAAGATAACTTCGCCAGCGACTTTAATTATTGTAGTTACTCTTTACCTAATTGCAATATAAAACACCTTTTAGCCGGCATAGAATCAAAATTAAGAGATTTTAACTTAAATGACTATTGTATAATTGTATTAGGTGAAACTGATATCAGAGACAATGATAATTTCATTGATTTAGTGAGAGAAATCAATGCAGGCTTAGCAAATTTGACACATACTAATATAATAATCAGCACGCCCACGTATATACGAGGGGCACCCATTTATAATTACAAAGTGGAACTATTCAATAACCTCCTTTGCATGGACATACAATATAATAAATACGCATATTTTTTCGACTCCAACTATGGTCTAACATTTGACGTTTTCTAGGACATCAGGTAAATTAAATAAAGCTGGAAGACTACAGACATTTAAAAACATTATGGATAGTATTAAAATTGACATGAAATTATTCCCTATAGACCACTCACTAAACGATAGCATAACTGGACAAACCTCTCAGTTTTTTCGTCCAGAATAATTTATAAAATAATTTATTTAATTGTTTTTTCTCGAATAAGTATTTTAATATATTGCATCAGAATATAGCAGGTTTAATAAACAAATCAAATGATTTTTCTGTGTGTCTAAATCAACTAGTAGATAAACGAATATGTGTTGATATACTATGCATTACCGAGCATTTCATTATGGAAGGTTACGAGAACCAGTTGTATGTACCGAATTATTGTTTGGCAGCGTATTATTGTAGAAAGGAAAAAAAAAGGGGTGGATCTTGTATTCTTATAAAAAATGGGCACAAATGGAAAGAACTGCCTAAAATATCGAAATTATCATCCCCAGGTGTATTTGAGTGTTGTGCCATTGAGCTTGTTAGCTATAAGTTAATTGTCGTTTGTATTTATAGAGTGCCAAATGTTAATAATTTAAATGAATGTTTGAATAAGCTTGAGTCACTTCTACAAGAGATTTCAAAGACCAGCTGCAAGAATATTGTAATTGCTGGAGATTTTAATATTGATGTATTAAAGTCGAATAGGATTTCTGCTACACTTGAATGTCTACTATTAAGTTTTAATTTAAAACTAGAATTTAAACAGCCGACACGTATGGCCAGTCAGACATGTACCTATAGACAATTTTGCGCACAATTATAACAAGTCATGTAAAGGCGAAGTAATCGATTTTGCTCTATCAGATCACACAGCGCAGTTGCTTCAATGCCCCGTAAAAAAAGTGTGTTCTATTAACTACTGGTACACGACTAAAAGAGACGATAATACAGAGAACATAGCTAAGTTCAAAGACTGTATAACAAATATTTCTTTTTCGGAGATCTACGAGACAAATGATCCCAATGTAGCATATAATGCTTTTATCGACACTTTTGGGTTGTTTTATGACTTATGTTTCCCGGTTACCCGGGTTAAAGTTAACATTATAAAAAACCCAAGTTGTTGTCCAAAGGTGTTAAGTTATGCAGCAGAAAGAAACGACACCTTCTGTGGAAACTGAGGTTAAATCCGAGTCAGGCCAATAAAACGAAGTTTAAAAACTATTGCAAATTGTATAAAAAAATTATAAACCTAACACAAAAGGCACACAACAATTACAAAATAACGAAAGCCAAAAACATACCAAAAACTACCTGGCAAATAATAAACCAGAAAAAACACAACATTCCCAGTCAGCGTATTGATAAAATTAAATTTGGTAACAAAACTATAACAAATCCAAAGAACATTACCAATGAATTCAATAACTTCTTTGTTGACAAAATACAGCCCAAAATAAGGGATGGCAGCCAATCTAAAGTAAGTAGAAAAATAAACACAAGAAGGGAGTCAATGTTCATGGCACCAAGCATACCAGATGATATACATAAAATAATAAGGGCACTGAAAAATACAAATAGCGTAGGTTACGATGTCTTCTCTACAAAGATTTTTAAAGCTGTAGCTAATGAGATATGTGTACATTTAAGTCACATACTTAATCTTAGTATAAGTGCTGGCATGTATCCAGATGCTTTAAAAACATCAATTATAAAACCAATATTTAAGAAGGAAAACAGAGAGTTAATGGAAAATTATAGGCCAATCTCGCTGATTCCGATTATTTCCAAAATTTTTGAGAAGTTCATTTACAAAGAGAAATACTTAGAAAAAAACCATATTTTGTGTGAACAACAAAAAGGATTTAGACCCAGCAGAACAATAAACATGGCGATTTTTGATTTTATTCAGAATGTCATTAATAATGTAGATAAACGAAACCCAGTCTGCGCCATTTTCTGTGACATGACGCAGGCGTTTGACTATGTCCATCATCCTACACTTCTGAAGAAACTCGAAGCTTATGGTATAAGGGGTAATATTCTAGAATTGTTTAAGTCTTATTTACATAATAGACGTCAAATAACTGAAATCAATAGAATTAATTTAGCTAATAAACATGACGAAATGTTTAGATCAGACGAGCGAATAGTTAGTTACGGGGTACCGCAAGGGAGTGTGCTGGGTCCTTTATTGTTTATATTATATATTAATGACTTACCGGAATGCATGGAACAACCACTGACCCTATTTGCAGATGATAGTACCGTGACATGAAAATGACATCAATATTTCTTTAAAATCGATTATAAAACGGTTGGACGAAAATAACTTAAGAATAAACATAAGCAAAACAAAGATAATGCATTTTAGCCAACGCATGCCAGATAGGAGCAATATGTATGTTCAATATAATAATGATAGGGTTAAAGATGTGGTAAGCACTAAATTCCTAGGGCTAGAAATAGACAAAAAACTTAGTTGGAAGCAAAACATAGAGTCACTTTGCAAAAAACTAAGCACTTCCGCTTACGCTTTATACACCTTGTCGTCTATTGTAAATCTAGGCGCACTCCTGACTGCTTATTATGGTTTAGTCGAATGCCACCTACGATACGGCGTTATCTTTTGGGGCAACTCCACCGATAGAGAAACCGCATTCAAAGCTCAGAAAAGATGCATACGGTCCTTTTTAAAACTTCAAACTACTGATAGCTGCGTGCCTTTTTTTAAACAGCATAAAATATTAACTTTACCATGTATATATATTTTAGAAATGGCATTGTTTGTAAAGTTGAACCCTGATCGTTTCGACCGCATAGGTGACATCTTTCCACGAAATAGGCGTGATAATAGTAGGCTGTGTCTCCCTGGTGCGAAAACGACTTTAATGCGCAAAAGTGTCTGCTACATGGCGCCAGTCATATATAATAAAATACCGAGGACTTGGAAAGAACTAAACTTGACTTTGTTTAAAAAAAAACTTCGAAATTTTTTAGTAGACAAAGCGTATTATAGTGTGACGGAATTTTTAATGGATAAAGGAATTTCTTGATTACTTGGTATTTTAAAACGACTAGACATTTGAAAAATATGACATTTAATTTTTTATTTTATTTTTTATTTTATTCAATTCCAATGCAATAAGTTGACTGTAGAATAATGATTGTGTAATTGTAGTTTATCAATCTTTAATATGTATTGACATTGTCTAATTTTACTATGTACTTAGCATCACTAGTGTCTTCTGGACTTTTGCATGCCTTTTGGTTAAATATGGCTGTTGCTATTATATTTTTATGTCACCGTGTATGTACCCATATTTGCAAAATAAATATCTTATCTAATTTCCACTTCCATATTTTTTTCTTATTATCAGATAAAATACTAAAAAAAAATCAACAAAATGACAACAAATGTTTTTAAAAATGCAAGAAGCTAGTGTCAGCGGCGGGATTCGATCCTACGAACGTTGCTTTATCAGTCGATTGCTTATACAGCTACGCCACCAGACCAGTTAGTAACATTGTGAAATTTATGCTTCATATTCTTTGCCTAAGTACAAAATAGTCCTAACCGTTTTCAATTACGACGGCCAATCTTAGCTAAGATTAGCCACACACACACACACACACACACGTGCTGCTGACATATTGTGAGACGTGAGGCAAAGTAATACACCAGTTGATTTTACGCACACCAACATTATGTTGGTGTGCTCTGCAAACCAAACTAATTTGCTGTGTGTACTGTAAATGTAGTCCAGAACATGTTGGATTATGTCAAATTATATTTCAGACTGGAGGTGGGCCACTAGGTTACTTTCCTCCTGATGAGATCCTGGATAGGGTAGCAGCATTACTGGGCACCACTGGAGAGGGTCTTACTGTGAGGTTTGGTGGTGATGCTGAGCCCCAAATTATTGGTGATAGTGATGGTGATGGGAGTGTTTGGACAGCTTATATTGTGCCAGTTGATCATAGCATATCTCCAATGCTATTGATTGACACTCCTTTGTCTGTGGAAAATCCTTCTACGTCATCCATGGATTATACATCTGTGTCCATGGGCAATGAAGTGCCAGCCAGTAGCATTGGAGATGAGTTGGTGACGCTGGGCAATTTTAATACGCCCAATATAAAAGAAAAAAACAAATTTCAAAACTAGCGGTAATATCTAATATCCGATTACATAATATGTGATACTTTGTATGTTTGTTACTGAATAATGCTTTATTGACTGAAACAAAATGGGTAATTTGGAACACGGGTAAGTAGGTAGGTACATGAAGATTATGGGGATGAATAAAAATGAAAGTTTGAAAAGAATTTTGACGAAACTTTAAACATTTTGATTTCCTATAATTAATGCATTTTTGTTTTACAGGTAGTGTTAAACGGAAGCTACTGAAGCCAGACAACGGGTGTCAAGCTCGAAACAAGGCATTGGCAGAATATTATTATGTTAAAAAACAAATGTTAGAATCTAAGAACGAAAATGTAGTGTTACAAAATAAAAAAAATAGTGTTAGAAAATGAAAAATTTGTGTTAGAAAATGAAAAATGAAGATTTGAAATAAGTAAGCTGAAGGGTGAGGATTTTTAAAATTATATTATTTTAAGTACTTACCTCAGTATTGTTTAGTCATAATTTCGTCATCGTTCGTTTGTAAATATATTTTATGTACCTAACTAATTAAACAATTTTGAAAAATTTATATTTTATTTCCTAAAATTATCATAGGTAGGTAATACATATTAAAAATAATTTAATATTAATCCTTGTCTATTTCTGATATCATTTTCAATTTTAATACTGTCCGAATTCTCTGTCACAGTAATTTCACCATCGTCTGGCATTTCGACTTCAGGGGGTACGTCTTCAATATTATAATTTCTGCAGATATTGTGAAGAACAGCTGTAGCTATTATAACAGTTTGTAGGTATGTTATATAATGCCAACCGCATGGTCAAGGATATTACTGGGAAGCGACGTTTCCAGACTCCAAATGACCTAAACAAACAAATACATTTTTTCATGAACTTGATTAATAAAAAATAAATGAATAGGTACTTAATCTTTATAATCTCTAGTACTTAGGTACTTATAGTGAAAGCTTTATAAAATGGTGATATTACCTTTCAATTGTGTTTCTAGTTTTTATCTGTGCCTCATTGTATCTTATTTCTTGGGCAGTTGATGGGTTTAACAAAGGTGTGAGCAAGTAAGGCCGGTTAGGATAGGCACTGTCCCCGAGCAACCAGCGATTTCCAAGAATACCATCTTCACACTGGGCTGTAATGAGAGTTAGCTATGTACAGTAAGCGTTCATAAGTGCAGAGGCACGCTAAGGATTGTATTGCTGTGAACGCACGGTCGGGCGACCGACCCTAACATTCCTTTAGAAATATTTGGGGTCCGAAATTTGATAGCTATTTTGTTTTCATTAATTTTAGAATGAGAAATCGCGTGAAAACAGAGGATAGTACTTTTAGAAGAGACGCCGTGCAGGGTACTAGTGGAAAGTGATTTAATAAAATTGATTGTTTTAGTTACAACGAGCTTTGCCCGCGGCTTCGCTCACGTCAGCGTGTATTCTTTTGGCATTATCAGGGAACATTACATGAGAAAGTGAAGTCGTAGTATATTCCTGACATCTTCTACAAAACAACATACTAATAAACTGACTTACTGTTAATTTTAATTAAAACTTGTTAGTACTTTTTTTTTAATACCTACTAAAGGAACTCTTACTAAATTTTTGAGGGGAATCAATTTAGATGGCCATCGACACGGTAGAAGTGTATAAACAAAGCAAATAGATGCAATTCATGATATATCATAGGTACACCTACACAGAGTAGGTATCCTTAAAAAAATTCTTTCAACTCTGAGAGCATAATCAGTCGATCAAAAGTAAGAATATGGAAAAACCTCGTTACTGTGAAATACTGTAAACGCTTGAATTTAATGTATTTAAGGAACCAGAAAGAGTATGCGCTTCGAAACGAAGATTATCATGTTTATCAACCTTCCTACCTACTAAATATAATAAAAAGACACATCAACACGGTCTAGGGATATTTCATACTCAATTAAATAACTCGAAAAGTACTGGCCGCATTGGAATCTTTTATACACCGATTTGTTTGTAATTTATCTCAGACTAATTCCATATTCAAATTTTTGAAAATTCTTTTGTTTCGGTGGCATAAAAATGTCTTGATGTATAGGAGAGGGAATTTTCATTTGTGGGAAATTTAGAAAACAATACGAATTACGTTTAGTTACAGTTTTTTTTCATTTTTAAACGAAAGATAAAGTTAAAATTGAGGTATTGTAGCCATGCAACGCCGACATTTGACGAGGGCGTAGATGTTACGAGCTGTGGGAATGCTGGAAGCTGGATCTGTTCAGCGTAATGTTGCTGAGGCCATAGGGACCCATCAAAATGTAATTTCAAGATTGTGGACACGCTATCGTGCCACAGGTGAAGTAGCGGAGAGGCACCGGGGGCCAAGTCGCAACACTACCCCCAGACAAGACCGATTTTTGCAAATTACTGCGCGAGCACAACCAAATGCAACGGCGACTCAATTGGTCCAAAGGCTGCGAGTGGAACACCAAGTGCTTGTGAGTGACCAAACTGTAAGAAGGCGACTGCATGAAAGCAATCTACGCTCTCGTAGACCACTCCGGGTCCCACCTTTACGGAGAGGCAATCGTGGACGACGATTAGAATGGGTTCGGAACCACGTGGACTGGGGCCGTGACCAATGGTCCAATGTGCTGTTCACGGATGAATCCAGGTTCGGCTTCCATCCAGATTCACGAAGGACGCGTGTTTGGCGAGTTCCTGGACGATGGAGCCGTCTCCAGAACCCTCAGGAAGTTCACCCATACCAAGGAGGAACAATTATGGTTTGGGCAGGAATTCGTCTTGGAGGACGGACGGATCTCGTTTGGGTGCGGGGCAATATGACGGCAGAACGATACGTCCAACAGGTGCTGGGGCCCGTAATCTTGCCCCACAGAACACAAATGGGGCAAGATTTCCTGCTCATGCACGACAATGCCCGGGCACACACGGCGAGAACGGTAGCAGCTTGGTTACATACACATAATGTTAGGGCCTTAGACTGGCCTGCTCAATCGCCAGATCTAAATCCCATTGAGCATGCGTGGGATATGCTGCAAAGAAGAGCTCTGAAGGAAGTTCCTGAAAATCTGGCTACAAAAGATCAACTTTTTGCGCACCTCAGAAGGACATGGGACAATATTCCGCAGCAAGACATTGACAACCTTGTTCTGGGCATGCCGAATCGTTGCCGATGTGTTATGAACATCATGGGCGCTTTTTCAGACTACTAACTTCAAGTTTATAAACACAAATTAAATGATTTTTCTATTTTTTTCAGTTTTTACTCACAAATTAAACGTTCATTCATATACGGTTTCCGTCTATGCTTCATTTTTTTTCCATAAAATCCTGAAATTTTAATCTATACCTTAACCATTATTAAAAAATGGTAGAATATTAAATAACGTATCTTTTAAATATATACATGTCATATAAATAATTAACACATTGATAGTAATTCGCTTTTTTTAAAATATCCCTAGACCGTGTTGATGTGTGTAATAAATATGTAATAGAAACATACACATAAAAAACATATTTACATAACATATATTTGTGTTTTATTAGTTTAGAAGGGTTTAATAGATAAAAGACTGAATAAATAAATTATCGTTTTGCCTAAATCTCAAACCAAGGTGCATTACGATTATAACGACCCAAGATTGTTTAGTCCGTCTCGACACTCGCGCTGCACTGTTCGCGTTGTGTAAGTGTGGATAGCTACGCACACATACATAAAGCTGCGGTCTTTTACCTAAACTCGAGCGTTTGTATTTTGTGAAATGGCTCTTAAGACAAGCATTTTTGTAAACCATTATTCTAAATATTCTGTACTAACTTATTTTGATACATTACATTAATCTTACCTTTTCCAACTAAGCCATCAGAAGAAATGTGTGTAGTCATCTCAATATTATATTTGATAAACATGTTTCGGAAGCATTTAAATAGGTGCGGCAGGTCGAAAAATGTTACAATTTCTTTGTTATATACTTTTATATATGGCTGTTCTACTGTTGAACCCAAAATTGAAAATGCTCGTCTATTAACTCCGTCCATATCACAGACAATAGCCGCAACACTTATGCCTGCTTCAAAGCATTGGTATAAAACCTGAAATTAAAAATAAAATGTTAAAAGGGGCCTAGATGATAATTATGATGAATGATGATACTTTTATTAAGCTTTATATCAACTGTGATACAGTTTAGGATGAATGAGAATAAAAAAAATGCTCACCTCTTTTATAAGCACTGCAAGTCTGTCTGCAGTTGAAAATCCACTTGAAAAATAGTGGGCAATTGGTTGTTTGAATCTTTTTCTTATGCCTGAGATAATAAAAACCAGAGCATATGACGCTATAGCTGGTGATCTACCATGGGTACCATGGTCCTGGTAACCTTCTATAATGTCATCCTTGGGGTTATACTGGAAATGCTTTTTTATAGACATTTCATCAAACATCAAAGTATAATAATTATCACTCGGTGCTTGAGTTACTGCAAATCTTTTCAGCACCGTAAACATTGGTTTATTTATTCCAACTCCAAAGGGTAATTTCCGTAACAGAATTTTTAATGTAGGTACTGGCTGATGGTAACGGGAACAACCGTCGTATAAGTCGATAACATGTTGGAGAGCGTTTATAAATTCTCAAGGCTGTAATTTTTTCCTCTTTCGACCATCTCCGGCCAGTAACTTTCTTTTTAAAGTTCCTTATTTGTCCTTGTAAAAGCAGGGCAAAAGCAGGTGTAATTTTTTCAGACAACTTTTTTACTGCTATATCTTCAGTAATAACATTTATTATCTCCTTCTTTTTTAAATTTTTCAGTCGGTTTCGCAGCTGGCAAACTTTTTGCATGTATTTGCGACATTTTCCTAGTAGCTTATTCTCTCTCGTCTGTTGTGCTTGACTGGGTGAAGCAGTTGATGGTCCAGCTACTGGCTGAAAATTTTCTATTGCCTGATGGTCATACACAGTTGATGGTTTGGTCACTGGCTCATTACCTTCTGCTTTCTGTTGTGGTGCAGTCTCAGTATTCAGCAAATTTGAAATGTCGCAAAAGGGTTTCTGTTGTGAATGTCCTACAGAGGAATACATTCGTAAAGCAGGTTCTCCCTGAAATTAAAATATATAATATTAGGATTACAACATTAAGCTTATGTCCAGCAGTGGACGTTATGGGCTGATGTAGTAGTAGTAGTTGGTTGAAGTCCATTATTAGCTCAGTAGGTGCGGGTTTGATACCCGCCAAGGACAAACATTGTGAGAAAGAACATAGACGTTTATTATGTGTCTGGATGTTAAATACTTATCTATTTATGTCATCATCTTACCCCATGTTACTTGGGGTCGGCGCAACATGTTTTTTTCTTCCATTCTCCCCTGTCAACCGTCACACAGTCATTTACACCTTTTTCATTCATATCATTCCTTACACAATCCATCCATCGTTTCTTTGGTCTTCTTCTCCCCCTCCATCCATCAACATTTATATTCATCACTCTTTTAGTCACATGCGATTCTTCCCTCCTCATCACATGCCCATACCAAGACAGTCGATTCCCTTTCAACTTTTCTGTAACTGGCGCAACTTTCAAACTTCCTCTAATATACTCATTCCTTATTTTATCCTTTCTTGTCACACCACACATCCACCTCAACATTCTCATTTCCGCTACATGCAATCTTTTTTCATCCATCTTCTTCACAGCCCAGCATTCCGATCCTTAAAGTACGACAAGTCTAATCACGGACTTGTATATTTTCCCCTTTAACTTGAGGGGCATCCGTGGGTCGCAAGTTGTTCCAGTGACCTGTCGCCATTTCATCCATCCTGAGTTGATCCGATGCGTTACGTCACGGTCTACTTCACCATCCCCTTGGACAAGCGACCCGAGGTACCGGAAATCGGAACAGATCGGTATGGGCGTTCCGGCAAGAGTTATAGGCGTAGGACTGGAGAGACCGCCGAAATCACAGAATAAGTATTCTGTTTTGGACCTACTTAATTTCAGGCCAACATTCTCCAGTCTTTGCCACCACACCTCCAATCTGCTCTGGACCTCTTGGCCACTCTCGGCAACCAACACAATGTCGTCGGCAAACAGCATACACCAGGGAGCCTCTTCCTGGATGTCCGACGTAAGAGCGTCCATTATCACCAGGAAGAGGTACGGGCTTAGAGCCGACCCTTGGTGCAAGCCAACAGCCACATTGAAGCTGCCGGTAGTGCCCACTGTAGACCGGACTTGGGTACTACATCGACTGTACATCGCTCGAATCTACTTCCCAGGCATACCTTTCTCTTTCAGGGCCCACCACAAAACCTCACGAGGGACCCGGTCGTATGCCTTTTCGAGGTCGATGAACACCATGTGCAAGTTTTTGTGCGCACTTCTGTATTTCTCGCACAGCTGGCGGATGGCAAAAATGGCGTCCGTCGTTCCCCGACCAGGCATAAAACCGAATTGATTTCGTGAAATTTCGCTCTCTTCTCTCAGTCGTCTTTCAATAACTTTCTCCCAAACTTTCATACTATGTGCCATTAGCTTTATTCCTCTATAGTTAGATGTTAAGATGGGCACCAGCGAACTTTTGCACCATTCGTCAGGTATGGCCTCTTCCAGCAAATATAAATACTTATCTATTTATGTATAGTCTCTAATACCTATATCACTGGTTCTGCCTAGAATGGGACCTTGTGTGAAATATCAGATCTTTAATTGTTTTAATATTTTTTACTTACCTACATCATTTGGGATAGCGGTTCTTAGTAGCTTTGTCTTTGAATCGTCAGTAAAATCTGCATTCTTAAAATGTCGTTGACACACCATTCTGTGCTCACTATGCATTTTTGAAAATTCAAGGATGCATTTTCCTTTTCAGGGAAAATATATTTCGCCCACAGTAAGCAGCTGAAAATTAAAACAAAACAATGTTCTTAGCAGTGTAAAACAAAGCATGCACAGAATAGAACATGCATAGGTACAAATTATGTTCTGACAATTGGAAAAAATTCATGTTCATCATTTCATACGCTAACTTTTCCCTAACATTGAAAAAAAGATTATTGCTAAGAGTATAAATATATGTCGCCGCGAGGACACCTATAGGCTAAGCTTATTACATAATGTTATTGATTGTAACTAGTTGAATTATAATTTCTTATTCCATAAACGATAATACTGCCATCTGTGAGATACTCTGGCAACTATTATAACACCTGTGAGTGCCATTGACTAATTTCGTTTGAGTATCAAGCTCAACAGCACCATCTGTTGGCTTGTCTTAATCAGTATCACTTGAAAATCAATTATCAAACTAAACTCGATGTTCTAGCTAAAACTGTCGTTATAATTAACATAAGAATATTTGTTTAACAACTTTAGGGTTTCATTCATATTAGCAATTAATAGTTAATCACTTGACATTATGATTCGGCGTCACCTGTCAGGGAAAATGGCACCGAATGTGATTTTACCGTCAATAACTGAATGTTTAAATTTAGTACGAGAACTAAGTAAGTCTCAATAATAGATACCAACTTTAAATTAATAAGACTATTTAACACAGTGATTTACTAGTAAAAAGCTTTTGTTTAACATAACTATTTATATCACCGGAAATGTACCATGATAGCACAGATTAGACTAAAAAGTAATGAGACAACTAGTTTATTATTAATGATTGAAAACGTGTTCAAATTGGTGAATTCTGTCATTATTTAATAGTAACACAATTATTCTATTCTATTATTCAATTATTTATTTGTCTGTATGGTGTCGGACGTAAAGAATAGCACCATCCCATATCTTCCCGTGGGTGTCGTAAGAGGCGACTAAGGGACTTACCAGAGAATGGGCAGCAGCGTTCTCTGTGCTTTTGTAACAACCGTACTGCGATCGCCAACCCGCCTGCCAAGCGTGGCGATTATGGCAAAACCCCCCTTTTGGGGGAGGCCTATGTCCAGCAGTGGACGTGCTTCGGCTGAAATGATGATGATGATGAACACAATTATTGTAAAGTGTTTCATTATTATTTGTGAGGCTGATTGAATTTACTATTGTAATAAGTTGCTGAACGGATATTGTGGTACTTCCGCCCACTCAGAACTGACAGGGAGCAACGATCAGTCACGTTAGCTTACGATTAGCAAAAACAATTGAAATACTAAGTAAATATAAGTGTTTAATGAAGTGAACGATCTGTAATACGATTTAAAATAGTGTGAAGAGTTTCTTCATCCATTCTTCTCCTCAACCATAATAATTTGCGAATGGACGACTCAACTCTAGAAAGTTAATCAGTTTCTGTACCTAAATGGTTTAATAGAAATAAACGTTTGGAATTTGAGTCAAGTGCTGTGTGTGATTTCAAATACCCACCTACCTATCTATCAACAATGAAGAATCGTATCGCAAGGCGATGTGATAGATGACTGAAAGACAATATGGTGGCGGATGGCGCCAATAATTTGGGGACAGTGTTCCTCTAAGCTTTCCCTGTCGTGATATATACGTTAAAGCTTTACTATAGTGGGGCTTCTTAGCTTTTCAAATTGTAGGTTGTTTCCTTTGCAATCTTTCCATACCATTCCCATCTCAAACCCCCAAATAGCGAGGGTTCGTTAAGGTGGATGCTCAAGGGTAGCCCGCGAAATTCAAATTTTCTTACGTTTTTTGCAATTTGCAGGCCAGTGCTAGGTTGTATGTTGATTAAAATATTGTTTGCGACTGTAAGACGTATGTAGTTACAGAATTATAATCATCAAAATCATCAATACAACCCTCCAAGTTCATAAAGGTGCAAGAATGATTTTGACCTTGGAAAAGTAATTTTTCCACCTTTATGAACTTGGAGGGTTGTATATATATATACATTTTCGTTTGTTTTCCATGGTATCAATTAAACACAACACAATAGTCACTTTCTCACAAGAGTCAATTTTCTCATTCAAAACAATTAGTCGCTGCAACGGAGGAGCTCGTCGTCGAGCTCGACTCGACGTTGGTTTGATCAGGTGAAGATCTTCAAATCTAGACCAGATCCGAAAATACCACAAAATTAACGCAGGGACAACAAACAACAAAACTGAAGCAATTTTGTAGTTTGCTAACAATTCGTATTCGACGCCATTGTCAACTTGGTGTTGTATATACCGAAATAAAATTCCTACTTTTTATAATTTGTTACAACACTGCCTCAGCTGATGACAGCGCGCCACTCTAGCCAGCCAATCACAGCCAGCCAATCACAGCCAGCCAATGACAGCCAAGCCACCGCCATAGCTGCCGGAAGCCTCCGGTGGGGGGAACGCCATATAACGCCATGCAAGCTCATTTTCGCTCTCTTGTCGCTGCGATTATACGATTAAGCTGAAACTCTGTTCAAATTGTACTGAAGTAATTAAATTCATTGTTATTATACAAATACGCCTTTCTGATTGTTGCCCTTCTGTTTCATCTTTAGAAGTGGGATCGAAGAAAAACCTACGATAAAACGACGCTCTGCTACATACAAACGACGACACTCGCCTAGTCGAAGATTCTGCGTCGGTAAACCAGATGTCTGAAAATTCAAACGAAGAAGGTCGATGCACACCACCTGCAAGGAAAATATTGAAGAGTCTCCTAGCACAAGAAGTCGAAAAAGCATTCACATACACGATCTGGAACACAAAGCGCCTACCCTCATTCGTCGGAGAAAACACCGTGCCGCATCGTTAATTCCAGAATTTGACCCTGAAAACGAAGAATACGCCCAGTAACCACGTAGTAACACCTGCGAGACACTTCGAGTTCCAAGAAGTATCCTTCTCTCTGCCAGCAACACGTCTACGCGGAAATAAAGGCTCAACCTCAAGGTTGACCTCAAGGTCGTCAACAGCGGGGCCAAGGACAACACATGGAAGAAGGAACCGCCCTTCTTCGCGCTGAGCGCTGCCAGGATCCATGCATAAATAGCCAGGTCAGTCAACATGCCAATATTTGCATAATGCCATTAGCCAAATGTGTTTTACAATTGAGTGCCTCACGTGTTGACAATCATGCCATTGTGGGGTAGTCAGAGACAAAATTAGGGTAGGCCCAAAAAGTAAATCTGATGATAATCAGTTTATTATCTCGGTATTGTAATTGTTTTGCTAGCTGTACTAAGGAGTTGGGATGTACGGATTTAGTTCAAATGCGCATTAGATTATCCAATAATGAACCAGTACACCGTAGGCCTATAGATTAGCACATCACGAACAAGAGATTGTCAAAATTAATGAGCTATTAGAAGCAAGCATTATAAAAGAATTCGAATCAGATTACGCTTCTCACATTCCTTTAATTAAGAAGAAGCACGGAGGTAGTCGTCTATGTGTCAATTACCAAGCACTAAATGCGTTAACTATCCGCGATTGATATCCAACCTAATATCGATGAGCAAATTTCTAAATTATCTGGCAAGAAGCAAGTGCATGTGCAGAGGCAAGTGATTTAGCCCAAGCATCAACTTCGCATTCATCCTTATGATACACACAAAACAGCCTTTGTCACACTGCAAGGACATTACGAATATAATAATCCTTTGCTAACGCTCCCTCAGTGTTTATGTATTTAATAAACAAGGTCGTACATAGTTTAGAAAATGCCCAAGTAAATCGTTTAGAAAAATAACTCCAATAATTTCATCAAACGGTCGTCAGAGGTAGCATTCCTTGACGATGTCTTATGTTCAAACAGGTTTACATTTATTGGCCAAAGTTCTTTAAAAATTGCAAACGAAGAATTTTAAAATTAAATATTTATTTAGTACAGTATTTGAAACCATTAACACTAAATTAAATACCTAATCCTTTTACTCGGTCTTCTCGCAGAACCACAAACATTCCAACAATATCGTCTTCCATTCATCAGCAAACATTCATATGAGCAAAAGTTAATTTTTACAAAATAAGATTTCATAATTAGGTTAAATATCATGTGATGGTATTCAACCAGGTGAATTTAAGTTGGTAGTTGTCTTAATTTACCGTTTGGAGAAACGTACAGTGACGTACACTAAGTGCGTCTGTCAGTTTATTGATCTATGTAGTTATTTTAGGAAGTTCATTCATAAATTTGCAATAATAGCTCGCCTACAGAACTAACAAAAAAATACGATGTGCAGTATGCGTGAGTCACAAAAATCTAGATAAAAAAAATATATATATGTGATAAGTAAGCCTACCTACCTACCTACGATCCTAGTTGCTAACAAAAATTCACACGGATGCATACAAGTTTGGTATTGCAGGCATTCTTTTACAAAAACAGATTGACGGTAGTTTGCGCCCTGTCTTGTATTTTAGTCACGTAACCAGTCTGGAAGAAAGTGTTTATCATAGTTACGAGCTCGAGACTCTTGAAGTGGTGGAATCGTTGCAAAGGTTTTGTATAAGTGTGTTTGTATATTCGTGTAATTACGGACTGTACCGCAGTACTACACGATATAATGACTATACGTGATCTTATCACGCACATTGCTCGCTGGCGGCTTTTAATTCAAGACTATGATATTACTATTGACTACAGACCAGCAGGGCTATTACGTATATCTGTTGACAGCTTGACATGAACTGTCAAAAGGTTAGTTTCGTATTATGAATGACCATTCGCGATCAAATATGACGTATTTGGTTGTCATCGTGGCTGATAGTCACCGTAACTCATTTTGACCGACGCTTTCGTTTTGATACTTATATTATTTCGATTATGTAAGCATAGTGGACAACAAATTGATGACAACTGAGTTTGAAGGAAAGACGTTATACCGTGCCCGTGCTGTTAGTCACCGTAAAGTGATATCCACTTAGTGCGATACGTAGTACCAATATTATGACATTCTTGGTTGTCATCAAAGTTCTGTGTACAACTGAAGCTTGATGTCACTGGATATCAGAAAGATACGTAATAGGCCTACAGGTGAGCGTATGAAGCATATCAGATAGATGCCGCTAATGCCGTTTAGAAGTAAACGATTGGTGTAGTACGTACAGTGCCATGTTTCTGTGCCTACGTGTACTTAGACGGGTTATTGTACATTCGCCACAAAGTTAATTCATCACATTTTTGTAAAGTACATAGGTACATTGAAAGTGTATTCGTCATATGATCAGAGTTAACGCATAATATGTAACGCTCCAGTATTGTTTACGATGATCTGTAGTAACGCCACGCCATGTCACGCCATGCCAAGCCATGCCAAGCCATGCCAAGCCATGCCAAGCCATGCCAAGCCATGCCAAGCCATGCCAAGCCATGCCACGCCATGCCACGCCATTTGTACACGGTACAGCCCATGCCAAGCCGAGTCAGCCAATGACAGTTAATAGCGGGCAGCCGCGCATTTTGGCACTTTGCAAACATTCAGCTGTGGAATATAAAACAAGACTAAACTCTGCACAAGTGTTTAAAATTGCATTACTTACTTTATAATAAACTAGCAGACGTCACGAGGTTTCACCCGCGTAGTTCCCGTTTCCGTGAGAGTAAAGGGATAAAATATAGCCTGTGTTACTCGCTGATAATGTAGCTATCCATTGCTGAAAGAATTTATCAAATCGGTCCAGTAGTTTTTAAGTGATTAATAAGTGGTTATTCGTTACATGCAAAGACATAAAAATGCAAATCTTTCCTCTTTCAGTAGCAGCCACGGTGTCTAGATTTGTGCCCGGTTGATAGCAATAGGCTCGCCCCCTATTACATGGGATTTAAACATAACTGGCGAAGTGTGGGTGTACTATTAGGTACACCTCTGTCTAACCATTCGGGGATTACAGGCGCGATGTTATGTTATCTATCAAAGTCCAGTGTCTGCGTCCAGTCATATTAGTATAGAAGTATAGAAAATTACTGAGATTATTCGTGAAGAAAGCATATTATTGCCTACCCGTTTCACATTATTTAGTTTATTTGGTTTTCCAGATCACGTAGTTTCCGATCATGATAAGGCCTTTACGAGTAGATATTTCAAGAAGCTAGTAATGGAAAAGCAGTTTAAACACACGTTAACAGCTATTGCGCGTCTTAGGTCTAACTGGCAGGTAGAATGCACTAATCACACAATTGTCGATGCTTTGAGAACCACGGAACCTAGAGAGGCCTCTCATAATTGGGACAATAGTTTACCAAATTCAATAATATGGGGTATTAATAATACTGTTAATCATACAATAGGGTATAAGCCATACGATTTAATGTTTGCTCGTGGTAGGTCAGTACCTATGTGATGTGTCCATCTCGGATCGGGTTTCTGAGCCAGTGCAATCTAGAAGCGATAGGGCTACTAATCGGATTAAAATAGCTAGCAAGAAAATGAAACGTAGGTTACTTTGCTATAAGGCGTAAATTTATAATTTATGTAGTACGATTTACAAAAAGGTGACTACGAGTACGTATTTTGGCGCCAGGCGCCGACTACTAGCGGCAATAAGGTTAATTGTAAGTGAGACGATCTGTATTCCAGCCCATTATGTGATATACATACAAACTAATAAGCATAAAAGGTCTTTGAGGAATATTAGAAGTTTACAGGCCTAATAGTATCTGCTGATTCCTTACGACCATATCCAATAGCGCCAGTAGTGTGGAACAATTTGAAACCGAAGATCTCGTAGATCTTCTTGAGAGCCAGATCAAAGTTCATTTCCCCATAATTTAACTGTTTCTTTAGAGCTGACTTGTAATCATAGTTTTGTTGTTTCCATTGCGGGAGCAATCATTGTTTCAGGACGGCCGAATGTTACAACACTGCCTCAGCTGATGACAGCGCGCCACTCTAGCCAGCCAATCACAGCCAGCCAATGACAGCCAAGCCACCGCCATAGCTGCCGGAAGCCTCCGGTGGGGGGAACGCCATATAACGCCATGCAAGCTCATTTTCGCTCTCTTGTCGCTGCGATTATACGATTAAGCTGAAACTCTGTTCAAATTGTACTGAAGTAATTAAATTCATTGTTATTATACAAATACGCCTTTCTGATTGTTGCCCTTCTGTTTCAAATTATAGAATTCCATTTTTTTGTTGGGATTATCAAAAAGAATGCAAAATATGTGGATTGTAACGGTTATAATAATTTCATGATTTTTAAACATTTTTTATTATTATTCTACTAACAAGTACTTAATGCTGTATGGATAAAAAGTACTGCATGGAAGTAAAGATAATTTTATGGCAACATTTTGATTTCTCAAATGACGTTGTTGCCGGAAGAAAAGTGTTACCATACAAAATCATTTTTATTTTTGTCTAATGGCAAGTTGGAGATTTTGCTCCTATAGGCATTTCGTTCCTTCCCTAGAAAGTGAACTGGGGCTGGTCACTACAATTTGGACATCCAGAGCGAGACCGCGACGGGTGTGCGCACTGATTCTTTTAAAACGTGCAACATGGCGGATACCGATATTTCGAACCGAAATCTCTCTCCATCTCCGACAGCAGGATGGCACGGTGGGATCGGAACAGCATTTCTCCAACCAACCTTGTGTGTCAACAGAAAATGAACATTTTCGTGATTTGGCTACACCACGTGCTGAAAGTAGTGCCGGTGCCAACTCGAAAAATAACGATCAGAACACGACCACACAAATGGATGACCGTCTTACAGCTATACCTAGTGATATGTGGGCCTCGTTTTTCCGTGGTATGGCCGAAAGTATTCGAAATAATGATGATGTGTCAACTCCAAAAACCAACGTGAAGAAAATGAAACCGAGCGACGTCTATATACCTTACATTCTGGGCCGAGTGAATATAAGCGTCGCAAACAAGACTCGAATGAGCGTATTACATGTCATAATTATGGAAAACCGGGGCATTACCAACGTAATTGTAAATCGCGAGTAAAATCTACAGGTGCGACGCGTAGTGATTCTCCAAAACCCTCTGCGACTAAATCAAATGAGAAAAACCCGGTAGAGTGTTCATATTGTCATAAAGCATGTTTTTCTAAACAGAGAGACGAAAGACTGAAGAAAGCGAGTGCTGTAAAGTCAGTTAACCTGTGCCTGCAGTCTGAAGCCCCGTTAGTTGAAATAAACATTAATGATTTTAAATTACAAGCTCTCGTGGACAGTGGTTCTGATTGCTCACTAATTCGAAAAAAAATAGCTGATACTCTAACTGGAACTCGAGATTTTATATCCACGCGCTTATCAGGTATTGGCTTGAATACCACCTTTTCGTTCTCCCGTATTAGTTTGCCTATCAAGATTAACGAAGTGCACATAGAAGTAAATTTTGTAATTGTAGATTCTCATATTTTACCTCATGATGTTATAATTGGTCGGGATGTTTTTACCCGTCCCGGATTGAGCTTGACTATTAATAACAAGGGTATCCACATTACTCGCGAGGTCCATGATGCTGAAGTTTGTTTATCACAGAATCTTGATGTACAGGCTATTGATACTGATTTAACTGACTGTGAAGATGTTGCTCAATTACGGATAATAATTAGTAGATTCAGTGAAAGTTTTGTGAAGGGGAATTCCAATTCTGTTGTTAATACGGGTGAAATGGAAATTAAACTTAAAAATCCAAATAAAATTGTACAGCGCCATCCCTATCGTTTAGCTCCAGTAGAACGTGAAGACATGAAAAATATCGCTGACCTTGTATCCAAAAATATTGTACGGAAGAGTTCTTCGCCTTTCTCTAGCCCAGCCATATTGGTTAAAAAGAAAGAGGGCTCCGATAGGCTTTGTATAGATTATAGGGAGTTGAATAGTAACACGGTTCGTGATAATTATCCCTTACCCATCATCTCTGAACAAATAGATAGTCTGGCCAGTCTTGCGTATTCTCGACTTTAGATATGGCTTCAGGATTTTATCAAATCCCACTCTCTGAAAGTTCTAATTCAATTGAGAAAACTGCCTTTGTGACGCCTGATGGGTCCTGGGAATTTTTAAAAATGCCATTTGGGCTTTGCAATGCTCCAGCTGTGTACCAGAGAGCTATTAACAAGGCTCTTGGCGGACATAGAGATGTCATTGCTACAGTGTGCATGGATGATGTCCTTGTGTACTCCAAAACAAAGAAAGAAGCGTTCTGTCATTTAGAACAAACTTTGGGTGCATTATCCAAAGCAGGTTTCTTGTTTAACTGGAATAAATGTAAATTTCTTAAGTCATCTGTAGAATATTTAGGATACATTATATCCGAGGGTACTGTTAAGCCGAATCCGAGAAAGGTTGAAGCTCTTACAAATTCTCCGTTACCAAAAAATATTAAGGAACTGCGTCAGTTTAATGGCTTAGCGGGATATTTCCGCAGGTTTATTCCAAACTTTTCTTCTATTATGGCCCCATTATAGCGACTCACACAAAAAGATTTTAAGTGGGAGTGGAGTAGTGAACACACAAAAGCTCGCGATACTGTTATTAAATACTTAACGTCAGAACCACTATTAACTAACAAAGGCGAGAGGATTCCCCATGTAGACTTCCTAAGCAGAAATCCTGCTGTAAATAACGTTGCGACAGTAAATATTGTAAAAGTTAGAAACGACTGGTTGCAAGTGGAACAGCGGTTAGATTCAGATCTTAACACAACTATTCAAACTATTGAAAACGATAATCTAGACGTAAATCTGAGGTCATCTTATAAAATAAAAGATAACATTCTACACAAAAATTTTCAGTTAGATAAAAGAACTTTAAGTCGAACTATAGTCCCGAAAAATTATCGATGGCAAATAATTCAAAAATTCCATGATGAACTCAAACCTCTAGGCTGGGACAAAACCCTTAGTAAAATACGAGAACATTTCTGGTTCCCAAATATGGCAACATGTGTAAGAACCTATGTAGATCGATGCTTGCCATGTAAAGTAAATAAAAAGCCTTCAGGTGCCCGACAGTCATCCTTACATCCACAAAGACAGAGACATCTACATTGACAAAGTCCCCGAACCGATACACACCCTTCATATTGACACAAGTGGGAAACTAACTGGCTATCGAAATACTAAGGAACTAACTCACTAAATACTGCCATCTGACGCTCAAGGACTTAACGGCGAAATCTGCTTGTAATGCACTCCGCACATTTGTCTCTTTATTCGGATCACCAAATAGAATAATCGCAGCCCAGGGCACATCATTCACTGGTCAAGAGTTTCAAGACTTGTGCAAAGTGTGGTCTATAGAATTTCACGAGATCGCTAATGGAGTTAGTAGGGCGAACGGACAGGTGGAAAGATTCATGTCTGTTCTAACTAATTGCTTCACTATAACTGAGAACCACGAGCGTAGGTCCTGGAAGGCGGCTTTAGGTGAAGTTCAACTCGCACTAAATTAGCGATGCGCGATGGCGAGACGTATTATTCGATTGTTTCGATTGTTCGAACATCTCGATGGTTCTCGATTGTTTCGACTTGGGCTCGAGTCCGACTCGGTCTGTTATTGCGACTGGCGCATCGCGCGTTCATTCGAGAGTTGTTCCTCGATGGTTTAGAGTTTCGCGGTTTCGACTTGGGCTCGAGTCCGACTCGGTCTGTTATTGCGACTGGCGCATCGCGCGTTCATTCGAGAGTTGTTCCTCGATGGTTTAGAGTTTCGCGAGTTCTTGACTTGCGTTGTTATGCGAATTCAAACTGCCTAATTCTTTCAACAAGAGCAATCGAAAATAATCAAAACCTCTAAAATAGAAGTAGTTAAAGTTTACGTACGAATACTTAAATAGCTCGAGTCTAGCACACTCTCGCCTTACATGCACTTCGGCTCGATGCATTCAATCGACTAACCCTGGTGATCGATCGAGACTCGTTAGAGTGACTTATGTAATTTTATTTTATTCTATTTTTTTTTATTCTCCATTTTATCCTTTTAGTTTGTACTTTGACATTATTTGAATGAATTTACATATTTTCAATTAATGATGATTTTTTAAATGCTACTTCCTGTCTAATACTATAAATTGTTGTGCCCGACAGGGTCCATGTGAACTTTATATTAATAATAAGACCTTTTATAACACATGTGATATGCAATATAGAATTGAATTGAAAAAAATAAAAGAAAATGCGACGTTGTCATATTTCACGTAAGGGTGTTTTACGTTAATAATCGTGACTTTGCCGAATTATTTTGAATGAAACGCTTTTAATGTGCACGTATTTCTACATCGTTATCACATATAATATAATCTCAAAATGAATGATGTAACCAAGATTTTGTAACAACATTTTGATTTAAAAGAGTGTTCATGGAGTTTTTTGCCCGTTCTTCTCCATTGAGATCTACGCTAGGGAATGGGCAACTACAGTACTTTCTCAAGTTATTATGTCTTGTGACTGGGATTGTAGCTTTGTTTTTTTTTATTACTGACATTCAAAAGTGCCGTAATGGTCTAATTGAAATAAATTCTTTAAGTTTGAGTTTGAAAAATGAAAAAAAAAGAGGATGGTTGAAACATAATTCATATGCCAGTTGATTCTTTGATATGGTCTGAATCATACTCTAGAGTTATGGGATATGAAAAAAAAACAGGTTGTATAAAGTTGATATTCGATTATGTTATCTGTAGTCTTCTATCTGATTCTCGTGTTGGTAACACCTGGAAGGGTCTGCTATCTTCTCCTAACCCCAGATTACTCCTGCCTATTGATTTGAGGTATAGGGAACGTGCAGGAACTATAGGTGGCAGCACTAATCGACAAAAGAGACACTATGCGGACAGAAAAGGAAACTTATCACTTCTCATCGTGTTTTCAATTTACATAAACAAAATTGTCTCTTCAATTATATTATTTTTGAATATGCTAAAAGGTATAAAATATGAGTTCCGGTCTATCAATAACGATCGTCAGCGTAATATAAATGTTTAATATGAATTTTATATCTTTCGTTTACTTTCTGATGAAAATTGTGGTGTATGAAGACATGGTGGCTGGCATAACTAAGATAGCTTTCATATTTTCAACACAATATGTTATAATGGAAGGGAATCCTTTATCAGCGAGAACAGTATCTCCAGGCTCTAATAAATCAATTACATAGTTCACAAGCATTTGATGAAGCAATCAATAAAATGCAGTCCGTAGCATTTAGATACAAAACTTAAAAAACCAAAGGAGTGCAGCCAACTAAAAACATTATTGTGGGTATAACCATGTTTATATTCTGAGTACATGTGGAGTCTTTGATTAACTGTTGAGGGATATTCGGTGTGAACTTTAGTGCGGTCTAGTAGAACACGTCTATGGTGAAGTATAAATGGTTCTGGTATGTTTGCATGGACGGTTGATTTTGAGGGCCTTTTCAATGTAGAGTGTAACAAAAATAAGTTGTTTTCAAATATTTTTCTTTACTGCGTTTATCCATTTTTTTGCGTTTTTCACCAAAACATGGTATGATAGTAGTATTCTTTGGAAAGTAATAGAATTTTACGCTAATTGAATTATTTTCATTTTTGTGGATGTATTGGTACCTACATCCAGTAATGCAACAATGCATTATGATTAGATAATTAATTTTCACTATAAAATTAATTCTGTTTACTTGCTAAAAAAGTCAATGTCAAGCATTAATAGAGCACAAGATTCAGATTGGCGACGCCAGTTGGCAGCATCATCGTTGTGCACGTTCCCTATAACCACACTGAAGTATTATTACTTAATTTGTATAACTCAACAATTTGCAACACGCTAATATTAAATAACACTACATCTCGGTTTGGATTGACAATAAAGGAGTAGCCACACTTGATGAGGCAAAATCGGCTTGAGCCGTCTTTTTTGATTTGATTGCAACAACATGAAGCTGTTGATGACCGGAAGTGTGTTCACTCTCCGACTCTACATAATGATGTACCCGCGGGCTGCAGGCGCCGGCCGCACACCTTGCGCGCCTCCAGCACCACCTGCAACTGGCGGCGGCGAGCCGAGTCACTGCCGACATCGTCACGCGTGAGCTTGCGGAGGAGCGAAACTAAAACTAAACGTGACGCGTTCACTTTATCTTCACGCCTTAACAACTCCACGTATTTTATGATTCGCCCGGGTAAACTAGCGCAACTGAGGGCAAAAATCTAATAAAACAAAAAGAAAAAAACTATAGAGACAATTCTGTTTTTAACTAATATTCCTTTATTTTACCTCTAGCACAAAGTCAAGTCGTTTGTAATTTGTATATTGTTGTAACAGACATATTTTATTCCGAATGTCGTATATTTCTACACAACAAAAAGCTTGCAAATTCATAACTTCACCAAATACGAAACAGTGCTGCTCTTAACCCTGAACAAACCAAATAATAACAAAATAATTTCGGTATTACGCAGTAAGATAAGACGAAATCTCATCAAAAACATTTTACGTCAAAAAATTAAGCCACGATTCTTGTTCGTGAGTGAGAGCATCAAAAGTACCGCCTTTGTTAAAGTAATAAGACAGTCTAAGTTGATGAATTTTTGATTATTAATAATCAGACCAAAAAAATGGTGTTTAATAAGTAGAAAACTTGTAATCAATGTATAGATTAATTTATGGTGGAATAAAAAATCAGCCCGATTAGTCCTACTATGAATAACAAAGAAAATGGGGGTTCTAAAGTTGACTTGCCTCAACAAAAGCTTGAACGGTAGTTTTGGCCAAACTTGGCGACTCTGCCGTGCCTCTAGATTTACCATAACGTGAAATCTTTTCGTATCGCAAGCCGTTCTATTAGGTATAAAATAATAATAAAGGAACTCTTTGAACGGCAAACATTTTGCTCAGTTTCGCCACGACTTGTTAATATTATAGCTCTGTGTGTTACATACCTGAATTCGTAGCGTAGCAAAGCCAATTGTCTCTGCTGCAGAGTGCAGGTACTGCAGCTTGGCGGCCGTCTGCATATGTCGCGGATCTGACTTACTTTGTCCTGGATCACATAAAATTGTAGCTTTATAAACATTAAGCAGAGGTTGCTCATTTTACAATAACACTTATCATTTAATAATCTACAAGTCTACGGGCACAAACCCTGGCTAGCAAATTGCCTGCTGGGAACAAGCGCGGATCCACCGTTGAGGGCACGATGGGCAAGCCCACAACCCTAATTGAGGTCGATAGTCTGATGTTATACACATAGGCCTTAATAAAATTTAAAAAATATTAACATTACATTAAGTACCTAATGATATTTTGCTTTAAATTATTCACCAAAATCGGTGGAATAGTTCAAAGTTTAAATGTGTAATATGCATTCAAACAAACACCCTTTTGTAATTTTTGTGATTTCATCTCACGGTTTTATCTGCGTGGACCGATACACTGTAGATACAAACAATGCTGTTTTTATTTCTCTTGGGCCGAGAAGGCTATGGCTTGGGGCATGGGCGCCCGCAGCAGGGTGCAAGGGGGTGAACTTGCACCCTCCTAACGGAAAAGAAAATCCAGTACATCCGTGCTAGATAGCAAACATTTTCCTTTTCTGGTTTCTGCCTATTTGAACAAAAATAACCAAAATCCGAAAATATCCCAATATATTCGAGCTTTGCTTTCATATAAGCTTTTCTTTATAAATAGGCAGAATTAGCCCTATTTTTCTTTCATAAAATCAAAAGTGCAAAAGAGTGCTAAAATTTTCAAGCTTGCTACGCACGCTTATGAATCCAACATTTTTCGTTTGGTGTATTTTCTGCATAGATCGACCAAATGACTTCTTGAATCTAACATATCCGAGGTGGGGTGCAATAAATATCAAGCCGTTTTCATGGAAGTGAAGGTGCACCTCTACATCCTAGTCTCTTAATTGTTCAGAAACTTATGTCGACAGTATTACCTGTATGAATGGTAAAAATAAAATGTATACAAATTCGAGAAGGACCGCTAAGTTTTTCAAGCTCATTCTCGCTCTTACATTCTGGAGTCCAATTTACTTATTCATTCTGAACTGTTATGCTTAAGTCGGCAAAGAGGATGGGTGCAAAAAAAATTCGTCTCATAGTATTCATGTTTCTCAAACTTTTCTGACTAAATCGACAAAATCATTTCAATCATATAGATCATATAGTAGTGCGATAAGAGCCAGTTTTCAAGGAAGAGTAGGTATTGAAAAAAAATAACAGCCTAAAAGTTTTACATTGACATAAAATGTTTGTGTGCTTACCTGCAAACTCTCCAAAACACTCGTTTGTCATCTTGTTGCTGAATGTAGCGTAGCAGTCGTGAATGCATAGCCGTGATGTTCATGAATAGTCTGCACAGCCGTATCATTGGCGATCGAACGACCTCTGCGAAAAATAAAACATCATCACTATCAATACATAATTATTATAAATTAAAGTCCTCCACCGCGTCTGTCTGTCCCTATGTATGCTTACATCTTTCAAACTCCGCAACGGTTTTTTGATAGATAGAGTGATTCAAAAGAAAGGTTTTAGTATATATTTGTCAAGCGGGCGAAGCCGCGAGCATCAGCTAGTTAATAATACAAAACTTCCACAAAGTGAGTTTTGCTGCATGCATGTACAGTAAGCGTTGATAAGTGCAGAGGCACGCTAAGGATTGTATTGCTGTGAACGCACGGTCGAGCGTCCGTGCGTCTGTATGTGTAAGTGGTCTCAATACATTACGCACACCACAGCCACAGAGTTCGCCCAATCGCATGTCGCGCGTCACACTCCACGAAACATAAGAATATATTTCCGTTTCTTTTATTATACACGCAGCAAACCTTATTTGTGTAGCGACCTATTCTTACCATTGGATAGCTAAAATTCACATCTATTTACCATGTGTGTTGATAGCTGTTGGGGTAATCAGTAGGATTCACGATCAAAGAGATCCGAGTTCGAATCCTGTTAACGTGGGGTTTTTTTGGGTTTCTTGGTAACATTAGTTATTAGTTCATTATTTATTTTTTATAAGAATAAGTTAAATATTAGTAAACAAAAAACATAGTATTATTATTCAACTATTTATTTATTATTTTAGCTGTTCGGTGTTGGAAGGTGGAAATAAAAAAGTCGTGGTGAATGATAACAGAAATGTTTATTCGTTTTATTTATTTATAAAATTAACAAACTTTCATGATAATTGTAACGTCACATTCCTACCTAGATGTAAAAAAGTTCTCTTGTAACCGATCATAAGATTTTTTATTGTATACGGTATTCCCACTTACTTTCAATTCATAATAACATACTTAAGTAACAAGGAAAGGATATTCTAATCACACAAATATAACATATAGTTGATACCCACTTATTATAGGTATCGGTAATCAGCAGAATTTATTGAAAACTAATATAAATCATTTAGACTTTATGAATATATTTTTTTGTGACGTCACAATAAATGTAACTCGTATTGAGGTTATAGTTTAAGTGTTCATTTTCCCGAAGAAAAGAAGATTGAAACTAAACCTCAATTTAAGATCATTAATATAATTAATGATCAAACGAACTTACCCGTACGTGAAGTTCGATCATTATTATATGAGTAGCTTCATTCGACGCGATTTTCTTCTTTTACATGTTGTAGCCGAGTCCTAGGCATTGGCTTCACACAGATTTTCAGATAAAATAAGTAAAAAAATAAAAACCATATGGCAATACTGGGGAAATTTTCCACATTCAACTCGCTCGGCGGTAGGTACTTCATTCTTGTTTAAAGCATTACTTATGTAGGTAGGTATTTACCTAAATATCTACCTACATACTATACAACCATAGATAAGTAGGTAGGGACTAGGTATATTGTTGTACCAGGATCTATCTTGTTCGTTTCATTTTTAGGGTTGGGCAGAAAGGTGGGTTCTTATTATCGCGTCGAATGAAGCTGCTCATATAATAATGATCGAACTTCACGTACGGGTAAGTTCGTTTGATCATTAATTATATTTCGCAGCTTCATTCGACGCGATTTTCTTCTTTTACATGTTGTAGGATGTTCAGAGCATCAGTAAAATGAAACTAGATAAATGGTAGCTAGAAATCAAAACTTATTTATTGAAAACAAAATAATCAAGTATCCAAATTGGTTGTTAATGCATTTGACAAAATCGTATTTGCAAATTGATTAGGATCATCAACTAATTCCTTATTATAGAACTTAGCAAAAACTTTGGATGACTCTGACCATCCAGCAGTTTTGCGGATTACATCCAGACTGACACCAAGTCGTTTAGCGGAAGAGGTGGAAGAATGGCGGGTGCTATGAGCGCTGAAAACTGACGTGTCAACTCCACTGAGGGAAAGTGTAGTTTTGATCCAACTGCTAAGTGTTTGGGAGGTTACTTTATTATATGGTTTTCTATATGAAATGAATAAATTGTTATTTTTATCACGCAACATTTTTGTTTTATTTAAATATTCTAATAAGGATCTAGCAGGGCATATTTCATGTTTTTCGTTATAGAAGGGTAGTTTTAATAAAGGTTGTAAAGAGTTAACTCGTGATGTTTTAATAAGATCGGGTACTGTTATGATTATGTTAGTGCTTTGAATTTTTATATTATTTACATCTATGAGCGAGAACGTTTGAACCCGATGGGCAGTTACTAGTGCCAGCAACGTAACTGTCTTTTTAGATAACATTTCTAAATTAAGCTGATCGTTAGGCCATTTTTGACCTAAATACTCCAAAACCACGTTTGGATCCCAAGTAACACTGTATCTAGGAGCGGGCGGTCTCAACCTAAATATACCTTTCATAAATCGCTTCAGGTCATCATCATTCAAAGTTTTTGGAAATAGATAGTGTAATGCAGATTTATGTGAATTTATTGTGCCGTATTTCGCACCATTTTTGTAACATTCTGTTAAAAAATCAATAATTACTGAACCCGATCCAATCAAATAATCGTACTTATTTTTATTACAGTAATTAACCCACAATTTAATAGTGCTATCATACTGCTTGTATATATTTTCAGATAACGATGATAACATAATATCGATTGAACTCTGTGAAAAAAATCTTAGCTGTAGTGCTTTCCTGACAATTTTGCGGCAATTAAGAGCCTGTATTTGCTGTTTTGGTGATATTGGGCGATCTAGATCTCGGTATCTATAATAAGACCTAAGAAAGAGTTCGCTATTTGGACACCATTAAACTTGGACTTATAATCATTAAATCTGTTGAAGCGAAAACACGATTGGATAAAATAATCCCGATAGAAAAAAAATACAAAAAAAACTCGTTTTGCACTTATTTTGAGTTTGATCTCTGAAACCCTAAGGAATTTAATGATGATTTTTAGCCTAATAGATAGGTAACAATATTATCTTAAATAGTGTTGACTTAATTTTTTATTTTTCTACTTGGTTTTCTCGTAATTAGCAATACGTGATTTGGCGCTTACGTTATTTTATTCTAAGCGAGCACGCACTCTTTCTATCTCTTGTTTTGCACGCGGTAGTAATAGCGCTATCCTTTTCAACCGTTCCCTTCAGTAACGAACGGGCCATCCCAGAGTGAGGACGTATGACTTTGTTGCGCGCGGTCACGTGTTCTACGTAAATTATATTCCGGAGATTGTACACCGACTACCATATTTTGATCTGAAAAGTTTTTTTTTATATTTTCATTTTATAAACAAAGAACTTTGCTTGTTTACTGAGATTGTTAAAATTTTGTTCAGCTTCAATACTAATGTTATGATGACGGCGTAAAGTTTGTATTCTATGTTTGCGTGTTTGCAAGTTTAGATGTAGAGGGTAATCTTCGGAACTACTGATCCGATTACGAAAATTCTTTATTTTTTTTTTTATTATGTTATCGCCAAGTGTCAAAGGCTATTTGCAGGACGTTCCCGTGGGATAGTTTTAGACCATAATGCGAGCGAAGTCTCAGGAAAAAGTGAGTTAAAAAAGCCGGTGCTTTCTAAACCTCAAGGATTTTTAGACAAAATGGCCAAAGAAGGCATCTCTGGTAACAAACTGAAAGGGGTTTGAATTTTGTGGCCAGTCGATCTTCCGCCATTTTTTTTTTTTTTCAAAGTTGCGGCTACGCATGTAGCCTATATTAATAGATAGCTGGTATCAATACAAACAAGTTTTGTATGAGATAAAATGTCACGTTTCCGATTGATGAGCTATTAAAAGTTAAAATCCATTCACTGATAGCATCTTCAATACAACTTTGATTTGATCAGACACGCATAAAACGTATATAATGATAGCATCTTCAATACAACTTTGATTTGATCAGACACGCATAAAACGTATATCAATCGATGGCATCAATACAAACAAGTTTTTTCTGACACAAAATCTATTAAAGCGTCACGTTTCCGAGATTTAAGCTATCAAAGTTGTACTGGTAGCGATCCCAACGCTATATATATTCGAAAACGTAGCTAACGTTGCTGTCTCAGACATAATGAATGTGTAAATGGACCACCATGAATGGACTTTAGCTTTGATAGCTCATATTTCTGAAACGTGACGCTTTAGAAGATTATGTACCCAACAAAATTTGCTTGTATAAATGTCGCAGCCAATTCGTATAACACGCCGTTTCACATAATGGCGCGCCGGATTGAAAAACGCCGTCGTTATGTAATACGGCGCCCTCACGTTCAGCCGGATTGTGGTGGGGCGATACGTTCAATAAGCGGCGTCCAACGTTTAGCCGTATTGTCAGCAATTCCGATACCTCAAATAACCTACTAAAATTGTCCTAAAAGTCTTGCTAGCTGGCATGAGGAGTGTAGGGCGAAGGCCGGTGGAGCGACGACGACATTTGTAACAAAAAGTGGATGTGTAATATAAAATGCGAGTCGTAGCAAGCGCGCGTCATGGAGTCGTAGCAGGTTCTAAATTTGCTTATATCTCGAAAACGGTGCGTCCTATCGCAAAAATAATTAAAAATTCACCCCCTTTTAGAAACCCCTGCCACGTAATTCTCAACATGTAGGTAAAAAAAAATAATGAAAAAAAAATCGAAAAAAAAAAAAACTGAAAAGCAGCAAAAGCGGCCATTTCATTGTGACATGGTTGTCGATTGTGACGCCATGTTTCTTGTTATGATCATGCAGCGCCACCTGCGGTGATAAATGGAACTAAAAATGTGACGTCACATGAGTTTCCGACGCACTGTATCGTCTTCATTTTTAGATTACGTGAAAAAATAAAAAAAACTGTGTACAATATTTTTTGCAAATCTACTTACTTCTACTACTTACTACTTAATATGTTACTTAAAAATAACTCAAAGATGAAAATGGTTTAAGCGATCACTAGACTCGGTCTTAACCCGTGTGTGCGTGTATCTGCATGAACAATGCACACAAACATAGGATTGCAACGAATTTGCCTAAACTCTAGCGAGTGGATTTTATACTGCGGGCTCATGGAGACTGTGTGATAATCTGAATGGAGATTTTAATAAGTTCATATTTGGTTCGAAATATAACGGTTCTGAAACCCTAAGTCTTTTAAAAATGGGAAACCAAGGTTGTGTTTGCCAATAGGGTACAACCACTATCCCTTCAGATTTATCATTTATTATTTTCTGTAACATCTTAAGAATTAACGCAAAGGGGGGAAAAGCGTAAAATCGCATTTTATACCAAGAAATTGTAAATGCATCTACTGTGTAAGCATCCGGGTCGCTTTTCCAAGAAATATATACAGGACATTTAGTATTACAACGACTTGCAAACAAATCGATTTTGGGTTGACCAAAATTTTTAATAATTTGCTTGTATGCCGCGTTCCACACAGTTCCCATTCTGTATCCGAAAACTTTTTTCGTGATAAACTATCTGCTTCAATGTTAGCTTTGGTGTTAATATATGACGCAAATATTACTATATTATGTTCCTCACACCATTCCTGTTAGCGACGGGCTCATGTTCTGTACAAGTAGATATATAGGTTAGTTAGTAAGTAGTAATAACATAATTATAAGTACATATATGTAAGTATAGATGTACGGGCCGCTGGACCCCCAGCTATGACGCCCGCAGTTCAGTCCGTGCGAGCACTGCAAGCGAATGCGCTTGTATGTGGTTTTTACCTCGTTTGTTAAATTTATCCGTGTCTTTGCAAAATACAGTTTTTTATAAGCAACCTAATCGTTTAACTTCGCCGATTACCACCTACAACATCTACAAAGTGGTCAATCGAACCGGATCAACTAAAATTAAGTTTGTCACGCAACCAGTGAAAAGCAAGATGGTGGGCACGCGAAGTATGGTGCGACGCGAGCTCGCGCAACGTAAACTTTTCGAAGAACAAAAGGGAGCTCAAGAAATAGACACTGAAGAATGTCAGTCTTCAACCAGTGCAGCAGCCAAAAATACGGAGTTCAAAACACCTACGGCAGGGCCGAGTGTCAAAACAGAACACACGTTGCCAAGGTCAAAAGGTCAATCTGACACATCATCGGTTAAAGCTCGAAAGGCGCAGTTGCTTTTGGATGCTGCAAAGCAAAAGGCACAGATACGACTGGAGCTCATAGACAAACAGCTGGAAGCGGACTTAGCTGAACTAGAGGAAGAAGAAAAATACAGTCCACACGAAGAACGCACTCACGACGTGGAGCAATGGCTGGAACGGAGTCACCACGAATTAATGCAATCGGCCCCCGATAATGGCAACCCTTTGGGCAAGTTGCATCCGCCTGAGACAGAACCAGCCGCGCCTGCTAATGCCGTTCACTTTGCGGCACCAGCAGCACTACCAGGGCTCACCACGTCACCTCGAAAGCCACCACCTTCAGTGCCACATCTGCCGATGGAGTCGCACCCACACAACAGTGTGTGGGTGCGACGCCGTTGGTAGCGGTGCGGGTACAGACCCGCACCGCCACCAACGGCGGAGGCCACCAGTATGCAAGCGACTATTCAGATACTAGCTGGCGCGTTGAAAGACCTGGCTTCTACGAGTGCACCGAATACCAACCTTATATCTCGATTAAGCACGCCGAAGGATCTTCCAGACTTTTCGGGAGACCCACTGGAATTTCTGCAGTTCAAACAAGCCTATAAAGAGTCAACCGAGCTTTGTAAATTTTCTCCTGAAGAAAACCTGTGGAGGTTGAGAAAGTGTCTCCGAGGAGCTGCCAAAGATGCCGTCGCAGCCTTACTCATTTCTGCGAGTCCACCGTGCAAAATCATGTCAACTTTGGAGCTACGTTTTGGCAATGCTGATCTAATAATATCCAAAATAGTGCAGGATATCAAGAAATTGCCCTCAATGTCACAAAACTATCATAGTGAAATCGTGCCATTTTCAGTGAAAGTGCAAAACCTAATACAAGCAGTGCGAGCAGTTGGACGCGAAGAGTACTTACAAGGTATGAGCATTGTTTCAATTATATTGTCCAAGCTGCCTACAACACTGTTATCTAAATGGTCTGATTATAGTTTCCCGCTCATTACTGAAGGACAGAAATCCCGTATGGTCATTTTATCTGATTTCCTGCACGATGAGGCCGTAAAAATATCAGTTACATCAAATATCTATTTTACGAGTACTCGCACCGACCAAAATAAAAACAATCATCATAAAAACAAAGATAGTTCCGCCAATCGATCTCAAACTATATTATTGCAATCAGATGATGATACCGATAACTGCAAATTCTGCCATACCTCGAAACATAAATTAACTGAATGTAAACAATTCAAGAAGGCGTTACGTAAAACCAGATGGGAATTCGTAAAACGTAACGGGATTTGTTATAAATGCCTACTGTCGCGCCACGCACGAGACACGTGCTCAGCGCCGCCTTGCAATAAGAATGGCTGTGGCGAGGGGCATCACAATTTACTTCACTACGTCGGAAACAAGCCGAAAAATGACGCTGGAGGCAGCAACGTTCCGGAGCCGACGTCAACGCCTGTGCAGACACCGACGACGTCGGCGACATCGTCGCCGACGTCCCCCGCCGATATTACACAAACAGTGACGCATATAAACGCGAGTGAAAACAAAGTGTTACTTAAAGTCGTACCTATACGTATACACAGTGCTAACGGTGTGTTCAGTGCAAACGCCCTCCTTGATGACGGATCGACCGTCTCACTTATTAGTGCGGGGCTAGCGAAGCGTGCGGGGCTTCGTGGCCGCTCAGAGACGATGCGAATTCGCGGAGCCTGGTCTGACGACGAACTGATGTGTAAAACGACCATGACCACGACGTTAAATTATCGGGTATGGACAATAAGATATATAATATAAAACTTCTGTGTGTAGACAAGTTAGACTTACCTTTGCAACAACTTTCTGTTGTTGATTGTAATAATTATAAAAACCTGTTTGGAATAAATGATAAGTTATGTAAACATGATGTAAAACCTGAAATTTTAATAGGTCAAGATAACTGTCACTTATTGTTACCTCTGAAAATTATAGTAGGGAAATTATATGAGCCGTCCGCTACATTGACTCCCCTAGGTTGGTGCATGCATGGTATGTTGCGAAGCCAGCACGCTCGGCACGCGCAGATCGCCGCCAGCGCCGTTGGGGCGCACGCCACTCTGCTGTTGAGCTCGGCAGCTTGCACCGCCGCGGACAGGGACGAGCGCATGCTACGGGACCTCCACGAGGAGGTGAGGCATTCATTCGCTGTAGATGCCTTGGGAGTGTCAGGTAAGCCGAGACAAAATATTAATGATACTCGTGCCGTCGCGCAGCTAGAAAAGTCTGTCGAAGTCGTCAACGGTCGCTGGCGTGCAGGTTTGCCTTGGAAGAATGAGGCCTGCACTATGCCCGACACCTATCCTAACGCTTTGAAAAGGTTAAAGGGGATAGAAAGGAAGATGGCACGCGACGATGGTTTCGCCGACAGATACCGCGAGCGCATAAATCATTTATTACAAAATGATTACGCTCACAAGATGGAAAATCCACTGCTGGCACCCAGGACGTGGTATTTACCCCACTTCGGGGTAGATAACCCCAACAAAAAGTCACTTAGGCTTGTGTTCGATTCTGCCGCTCCAGTTGGTGATAAATGTCTAAATGATTATTTACTCACAGGGCCGGACTTGTTGTCATCGCTGTTCGGTATAATGCTGCGCTTTAGGGAATATTCAATTGCAGTAACCGGTGACATCAAGGATATGTTCCTTAGGGTAAAAATTCGCCCTGAAGATCAACACGCGTTTAGATTCCTTTGGCGGAACAGCCCTGACGAGCCAGTTGATATTTACATTATGACGTCACTAATTTTCGGCGCCAACTGTTCTCCTTTTGTAGCTCAGTTTGTTAAAAATGTAAATGCGCGTCGTTACGAGTCGTCATTACCAGCTGCTGTTAATGCGATATACAAATCGCACTATATGGACGACTATATTGATAGCCTGCCGGATGACACCACGGCGATAGAAATGGTTAAAAATATAACTACCTAGTATTCATAGCAGCGGTGGTTTCCAAATCCGTAACTGGACTAGCAATAGCATTGCTGTTTTAGATAGTATTCCAAAAGATACCTTAGGTGCTGCCAGCGTTAGGTTCAAATTTGAACAGGAGTACCATGGCGAGCGTGTTAGATAAATTAAATTATTATGTGTCTAGTATTAAATACATAAATACTTGAAATACCTATAAATGCAAATATTATCTGTTTAATATTGTATAATCAATTGTTAAAATGAATTAATTAAATAACAAACTTATTTGTGTACAAATCAAACACTGATTTGACTCAACGGTCACTTGTGAATCATACTTATTTGTTAACGGGTATAAAAGAGCGGAGCCTCATTGGAGCGGGCTCAGTTGCTCTACGAATTTTAAGGCGTTAACATCTAAGGTATGACATTATTTTGATTATGGTTGATAATACTATTCTGATTATATTGTTGATTTGTCGTGATAACGATGATAGTGATTGTGATAACGATGATAGTGATTGTGATAACGATGATAGTGATTGTGACAACGATGATGGTGATTGTGATAACGATGATGGTGATTGTGATAGCGACGATGGTGATTGTGATAGTGCGACGATGGTGATTGTGATAGCGACGATGGTGATTGTGTTAGTGACGATGGTGATTGTGTTAGTGATTGTGAATAACGACGATGGTGATTGTGTTAGGTTAGGTTTAGGTTAGGTTAGGTTAGATTAATATTGTGATAAAATGATGATGATTGTGATAAAATGATAATGATTGTGATAAAATGATAATGATTGTGATAAAATGATAATGATTGTTATAAAATGATAATGATTGTGATAAAATGATAATGATTGTGATAAAATGATAATGATTGTGATAAAATGATAATGATTGTGATGAAATGATAATGATTGTGATAAAATGATAATGATTGTGAAAATGATAATGATTGTGATAAAATGATAATGATTGTGATAAAATGATAATGATTGTGATAAAATGATACTGATTGTGATCAAATGATAATGACTGTGATGAAATGATAATGATTGTGATAAAATGATTATGATGTGATAAAATGATGATGATGTGATAAAATGATGATGATGTGATAAAATGATGATGATGTGATAAAATGATGATGATGTGATAAAATGATGATGTGATAAAATGATGATGATGTGTTAAAATGATGATGATGTGATAAAATGATGATGTGATAAAACGACGATTGTGATAAAATGATGATGATGAGATAAAATGATGATGATGTGATAAAACGACGATTGTGATAAAATGATGATGATGTGATAAAATGATGATTGTGATAAAACGACGATTGTGATAAAACGACGATTGTGATAAAATGATGATGATGTGATAAAATGATGATTGTGATAAAACGACGATTGTGATAAAACGACGATTGTGATAAAATGATGATGATATGATAAAATGATGATTGTGATAAAACGACGATTGTGATAAAACGACGATTGTGATAAAATGATGATGATATGATAAAATGATGATTGTGATAAAACGACGATTGTGATAAAACGACGATTGTGATAAAACGACGATTGTGATAAAACGACGATTGTGATAAAATGATGATTGTGATAATAAAGGTGAATCACAATCATCTTCATTATTACAAGATAATGAAGATGATTGTGGTTATTATGATGTGATTATTATGTTATTATTATGTGTGTTGTTTATTAGTGTTTATTAGTTATGGTTGATATATTGCTACATAACGTTGTGTAATATACACTACTAGGGTTAATTGTTATATACTACAAGGTAAATATAATGTTATTATGAAGTGAATCTCATTGTTTATATTTTATACCTAATAAGTAACGAACATTAAATGTTTAAATACATCCAGTTACATATCTACATAGTTATATTCTTAAAATGCTAACAAGCGCACCTTGGGACTCATCTGGTATCCTGGAGAAGATGAATTAGGTTTCGACGTGTCTCTGAAACGAATACCTGAAAATATTATTTTAAATAAGCATAGACCGACTAAAAGAATCATGCTTCGAATAGTTATGTCGATTTTTGATGTATTAGGATTGTTAGCACCATTCACTATTCAGGGCAAAATTATGTTGCAAGATACTTGGCGCTTAAAGATAGGCTGGGATGACGTAGTACCCGATAGTATCTACAATAAATGGTGCAAATGGATCGAGTTATTAAACGATATAAAACAAATACGCATACCTAAGTGCTATAATAAAACTATTGTGTTACAAAGTGGGAGCGAGACGGGAAGAAAACCGGTTGATCCCGGTTGAGAACCGGTTGGATAAGGCCACCTCCTCCCGCCGCCGCACCCGCGACCCCCGCGCTGGAGTTGTCTGCTACGAGAAGCTGCTACGAGACGTGTAGACCGCCTACGACAACCGCTACGTGTGCTACGCCGGCAAGTAATAATTATACACGCTTACAGCTACATTTATTTTGCGATGCATTTGTTCAAGCCATGTGTTGTGTGGCGTACTGGCGATGGATAGTCAATGGGATTGTTAACGTTGCATTTATAGCAAGTAAATGTCGTGTTGTACCCGTTAAACCCATGACTGTACCCCGAGCCGAGCTACAGGCAGCGCTGTTGGCTGCACGATTGGCTGATACCGTTCTGAAGGAACACAGATTAACGCCCGAGCGACGATATTTTTGGTGTGACTCCACCACCGTTTTACAGTGACTTAACTTTGACTTAATGTCCTATGTCCCCTAGGTGGGGCAGAGGGCGTCCACAGATGTCCTCCATCGCGATCGGTCTTGAGCTTCACGCTTCACCTCGCTCCATGTCATTCCGATGCTCGCCGCTTCTGCCAACACGGTGCGACGCCAGGTTTGACGGGGACGGCCACGCTTTCTTTTTCCTTGGGGATTCCAGTCCAAAGCTTGTTTGGGTATGTGGTCAGGGTCCCTTCGGAGCGTGTGGCCAATCCATCTCCACTTGCGACGCTTGATCTGGCGGTCGATCGGGCTCTCGTGGCATTCCTCTAACAGCTCTACGTTGGAGATGATCTCGGGCCAGTAAATTCCGAGAATGCGACGAAGACAGCGGTTGACGAAAACTTGGATTTGGCGTGAGATGTCCTTTGTGACCTTCCACGTTTCACACCCGTAAAGCAGCACGGATTTCACATTGGACCCGAATATCTTGAGTTTAATCCTTCGGGTCAGTTTCCGTGACTGCCAAACAGGTCTCAGCTGTGCGAAGGTTGCTCGGGCTTTGGCGATCCGTGAAGCGATGTCCTCTTCACTGCCCCCAGTCTCTGCTACGACGCTCCCGAGGTAAGTGAATTTGTGGACGCGTGCCACTGCCTCTGCGCCAATCAGCAACGGTGGGTGATTCTTCACACCAGTTCTCATCTCCTGGGTCTTCCTGATATTTATTTTAAGCCCGGTTTCTGCCGCCTCCTGCTGAAGATCGTTCAATTTTGCTTGCATATCGGCGCGGGTATGACTCAGCAGGCATAGGTCATCGGCGTAGTCCAAGTCTTCCAAGACGTTGGATAGTCCCCACTCTATGCCGCGGCGCTTGTTTTCAGAGATGCGAAGCATAATTCCGTCAAGAACAACTAGGAAGAGAAGCGGTGACAGAAGGCAGCCTTGGCGGACACCCGCGTGTACTGCTACGTCATCCGAGATGAGGCCGTCATGGGTTACCTTACAAAAATACTTCTTGTAGATACTCTCCAACAAACGGACGATTTTCGGCGGCACTCCAATTTCCAGTAAACGGGACCAGATGCTAGACCACTTCAGCGTATCAAAGGCTTTTTCGAAGTCTACAAAGGTTAGATAAATCTCCCTCTGCCATTCTGATGCCTGTTCCAGTATGATACGGAGGGTGTTGATCTGGTCCGTACATGAGCGGTTCGAGCGGAAACCAGCTTGTTCCCTACGTAGAAGAGGATCCACGGCCTTCGACAGTCTATCCAGGATGATTTTGCAGAAAACCTTAGAGGGAATCGAGAGCAGAGTAATACCTCTCCAGTTATCGCACTGGCTAAGATCACCTTTCTTAGGAACAGTTATGATAAGACCTTTGTTCCAATCATCAGGGAGCTCTTCAGCGGTCCAGATCTTTTCAATAAGAGGCGTCAGAACGTTGACTGCGGAGGGTAAGTCGGCTTGTAACATTTCCGCCGTTATCAGGTCGAGTCCTGGTGCTTTGCCTGTCTTCAAAGAACAGTACAGAACAGTTTTACAGTGGATTAGAAATAACACACGTAGGTATAAAACGTTCGAAGCGAACCGATTGGGAGAAATTGACGAACTCACGCGTATTTCCGAATGGAGATATGTACCTACCAAATTAAATGTAGCGGATCTTGGTACTCGTGATGAATTTAACCACACAATGTTTCACAGTGAGTGGTTCACGGGGCCTATTTTTTATACAAAGAGGAGTCCTTGTGGCCTGCTGACGTCGTGAGCCCCGACATCGACAGAGACGAAGGGAGTTTAGAGTGTGTAGCTGTGATGCATGAGCCTACTTGTGACTTACCTGTTCCTGAGCCGCACAGAGGCCTAAACGGGGAAAAGAGGAAAGATGTGTGATTACGTGGCAATTAAATACATCGTCGATGGCATAGTTGACCACGAGACCAATAAAATCATGCTATACGGTGTAACTACGTATCCTGATTTTAAAGAGAAGCTTAAAATTTACGAGACTATGAAAGAAAAGATGAAGCTGCAATATTCTAGAAGTACCTACAGAAACGAAAAACGCGGTTTCGTACGTCACGAAAAAACGTTGAAAAGGTGCTATAACTGTGGTGACGACGATCACGTGTCGGAAAACTGTCCGCAGAAGGCACAAGGTCCAAAGTGCTTTAACTGCAACGAATATGGTCATATTGCACCGAAGTGCCCGCATAGAAAAAACATGGCTGAAGGCGGTCGTAAAGAAGATTCGAATTGCAGTTCGACAAAATGGCGTAGTTCCGGCACTTCCGGCCAGAAAAAAGAGTACAACGGCGCATCGACAAGTGCGAGCGGGAGCGGCGAACGTGTGAGCAAGCAAGCAATGTTCGGCCAATCACCGTCCAACAACGGGGATCATACGTCATACTCACAGAATGACAAGATGACAGATGACGGCAAAAATTTTAAAACTCAAATTCAAAATGAGTATGACAGTTACGATGTAAACAAACAATGGCGACGGGAAAAACCTTTGAAAATTGTGGAATTATGTGGAAAAACGACAAGTGCGCTTATTGATTCAGGTAGCGATGTGAACTTGGTGTCTTCTGAGTTTTGTGCCAGTGTTAGTAAGGTGATGAACAATAATATAACACTGTCTGGACTTGGTTTCGCCAAAGTGGAGTCACTAGGTTGTATAACAACAAATGTTGTGATCGACGGTACGAAATACGACGGTGTGTTATTCTACGTGGTGCCTAAAGACTGTATGCCTTTTGATGTAATTATAGGTCACGATTTTCTTAAGAATGTTTTAACGATTATGAATGGAAGTTCGGTATGGATGAGACCAAGACATGAAGATTGGTTAGGCAGATTTAATTGTTTTCCCTGTGTTTCAGATAGTATAGGTTATATTGGCAGCGAACAACTGAAGAGCCAAGTGGTAACTTTGATCGAAAATTACCAACCTAATCAAACAAAGGATATTCCCATACAACTGAAGATAGTTCTCAAGGATGATGTTCCAGTTGCTCAAAGACCACGCCGAATTTCTTTCGTGGAGCAACAAGAGGTTGACAGACAGGTAGCGGACTGGTTAAACCAAGGAATCATTAGGGTAAGCTATTCAGAATATTGGTATTATCTATTTGGTAGGCATTTTAAGATTATAACAGATTGTAGAGCATTTCAAATGACTTTAAAGAAAAAGGAGCTGGGTATGTCGACAAGAGTAGCCAGATGGATTTTGTTTCTTCAGGATTTTGACTTTATTCTAGAACACAGAGAAGGTTCTAGTATGAGACATGCTGATGCACTAAGCCGTAATCCTTATGTAGCAGTTATCAATGAATTGTTTGACAGCATTAGAAAAGCTCAACAAGCAGATGAAGGTTTGAAAGCTATTACAAGTATTTTGCAGAATGCACCATATGAAGAAATGCAAAATGTTTTTAAGTTCCCGTGCTGTTTTATTTTGGAATCCCACAACACACTACATATATTATTATGTAAGTATATATGTAAGTATAGATGTACGGGCCGCTGGACCCCCACCTAAGACGCCCGCAGTTCAGTCCGTGCGAGCACTGCAAGCGGGTGCGCTTGTATGTGATTTTTACCTCGTTTGTTAAATTTATCCGTGTCTTTGCAAAATACAAGTTTTTTATAAGCAAACTAATCGTTTAACTTCGCCGAGTACCACCTACAACATCTACAATTCCCATATTTCTCGGGTAATTTGATTTAAATGTGGGTATTGTACAGAACCCATCCTATTTATACATGAAATGGCAGTGACATTAGCAATGCGTAATAACACTTTACAATTTTGTAAATGTTTCGCAAACACTTTTAATGCTAAGAAACTGGCCTTTAATTCTAGTTCATTGATATGTTGCGTGGATTTATTTTGTTTCCAAAAACCATGAGCTTTATTGTTGTTGCAAAAAGCGCCCCAGCCACTCATTGATGCATCAGAAAAAAAATCTAATTTATATTCTTTATGTGCTATAGGCTGTGTTTTAATATCTAGATTTAGTAACCACCATTCTAAATCATACATTACTGCGTGCGTGGGGTAGGTATATCGATTATACTGTTATAGCTAGAATTATCTAGTAAACTTAGTACATATGGCGTTCAAGTTGTTTAGTGTAACCAACGGCAGGAGCCGCAGACACTAACAGACCAATCAGACGTGCAAATTCTCTAAGTGTCCAAGTTTTCTTTTTTCGAAACAAATTTAATTGTTCTCTAATTTTCGATTTCTTATTATTCGGCAATTCTAAACACATATTAGCGGAGTCAAACATAAAACCAAGATATTTACACCTTTGTTTTGGAATAAGGCAACTTTTTTCATGATTTATAATAAAGCCCAAAATTTTTCTAGCAGATTCATAGTTAACTTTACATTATTTTCGCATTCTTGAAAAGAGCTCCCTATGCAACATATATGATCTAAATATATGACGGAAATCATATCTCTGGATCTTAAATATTCCATCACGGGTTTCTAAATTTTTGTGAAAACGTAAGGACATGTACTTAACCCAAATGGCAGACAGTTGAAATTAAATAATGTATCATTATACATAAATCTTAGATATTTTCTGTAAAGATTATGTACCGGAATTAAAAAATATGCGTCTTTCATGTCGATTGTAGCCATATAACAGTCTTTTGTTATAATTTGTTATAATTTTTGTAACAGTTCTATAATCTTCCATTTTAAAATGTTGTGAAATGACATATTTATTTAAACGTTTTAAGTTCAAAATGAAACGATTCTTTCCGTTTGGTTTAGGTACTAAAAATATAGACGACAAAAAGAAAAACAAAAAAAAAACACTAAAACAAAACCACAAAAAAGTGAAAAATAACTTTAGCTTCAGAAGCCGGTGAGAAAAACACCAAATCAATCAAAGGTCAAGCTTCAGAAGTCGGTGACCTTGTTTAATTGATTTAGTGTTTTTGTCACCGACTTCTGAAGCTTGACCTTTGATTGATTTGGTGTTTTTCTCACCGGCTTCTGAAGCTAAAGTTATTTTTCACTTTTTTGTGGTTTTGTTTTAGTGTTTTTTTTTTGTTTTTCTTTTAGTGTATTTTTTTGTACTTTTCTTTTTGTGTTTTTTTTGTTTGTTGTTTTTTTTGAAGTCGGTTTTATTTTTGGCAAAAAAGCTTTATTTTATTTTTCCATTTTTAGTTGTAATATCCTATACTTACAAATATTTGCTATGCATTCATTGTACATGGTTAACAATACATGTCATGGTAATAGGCTTATCCCCAATAAATGGAACATAACATGCCATAACTGTCGAAATCTGGGTGTACTGTACACATCTATGTACCCCTCAGAGCAAACAGGTGTAATGTTACGTCATGATGTTGTTTAAACAATGAACATCCAACCGATTGGAGCTATCACAACAGATTTGCAGTCTATTTTTGAAGAGTTCCATTGTATATCTCCGAAGATCAGCATCAGATCTTCACCAAATTAAAATGGGACTACCTCAGGAGTATACTCTTTCAAGTAAAAAAAAGAATTTTGAAAATCGGTCCACAAATGGGAGATGTTGTGTGTTCACCGCTTTAATAGATATTTTTAATCTGTGGTTTTTTTATTTATATATGTCTGTGGTCAATAAAGGAAGACACTGAACAATTTGTAATGGCTACATGTCGTTTAATTTATTAAAAATCCATTGTCATCCTAGTGTAGAACCCGAAACAAATTAACTGACCAGTTCGTATGTGAAACTCGGTCATTTGGCGACCGTGACAGGACATTAGTATTGATAATGGAAGCGAAGAAAAAGATACGGCGTGTGGCACGCATGCAGTTCACCAAAATTCTCAACAAAATCGAATCCAGTGAAGGCTTCTCCCACGATGGGGAAGTAAAATTTATGTTGTTGAATGATCTAATGAGCAAGCTCGACGTCCTTAATCACGAAATTGAGGCGTTGATGGCGGAAAGTTGTGATGAAACGGAACTAGAAAAAGAATATGAAGAGGTTAGTTCTTACCGAGAGAAATGGTTTGTTACACAAGCGAAATATAATAAATCTACGTCTACGTCCTCTATAGCACACAAGGTTAATGTGGAAAATGAGAAGAAATACAAGTTACCAGTTTTGGAAACAAAAAAGTTCGACGGAGACGTTAGGAATTGGCTTCCCTTTTGGGGGCAATTCGAAAAGATAGATAATGACAATAATATGGATGACACAGACAAACTCCAGTACTTAATACAAGCAATGACACCAGGAACTGAGGTACGCAGATTCATTGAGAGTTTCCCCACAACTTGTAAGGTCCTTATGTCTCTTACCACCAGCTGCCAGCGTAGATTGCCATGAGACTAACGGGTTCTGTTCGCATGAGGTGTTGATTGAAATAAAAGAGATGCTTCCGTCTTCTCAGCGATTTAATATGCACACTTCAATGAGTACAGGATCATAGCACTTGTCAAGCTTCCTTACAATGTTAGGTTATAAGTATAACACTTACTTGAGGTAGAACATACTACCATCTATCCAGGTCGAACCGTGGATATGTAGCGGAGACAGCATTCGCAGCCTGTGTGACTTGTAGAATATTACACGTGGCTTGGAACCAGAGCTGGTCCTATCTTATTCCATATCAAAGTGCTAAGCGTTGAGAAGACGTTTTCTTATTTAATTAATAATTAAAATAATGGATGGAACCCTGAGAACAATGTCAGAAAGAAATCCATGAGCACTTTCAATACACTAATGTGACGCTATGTAATTACAACAAAACAGGTAATAATTCTTGATACATACGCATTTATGCGGTTCCTTTAATACTTTTTCATCTTAGCCGACGTGCCACGCCTCGTCCGCGTCATTAGATGTTTAATTAATTCTTTTTTTATTGTCTTTTTACAATTAGCGTCTTAATCGCGTGTCCAGATTCCAAGAAAAAAACGAAGGCAAAAATTCCACGTCATCCGATTAAAACGCTCTGACACAGCTCCTAGGCCTTTACGCCTTTGCCTTTTAGACCATGTGTTATTTATAATTAAACCCAATTCAACTGAAATCTTTCACAATTAATTATTTGAATTTTATTTATGTACTTATTATATTTTATTTAGAATTTAAAGTATCGAGAAAATAAATATGCTACTCCCTAACGCCATCTCCCATCACTGGAACTATTCACTGTTAGTTCGCGATTTTGTCAATAGAGGGCGCTACCCGTCTTAAATAATCAATAACTACTTTTATAATTGTTACAATACATCTTTCCCCAGTTAAAAAAATTTTTTTTGCTGAGAAAAAAAATTTTTTTTTCATCATGTGTATTGAAAGCTCGAAATCATCCTATTGAAAACTGAGACAGTCTGAAACCAAATGCCTTAGACTTACAGACTAAATTGCTAAATGCTAATGGCTAGTAGCACAATTCCGAAACAAAACCTATTTGGCAAATTCGTACATTGATTGCTCCTGCCTTAAACTATCTACTAAACTAATATAATAATAAGCGTCTGTCTGCCTATCTATCTATAGCACGTAGCTACTCTCTGCAGACATCAATTAATTAAATAATTTTTTTATTAACTAGCATGCCTTAGTCTAATTAATTTCCTAATTAAGTTAAGTTTTAAGTTAAATAAACACTATCCTTGAAACCTAGATAAGTGTTATCTACAAAGTATTAAGCTAAAGTATAGACAAATACTTATTTAAGTTTTTAAATTTATTAAGTAAACCCTATCTCCAATTGATGTAGATAGGTGTTTTATTAAGTATTAAGTTATAAAGTATAGGTTATTATACTTGATGTATTTAAGTAAACACTATCTTTAATTAATGTAGATATGTGTTTTATTAAGCGTTAGGTGGTGACACTTTTAAGTCCCATTCGAACACTACCAAGTTTATCAATCATTGTGTTTCCTTACATACGTCTGCAAACATTCCTTATTAATAAAATTGGTATACCTATTTAATTTTGAGAAAAAAAAAAAAACCTTTCACCCTACCAACATGCATCCATCCCTCTTCAAGTTAAATATTTGCACGTCTATTGCTAATTTCGTGCAAATATTGAATTAACAACAACAATGTATAAAACTAGGAGTCTTCATATTTTAAGATGTCTTTAATGTGAAATTTACCTAAATCTTTGTCCTGCATGTCTTTTAAGCTATACACTACAGGTGAGTGTTTCTTTGAAATAACACATCTTATAAAGCGCGGTGCTAGCTTTGAAGTAAAGTTTTTACTAGCATCCGACAAAGTAAATGTTCTTTTATAGACTATTTGACCTACATTAAATTCTAAAGGTCGCTTTCTTAAGTCATAGTGCTTTTTATTTTTATCGTGCACAAGTTTCAAATTTTTACTAACCTCCTGGAAAATTGATTTAAGTTCTTTTAAGTTATCACCATGAATTCTAGGGTCTACAGTTGATAGATCTGAATCAGGCTGTGGCACTTCAGAGTCTTTATGTAATTTACCATCTACAAACATCTCTCTTCCATGTACAAGAAAGTAAGGTGAGAATTTAGTTGACTCGTTAACTGAGGTGTTCAGTGCACACTGAATTTCTGGTATGTGATTGTCCCACTGCCTGTGATTTGTTTTCACATATGAGGCAATCGCATACAGAACATTTCTAATGGCTCTTTCTGCCTGATTAACCTGCGGGTGATACCTAGGATTATAGTAAATATTAGGCACATTATATTTGCACATTAAATCTCTAAATTGTTTTGAAATGAATTGCGGACCATTGTCTACATAGACAAATTTCGGTATCCCATGCACCAGAAACACTTTTTCTTCCAGAATTTTAACAATAGCATTGCCTGTTGCGTTCCGTATAGGAAACAACATAACATACTTACTAAAGTAATCTGAACATACTAAGAGATTTGTGTTCCTTTTAGTGGACACAGGAAAGGGTCCTAACAAATCGCAACAAATCGCTTCAAATGGTTTTGTAACCTGTTTAGGGTTACCCATTAAACCAGGTCTCGATGAATTTACCGGCTTGTACTCTTTACAAGTTTGACAATTATTAACGTAATTTTCGACATCTTTATACATATTTTTCCAGAAATAATGTAATGCTAATCTTTTATGAGTTTTAAATATTCCAAAGTGGGCGCCTGTGGGATCATCACGAAATTGTTTTAATAAAGGTCCCACATCATCACTGGGAATCACTTGTTTCCAAGTGTATTGTGATGTTAAATTATATTTATTTTTTGAATGTCGAAATAGTTTACCATCTTACTTTAAATTTAAAGAACACAGATTAATTGGTCTATCTTTAACAACTACTAATTGTGTTTTTTCTGCGGATTCATTTTCAGAGGAGGGATCATGAGTAGACTGCATCTCCTCTTCATCAGAGCCATCCTCTAAAGATGTTATCAACGTTACCAATTTATTCTTAAGTTCAATTAATTCCGGTGATTTATCTTTCACGCGTGAAATTCTCATCAAGTAATATTGCGAACGAGCTAATATTCGCTTAAGAGTGGAGCTATCTCCCTCGGTTAAATCCCTATGTAATAGGCACAGCTCTTCGATAGGTTCCAAGCATAAGCGTACCTCTTCTGCACTTACTGGAGTTGCATAATCCTCTGGTTTAATGCTGCCTCTCCTAAACAATCCACACAGACTGCGATACTGCCTGCGAAGCACATCCCTGGTCGCCTTTACATCTGTGGATATATTAAAATATTTAAGCTCATGTAATAATTCTTCTTTACGAAGATAGTCAATCCAGATTGTCTTATCCATATTGAATTTAAAATATTTAAAGTCTTTGTTAAGTATTTTGAATCCTATTTTTAAGTTAAGTGAATGTAAATAGTAATTTTACATTAATCAAGGTGAATTAAATTAAATTAGAGTTGATCCATTTAAGTAGTTGCACAAGTTTACAATGTTAACATGACATGTGGGATAACCTTACTTTTTAACACACAGTGTTGATGTTTCAAAGTTATATGACTTTATAATTGATTAAGAGGAGTCTATAAATTTAAGCTTTACTACATCACTAATGTGGAAAGATTTACCTTTTAATAAAAATGTTAACATGTGCTATCAACTAATTTTGAAAACTCAAATTCAGAAAAATGTACTAAGTTAAATGACTCTAATTACTAATCACTAAGTTAAATCAAATTAAGTTAGATCAAGCTCTTAATCTTGAAGTGAAGATTCCAATCTGACCTCATGCGACACGTTGGGCGTCCATTTGTAAGGTCCTTATGTCTCTTACCACCAGCTGCCAGCGTAGATTGCCATGAGACTAACGGGTTCTGTTCGCATGAGGTGTTGATTGAAATAAAAGAGATGCTTCCGTCTTCTCAGCGATTTAATATGCACACTTCAATGAGTACAGGATCATAGCACTTGTCAAGCTTCCTTACAATGTTAGGTTATAAGTATAACACTTACTTGAGGTAGAACATACTACCATCTATCCAGGTCGAACCGTGGATATGTAGCGGAGACAGCATTCGCAGCCTGTGTGACTTGTAGAATATTACACGTGGCTTGGAACCAGAGCTGGTCCTATCTTATTCCATATCAAAGTGCTAAGCGTTGAGAAGACGTTTTCTTATTTAATTAATAATTAAAATAATGGATGGAACCCTGAGAACAATGTCAGAAAGAAATCCATGAGCACTTTCAATACACTAATGTGACGCTATGTAATTACAACAAAACAGGTAATAATTCTTGATACATACGCATTTATGCGGTTCCTTTAATACTTTTTCATCTTAGCCGACGTGCCACGCCTCGTCCGCGTCATTAGATGTTTAATTAATTCTTTTTTTATTGTCTTTTTACAATTAGCGTCTTAATCGCGTGTCCAGATTCCAAGAAAAAAACGAAGGCAAAAATTCCACGTCATCCGATTAAAACGCTCTGACACAGCTCCTAGGCCTTTACGCCTTTGCCTTTTAGACCATGTGTTATTTATAATTAAACCCAATTCAACTGAAATCTTTCACAATTAATTATTTGAATTTTATTTATGTACTTATTATATTTTATTTAGAATTTAAAGTATCGAGAAAATAAATATGCTACTCCCTAACGCCATCTCCCATCACTGGAACTATTCACTGTTAGTTCGCGATTTTGTCAATAGAGGGCGCTACCCGTCTTAAATAATCAATAACTACTTTTATAATTGTTACAAACTAAGGACAGTTACAAACAGGCTTTACAAGATTTAAAGAACAGATATGCCAGAAAAGAACTGCTTATTCAAGTATATGTGAGGGAACTTCTGTCTCTAACTTTAAATAAAGAAGGAAGTCGGAGTCTGACATGCATGTACGACCAGATGAGTGCACAACTTCGCGCGCTAGAAACCTTAGGTGTCACCAAAGATGGGTATTCATCATTTATTCTCCCGATGATAGAGTCTGCACTGCCCATAGAAGTGTTAAGAGCGTGGGAGCGAGTTAAGCCATCCGACGTAAAGGATGAACTAGAATCACTGCTGAAGTTTCTGAAACGAGAAGTAGAAAGTGACCAAAGAATCCACATGGCTACTGCATTTACCCAAAAGCAGACAGAGACACCTAAAGACATAACAGCATCTACCTTAGTGGCTGGCAGTCAAAAGAATGAATCTAAAACCACTACGTGTATATGGTGCAACAAAAATCATCCAAGTATGGAATGTTTCAAATTAGCTAAAATGACGTTAGAGCAGAGAAAAGAACATTTGCTGAAGCTCAAAGCTTGCATGATATGTTTAAAAGTTGGACATCTAGCAAAAGTCTGCAAAAGCTATGTGCAATGCTTCATATGCAAAAAGAAACATTCGCCAGTCGTTTGCCCAGGAAAAGATACTGAGATACAGCCAAATCCAGAGAGTCAAACAACAAGCAAAAATAGTAGCAGTAATTTAACTTCACATACAAGCAGCGTAACTCTCCTTCAAACCATCATGGTGAAGATTGTAAATGGAGATAATGAGATGACTGTTCGTGCTCTGATTGATAATGGCTCTCAGAGATCCTATTTGCGGAAAGATGTGGCACAGAAGCTAGGTATACAGCCTTCAGGTACTGAAACATTGTCACATAACTTATTTGGTGGTGTCAAGGTAAAATCTAAAATACATAATGTTTATAATATAAGTATCCATAGTTGTGATAATTTGTTTGATCTAAATGCATCTGTTCTAGAGCAATTGTCTATTTGTAGTAATTTGCCTAAATATCAGGAATGTAATCTAAAACTAAAAAGTCTACTGACTAAACACAATATAGTGTTGCAAGAAGATGAATGTGCAGACATTTCATTGTTGATTGGTGCTGACTATTCTGGGTTTATAATGACCAACACTATGGTTGTACTTGGGGAGAATGGGTTATTAGCTGTTAAGACCAAATTAGGTTGGGTGATGCAGGGTAGAATCATGGCAAAATGTCAATTTACAAATAGTTTATTCTGTTCATCTGACGTAACAGGTTTTTGGTCACTGGAGTTGCTCGGCATCAGGGATCCTGTAGAAAGCAAGTCCAAGATACAAGCAGAGGCAGAAGCTGTGATGTCATTTGAAGAAAGTATCACCATCAACCCCGAGGGAAGATACGAGGTGTCTTTGCCACTCAAGGTTGGACATGAAGATTTGCTGAGTAACAGAGGTCTAGCTGAAAAGAGATTGGTAGCCACGACGAAGCGTCTGGTATCCTCAGGCACGCTGAACTGGGCTGACGTCGCGTCGAGAGGCTGCAATGCTGAACAACTTCTCTCTTGTCGCTGGTGGGAAGGGCCTGCGTGGCTGCGTCTCAGTGAAGAAGAGTGGCCAAAGTCTACTCTCGATGTCAATGACACAGAAGCCTGCAAAGAGCTACAAAAAGGCAAAATAGCATGCAATGCTAGTATAACTTGTATGAAAGAAGGTATGGAGAGGTTATGTTATTTTTCTAAATATACAAAAATAATCAGAATGATGGCATGGATACTGAGATTCAAAAACAACACTTTACATAAAGATTCAAAGAAAGGAGGAGAAATATCAGTAGAAGATTATGAAGAGGCAGAAAAGAAGATTATGAAGCTCATACAAATAAGTGAAGAAGAATATCTAAAAGAGCAAAAGGGAACTTTGAATACATACCAAGATGAAGATGGTCTGATGAGGATCAAAACAAAACTCTTACTGTCAGATTTTCAAGAATACACCAAATTTCCAATATTACTTCCAGCAAAGAATACGATTGTAAGGAGACTAGTGCAACAAAGGCATAGAGAGCTAAAACATGCAGGTGCAAACCAGCTAATAGTAGACATAAGAACAAGATTCTGGATCATTGGCATTAGACGTCTTGCTAAATCTGTAATAGCTGCTTGCACAATATGCACCAGATTCAGATCCAAGAAAGCACAAGCTCCTACTGCACCATTACCAAGTGAGAGAGTATGGTGCACAGCTCCCTTCCAAGTAAGTGGTGTGGATCTGGCTGGGCCATTATTTCTAAGGAATGGAGAGAAATGCTGGGTGGTATTATTCACTTGCGCAGTGTATCGCTGTGTCCACCTAGAATTAAGTAATTCTCTCTCAACCGAGGCGTTTATGCTTTCCTTGAGAAGATTCATAGCCCGGAGAGGAAGAGTTCGGCAGATAATTAGTGACAATGGAACTAGTTTCCATGGGACAAAGAATAGACTCTCTGAGATAAATTGGGAAAAAGTGCAAAAGCGTTCAACAGTTGATCGTATCAAGTGGAAAATGAATGCACCAACCGCTGCATGGTGGGGTGGTTTTTTTGAACGACTTATTCGTATAATGAAAGAATTATTAAGAAGAATACTTGGACAATCTCGTGTAAATTACGAAGAGATGGAAACCATTTTATGTGAATGTGAAGCAGTCATGAATCAGAGACCCCTCACATATGTTCAGGATGATGAGAACAACTCCCTGGAACCGCTGACACCGGCGTGTTTCATACAATGTATCCCAGAGAATGATGTAACAGATCTAGACGCGGCAGATGCTAAAACACTAAATCTTCGATTAAAGTACATCTTAAAACTCAAAGAAGACTTCAAACAACGTTTTAAAATGGAATATTTGACAACATTAGTACAAAGAGGTAAAGATAAGGCAACTAATTTAAAGGCTGGAGATGTTGTCTTAATCGAAACACAAGAAAAACGGGTGAAGTGGCCATTGGGAATCATAGAAGAAATATATATAGGTAATGATGGTATAGAAAGGACAGCAAAGGTCAAAACTGCAGAGGGTTCAAAGGTACGACCTTTTCAAAGGCTTTTTCCTTTGGAGGTGAGTAGTTCACTACAATCCAGTAAACAGGAGTCTTCTGACCACTTTACTCCTCAAATGAGTACTGCAGATGAAGATGAGGTAGATGTAATGGATGCCAATATCAATGATATTATGCTTACGTCAAGGAAGACTCGATGTGGGAGAACAGTTAGGCTGCCAAGTAAGTATTCCTTTTAATTATATTTAATGATTTGTCTGTTCACAGGATTACTGGTGTCGAGCAACTCCAAACTTGTTTTAATTCTGTAAAATGTTTCCTTTACAGCAAAATTTTGGTATTTTGTTTTGCAATAGAATAAAATCTAAGTTAAGGAATAGTTAGCATTCTATCAACCTGAAATTGAAATAAGGATACATTTCAAATATGTACCTACAATATCATTAACTATTCTGTACTTAGTAATATGTAATCTGAGATTTTTAGAAGTACCTACTTATTTTGATTGTATCTTATGATTGTATTTTATGTGGAATGAACGTGAAGGTATTAGCAATACAATACATTTATTCTAAGGGAAATGTTAACAAAATGTGACTGACTAGAAACCTTTAATTTGTTGATACTTGGTTAATATTAAGTAAGATATTTTTAGTTAGGATACTGGTTACATTCATTAAAATAGTAGTTGACAATTTCTTTCGGGCTGTGGAGGGTGTTGTGTGTTCACCGCTTTAATAGATATTTTTAATCTGTGGTTTTTTTATTTATATATGTCTGTGGTCAATAAAGGAAGACACTGAACAATTTGTAATGGCTACATGTCGTTTAATTTATTAAAAATCCATTATCATCCTAGTGTAGAACCCGAAACAAATTAACTGACCAGTTCGTATGTGAAACTCGGTCAGGAGAGAAATCAGGTAAATTGTACACATCTGCGTACCACCTCAGAGCATACAGGCGTGATGTTACGTCATGATATTGTATAAACAATAAAAATCCAAGCGATTGGAGCTATCATAAAAGATTTGCCGTCTATTTTTGAAGAGTTCCATTGTATATCTCCGAAGATCAGAATCAGATCTTCACCAAATTGAAATGGGACCACCTCAGGAGTATACTTTTTCAAATAAAAAAAGAATTTTGAAAATCGGTCCACAAATTGGAGAGAAATCAGGTAAATTGTACACTTCTGCGTACCCCCTCAGAGCATACAGGCGTGATGTTCCGTCATGATATTATATAAACAATGAACATCCAACCGATTGGAGCTATCACAACAGATTTGCCGTCTCTTTTTGAAGAGTTCCATTGTATATCTCCGAAGGTCAGCATCAGATCTTCACCAAATTGAAATGGGACCACCTCAGGAGTGTACTCTATCAAATGAAAAAAGAATTTTGAAAATCGGTCCACAAATGGGAGAGAAATCAGGTAACATACATAAAAAAAAATATACATACACACGAACATATTTATAACCTCCGCCTTTTTTGAAGTCGGTTAAAAATTGCTGATCGTGGGGCGTACATCTTGATATGGCACTTATTTTTAAAAGTGAGTTTATTTCAGTATCAAAATCAAAACGTTCCTTGTATGTTCTAGTATGAAAACTAGGTTTAACATCATCAATAGGTTCTGATGAGAAAGGAATTTTGTATCCTTGAATCCAAGATAAAATTATAGGGTCATCAGTGATCTCGTGCCACTGTTTTAAATAATGTTGAAGACGACCCGCAAAACGTACCTCTACTATCGCTTCCGTTGTTGTTGGCGATGACGTGTCGGTGGCGGCGACGATCGACCTCCTGCTTCCCGCTGTTGAAAGTTGTTCCTCATGCGGGGCTGGTACTGGTACTGGGCAGCGCGTGGTGCCCCTGCATCGGCTTTGCCCGCTGGTTTTCGTTGCAGGGGTTTCCAGTTTGACTGACCTTGACCTTTATTTTTCAAGAAATTACCTTTATTAAATTTTGGATTTCTGAAGGTAGCAGCGGCTTTTGTTGATTTCAAGTCGGTGCCGGATTTCTTAATGGTTTTTGGCAATTTCAGTGTATCAGAAATATTTTCTCCGAATAAGTATTTATCTCGAACAGTTTCTGTCATAGTTTCTTTCATATCACTATTTATTGACGAAATTATAAAATGTCTTCGATTCGTGTTGTTAATGTTTTCGTTTCGTTATAATGACTGTCGCATAGGATGCGACATGCATCACTAATAGGTTTGAGCACTTTTTGTGGCGAAAAATCTTTTTCTAATATGCTATCTATGGCCTGCGATAGTGCGGCTAGTGCCGAACCTATCTGGCTTTGTTTCGTCTCCAGTATATTATCTCGTTTTTCAAGATTTTCAGCTATAGCAGCTTTGGTTTCAGCGTTCAGTTTTGGTGCTAGTATCATTTCGCAATTAGACGGTACTAGGTAATCCTTCAATAGTTTGTCTTTTGTTTCTTTCGGTAATCCTTTTATAAGAATTTCGTGCCACCTAGCTGCAATGTCTTTGTGAATTGATTTACCGAGAACGATTTCGCTCTCAGGAGCATCGCCTAATAAGGGGAGGATTTCATCATCTAAAGATTCAGTCTCTTTTGTGTTAAGGCATAAAGGATCGCCTACTAAAATTTCTTCCGGGCTAGACTTTGGTGTCATACCATTGTCCGACATAATTTTATTGTGACCTAGAAAATCATCAATCATAATAAGTAGTTATTTGCGAAGCAAAATTACGATCAATTAGTTTTAAAATGAGGGTAGGCATAGTCCCCGCTGGACTATGCGCAATCAAGCGTAAAGGATGCAACCCCGCTGGTTGCTCGCATTCCAAAAAAACATCACTTTGTAGGTAACACAATGATGTAGGTAGATATAGGTAGTAATGGGTAAGTATAAGTAGACACAATTCCCGCTGAATTGTGCGCAAAAATAAGCGTGACAGAGAACAACCCCGCTGGTTGAATCGCATCACATTTTTTATATGTTAACTTGTATCAAATCAACGTGACAGAGGAAACCCCGCTGGTTTCTCGCATCACTCAATTGAAACAAAATTAACGATAAACGTAGACACCAAAGTAGGAAGGTAGTATTATCAAACTTACGTTCGGTTAATTCGTCATCCGACGATGATGAAGAAATAATACGCCGTCTAACTGTATTCACTCTGCGACGCTTATTATTATGATCCGTTTCCTCCGAATTGTATCTTCTTTTCCTATCCATTGTGAGCAAGTTATTTCTTGTGCGAAGCCTTTGCACACAGAACACAGAATGAAGTACCTACCGCCGAGCGAGTTGAATGTGGAAAATTACCCCAGTATTGCCATATGGTTTTTATTTTTTTACTTATTTTATCTGAAAATCTGTGTGAAGCCAATGCCTAGGACTCGGCTACAACATGTAAAAGAAGAAAATCGCGTCGAATGAAGCTGCGAAATATAATTACGGATAATTTAATATTCACTAAATATTTTGTTACACATCTAATTAAAACTAAAGCATCTAGGGATTAATTTTGTAGCATGACATCTTCTAATACTTCTACATAATTAAGTAGAACTGTTGGCGCGTGGAGGAATAAAAGCCAGTTCTCCTGGCCCTGCTGCACTTATCCATCCCCACATGATCCCCACATATTAACCATAATTCGACATGAGTCTGTAGGGATTATGTTTTTGTCAGACCAGCAGAGTGTTATTCTTGCGCCATAAATGAAGCCTACCCTTTTGACTTTATTTAAAAAGTCAGTTTTTTGAGTCTTCTCATGGTAGTATTCCAGTAAAAATCTAAATAATCCCGTGCGAAACGTAATCGTTCTTCTATAACTCTTTCTGTCAAGAAGGGCTTCTTAGCTGGTCTTCGTGATACAAGCCTTCAGCGTGGAGGGCACGGCGAACAGTTTGCGATGTGGTGTCAAATAATTCCACAAAGTGTCTCGTAGGTGTGAAACCATTTGTTTCTTATTCGCCAACCATATATTATGTCGTCGCTGCGCATCGATAATAAGCGACGGCTTTCCACTTCATTGTCGACTAGCACGGCCTTTTGATCTGACTCACAGTATTCCTCTAAAACAAAAAACAAAAAAAATATGTTAAGCAGCTATAATAAAATACTGAAGTTATCATTCACTCTGCGTTTATAAATCCAATAATTAACACTAATTATTTATCTTTTATGCCTCATGATGGATTTAAAATCAATTTATTAATCCCTAAGTCACCAAATAAATAAACAATAACAAAGTAGGCTTTAATTTTTAATAAAACTTTGTTACAATAATCTATACTAATATTATAAAGAGGAAAACTTTGTTTGTTTGTTTGTTTGTAATGAATAGGCTCAAAAACTACTGGACCGATTTAAAAAATTCTTTCACCATTCGAAAGCTACATTATCCACGAGTAACATAGGCTATATTTTATCCCCGTACTCCCACGGGAACGGGAACTACGCGGGTGAAACCGCGGGACGTCCGCTAGTTCATAAATATAATACTCACATTAGTCCGGTTTCTTCAGATATTTGTGTTCTATTAAGACCACTTTTATGCAGCACGATAATATTAGTCGCCCTCGCTTCAATATCAATATTTGCCTGCATTTTGAGAAATACCAACAACAATACCGCTATCTATTAAACCACACGTCACTAACCAAATTTAACACAACCAAACGACAACGTTCATTTCGATCAAGTAAAATATTCATAAAACTCAGGTTTACCTCACAGAAATATAAATTCTTGAATTATTTTTCTATGATCTACCTTCTTCTAACTTTATGAAATGTGTGAACAAAGCGAGAATATTTTTCTGTCCCATTACTTCCAATCGAGTAAACACTTACAAAAAGTCTAAAAGAAACAACGTGAGATTTGAACTCACGGCTTACTGATTCACTCTTAGATGTGGACGCGCCTAACCACTAGGCCATCTTGACTTATATTTCAATGTTGAAATTTTGGACTACATTTACTTGTAGATGACAATGTCTATTTTCTTGAAAGTAGAAGGTCGTAAGTCAAACTAAACGTCAAGCTATTGCTTTGTGAGATTGCCTATCGACTTTTGGTCGACCCACCAATACCCACCCAGATGATACCCAGATGTATGAATATGCTTCTGCAGCCCACGGTGAAAAACGTGAGTGTATGTATGTTCTATAGGTAATATAATGATTGTCGTACCGTGATGAGTTATTTCAACTTGAGATTTGAGCGTCTTCACGAATTCGTCAATTTCTTTGTCGTCAGCATCGCGCGTTGTCATCTTGAGCCTTTGTAGTAGAAGGCTTCGGGAATTCCTGCAAACGTTTATCATTGGTTTAACAAAGAAGAACAGTCTTTCGTGTCATTATATAAGGTTCAATTTGCAATTGAATGCCATAACTATATTGACACTCAATGTGCGTAGCGTTGAAAGGACAATAAAATTCACTATGACACATTTTATTTATCAGAAAATTTGCTTTAGAGGTATGACGACTTAAGCTATTGCGGTCGAGGCTTCAACAATATCGTATGACAATAAAATAATAAAAGATCAAATTAATTATGACGCATATTGTTCGAAATAACTTATCGCAATGACGGGAAGAACAAGTGCCTCTTTGTTTTGTAAAGGATATTGTGGCACCCGTTAGATAAATCATAGGTAACATACTTGAGAGCAGCAGTGGCCCAGTGACTTACGAACAGTAAGTCGTGGGTTCGAACGCAAACAGGCGCATTAGTTAGTGTAATTTATTTCATCACCGCTGCTCTCAAAACGGTGAAGGAAAACATCGTGAGAAAACCGGCATGGCATGTCTTAGAACCAAAAATTCGAAGACATGTTACATCTACCAATTTGAAATGGCCCCGCGTGGTGGATTATAGCCCATTCCCTCTCATAGAGAGGAGGCCGTGTCCCAGCAGTGGGAACATTATAGGTTGATGATGTGTGTGATGTGATGAACATAGTTCCGTAGTATCGGAGGCAGGCGCAGGCGCAGTGGGCGCGACGCTGTGTCGCGAGGTACTGCGAGTCGCGACTCGCGCGCGACCGCTCAGTGGAGGCTTGCGTCGACGGCGTCGGCGATACAATCATTACTCATTAATCATTACTTAATAATAATAAAACGTTTATGTCAATAATAATAAAATAGTCAGCGAAAATAATTAATAAATCAATTAATAGCATAAACATACACTGGAAATGAAGATACATATCAATTAAAAATATTAAAAATTCAGTAGGTAGGTATGTCAATCAATCAATTCAAATAGAAATTGTACAATCAAACACAATACATTAAATCAAATGAAATAATATAACAGATCAGTATTGTCCAGTAGATGTGCACATCCACTTATTAATAATACCAGCCTATTATTTGTATCGCAGAGCAACGGCCCCTTCTCATCTCATACAGCAAATCATGAACATTCGATTGCCAACACGAACACTATTTAGCATGTTATGTTTTCCTTATATCTTTGTAGAATTTATCAAAGTCCTACAGTGGATGTTCAATGGAGTGGAGACAGTAAGTAGAAATGTTAATGATAATTATTCAGTCTCGTCATTAATCTATCCTAACAACATTCCTACTTACCTTATACCTACCTACTACTACTAACTTGACCACCCGGATGGCAGCGTTAGTGAGGCTGCCTTACGTTCTTAGGGTGGGGATGTTTTTGTGATGAGCATGGACATTTGTTTCCGAGTCATGGATGTTTAGATGTATAATAAATATGTATTCACAAACAAAAAGTATCTATGTAGTATGTCAACTATCTGGTGTCCACGACACAAGCCTCGTTGCTTAATGTGGCACTAGATGGCGCTGTGTGTAATGTCCAGCAATATTTATTTATTTATTATTCCCTAAATTATTATAAAAATGAACTTAAACAAGGCATGTAGGTAATGAATGGTTGCAACGTCGTTATTGCTAGTGCTACCTATGCCTAACTCAAACTCAAAGCATTTATTTCAATTAGACCATTGCAGCACTTCTGAATGTTATAAAAACAAAAAAAAAGCGAAGCTACAGTCACAAGGCATAATAACTTGTGAAAGTACTGCAGTGGCCCATTCCAAACCGTAGATCTCTATGGAGAAGAATGGACAAGAAACTTCATGGACACTCTTTTCAATAAAAATATTGTTACAAAATCATGGTTAAGCACATCATTCATGTGTAACAGTAGGTATGACAACCACGGATTTGGGATGTCCACATCAGGAACAACACTGTATAATGGTGCAGTATACTCACACGTAGGATGGTGCGGTACAGGAACAGGCGCGATGTGGGCCTCTGACTGGCTGAGAGCAAGTGCCAACTGCAACTCTTCTACATCTTGTAATTCTTCTGGAGTCTTGCTTCCAGCTTCGGTACGCTTTGCCTATAAGTAAATAGTTTGATTTAGTTAAGAGTTATATTGATCGGCTCGTGCAGGAAGCTCTGCGGTAAACATTGGGCTCATTGGGACCAGCCCAATGTTTTCAGTCCTACTGGATGAATTGATTATTGAATAATAGTACAGTGGTAATGGGGTAGATGACACACCAATCAATTGAGATACTTTTTAAGAGCTGTCAAAACGCAGTTCTCTCATAGACTTTGTATGGCAATAGCCAACTGTGACATCACTGTTTATTAAACTCTATGACTCATCTATTTATTGATTTCATAGCAACTGTAAATCAAATTTGGCAATCAATTGAAAATAAATTGGGTTTTCAGGACCAAAATAAAGTGTTTTTTTAGATAGAAATATGAATTTTGGAATTATTGTTGTATGGTGTCATCTACCCTATTGGGGTATTTAAAGAAAAAGATATACCATCAACAACTTACAGCCATGAAGGAAATGTTTGGTAATGATTCTTATTTAAAGAAAAAGATATACCATCAACAACTTACAGCCATGAAGGAAATGTTTGGTAATGATTATTATTTAAAGAAAAAGATATAAGTACCATCAACAACTTACAGCCATGAAGGAAATGTTTGGTAATGATTCTTATTTAAAGAAAAAGATATACCATCAACAACTTACAGCCATGAAGGAAATGTTTGGCAATGATTCTTATTTAAAGAAAAAGATATAAGTACCATCAACAACTTACAGCCATGAAGGAAATGTTTGGCAATGATTCTTATTTAAAGAAAAAGATATACCATCAACAACTTACAGCCATGAAGGAAATGTTTGGTAATGATTCTTATTTAAAGAAAAAGATATACCATCAACAACTTACAGCCATGAAGGAAATGTTTGGTAATGATTCTTATTTAAAGAAAAAGATATACCATCAACAACTTACAGCCATGAAGGAAATCTTTGGTAATGATTCTTATTTAAAGAAAAAGATATAAGTACCATCAACAACTTACAGCCATGAAGGAAATGTTTGGTAATGATTCTTATTGCATGTTGCACATTCTACCTGTTAATATGATCCGATTCCACCGAGGGAAATAATACTCGCGCACTATTCAGATGTGACTGAAAGTCCTGTATCAGTTTGAGCGCTCATCCACAAGCACGCGCGAGAAAAGGCTGTCTGTGACGAATTTTATACTTGAAGGCAATACTGATAGTCATTTATACGTACCTATAGTGTCGTCAAAATAGTGCGCGAAGATCTTTTGGGTTGGTGTAAACAGGGTTTATGAGATAATCACATCTGTAAGGTTTGCATCAAATGGCCAGTCTTATCTAGGGATTGGAGATAGCACAAGCTGATGCCCATTAGGAAACGCCTGAGACCGTCATAACTTGCCCAATAAATAGGACTTAAATTTATCCTCATCATTTAGTTGGCAGACGTCCATTGTAATAAAAACCCTCTCTGCCTGTTGTGCATGTGTGCGACTCAGACACAGTTAAATTGAACTTAATTGATGTTATCTTTAAAGTAATCAGTAGCACTAAATTTATTGAGGTTTAGACCAAGTCAAGAAAACAATGAGTAGAGTTAAAGATATTTACTAAACAGAAAATCATACATCTACCAAATATCAATCTAAATAACATCTTAGCCCTAATGAGAAAATATTCTAATAAACGTCATGATCAATAAAAATTACAATTTCAGTACATAAAATGAAACACCCAGTAATATAAATCCAAAACATGATAGTCAGTTGTAAGGAATATCTAAACAGCTCAGAGTTAAAAGTACTTATTCCTTTAAAGCAGCGGTCGGCAACCCGTGGCCCGTAAAACTTTTGTAAATAACTTATAATAAAATTATCAAAATAAAATAAATACATCAATGAACCACAATCAACCGTATAGTGTGGCCTTAAGGTGACACTAGTCGATATTTTTTCCATAGAAATTTCGGGAGGGAATTACTCCACTGTTGGACATCCAAACTCCAAAGTTATACATAATATCGTTTTGTCTCATTTTTAATTTTGTCTGTGCGGAGACAGAATAGTAAAATAAAAAGCCATTAAAGAGTTACGGGTTACCAAATATTCGTTTTACTTTTTATTACAAATTTTAACGCAACTTTGGGCGTAAATTAGTAATAAAAGAAGTGTCTCTGCCTACCATATCCATAAATATCGAATAAATATCTTTGTCTTGCCTGCCAAAAGGTTGCCGACCGCTGCTCTAAAGTTTTAAATTGAGAATATATAGAACAGTAATAATTAGTTTCGTTTGAGGCGTCTAATAAACTTAGGTGCTTCTGGAACAGTTAGCGAGGCAACTGACTTTTCTGGAACAAATGGTGCAGCTTTAGGAACTGGTTTAGCATGATGTATCAACTTTGCTCTTAACTCAGCCCTCGCTCTTTCCTCAGCTTCTTCTTGCTCCTTTTCCTCTAACAATCTCATTCTTTCTTGTTCCTCTTCCTTTTCTTTCAATTGTTTATCAAACCGCTGTCTTTCTGCTGCACGATTTTCTGTTGTAAGCTCAAATGGAGCAGCTTTAATTTGGTGCATTGGCTGACATATAGGCTTAAATGGTTCTTTGTAAAGTACCACTGGTGGCTTAGCTTCAAACTTAACATTTTCCTTGTTCTCAGATGATGCTTTGGAAGAGCCCCCTTTAGGAGCAGTGCAGTGCATACGTTTCTTAATTGCTCCAGGAACTGGTTGTGCTTTGAATAAACTAGCCTGTTTGCGCTCCTCCTCAATTTGGCGCTTGATTCTTTCTTCTCTACGACGCTTCCGTTCTTCATCCCTTTTTTCAAATGAAAATGGCTCGGGTTTAGTTGGGCCCATTCTTGAATATTCTTTTATAGGTTTGTGTTGAGATTTAACTAAAAGCAGGTTATCACTTCTTGGTCGATCAGCAGAGTGTGCTCTTTTGTAAGGGAATTTTGCGCTAGTGGGCTTGGTAACATGTCCTGTAGGTTTAACAGGTATGTGAGGCTTCTCAAGAATGTGTTTAGGGGCTGGGCAAGCCTTGAATTGATGATTACCATCAGACGATTGTGCCGCTTTCTTCTGAATTTCTGTTAGCTTGAAAGGCTCCGGAATGGTTATGGGCTTTTTTGGCACGTCAGGAAGGTTCTTTGTGCCCTCTATTACAGACTTTGGAATAGGGTTAGCCTTAATTTTGTGTTTCCTGATCTCTTCTAGCTCAATCTCTTCCCTCTTTTTCTGAGATAAAATATGTGATGGTCTCAAACGAGTTTTAGATCGCAGCATAGGCGATTGAGGCACAGTGAGACCTGATGGTCCATTAAGTTTTTGTGTACGGAATAGGCCAGGAGTATCCTTTTGGAAATGGTAAATAACTTCGGCCATTGAAACAAATTTTGTTCTTGATAACTCTAGCGGAGCACCCGGTGGCTCGCGATGTCTGTGGTACACATCTTCTCGATCCGGGAATTCTAACTTCACAAGATCCTCTAGTAGCGCTGCAATACCGTTCATTGACATAGATTTTCTCATGTTACCAAAATCATGTTCGTACCTGTAATCCAGGTTATTGTGGTCGCCAAAATCCTTTTCAATGGGAGTTACAGGCTCGTCCTTGATATGCAATTTGCCGCTAGGTGTGCAATAAATTTCACCACAAAAGTTCGTCATATTTTTAGACATTTTTTTCATAAAATTGTGTTTCACGCAAAACAAAACAACTTGTTCGCTCGTTTCCTGATTCGTTATTTTCTTTCAATTCAAATGAATGAAGGAAGGAGAACAAACTTCGATTCACTTGACGTTTGGTATTGCCATAAATATATTGTAAGTTTCCCCAAACCAGAATAAAAATGAGCTTGTTTATATTTTTTATATTTATAAATTATATTTTATCTCGATTTTAAAGTCTGCTACCATCGAAGGTAGATAGATGACAAAAAAATCTATTTAGACTAAATAGATTTTTTTGTCATCTATCTACCTGGCAGATCAGGCAGATTTTCAAAAAATGTTGGATTGGACACATATTTTTTTCTTTTTTTACGTAAAAAACGTGTGACGTCACATTTGAGTAAATTTTTGAAGTGAAAACTTCTAGCGCATTGAGCACTTTTTGGGTGAAGGAAAAACATTGACAGTGTTGCAAGTGGCAGATAGTCAAATATAACATGAGACAGCTCAAAAAGTAACATTTTCACGAGAAAAGTAACATTACCTTATTAAGTGGAAAACGACACAATACCATATTATGCCACTTAATTACACAAAAAATAAAATAAGAAAAAACACAATCTATGATGTGTGTTTAGGTAATATACCAACCAATTTAGTAATGTCCTTCAATTCTGCAACTTACTTTGTCATCGTTTTTCATAATCAATATAGGAAAAAACGTCATCATAATAATAACTATGGTTAAGGAGGTAGCTAATCATCGTCGTATCAGCTTATAGCAGTGTGTAATACGTCCTTATCTAATGCACACAAAAACATTCTTGGATGCGTTCCGTTTCATGATTTTTTGTCTGCCGTAAAAGTAACATATTGAGTCGTGTAACATAGAGGTAACATGAGAGGGTCAAAAGTAACGTAAAATGTTACAAAAGTAACATTCTGGAAACGCTGCATTGAACACATCGTCACGTAACGTAACGTGCGGTCACGCTTCGTAGCCGTTCGTAGCACTTGTAGCATCCGCTACGGCGTAGCACCACATAGGCATGCGCGGGGCATTACCAGTGCTACGACTGGGGCGGGGCCTGTGTACTTTTTGTTTTCACTTCTATCGGCACTTCGGCAGTCCCCAAAAACTACGCCAATTTTTTTTTTACTCCTATGTGACGTCACAAGCTCCCACTCATGATCTTTGGCACGTTTTATCTTCGTCAATTTTTATTAATTTGATAATACTAAATAATATTTTTCGATAACCTAACTGACGGACTACACAGAATCATATTTTTGTTTAGTCAGTCATCATCCTTCATGTTTGCTATAAATAAAATAAGCAGGAATCCGAGATCCAAATACGCGAATTTATTACAATATAGATTTTTTACACGATGACAAGAACAGACAGATATTGAGTGACACATAGAACATCTTAATTTAAAAATGTTCTTTCTTTTAAAATCTCTCATTTAACCTCTTTCAACACTCCTCCTTAAATGAGATCCTAGAGCCAGTCCAACTCCTCCTCAAACTTGCATTCCTTTCATACATCTCTCATGCTTTTCTCTGCTGAGCCTTTTCGTAAAAACATCTGCAGCTGCTTTGCAGCTGCCCAATGTGTTTTGTCGTAACAGCTGTTAAACTGGCTCAAATAGCTAACTGCGTATGAGATATCAGGTCTTGAACATTCGGCTAAGTACTTACATTAACGAACCAATTAGTTCTCTGTATTGCAGTTCTATTGGTGAAATGTAATTTTTATCCTGTGGTTTTACAAGTTTAATCCCGCTTTCAACAGGAGTCTTCACACTCTTACAGGAACTCATTCCAAATTTCTTCAGAATTCTCTCAAGATACTCAGTTTGGTTGAGTTGTATAGTTTTCCTGACATTTGATTTTCATTCCAAGAAAGACATCTACCTCACCTAGATCTTTCATTTCAAACTTTCTTTGAAGTTCTTTTTAACCGACTTAAAAAAGGAGGAGGTTCTCAATTCGATTGGTTTTTTTTTTCAATATTATTCTCTCCTTCTCATTGTTCCAAAAAATTAGAATATCATCTACATAAACTGCTATAATCATCATACAGTCATGTTTTTTTTTCTGTAAACACATGGTTCAGTTTCGCATCTCTTGAAACCTATGTCTAACAACACCTTGTTCGATTTCTCGTACCATGCTCTGGGGGCTTGCTTAACACCGTAAATAGCTTTCTTCAGTAGACAGACATGTCCTTCTTTACCTTTTTCTTCAAAACCTTTCGGTTGTTTTAAATAAACCTTCTCTTTTAAGTATCCGTTTAATAACGCGGTAACGACATTCATCTGATCAACTTTTAGATTATTTTCAACAGCTAAAGCCAAAAGTAGCCTCAAAGTACTGTGGCGGATTACAGGTGCAAATGTTTCGTTGTAGTTTACCCCTTTTATTTGAGAAAAACCTCTGGCTAGGAGTCTCGCTTTGTACCTTATCTTCCCCGGCTCTTTTTTTTATTCTAAAAATCCATTTAGAATCTACGCAGTAGCCATCAGCTTTTTCTACTAACTCCCATGTTTTGTTTTTCTTCAATGCATTAAGCTCTTCTTGAATAGCTTTATGCCACTTATCTTTATCAATTCTTGATAAAGCTTCTTCTATAGTTATAGGGTCTTCCTTTATATCTTCTTCTGCATAATAGAGAATGTAATCATCGAAATTTCTCAATTTCCTTTCTCTAAGAGGATATCTTCTTTCAGGAATATCGTGCGTGTTTTCAAATTCCAGTACAGGACCTTCACTGCCTTGCACTTTAGTTTCAGAAACATCCACTCCTTCAACTGTATTTTCCACACACTGTTGTTCACAAGTGTTTTCCAATCTATTTTCAGAACTATTACTGTCCTGCAGTTCAGATTCAGGAACTTCCACTTCATCACATTCATAAAATTCATCATTTTCTTGTCGTACTTCATGTTGTTCTTCTTGACGATCTTCATTAGGAGCATTAAATTCTTGGATCATTAAAGGTCTCTCCCAGACGTCATCTGCTGGCATCATTTCTACAATTTCATCAGTATCGTTTGCATGAATCTTGATTTGATTTTCAAAGAAAACTACGTCTCTTGCTTTGTATAAGCGATGTGTCACAGGGTCTAAAAGTCGATAACCCTTAGTTGTTTCACAATAGCAAACAAACAGTAGTTCTTTAGTCTTTGAGTCAAACTTCTTCCGTTTCTGTTTCGGAACATGCATAAACGCCCGGCAACCAAATACCTTTACATGCCTCAGGTCAACCTTTCTTTTAGACCATGCTTCTTCAGGCGTCATCCCTTTAACAGCACGTGTAGGACATCTGTTTTTCAGATAAACAAAGAAGTATTGACTGCTTCAGCCCAATACTTCTTGTCAAGTTTCGCTTCTTCAAGCATGCTTCTGGCTCGTTCTACAATTGAACGATTTGCCCTCTCACTCACGCCATTCTGTTGCGGTGTGTATTTCACTGTCAGCGGTAATACCATTACCTACTACGCAGAAAATTATTTACACGTTCATTGACGTAGTTGGTTGCGTTGTCCGTCCTAATCGCCTTGAGATTTTTACCAGTCTGATTTTCAACAAGCGTTTTAAACTAATTATGTAAGCTGGTGCCGGAGGATGCAGAGAAAGCCAATTTCCTTAAAATAATTTTAATTATAAAATAATTACATTATTGACTACATTATACAGGTGATAATTGGTCGATGTGTGTACCAAGAATGAATATTTCTATGAGATGATTAATTACGCGGATACATACAAACTATTGCGAAATTAGGGTGGCATGATTTAGTGACGCATTTGCTGAGTCGCATCTCATGTCGGCGAAGGTTGCGGTGCGCGGAATGGAGGTCAGTTGCAGTCAGCGTTTCTGCTATTTCCTTCTATTACACCGATGCGTAATAATCGATCACCCGGTTACACCAATATGTAACACCTCCCCCCGTAGAACAGCTATAACTATTTGAACGAAGTCGAGAATATTGCTGCTGGATGATTGGCGTCGATTCTGACTTCCTCTGGTCGGATATCATTTCATTTCTTCTAGGTTCAGCTTCATCGTGGATTTCTCGGGCAACTTTCATTACCCTTTTTCTCTCATATCGTCGATACATTACGTACTTCTGAGTACACTTGCACCTAATAGTAGTGAGTATATAGGTATGGTACTGTGATGGATTTTCTCGAGGTTGGTATGAGGGAGCTTTACTGGAGGTTGTTTTGTTTTTTTTTTTCGGGGTCTGTTGTGCAGATTTTCATTTTTAATCGAGTTCAGTTTTATAAAGTTTCTTCATTCTTCAGTTAGTCATTCTGGTTTGGAAGTAATTCAATTATTTTCAGATTGATTCGATTGTCAATGTTCGATGTCGTAAATTCCGGAGTTTTGATAAAGTAATTCTGAGGTGTGGCTAGGTAGCTTCCTTACATATACGTAGTTATAAGTTTTTCTTGTCCGCAGGACGCCTGTATTTTTTGTCGGGATCGGGAACCTGAGGGTGTATGTGTGTGTGTGCATGTCGTCTAGTTTTTCCATGGTTTCTTCTTTCAGGCTGACCGGTGTTAGTTTACATGAGCTGGTGTTCTGTTGCGTGATTAGCTATTGAGTGCAATCCGGCTTATCTTGAATGTTGTAGTTGACCTTATCCTCGCAGAGGTACCATGAATCGGTCTTCGGACATTCTGTCTCTGTGTACATAGAATAATAATATGGTCCCTGGGTTGCTATGTAAGGTAGGGTAGGCATTAGAGCTAGGTTATATTTATTGGGTACTTTGGGAAGTTTATATAAGGTGTAGGTTCTAAGTAAGGCAATTGGAACTTCATGACTATGACTATATTTTTATAGCTATAACCCATCATTCGTCCACGGACGCAATTTTTTTTAACCACTTATGTCCAAAAATATTCCAATTATTTACGATTCGGCACGCCTGATTAAAACGACAATATCTCCGAAATTACGTTAGTTCCAACTTTTATATTGTTATATTAATCTCGAAGTTCAAGGTCTATAATTTTATCTGTATCTGATTGGCTAAGAATCTGGAATAATCTTTTAACACTGTATGCTGATAAAATTAAATACATATAATAATACAATAATACATATATATATATAATACATTTCATTTACAATGAAAAATACTAGCACACCGCTTACTAACCTAAATCATTTGCACGCATACCGGTAGCGCGTATGCTGACACTGCATGTTCTTACCCTACTTAGAAAAGCTGACCATTTGAAATTTCTTGGTGTCGGTATTGACTCCAATCTAAATTTCCGTAAACAAATCGAGTTACTAACTATGTACTGGAATGCGAAAACTAATATATATTTTAAGTATTTACGTAATGTGATGGCGGATATAAAATTAATAGAACAGTTTTATTCTAACTTCTGACTGTAATTTATCTTCGTTACCTTATAGAACTCGGTTGGCATTGTTATGTTTTAACGCGTTTGTGTAATCCAAATTTGCCGTGTAATTTTGAAGAGATATTCTCCTAACTTATTTATATATATTTCATTAGATAATTCATATAATAGATAGTTAGAGTAATTATGAAATATGTTAGAGTAGTATGGAGGTATGGGGTAGTATCCTACAACAATTTGCCAGTGTTCTCTTAGGACGTGATTTGGCGACGGGACCGCGCTTCTTTTTTCGTGTACCTATATATCTATGTATAACGCGGGGCGATGGCGGTTTAATCACTCGTGCACTACATATTAAAACTTCCGCTTTAACGGGTTCGTTCATAGAAAAGATTAAGTCATTTGATGTTATGCTAAAAACTTTTAAGTAACCGCGACTATTTTGAACGATATAGTAATACATTCGTTTACGTTATAGCTATATTGGAGCAGCGGTGGCCCAGTGGTGGCGGCCCCGACTTACGAACAGTAAGTCGTGAGTTCGAACCCAGGCAGGCGCATTACTTTGTGTAATTTATTTCATCACCGCTGCTCTCAAAACGGTGAAGGAAAACATCGTGAGGAAACCGGCATGTCCTAGAACCAAAAATTCGAAGACATGTGACATCTACCAATCCGCACTGGGCCCGCGTGGGGGATTATAGCCCATTCCCTCTCACAGAGAGGAGGCCTGTGTCCCAGCAGTGGGAACATTAATAGGCTGATGATGATGATGATGACAGCTATATTAATATATTAACTACTACAGCTAATATACTCTCTTGCTAATTTAGAGGTTTTTAACCGGAATTATATCCTCATATAAATTGCAGTTACGTGAATTTTACATAGCAATAGGGTTAGCCGCGTTTTTTTTTTTGTAACTAGTCCATTATTTTAAAGATCAATATTAGATCCACAGTCAAAATCAAAAAGCCCATAAAAAAATCATGAAAGTTGTAAATGAAAAATGTTAAATAATTTTGATCATTAAATTCCTGAAAGCATGGCAAGTTGATTGAGTAAAATAATTATTTGTAATTCCAGGCAAGTGTGGATTATTTTTTTTTTTTTTTTTACAGTTTCGGGACTAATGAACGATTGATTGGCCTCAGTATCTATCTATAAGTAATTTTAAAGGTGGTTCTAAGATTTGAATACCTATAAGGTAAGTAACGCTGTGTCTGCAAATAGACTTCTATTTTCGTTCGTTTGTACTTTGGTCCTTCTGAAAATTTCCATTATTACAGAATTTACTTTCAGCAGCAGGCCCTTCCACTAGTGGTACTGGTGGGACTGCACCTACAGCTGAATAAGACATTGGCTGTTGGGACCTAGATGTATCATAGTAACAGCTATAATAGTCGAGGTATTCGTCGTAGTCAAACTAATAGGTATGTTTCGAGATTACCATACTGCTGATAAAGATAATCATAGCACTCATTGGAATTCATCTCCCTGGATTTTAAATAATTCGATGGGGATGGATTTCCTTGTGTGTGTAGCAATGTGAAGCACCGTTCATTGGTTTCGGGGTATCGTTTGAATTTGGCACTCTAGGTGGTTGAAATCTGAATGCATTACTTTGCGGGATATTATCTGGCGGTCGAGCACCGAATGTTTGCTGCGTACGCGACGGCCTTGGAATGGATGCGGCTGAGTTATATTAGGTCTTCATGGCAGCGGCAGGCCCTGAGGGTGCGCTACGAAACTTGTTCTAGGTGTAGACAGGGGTACGGGTTGCGTCGCGGAAACGCCCATGTGCGATATACTACTGGTTAGCTGTGAATGCGTTTTTAGGGTTCCGTACCCAAAGGGTAAAAACGGAACCCTATTACTAAGACTTCGCTGTCTGTCCGTCTGTCTGTCCGTTTGTCCGTCTGTCTGTCACCAGGCTGTATCTCATGAACCGTGACAGCTAGACAGTTGAAATTTTCACAGATGATGTATTTCTGTTGCCGCTATAACAACAAATACTAAAAACAGAATAAAATTAATATTTAAGGGGGGCTCCCATACAACAAACGTGATTTTTTTGCCGTTTTGTCTAATGTATAGATAATGGTACGGAACCCTTCGTGCGCGAGTCCGACTCGCACTTGGCCGGTTTTTTTTTATCCGGTATTCGATAATTAAATGGTAAAGAGTGTTCATTTCTTTCCTGAACAAACTCTAAAGCGTTTTCCATTGTTTCAGGATGCATATATCTAATACGTTAACCAAGTGGATTGCGAAGGCCCCTTGGATAAGACTGGAGGGCTAATTTTTGGTAGAGGTGCGTTTGGATTCTATTGTAGTTTGCACTGTTTCGTGCAAGCTTACATAGTTCATAATAGTTCCGAATAAATTTGGACAAGTTCCGTAATACTCCTGGGGTGTAGAGGATCCCTGATTAAAAAGTGCCATGTCGTTATAAAGCGAGGTCTCATCGCGTTGGTCGGAAAAGTTATTAACTAGAGCCTTACAAATGCCTGCCCAGTTTTAAGGTATACTGTTGGTGTTAATTAGCCTAGCAGTGCAACCTGTGACTTTATTAAGGATGCCGTTTATTAAAGCCAAATTAGTAAATTCGTTTCTTGCCTCCTGCGATACATAAGTTGCAACTAACTGATCACACATAGTTTAATGAATCTAGTGAGCACATTCGTATTTCTATCTAATTCGGGCACCATGCATAGGGCCTTATATTTTATCTATGACATATTTTCTAAGTGATCCGAACTTGACGTAGGGAACGTCACTAAAACCTAGACTTCTAATCGAATCTAATAACTCTAACCTTGGCTATATCTACTATCTATCTACTCTATCTAACCTAGGGTTCCGCGATTGCTTGGGATGGAAAATCTTGGAGGATTATATGTAACATAAAATAGAAAGGAAGCAACTCAAGAACGATTCTAGAGTACTTACATGTGCATGACTGGTCACTGCGGTATCGATGTCTGGATACACCTCTGGCTGCAACTCCTGTAGATTCGGATACTCGTTGATGGTCCTTGGAAGTCACCCGGGTGACTCGCGAATCGCGTTTATGAAGACGTTATCTAGTCATCGCGCTCGCGAACCGGCCCGCGAGTATCCTCCCGACTGCGCCAATTATGTAAGCTGGTGCCGGAGGATGCAGAGAAAGCCAATTTCCTTAAAATAATTTTAATTATAAAATAATTACATTATTGACTACATTATACAGGTGATAATTGGTCGATGTGTGTACCAAGAATGAATATTTCTATGAGATGATTAATTACGCGGATACATAAAAACTATTGTGAAATTAGGGTGGCATGATTTAGTGACGCATTTGCTGAGTCGCATCTCATGTCGGCGAAGGTTGCGGTGCGCGGAATGGAGGTCAGTTGCAGTCAGCGTTTCTGCTATTTCCTTCTATTACACCGATGCGTAATAATCGATCACCCGGTTACACCAATATGTAACAAACTCTACCAACATCGAGAAGACCTCGCTTTTGTTCCGCAAAAAATAAACAAATGTTTTTCTCGATTTGTCGTCAAAAAACGTCAGAAAATACTTATACCCCGCAGATGAAGCAGTTTCTATTGGTCCACAAACATCGCTATGTACTAATTCAAGAAGTTCAGTAGCACGCGTACTCTTCTGTTTCGGAAAAGGTAATGTGGTTTGCTTCTGTTTCGGAAAAGGTAATGTGGTTTGCTTACCTTTCAAGCACGACACCCATTGTACTGAGTCTGGATACTTAAAACTAATACCTCTAGCCAGTTTGTCACGTAGTATCGCCATGTTGACAAGTCCCAAATGTCTAAGTCTGCGATGCCATAGCTGGACTTCATCAACTTTTGTTTTTCATGTGAGGATTAGAATTGGACTTTACTACATAAATCCCTTTCTCTTCCTTACATACCAACTCAACCTTGCCATTCACTTGACATTCTTCTGACCTATACAACTCACAACCTCTGTTCGAAAATACTAACACAAAATTTCAATTCACTCATGTACTTAGGTACACTTAATAGATTCGTAGCTAACTTGGGCACAAAGACAGCTCCCTTTACACTCACAAACTCATCTAAACAGACATCACCTCGGCCTTCACCTTCCACCCTGTTCCTATTCGCGAATGTATTTGGACTGGCTCATTCAACCTCTCATAGTTGTTTATTTATTTATTTATTTAGGTAACCAGCGAATACAAAAAAAAATACAAAATAAGCTTATTGTAGTTATTATGGCCAATTATAGGTTTCCCTGTATAACTGAGATTATTATAACACATGCGAACGGATTAATGCCAGATATTTCCTAAAATAAAATTACAAAACAATACAAAATAAATTTCAAGTTAAATTTCGATGACAATTTTGAAAAGTTTAAAACAAAAGATTGAATAAAAGATAGTACAAGAAGAAGATTGGTTGCCTGTCATTTATCTCCGTTTATAATGTTTACTATTTCGTTTCTTGAACGTCGGTTTACTATAGTTAAATAAATAAACTTCCGAGAATTCCAAGTTATAAATTCAAGCAATGCGAGTCAGTACACAGTTCTTAGCATAGTTAGTGGAGTGCTTAGGAACGCGCAACATTGGCGTGTGACGAGTGCGCCTTAGGGGAGTGTTAAAAGTTATCTGTGCTACCAACTCCGGCAGTGTGACCATCTTAAAATTCTCGAAACTGCCATACTTTGGTTTGAAACTTGCCAAATCCTGCCAAAGGCTGGAGTAAAAAATGCCCAAAAGTTGCCAAGTTAAAAAAACAAAAATAAATACTTTATTTTTACATATTATCATATTTTTATTATTAATTAGGTAAAAAATGTTAATTAAACATTGTAATTACCCTCATGTTCTTCATTTTCTATCTCTATATACATATTTTTATACATACGATGCTAGTCTAATAGATTTTATCCAACATTTGGACGCAAGTTTGCAACATCATAACGTGATTTTTTGTTACAATTATTAAATGAAGTTAATCGGCCTTGCTGGCCGCTCTAGTTTGGTGTAATGGCGTGTGGATTCTATTATTTTTAAATGAAGATTGTCTACCCTATCGTTATTAGGGTGGCCATTTTCGACAATTTGAGATGTTAGTATAGATTTATTTTCAACATTGCAATACTGCCAAAAACTGCCAAGTTTATAAAACGTCAACTAAACATGCCGGAGGCTAAAATAGGCGGCCAATCCTGCCAAAAGGCAGGAAACTGCCACATATGGTCACACTGCTCCGGGCAAACAAGGCGTCCATTGAGTGTCATACAGCAAACACATGTCCATCACTTTACGCCTTTCTTCGAGTGTTAGCAGACCATAGGTTCGACAGCTATCTTCGTAAGACATTGGAGGTTTACGGAGGCGATAATTAAGATGGTTAATATATTTTCTTTGGATTCTTTCTATTTGGTTCTTATAAATTATGTATTGTGGGGACCAGATTTGGCACGCATATTCTAAAACGCTGCGCACGTAAGCAAAATATACTGATTTAGTCAATCTTTCCTGTTGGTCATATGAAACGACGCTCCAGAATCCAAAATCCACTCTTGCGAAACGTTTCTATAGGTATGGAGTGCCGTATGCGTGGTGTGTGCATGATTGGAATGCTTCTTGGGGCAAAAACGAGCTTTATGTCCTTCCCCACACACAGCATTCAATCTTCTTATTTGCTATCTTTCCTTTACTCTTTTCATTTGCTTTCCCACAGCTTTTCTTTTTAGAAGCACTCAAAGCATTCTGCGACGAATCCTCATGTGATGAAGTGACATCAATCTGTAGCAATTTAGTTTTAACGTAGTCTGTTGTTAACGTTATATTGCTAATTTCGATAGCCATCCTCATCGGCTCATACTTTTCTCCTAGTCCTTGTAGCATAAGTGCAGCCAGTAACTCATCATCTACTTCTTTGCCCATATCTGCTAGCTGATTGGCTAGCGACAGTATCTCAGTGACGTAGACTCGTGGGCTACTATACATACTCAGCTTCTGACTAACTAGTTGTCCTAGCAATCGACATCTATTATTGATTCCTTGGTCTTCGAAGGCAGCTTTTAAAGCATCCCAGCTCTTCTTGGCTGTAGTTGCTTTCTTCACATGCACCAAACAATGCGGTTTAACCATTAAAAGCATCTTTGCACGTACCTTCTTATCCATCTTAAGACCAGCAGCAGTTGATGGTGTTTGTTCTATAAAATCCCAGAGATCTTCCATTACTAGATAAAGTTCTACTTGCACCTTCCAAGTAGCGTAGTTCGACGCTCCATCCAGCTTTTTGATGCTTTCGACTAATCTCCCAGATCGGTGCGGCGCACCTCCACCATCACCAACTGCTCTACGTACGTCTTCCATTATTAACAATTTTTCAAATGTTAATATTTAAACGCTCATGCTACCATGTTAGAAATAAAATAAGCAGGAATCCGAGATCCAAATACGTGAATTTATTACAATGTAGATTTTTTACACGATGACAAGAACAGACAGATATTGAGTGACACATAGAACAACTTAATTCAAAAATGTTCTTTCTTTTAAAATTTAACCACTAAGGAAATTTAATTTTTATTTCTAAACATAACATGACATTTATTAATTACTAGCGGACGTCACGCGGTTTCACCCACGTAGTTCCCGTTCCCGTGGGAGTACGGTGATAAAATATAGCCTATACGGATTCAGAAGAATCCCTCTAAGTAATGGTAAAAGAAATTTTGAAATCGGTCCAGTAGTTTTTGAGCCTATTCAATACAAACATACAAAATACAAAAATACAAAGTTTTCCTCTTTATAATATTAGTATAGATTTTAATTAAATTAGAATTTATTGTTTTAAGATTTTTTTTATTGATTTATATATAATTATAAAAAAAAAAACAATTAAAAAAAATCTGCATTGAAATATGTTAATCTGCATGTTTGCAGATGCGCACATAGATGAATTCTATGCAATTATGCGTAGGAAAACCATGTCTGTGGTGCACAGTATGAGGGGGAGCCGTAACGGAATCCTGAGAATGTTTGCTGATAGATTGGACTCGGCGGTCATGCGTCGCTTCACTAACCAGCATGTGACAGGTGCAGGTTAAGTGACGAATTATATAATTTATTCCCATTGTGATTGTTATTTTTATTGTAATATGTTAGTGTGTAAGATATCTGTTATACTAACCTGTTTTTTTTTTTGGTACCTACTAGCATAGTTTATAAAATTTCCAATTTAACCTCTTTAAGAACTTATTTGTCTGAAAATAAACAATTTTTTATTTTTTTATTAATTTTTTAATATTTTTTTGATGGTGTAGATTTTTTTAAAAGAAGTAGTAATATAACCGAAGCACAATGTTAATGAAAAGAAATGGTTACGCAACCTTTCAAAAATTAAACTGACGTAATACCAAAAACAAAAATTAACAAAATCTAAGGTAAAAACACAATAATTTAAGACACATTGCTTTGCACTACCAGTAAATACAATTACCCATTTCCGGATACTATTTTTTAAATATTGCAACTATTTTGATCGTGCGGAAACATGATTTCAAAACAGGTAAAACAAAAGATTTTGAAATATTCGTAATAATGCAAATTATCATACCGCATACAATTCTATCATAATACCTGTGATGAAATGTAAAATTAACAAACGTTTTATTCAATATTCACACAAAGCGCAGAGCAGCATCTGTTCTGAGAATTCATATTTCCGAACGAAAATGCTTATGTCAAACTAGATTATGAAGTGGGATTGTGTGTGTTTTTCAGTGCATCAACGCAAAAAATATTATTTTTTGTCATTTTTACATCAGTTATTCTAGAACACCGTAGTTTCTCTCTATTTGAAACACCTTAAATCTTCAAAATGGCGCAAGCTTCACTGCCAAATCCTAACACGTTATTGCCGCTTGAACTTGTGGACAAATGTATAGGTTCCCGGATTCTTAACATCATGAAAAACGACAAAGAAATGGTGGGAACTTTACAAGGATTCGATGACTTCGTAAACATGCTACTGGATGACGTAACAGAGTATGAATCAACGCCGGAAGGAAGAAAAATAACCAAACTAGACCAAATCTTATTGAATGGTAACAACATTGCAATGTTGGTGCCTGGTGGTGAAATGCCGGGTGATTCTTACGACGGATAGTGATATCATTCCATTTAGTTTATGAATAAAGTATTTTTAAGTGCAGATGGTTTCTTTTTTTAGAATAAGTTAGCTAAATTTCTCTAAGTACTTATAGAATGTGCAACACCAAAGAAACCACACTGCATCCTCTTTATATTTGATAGCAAAGTAAATTAGAGGTCACATAGTGAGCAAGTCTGCAAAAAGCTGTTATGCTCTTTACAGACTAAGGAACACCGTCAGTCAGTCTGCACTACTAACTGCCTATCATGGATATTATGTTGCTTCAATCATATGCTATGGCATCATATTCTGGGGCAACTCTGTAGAAAAAGAGCGTGCTTTTAGAGCTCAAAAACGGTGCATCAGATCGATGTGCAGTATACACCAAGTGGATTCATGTAGACCACATTTCACAAATTTAAAAATATACTAACTCTACCATGTGTGTACATTTATGAAACTCATGTTCATAAAATCAAATCCAAATTTGTTTGAATTTTGCATTAGGGCCATTTGTTAATCTGACATAAGTATTTTATAATTTTGATAATTTAAACATAATGTATTTGCATGACAAATTGGATGTATTTTATTTTAATTTTATTGTTATATAATCTAAGTTTTTAACCAACTTCCAAAAGGAGGAGGTTCTCAATTCGATTGGTTTTATTTTTTTATGTATGTACACCGCTTACGCTGAGATTTATGATCCGATTTACGTGATTCTTTTTTAGTTTGATGCGGAAGAGTTGCCATATTTTGGTCCCATAAAAATTTTACATAGTTTGGCCCAGTAGTTTTCATTTTATGAACATTTTTACTTCAGTCGTGTGGTATAATTACATGTATGTTCCCCGATTTCTCCTTCATTTGTGAAGCGATTCTCAAAATTATTTTTTTGTTTGAAAGAAAATACTAAAAAAAATAAATAATAAAAAAATAAAAATATAAATAGATCGGTGCATTTAAATTTGGTGAAGACCTGATGCTGATCTTCGGAGATATACAATGGAACTCTTCAAAACTAGACGGTAAATCGGTCGTGATTGCTGCAATAGCTTGGATGTTTATTGTTTATACAACATCATGACGCAACATCACACAATTTCTACACATCTGCGTACCCCTCAGAGCATACTGGCTCTGAGGGGTACGCAGATGTGTAGAAATTTCTACAGTTTAGGTATGTTAAGTTCCATTTATTGAGGATAAGCCTATTTCCATGGCATGTATTGTTACCAATGTAAAATAAATGCAAAGCATATATTTGTATACGATATTACAACTAAAAATGGAAAACTAAAAAACTTTTTTACAAAAAAATAAAAAACCGACTTCAAAAAACACAAAAAAGTGAAAAATAACTTTAGCTTCAGAAGTCGGTGACAAAAAAAAACTAAATGAATGAAACAAAGGTCACCGATTTCTGAAGCTAAAGTTATTTTTCACTTTTTTGTGTTTTTTGAAGTCGGTTTTATTTTTTTGTACAAAAGTTTTTTAATTTAATTATTTTTTAGTGTTGTATTTTTTCCAGAACTTATAACATGAATTTTGTATGCCTCAATGGCAGGACATAGCAGACTGTATTTAACACAACATATTATGAACCTATGATCCACAATAAACTGTTTGAATTTGAATTTGAATCATTGTTGTTTTCATGCAGTTCATGCTTAGGGGCAAGTAATTCACATGCAACTAACAGCATACAAGACAAAATATTAAATTCATGCAAAATGTAAGAATATTCTGGTATTATTTGCATAAAAATTCACAATCTTGTATAATCTTGTAACAACTCATCTTATGACTCTTTCAAAGATAAAAGAAAAAAAAATCTAACCCGTAGCTGCACCAGGGAAGGTCCATAGTCATTGGCGGTGTCCACAATCTCCAGCTTTGTAGTTGCAGGCAGGGGCCGGCTGACTTTGTCAAAGCAAGCATCGCAAACACGCACCTGTCAACAACTTACTGTTGAGACATACTGATATAAACTAAAGATAGGGCGCTGGCTGGTCTAATATAATCAATTTTTAGCAGCAGAATCTTTGTTTGGAGTACTAGGTATGACCCCATTCAAAGCACAAAGATTCAACAACAAAAACAAGGTGTTAACTTCATAACACTTTATCTACTTAGCCTTTTCCCAAATATTAGTTGGATTGAAAGTGAGCTGAGCTGAATACAACTATTTTACATGAAGCAACTCAAACCAGATAATTGAAAAACCAAAGATTCTCCTACATAGGTACTTCTTACCCAATGCGTTAGAAGCAATGTAGTCTGGTAAATGAGTGCTCAAAAGGGGGGTGTGGTTGGAAAAGTCGAAAGCAGAAAATGTGACTTATGAACTTCGTTTGGACTAGTTAGAAGATAAACATATTAAAAGTCCTGACCCCTCCGAGGTGAGCCCGAGGGGGGGGGGGGGCAAAGAAGGTCCCGTTTTTTGGTTTTTTGCTTATATCTCGAAAACGATGCGTCGTATAAAATTTTGTTGTACTACGGTACATAATAAATCCTCATAAAATTCTCTACAACTTTGTTTGTCACACTTTTTATCTATCTCCAATATTTAAAAAAAAAAAAAAAGTAAAAAAAAAAAATTGCCAAGTTGTAGAGAATTTTATCAGATTTCATTGTGTAGTACAACAAATATTCGTGCGACACACCGTTTTCGAGATATAAACCAAAAACAACGAACGGGACAGATTGTAGGACAAATTATTTTAAAAAATTTATCGTTTTTCGGAGCTCATACCAATTCAACGATAAGAGATAGATAAAAAATTTGAAAAGCAAAGTTGAAGAAAATTTTATGACGTTTTATTATGTAGTACAACAAAATTTTATACGACACATCGTTTTCGAGATATAAGCAAAAAACCAAAAAACGGGACCTTCTTTGCTCCCCCCCCCCTCGGGCTCACCTCGGAGGGGTCAGGACTTTTAATATGTTTATCTTCTAACTAGTCCAAACAAAGTTCATAAGTCACATTTTCTGCTTTCAACTTTTCCAACCACAATCATTCATTTACCAGACTAATGATATTATAAAGAAGATACGCCATGTTCATACTGAATGGCGTTCAGATATCGTTGCGAGTAATTTAAAACTACGACAGCGATAAATTATATGGAACGTATAAGATAGAAAGAGATAGCTAGCTATCAAAGTGCAACAATTGCATCACTTTGTCCTCAACAATTTTTGCGTGCTAGTGCGATATCTACCTCTTTTTACTATATAATATCATTGGTTAGAAGCATAATGTGCTTACAAATACACTCAAACATGAGATTCTTTATTGGATAAAGCTTAAGTTATACAATGATCAAAAGATTTTCCTCTGTCTTACCTCTTTTTCAATTTCAAACTTAGGCAAAGTAGATGTCATTGTGTAGTATAGCTTGGCGCTGCACTGTTGGCAGAAAAGCTGCCCGCACGCGCGACAATGATGTCGCCGTACTATCAACGAAAATGCCACGCAACATCTGTTTGTATAGTATTGTAGGTATAGCGGGCTGGTGTCCGCAACTCCACGTCAAAGCGCGTATTTTGAGTACGGGTGGGAATTTTATTTGATCCACCTTAACTCACCAAGAAAGGCCAGCAGCGCCTTGGTGTTGCTGACAATCTCGCGGAGAGTACCTGGGTTACCGAAGTACTTTGCCCTGTATGCTGCAACCACTGGGCAGTGCAGAAGCATGTCGGCTGCTGTCTCGTCTTCCTCCATACAGGCACGGCACAGGGGGCTGTCCGTGACTCCTATGACAAAGAGGTGTTTATTAAAAGAGCTGTGTCCAGTAATGGCGGCTGTAACCGTGCGCAGCTGCGGTTTGGTCAACCAAAGCGCGCGTTTGGCGAGGCGGCCGTCGATAGCAGGAAGTGCTTCCTTGGCCTGCGTGCACTCGCCGTGGTCTAGCCATAGCTTGTGGTATTGTTCACTAGTTCGGTTCCTTACCAGTGTGCATAGATAGGTATCCGAAAGGGAGTGGCACGATAGGTTCGGGTCCCACCGCTGCCACAACCAGAATATCTTTATAAAAAATTGTCTTGGTCGCGAGATGTTAACCAAATAAAAACAAGAGCATCTTCATACCTGATGTTGGCTTCCTCCCACAGAACTGCTGCATTCTGTGGTAGTTTTAAATTCGCCGCCAGTCGCTGCTGAAATGACCTCCCACCACCTTTTCGTGCTCTAAAAACAATTGATACTTATAAGAATAAATACAAACGTTACTTACTCCAACAGCAAAAAGACTTGTTCGAATAACTTACCAATGGTTCTGCACGCAGCTGGCAATGGGGTGGCTGGAGAGTCTTGCTGTCCTTAGTTTTTTTTTTATAGGGTTCCGTACCCAAAGGGTAAAAGCGGAACCCTATAAAAAACTAAACTAAGACTTCGCTGTCTGTCCATCTGTCTCATAGATCTGTCTGTCACCAGGCTGTATCTCATGAACCGTGACAGCTAGACAGTTGAAATTTTCACAGATGATGTATTTCTGTTACCGCTACAACAACAAATACTAAAAACAGTATAAAATTAATATTTATGGGGGGCTCCCATACAACAAACGTGATTTCTTATTCTTATTCTTTACTAGCTGACCCGTGCAACTTCGTCTGCGTCACATGAGAGAGAGAGGGTTAGAGATAGAGAGAGAGTGTGAGTCAACCTTAAAAGATAGACATAATGCTATCGCGATTTTTTTCTAGAACGTTTTAAAACGAACAATTCTCTAATACATGATTGTTTGTTGCGTAACTTTAACCGTTTATGCAGCGCCCGCAAAGGAAGCTCTCAAAAGAAATAAAATTTCCTTGTTTTTGCAACATTTATCATTGATGCTCCGCTCCTTTTAATTATTGCGTGATGTTAGATAACTTATACTTAGCCGTCCTCGATAACTATTCAACACTAAAAGTTTTTTTTTAATTCGAACCAGTAGTTCCTGTAATTAGCGCGTTCAACCAACCAAACAAACTCTTTAGCTTTATAATATTAGTAGATATTGATCCAAGTGGGTAACAATTTAATTTCTTCGATATATTTGCATTAATCGCTAAAATAATCTACTTATGTTTTTCCAAAAAAGGGCTTGCCTCGACAGCCTTTTTTTCGGATGGGAAATCATCAAATGACTCCTCCCGCTCTGGGCGGAGCAGGACGGAGTGTCAGACTTTTACTGACTAAAACCCATCCATGTTCCTTCATCGCCCTTTGTGTTCCGGGGCCACGGTATCTCTTTCGAAAAACCCCGCAACCCCAGCAGGCATCGGTCCTTACGGACCCCTTCCTTTTTGCTGAATGCTGACTCTCTTTGAGGCGCACGTGGAACAAGTACGTGCCGTCAACACGGCCTGTCGTCATGAGACGAACGAACGGCGAGCTAGCCCATAGCCCACCGTCCACAGGCCCGCGCCTACGGTGGCCGGTGGCCACGTGGTGGTCCCCGACGCCCGGGGCGTCTCCCACGATGGCCGGGACGCTGCGAGGTTCTCTCCCTCTCACGTTCCGCCACCTCCTTCTCTAGCATTACTGCTTCGCAGAAGTAGGTGACGGCGTCCCATTCCGTCTCGCTCCGGACCATGGCTTGAACCAGGGCCGGACGCGAGGGGTCGCCGCCGCCAATCGCCGCTTCGAGGACACGGCAGTGCTCCGCCCATTGCCTCGACAGCCTTACGTCTTCATCTTTAGACACTCGATGACAGTCATACTTCAGCTAGGTCGAAAGTTCTCATAAAAGGTGCAAGAAATTAGCCCAAACACAATTTTTCAATTATAAATGGTGTAGTGTCTGTGAGTGAAAGAGAGGGAAGCATTGTGTCGTCTCTCGCCGCGTACAAGCACTTAGCTTTTAGCTTCGAAAGTGAACGGACGTGCGCGCGTCTGAGAGCCGATAATATAGGGGGAAATACCACATTTTGGCGACGAGGATTAACAGGACTACTGTGTGCAATTATTAATAAATTACATGAAAAAAAAAAAAATGAAAAAAAAAAAAAGACGGTGTACGGTTTTTTAAGATTGAAGTTATGATTGCTTAAAATAATTAAAATCTCAGTAAAAATTACGGTGAGGCCCCGTGAAGTACAATAATACAATTTCTTTATTTTCTCTATTCACAAAGGTTCACATAGTTATAATAAACATAATTGTAAGAATAACTCTCACCTCGAATGAAATGTAGCTTACATACAATGCAATGGCTAATTCGAAAACTTAGATAAAAAAAAAAAAAAAGTGTAGTGTAAGTAAACTGTCCAGTGAAATGTGCAAGTGAGGTGAATTGTTAATGTGTGCAACTGAAGTGTGTAAGGAAAGGTAGGATGATGACCACCTTATTACTGTAAGTCACTTATTTGATCTCTTTAATGTACTAAGAATGCTGTGTACACATATTGATACTATACATTAGAACTCTAACATGTGTACTCTTATCGGTAAATGTAATAGTATTGTACCTACTGTTGGTGCACCTATTTTAAATTAATAAATATGAGACTACCCACTGACCAAAATAAACAATAAATAAAATGATGGTGTGGGCGTGGATGTGTCGGGTGACACAGTCACAAGCTATTAAATGTGTACGCTTTGTAGTAATTTACCCCGTATACCGATTTGTCGTGAAGGTTTATAAGTTTAGAGAAATACATTCCACTAAAATGCACCAAGTAGTTAAGTTTGTTTAAAGTATGATTAAGTTACAGTACTAGAGTAGAAGTGATTATTTCTCTCAGTTGTTGATGGCTGCCCACTTGTAAGTTCACTATATTTTAATTCGTTACGCATGTTGTTATAATATGCTAAATTATGACGCGCATCGTTGGCATATAAAGGGTTACCGAGTAAACAGAAAAATGAACGGTGATGAGTCCGTACAAAATGATTATCAAGGGTATGAGAAGTAACTCCTCTATAGTCTTGTTTTTGCAACTTTGAGACTTTAATCTTGCAATGATTATTTGGTAATGAAGAAATTGAAACTTTTATTAATTTTAGTTGTACAAATAGTTGGCAAAGAAAACCAAAATGCCGACGGGAGAAAGCGGTGTGGACATGAGTAGTAGGACAAACTGCTTGTTTGCGTCGCTTTCAATCTATATTAGATTATTGTATCAAGTAATGATGGAGGAGCTCGTGGCTAAATAATAACAGCCGCACGGGTCGACCAAGGTTAAGCTATGCTTGCCGAGGTTGGTCCGTGGATGGGTGACCATCATTACATACCGAGTTTCCTCCGTGCCTCGGAAAGCACGTTAAGCCGTTGGTCCCGGCTGTCATTTGTGGATCTTTGACAGTCGTTATATGTAGAAGTCAAGGGGTTTGACATCCAGTCTTACCAATGGTATTGCCCAGGTACTGGGTTGTGGAACTTGTGGAAGACAGATAGGCGGCCGCTTCATGTGAAGTGCTGATACTCGGCTGCATCCGGTTGGACTGGAAGCCGACCCAACATAGTTTGGGAAAAGACTAGGACTGTATCAAGTAATGATGTTCGTATAAAAGAGAACATGAGTCTCCTTCTGTATGGACTAATTAACAGATGATGCCTGTTAGTACATGATGTTACCAGATGATGCTGGTAGTCCGGAAACAGGTGACGCCTGTTAGGACTTCGTAATTTAATTTACTACAGGTGATGCCTGTATGCACATGAGATAACAGATAATACCTGTTAGTACATGATGTTACCAGATGATGCTGGTAGTCCGGAAACAGGTGACGCCTGTTAGGACTTCGTAATTTAATTTACTACAGGTGATGCCTGTATGCACATGAGATAACAGATAATACCTGTTAGTACATGATGTTACCAGATGATGCTGGTAGTCCGGAAACAGGTGACGCCTGTTAGGACTTCGTAATTTAATTTACTACAGGTGATGCCTGTATGCACATGAGATAACAGATAATACCTGTTAGTACATGATGTTACCAGATGATGCTGGTAGTCCGGAAACAGGTGACGCCTGTTAGAACTTCGTAATTTAATTTACTACAGGTGATGCCTGTATGCACATGAGATAACAGATAATACCTGTTAGTACATGATGTTACCAGATGATGCCTGGTAGTCCGAAAACAGATGACGCCTGTTAGGACTTCGTAATTTAATTTACAACAGGTGATGCCTGTATGCACATGAGATAACAGATAATACCTGTTAGTAGATGATGTTACCAGATGATGCCTGGTAGTTCGAAAACAGATGACGCCTGTTAGGACTTCGTAATTTAATTTACAACAGGTGATGCCTGTATGCACATGAGATAACAGATAATACCTGTTAGTACATGATGTTACCAGATGATGCCTGGTAGTCCGAAAACAGATGACGCCTGTTAGGACTTCGTAATTTAATTTACTACAGGTGATGCCTGTATGCACATGAGATAACAGATAATACCTGTTAGTACATGATGTTACCAGATGATGCCTGGTAGTCCGAAAACAGATGACGCCTGTTAGGACTTCGTAATTTAATTTACTACAGGTGATGCCTGTATGCACATGACATAACAGATAATACCTGTTAGTACATGATGTTACCAGATGATGCCTGGTAGTCCGAAACAGGTGACGCCTGCTAGGACTTCGTAATTTAATTTACTACAGGTGATGCCTGTATGCACATGATGATAACAGATAATACCTGTTAGTACATGATGTTACCAGATGATGCCTGGTAGTCCGAAAACAGGTGACGCCTGTTAGGACTTCGTAATTTAATTTACTACAGGTGATGCCTGTATGCACATGATTATAACAGATGATACCTGTTAGTACATGATGTTACCAGATGATGCCTGGTAGTCCGGGAACAGGTGACGCCTGTAAGGACTTACTAATGTAATTTAGTACAGGTGATGCCTGTAAATACATACTGACGTAGGTATGTAAGAGTGTAAGTGGAAGAAAACTGAAGTAAAGAGAAGTAAAGTGAAGTAAAGCGAAGTAAAGTAAAGTAAAGGAAAGTGAAGTAAAGCGAAGTAAAGGAAAGTGAAGTCAAGCGAAGTAAAGGAAAGTGAAGTAAAGTGAAATGAAGTAAAGTGAAGTAAAGCGAAATGAAGTAAAGTGAAGTAAAGCGAAATGAAGCAAGGGAAGTGAAGTAAAGTAAAGTGAAGTGAAGAAAAGTAAAATAAAGTGAAGTAAGGTAAAGTAAAGTGAAGTAAAGGAAAGTGAAGTAAAGTAAGTAAAGTGGAATAAAGTGAAGTAAAACGAAGTAAAGTGAAGTGAAGTAAAATTTATTTGCATAGATTGCAGGTACATAAAATAAGATGTTGGAATAAGATGTTGGAATAAGATGGGTGAGTCTTGTACAGTATACCTTATGTTAGACATGCAAACATTAATGGAATTGTTGAGTAACGAATATTGAAAATAAAATAAAATTATGGTTTACAGTTAAAAACAAAGTCAGACAATAGTTTGCATAGTACATTCAAAATACAAACGGGTGATGCCCGTAATGTGAAGTTTTGTGTACGGATAACGCCCGTTTATTGAATTATGAAGACAATTCATACAAGATTGTTAGTTTAATTTGAACAATGGTATGAATAAATACTGTATGAAACAAATAATGAATTTGTCAGGTTGATAAAAGGATGATGCCCATTTGGTGACCAAAATTAGACATTCTTTATTTGTTTCAATGTCCATAAATTTAAATATGATGTCAAGTTTTGCTTTAGAAAAATTGAGTACGACGGTGAAGCAGGATCTATTGGAGCTAGATGGGAACGTTGGAAAAGAGGATATTGATATTGTTTACACTAACAAACAGCAATGCTATTCTTCCTGTGCCACAATAAGTTCTCAGCAATATAGAATTTGCATGATGTACACTGTACACCTTGATATTTCATGAGAACGTAAACAATGACTTGTCAGTTTATAAAAAATAAAAACAGAATATCCATTTTTTATCTTCGGTTTTCCAAATACCCGCGTTATCACTTATATACTAGAATTTCGTTAAATAGATCCAAACGAGACGGTACGAAGACGGCCTTATCTTTGCCCGCCGGTAGAAAGAAAAGTAATGCGCGAACGAGTGAATGAATTATTAAGATGCCAAAATAACAAGACATAGCAATTCACATTATGCAAGTTATTTGTTGAAAAATCTGACTGTTGGAAATGTATGTGTATAAATTATCGTGAGTTAAACAAAACCGAATAGATACCCGTTACAGTTGATTTCAGATCAGATTTCGTGACTTAATTGAGCTAATTACACTAGTTACAGCGTTTTGTTCTCGAGATGAAGGCCATGTGTTTGTATAGAAGATTTGATACTTGATTTGATTCTGAGGTCAGAGAGGGAATGAGACGTCCAGCTTACGGAATATTACATTTGAATTTTAAAGTTTCAACGTGTCCATGCATTAACGGTGTTACAGGTTGCAAAGGTTAGGCTGGTTTTAGTTGTGATTTGTGTCGATGTGCTTTGGGTGGACCAACGGTAGTCGGATGACATGTTTTGTCCCAGATGCTGATCAAGGCCCTTCGAATTTTGGTGACGGCGAACATCGTGTCCATTGTTTTTAGTTGCAGTGTTAAATGGTGTAAAACAATAAAATTTCGTTTGTAATTACATGGAAGGAAGTTTGTTGTGGTAAGCAACTGCAACTCTTTAAAGTCTTCTAGTAACAAGATCGCGTTACATGTTTTCGTTTATATTTACATGGAAGGAAGTTAGTTGTGGTAAGCGACTGCAACTCTTTTAAGTCTTCTAGTAACAAGATCACGTTACATATTTTCGTTTATATTTATGTGGAAGGAAGTTTGTTGTGGTAAGCGACTACAACTCTTTTAAGTCTTTTCGTAACAAGATTGCGTTACATGTAAAGAAGCAAAGTGTCATTCATGCAAGGTACAGGCAGAGTTGCACCCTATTACAAAGGTTGCGGTACCTTGGCACACGGTACATATCGATGCGACAAGTGAGCTCAGTGGAAAACGAGCTAACAAGGAGTATGTGTTCGTACTCATTGATACGTTTACAGTTTGTCCTTTTACATCATACGATGCGTATTAAAATACAATACACATTACAATAAAGTAATAAAATAAAAGCTGTGACAAGGAGCATAACATTGTTTGGAGCACCGGTACGGATTATTGCCGGTCAAGGTCGTTGTTTCACATGTCAAGAGTTTAGGGAATTTTGTGAGAGTAAAGCATTAGGCTTCATTTAAACGAAGATAGGTCGTGTCAGGATGCGTTAGGAGATGTGCAGAGGGCACTAAACTGTACGGTCAATAGGGTGGCAAAAGTAAGCCTGCTGGAATTACTAGTCGGTAGTCGCGCGTCTTCTTAGTCTTATAGCTTACGACGATGATACTGACGCAGATCTCGAACAAGTTAGGAAAAACTCAGCTCGGTTAATCTGAAAGTCGGCGCTATATATAAAAAAAAAGGGTGGTGAGCACTAAGGCACGACTGTAAATACTAAATTGGACCCCAAATATAAAGGACCTTTCACAGTTGTAAAAGTGTTAGAGAGGATCGCTACACATTGAGAGCATTAACCTCTAAGCGTACTTACAAGTACGCGAATCATAGGTAAAGGAGAATGCCCGAGGGCCAAATACCGTTTGGAGTAGAGAAATTTAGAGTCAGAGATAGTGGGGAAACTTAGTTTCATAGCCGTAGTCCGGTAGAAGTCGGTGTCCGCTTGTAGCTGTCTAAGGAAGCGCGGTGCGTGGGTGGCTCTGGTGGAGGTCGGGTCTGGTAGAGACTATGGAGTCAGGTGGGACTCTGCGTTCTTAAAGAACGTAGTAAAACAAACAGGGGTTTATTGGACGGCCTAAATGTTGGCCGTAGGCCACGAATGAGATTCCGGCTTTGGGTGAGGATTAGATGGATGAAGTGAAAATTATCTCATCAAACAAAAATAATAAAATAAGGAAGGGATGTAGTGTCTGTGAGTGAAAGAGAGGGAAGCATTGTGTCGTCTCTCGCCGCGTACAAGCACTTAGCTTTTAGCTTCGAAAGTGAACGGACGTGCGCGCGTCTGAGAGCCGATAATATAGGGGGAAATACCACAAATGGGATCAACTTTGAGATGTACCTACGCTTTTCACAAAAAAAGGACCATGTACAGACTTCTCTGTAAAAGTTATCCGTGGTCATAATACAAAAAAAAATACGCGTCGAATTGAGAACTTCCTTCTTTTTGTTTCGTCGGTAAAAAATTGGTTGCCTGTAAAGTCGGTATACGGGCGAAAGTTTTACGTGACAACGACTTTGAGTGGTAAAATAATTTTAATGTGAATATTCAACACACTCTCTCGCTCTTAGGCGGGCTAACCATGCCCGAGTGGAAGGGACGCGTGCCTCTCACTCGCTCTCATTGTGAGCGCATAACGTGAGCGGAGCGTAACGCAGTTTCTTGAAGTGTCACCCGGCAAACCAATTTATAAGACGTTGTCACGTCATAAAACAATCTTGAGGCTACTGACACGGGCGAGGGTCATTCGATTCAGAAAATGGAGTGAAATGACCAACGCCATCTATGGACCAAAATGTTAAACTGCTAAAGTATATTATGCTGAACTCACTAAATTAATCATATCTTTTGATAGAGTGAACCGATTTCGATGAAACAAAAACTAAGTTAAACCTCAAGTTGCGTATAATTTTTGTATATAAACATTGTCAGCATTGAATTCGTAGATTTTACGTGATGTGCGCACAAACAAACAGACAAACAGACAAAAATTTCAAAAATGATGGAAATGGGTTCTGTTACTTATCTTTTCACACGCTGGCTATTTTTTGTTTCAATTTCTTCAATGTACAAAAATGACTTTTCTACAGATTTAATATATGTATATATAGATTGCACACAAAAAAATCAAATATACATAAAAAATTGCAATGAGGGATTTTCTTTTTAGCTCTTCCCTAGTCGCTGGATAGATGGCGCTAGGTGTAAGTATGATAATGCAAGGAACGGAACCTAAAAAAACTGATTTTAACAAAGCGCGAGAAATGTTGGATATATTCGGAAGGTTAAGCAAATGAAAGTGTCAGTCAACGAGAGTATGTGACGTGACACAATGGTTTTTTTTCAAGCGTTTTGGCTCTGGCATAGTAACTTCAACGCCATCTATAGAGTTCTTGGAAACTAAGTTTTTTTTTAAAACCTCAAAAGGAAAACCTCTCATTATATAGCTCATGTACAAAAGCGAGCTTAACCCAGAATTGGGTTTTCTTACAGCAAACCTAATTTTGATAGCGAGATTTGCAGAAGAGGATTCACTTAAGAATGTGCAATAACATTACTAAAATTAATTAACTTTATAAACTAAACTACAAACATACAATATAATATACGTCATACATACAGTATAGGTATACATACATACCTATAAAATAATATATATATATAAATATAAACCGATGTTATACGTCAGTGTTAAGTCACAGTCACATTTTTTCTTTCACGTTGCATTTCTAGAATCTGACATTTAGCGACTACACCGTTTGTTGATATATCTATGGTTTGTTGGTTTCTTGTTTTACCTCTATTGTCAGCCCCAGTATAATACGAGTATGTTACACTTTCCCTGCACACTATCTGTTATGCTCGATCCAGACTCTCCACGAGGCTACACGAGGGAACGCGAGTACGAGAGTGTGGACGGTGCGCTCGTGTCCTCTCGTCTTCCCTCGCCTCGCCTCGCTGTCGCTCCGTTTTGTGTCGGTTTTTCGGACGCGAGTCAAAGGACGCGAGGGGTGAGGCGAGGGAATCATCCACACTCTCGCGCTCGCTCACTTTGCTGTAGCTGCTGCAGAGTAATGCCAAATGACTCAATTTTCTCTAAACAGTTGAAATCTATGTTAAATCAAGAAAGGCTCCTTTATTTCAGTTTCAGTTTTAAATTCCTCAACGGTATACCGTTGAGGAATTTAAACCTGAAAAATTGTGAATCGATCGAAGTTGACGTAAATATAAAAAAAACTTTTTTGCAAAAAATACAACCGACTTCAAAAACACAAAAAACTGAAAAATAACTTTAGCTTCAGAAGTCGGTGACCTTTGTTTGATTAATTTAGTTTTTTTGTCACCGACTTCTGAAGCTAAAGTTATTTTTCACTTTTTTGTGTTTTTGAAGTCGGTTGTATTTTTTGCAAAAAAGTTTTCTATTTTACCATTTTTAGTTGTTCCAAAACAAATATTTGCCATGAATTTATTTGAAATTATTAACAATACATATCATGGTAATAGGCGTATCCAGAATATATGCAACTTAACATTCCTTTTTTTTTCGGATGGGAAATCATCAAATTAGCGGAAGGGAGTGTCAGACTTTTACTGACTATAAACGTTCCTTCTTAGCCTTTGTGTTCCAGGCCCACAGTATCTCTTTGGATCAGTCCCTTTTGCTGACATCTCTTCGAGGCGCGCGCGGATCACGAACGCGCTAACATATTGGCATACCTAACTATCGAAATCTGGGTGTATTGTACACATCTGCGCCCACAGAGCATACAGTCGTGATGTTACGTCATTTGAGGCGCGTGCAGAACACGAACGCGCCAACTTAACATACACTAACTGTCGAAATCTGGGTGTATTGTACACATCTGTGTACCCCCTCAGAGCATACAGGCGTGATGTTACGTCATGATGTTGTATAAACAATAAACATCCAAGTGATTGCAACATTCACGGCAGATTTGCCGTCTATTTTTGAAGAGTTCCATTGTATATCTCCGAAGATCAGCATCAGATGTTCACACAATTTAAATGGGACCACACGGGAAGCACTATCTTTCAAATAAAAAAAGAATCATCAAAATCGGTTCACCCAGTCGAAAGTTCTGAGGTAACAAACACAAAAAAAAAACAGTTGAATTGAGAACCTCCTCTTTTTGGAAGTCGGTTAAAAATAATAATAGATGCTACATTACCTATACCTATGACAAAAATGATTAAACGAACTAATAATAATGATTAATTTTAAAATAATAAATAAATGATTGATTAATGTTTTGTCTATTGTAATGCAAACAATTTTAATGTTATTAATCTAATAATTTGATATATAAAATATTTGCAGTACCCTTACAGGGCAAATAAATAATATTGGTAGGCACATAGAGTAGTAACGCAGTCCCTTCAATCACATCCATCTTGTAGTAGACGTAGCGGGCAAGTGAATAAATCGAGAGTGTGGATTGCTAGCACTCGTGCAGCTTCCACTCGCCAAGACTCGTGCCGAGAGCCTCTAGGAGGCGCCTCGCGAGAGTCTGGATCGGGCATTATGAATTGATTGGTATTATTTTAATGAGGGATTTTCTTTTTAGCTCTTCCCTAGTCGCTGGATAGATGGCGCTAGGAGTAAGTATGATAATGCAAGGAACGGAACCAAAAAAAACTGATTTTAACAAAGCGCGAGAAATGTTGGTTATATTCGGAAGGTTAAGCAAATGAAAGTGTCAGTTAACAAGAGTATGTGACGTGACACAATGTTTTTTTTTTTCAAGCGTTTTGGCTTTGGCATAGTAAGTTCAACGCCATCTATACAGTTCTTGGAAACTAAGTATTTTTTTAAAACCTCAAAAGGAAAACCTCTAATTATTTAGTAGTATTATTGTTTAGATTTCTCTTCGATGGCATATTGTCCCTAACAAATCACAAGGGTTGCCAGATCGATTCTTCTTGTTATCGGGATCAATAACCGATTTTTCGGGATTTTAGAGCTTTGGTCGGGAGTTTTATATTTCCAGGCTTAGATTAAAAAATGTCCAGATTCCGTGTTCGAAACAAAACGGAACGTTTTAAGTGAAGCCACTTTTTTATAAATGTGTGAGTGTCGTGAGTGAGCGCCGCGCTCGGGAGTGTATTACGTATCGGATTTGCGTTTGTGTGCAATGTGCGTGTACTACCAGTGGCGGAGACTTACCCATAAATGTGGGAGATTTTCAGTATTTTACGTTCAGCGTAAAATATATCATCAACAGTAATGACGTGAATTTTTTTATCATTACGGTTGGTGATTTTGACCAAGTCTGAACGTGTCTGACCGAATCTTTCAGAGTCCGATCGAATCTGACTGAGTCTGTCCGAGGCAGACCGAGTCTGACAGAATCTCACCAAGTCTGAACGTGTCTGACCGAGTCTGACCGATTCTGACTGAGTCTGACCCAGTTCGACCGAGGTTAGGTTAGGTTAGGTTAGGTTAGGTTAGGTTTTTTTTTTTTTTTTTTTTTTTTTTTGTGCTTTTCCCCGTTCCTTCCAACGGGCTCTTGTTATTCTAAATTTCTCATTCATTCCAGTTCTCGCATTTATTATTCTCGCACTTTCATGCTTCATACTGTATCTTTCTTTCATACATCCTTTCATTCTAAGCCGGGTGGGACTCCCGCTATTCTATCTACTATTTCTATATTTTTTACTTTTCTTTATTTATTTTGGGTATAACTCATAGACACCAGTTTTTATTTATCTTTACAATGGTTCTTATTCTATGTTATATTTTAATACTTTTACATACCATCCTAAATCTTATTACAATATCAAACTTTACGGTTTTTTGGGACAAAGATTTTTACTTATGATAATTTACAACTAATATAATAACTTTTAACCTTTACAATACCATAAATTTTAATTTAAGCTACTTAAGTTTGCGTTTTTTGGACAACATTTTTGGCAGTTATATTATAATTTTAGACAACAAAATTAAATACATTTACTTTCATAAAACCTGAACCTACCCTAATGTTTGTTACTAATATTTACATAACTTTTTAAAATTAGCACTAAGTTTGACAATTTGAGTTCATAAAGGACTAGATTCTTACAGCTATAGTTTCATAATTAAAATCTAATATTATAAAATCATTTAATTTTACAGCGATTACTTTTATGTATTCTTATAATACATAATCGTATATCTATTTTCTTGATCTTGTTGTTTTTACATGACTTAACAGGCTGTTTCCAGTTTCGCATTGTTGCGCTAATTTATTTTCTTTATGGTTGCGGCAATAATATATATATATACTTAGATTATACATATTTATTGTCATTTCATGGTCTGGGGTATTTTTCTCAACGTTTCTTAGGGGTTGTTTAAGGTGCGTGTTTGGTGTTATGCGTGTGTTTGTGGTATATTCGTATATACTTAATATATATTTTATATATCTGTGTGTTGCGTGCTTTACGCACACCCTAAAGAGCAGTTCAAGCGTATGCCGTCGTCGTCCGGGCCAGATAGTCCCATTTCTTGCGGACCGGACATTCCACGCTGAAAGCGTTATGGTCGGTCCTCTGGAGCTTCGAGTGCAGGCAGTTGCAGCACTGCGGTTCATTACCCGCGACAAATTCCACGCACTTTTCACGCAGATGCGGTCCTCCACAGTGGCTACACCTGTCTGCACTCTCCGTACAAAATTTTCGGCCATGACCAAATGCCAAGCATTTAGTGCATTGGATGAGCGGCGACTGATCCTCCACCCTGACCCTTTGCAGGTCAAGGTAAAGGGCCCCCGCCTCCGTCATCCTCTGCCAAACCCTGGGTCTGACCTGGACGACGACATGCGCCGTTTTAGGGTTCCTAGTCCTTTTCTTATATTTTATCGTCATTTCTATTTCGTCTTTGTCCATGTCCCTAAATATGTTTGCATTCTGGGAGTAGAGCGCCTTTACCATCTCGTCGTCATCACTGTCCAGAAAGACGTCTTTTAGGACGACGAGAGGGTTTTTATTCTTCATGGGCGCTACTACTAACCCTTCTCCTCGGCTCTCAATCCGGTCTTTAACTCTTTTGAGCTCCGCCTCTGAGTCACACCCCAGTATGACAGTCTGATTCTTTGCCTTTCTGACTTTGTTTATTTTTAGGCCAGTTCCCCTGGCATCAACCGCCTTCCTCACCCTGGCGAGCACCTCGTCAGCAGTCTCCTGGCTGCCTTCAAAGGTGACCGCCATCGAGTGAAGCGCCGGTCGATGCTCGGGTTTGGCTGCCGTGACGTTTGCATACGTCAGCGGGTCAGTTTTTTGTTCGCATGCCGTTTCCCTAATGATCTCCTCAATTTTATCCGACCTGGCGGTGACCACATTGGCAAGGCCACCGACTCTCTCCTCCAGGTCAGCCGCGGCATGAGCAACGATCTTCACCCCTTTAATCGTGTGGTCTATACTTGCTTGCATGTCGTCAATCTTGCCGCTGACCTCGACGATTTTGCCGGTGACCCTGTCGACGATGTTGGCACCGCTATCGGAGTAGTGGTCGGTCATGGCTTGGAGGCCTCTGGAGACCTTTACTTCAAGTTCGTTGAGACGCGTCTTAAGGTTTGACTCCACCTTCTCCAGCCTTCCCAGGATTTCCTCCGGCAATTCGGGTGATGTAGGCGTGGTGTTGGTTTTGGTGGGCGGAACCGTTTTAGGCGCTGTCTCCAGGCCCTTTATACGCCTACTCAGCTCAAATAAGGTCCGTAGGCATTTGTCTGACTGGGTCTCCAGGAAGATTCTTATATCCCTCCTCATCTGAGGGTAGTCCTTTACTTTAGATGGTATGTCCTCGAAAGTTTTCATGACCTCCTGGAGAAGCTTGTCATTGGATGACGTAGCGTAGATGTTTATCTGCTGTTTGTAGGCATCCATGATGTCTATGGACCTTCTCTTTCTCTCTGGTCTCCGGATAAAAGTCCTGGCGGCGTCCAGCGCCTGTCCAGGCGGGCCTGCGGGGCTGGGAGTGGTGGTGGGAGCAACAGCACCAGAGGTCCCCGCCGACGACGACTGTGGCGTTTCGGCAGGCGACGTAGCCTCTTGTGGTCCGCCGGCGCCGGCTCCCATCCCTCTCCCTGTTGCTGGGGTGCGGATTCCGGACATCATTTTTGTTGTTTGTGTGTATAGGGCACAGCAAAAGAACGGGGAAAATAGTCAAAGTATATGAAATATGTAAATAAAATATAATATTGCAGTCTAGTCAAATAATTAGTCGGTGGTCTGTCCCTGTATAGGGGGGTAAAGAGTTTGTCTGTGTAAAAACTGCGCTATAATCTATAGTCAAGTTTTAACCCTGTAAATGGGGGTAAAATCAAACGATCCGATTCCGTGGTCCAAATTTTTGTATCCCCCTTAGTTTCTAAGATTTAGATGTAATGATTGTATGTAGGGGGTGGGGGAGGGTCCAACCGGGTAGGAGAGGGTACCTCTTGTGCGACTTTAACCGTGGTGTCTTGACACCACATAGGCTGATTTTGAGGTCAAAAATGTTCTAAGTCCTCTCGTTCCCAAGATATAGCCCGTTAAAGGATGAGGGGTGGAAGGTTCAGGAAAAGGTAAAGAAGGGGGGGATGGATGTCTCTCTGTGGCGGTTTTCACCTCGTGAGGCTGAATCCGTGGTCGAAAAGTGCCTATCTACTCTGGTTTCAGAGACATCTGGATTTTAAGGATTTCTGCCGTACCGTACCGCGCGCCGTGTCGCAGGCCTGTTGGGTAGATTTTCCAGTTGACCTAGCTGGATCTACTCTATTCTGATTTGGCGTTGGTGGGCTCGTTTATTTGGTCTTGTTGAGCTCTTTTTGGTAGGAGGTTTCAGGGGTCAACTTAGGGGGGGGGGGTTAGGGGGTACAGGGAGAGGGGGGGGGGTGAAAGGGCGTAGGAAAAGGGAGTTTGAGGGGTTGCGGGGATAGGGGCAAGTGTGGGGAGGGGGGGGCTACAGGAAGAGGGATATGGGGGATGGGGTGGATAATGGGTGCGGGGAAGGGAGAGAGGTATGGGGGAACGGTTGGTTGAAGGCAAGGCAAAAAGGCGGAAAAAGGCGGTAAGTGAAAAATATGATTATTTATATCCAGTCAGTTATTTGTTTATCGGTATTAAATTTGGGGGTAAAAATTTTTAGAAAATATGGGATAGGGGTAGGTTATGATAAGGGGTGACCGGAGGAACACTGCACAGATCCTATACTAGTATAGGATATGTAGGTTTATGTTAAAAATGGGCTATCTAGCTCCGTTCCGGAGTTATAAGCGTTTTTACGGAATTTATAGTCCTGGGTTCGATTTCCAGTTGGTGAATAAAATTACAATAATGACAACAAAAATAAGTTTTTTACACAATTTAGTGAAAGTGACAAATTGTTTATTTCTGGACAAGTACTATGCTCAGCTCCAGAGATTTCCTTTTTTCGGGAATAAACACTGAGGCGGGCTTTGCTTGGTGACCAGTTATTATTTGTCGACAAAGTTATCTTTACAGCTCTCGCCAGGTGCTTCTTCCACTCCAGGAGTCAACACTTTCGTCCTATTTCAGGCGCGTGGGTTTTTGGGGTTTTGGCTGAAAGAGGGGGAGCTACCTGTTCCCCCGACCTATGTTTTAGATCTTTCGGCTAAGGGGTTTGCGTGTGAGGTAACCGCAAAAGGGTTGTTTACAGTTTAACAAAACGCAAAAGCTGTTGTTTTTTGTCTTCCCATGCACCGAAAAATCCAAAATTTAGCTAAGAAGTGGGTGTGACCCGTCGCTACACCCTATCAAAATTAAGTGTACACAGCCCCCTCTTTCAACCCCCAAAGGTACAATTGCAAAATCTTTCATGGGAATGTCCCCACTATATTGAAATTTAACCTGTTAATATTAAATCTTAAAAATACAAAATTAAACGGTTTACGTGGTAAGACCCTTAACGTAAATAAAAAAAAAAAAAAAAAAAAAAATATTATAGATAAAATATTTCAGAATTTTTTTGGGGTTGAAATAACCAACACCCGATTTTTTAAAGTTTCAAAAACCAGATATCTTAGAAACTACTAATCCAATTTTCACGAAAATTAAAATTTAAATAGAATTAACTTAAACTAATTTTTAAAGTTCATAAAAAACACACGTAACCGAGCTTGTTTTCCCGGATTTTTTTTTTGAAAACAATAGGATTTTGTAAACCTTATTTTGAGGATCTTCCACGACGAATTTTCCTGATGATTTTTGGTCTCCCGGCTCCTCTTCCGTGTCGTCTTCGAATTAGGTTCCCGGATCCTGTTTGAACCCTCGGGAACTCCAATCACGTTCCACGTGGTTTCTTGGTTTTGTTTGTTATCTACGGAACCCCTGGTCGGAAAAATCCGAATGAGGTGTCCAAAGATAGGTCCTTGCGCAGCGCACCTGGCTGCAGTCTCCGAATTTCAGCTGCCCACTCAAAATCGAGCAGCGTCGCGCTCTGAAGAAATTTCAGAGTGGTTTTTCACCGATTTTTCCCACAATTTTGCACTTTTCAATAAAAAATTTTCAACATCACATGCGCCTTTGCAGCCCGCTTAAAATGATATATAACACGGGTACTTTTCGGCGAAAAAACCTATTTATGCGATTTTTCGAGCGCGGAGCGACTTAAAACTGATCTTATCGCGGCGGGGGGTGCCGTGAGACGGTTTGGTTAGGTTAGGTTAGGTTAGGTTTGGGCACCATCCGCCTCGAGTGCCCAATCGCCGCTGCCAAAGCCGTCCTTGCGAAAGGACGGCTTCAAGTCGGGCTCAGCTCGGGCGCAGTCCGGGCACTCGAGGACCAGCCTCTGAGGTGTTTCCGGTGCTTCGGCATCGGTCACACCAGGCCTCTGTGTCCGTCCAAGGTAGACAGGACGGACACATGCTACCGCTGCGGCAAGGAGGGCCACAAAGCCGCCTCCTGCAAGGCCGCCACGCCGCACTGTGCGGTGTGTGCCGCCAGTGGCCGCCGATCAGGCCACGTTATGAAGGGGAGGAAGTGTATTCCTCCCCCTAAGCGTGGCAAAGCGCAGGCGCCGACCGGGCCTGCGCCCGCTGCTGCCGCTAACACCGCCGTTCCTGCGGCGGCTGCGGAGGAGGGTGCGATGTCCGACTGATGGACACAGTCGAACATCGCATCCTTCAGGCGAACACCAACCACTGCAGGACAGCCCAGGATCTGCTGATGCAGACCATGGCTGAGTGGTTGGTGGACTTGGCGGTGGTCGCCGAACCCTACTCGGTCCCTGGCCGTTGGCTGGGCGACCGGGACGGCTTGGTGGCGTTGGTGGCGCGGTCTTCCACAGACTCCCCTCCCCTCTCGCTCTTAGAGAGGGGACCGGGATACGTGGCCGCCGCGTGGGGAGAGATAGCGATGGTGGGGGTGTATTTCTCCCCAAACCGCCCTCTCTCGGAGCGCGCGCGGGAGGACGATCCTCTCGCTGCGCCGCTCCGCAGACGAAGAAGGGGGAGAAGGCGTCGAGCCCTCCCTCCTCATGGTGACGGGCGGGCGACAGGCGCGGGGGTGCCTTCGCCCGCATTGCACCCGTCACCTTCGTCGGTCATTCCCGACCCCCCCACACCCGTGAGGGTGTAAGGGGTCTGCCTTGAAATCGTCGGCGGAGGACTGGAAGTAAAGGCTGTGCCGGTTTCCCAGTCCCCCGCCACTCGGACGAAGCGGGAATGCGCTGGGTCGTTTTAGTGGGTATACCGGGTCCGCCCGGGGAGTCCCACATACCCCTCCCGTCCCCCGATGGGAGGGTATGCGTAATGCATTTTTTCCCAGCGTCAAAAAAAAAAAAAAAAAAAAAAAGGTTAGGTTAGGTTAGGTTGATGGCGGACACCAGCACCGCATGTCGTGCGGTGTTCCACAGGGCTCGGTCTTGGGCCCGCTCCTGTGGAACATCGGGTACGACTGGGTGTTGAGGGGCGAGCTCCAACCGGGCGTGTACCTTACGTGTTATGCTGACGACACGTTGGTCACTGCCCGGGGGAGCTCGCACAGGGAGGCAGCGTTGCTGGCGACGGCTGCGGTGTCACAGGTGGTGAGCCGCATACGTCGCCTGGGCCTGGAGGTGGCCCTCAACAAGTCGGAGGCCATGGTGTTTCATGGCCCCCGGCGGGCGCCGCCGCCCGGATCACACATCGTGGTCGGGGGGGCTCGGATCGCTGTCGAGTCCACCATGAAGTACCTGGGATTGGTGCTCGACAGCCGGTGGGATTTCGGCCCCCACTTCCGGCGGCTGGCGCCCAAGTTGTTGGGCGCTGCTGGGGCGCTGTCAACGTTGCTTCCCAATCTGGGGGGCCCGAGCGCCGCCTGTAGGCGGCTCTACGTGGGGATCGTGCGATCCATGGCCCTGTATGGGGCCCCGATCTGGGCGACTGACCTGACGGCCGGAAGCATCGCAGTACTGCGAAAGCCGCAGAGAGCGATGGCCGTCAGAGTCGTCCGGGGGTATCGCACGATCTCCTACGAGGCGGCTTGTGTACTGGCTGGATCCCCGCCCTGGGACCTGGAGGCGAAAGTACTCGCGTCACTGTACCGGTGGCGCGAGGAAGCGCGGGCGCGAGGCGAGGGGCTGGCGCAGCGCCACATGGAGCTGCGTCGGTCTCAGCTTCGCGAGGTCCTGGTGGCGGAATGGCGGGACAGGCTTTCGCGCCCTACCGCCGGCCTCGGTACCATCGAGGCGGTCCGGCCAGTACTCGAGCGCTGGCTCGGGAGGAGGCACGGCTCCCTGTCGTTTCGAGTGACGCAGGTGCTCTCGGGGCATGGTTGCTTCGGGAAGTACCTGTGTCGCATTAACAGGGAGCCGGACGCCCGGTGTCACCACTGCGTCGACTGCCGGGAGGACACGGCGTGGCATACGCTGGCAGAGTGTGCCGCTTGGGAGGAGCCGCGCCGTGCCCTCATCTCAGAAGTAGGCAATGACCTCTCGCTGCCGGCCGTGGTCGAGTCCATGGTCGACAGCGAGGAGTCCTGGGACGCGGTGGTTTCCTTCTGCGAAACGGTCGTCTCGCAGAAGGAGGCTGCGGAGAGGGAGAGGGAGGTAGAAACCGCTCTCCCCACCCGCAGCAGACGTGTCGGGCGTCGGCGGAGGGCGGATAACGCCCTCTTCCGGCCCCCCTAAACGGGTCCAGGGGCGACGGACTCGGGGACGTCCGTCGCCCCCTACACATCAGGACCCGAGGTGGCGGCGCGTTGTGTTCCACGCGCGCCCCTCTTAGACGTCGCGGGGGGAGTCTAACACCTCACTCCCCCCCCTGACCAGACGGGGCCCGCAGAGGCGGGCCGGCACCAGCCGGGGGTTGCGGAAGGATCGTACGTTCCCGCGACCCCCGGCGTAGGTGTGAGATGGAACACCGGGGTGGTTTTTAGTCGGTTAGAGTCCGACAGACCCCTCCGCCCACCCCAGGGCGGAGGACATCCGTGTGGATTTTCCACCCCGGCAACAAAAAAAAAAAAAAAAAAAAAAGGTTAGGTTAGGTTAGGTTAGCTGGATGACTCCGTCACCAAGGAGGAGGTGGTGGCGGCGGTCGCAGCGGTAGGGGGCTGTGGCGCCGCGGCGGTCCAATGCCGGGACATAAGGCCCGGCCGCGGTGGTATGGGCACCATCCGCCTCGAGTGCCCAATCGCCGCTGCCAAAGCCGTCCTTGCGAAAGGACGGCTTCAAGTCGGGTTCAGCTCGGGCGCAGTCCGGGCACTCGAGGACCAGCCTCTGCGTTGTTTCCGGTGCTTCGGCATCGGCCACACCAGGCCTCTGTGTCCGTCTAAGGTAGACAGGACGGACACATGCTACCGCTGCGGCAAGGAGGGCCACAAAGCCGCCTCCTGCAAGGCCGCCACGCCGCACTGTGCGGTGTGTGCCGCCAGTGGCCGCCGATCAGGCCACGTAATGAAGGGGAGGAAGTGTATTCCTCCCCCTAAGCGTGGCAAAGCGCAGGCGCCGACCGGGCCTGCGCCTGCTGCTGCCGCTAACACCGCCGTTCCTGCGGCGGCTGCGGAGGAGGTTGCGATGTCCGACTGATGGACACAGTCGAACATCGCATCCTTCAGGCGAACACCAACCACTGCAGGACAGCCCAGGATCTGCTGATGCAGACCATGGCTGAGTGGTTGGTGGACTTGGCGGTGGTCGCCGAACCCTACTCGGTCCCTGGCCGTTGGCTGGGCGACCGAGACGGCTTGGTGGCGTTGGTGGCGCGGTCTTCCACAGACTCCCCTCCCCTCTCGCTCTTAGAGAGGGGACCGGGATACGTGGCCGCCGCGTGGGGAGAGATAGCGATGGTGGGGGTGTATTTCTCCCCAAACCGCCCTCTCTCGGACTTTGAGGATTTCCTCGAAGTCCTCACTGCTGTCGTAGGGAGGGCGGCGCCACGCCAGGTCGTGGTGTTGGGCGACCTAAACGCCAAGTCGGTGGACTGGGGCAACCCGGCCACCGGTTGCAACGTCCGGGGACGCGCCGTCCAGTTTTGGGCGACCTCGTGCGGTGTGTCCCTCCTCAATAGGGGGGCGGTCCACACGTGTGTGCGGCAACAGGGCGGGTTGGTGGTGGACGTGTCGTTTGCCACCCCCGCGCTGGCCGCCCGCGTCGTAAACTGGCGGGTGGAGCTGGTGGAGACCTTGTCGGTCATCTTGCGGAGCATGGCCCTTTACGGGGCACCCATCTGGGCGGACTCCCTCCATAGGAGGGAGAATGCGACCGCCATCCGCAGGCCCCAACGGGCCATTGCACAGCGGGTGGCGAGGGCTCACCGCTCGGTGGGCTTTTCGGCGGCGTGCGCTCTGGCCGGCACCCCTCCTTGGGAGTTGGAGGCATGGGTGCTCGCCAGAGTGTACGAGTGGACGGCGCACCGGAAGGCGCTCGGGGAGCGCCCCGTCGCCGAAGAGCGGGAGGCCGTGCGGCAGGAGGCGAGGGACGCCATCATCCTCCATTGGACGGAGGACCTCGCCAACGCCGCCTTTGGCCGCCGGACGTTGGACGCGCTCGGTCCGGTCCTGAAGGGCTGGCTCGAGCGGTCCCACGGTTTCCTCTCTTTCCGTCTGGTGCAGGTGTTGTCCGGGCACGGCTGCTTCGGATCGCTCCTGCACCGGATCGGGAGGGAGGAGACCCCGGCGTGCCACGACTGCGGCGCGGCGGAGGACACGGCGCAGCACACCCTCGAGGTGTGCCCGGCGTGGTCCGAGCTGCGCCGCGGTCTGACCGCGGTGGTCGGACCGGACCTCTCGCTTCCTGGCGTGGTCGACGCCATGCTGGGGAGCGAGGAGGCCTGGTCAGCGGTAGCCTCCTTTTGCGAGGACGTACTCTCGCAGAAGGAGGAGGCGGAGCGCGCGCGGGAGGACGATCCTCTCGCTGCGCCGCTCCGCAGACGAAGAAGGGGGAGAAGGCGTCGAGCCCTCCCTCCTCATGGTGACGGGCGGGCTACAGGCACGGGGGTGCCTGCGCCCGCATTGCACCCGTCATCTTCGTCGGTCATTCCCGACCCCCCCACACCCGTGAGGGTGTGAGGGGGGTCTGCCTTGCAATCGTCGGCGGAGGACTGGAAGTAAAGGCTGTGCCGGTTTCCCAGTCCCCCGCCACTCGGACGAAGCGGGAATGCGCTGGGTCATTTTAGTGGGTATACCGGGTCCGCCCGGGGAGTCCCACATACCCCTCCCGTCCCCCGATGGGAGGGTATGCGTAATGCATTTTTTCCCAGCGACAAAAAAAAAAAAAAAAAAAAAGGTTAGGTTAGGTAAGGTTAGGTTAGGTTGGGGTGCGTCAGAATTCCTCCACGTGTGCCTAGTGGCTGCTGGTCCCTCTCGATACGTCTGGAGGGAAGAGCAGCTGCTGGGTCGGTGCACCCTGGGCGCGGCAGTATCCTTCCTCGAGGCATGAGAAGAAATTCTCATTCTTCGGGGAATGTTACTGTCGTGGCTAATATTCTGGGGAGGTGTCACATCGTTCGTCGTGCGATTACTCACGGAGCGGGTTTATCGTGCGTGGTGCGATGTGTATCAGGGGTCGGGATATTGTCATGTGCCGTGCGATGGCTCACGGAGCGGGCTCATCGGACGGTACGTGACTAGGATTCACTCCTCGAAGTTCTCGGGGAGTGAATCGGGGAGGGGTAAAAACGTCGTGTGCCGTGTGATGGCTTACGGAGCGGGCTCATCGGACGGTACGTGATAAGAGATTCACTCCTCGAAGTTCTCGGGGAGTGAATCGGGGAAGGGTAAAAACGTCGTGTGCCGTGTGATGGCTTACGGAGCGGGCTCATCAGACGGTACGTGATAAGAGATTCACTCCTCGAAGTTCTCGGGGAGTGAATCGGGGAGGGGTAAAAACGTCGTGTGCCGTGCGATGGCTCACGGAGCGGGCTCATCGGACGGTACGTGATAAGAGATTCACTCCTCGAAGTTCTCGGGGAGTGAATCAGGGTTGGGGATCCTCCTTCATCTTGGATCACGGCGTTCATCGCCCTCTGGTACGCGTCTGACCATCAGACGTGACTGTGAGCGTGATGAATCGTCGTGATAAAGGATCAAGGGGGAGGGGGGGAATACATATGTATGTGTATGTATGTATATATTTTATATATTTATATGTATATGTTTACATATTTATGAAGAGGGGGGAGACAGGGACCACACCCTTAAAAGGAAAAACACCCAATATGAAAAAGACGATTTGTAAAAAACTACCCCAGGGCGGTACCAGCTGCTCAGCAGCTGGAGAATCCGCCACGATCCCTCCGGGATCGTCATGCCCCTCGTATTCTGGGGGGGGCAGCAATCGTTTTCCGCTTGCCAATGGCAACGAGAGCCGAGGAGGCTCAAGATCACGGTCTTTCGAAGACCTGAGCTCGTTTAAACCACCCGACCGAAGGCCGGGTGAGCGCCGCGTGGCGGACGCAGACGCAGTGTTGGACTCCGGCGCTGCGTCACTAAGGATGGGAGCAGAGGCTCCAGCAGAGCCGCGCGTGGTTCTGGAGAGGGTATGCATGTCCGAGTCAGAGGACACACCGCAAGCGGTTGCCTATTCCTCCAAGTTTTGGGGGAAGCGTTCGCGCCATTCGGACGCGGGTTCGGCGGTTCTATCCTCCAGTGAGGAGAACCTACCGGCCCCCAAGATGCCCACAGGCAAGAGAGGCAGAGGTCGCGGGACGAATAGTCCGGCAGCGTCACGCGAACCCCGGGGCCGCTTCCTGAAGCAGCGCCCCGATACGCCGACGGTCAGCGATTCGGATCGCGTCTCGCCCGTGGTCTCAGTCGACGACCTTGGAGGGGTCACCGTCGCTCTTGTGGGCACAAAGGCGGAGGCCAATGCCGCGAAGCGTGCTCAAAGCAGAGCGGTCGCGGCCGATGAGGTGGCCGAAATGGCCCGACAGGCCCGAGAGCGGCGGTCTGCCCAGGCGGCCAGTGGGGAGAGCCTGACAGCAGAGGCTCTCAGCCGCCAAGCGATGGACGGCGTGGACATTGTCCTGAAGGTTGCCACCAAATCCGGCAACCTGAAGGGCTCGTTCACGCGTGCCCTCAAAGAGGCGGCAGAGGGAATCAGGGAGGCGGTTCAGGTTCTCCATGACCACACGACCTCGGAGGAGACGGCGAGGTTGTGGACGGAGAACAGCCGTCTCCGATCCGAGCTGGAGGACCTCAAGCGGCAGTTTGCCGCTTTGCGAAATGTTGGGCAGCAGCAGGCGGCTCCCTCGTCGGCCCCTGCACATGCGGCGCCACAAACTCAAAGTTTGTCGGACTACGACGTAGAGAGGGTGGCGAGAATCTGCATGGTGCAGTGTGGGGGCATGGTGAGTGCCCGCCTGGAGGCAATCGAGTCTCGACTGCCCCCAGCTGAGATCCTCCGGCCCCCGCTTGCGGCGCATAGGCGGAGGATAGAAGAGGCTGCGAGCACAAAGCCCACGCAGATCACGCAAAAACCTCCAGAGGGGGGCAAAAAGCCCCCCTCTGGACGCAACCTGTCCGGGCGTCCCCGAACCCGCCGCGGGTTCGGGGACGCCCGGACAGGTTGCGTCTGCACCCCTCGTTCCGACGTCCCAGCCCCCGGCGACCGCTTCTCCCGCCCATGTGACGGTGGGTGGAGAGGGCCGCGGCAAAAAGAAGAGGAAGAGGAGGAAGAAGACGGCGGTTGCAACCGCACCTCCTACCTCCCAAGAGGCCGTGCTATCGGCGACCGCACCTCCCACCCAGGAGGCCTGGACGACGGTGGTGAAGAGGGGGCGCAAAAAGAACGCGCCGCAGCCGACACCGCCCCAGGTACCGGCTCGATCAGAGGGCACGAGGCCACCCAGGGTCACTACCCCACGCTCCGAGGCTGTAGTTATTACACTGCAGCCCGAAGCCGTAAGCAGGGGAGTGACCTACAAGTCGGTCCTGGCGGAAATGAAGCAGAAGCTTCAATTTAGCGAGTTTGGCACCCCAGCTGGTTTCGTCTTCAGGACGGCAGCCACGGGTGCCAAGATGCTTCAGGTGTCGGGTGCCGGAAGGCAGGAGAGGGCGGACAAGTTGGCTGCCAAACTCCGGGAAGTCCTCAAGCCAGAGGACGCCCGAGTGTCCAGGCCATTGGTCACGGCTGAATTGCGCGTGGAAGGCCTGGACGACTCGGTAACCCCGGAGGAAGTAGTGGCGGCCATGGCCCAAACCGGTGGGTGTCCGCCAGACAGCGTGGTGGCGGGCGAAATTCGCAGCGGCACGGACGGGCTGGGCACTGTTTGGGTGCGATGCCCGGTCGCGGCTGCGAACAAGGTTGCAGATGGCGGGCGACTCCTGGTAGGCTGGGTGTCTGCCAGGGTCAAGCTCCTGCCTAAGCGGGCTTTGAATTGCTTCCGGTGCCTAGAAAAGGGGCACGTCAAGGCACAATGCACTGCACAGGTCGACCGCAGTGAACTATGTTTCCGCTGCGGTCGACCTGGCCACAAGGCGGCCCAGTGCTCTGGAGCGCCAAACTGCAGCCTTTGCGCAGCTGCAGGGAAACGCTCGGAGCACAGACTTGGCGGGAAGGCCTGCAAGGCACCCAAGTCTAAAAACAAGAGGTCTAGAGCTGTTGGAGAAACTGCGCCTCTCCCACAGCCCGACTCCCGACCCAGGGAAGGAGGAGCCGAGGAAATGGAATGTCATTAATGGCACAACTCCGTTTCCTCCAGGCGAACATTAACCACGCCGCCAGAGCTCAAGATCTATTGCTCCAGAGCATGGCGGAGTGGTTAATCAACGTGGCTGTGGTCGCCGAGCCGGAGGAGGACGAGGAGGAGATTGTGGAGGTCGCCTCTAAGTCCTCCAACCTAAAGGGGACCTTGCAGAAGGCCCTCAAGAGTAGGGCCGCGAGCATGCGCGGTGTCGTCGCGGAGTTGGTCTGGCGGAAGGCCACCGACGAGACGCGGCAACTGCAGGCGAAAATAGATCGCCTGCAGTTGGAGGTCAGCCAGCTTCATCAGAAGCTGGCTGAAGCCACTGCCCGGCCACTAAGAGCCGAGACGAGTCCTGCGGCGGAAGGCCCCTCCTCCAACCTTGAGGATATCATCCGCAAGGTCGTAATGGAGGAGAGGGCCTTCACAAGAGCCTGTATAGCAGGAATCGAGGACCGGCTCTTGCCAGAAAAACGCCTCCGACCGCCGCTTGCGGCGGATAAGAGGCAGTCCGAGCCAGGGCCGTCCTCCTCCTCCCAGGTGGAAGACGCCCTTCTCCCTTCAACCACCCCGTCCAACGAGTGGACGGAAGTGGTCCGTAAGGGGAAGGGCAAAGGCAAGAAGTCGGCCACGGCCGTCGCTGTCATCCCCACCACCACCGCTCCCAGTCAGTCACACACGACCGGCAAGGGAAAGTGGAAGGGCAAAGGGAATGGGAAAGGAAAAGGGAGGCAGCTAGTCCCCCCAAAAACCGCGGCCGTCGTGGTGACGCTCACCGCGGAGGCTGCGGAGCGAGGGGAGACATACGCTTCCATTTTGGTGCGGGCGCGCGGCAATGCCGATCCGACCCAACTCGGGATCGGCAGTGTGTCCTGCCGGCGGACCCAAGCCGGTGCTCGAATTTTCGAGTTCCCGGGGGCAGAGGGGAGTGCCCATGCGGACCTCTTTGCAGCCAAGCTGCAGGAGGTCATCGCAGATTCAGCCAAGGTGGCCCGACCAGTCAAGTCTGCGGCAATAGAGGTGACGGACCTAGACGACTCCGTCACGAAGGAGGAGGTGGTGGCGGCGGTCGCGGCGATAGGGGGCTGTGGCGTCGCGGCGGTCCAAGGCCGCGACATAAGGCCCGGCCGCGGCGGCATGGGCACCATTCGCCTCGAGTGCCCAATCGCCGCTGCCAAAGCCGTCCTTGCCAAGGGACGGCTTACAGTCGGATTTAGCTCGGGTGCAGTCCGGGCACTCGAGGACCAGCCTCAGCGTTGTTTCCGGTGCTTCGGCATCGGACACACCCGGGCCCTGTGTCCGTCCACGGTAGACAGGACGGACACGTGCTTCCGCTGCGGCAAGGACGGCCACAAAGCCGCCTCCTGCGAGGTCGCCACGCCGCATTGCGCGGTGTGTGCCGCCAGTGGCTGCCCGGCAGGCCACGTTATGAAGGGGAGGAACTGCAATCCTCCCCCAAAGCGGGGCAAAGCGCAGGCGCCGACCAAGCCTGCTGCTGCCGCTAGCACCGTCGTTCCTGCGGCGACTGCGGAGGGAAGTGCCATGTCCGACTAATGGATAGGATCGAACATCGCATACTTCAGGCGAACACAAACCACTGCAGAGCAGCCCAGGATCTGCTGATGCAGACCATGGCTGAGTGGTTGGTGGACTTGGCGGTGGTTGCCGAGCCTTACTCGGTCCCTGGCCGTTGGCTGACTTATGGGAGACCATACAAAGCGGCGCGGAGCCAGCTACGCCCCTATGGTCCCCCACTGACGGAGATACTCGAACCAGCGTTGCTGGATGCTGGATGGATGCCCCCCAGTGACGGCGGCGGAGTTCTACGCGGGGGTTCTCAACCTCCGCGCGAAGAAGACGGCCCCCGGACCGGACGGTGTCCCCGCACGGGTGGTGGCGATCGCCGCCTCCGAAATGGAGGACAGGTTTCGGGACCTTTTCAGCGCGTGCTTTACGACTGGGAGGTTCCCGAAACTGTGGAAAGAGGGACAGCTATGCCTCCTCCGAAAGGAGGGACGCCCGGTGGACTCCCCCTCGGCATACCGGCCCATCGTCCTGCTCGATGAGGTCGGTAAATTGTTCGAGGGTATTGTCGCCTCCCGGCTTGATAGCCATTTGCGGGAATTAGGGCCGGACCTGTCGGACGCCCAATTCGGTTTTCGTCGAGAGCGTTCGACGATCGATGCGCTGGCCCTACTCAAGGGCAAGGTGAAGGAGGCGGTGGAGGCGGGGGACGGAGTGTTGGAGGTGTCATTCGACATTGCCAATGCATTCAACTCCGTGCCCCACTCGACGATATTGGAAGCGCTCCGGTATCACGGAGTGCCCCAGTACCTGCGGAACCTCCTGGCCAGCTACTTGGAAGACCGAGAAGTCCTCCTCGTGGACAAGACGGCCACGGTAAGGCGGTACGGCGCAGAGTCCGGTGTTCCACAGGGGTCGGTGCTGGGGCCCCCCCTGTGGAACATTGGGTTCGACTGGCTCCTGCGGGGAGCCCTCCTCCAGGGCACGAGTGTCATCTGCTACGCGGACGACACTCTCCTCACTGCCCGGGGGAGGAACTTTGGGGACGCGGCCTGTCTGGCCTCGGCTGGCGGATCCTTGGTTGCAGAGAGGATCCGCCGCCTGGGATTGAAGGTGGCGCTGCACAAGACCGAGGCCGTATTCTTTCGCGGGCCTCGGCAGCGCTGCCCTCCCGACGCCCACATTGTCGTAGAGGGCGTCAGAATAACGGTCCAGCCCCAGATGAAGTATCTGGGCCTGGTGCTGGACGACAGGTGGCGCTTCGGTCCGCATTTCAGCGGGCTGTCGACGCGCCTGTTGAAAGCCGTGGACGCCCTCTCATGGCTCCTCCCAAACCTGGGGGGGCCCAAGGCGAAATGCCGGCGCCTGTATGCTGGCATCCTAAGGAGCATGGCCCTATACGGAGCCCCCATCTGGGCGGACTCCCTTCACAGGAGGGTGAATGCGACCGCCATCCGCAGGCCCCAAAGGGCCATTGCACTGCGGGTGGCGAGAGCCTACCGCTCGGTGGGCTTCTCGGCGGCATGCGCTCTGGCTGGCACCCCTCCTTGGGAGTTGGAGGCTTGGGTGCTCGCCAGAGTGTACGAGTGGAAGGCACACCGGAAGACGCTCGGAGAGCGTCCCGTCGCTGAAGAGCGGGAGGCCGTGCGGCGAGAGGCGAAGGACGCCATCGTCCTCCACTGGACGGAGGACCTCGCCAACGCCGCCTTTGGCCGCCGGACGTTGGACGCGCTCGGTCCGGTCCTGCGGAGCTGGCTCGAGCGGTCCCACGGTTTCCTCTCGTTCCGTCTGGTGCAGGTGTTGTCCGGGCATGGCTGTTTCGGATCGCACCTGCACCGGATCGGGAGGGAGGAGACCCCGGCGTGCCACGACTGCGGCGCGGCGGAGGACACGGCGCAGCACACCCTCGAGGTGTGCCCGGCTTGGTCCGAGCTGCGCCGCGGTCTGACCGTGGTGGTCGGACCGGACCTCTCGCTTCCCGGCGTGGTCAACGCCATGCTGGGGAGTGAGGAGGCCTGGGCAGCGGTCGCCTCCTTTTGCGAGGACGTAATCTCGCAAAAGGAGGAGGCGGAACGCGCGCGGGAGGACGATCCTCTCGCTGCGCCGCTCCGCAGACGAAGAAGGGGGAGAAGGCGCCGTCCTCTCCCTCCTCATGGTGGCGACGGGCGGGCGACAGGTTAGGTTAGGTTAGGTTAGGTTGTGCGATCCATGGCCCTGTATGGGGCCCCGATCTGGGCGACTGACCTGACGGCCGGAAGCATCGCAGTACTGCGAAAGCCGCAGAGAGCGATGGCCGTCAGAGTCGTCCGGGGGTATCGCACGATCTCCTACGAGGCGGCTTGTGTACTGGCTGGATCCCCGCCCTGGGACCTGGAGGCGAAAGTACTCGCGTCACTGTACCGGTGGCGCGAGGAAGCGCGGGCGCGAGGCGAGGGGCTGACGCAGCGCCACATGGAGCTGCGTCGGTCTCAGCTTCGCGAGGTCCTGGTGGCGGAATGGCGGGACAGGCTTTCGCGCCCTACCGCCGGCCTCGGTACCATCGAGGCGGTCCGGCCAGTACTCGAGCGCTGGCTCGGGAGGAGGCACGGCTCCCTGTCGTTTCGAGTGACGCAGGTGCTCTCGGGGCATGGTTGCTTCGGGAAGTACCTGTGTCGCATTAACAGGGAGCCGGACGCCCGGTGTCACCACTGCGTCGACTGCCGGGAGGACACGGCGTGGCATACGCTGGCAGAGTGTGCCGCTTGGGAGGAGCCGCGCCGTGCCCTCATCTCAGAAGTAGGCAATGACCTCTCGCTGCCGGCCGTGGTCGAGTCCATGGTCGACAGCGAGGAGTCCTGGGACGCGGTGGTTTCCTTCTGCGAAACGGTCGTCTCGCAGAAGGAGACTGCGGAGAGGGAGAGGGAGGTAGAAACCGCTCTCCCCACCTGCAGCAGACGTGTCGGGCGTCGGCGGAGGGCGGATAACGCCCTCTTCCGGCCCCCCTAAACGGGTCCAGGGGCGACGGACTCGGGGACGTCCGTCGCCCCCTACACATCAGGACCCGAGGTGGCGGCGCGTTGTGTTCCACGCGCGCCCCTCTTAGACGTCACGGGGGGAGTCTAACACCTCACTCCCCCCCCTGACCAGACAGGGCCCGCAGAGGCCCGCCGTCGTCTGCAGTCGGAGGTCAGCCAGCTTCACCAGAAGCTCGCTGAAGTCACGGCCCGGCCACAACAGGCCAAGGCGTGCTCTGTGGCAGAGGGCCCTGCCTCGGCCCGGCCACAACTAGCCGAGACGAGCCCTGTAGTGGAGGGCCCCTCCTCCAACCTTGAGGATATCATCCGCAAGGTTGTAATGGAGGAGAGGGCCTTCACAAGAGCCTGCTTAGCAGGTATCGAAGACCGGCTCTTGCCGGAGGAACGCCTCCGACCGCCGCTTGCGGCGGATAAGAGGCAGTGTGAGCCGGGGCCGTCCTCCTCTTCCCAGGTGGAAGACGCCCTTCTGCCTTCAACCACCCCGTCCAACGAGTGGACAGAAGTGGTCCGTAAGGGGAAGGGTAAAAGGAAGAAGACGGTAACGGCCGTCCCTGTCGTCCCCGCCACCACCACTCCCAGCCAGTCGCAGACGACCGGTAAGGGGAAAGAGAAAGGGAGGGGAAAGAGGCAGCTAGTCCCCCCAAAAACCGCGGCCGTCGTGGTGACACTCACCGCGGAGGCTGCGGAGCGCGGGGAGACGTACGCGTCTATTTTGGTGCGGGCGCGTGCTAATGCCGATCCCACCCAACTGGGGATCGGCAGTGTGTCTTGCCGGCGGACCCAAGCCGGGGCTCGAATATTCGAGTTCCCGGGGGCCGAAGGTGGTGCCCGCGCGGACCTCTTTGCAGCCAAGCTGCAAGAGGTCATCGCGGACTCGGCCAAGGTGGCCCGGCCGGTCAAGTCGGCGGCCATAGAAGTGACGGAGCTAGATGACTCCGTCACCAAGGAGGAGGTGGTGGCGGCGGTCGCAGCGGTAGGGGGCTGTGGCGCCGCGGCGGTCCAAGGCCGGGACATAAGGCCCGGCCGCGGTGGTATGGGCACCATCCGCCTCGAGTGCCCAATCGCCGCTGCCAAAGCCGTCCTTGCGAAAGGACGGCTACAAGTCGGGTTCAGCTCGGGCGCAGTCCGGGCACTCGAGGACCAGCCTCTGCGGTGTTTCCGGTGCTTTGGCATCGGCCACACCAGGCCTCTGTGTCCGTCCAAGATAGACAGGACGGACACATGCTACCGCTGCGGCAAGGAGGGCCACAAAGCCGCCTCCTGCAAGGCCGCCACGCCGCACTGTGCGGTGTGTGCCGCCAGTGGCCGCCGATCAGGCCACGTAATGAAGGGAAGGAAGTGTATTCCTCCCCCTAAGCGTGGCAAAGCGCAGGCGCCGACCGGGCCTGCGCCTGCTGCTGCCGCTAACACCGCCGTTCCTGCGGCGGCTGCGGAGGAGGTTGCGATGTCCGACTGATGGACACAGTCGAACATCGCATCCTTCAGGCGAACACCAACCACTGCAGGACAGCCCAGGATCTGCTGATGCAGACCATGGCTGAGTGGTTGGTGGACTTGGCGGTGGTCGCCGAACCCTACTCGGTCCCTGGCCGTTGGCTGGGTGACCGGGACGGCTTGGTGGCGTTGGTGGCGCGGTCTTCCACAGACTCCCCTCCCCTCTCGCTCTTAGAGAGGGGACCGGGATACGTGGCCGCCGCGTGGGGAGAGATAGCGATGGTGGGGGTGTATTTCTCCCCAAACCGCCCTCTCTCGGACTTTGAGGATTTCCTCGAAGTCCTCACTGCTGTCGTAGGGAGGGCGGCGCCACGCCAGGTCGTGGTGTTGGGCGACCTAAACGCCAAGTCGGTGGACTGGGGCAACCCGGCCGCCGGTTGCAACGTCCGGGGACGCGCCGTCCAGTTTTGGGCGACCAAATAAGGCGGCGCGGAACCAGCTCCGCCCCTATGGTCCCCCACTGTCGGAGACCCTCGAGCCAGCATTGTTGGATGGGGTGGTCCGGTCCCTGTTTCCGCGCAGGACCGACTTCGTCCCACCAACAATGAATCCCCCGCAAGGGGCGGCTCCACCGGAGGCGGAGGTCCCCCCGGTGACGGCGACGGAACTCTGCGCGGGGGTTCTGAGCCTCCGCGCAAAGAAGACAGCCCCCGGACCGGACGGCGTCCCCGCACGGGTGGTGGCGATCGCCGCCTCCCAAATGGAGGACAGGTTTCGGGACCTCTTCAGTGCGTGTTTTACGGCTGGGAGGTTCCCGAAACTGTGGAAGGAGGGGCAGCTATGCCTCCTCCGAAAGGAGGGACGCCCGGTGGACTCCCCCTCGGCATACCGGCCCATCGTTCTGCTCGATGAGGTCGGTAAATTGTTCGAGGGGATTGTCGCCGTGAGGCTGGACAGCCATTTGCGGGGGGTAGGACCGGATCTGTCGGACGCCCAATACGGTTTCCGTCGTGGCCGTTCAACGATCGACGCGCTAGCCCTACTGAAGGGCCAGGTGAAGGAGGCGGTGGAGGCGGGGGACGGAGTGCTGGCGGTGTCATTCGACATTGCCAACGCCTTCAACTCCGTCCCCCACTCGACGATATTGGAGGCGCTCCGGTATCACGGAGTGCCCCAATATCTGCGGGATCTCCTGGCCAGCTACTTGGAGGACCGAGAGGTCCTCTTCGTAGACAAAACGGCCACCGTGAGGCGCTACGGGGCAGAGTCCGGTGTTCCACAGGGGTCGGTGCTTGGCCCCCCCTTGTGGAACATCGGGTTCAATTGGCTCTTGCGGGGAGCCCTCCTCCCGGGCACGAGTGTCATCTGCTACGCGGACGACACTCTCCTCACTGCCCGGGGGAGGAACTTCGGGGATGCGGCCTGTCTGGCTTCGGCTGGCGGATCCTTGGTGGCAGAGAGGATCCGCCTGGGATTGAAGGTGGCGCTGCACAAGACGGAGGCCGTGTACTTTCGCGGTCCCCGGCAGCGCTGCCCTCCCGACGCCCACATCGTCGTGGAGGGCGTCCGTATAGGGGTCCAGCCCCAGATGAAATATCTGGGGCTGGACGGGTCCCACGGTTTCCTCTCTTTCCGTCTGGTGCAGGTGTTGTCCGGGCACGGCTGCTTCGGATCGCACCTGCACCGGATCGGGAGGGAGGAGACCCCGGCGTGCCACGACTGCGGCGCGGCGGAGGACACGGCGCAGCACACTCTCGAGGTGTGCCCGGCGTGGGCCGAGCTGCGCCGCGGTCTGACCGCGGTGGTCGGACCGGACCTCTCGCTTCCCGGCGTGGTCGACGCCATGCTGGGGAGCGAGGAGGCCTGGTCAGCGGTAGCCTCCTTTTGCGAGGACGTACTCTCGCAGAAGGAGGAGGCGGAGCGCGCGCGGGAGGACGATCCTCTCGCTGCGCCGCTCCGCAGACGAAGAAGGGGGAGAAGGCGGCAAGCCCTCCCTCCTCATGGTGACGGGCGGGCTACAGGCACGGGGGTGCCTGCGCCCGCATTGCACCCGTCATCTTCGTCGGTCAACCTTGAGGATATCATCCGCAAGGTTGTAATGGAGGAGAGGGCCTTCACAAGAGCCTGCTTAGCGGGCATCGAGGACCGGCTCTTGCCCGAGAAACGCCTCCGACCGCCGCTTGCGGCGGATAAGAGGCAGTGCGAGCCGGGGCCGTCCTCCTCCTCCCAGGTGGAAGACGCCCTTCTGCCTTCAACCACCCCGTCCAACGAGTGGACGGAAGTGGTCCGTAAGGGGAAGGGCAAAGGGAAGAAGACGGTAACGGCCGTCCCTGTCGTCCCCGCCACCACCGCTCCCAGCCAGTCGCAAACGACCGGTACGGGAAATGGGAAAGGGAAAGGGAGGGGAAATAGACACCTAGTCCCCCCAAAAACCGCGGCTGTCGTGGTGACGCTCACCGCGGAGGCTGCGGAGCGCGGGGAGACGTACGCGTCCATTTTGGTACGGGCGCGTGCCAATGCCGATCCCACCCAACTGGGGATCGGCAGTGTGTCTTGCCGGCGGACCCAAGCCGGGGCTCGAATTTTCGAGTTCCCGGGGACCGAAGGGGGAGCCCGCGCGGACCTCTTTGCAGCCAAGCTGCAAGAGGTCATCGCGGACTCTGCCAAGGTGGCCCGGCCGGTCAAGTCGGCGGCCATTGAGGTGACGGAGCTGGATGACTCCGTCACCAAGGAGGAGGTGGTGGCGGCGGTCGCAGCGGTAGGGGGCTGTGGCGCCACGGCGGTCCAAGGCCGGGACATAAGGCCCGGCCGCGGTGGTATGGGCACAATCCGCCTCGAGTGCCCAATCGCCGCTGCCAAAGCCGTCCTTGCGAAAGGACGGCTTCAAGTCGGGTTCAGCTCGGGCGCAGTCCGGGCACTCGAGGACCAGCCTCTGCGTTGTTTCCGGTGCTTCGGCATCGGCCACACCAGGCCTCTGTGTCCGTCTAAGGTAGACAGGACGGACACATGCTACCGCTGCGGCAAGGAGGGCCACAAAGCCGCCTCCTGCAAGGCCGCTACGCCGCACTGTGCGGTGTGTGCCGCCAGTGGCCGCCGATCAGGCCACGTAATGAAGGGGAGGAAGTGTATTCCTCCCCCTAAGCGTGGCAAAGCGCAGGCGCCGACCGGGCCTGCGCCTGCTGCTGCCGCTAACACCGCCGTTCCTGCGGCGGCTGCGGAGGAGGTTGCGATGTCCGACTGATGGACACAGTCGAACATCGCATCCTTCAGGCGAACACCAACCACTGCAGGACAGCCCAGGATCTGCTGATGCAGACCAGAAGATCTGGACCGGTTCCATGATTACTGCGATCGAAATAGGTTGGATTTAAACATTTCTAAATGTTATGTGTGTACATTTACTCGTAAGCCAAATCCTATTATGTATGATTATAAACTATCGAATACTTCAATTGCCAGAGTCAACGTCATCAAGGATCTTGGGGTAACTTTTGACTCGAAGCTTTTGTTTGATGTGCATATTGACAATATAGTCAAGAAAGCTTCTAAAGCATTGGGTTTTATTTTTAGGGTCTCTTCTGAGTTTAAGAATGTCAAAACGATGAAAATTCTATATTGTGCTTTTGTCCGTAGCCATCTCGAATATGCTTCTCAAATTTGGAATCCAAATTACAATGTTTATATTAATCGCCTCGAAAGCATACAAAGGCGATTTTTAAGGTATACTCAATATCGTTCAAATACTTATCTTCCTAACTATACTAGTCGGTGTAAGAAATTTCATATTCTTCCTTTACACGAGCGAAGAAAAATTGCAGATCTCACTTTCCTATTTAATATAATGAATGGATCTACTGACGTCCCTGAGCTGGTAGCCAAGATTGGACTTCGTGCACCGTCTGTGTTTCTCCGGAGACCTCATCTCCTTCATGTACCTATTGTGAAAACTATCTACAGGCAAAACACATATATTATAAGAGCATGTCGAATGTTCAATAAGGTGTGCCGGGATGTTGAGCTTGATTTATTTACAAATAGTGTCCAGAAATTAAAAAAAACGTTAGGTAACTTTTTCTTTGAAATGTAACTTTTTTTTTGTGTAATGTATTCTCTTCAGTTGTTTCTTTGTATAACTCTCACGCTGTTTACCGTTTTGTCAATTTATACATAGTTTATATAAGTGGAAACTTGTAATTGGCTTTCTTCTACTTATTACTTCTGTCTACTCGAATGTATTAGCTGTAAGTTTTCTTAAAATTAATAAAATAAAATAAAATAAAATAAAATGGCTGAGTGGTTGGTGGACTTGGCGGTGGTCGCCGAACCCTACTCGGTCCCTGGCCGTTGGCTGGGCGACCGAGACGGCTTGGTGGCGTTGGTGGCGCGGTCTTCCACAGACTCCCCTCCCCTCTCGCTCTTAGAGAGGGGACCGGGATACGTGGCCACCGCGTGGGGAGAGATAGCGATGGTGGGGGTGTATTTCTCCCCAAACCGCCCTCTCTCGGACTTTGAGGATTTCCTTGAAGTCCTCACTGCTGTCGTAGGGAGGGCGGCGCCACGCCAGGTCGTGGTGTTGGGTGACCTAAACGCCAAGTCGGTGGACTGGGGCAACCCGGCCGCCGGTTGCAACGTCCGGGGACGCGCCGTCCAGTTTTGGGCGGCCTCGTGCGGTGTGTCCCTCCTCAACAGGGGTGCGGTCCACACGTGTGTGCGGCAACAGGGCGGGTCTGTGGTGGACGTGTCGTTTGCCACCCCCGCGCTGGCCGCCCGCGTCGTGAACTGGCGGGTGGAGCTGGTGGAGACCTTGTCGGACCACCGTTACGTGCGGTTCGACATCTCCACCCGGCAGGGGAGGGGGACGGCCCGCGCTGGGCAATCTCCCTTCCCGCGGTGGGCACTCACCCGCCTGGACCGGGAGGCAGCCAAGGAGGCCGCCTTTCTCCAGGACTGGCTGTCGCCTCCCCCTGTCGAGGAGGTCCCGGACGTTGACGCCGCAGCGGTCCGGCTCAGGGGGTCCTTGACCGAGGTGTGCAACTCCAGCATGCCTCGGTCTTGCCGTCCGCCTCCCCGTCGTGCCGTCTACTGGTGGACGGAGGAGCTGGCGGGACTCCGGGCCACCTGCGTGGCGGCCAGAAGGGCCTACACACGGAGCCGACGGCGCAGCGCCCAAAACCGAGTCCGGGCAGAGGAGGACCGCCTGTACGCCTCTTACCGAGAGGCTGCGGAGGCCCTCAAGTCTGCAATGGGCGCTGCGCAAGACTCGGCCAGGGCCGAGATGCTGGAGGGTCTCGACAGGGATCCCTATGGGAGACCATATAAGGCGGCGCGGAACCAGCTCCGCCCCTATGGTCCCCCACTGTCGGAGACCCTCGAGCCAGCATTGTTGGATGGGGTGGTCCGGTCCCTGTTTCCGCGCAGGACCGACTTCGTCCCACCAACAATGGATCCCCCGCAAGGGGCGGCTCCACCGGAGGCGGAAGTCCCCCCGGTGACGGCGGCGGAACTCTGCGCGGGGGTTCTGAGCCTCCGCGCAAAGAAGACAGCCCCCGGACCGGACGGCGTCCCCGCACGGGTGGTGGCGATCGCCGCCTCCCAAATGGAGGACAGGTTTCGGGACCTCTTCAGTGCGTGTTTTACGGCTGGGAGGTTCCCGAAACTGTGGAAGGAGGGGCAGCTATGCCTCCTCCGAAAGGAGGGACGCCCGGTGGACTCCCCCTCGGCATACCGGCCCATCGTTCTGCTCGATGAGGTCGGTAAATTGTTCGAGGGGATTGTCGCCGAGAGGCTGGACAGCCATTTGCGGGAGGTAGGGCCGGATTTGTCGGACGCCCAATACGGTTTCCGCCGTGGGCGTTCGACGATCGACGCGCTGGCCCTACTGAAGGGCCAGGTGAAGGAGGCGGTGGAGGCGGGGGACGGAGTGCTGGCGGTGTCATTCGACATTGCCAACGCCTTCAACTCCGTCCCCCACTCGACGATATTGGAGGCGCTCCGGTATCACGGAGTGCCCCAATATCTGCGGGATCTCCTGGCCAGCTACTTGGAGGACCGAGAGGTCCTCTTCGTAGACAAAACGGCCACCGTGAGGCGCTACGGGGCAGAGTCCGGTGTTCCACAGGGGTCGGTGCTTGGCCCCCCCTTGTGGAACATCGGGTTCAATTGGCTCTTGCGGGGAGCCCTCCTCCCGGGCACGAGTGTCATCTGCTACGCGGATGACACTCTCCTCACTGCCCGGGGGAGGAACTTCGGGGATGCGGCCTGTCTGGCCTCGGCTGGCGGATCCTTGGTGGCAGAGAGGATCCGCCGCCTGGGATTGAAGGTGGCGCTGCACAAGACGGAGGCCGTGTACTTTCGCGGTCCCCGGCAGCGCTGCCCTCCCGACGCCCACATCGTCGTGGAGGGCGTCCGTATAGGGGTCCAGCCCCAGATGAAATATCTGGGGCTGGTGCTGGACGACAGGTGGCGCTTCGGCCCGCACTTCAGCGGGCTGTCGACGCGCCTGTTGAAGGCCGCGGACGCCCTCTCGTGGCTCCTCCCAAACCTGGGGGGGCCCAAGGCGAAATGCCGGCGCCTCTATGCCGGCATCTTGCGGAGCATGGCCCTTTACGGGGCACCCATCTGGGCGGACTCCCTCCATAGAAGGGAGAATGCGACCGCCATCCGCAGGCCCCAACGGGCCATTGCACAGCGGGTGGCGAGGGCTTACCGCTCGGTGGGCTTTTCGGCGGCGTGCGCTCTGGCACCCCTCCTTGGGAGTTGGAGGCATGGGTGCTCGCCAGAGTGTACGAGTGGACGGCGCACCGGAAGGCGCTCGGGGAGCGCCCCGTCGCCGAAGAGCGGGAGGCCGTGCGGCAGGAGGCGAAGGACGCCATCGTCCTCCATTGGACGGAGGACCTCGCCAACGCCGCCTTTGGCCGCCGGACGTTGGACGCGCTCGGTCCGGTCCTGAAGGGCTGGCTCGAGCGGTCCCACGGTTTCCTCTCTTTCCGTCTGGTGCAGGTGTTGTCCGGGCACGGCTGCTTCGGATCGCACCTGCACCGGATCGGGAGGGAGGAGACCCCGGCGTGCCACGACTGCGGCGCGGCGGAGGACACGGCGCAGCACACCCTCGAGGTGTGCCCGGCGTGGGCCGAGCTGCGCCGCGGTCTGACCGCGGTGGTCGGACCGGACCTCTCGCTTCCCGGCGTGGTCGACGCCATGCTGGGGAGCGAGGAGGCCTGGTCAGCGGTAGCCTCCTTTTGCGAGGACGTACTCTCGCAGAAGGAGGAGGCGGAGCGCGCGCGGGAGGACGATCCTCTCGCTGCGCCGCTCCGCAGACGAAGAAGGGGGAGAAGGCGTCGAGCCCTCCCTCCTCATGGTGACGGGCGGGCTACAGGCACGGGGGTGCCTGCGCCCGCATTGCACCCGTCATCTTCGTCGGTCATTCCCGGGCCCGTCCCCCTCCCTACGGGGAGGGTGTGAGGGGTCCGCCATGAAGGGCAATCGTCGGCGGAGGACTGGACGTAAAGGCTGTGCCGGTTTCCCAGTCCCCCGCCACTAAGACGAAGCGGGAATGTCGCTGGGTCGTTTTAGTGGGTATACCGGGTCCACCCGGGGAGTCCCACATAACCCCCCATCCCCCGATGGGGATGCGTAATGCATTTTTTCCCAGCGCAAACAAAAAAAAAAAAAAAAAAAGGTTAGGTTGGGGGACCCCCCCACAGAGCTTACGTCCACGTCGTGTCCCCTGGAAACAGCCCAGTTCTGACCACCGTAACGGAGTGGCAGACTGGGTTGGCCAAAGTGCTCTGTGCCATCGTAGCGTATTTTATCTTTGTCTTGTTGTGTGACCTACGATCCTGCGGAGGCTATGCCTAACCCTACGCGGGACGCCTGCGGGCGATTTTTAAAACAAAAAGGCCCTTCTCAGGGCCAACCCAAAGGCCCTTCTCAGGGCCAACCAAAGGGCCCTTCTCAGGGCCACTCCGACGCTCCGGCGTCAGAGACCAGCCGCGCGCCGTCTGCGGCTAGTTTCTTTGGAGGGGTAAACGACTCGCTTATCACTGTGTCGGATGCAGACGACTGTCGGTCGCGGAAGCGGGTCCACCGGGGCGTTGGGTCCGAGGGCTCCTCGGCCTCGGGGTCGACGAGGTTGCCGAAGGCTAAAAAGCCGACGGCGGCCGCGGACACCCATGTCGTTGGGCTCGCGGACGCCCAACGCCAGTTGGACCTGGCTCGGCGGACACAGCTTCAACAAGAGCTGGAGGAGCGGGTCGTTGCGAAAGAGAAGCGGGCGCAAATCGCACGGGCTAGGTCCGGGTACGGTGCGTCCCGCGTTCTTTACGCGGACCATTCTCTGGCGGAGCTAGAGAGAATGGCGGAGGAGGACGAGGAGGAGATTGTGGAGGTCGCCTCTAAGTCCTCCAACCTAAAGGGGACCTTGCAGAAGGCCCTCAAGAGTAGGGCCGCGAGCATGCGCGGTGTCGTCGCGGAGTTGGTCTGGCGGAAGGCCACCGACGAGACGCGGCAACTGCAGGCGAAAATAGATCGCCTGCAGTTGGAGGTCAGCCAGCTTCATCAGAAGCTGGCTGAAGCCACTGCCCGGCCACTAAGAGCCGAGACGAGTCCAGCGGCGGAAGGCCCCTCCTCCAACCTTGAGGATATCATCCGCAAGGTCGTAATGGAGGAGAGGGCCTTCACAAGAGCCTGTATAGCAGGAATCGAGGACCGGCTCTTGCCAGAAAAACGCCTCCGACCGCCGCTTGCGGCGGATAAGAGGCAGTCCGAGCCAGGGCCGTCCTCCTCCTCCCAGGTGGAAGACGCCCTTCTCCCTTCAACCACCCCGTCCAACGAGTGGACGGAAGTGGTCCGTAAGGGGAAGGGCAAAGGCAAGAAGTCGGCCACGGCCGTCGCTGTCATCCCCACCACCACCACTCCCAGTCAGTCACACACGACCGGCAAGGGAAAGTGGAAGGGCAAAGGGAATGGGAAAGGAAAAGGGAGGCAGCTAGTCCCCCCAAAAACCGCGGCCGTCGTGGTGACGCTCACCGCGGAGGCTGCGGAGCGAGGGGAGACATACGCTTCCATTTTGGTGCGGGCGCGCGGCAATGCCGATCCGACCCAACTCGGGATCGGCAGTGTGTCCTGCCGGCGGACCCAAGCCGGTGCTCGAATTTTCGAGTTCCCGGGGGCAGAGGGGAGTGCCCATGCGGACCTCTTTGCAGCCAAGCTGCAGGAGGTCATCGCAGATTCAGCCAAGGTGGCCCGACCAGTCAAGTCTGCGGCAATAGAGGTGACGGACCTAGACGACTCCGTCACGAAGGAGGAGGTGGTGGCGGCGGTCGCGGCGATAGGGGGCTGTGGCGTCACGGCGGTCCAAGGCCGCGACATAAGGCCCGGCCGCGGCGGCATGGGCACCATTCGCCTCGAGTGCCCAATCGCCGCTGCCAAAGCCGTCCTTGCCAAGGGACGGCTTACAGTCGGATTTAGCTCGGGTGCAGTCCGGGCACTCGAGGACCAGCCTCAGCGTTGTTTCCGGTGCTTCGGCATCGGACACACCCGGGCCCTGTGTCCGTCCACGGTAGACAGGACGGACACGTGCTTCCGCTGCGGCAAGGACGGCCACAAAGCCGCCTCCTGCGAGGTCGCCACGCCGCATTGCGCGGTGTGTGCCGCCAGTGGCTGCCCGGCAGGCCACGTTATGAAGGGGAGGAACTGCAATCCTCCCCCAAAGCGGGGCAAAGCGCAGGCGCCGACCAAGCCTGCTGCTGCCGCTAGCACCGTCGTTCCTGCGGCGACTGCGGAGGGAAGTGCCATGTCCGACTAATGGATAGGATCGAACATCGCATACTTCAGGCGAACACAAACCACTGCAGAGCAGCCCAGGATCTGCTGATGCAGACCATGGCTGAGTGGTTGGTGGACTTGGCGGTGGTTGCCGAGCCTTACTCGGTCCCTGGCCGTTGGCTGGGTGACAGGGACGGCTTGGTGGCGTTGGTGTCGCGGTCTTTCACAGACTCCCCTCCCCTCTCGCTCTTAGAGAGGGGACCGGGATACGTGGCCGCCGCGTGGGGAGACATGGCCCTGGTGGGGGTCTACTTCTCCCCAAACCGCCCTCTCTCGGACTTTGAGGATTTCCTCGAGATCCTCACCGCAGTCGTAGGGAGGGTGGCGCCGCGCCAAGTCATAGTGTTGGGTGACTTGAACGCCAAGTCAGTGGCCTGGGGCAACCCGGCCGCCAGTTGCAATGTCCGGGGGCGCGCCGTTGAGTTTTGGGCGACCTCATGCGGTGTGTCCCTCCTCAACAGGGGGGCGGTCCACACGTGTGTGCGGCAACAGGGTGGGTCGGTGGTGGACGTCTCGTTTGCCACCCCCGCGCTAGCCGCGCGCGTCGCCAGCTGGCGGGTAGAGATGGTGGAGACCTTGTCGGACCACCGATATGTGCGGTTCGACATCTCCACCCAGGCGGGTGGGATGGCCCGCGCTGGGCAATCTCCCTTCCCACGGTGGGCACTCACCCGCCTGGATCGGGAGGCAGCCAAAGAGGCGGCCTTTCTCCAGGACTGGCTGTCGCCCCCTGTCGAGGTCCTGGACGTGGATTCCGCAGCGGTCCGGCTTAGGGGGTCCCTGACCGAGGTGTGCAATTCCAGCATGCCTCGGTCTCGCCGTCCGCCTCCCCGTCGTGCCGTCTATTGGTGGACACAGGAGCTTTCGGAGCTCCGGGCCGCCTGCGTGGCGGCCAGAAGGGCATACGCGCGTAGCCGACGGCGCAGTGCCCAGAACCGAGTTCGGGCAGAAGAGGACCGCCTATACGCCTCTTACCGAGAGGCCGTGACGGTTCTCAAGTCTGCAATGGGCGCTGCAGAAGACTCGGCGAGGGCAGAGATGCTGGAGGGTCTCGACAGGGATCCTTATGGGAGACCATACAAAGCGGCGCGGAGCCAGCTACGCCCCTATGGTCCCCCACTGACGGAGACACTCGAACCAGCGTTGCTGGATGGGGTGGTTCGGTCCCTGTTTCCGCGCAGGACCGACTTCACCCCACTAACGATGGATCTCCCGCAAGGGGCGGTTTCGCCGGAGGAGGAGGTCCCCCCGGTGACGGTGGCGGAGTTCTACGCGGGGGTTCTCAACCTCCGCGCGAAGAAGACGGCCCCCGGACCGGACGGTGTCCCCGCACGGGTGGTGGCGATCGCCGCCTCCGAAATGGAGGACAGGTTTCGGGACCTTTTCAGCGCGTGCTTTACGACTGGGAGGTTCCCGAAACTGTGGAAAGAGGGACAGCTATGCCTCCTCCGAAAGGAGGGACGCCCGGTGGACTCCCCCTCGGCATACCGGCCCATCGTCCTGCTCGATGAGGTCGGTAAATTGTTCGAGGGTATTGTCGCCTCCCGGCTTGATAGCCATTTGCGGGAATTAGGGCCGGACCTGTCGGACGCCCAATTCGGTTTTCGTCGAGAGCGTTCGACGATTGATGCGCTGGCCCTACTCAAGGGCAAGGTGAAGGAGGCGGTGGAGGCGGGGGACGGAGTGTTGGCGGTGTCATTCGACATTGCCAATGCATTCAACTCCGTGCCCCACTCGACGATATTGGAAGCGCTCCCGTATCACGGAGTGCCCCAGTACCTGCGGAACCTCCTGGCCAGCTACTTGGAAGACCGAGAAGTCCTCCTTGTGGACAAGACGGCCACGGTAAGGCGGTACGGCGCAGAGTCCGGTGTTCCACAGGGGTCGGTGCTGGGGCCCCCCCTGTGGAACATTGGGTTCGACTGGCTCCTGCGGGGAGCCCTCCTCCAGGGCACGAGTGTCATCTGCTACGCGGACGACACTCTCCTCACTGCCCGGGGGAGGAACTTTGGGGACGCGGCCTGTCTGGCCTCGGCTGGCGGATCCTTGGTTGCAGAGAGGATCCGCCGCCTGGGATTGAAGGTGGCGCTGCACAAGACCGAGGCCGTATTCTTTCGCGGGCCTCGGCAGCGCTGCCCTCCCGACGCCCACATTGTCGTAGAGGGCGTCAGAATAACGGTCCAGCCCCAGATGAAGTATCTGGGCCTGGTGCTGGACGACAGGTGGCGCTTCGGTCCGCATTTCAGCGGGCTGTCGACGCGCCTGTTGAAAGCCGTGGACGCCCTCTCATGGCTCCTCCCAAACCTGGGGGGGCCCAAGGCGAAATGCCGGCGCCTGTATGCTGGCATCCTAAGGAGCATGGCCCTATACGGAGCCCCCATCTGGGCGGACTCCCTTCACAGGAGGGTGAATGCGACCGCCATCCGCAGGCCCCAAAGGGCCATTGCACTGCGGGTGGCGAAAGCCTACCGCTCGGTGGGCTTCTCGGCGGCATGCGCTCTGGCTGGCACCCCTCCTTGGGAGTTGGAGGCTTGGGTGCTCGCCAGAGTGTACGAGTGGAAGGCACACCGGAAGGCGCTCGGAGAGCGTCCCGTCGCTGAAGAGCGGGAGGCCGTGTGGCGAGAGGCGAAGGACGCCATCGTCCTCCACTGGACGGAGGACCTCGCCAACGCCGCCTTTGGCCGCCGGACGTTGGACGCGCTCGGTCCGGTCCTGCGGAGCTGGCTCGAGCGGTCCCACGGTTTCCTCTCGTTCCGTCTGGTGCAGGTGTTGTCCGGGCATGGCTGTTTCGGATCGCACCTGCACCGGATCGGGAGGGAGGAGACCCCGGCGTGCCACGACTGCGGCGCGGCGGAGGACACGGCGCAGCACACCCTCGAGGTGTGCCCGGCTTGGTCCGAGCTGCGCCGCGGTCTGACCGCGGTGGTCGGACCGGACCTCTCGCTTCCCGGCGTGGTCAACGCCATGCTGGGGAGTGAGGAGGCCTGGGCAGCGGTCGCCTCCTTTTGCGAGGACATAATCTCGCAAAAGGAGGAGGCGGAACGCGCGCGGGAGGACGACCCTCTCGCTGCGCCGGTCCGCAGACGAAGAAGGGGGGGAAGGCGCCGTCCTCTCCCTCCTCAGTGTGGCGACGGGCGGGCGACAGGCACGGGGGTGCCTTAGCCCGCATTGCACCCGTCACCACCTTCGTCGGTCATTCCCGGGCCCGTCCCCCTCCCCACGGGGAGAGTGTGAGGGGTCCGCCATGAAGGGCAATCGTCGGCGGAGGACTGGACGTAAAGGCTGTGCCGGTTTCCCAGTCCCCCGCCACTAAGGCGAAGCGGGAATGTCGCTGGGTCGTTTTAGTGGGTATACCGGGTTAGACCGGGGAGTCCCACATAACCCCCCCATCCCCCGATGGGAGGGTATGCGTAATGCATTTTTCCCAGCGCAAACAAAAAAAAAAAAAAAAAAAAAAAAGGTTAGGTTAGGTTAGGTTAGGTTAGGTTAGGTTAGCCCATCCCGCAGCAGACGCGCCGGGCGTCGGCAGAGGGCTGACAATGCCCTCTTCCGGCCCCCCTAAGTTGGTCCAGGGGCGACGGATTCGGGGACATCCGTCGCCCCCTATTACAATGGACCCGAGACGGCGGCGCGTTGTGTTCCACGCGCGCCTCTCATGACGTAGCGGGGGGAGTCTTACACCTCACTCCCCCCGGGACGAGGCCCGCAGGTCAAGCGGGCCAGCACTAGTCTGGGGCAGCGGAAGTCGCATCAGTTCCCGCTGCCCCCCGACGCAAGTGTGCGAGGGAACACCGGTGTGGTTTTAGTCAGTACGAGTCTGACTGACCCCTCCGCTCTCCCCAGGGCGGAGGACATCCATTGAGGATTTCCACATCGAGAAAAAAAAAAAAAAAAAAAGGTTAGGTTAGGTTAGGTTAGGTTAGGTTTTTTTTTTTTTTTTTTTTTTTTTTTTTTGCCAGGAGTGGGAAATCCCCGCGGACACCTCGACTATCCCACAGGAATTGCTCTTGTGAGACAGTCGAGGTAGTGCCGGACTCGAACCGGCTAAAACCACACTCCTGCCCCAGCCAGTGTCCCTCTGACATAGTCAGAGACTTTGCATAACTTAAATAATTTGAGATGCTTTTTTAATTCATTATCTTTAATTTTGAAAAAAGTTTAACATAATTTAATTCTGGATTCTATTTAGTATAATTTTTTGCTATTTCTGGTCTACGTTTTCTCCATACTTAGTCCAAATACCTTTTCTTTATCTGAAATATTCATACTTAGAAAAGCATAGATTTCACGTATTTTTGTTACGTTCTATTATTTTGCTTGCTATCGTTATGCAGTATTCCATTAAGATTTTTCTATTTTTGTTTTCTGACATTATATTCTTTAGATTTGAGACGTTTATTTTGCTGTCTATTCTCCGCTCAGCCTCATATCTTTCTTTTTCGTGTACTGGGCATTCTGTCAGGATGTGTGCGATCGACTCCACTTGATTCGGCTCGCAGATGCACCATGGGTTCTCCTTACACTTGAAACGGTGCAAGTATTCGGAGAACCCACCGTGACCCGTCAAGATCTGTGTTACTATCCCGACTGGTTTTAGTTTCGACACAATGCGGTGGGCGTCGATCGCATCTGGAAGGAAGAGTTTTGTCACTGAGGCTGTTTCGACATTCTGGTACCTCCGGTTCCATTCGTCGAGCGACCCCAAACGGATCTGCCGCTTGACGAATGAAACCGGGCAGCGGTCATAGTCCGGCCTCTTTCTAGACCGGAGTGCAGCTTCTTTCGCGAGGGTTAGGTTAGGTTAGGTTAGGTTAGGTTAGGTTAGGTTTTTTTTTTTTTTTTTTTTTTTTTTTTTTTTTTTTTTTTTTTTTTTTTTTTTTTTTGTGTTCCTACCTCCAACATAATCGGAGCCTATTTTATGCTTAATCATTCATACAAGTTCTCGCTGTTATTCCTCTCGTACTTTCATTCTGCATACTTTATCTTTCTATCATTCATTCTTCTTTCTGTCTCTAAGGGTGGGACGCCCTTCTACTTTCCCTATTCTGTACTTTGTTCCATTTTCCAGTTTTATTTCGGGTGTAACACGACAAGACAAATGTTTTTATTATTCTTCTACAGTGATTCTTATTCTAATTTTTACATTGTATGTTTGTTTCCAGCTTCCAACAATCGTTAATACTATTCTTATTTTTATTTACATGTTTTCTAGAACTACTTCTATTTTCTATTCCTTAATACTATTACATGACTGTTTTAACGCTACTACAACCATCTTATAAGCTATTCTTACTTTATTTCTACTTTATTCTATTTAACAATGTATTACTCTTAAATTTCTATGTTTTCTTAAAATATATATAACAATATATTTGAAACATAGTTTAAACATCTTAAACACTTTTGTTTCTTTCAATAACTTTACTGCAGATTTTGATACAATATTTTAAAAACTCTTGTCTCTCTTTTCCTAACATTATTTTTCCGATGCTACCTCTTTCGAGCTTTGTGTCTATTTTATTTTCTAATTCGTACCTTTCCGTCGCGTACACCGGGCAGTCTAATAGTAGGTGTGGGACAGTTTCATTTACTCCAGGGTCACAGATGCACGATGGGTTCCCCTTACACTTGAAGCGATGCAAGTATTCAGAGAACCCACCGTGCCCCGTCATGATTTGTGTTAGCCTTGAGTTTATTTGTATCTTTTTGACCGTTCTGTACGCCGCCACTGCGTCCGGGAAAAACATTTTTGTAATAGAGGCCGTCTGACCCGCCGTATACCTTTGATTCCATTCATCAAGCGTCGCCATACGAATGTGACGCTTGACGAAGGAAACCGGGTTCAGGTCGTAGTCGGGCTTCCTCTTGCTATTCATGGCGGCCTCCTTTGCCAGCTGATCCGCTCTTTCGTTGCCCTCAAACCCTGCATGAGCCTTTATCCAGAACAAGTTAACCACCTTGTTTTGGTGGGATACTGATGTTAAATTATCCCTTGCTTCCACTGCCAGGGGGTGAAGGCAGCTGTGGTTTTTCACTGTCTGGAGAGCCGCCATGGAGTCGCTGTACACTCCGAAACTGGATGCCGAGTGCTTCTGGATTTCCCTTGTTGCCCGGCATATCGCCAGGAGTTCCGCCTGATAGACCGTGCAGTAGTCCGACAGCGCTAACTTGATAGCACGCGCCTCGGCGTCGCCCCTCCATATAGAAAGTGCGGCCCCGACGCGCCCGCCAATTTTGCTGCCATCTGTGAAGATTTTAACCTCCAAATCGGCGCTGGCGTCGACTTGCTCACGGTCCGCCAGGCTCACGAACTCCAGGTCGATACGCCTAGCTGGATGTGGTGATTCCATAGCGGATGCCACCCGCTCCACCTCCCTACCCGCCAGCACTGCCTGGGATACGCCTCTCCTGGTCTCATAAAGTGAGGCCGCCTCGCGGACCCGGAGATCTAGATGGAGCATCCCAGTCAGAACTAGTGCCGAGTTCAGGGAAACAGTGCGGTAGGCTTTGCACATTTTTTGCACAATTCCACGTTGCACGGCAGCCAGCTGCTTTTGAATTCCCACTTTATTCGCCGCTTGGGCCCACACACTGGCGGCGTACAGGACGATCGGTTCTATGGTGGCTGTATATATAATTTTAATTACCGCTGGACTTAGTCCCCAACTCACCCTTGCCGCCCTACTCAACTGCTTGTACACACCTATGGCCCTGCGGCATACATTAGAGACATGGGTATTAAATGTCAGCTTGTCGTCGATGGTGACACCCAGAATCTTAATTTCTCTCGAAATAATAATGTCAATCCCGCCCATGCTCAGGCGTGGGGCATCATATTTTAATTTCTTTGTGATGACCATCGCATTCGTTTTCTGTGGTGCAAATCTAAGTTTGTTTTTAACACCCCACGCCCGAACATGGTCGAGGGCGGCGTTGGCTTTCCGCTCTATTTCTATTGCTGTGTCACCATCGAAGACCAGAACAACATCGTCCGCGAAAGCCTGGGAGTAATCCCCCCTACTCTGCAGAGTCTTTAAAAGTGGGTCTAGGAGCAGGTTCCAGAAGAAGGGGCCTCCGATCGAACCCTGCACACAGCCTTTGCTCGTTCCCTTAGTATATTCCTCTCCACCATACCGGACTCTGACCCTTCTGTCCGTCAAGTAGCTGTCGATGACCCTCCTCAGGTTGACCGGACACTCTTCCTCAGCCAGTCGGACTCTGATAGCCGGCCACCAGGCGCTGTCGAAGGCTCCCTCTATGTCTAGCGATATAAGTATAACAATTTTCTTTTCGTCAATCTTGTTGCGGATGTGCTGCATAAGAGCATAGAGAGAGTCTTCGGTGCTCCTTTGTGGCATGAATCCGTACTGGCGAGTACTCATCCTAGGTAGAATGTGAAACCTGAGGCGGGCCATCAGCATCTTCTCGTATATTTTTCCTAGGACAGGCAACAAGCCGATTGGTCTGTATGCTTTCGGGGTGGTATAGTCAGTTTTACCCGGTTTCTTTAATACCACAACCGTAGCCTCCTTCCAAGGTTGTGGGAAGTACCCACATTCCAGGCATTTGTTCAGAAGTGCCAGGAACATCTCCGGTGCACTTTCAATGGCACGGCTACAGATGTCGGCTGTGAGGCCATCTATTCCCGGAGCCTTTTTGGGGTTGAACGAATCGCTGGCTGATTTCAATTCTGCCATGGTGAAAGGTGGATCATGGCTATCTCTGTTCTCCTCTTTGTTGACTCGGTCCGCTTCCAGTCGGATGTGGCTATGGTACTCATCATCAGTGCTGACCAAGTCATCCGGGTAAAAGGTTTCCGTGATAAATTTCACAGAGCCCTTTGCGTCTAGGGTTTCTCCATCCTTCACCATCGGCAGATCCTCCTCTCTACGCGTAGTCCTTCGTATTACTCTGTATATCCCCTCCCAGACCCCTTCCCTATCCTGCTTGCAGCAAAATTCTTTCCAACTCTCGGTTGCAGCTTTTTCTTCCTCTAATTCGTACTCTTCTTTCTGTTTCAGGTACTCTCCTACGACCTTCGACCTTCGGACAGGAGCGGCGCACTGAATTCTCCGCTTCTTGGTGGCGACTTGTTTCTTCAACTTTGTGAGGTTTTCCGACCACCACGGCAAGGTAAAAGTTTCTTTTGTTGTTTTGATTGGCATTGCCGAGTTGCATGCTTCTTTAATTGCTATAGTTAAATTATTTGTTATTATATCTAATTGTTCAGTATTTCTAACCTTATCTATTTCTGATTTTGTGACTTTGTACTCTATGGCTAATTGGTTGAATTTTTCACAAAAGTCGTTCCAATTGGCTTTTTTGGTATTGTAAATTCGTGTTGTTCTTTCAATTCTTATACCTATGGATTTCCGTAATTTAATGTTGAAAATTATGCCGTTGTGGTCGGAACCCGTCAAACCCTCGTCCACTCTCCAGTCATCCACTAAACCAAGAATGTTCGTCGAGCAGGCTGTGATGTCGACGTAGCTGGTGTACCTCTGTCCTCCTCTGATGGTGTCGAAGGTCGGGATTTCCCCTGTGTTGAGTACGTGGAGCCCCAGCTCTCCGAGAGTTCCGCACACGTCTTCGCCTCTACCATCAATGACTGGGCTTCCCCACCACGTGCTCTTTGCGTTGACGTCCCCTCCAATGATCAGCGGCTTGGTGCCATTGACATTTTCAATTTTCCTGAGGTGTTCCAGGTATTCCTCTATAGGCTTGTCTGGCTCAAAGTAGAGTGAGACGAGTGTGATCTCCCAAGCACTGGTTTGGATTCCCACCACAGAGATGTTATTGGTGGTGAGTTTCGGGTACTGTATAACGTTTATATCCTTATCAAATACGGCAATTGCCGCCTTTACAGTCCCTTCTCCTGCATCAGCGCTTTGGAAGATCCTCACTCCTCTCTGACTCTTAACAGTCTTGATATTGCCGACGTAAGGCTCCTGGATAAGCGCTGCCGCTATTCCACGTTTTTCTGCCTCTAAGAACAGCTCATTTGTCGCAAGCTTCTTTCGCTGGAGGTTAGCCTGTGCGAATTTGTAAGCGTGGTGGTCCCCCTGGGTGCCCTTAGCAATATGCTACTGTCGCTCGCGCCAAGTCATCCCATTTCTGACACTGCGGGCAACCGGCGCTGAATGCATTGTGTTCCGTCTGGGTGCTGTTTGCTTTTTTGCAGTTTCTGCATGCTGCTGGTATTCCCGTCATAAAATCCGAACATTCGGATCTTAGATGGGGGCCGCCGCAGTGGCTGCACATGTCCACTGACTCCGCACAGTATTTTTTGCTATGCCCGAAGCCCAGACAGCGCGTACATTGCATCAGTGGGGTCTGGTCTTCGGCCCTGATACGCTGGAGGTCAATATGTACGTATCCCTTTGCTGTCACCCTTTTCCAAATAGTTGGCGAGACGCTGAGCACAATGTTGCCGGTATGTGGATTCCTAGCCCTTTTCCTATATTTTATCTCTACCCTACCCGTCCCACCGCTGAGGCCGTGGAAAACATCCTGGTTCTGGTTCCTGAATGCCTTAAGGACGTCCTCATCGGTATTAACCAATAGGACGCCCTTAAGGATCAGCAACGGATCCTTGTTCTTCACCTCCTCAACGGTGAGATTGGCTCCATTCTTCCTCAATCTTTCCTTCGCCTTATCTCTTTCTTCCGTCGTCTCAAAACCCATAATCACCTTTCTATCCTTCGCCTTTCTTACTTTCTCCACCTTTATCCATCCCTCTTTTGCATCTATTACCTTCCTTACCCTGTCCAGAACTTCCTCTCCCGAGTCCTCTTCATTGCTGGAGGTGACCACAACTGAGTGCAGCGTTCGCTTTTCCAGCGCCCCGCCGCCCCCACCTGCGACCACCCCCGCATATGTAGGAGTCTCTGCATTCTCCATTCTTTCTTTCTGTGCTTCTATAGCCCCCTTGAGCTCCTCCATCCGTTTGTTGTTTTCCAGCAGCAACTTGGAGTGCTCCTCAATTTTTTCTATGAATTGGCTTGTGTTGCTCGCATGGATGGTTGGGTTCAGTTTCTCCTCCGTGTCAACCGAGAATGTTGCGTCTATGTCGGCAGCTTTGGGTTCTATGTACTCCTTGGTCCTTTTTGCTTTGGCCTCCCTTTCGGATTCTCTGACCAGCTGATAGAGACGGTCCAGGGCTTCTACGACGGCTGCTTTTATCTCATTTTTGGAGTTCCTTGAGTTGTTAAGGTGAAGCTTTGCTTTGTTTAAGCAGGCCCTAGCTTCTACTGACCGATCCGCGTGCTGTAACTTTGGCGGCTCGGTTGGTTTTGTTTGCTTTGGCAGGGTCGTATTTTCTTGCATCTCCAGCTGTTCTTTCTCGGCAGGTCGTGGAGGGCTTTTAGAACTCTGCTCGCTAATGTCTAGTTTAGCCGCGTCGACGCTTCCCCGTTGCTTTGCTGCTTCGGGCTTTGCCTCTTGTGAGAGCGTCATCATTGGCTTTGTTTTAGGGGGGTAGGTCAGGACCGTTTTCTTGGGTGGCGATGGTGTTTTGTGGGGTGGAACTATTTTGGATCCGCCTTCCCAGTGTCCGATGCTACGCCTCACCGACGGGCCCACCTGACCTGTTTGGTTCCCTTCCAATTCTGAAATCTCCGTGGGATTTGCTTTTTTTGCTGGTGTGCGTGTTGCCGGCATTTTGTCAAAGAGCTCTTCCTAGGAACTAGTTAACGTCAGAGGTCTGCCGGGTATTGTAAAGGGATACCACGGTCAGTTAAGGTGTAAAGATAAAAGCAAAAAATAAAATAAAATAAAATAAAAACAATATAATGTAAGTAGGATTCAATGAATCCTGTCGACTTATATACTAATTTTCCGCTTTCCTTTCCAGATGGTGTACGCGACTTGGAGGTCAACGACGCGCTTCGGTAGTTCAACGCACGGGCGATGGTGTAAGGCAGGAAAAGAGAGCAAGAAAAGGGAATATAAATAATACACACGAAAAGTAAATAAAATCAAACAAAATGCAATTACTCTGCCTCAGATTCAAGATCTTCGGCGGTCGATCTCTATGTAGAGTCACGGTCCTTAGCTCAGAAGAGCGGTCAAGAGGAACCAGTCGGAAAACAGTCGAAGGAAAATTTTTTGGAGTCAAAAACACCCAATAGTAGAGTGGTCTTTGGAAGGACTCTACATAGAGTCGTTCTGTCAAGTCCGGTGGATAGCTCTCACCGAGCCCTCCCAAATGAACCCAAACTCGGTGCAGTTACACCAAGGGGTTCCGGAGATATCCCAACTTGAAAATTTTTGGTTTTTCACGAAATAAAAAACCCAAAGTGGTTACAAGAGGATATCTCCGGATCCACCAGTCCAAAAACCCCGGTGTTTGGGCTTTCTGAAGTTGGCTCGGTGAGACCGATCCACCGGATTGGTTTTCAGCCTGAAAAATCTTGGCGCGCTGAAATCGCCTGAAAATTAACTAGGCCTGTGCCCTAAGCCCTACTGACATAAACAGCGAAGACCCCAGTCCTCTACGACTCTCCGTTGGGAAGTTATGGCCGTCTTAAGTTTTCGCAAAATGGCCGCGGTGCTGTCAAAGTTGGTTTTTAACAGCAAATAACTCCCCTCTGGAAAGCCGCAGACCCCCCGAGTTTGGGCTCTCCTAACTCGGCCTGAGCTCCGCTGTCCGCTGAAACCACTTTCAGGATCCTGAAATTTTTTAACCCCGAACCGCCTGAAATCGTGGGGTGGATGGGACACTATGTCCTTGAGTATAAAACCAAAAATCGCAAACTCCCACGACCTCTGGTTCAGGAGTTATGGCGGTTTGAAGTTAAACAAAATGGCCGCCGAGCTGTCAAAGGTCGACTAAAAATGTCCGTAACTTCGGTACCCCTCGTCACAATTGGACGGGGTTTTGGATGTACAACTCGGCGTCACTTCAGGTATCTCCTGAAAGCAGTTTCAGCGACAAAAATTTGAAACGCCTGAAACAGGCTGAAAATCTAAAAAACTTAAAAATAACAATAATCCACAGGCCAGAGTGAAAAATCGGGTAAATTCGGGCCAGCGGTTCCGGAGATATCTTGATTTGAAAATTAAAACCTAAAAACCAAGATGGCGCAAATTTACCAAAAACGCCAAATTGGGAGCAATGGGGCCCGTGTTTGGGCTTGAGGAGGTCAGGATGGGTGTATTGGACACTCTCCTGTCGTTAAAATTTTGAATTTACTATTTATTTAAGAATTACGGACAAAAAACATTAAAAAATCGATATCTCTGAAACCTTTCGTCACAAAATTATGAAAAAATATACTAAAAATAACTTAAATATAGGGCTACAGTAAACAGTAATAAGCAAAAATTAAATCCAAAAACAAAGTCAAAATTTTTCAAAAAATATGGTTTTTCAGCAATTTACCCTATAATTAAAAAACTAGTCAACCTAAAAATCTAAAACTTAAAATCTCTATTAAACCGATGAGCGCGCAGCAGGCTGCAGTTGTAAATTTTCAAAAAGTTGATTTGGACCGAAGATAAACAGGTCCAAATTTTCCAATTTCTAACTGCTCTCAAAAATCAGGTGTTGTGATTAAAAAGAAAATTTTTGAAGTTACCGTCTTAACGATAAAAGAGAATGTCGGCTACAAAATTTCAAATGTCTGGCTCCACTCCTTCTAGTTTTTCAGGCCACGTGGTTTTTCCTTTTTTCCGCTTACAAGCTGGAACTTCAGGATTTCGGAAGTTTTTGGTGGTCGAGATGGTGTGCAGTGGTGATCCCCACCCCTTTCTACAATAAAAAGGCAGGGTCGTCGATCTCGTTTGGGCAGCGTTCTCGATTGAAGTTTTTTCTTGTAGATTTAACCTCAAAAATTTGAGGTTTTTCAGGTCTTGAAGTAGAAGCACTACCGTCCGGGTTTTAAACTTCACTGGGGCTTATAGCCTTCACTTTACCACACTCACTGGTACCAAAATTGTGACAATCCGATCACTTTTTACCACTTTTTCGAATTTTTTAGTCGGGAGCCGTACAAAAAACGTGGCGTTCGCGGCGGTGGTTGGAGCCAGAATGGTTAGGTTAGGTTAGGTTAGGTTAGGTTAGGTTGCGCGGCCCTTTACGGGGCACCCATCTGGGCGGACTCCCTCCATAGGAGGGAGAATGCGACCGCCATCCGCAGGCCCCAACGGGCCATTGCACAGCGGGTGGCGAGGGCCTACCGCTCGGTGGGCTTTTCGGCGGCGTGCGCTCTGGCCGGCACCCCTCCTTGGGAGTTGGAGGCTTGGGTGCTCGCCAGAGTGTACGAGTGGAAGGCGCACCGGAAGGCGCTCGGAGAGCGCCCCGTCGCCGAAGAGCGGGAGGCCGTGCGGCGAGAGGCGAAGGACGCCATCGTCCTCCACTGGACGGAGGACCTCGCCACCGCCGCCTTTGGCCGCCGGACGTTGGACGCGCTTGGTCCGGTCCTGCGGAGCTGGCTCGAGCGGTCCCACGGTTTCCTCTCGTTCCGTCTGGTCCAGGTGTTGTCCGGGCATGGCTGTTTCGGATCGCACCTGCACCGCATCGGGAGGGAGGAGACCCCGGCGTGCCACGACTGCGGCGCGGCGGAGGACACGGCGCAGCACACCCTCGAGGTGTGCCCGGCTTGGTCCGAGCTGCGCCGCGGTCTGACCGCGGTGGTCGGACCGGACCTCTCGCTTCCTGGCGTGGTCAACGCCATGCTGGGGAGTGAGGAGGCCTGGGCAGCGGTCGCCTCCTTTTGCGAGAACGTAATCTCGCAAAAGGAGGAGGCGGAACGCGCGCGGGAGGACGATCCTCTCGCTGCGCCGCTCCGCAGACGAAGAAGGGGGAGAAGGCGCCGTCCTCTCCCTCCTCATGGTGGCGACGGGCGGGCGACAGGCACGGGGGTGCCTTAGCCCGCATTGCACCCGTCACCACCTTCGTCGGTCATTCCCGGGCCCGTCCTCCTCCCTACGGGGAGGGTGTGAGGGGTCCGCCATGAAGGGCAATCGTCGGCGGAGGACTGGACGTAAAGGCTGTGCCGGTTTCCCAGTCCCCCGCCACTAAGACGAAGCGGGAATGTCGCTGGGTCGTTTTAGTGGGTATACCGGGTCCACCCGGGGAGTCCCACATAACCCCCCATCCCCCGATGGGAAAAAAAAAAAAAAAAAAAAAAAAAAAAAAAAAAGGTTAGGTTGCGCGGGCGCGAGGCGAGGGGCTGACGCAGCGCCACATGGAGCTGCGTCGGTCTCAGCTTCGCGAGGTCCTGGTGGCGGAATGGCGGGACAGGCTTTCGCGCCCTACCGCCGGCCTCGGTACCATCGAGGCGGTCCGGCCAGTACTCGAGCGCTGGCTCGGGAGGAGGCACGGCTCCCTGTCGTTTCGAGTGACGCAGGTGCTCTCGGGGCATGGTTGCTTCGGGAAGTACCTGTGTCGCATTCACAGGGAGCCGGACGCCCGGTGTCACCACTGCGTCGACTGCCGGGAGGACACGGCGTGGCATACGCTGGCAGAGTGTGCCGCTTGGGAGGAGCCGCGCCGTGCCCTCATCTCAGAAGTAGGCAATGACCTCTCGCTGCCGGCCGTGGTCGAGTCCATGGTCGACAGCGAGGAGTCCTGGGACGCGGTGGTTTCCTTCTGCGAAACGGTCGTCTCGCGGAAGGAGGCTGCGGAGAGGGAGAGGGAGGTAGAAACCGCTCTCCCCACCCGCAGCAGACGTGTCGGGCGTCGGCGGAGGGCGGATAACGCCCTCTTCCGGCCCCCCTAAACGGGTCCAGGGGCGACGGACTCGGGGTCGACGAGGCTGCCGAAGGCTAAAAAGCCGACGGCGGCCGCGGATACCCACGTCGTTGGGCTCGCGGACGCCCAACGCCAGTTGGATCTGGCTCGGCGGGCGCAGCTTCAGCAAGAGCTGGAGGAGCGGGTCGTTGCAAACGAGAAGCGGGCGCAAGTCGCGCGGGCCAGATCCGGGTACGGTGCGTCCCGCGTTCTATACGCGGACCACTCTCTGGCCGAGCTGGAGAGAAAGGCAGAGGAGGACGAGGGGGAGATTGTGGAGGTCGCCTCTAAGTCCTCCAACCTAAAGGGGACCTTTCAGAAGGCCCTCAAGAGCCGGGCCGCGAGCATGCGCGGTGTCGTCGCGAAGTTGGTTCGGCGGAAGGCCACCGACGAGACGCGGCAACTGCAGGCGAAAATAGATCGGTTGCAGTCGGAGGTCAGCCAGCTTCATCAGAAGCTAGCTGATGCCACGGCCCGGCCACTACAAGCCGAGGCGAGCCTTGCGGTGGAGGGCCCCTCCTCCAACCTTGAGGATATCATCCGCAAGGTTGTAATGGAGGAGAGGGCCTTCACAAGAGCCTGCTTAGCAGGCATCGAGGACCGGCTCTTACCGGAGAAACGCCTCCGACCGCCGCTTGCGGCGGATAAGAGGCAGTGCGAGCCGGGGCCGTCCTCCTCCTCTCAGGTGGAAGACGTCCTTCTGCCTTCGACCACCCCGTCCAACGAGTGGACGGAAGTGGTCCGTAAGGGGAAAGGCAAAGGGAAGAAGACGGAAACAGCCGTCCCTGTCGTCCCCGCCACCACCGCTCCCAGCCAGTCGCAGACGACCGGTAAGGGAAATGGGAAGGGAAAAGGGAGAGGGAGGGGAAAGAGACAGCTAGTCCCCCCAAAAACCGCAGCCGTCGTGGTGACGCTCACCGCGGAGGCTGCGGAGCGTGGGGAGACGTACGCGTCTATTTTGGTACGGGCGCGTGCCAATGCCGATCCCACCCAACTGGGGATCGGCAGTGTGTCTTGCCGGCGGACCCAAGCCGGGGCTCGAATTTTCGAGTTTCCGGGGGCCGAAGGGGGTGCCCGCGCGGACCTCTTTGCAGCCAAGCTGCAAGAGGTCATCGCGGACTCTGCCAAGGTGGCCCGGCCGGTCAAGTCAGCGGCCATTGAGGTGAAGGAGCTAGATGACTCCGTCACCAAGGAGGAGGTGGTAGCGGCGGTCGCAGCGGTAGGGGGCTGTGGCGCCGCGGCGGTCCAAGGCCGGGACATAAGGCCCGGCCGCGGTGGTATGGGCACCATCCGCCTCGAGTGCCCAATCGCCGCTGCCAAAGCCGTCCTTGCGAAAGGACGGCTTCAAGTCGGGCTCAGCTCGGGCGCAGTCCGGGCACTCGAGGACCAGCCTCTGAGGTGTTTCCGGTGCTTCGGCATCGGTCACACCAGGCCTCTGTGTCCGTCCAAGGTAGACAGGACGGACACATGCTACCGCTGCGGCAAGGAGGGCCACAAAGCCGCCTCCTGCAAGGCCGCCACGCCGCACTGTGCGGTGTGTGCCGCCAGTGGCCGCCGATCAGGCCACGTAATGAAGGGGAGGAAGTGTATTCCTCCCCTTAAGCGTGGCAAAGCGCAGGCGCCGACAAGACCTGCGCCCGCTGCTGCCGCTAACACCGCCGTTCCTGCGGCGGCTGCGGAGGAGGGTGCGATGTCCGACTGATGGACACAGTCGAATATCGCATCCTTCAGGCGAACACCAACCACTGCAGGACAGCCCAGGATCTGCTGATGCAGACCATGGCTGAATGGTTGGTGGACTTGGCGGTGGTCGCCGAACCCTACTCGGTCCCTGGCCGTTGGCTGGGCGACCGAGACGGCTTGGTGGCGTTGGTGGCGCGGTCTTCCACAGACTCCCCTCCCCTCTCGCTCTTAGAGAGGGGACCGGGATACGTGGCCGCCGCGTGGGGAGAGATAGCGATGGTGGGGGTGTATTTCTCCCCAAACCGCCCTCTCTCGGAGCGCGCGCGGGAGGACGATCCTCTCGCTGCGCCGCTCCGCAGACGAAGAAGGGGGAGAAGGCGTCGAGCCCTCCCTCCTCATGATGACGGGCGGGCGACAGGCACGGGGGTGCCTTCGCCCGCATTGCACCCGTCACCTTCGTTGGTCATTCCCGACCCCCCACACCCGTGAGGGTGTAAGGGGTCTGCCTTGCAATCGTCGGCGGAGGACTGGAAGTAAAGGCTGTGCCGGTTTCCCAGTCCCCCGCCACTCGGACGAAGCGGGAATGCGCTGGGTCGTTTTAGTGGGTATACCGGGTCAGCCCGGGGAGTCCCACATACCCCTCCCGTCCCCCGATGGGAGGGCATGCGTAATGCATTTTTTCCCAGCGTCAAAAAAAAAAAAAGGTTAGGTTAGGTTAGGTTAGGTTAGGTTTTTTTTTTTTTTTTTTTTTTTTTTTTATACTTCTGCCTCCAACATGATCGGAGCCTGTGCTAAGCTTTACGTTCATTCTAGTTCTCGCTTTTATTCCTCTCGCACTTGCATTCTTCATACTTTATCTTTCTTATATTCTTTACTCTTTCTCATCTTTAAGGGTAGGACGCCCTTCTACTTTTCCCTAATCTTTACTCTATTCCTCTTTTGTTATTTATTTCGGGGATAACTCAATAATACAAATGTTTTTATTTATCTTTTCCAAAAATTCTTAATCTATCTTATTTCTATTTCTTACTACTATTACATGTTATATCTAATTGAACATTTCAGCTTTCTTATATATCTATATTTATTGATGGTTACATATTTCTTACGATTACTTCTATTTCTATTTCTTAATGCTATTACATTTATAGGTTTCAATTCGTACAGCTATCTTATTTGTCTATTTTTATTTATAAGCCTGTTTCTTACGACCTCTAACTTACACTCTAGTTTCACAATATGGGCACACTTATTAATCTATTTATTCTGGCGTATCTTAGCAATTTTTACTTCTGTTTTCAATGCTTGACCCTAATATTATGTACAATATTATGCAAAACATTTTTTCTTATGCACTTTTATTTCTTCTTATTACTCTTCCACAAATGTTTACGCAAAATTCCAAAAATAGCTCTCTCTTCTTACTCTTCATAATGAGCCACACATTTTCAGCGTCGAGTTTGGTGTCGAGTACATGCTCAGCCTCAAGCCTTTCCCTGTCAAAAACGGGACAGCTGAACAATATATGTGGCACCGTCTCAGCAATGTCAGGATCACAGATGCACGATGGGCTCTCCTTGCACTTGAAGCGATTCAAGTATTCCGAGAACCCACCGTGCCCCGTCATGATCTGTGTTGTTATATTGCCGATTTTGATCTTCCTGACTATCCTGTAGGCCGCCACCGCATCCGGAAAAAACAGTTTTGTCACTGAGGCAGTTCCTCCGGAGCTGTACCTCTGGTTCCACACGTCAAGAGTTGCCGTTCTAATGCATCGCTTGACGTACGAGACCGGACACAGGTCGTAGTCGGGCTTTCGTTTGGAACCCTCAGCGGCTCTTTTGGCTAGTTCATCGGCCCTCTCATTCCCTTCCAACCCCGCGTGAGCTTTGATCCAAAACAAGGTGACAGCCTTGTTTTGGATCGACAGGGACCTAAGGTTGGCCCTTGCCTCTGCTGCCAGGGGGTGGTGGCGGTTGTAATTCTGTATGGTTTGGAGGGCCGCCATGGAGTCACTGAAAATTCCAAACGATTGCGCACTGTGCTTTAGGATCACCCTGGTTGCGACGCATATCGCCAGAAGCTCAGCCTGGTACACGGTGGAGTATTGTGGGAGAGCAAGCTTGAGAGCTTTGGTTTCGGCGTCACCGCTCCATATGGATAGTGCCGCTCCAACCTTGCCCCCAATCTTGCTCCCGTCCGTAAAGATGCGAACTTTAAGTTCACTCTGGGCATTTAGTTGCTCTTGGTTTACCAGGCTTACGAGCTCTAGCTCAGCTCGCTCTGCAGGGTGTGGAGCCTCCATAGCCGAGGCGGACTGCTCTACACTCCTGTCGCCAAGTGCTGGCTGAGGTATCCCTCTCCTAGCCTCGTATAACGATGCCGCTTCGCGGACTCGCAGGTCTAGAGGTAGTATCCCAGCCAGCACTAGCGCGGAGTTTAAGGAGACGGTCCGGTATCCCTTACACAGTTTTTGTGCAATACCGCGCTGAACTACTCCCAACTGCTTCCTGACGCCCAGCTTATCAACCGCTGGGGCCCATATGCTGGCGGCGTACAGGATGATTGGTTCGACGGTGGCCACATATATTATTCTTATGACTTCAGGGTTTAAACCCCAGCTGGTCTTTGCTGCCCTAGTTAGTTGCGTGTGGATGCCTATTGCCTTTCTGCACACATTTGCGACGTGTGTGTTGAAAGTCAGCTGCTTGTCGATGGTGACACCAAGGATTTTGATCTCTTTTGACATGGCAATGTCGATCCCGCCCATGCTCAGGCGCGGGGTGTCGTATTTTAATTTGCGCGTTATGACCATCGCATTGGTTTTCTGCGGGGCAAATTTAAGCTTATTTTGAACACCCCACGTCTGAACATGTTCGAGAGCGCCATTGGCTCGTCCCTCGATCTCCAGCGCCGTGTCACCATCGAAAACCAGCACGACGTCGTCTGCAAAGGCCTGGCAATAGACATCCCCAGCTTCCAAGTTCTTTAGTAGCGGGTCCAGCAACAAGTTCCATAGTATTGGTCCCCCAATAGAACCCTGGACACAGCCTTTGCTTGTGGCCTTACAGTACTCTTCACCTGCGTACCTGACCCTGACCCTTCGGTTTTTGAGATAGCTGTCGATGACCCTCCTCAAGCCGACTGGACACTGTTCCTCAGCCAGACGGACTCTTATAGCTGGCCACCATGCGCTGTCGAAGGCTCCCTCTATGTCCAGTGATATCAGTACTACAATTTTCTTTTGTGTCAGCTTTCCGCGTATGTGTTGCATTAGTACATAGAGGGAATCCTCGGTGCTCCTCTGGGGCATGAAACCGTACTGGCGAGTACTCATCCTTGGGATCAGATGAAACTTGAGGCGGGCCACCAACATCTTCTCGTATATCTTTCCGAGTATAGGTAGTAGGCCGATTGGTCTGTACGCTTTTGGGGAGCTGTAGTCGATCTTCCCAGGCTTTCTCAAAATAATGACCGTTGCTTCTTTCCAAATTTCGGGGAAGAGGTGGTTTCTCAAGCAGCCGTTGAGGAGAGCCAAGGCCACCTCCGGGGCACTTCTAATAGCCTGGCAACAAATGTCAGCGGTAAAACCATCTGCTCCTGGCGCTTTTTTGGAGTTGAAGGACCCGCACGCTGCCATTAGCTCAGCCATCGTGAATGGTGGATCGCATGACTCATCTTGCCCTCCAGCATTCACGACATCGGCCTTTTCTCTGATAAGGCGGTGGCAGGTGCTATCCGTGCCTGAATGGTCCTCTGGGTAGAAGGTTTCCGCAAATAATTTGACTGAGCCTTTCGCATCCAGTATCTCCCCGTCCCTCACCAACGGCTGGTCCTCACCTCTTCCCTTAGTCCTTCCTATAACCCGGTAGATACCCTCCCAAACCCCTTCCCTATCCTGTCTTGCGCAGAAGTTCTTCCAACTCTCCGTTTCATCCTTGGCTGCTTCCGTCTCATACTCAACTTTCAGTTTCAGGTACTCTTCAACGACCTTCGATCTTCGGGCTGGTCCAGCACTCCTAACTCTGCGTTTCCTGGTGGCGACCTCTTTCTTCATCCTCACCAGTTTCTCGGACCACCACGGTAAGGTGAACACTTCTTTGACTTTCTTAATTGGCATTGACGAAGTGCATGCATCTTTAATAATATTGGTGTAGATTTTGGTAATTGAATTTACTTGATCAGCTGTATTTAAGTTGTCTATTGCTATTTTATCTACTTGGTTTTCTTGCATTAATTGGCCAAGTTTCTCACGAAACTTGGGCCAATTTGCTTTTTTAGTATTGAAAATTCTTGTGGTTCTTTGAATTTGCATGCCTTTGGACCTTTTTAATTTTATGTTAAAAACAATGCCATTGTGATCCGAGCTCGTGAGGCCCTCGTCTACCCTCCAGTCGTCCACCAGGTCCAGAATATCGGTAGAGCATGCTGTAATGTCGACGTGGCTGCAGTACCTTATGCCCCCTCTGATCGTGTCGAAGGTCGGAATTTCCCCTCTGTTGAGTATGTTCAGGTCCAGCTCATCGAGCACTCCGGACACTTCTTCGCCTCTGCGGTCGATGGTCAGGCTTCCCCACCAGGTACTTTTGGCATTTGCATCTCCCCCAAGAATCCACATTCTGGAACCTACTTCCAACTCAACGCGTTTGAGGTGATCGAGGTATGGTTCAATCGGCTGGTCTGGCTCGAAGTAAAAGGAGACTAGTGTGATCTTCCAGGCACTGGTTCGGATCCCCACCACGGTGATGTTGTTCGTGGTGAGTTTTGGGTACTGTTCGACGATGAGGTCTTGGTCGAAGACCGCTATTGCGGCCTTGACAGTCCCCTCTCCAGTGTCAGTGCTCTGGAAGATCCGGACGCCTCTATGACTCCTCATTACTTTGGCCCCGCCTACGTATGGTTCCTGGAGGAGAGCAATGGCGACCCCGCGCTTGTTGGCTTCAGTAAGAAGCTCGTTGGTCGCCAGTCTTTTTCGCTGGAGGTTGGCCTGTAGCAGTCTGTAGGGGTTTGGGTTGCCGTGGGTGCCCTTAGCAATATGCTACCGTAGACCTCGCTATTTCATCCCACTTCCGTCGAGTTGGGCATTCCGAGCTAAACGCGTTGTGGCCAGCGTCCCCGAGCTTGGCTCTTGTGCAGTTTTGGCACTTAGGCGGGGCACCCGTTAAAAAGTCCGCGCATTCCGTCCTCAGGTGCAGCCCGCCACAGTGGCTGCACAAGTCAGCCGTTTCTTTGCAGTATTTTCTGCCGTGCCCATATCCCAGGCAGCGTGTGCACTGCACCAGTGGGGTCTGATCTTCGACCCTCACCCGCTGGAGGTCTATGTGCAGGCATCCGAGTTCCGTTGCTCGTTGCCAGATGGTCGGCGAGACGCTGACCACTACGTGGCAGGTGTGTGGGTTCCTGGTCCTCCTTCGGAACTTCACTACTACCCTGTCCTCCTCCTGGTCGAGGTTGCGAAAGACATCCCGGTTCTGATTTCTCAGTGCTTTAAGCACGTCTTCATCTGTATTTACCGAGAGGACGCTTCTGAGGATCAGTAACGGGTCCTTGTTCTTCACCTCCTCGACTTGGAGGTCCTGATTTTCTCTTGCCAGCCTTCCTTTTAATTTGTCCCTTTCTTCGGTAGTGAGGAAGCCCATAATGATTTTTTTGTCTTTCGCTTTCCTCACCTTTTCTACTTTCACCCAGCCTTCCTTTGCATCTGCTGCTTTTCTTAACTTTTCCAGTACTTCGTCCCCAGTCTCTGTCCCGTCTTTAGAGGTAACAACGATCGAGTGAAGCGTACTTCGCATAGGGTTCGCTTTTCCGCCTTGTGTCGCTGTTACGCTCGCGTACGTCATGGCAGCACCGCTCTCTACAGTTTGCTTGTGCTGCTCGATAGCCACCTTCAGGTCCTCCATCCCCCTGGTGTGGCTCTCGAGCAGCAGCGAGTGGCTCCGTATTTGAGCCTCGAGTTGGCTATAATTGTGGCCTGGGTTGGCTGCGCTTGTGAAGGTGAGGTCAGCCGCTACGCCTTCGGGTCGTGCATTTTCAGTCCCCACTCCTGAGCCTTTAGTTTTGGCAGTTTTTTCCGCCTCCTTAACCAACTGAAACATCCTGTCCAGCACTTCCGTTACGCCAGTTTTTATTTCCGTTTTGGTGTTTCTGGAAGTGTTGAGTAAAAATTTTGCTTTGGTCAGGCAGGCCCTCGCCTCTGCCGTTCGGTCCGCGTAGTGGGGCTTCGGCGGCGAGTGCACCTGTACTAGTCTTGAGGGGGGTGGCTTTAGCGTGGATTTAGCAGGGCCTGCCTGCACCGTCTTGGTGGCTAGTGGGGGGGTTGCGTTTGCGCTCGAGGGCCCCGCGGCCTCTCCTTCCCCTACTTCGACGCTACGTCTCACGTTTGGAGGCGAGGTCGTCTGCTTCGGTGATTTTTCACCTTCGGCCGCCTTAGCTTTGAGTGGGGTCCTGAAGCCGATCATTTTGGAAGTATGCGTCAAAGTGTATAAAGTAAAAAATAAAAGTAAAAGTGTATAATCAAAATAAAACTAAAACTAAAAAGTGTAAATAAACTTAAGATTGTTAAAAATCTTCAGCCTGTCTCGATTTCTCTAAATAAATTTGTCTCTACGTTCAAAAGAACGGGTCAAGCAATGAACACAGTCGAAAAATCCTTTCTAAAAGTCAAAAAAAAATCGCAAATGTAGAGCGATTTTCGTTGAGACTCTATATAGAGTCAGTTAATTGCTTTCAGTGGATAGCTCTCACCAAGCCCTTTACAATGACCCCAAACTCGGTATGGTTACCCCAAGGGGTTTCGGAGATATCCCTACTTGAAAATTTGGTTTTTTGCCAAAATAAAGAACCAGAAGTGGTTACAAGAGGATATCTCCGGAACCACCGGTCCAAAAACCCCGGTGTTTGGGCTTTCCGCACTTGGCTCGGCGAGACCAACCCACTGGAGTGGCTTTCAGCCTGAAAAAATTTTATTTCAGGAAAACGCCTGAAAAGCGTCGCACCCTATACTACACGGTCTGTTTATATCACCAGTGGAAGTCCCAGCCCTCTACGACTCTCCGTTGGGAAGTTATGGTTGTTTTAAGTTTTTCCAAAATGGCCGCAGTTCTGTCAAAGACGTACTTTGACAACGGATAACTTCCTTTGGGAGAATCGTAGACCCCCCGAGTTTGGGCTCTCCCAACTCGGCCTGGACTCCACTGTCCGCTGAAATTGCCTTCAGGGTCCTGAAATTTTTTAGCTCCAAACCGCCTGAAATCTTGGGGTATGAAGGGCAATGAGTCCCTGACAGTAAAGTCAAAAACTGAAACCTCCCACGACCTCCGGTTCAGAAGTTATGACGGTTTGAAGCTAAACAAAATGGCCGCCGAGCTGTCAAACGTTGTTTTAAAATGCCCGTAACTTTGAACCCCTTCGTCGCAGAGGGACGGGGTTTTGGGTATACAGCTCGGCGTCACTTCAGGTATCTCCTGAAAGCAATTTCAGCGACAAAAATTTGAAGAGCCTGAAACAGGCTGTAAACCGGTCACACTTAAAGTTAACTATATACTACTGGCCAAAGTGAAAAAACGGATAAAAACGGGCCAGTGGTTCTCGAGATAGCCTGACTTGAAAAATAAAACCCGAAAACCAAGATGGCGCGTTTTTGTGAAAACGGCCAATTTAAGAGGTATGCGGCCCGAGTTTGGTCTTAAATGGGTCCTAATATATATATTGGACCCTGTCCTGAAGTCAAAATTGGATTATTTCTATTTATTTTAGAATTATAGCCGAAAATCAGTTAAAATTCAATAGCTCTGGAGTTACTGGCCGAAAAATTCTAAAAAATTTAGATAAAATATTTAAAATATATAACTACACTTATTAATAATCAAAAATTTTAAAAGTCAAAAAACAGATCGGGAAATTTTGAAAATGTGGTTTTCTTAAGAAATACCTTATAATTATATATTATATTATAATATTATTATAAAACTATTGGAATTAAAAATCTAAAACTTAATGTCTCTAGTGAACTGACGAGCGCGCACCAGGCTGCAGTTGAAAAATTTTGAAAAACGTCTTCAGTCCAGAGTTATGATGGTTCAAATTTGGTAATTTATAACTGTCATATATATTTATGTATATGACTTAAAATTCTAGTCTAAGTTGCACTCGCCTTGTATGATGGATGTCTAGGTTGTCACCAAGTTTCACGCCGCTGTCTCTGCTCCTTCAAGTTTTTCAGGCCACGTGTTTTTTGTAAAAACCTGAATATCTCGCGAAGGTGCGATGTCGGGACGACTCGGAGTATCCCAGATGGTCGGGAACCACGATGCCCACAGGATTCCAAAGAAAAATGGGGGGGTCGCCGATCTCGTTTACGCAGCGTATGCGTTCCAAGCTTTTCAAGTTTTCACTTAACCTCTAAACTTGAGGTTTTTTGTGAATAACTTTTTGGGCACTGAACAACGGCACAATTTGATCTCGGCACTTTAAGCGGCACCAGTTTCCGCATCGAGAGACACCTCACTCTTCACTATCGGACAACAAAAACCAATTAATTCGAATTTTTAAGCGCGGAGCAGCTTTAAAAATGATCCGACCACCACGAGGGCTGGGGGGGTACTGGTTAGGTTAGGTTAGGTTAGGTTTTTTTTTTTTTTTTTTGTTTTGGCAGGAGTGGGAAATCCCCGCGGACACCTCGACTATCCCACAGGAATTTCTCTTGTGAGACAGTCGAGGTAGTGCCGGACTCGAACCGGCTAAAACCACACTCCTGCCCCACCAGTGTTCCTCTGACATGGTCAAAGCCCTTGTGTTCTAACTTTTTGTTTTATTTGCTGATGGCAGGCCGAAGATAGAAATCTTCTAGTCCATATTAAGTACGCTGCTGTTTGAATATTACTTTTGTTCTATTTACTCAGAATTACCATGATTTTATGTACGAATGTATGTTTTATTTTACTTTTATTTATTTAAATAAGATGAACTAACTATAAATATCCATTAACTATTTTTATTACTGTTAGACCTAAGTTTATCTATTGTTTACGCTAAATTAATGCAAGTAATCTAATTGGTTTCTCCATTTTTCATTTTTCTTTTATTTCTAATATCATTTGTTTATATTTCTACAATTGTTGACAACCTTCTTGGTATGTTATCTTAGTTGTCTATTTTTGATTTTGTTTCAAGTGATTTTTTTTTGTGAGTGGTCTTCCCTTCAACACATTGTATAGAATATTCCTACTTGCTTATTAGATTTATATTGCCATTACTTGGTTTTATTGCACCACACCTCATAATCCCATACAGTCCATTCCTATCGTCAACATTTTTGGTCCTTCGACGGTTTTATTTCATATACATTTTGTCATTTTCACATCGGTAAGTACCATTTTTAGCATTACGACATGAACACGCGTAGTAAAACCAAAGCCTTGGCAATGTCATCTCATAGTATCGCCCGTGATTCACCTGTAGAACCTTCAACAACTACTCACGAGCCCGTAGCGTCTAGAGTTAGTGCCGGTGACGATGCGAACAGCATGCGCTCTGCGCAGACTAATTCTAGCGCTTCATCCACCACGCTGAAAGCACGCAAGGCCGCCGCGGAAGCCGCGTACAAGCGCCGCCAGTTCGAAAACATGAAGGTGCTACAGCAGCAGCTCGCGGAAGTGGAGGAGGCCGAGTACCGCGCGGAGATTGAACAAATTGAAGCGGAGGTTGAAGGTAAAAGTAGGCGAAGTACTACGAGTCAAAAACGAACGCAAGAATGGGTAAGAAGTATTTCTACAATTCAAGTAAACGAAGGAAATATACCAAAAGAGGTCTCACAGCCTGCTCATTTATCAATGAACCCTCAGGCTGCTGCTCCATTATTAGCAGCATACCTCGATAATCAGGCAGGTTTCGTTTCCCAAGTACCCGGGCTGGCCGCCACGGTGTTGCCACCCTCTTATACGGGCTTGGAGGAACAGCGCCACAATATACCTGTATGTAATAATGAGTTTTCTCCCTTGCTTTTACAAGCAGTCGCAGACACTGCCGCTGCAGCGAAGTCTTTGGCTGTCGCACAGAATAAAACACAAAAAACAAAAATAGAGCTTTTCGCATTTACTGGAAATGCGTCTCAGTGGCTTCAATTTAGAAAACTTTTTGACACTACTAAACTCTCATACACCCCCGCAGAGAATGTTGCGCGCTTACAAAGCGCGCTCCGTGGGGCCGCACGCGAGTCCGTCGCGTCGCTGCTCATCTCTGCAGAGGACCCGGAGGAGATCATGCGCGCCCTCGAGCGAAGCTTTGCGTGCCCTGAGATGATTGTCTTCGGTGAGGTACAGGTGTTGAAACAACTGCCACGGCTCGGTAATGACCTCAAAGAAATAGGTACCATTGCGAATAGAGTCAGAAATAGTCTTTCTACGATAAAATTACTCAATCATCATGACTATTTACACTCACCAGAACTTTTTCACATTATACTAGGTAAATTAAACCCTATGATGAAAATGAGATGGTCTGACTATGCGTCAGAGGTATCAAACCCTCTGTTATCAAAATTAGAAGTTTTGTCCGAATTTTTAACTCGTGAACATGAGCGTTATATTAAGTTTGCTTTGTCTCCTGACTTAAGTCTTTCGCAAGCTACACATCAATCGCACGTGATTCAGTCTGTCAATAAACCATTAAAACGCGAGAACATTCATTCTGTGTCACACAATAAAATTAAAAGTAACGATAAAACAGAATGTGTTTATTGTAAAAAAAACCACAACGTTAAAAACTGCGACGAAATTAAGTCTTTGTCAGTTGACGAAAGATGGCGTTGGTTACGTGAGAACAAGATTTGTTACAAATGTCTTAGGCGTGTTTCCCATCAATGGAAATCTTGCAAAGTAAATCCTTGTGGGGTCGACGGTTGTTCTTTTCGCCACCATCCTCTTTTACATGGTAGGCAGGATACGTTAACGTCATCGCCTGCATCCGAAAAGCAGTCGTTTAACAACACTGTGTGTGCAGCTGCGTCTCTTAGTGACGTTCCGTGCACGTCACCCTCATCAGCCGCCCCGCTCGCGCTCCAGCCAATGGAAGAAAAGGTAACGGTTTCTAATACAGGTATCCATGAACATTTCAAGATGTCATCACAAACCAATGCGTTTTTAAAAATAGTACCAGTTGTTGTGTCTGGTCCAGCCGGCGACTATGAAACATACGCTCTTCTTGACGACGGCAGTACAGCGACATTGATTGACTCAAACGTGGCTGCTCGTATAGGGTTATCAGGACCGCAAGAACTTATAACTATCAACGGTGTCGGTGGTTTACAGAAAAGTACAAACATTTCATATGTTAATTTTTACATACAGGGTAAACATGAAAATAACAAATACTTAGTTAGTCGTGCTAGGGCTATGCAAGCACTAAATTTAAGCACACAAACACTGTCCAACCAAATGGTTGAATCATACAACCATTTAAAAGACTTAGCTCATTTTCTAATTTATAGTGACGCTGTACCGACCGTGCTTATCGGCGCTGAGCACTGGCATCTATCGATAACTCACGAGGTCCGCACTGGACGCCGCAATGAGCCTGTCGCTTGTCACACTTTGTTGGGTTGGACATTGTATGGAGTAGCTTCTAGTAAAACTAAACCAGTCGTATTTATTAACCACTGTCAGTTAGACCAAGCCGAACTATCGGAATACGAACGTTTAGAACTTCTCATAAAAGAGCAGTACAAACTTGATTCACTTGGTATTTCCAAGCGTGACTCTTCATAGTAAGCAGGATTTGCGTGCTATTGAGATTTTAGACGCGACTACTACACGTTTGCCAACTGGTAGGTACGAAGTAGGACTCCCATGGCGAGATGACATTCAGTCTATTCCCGACAGCTATCCTCAAGCTCTCTCACGTTTCTTGAGTCTAGAGAAACGCATGCTCCGAGAACCAGAGTTTGCTGGTCCTTATAAACAGTTTATTGATAATATGCTTACTAAGGGATATGCGGAGGAGTGTGATCCTACCACTTACTATCGTAATTTTACTGGTCAAGAAAATCTTAATAATATAATCAGTCTCAATTCAGGGTGTTCTAAACAGAATGCGCCCTTTTCGACAACAAATCGTCCTGGAGCAGTTTCTAGTTCTAATTCTAGTATGAGGATTAGGTGGTACTTGCCACATTTTGGCGTGTATCACCCACAAAAGCGCAAGCTTCGGGTTGTTCACGATGCGGCTGCTACGAATCAAGGAGTGTCTTTGAATTCCTTGCTTCTCCAGGGGCCTGATCTATTAGAGAACTTATTAGGTATTCTTTTTAGATTCAGAGAGGGCCGTGTCGCAATGTCTGCTGACATTAAGGAAATGTTTCCTCAAATACGAATTCGAGAGCAGGAAAGGGACGCATTACGGTTTCTTTGGCGTGATGTTCAATACAAAAATACAAAGCCTATAAAAGAGTATCGTATGACTGCTGTTATCTTTGGAGCGTCGTCCAGTCCATTTACTGCTCTGTACATTAAAAACAAAAACGCCAGGTCTCATCAAGATTTGTATCCAGAAGCAGCCAACGCTAGTGTTTATAGTTGTTATATGGACGATTATCTTGATAGTGTGGACGACGTCACCAAGGCTGCGCAGCTGTCATCTGATATAGTCACTATCCATCGAAACGCCTGTTTCGAAATGCGTGGCTGGATCTCTAATAATTAGGAAGCGTTACGTCTTATTCCAAAAGAATTTCATGCCGCACAACCGACTGAAGTGAAACTTGGTAATAATTCCACTATTATAAATAATGTCTTAGGCGTTTCATGGGATCCTTTATCAGATACTATAGGTTTTAGGACCGGTTTAGAAAGTTGTAGGTTTCAAGGCTCTTTAAATAAGCGAAAAGCGTTGTCTCATCTTATGAAAATCTATGACCCGTTGGGATTACTTGGGCCAATCGTTGTTAAGGGCCGAATCCTACTCCAGGAGGCCTGGAGAAAAAATATTGACTGGGACACACCATTTCCACCCTCAGAGGTTATGAGGTGGAGTGAATGGTTAGAAGAGCTCGTTGAAGTATCATTTTTTAGTATTCCACGCTGGTACGCTAATGAAAATGGTGAACCTTTATACAGGGAATTGCATGTGTTTGCTGATGCGAGCGAGCTTGCCTATGCCTGTGTTGCTTTTTGGCGTTTTACGTATGCTAACGGCATCGTCAAACTCGCCCTTATTGCCAGTAAGGCGAGAGTTTCGCCATTAAAACCAACATCAATTCCACGCTTAGAGCTGCAAGCTGCTTTGATTGCTTCTCGCCTTGCTGTCACAATCAAAGATTGTCACAAAAAGAAGCCCATGCGCACATATCTGTGGACGGATTCGAGAACCGTTCTTGGTTGGCTGAGGAGCGATGCACGAACATTCAAGCCGTTTGTGGCTCATAGAGTCGGGGAAATAACCGAAAATTCATGCGTTCAAGATTGGCGATGGGTCCCAACCGACTTGAATGTTGCTGACGATGCCAGTCGTATAAAGCCTCTGCACCTGAATCCCAACCATCGATGGTTTTCGGGTCCTTCATTTCTTTTAGAGGCCCCAGAAGATTGGCCTGTAGAACCAGCTGGCCAGCCTATGGCTCGGGAGGAGTATAAACGTTCTCCTGTGCTTTTGGTTGCTCATCTGGTTGCGACAGTAGATTTCAGTCGTTTCAGTGACTGGCTTCGTTTGCTCCGCGCTACTGCTTGCGTTTTGCAGGCTGCGGCCAAACTCCGTTCATTTTTGGACCGTACTAGACTCACTGTCCCTAACACCGATGTTAGAGACCGCCATTGTGCAAGTTTACCTGCGTCCACCACTCTATTATTGCCTTTGTCAGCTGAGTTAATGGAAGCCGCAGAAAGGCATATCCTGCAACGCCTACAGGCAGAAGCGTTTGCCGAAGAAATTCAGTGCATCGATCGAGACGAAACGATACCCAAGTATAGCCGCTTGTCAAAGCTTTCACCAATGATGGGAGAAGATGGTTTGTTAAGATTGGTCGGAAGAATTAGAGCCGTCGAAAATGTCAGCTCCGATGTGAAGCGCCCGATACTGTTAGATGGTCGCCACCATGTCGTCCGTTTGTTGGTGCAATATTTCCACCGCAGAGCTGGTCATGCCAATAATGAGATGGTAATTAATGAGTTGAGACAAAAATATTGGATTCTTCGAATTCGCAGCATCGTCCGGAGTGTAGTCAGCCAATGTTTGTTCTGCAAGATAAGGAAAACAAAGCCAATGAATCCAAAGACAGGAGATCTCCCGGCACAAAGGCTTGCTCACCATCGCCGTCCTTTTACATTTACGGGCTTGGATTATTTTGGCCCCATCTCTACTGCAATTGGCCGAAGAAGAGAAAAACGTTACGTTGCCCTTTTTACCTGTATGACTTCCAGAGCCATTCATTTGGAGCTGGTGCATTCCCTCTCTGCTGATTCTGCAATTATGACTTTGCGTCGCTTTGTTGCAAGAAGAGGAACTCCTGACACAATATATTCGGACAATGGCACGTGTTTTGTTGGTGCAAACCGAATTCTTCGTGATTTTTACCAACCTGAAGTCGAAAACTTTGCTGCCAATAGAGGAATAAAATGGAAGTTTATTCCTCCCGCCGCACCATTCTTTGGTGGATGTTGGGAGAGGTTGGTGCGCAGCGTGAAGGTGGCTTTAAATGCCACTTTGGAAGAACAAGCCCCCAAGGAAGAGGTCCTTATAACTCTCTTGTTAGAAGCCGAAGCGATTGTCAACTCTAGACCTCTGAGTCACGTTTCGGTTTGTCACGAGGACCAAGAAACATTAACTCCATTTCATTTTTTGCTCGGCACGTCATCTAATCAAGTTCTACCTTCGACTCTAGACGACCGGGATTTATTAAGAAGAGCGGACTGGCGAAAAGCTTTAAGATTGGCTGATCATTTTTGGCATCGCTGGGTCAGAGAGATTCTGCCCACTATGCAATCACGGCAGGTCGGGGACAGCAGAGAACCAGCTTTGAAAATTGGTGACATTGTATTCATCGTGGATGAGAACATGCCGAGAGGAACTTGGCCACGAGGCCGTGTTTCTGGAACTTTTCCCGGCAAAGATGGAGTAATTAGAGTGGTGGACGTAGCTACCTCAGGTGGCATACTTCGTCGGCCCACCAAGAGGATTGTCAAGATTTCCACATAGGAGACCCATTGCATTATTTTGTGCACTATCATGCACAAGGGGGTGGAATGTTGACAACCTTCTTGGTATGTTATCTTAGTTGTCTATTTTTGATTTTGTTTCAAGTGATTTTTTTTTGTGAGTGGTCTTCCCTTCAACACATTGTATAGAATATTCCTACTTGCTTATTAGATTTATATTGCCATTACTTGGTTTTATTGCACCACACCTCATAATCCCATACAGTCCATTCCTATCGTCAATAACAATATCTAAACTATATATTTACTATATATTTAAATATCATATATTTTTATGCTGACTTAATATTTCTACTGTTTTTATTAAACTTGTAGTTACTTGTCTTACAATATAGGTAATTTTTTGACATTCTCAAACAGCGCTCACAAGGTTTTGTTACCATTTCGACACCGTCCGATGATTCAACTACGACTGAATGGTTTTCCCGGATAACTTGAGCCAGTTTCCCAAGAAAGCGACTCAAGTTGCCATTCATTCGTTTGCGTCTGCTCTCTGTCTGTGTCGAAATGATACTGATGTCTGCGAACTTTGAAGAGGGTGCACCGAGAACTTTAGCAATAAGCTATTGCTTCTCTCGCGAATGCGTCCCACTTCTGACGTATCGGGCAGTCACTGCTAAAGGCATTGTGTCGGTGCTCCCCCAATTTGGCTCTGGTGCAGTTTACGCACGCCGTTGCTTCGCCGTTGAGCTTAACTGGGCAGTCCAACCTAAGGTGTGGACCGCCGCAGTGGCTGCATAAATCGGCCGGCTCTGTGCATAGACGCTTGCCGTGACCGTATGCTAAGCAACGGGTGCACTGTACCAGAGGCGTCTGGTCTTCGACGCGCACTCTCTGGAGGTCAATCCGGAGTTTGCCTCCTTCGAGTGCACGCCTCCAGATCGTGGGGGTTACACTCAACACAATGCCATTAGTGTGCGGGTTCCTCGTCTTTTTCCTGTACTTAACAGACATCTTTTTCTCCTCGTCGTCGAGGTCGTGAAAAATCTCCTGGTTCTGGTTCCTAAGGGCTTTTATCACTTCGTCATCACTGTGTATTGACAATACGTCCCTAAGAACCAGAAGCGGGTTCCGGTTCGTCACTTCCTCGACAACGAGGTTCGATCCGGCAGCCTTCAGTCGTTCTTTGAGCTTCGACCTCTCTTCCCTTGTGGCACACCCCATTATAATTTTTTGGTCCTTTGCTTTCCGCACCTTTTCCACTCGCACCCAGCCCTCCTTCGCGTCCACCGCCTTCCTGACCCGTTCCAGGATTTTGTCCCCTGTGTCCATTTCCTGTGTCGAGGAAACGACCACCGAGTGCAGCGTCGCTCGCTCCGGGGCCTGTCCTCCAGTGTGGCGATTAGTTGCGGCCGCTACACCAGCATAGGTCTTCTCCCCGACCTTGGTTTCCCAGTCAGCCAGACTGTCTCGTAACTTGACCAATTCCTCGGAGTTCTCTTTTATTAAGGAAATGTGCTCCTTCATTGTCTTGACGAGTTCAGTCTGGCTAACAAGGCCCTCAGGATTAGACTGGGGACTATGGTCAGCAGTGGGCGCGGGTGCCGGTACGGCTACAGGTGCGAGAGGAGCCCTATCTTTCTCCGACTCCTTCACCAGCTCAAAAAGTCTGTTTATGGCATCAAGGACTGCGGTTTTGATGTCGGTTTTGAGGTTGCGGTTAGGTTAGGTTAGGTTAGATAGGTTCGATCTCCTACGAGGCGGCTTGTGTACTGGCTGGATCCCCGCCCTGGGACCTGGAGGCGAAAGTACTCGCGTCACTGTACCGGTGGCGCGAGGAAGCGCGGGCGCGAGGCGAGGGGCTGACGCAGCGCCACATGGAGCTGCGTCGGTCTCAGCTTCGCGAGGTCCTGGTGGCGGAATGGCGGGACAGGCTTTCGCGCCCTACCGCCGGCCTCGGTACCATCGAGGCGGTCCGGCCAGTACTCGAGCGCTGGCTCGGGAGGAGGCACGGCTCCCTGTCGTTTCGAGTGACGCAGGTGCTCTCGGGGCATGGTTGCTTCGGGAAGTACCTGTGTCGCATTAACAGGGAGCCGGACGCCCGGTGTCACCACTGCGTCGACTGCCGGGAGGACACGGCGTGGCATACGCTGGCAGAGTGTGCCGCTTGGGAGGAGCCGCGCCGTGCCCTCATCTCAGAAGTAGGCAATGACCTCTCGCTGCCGGCCGTGGTCGAGTCCATGGTCGACAGCGAGGAGTCCTGGGACGCGGTGGTTTCCTTCTGCGAAACGGTCGTCTCGCAGAAGGAGGCTGCGGAGAGGGAGAGGGAGGTAGAAACCGCTCTCCCCACCCGCAGCAGACGTGTCGGGCGTCGGCGGAGGGCGGATAACGCCCTCTTCCGGCCCCCCTAAACGGGTCCAGGGGCGACGGACTCGGGGACGTCCGTCGCCCCCTACACATCAGGACCCGAGGTGGCGGCGCGTTGTGTTCCACGCGCGCCCCTCTTAGACGTCGCGGGGGGAGTCTAACACCTCACTCCCCCCCCTGACCAGACGGGGCCCGCAGAGGCGGGCCGGCACCAGCCGGGGGTTGCGGAAGGATCGTACGTTCCCGCGACCCCCGGCGTAGGTGTGAGATGGAACACCGGGGTGGTTTTTAGTCGGTTAGAGTCCGACAGACCCCTCCGCCCACCCCAGGGCGGAGGACATCCGTGTGGATTTTCCACCTCGGCAACAAAAAAAAAAAAAAAAAAGGTTAGATAGGTTAGGTTAGGTTAGGTTAGGTTATGGTGGCGGAATGGCGGGGGAGGCTAGAGCTCCCTACCGCCGGCCTCGACACAGTTGAGGCGATCCGGCCAGTACTCGACGACTGGCTCGGGAGGAAGCACGGCTCCCTGACGTTTCGGGTGACGCAGGTGCTCTCGGGGCACGGCTGCTTCGGGAAGTACCTGTGTCGCTTGGGCAGGGAGCCGGACGCTCGGTGCCATCACTGCGTCCACTGTATGGAGGATACGGCGCGGCATACGCTGGCTGAGTGCGCCGCGTGGGATGAGCCGCGCCGTGCCCTCGTTGCAGAGGTTGGAGGAGACCTGTCGCTGCCGGCCGTCGCTCGCTCGATGGTCGACAGCGCAGAGTCCTGGGACGCGGTGATGTCCTTCTGCGAAACCGTCATGTCGCAGAAGGAAGCTGCGGAAAGGGAAAGGGAGGTGACGAGCCCTCACCCATCCCGCAGCAGACGCGCCGGGCGTCGGCAGAGGGCTGACAATGCCCTCTTCCGGCCCCCCTAAATTGGTCCAGGGGCGACGGATTCGGGGACATCCGTCGCCCCCTATTACAATGGACCCGAGACGGCGGCGCGTTGTGTTCCACGCGCGCCTCTCATGACGTAGCGGGGGGAGTCTTACACCTCACTCCCCCCGGGACGAGGCCCGCAGGTCAAGCGGGCCAGCACTAGTCTGGGGCAGCGGAAGTCGCATCAGTTCCCGCTGCCCCCCGACGCAAGTGTGCGAGGGAACACCGGTGTGGTTTTAGTCAGTACGAGTCTGACAGACCCCTCCGCTCTCCCCAGGGCGGAGGACATCCATTGAGGATTTCCACATCGAGAAAAAAAAAAAAAAAAAAAAAAGGTTAGGTTAGGTTAGGTTAGGTTAGGTTAGGTTAGGTTGGGGGACCCCCCCACAGAGCTTACGTCCACGTCGTGTCCCCTGGAAACAGCCCAGTTCTGACCACCGTAACGGAGTGGCAGACTGGGTTGGCCAAAGTGCTCTGTGCCATCGTAGCGTATTTTATCTTTGTCTTGTTGTGTGACCTACGATCCTGCGGAGGCTATGCCTAACCCTACGCGGGACGCCTGCGGGCGATTTTTAAAACAAAAAGGCCCTTCTCAGGGCCAACCCAAAGGCCCTTCTCAGGGCCAACCAAAGGGCCCTTCTCAGGGCCACTCCGACGCTCCGGCGTCAGAGACCAGCCGCGCGCCGTCTGCGGCTAGTTTCTTTGGAGGGGTAAACGAGTCGTCTGACAACGACTCGCTTATCACTGTGTCGGATGCAGACGACTGTCGGTCGCGGAAGCGGGTCCACCGGGGCGTTGGGTCCGAGGGCTCCTCGGCCTCGGGGTCGACGAGGTTGCCGAAGGCTAAAAAGCCGACGGCGGCCGCGGACACCCATGTCGTTGGGCTCGCGGACGCCCAACGCCAGTTGGACCTGGCTCGGCGGACACAGCTTCAACAAGAGCTGGAGGAGCGGGTCGTTGCGAAAGAGAAGCGGGCGCAAATCGCACGGGCTAGGTCCGGGTACGGTGCGTCCCGCGTTCTTTACGCGGACCATTCTCTGGCGGAGCTAGAGAGAATGGCGGAGGAGGACGAGGAGGAGATTGTGGAGGTCGCCTCTAAGTCCTCCAACCTAAAGGGGACCTTGCAGAAGGCCCTCAAGAGCAGGGCCGCGAGCATGCGCGGTGTCGTCGCGGAGTTGGTCCGGCGGAAGGCCACCGACGAGATGCGGCAACTGCAGGCAAAAATAGATCGCCTGCAGTCGGAGGTCAGCCAGCTTCATCAGAAGCTGGCTGAAGCCACGGCCCGGCCACAATTAGCCGAGACGAGCACTGTAGTGGAGGGCCCCTCCTCCAACCTTGAGGATATCATCCGCAAGGTTGTAATGGAGGAGAGGGCCTTCACAAGAGCCTGCTTAGCAGGGATTGAGGACCGGCTCTTGCCGGAGACGCGCCTCCGACCGCCGCTTGCGGCGGATAAGAGGCAGTGCGAGGCGGGGCCGTCCTCCTCCTCCCCGGTGGAAGACGCCCTTTTGCCTACAACCACCCCGTCCAACGAGTGGACGGAAGTGGTCCGTAAGGGAAAGGGCAAAGGGAAGAAGACGGTAACGGCCGTCCCTGTCGTCCCCGCCACCACCACTCCCAGCCGGTCCCAGACGACCGGCAAGGGAAAGTGGAAGGGCAAAGGGAATGGGAAAGGAAAAGGGAGGCAGTTAGTCCCCCCAAAAACCGCGGCCGTCGTGGTGACGCTCACCGCGGAGGCTGCGGAGCGAGGGGAGACATACGCTTCCATTTTGGTGCGGGCGCGCGGCAATGCCGATCCGACCCAACTCGGGATCGGCAGTGTGTCCTGCCGGCGGACCCAAGCCGGTGCTCGAATTTTCGAGTTCCCGGGGGCAGAGGGGAGTGCCCATGCGGACCTCTTTGCAGCCAAGCTGCAGGAGGTCATCGCAGATTCAGCCAAGGTGGCCCGACCGGTCAAGTCTGCGGCAATAGAGGTGACGGACCTAGACGACTCCGTCACCAAGGAGGAGGTGGTGGCGGCGGTCGCGGCGATAGGGGGCTGTGGCGTCGCGGCGGTCCAAGGCCGGGACATAAGGCCCGGCCGCGGCGGCATGGGCACCATTCGCCTCGAGTGCCCAATCGCCGCTGCCAAAGCCGTCCTTGCCAAGGGACGGCTTACAGTCGGATTTAGCTCGGGTGCAGTCCGGGCACTCGAGGACCAGCCTCAGCGTTGTTTCCGGTGCTTCGGCATCGGACACACCCGGGCCCTGTGTCCGTCCACGGTAGACAGGACGGACACGTGCTTCCGCTGCGGCAAGAACGGCCACAAAGCCGCCTCCTGCGAGGTCGCCACGCCGCACTGCGCGGTGTGTGCCGCCAGTGGCTGCCCGGCAGGCCACGTTATGAAGGGGAGGAACTGCAATCCTCCCCCAAAGCGGGGCAAAGCGCAGGCGCCGACCAAGCCTGCTGCTGCCGCTAGCACCGTCGTTCCTGCGGCGACTGCGGAGGGAAGTGCCATGTCCGACTAATGGATAGGATCGAACATCGCATACTTCAGGCGAACACAAACCACTGCAGGGCAGCCCAGGATCTGCTGATGCAGACCATGGCTGAGTGGTTGGTGGACTTGGCGGTGGTTGCCGAGCCTTACTCGGTCCCTGGCCGTTGGCTGGGTGACAGGGACGGCTTGGTGGCGTTGGTGTCGCGGTCTTCCACAGACTCCCCTCCCCTCTCGCTCTTAGAGAGGGGACCGGGATACGTGGCCGCCGCGTGGGGAGACATGGCCCTGGTGGGGGTCTACTTCTCCCCAAACCGCCCTCTCTCGGACTTTGAGGATTTCCTCGAGATCCTCACCGCAGTCGTAGGGAGGGTGGCGCCGCGCCAAGTCATAGTGTTGGGTGACTTGAACGCCAAGTCAGTGGCCTGGGGCAACCCGGCCGCAAGTTGCAATGTCCGGGGGCGCGCCGTTGAGTTTTGGGCGACCTCATGCGGTGTGTCCCTCCTCAACAGGGGGGCGGTCCACACGTGTGTGCGGCAACAGGGTGGGTCGGTGGTGGACGTCTCGTTTGCCACCCCCGCGCTAGCTGCCCGCGTCGCCAGCTGGCGGGTAGAGATGGTGGAGACCTTGTCGGACCACCGATATGTGCGGTTTGACATCTCCACTCAGGCGGGTGGGATGGCCCGCACTGGGCAATCTCCCTTCCCGCGGTGGGCACTCACCCGCCTGGATCGGGAGGCAGCCAAAGAGGCGGCCTTTCTCCAGGACTGGCTGTCGCCCCCTGTCGAGGTCCTGGACGTGGATGCCGCAGCGGTCCGGCTCAGGGGGTCCCTGACCAAGGTGTGCAACTCCAGCATGCCTCGGTCTCGCCATCCGCCTCCCCGTCGTGCCGTCTATTGGTGGACAGAGGAGCTTTCGGAGCTCCGGGCCGCCTGCGTGGCGGCCAGAAGGGCATACGCGCGTAGCCGACGGCGCAGTGCCCAGAACCGAGTCCGGGAAGAAGAGGACAGCCTATACGCCTCTTACCGAGAGGCCGTGACGGTTCTCAAGTCTGCAATGGGCGCTGCAGAAGACTCGGCGAGGGCCGAGATGCTGGAGGGTCTCGACAGGGATCCTTACGGGAGACCATACAAAGCGGCGCGGAGCCAGCTACGCCCCTATGGTCCCCCACTGACGGAGACACTGGAACCTGCGTTGCTGGATGGGGTGGTCCGGTCCCTGTTTCCGCACAGGACCGACTTCACTCCGCCAACGATGGATCCCCCACAAGGGGCGGTTTCGCCAGAGGAGGAGGTCCCCCCGGTGACGGCGGCGGAGTTCTATGCGGGGGTTCTCAACCTCCGCGCGAAGAAGACGGCCCCCGGACCGGACGGTGTCCCCGCACGGGTGGTGGCGATCGCCGCCTCCGAAATGGAGGACAGGTTTCGGGACCTCTTCAGCGCGTGCTTTACGACTGGGAGGTTCCCCAAACTGTGGAAGGAGGGGCAGCTATGCCTCCTCCGAAAGGAGGGACGCCCGGTGGACTCCCCCTCGGCATACCGGCCCATCGTCCTGCTTGATGAGGTCGGTAAATTGTTCGAGGGGATTGTCGCCTCCAGGCTTGATAGCCATTTGCGGGGGGTAGGGCCGGACCTGTCGGACGCCCAATTCGGCTTCCGTCGAGAGCGTTCAACAATCGATGCGCTGGCCCTACTCAAGGGCCAGGTGAAGGAGGCGGTTGAGGCGGGGGACGGAGTGCTGGCGGTGTCATTCGACATTGCCAATGCATTCAACTCCGTGCCCCACTCGACGATACTGGAGGCGCTCCGGTATCACGGAGTGCCCCAATACCTGCGGAACCTCCTGGCCAGCTACTTGGAAGACCGAGAGGTCCTCCTCGTGGACAAGATGGCCACGGTGAGGCGGTACGGCGCAGAGTCCGGTGTTCCGCAGGGGTCGGTGCTGGGGCCCCCTCTGTGGAACATCGGGTTCAACTGGCTCCTGCGGGGAGCCCTCCTCCAGGGCACGAGTGTCATCTGCTACGCGGACGATACTCTCCTCACTGCCCGGGGGAGGAGTTTTCGGGACGCGGCCTGTCTGGCCTCGGCTGGCGGATCCTTGGTGGCAGAGAGGATCCGCCGCCTGGGACTGAAGGTGGCGCTGCACAAGACGGAGGCCGTGTACTTTCGCGGTCCCCGGCAGCGCTGCCCTCCCGACGCCCACATCGTCGTGGAGGGCGTCCGTATAGGGGTCCAGCCCCAGATGAAATATCTGGGGCTGGTGCTGGACGACAGGTGGCGCTTCGGCCCACACTTCAGCGGGCTGTCGACGCGCCTGTTGAAGGCCGCAGACGCCCTCTCGTGGCTCCTCCCAAACCTGGGGGGGCCCAAGGCGAAATGCCGGCGCCTCTATGCCGGCATCTTGCGGAGCATGGCCCTTTACGGGGCACCCATCTGGGCGGACTCCCTCCATAGGAGGGAGAATGCGACCGCCATCCGCAGGCCCCAACGGGCCATTGCACAGCGGGTGGCGAGGGCCTACCGCTCGGTGGGCTTTTCGGCGGCGTGCGCTCTGGCCGGCACCCCTCCTTGGGAGTTGGAGGCTTGGGTGCTCGCCAGAGTGTACGAGTGGAAGGCGCACCGGAAGGCGCTCGGAGAGCGCCCCGTCGCCGAAGAGCGGGAGGCCGTGCGGCGAGAGGCGAAGGACGCCATCGTCCTCCACTGGACGGAGGACCTCGCCACCGCCGCCTTTGGCCGCCGGACGTTGGACGCGCTTGGTCCGGTCCTGCGGAGCTGGCTCGAGCGGTCCCACGGTTTCCTCTCGTTCCGTCTGGTCCAGGTGTTGTCCGGGCATGGCTGTTTCGGATCGCACCTGCACCGCATCGGGAGGGAGGAGACCCCGGCGTGCCACGACTGCGGCGCGGCGGAGGACACGGCGCAGCACACCCTCGAGGTGTGCCCGGCTTGGTCCGAGCTGCGCCGCGGTCTGACCGCGGTGGTCGGACCGGACCTCTCGCTTCCTGGCGTGGTCAACGCCATGCTGGGGAGTGAGGAGGCCTGGGCAGCGGTCGCCTCCTTTTGCGAGAACGTAATCTCGCAAAAGGAGGAGGCGGAACGCGCGCGGGAGGACGATCCTCTCGCTGCGCCGCTCCGCAGACGAAGAAGGGGGAGAAGGCGCCGTCCTCTCCCTCCTCATGGTGGCGACGGGCGGGCGACAGGCACGGGGGTGCCTTAGCCCGCATTGCACCCGTCACCACCTTCGTCGGTCATTCCCGGGCCCGTCCCCCTCCCTACGGGGAGGGTGTGAGGGGTCCGCCATGAAGGGCAATCGTCGGCGGAGGACTGGACGTAAAGGCTGTGCCGGTTTCCCAGTCCCCCGCCACTAAGACGAAGCGGGAATGTCGCTGGGTCGTTTTAGTGGGTATACCGGGTCCACCCGGGGAGTCCCACATAACCCCCCATCCCCCGATGGGAGGGTATGCGTAATGCATTTTTTCCCAGCGCAAACAAAAAAAAAAAAAAAAAAAAAAAAAAAAAAAAAAGGTTAGGTTAGGTTAGGTTTTTTTTTTTTTTTTTTTTTTTTAAATGGCAGGAGTGGAAAAACCTACTCCTGCTCTGCTGGTGTCCCCTGACTTAGTCAGAGACCTTATTGGGACTTTTATGTTTTTTCTTTTCTATTTTGTTTAGTTTTCAATGCTATAGTTTCATTTTGATGAATTTTTGATGCGTAGTTATGAGGATCTATTTTTTTTTTTTTTTTTAATAACTTATTACAAGTGTACTAATAAACGAAATAATTATTTTAAGCTCTATTTAAAAATCTGATGCCCTATGCTTTGATCTTATATCCTTCTTAGTAGAAATATCCATATATGATAAAGCATAGTTTTTTAAGCATTTTTATTTCTGTTGACTACTCTTCTTGTAATTTTGACGCAGTATTCTAAAAATATTTTTCTAGTTTTGTTGTCACCAATAATTTTGCTTATGTTTGTTTTGTTAATAGTCGTTTCGATTCTGTGCTCCGTGTTTTGTCTCTCTTCGCAGAAGACCGGGCATTCCGTCAGAATGTGGGCGACCGACTCCACTGCATCCGGTTCACAGATGCACGATGGGTTCTCCTTACACTTGAAACGGTGCAGGTATTCGGAGAACCCACCGTGCCCCGTTAAGATCTGTGTCACTATCCCGGCTGGTTTCAGTTTTAACACAGTTCTGTGGGCGTCGATCGCATTGGGGAAGAACATCTTTGTGATCGAGGCTGTTTCGCCATTCTGGTACCTCCGGTTCCATTCGTCGAGCGATCCCAAACGGATCTGTCGCTTGACGAATGAAACCGGGCAGCGGTCATAGTCCGGCCTCTTTCTAGACCGGAGTGCAGCCTCCTTCGCGAGATAGTCTGCGCGCTCGTTGCCCTCGAGCCCTGCGTGTGCCTTTATCCAGAACAAAGAGATATCTTTGCTCTGGGATAAGGCTACGGCAACGTTCGCTCTCGCCTCCACGGCCAGTGCGTGGAGGGAACCTTGGTTTGTGACTGTTTGAAGTGCGGCCTTTGAGTCACTATAGATACCGAAGGTTCCCTCTTTGCGCTTGAGGATTTCGCGCGTGGCTACGCATATGGCCAGAAGTTCTGCCTGGTAGACCGTGCAGTACGGCGGCAGGCTAAGCTTTACGGACTTGATCTCGGCATCACTGTCCCAGAGTGACAGCGCTGCTCCGACCTTGCCCGTAATCTTGCTGCCGTCCGTGAAGACTCTGACTGCTTGGGTATTGTGGGTGTCCACACAGGTCTGGTCTTCCAGGCACACGAACTCCATGGCCATATGTTTCGCCGGGTGCGGAGTCTCCGTAAATGCCACCACCCGCTCTACCTCCCTGCCCGCAAGCGCTGGCTGTGGCACCCCTCTCTTCGCCTCGTACAGAGCGGCTGCTTCCTGTATTCGGAGGTCGAGTGGGAGTATCCCAGCCAGCACTAGGGACGCGTTCAGCGAAACGGTGCGGTAGGATTTACAGAGCTTCTGCGCGAATCCTCGTTGGACCGTGTTGAGGCTTTTTTGCACTCCGATCTTTTTCGCGGCCGGTGCCCAGGCGCTTGCCGCGTACAAGATCACCGGCTCCACTGCTGCCGTGTATATGGTGTGGATGATCTCCGGGTGAAGGCCCCAGCTCACTTTTGCCGCACGTGCCAGCTGCTTGTAAATGTTGACAGCTTTTCTGCATACGTTTGCGACATGGGAGTTGAAAGTGAGCTGGTGGTCGACGGTGAGCCCCAGTATCTTGATTTCCTTAGACATGCCAATGTCTACCCCGCCCATGCTCAGGAGTGGGACATCGTACTTAAGTTTCTTGGTTATCACCATTGCACAGGTTTTTTGAGGTGCAAACTTCAGCTTATTTCTGATGCCCCACTCCCGAACATATTCGAGGGCGGCATTGGCCTGCCTCTGGACTTCCAACGCTGTCTCACCGTCGAAGATCATCACCACATCATCGGCGAACGCTTGGCAGTGGACGCCTCGCTCATCCAGCCCCTTTAGGAGGGGGTCGAGGATCAGGTTCCATAGGATCGAACCGCCAATGGACCCCTGCACACACCCCTTATTCGTGTCCGGTTAGGTTAGGTTAGGTTAGGTTAGGTTAGGTTAGGTTTTTTTTTTTTTTTTTTTTTTTTTTTTTTTTTTTTTTTTTTTTGTTTTGGCAGGAGTGGGAAATCCCCGCGGACACCTCGACTATCCCACAGGAATTGCTCCTGTGAGACAGTCGAGGTAGTGCCGGACTCGAACCGGCTAAAACCACACTCCTGCCCCGCCAGTGTCCCTCTGACATTGTCAAAGCCTTTTGTTGCGGAGGTTTTGCCTTATGTTACTGTGAAGTTTAGGAGGCCGAATAGACCACGCTCTATATAGTGCTGGTTAGACTTGTTAGTTTATTTAGTTACCTAATCATGTACCTATAAGTGTTTATGATTTACTTTAATTATCTACTATTTAATTTAGAATTCTGTGAATTTCGACTATTATTTTATACTGCAATGTGTTTTAATGCCTACATATTCCTGTTAAACTAAATTTATATTAATTCTAACTATTAATCAAAATTTAACCTGTTCATTGATATCAGTACCATATTCTTAATATATAGTTTAATATCAAATATTTTAAATTTCGCAAGTGATTTTACATATTTTGAATCCGGTAAATTTATGACTATCTTTTGCACCAAATTCGACACAACTTAACAATGCCACTAGGGCTGACTTCGGGTCTCTTATAACCTGAGCCAGTTTCTCATGAAACTGACTCAAGTTGCAGGTTTTACTCTTGCCAACCCTAGTGGTTCGATTTATGCGACTGCTATCTGGTTGTGCCGAATTGATGGTCATCTCGCTGTGCGCGGAAGTGGGCGCACTGACAACTTTAGCAATAAGCTATTGATGCTCTGGCGAATGCGTCCCACTTCCTGCGTACCGGGCATTCACTACTAAACGCATTGTGCTGGCGTTCCCCCAACTCGGCTCTGGAGCAGTTCACGCACACCGCCGCCTCACCAGTGAGTTTGACTGGGCAGTCCACCCTTAAGTGTGGACCACCGCAGTGGCTGCACAGGTCAACGGACTCCGTGCAGAGACGTTTTCCGTGACCATAAGATAGGCAGCGGGTACACTGCACCAGAGGCGTCTGGTCCTCAACGCGCACTCTCTGGAGGTCAATACGGAGCTTGCCTCCAGAGAGTGCCCGCCTCCAAACCATGGGAGACACGCTCAGCACAATGCTGTTGACGTGCGGGTTCCTAGTCTTCCTCCTAAACTTCACGGACATTCTTTGTTCTTTGTCGCCGAGGTCGTGAAAAATCTCCCGGTTCTGGTTCTTAAGGGCCTTCAGTACTTCTTCATCGCTGTGCACCGACAGCACGTCCCTAAGAACCAGAAGCGGGTCGCGGTTCGTCACCTCCTCGACGACAAGGTTCCCTCCGACCGCTTCCAGCCGCTCCTTAATTTTTCTTCTCTCCTCCTTGGTGGCACAACCCATTATTATTTTCCTGTCCTTACCCTTCCTCACTTTCTCCACCCGCACCCAGCCCTCCTTCGCGTCCACTGCTTTTCTGATCCTTTCCAGGATTTCGTCCCCCGTGTCCATATCCTGTGTCGAGGAGACAACCACGGAGTGCAGCGTCGTTCGCTCCAGGGTTTGTGCCCCAGTGTGGCTCGTACTAACAGACGCTACACTCGCGTAAGTCTTCTCCCCAACGCATTCCCTGCTAGCCAGACTGTCTCGCAGCTTGACCAATTCCTCAGAGTTCTCTTTTATTAAGGAAATGTGCTCCTTCATTGTCTTCACAAGCTCAGTCTGGCTAACAAGGCTCTCAGAATTGGACTGGGGACCCTGGTCAGCAGCGGGCGCGGGTGCCGGTACGGCTGCAGATGCGAGAGGCGCCCTGTCTTTCTCCGACTCCTTCACCAGCTCATAGAGTCTGTTAATGGCATCGAGTACCGCGGTTTTTATGTCGGTTTTGAGGTTGCGAGAGTTGCCTAAATTAAGCTTAGCTTTGTTTAGGCAAGCTCTCGCCTCCTCAATGCGACCGCGGTACCTCGCCTCAGGCTTCTTGACCGGTGCTGAAGCCTCCGCAGCAGCTCGGCGCGTCCCCGGAGTGGCAGGGTCCCCCCGTGAGGCGGAAGGCATGTCCTCTCCAAAGGAGATTCTCCTCCTCGCGTCAGCAGAGGAAGGTGCCGCCTTCTCCGGCGATCGCGTCGAGCCCCCGGTGCCTAACGTTCTCAAGGTAGCGGAAGGGGTGCGGAATATATTGGTCTCGAGCGGCATGTTTACAAATAAAAAAAACGAATCCCTGTAAAGTGGGGGCCCGGTCTAAAATAGCCGCTCGGGAGGAGAAATTCAGAGGACACTGGAATCTTCTGTGTCCCTGTAAATGGGGGTACACAGAAGATAATAAAAATAAATAATCTGTTAAAATATAAATGCGTTAATAATAATTACAGGGTACAAAAATATTTGTGAGCCTTATAGACTCGGTCAAGTATAGATAAAAGCTAAATTTCCCTAACAAAACACTCAAACAATCTTAAAAAATCAAAAACAACGTAATCAAAAAAAATAAGTTTTGCCAAAACCCCACGTCTACCTTCCTATAACCCAGAGGGCGGGTGGGTGGGCAAAATTTTTTCGGGCTAGGGTCGCGGGCGAGGTGTCCAGAGACGCGTCTCCGCGCGGGCTAGCTATATAAAGAATAAAACTTACTAGGTGCCGACCAAAAATTTTGAGTTGTGGTCAAAAAACCCGTTTTTGAACCGAAAAATTTGGAATTTCACCCCAAAACCTGGAAACTGGGACACGGACCGCGGACCAGAATTCAGGGATGAAGGGTGAGGACTATTGCAACTATAAACTAACGTTATTTTTGTAAAAGAATTTGGAAAAACAATTAATTTTGACGATTTACTTTGAAAATTCGAAAAATTCCCGAGTGTTAGTAGGGATAAAGTCCCGACGCGCGTGTAAGCGCGTGCGATACGGTCAAAACGTAGGCGGAGGCCTAGTTTGGTCTAAAAACACTGAAAACCGCTTCAAAATCGCGCGTCTGGAAGCGAAGATATCTACGTTTGTGTTTTTTACTCGCTCCCTTAGGTAGATTTTGGGTACTAACAGAGATGTATGGGAAAACTATTTTTTTAGAAAAAATACAAGTTCTATTCGGGCTAGGGGCGCGGAAGAGGGGTCCAGAGACGCGTCTCCGCGCGGGCTAGCTATATAAAGAATAAAACTTATTAGGTGCCGACCAAAAATTTTGAGTTTCGGTCAAAAAACCCGTTTTTGAACCGAAAAATTTTGAATTTCTCCCCAAAACCTGGAAACTGGGACGCGGAACGCGGACCAGAATTCAGGGATGAAGGGTGAGGACTATTGCAACTATAAACTAACGTTATTTTTGTAAAAGAATTTGGAAAAACAATTAATTTTGACGATTTACTTTGAAAATTCGAAAAATTCCCGAGTGTTAGTAGGGATAAAGTCCCGACGCGCGTGTAAGCGCGTGCGATATGGTCAAAACGTAGGCGGAGGCCTAGTTTGGTCTAAAAACACTGAAAACCGCTTCAAAATCGCGCGTCTGGAAGCGAAGATATCTACGTTTGTGTTTTTTACTCGCTCCCTTAGGTAGATTTTGGGTACTAACAGAGATGTATGGGAAAACTATTTTTTTAGAAAAAATACAAGTTCTATTCGGGCTAGGGGCGCGGAAGAGGGGTCCAGAGACGCGTCTCCGCGCGGGCTAGCTATATAAAGAATAAAACTTATTAGGTGCCGACCAAAAATTTTGAGTTTCGGTCAAAAAACCCGTTTTTGAACCGAAAAATTTTGAATTTCTCCCCAAAACCTGGAAACTGGGACGCGGAACGCGGACCAGAATTCAGGGATGAAGGGTGAGGACTATTGCAACTATAAACTAACGTTATTTTTGTAAAAGAATTTGGAAAAACAATTAATTTTGACGATTTACTTTGAAAATTCGAAAAATTCCCGAGTGTTAGTAGGGATAAAGTCCCGACGCGCGTGTAAGCGCGTGCGGTACGGTCAAAACGTAGGCGGAGGCCTAGTTTGGTCTAAAAACACTGAAAACCGCTTCAAAATCGCGCGTCTGGAAGCGAAGATATCTACGTTTGTGTTTTTTACTCGCTCCCTTAGGTAGATTTTGGGTACTAACAGAGATGTATGGGAAAACTATTTTTTAGAAAAAATACAAGTTCTATTCGGGCTAGGGGCGCGGAAGAGGGGTCCAGAGACGCGTCTCCGCGCGGGCTAGCTATATAAAGAATAAAACTTACTAGGTGCCGACCAAAAATTTTGAGTTGTGGTCAAAAAACCCGTTTTTGAACCGAAAAATTTGGAATTTCACCCCAAAACCTGGAAACTGGGACACGGACCGCGGACCAGAATTCAGGGATGAAGGGTGAGGACTATTGCAACTATAAACTAACGTTATTTTTGTAAAAGAATTTGGAAAAACAATTAATTTTGACGATTTACTTTGAAAATTCGAAAAATTCCCGAGTGTTAGTAGGGATAAAGTCCCGACGCGCGTGTAAGCGCGTGCGATACGGTCAAAACGTAGGCGGAGGCCTAGTTTGGTCTAAAAACACTGAAAACCGCTTCAAAATCGCGCGTCTGGAAGCGAAGATATCTACGTTTGTGTTTTTTACTCGCTCCCTTAGGTAGATTTTGGGTACTAACAGAGATGTATGGGAAAACTATTTTTTTAGAAAAAATACAAGTTCTATTCGGGCTAGGGGCGCGGAAGAGGGGTCCAGAGACGCGTCTCCGCGCGGGCTAGCTATATAAAGAATAAAACTTATTAGGTGCCGACCAAAAATTTTGAGTTTCGGTCAAAAAACCCGTTTTTGAACCGAAAAATTTTGAATTTCTCCCCTCCCCAAAACCTGGAAACTGGGACGCGGAACGCGGACCAGAATTCAGGGATGAAGGGTGAGGACTATTGCAACTATAAACTAACGTTATTTTTGTAAAAGAATTTGGAAAAACAATTAATTTTGACGATTTACTTTGAAAATTCGAAAAATTCCGAGTGTTAGTAGGGATAAAGTCCCGACGCGCGTGTAAGCGCGTGCGGTACGGTCAAAACGTAGGCGGAGGCCTAGTTTGGTCTAAAAACACTGAAAACCGCTTCAAAATCGCGCGTCTGGAAGCGAAGATATCTACGTTTGTGTTTTTTACTCGCTCCCTTAGGTAGATTTTGGGTACTAACAGAGATGTATGGGAAAACTATTTTTTTAGAAAAAATACAAGTTCTATTCGGGCTAGGGGCGCGGAAGAGGGGTCCAGAGACGCGTCTCGCGCGGGCTAGCTATATAAAGAATAAAACTTATTAGGTGCCGACCAAAAATTTTGAGTTTCGGTCAAAAAACCCGTTTTTGAACCGAAAAATTTTGAATTTCTCCCCAAAACCTGAAACTGGGACGCGGAACGCGGACCAGAATTCAGGGATGAAGGGTGAGGACTATTGCAACTATAAACTAACGTTATTTTTGTAAAAGAATTTGGAAAAACAATTAATTTTGACGATTTACTTTGAAAATTCGAAAAATTCCCGAGTGTTAGTAGGGATAAAGTCCCGACGCGCGTGTAAGCGCGTGCGATACGGTCAAAACGTAGGCGGAGGCCTAGTTTGGTCTAAAAACACTGAAAACCGCTTCAAAATCGCGCGTCTGGAAGCGAAGATATCTACGTTTGTGTTTTTTACTCGCTCCCTTAGGTAGATTTTGGGTACTAACAGAGATGTATGGGAAAACTATTTTTTAGAAAAAATACAAGTTCTATTCGGGCTAGGGGCGCGGAAGAGGGGTCCAGAGACGCGTCTCCGCGCGGGCTAGCTATATAAAGAATAAAACTTATTAGGTGCCGACCAAAAATTTTGAGTTTCGGTCAAAAAACCCGTTTTTGAACCGAAAAATTTTGAATTTCTCCCCAAAACCTGGAAACTGGGACGCGGAACGCGGACCAGAATTCAGGGATGAAGGGTGAGGACTATTGCAACTATAAACTAACGTTATTTTTGTAAAAGAATTTGGAAAAACAATTAATTTTGACGATTTACTTTGAAAATTCGAAAAATTCCCGAGTGTTAGTAGGGATAAAGTCCCCGACGCGCGTGTAAGCGCGTGCGATACGGTCAAAACGTAGGCGGAGGCCTAGTTTGGTCTAAAAACACTGAAAACCGCTTCAAAATCGCGCGTCTGGAAGCGAAGATATCTACGTTTGTGTTTTTACTCGCTCCCTTAGGTAGATTTTGGGTACTAACAGAGATGTATGGGAAAACTATTTTTTTAGAAAAAATACAAGTTCTATTCGGGCTAGGGGCGCGGAAGAGGGGTCCAGAGACGCGTCTCCGCGCGGGCTAGCTATATAAAGAATAAAACTTATTAGGTGCCGACCAAAAATTTTGAGTTTCGGTCAAAAAACCCGTTTTTGACCGAAAAATTTTGAATTTCTCCCCAAAACCTGGAAACTGGGACGCGGAACGCGGACCAGAATTCAGGGATGAAGGGTGAGGACTATTGCAACTATAAACTAACGTTATTTTTGTAAAAGAATTTGGAAAAACAATTAATTTTGACGATTTACTTTGAAAATTCGAAAAATTCCCGAGTGTTAGTAGGGATAAAGTCCCGACGCGCGTGTAAGCGCGTGCGGTACGGTCAAAACGTAGGCGGAGGCCTAGTTTGGTCTAAAAACACTGAAAACCGCTTCAAAATCGCGCGTCTGGAAGCGAAGATATCTACGTTTGTGTTTTTTACTCGCTCCCTTAGGTAGATTTTGGGTACTAACAGAGATGTATGGGAAAACTATTTTTTAGAAAAAATACAAGTTCTATTCGGGCTAGGGGCGCGGAAGAGGGGTCCAGAGACGCGTCTCCGCGCGGGCTAGCTATATAAAGAATAAAACTTATTAGGTGCCGACCAAAAATTTTGAGTTTCGGTCAAAAAACCCGTTTTTGAACCGAAAAATTTTGAATTTCTCCCCAAAACCTGGAAACTGGGACGCGGAACGCGGACCAGAATTCAGGGATGAAGGGTGAGGACTATTGCAACTATAAACTAACGTTATTTTTGTAAAAGAATTTGGAAAAACAATTAATTTTGACGATTTACTTTGAAAATTCGAAAAATTCCCGAGTGTTAGTAGGGATAAAGTCCCGACGCGCGTGTAAGCGCGTGCGATACGGTCAAAACGTAGGCGGAGGCCTAGTTTGGTCTAAAAACACTGAAAACCGCTTCAAAATCGCGCGTCTGGAAGCGAAGATATCTACGTTTGTGTTTTTTACTCGCTCCCTTAGGTAGATTTTGGGTACTAACAGAGATGTATGGGAAAACTATTTTTTTAGAAAAAATACAAGTTCTATTCGGGCTAGGGGCGCGGAAGAGGGGTCCAGAGACGCGTCTCCGCGCGGGCTAGCTATATAAAGAATAAAACTTATTAGGTGCCGACCAAAAATTTTGAGTTTCGGTCAAAAAACCCGTTTTTGAACCGAAAAATTTTGAATTTCTCCCCAAAACCTGGAAACTGGGACGCGGAACGCGGACCAGAATTCAGGGATGAAGGGTGAGGACTATTGCAACTATAAACTAACGTTATTTTTGTAAAAGAATTTGGAAAAACAATTAATTTTGACGATTTACTTTGAAAATTCGAAAAATTCCCGAGTGTTAGTAGGGATAAAGTCCCGACGCGCGTGTAAGCGCGTGCGGTACGGTCAAAACGTAGGCGGAGGCCTAGTTTGGTCTAAAAACACTGAAAACCGCTTCAAAATCGCGCGTCTGGAAGCGAAGATATCTACGTTTGTGTTTTTTACTCGCTCCCTTAGGTAGATTTTGGGTACTAACAGAGATGTATGGGAAAACTATTTTTTAGAAAAAATACAAGTTCTATTCGGGCTAGGGGCGCGGAAGAGGGGTCCAGAGACGCGTCTCCGCGCGGGCTAGCTATATAAAGAATAAAACTTATTAGGTGCCGACCAAAAATTTTGAGTTTCGGTCAAAAAAACCCGTTTTTGAACCGAAAAATTTTGAATTTCTCCCCAAAACCTGGAAACTGGGACGCGGAACGCGGACCAGAATTCAGGGATGAAGGGTGAGGACTATTGCAACTATAAACTAACGTTATTTTTGTAAAAGAATTTGGAAAAACAATTAATTTTGACGATTTACTTTGAAAATTCGAAAAATTCCCGAGTGTTAGTAGGGATAAAGTCCCGACGCGCGTGTAAGCGCGTGCGATACGGTCAAAACGTAGGCGGAGGCCTAGTTTGGTCTAAAAACACTGAAAACCGCTTCAAAATCGCGCGTCTGGAAGCGAAGATATCTACGTTTGTGTTTTTTACTCGCTCCCTTAGGTAGATTTTGGGTACTAACAGAGATGTATGGGAAAACTATTTTTTTAGAAAAAATACAAGTTCTATTCGGGCTAGGGGCGCGGAAGAGGGGTCCAGAGACGCGTCTCCGCGCGGGCTAGCTATATAAAGAATAAAACTTATTAGGTGCCGACCAAAAATTTTGAGTTTCGGTCAAAAAACCCGTTTTTGAACCGAAAAATTTTGAATTTCTCCCCAAAACCTGGAAACTGGGACGCGGAACGCGGACCAGAATTCAGGGATGAAGGGTGAGGACTATTGCAACTATAAACTAACGTTATTTTTGTAAAAGAATTTGGAAAAACAATTAATTTTGACGATTTACTTTGAAAATTCGAAAAATTCCCGAGTGTTAGTAGGGATAAAGTCCCGACGCGCGTGTAAGCGCGTGCGGTACGGTCAAAACGTAGGCGGAGGCCTAGTTTGGTCTAAAAACACTGAAAACCGCTTCAAAATCGCGCGTCTGGAAGCGAAGATATCTACGTTTGTGTTTTTTACTCGCTCCCTTAGGTAGATTTTGGGTACTAACAGAGATGTATGGGAAAACTATTTTTTAGAAAAAATACAAGTTCTATTCGGGCTAGGGGCGCGGAAGAGGGGTCCAGAGACGCGTCTCCGCGCGGGCTAGCTATATAAAGAATAAAACTTACTAGGTGCCGACCAAAAATTTTGAGTTGTGGTCAAAAAACCCGTTTTTGAACCGAAAAATTTGGAATTTCACCCCAAAACCTGGAAACTGGGACACGGACCGCGGACCAGAATTCAGGGATGAAGGGTGAGGACTATTGCAACTATAAACTAACGTTATTTTTGTAAAAGAATTTGGAAAAACAATTAATTTTGACGATTTACTTTGAAAATTCGAAAAATTCCCGAGTGTTAGTAGGGATAAAGTCCCGACGCGCGTGTAAGCGCGTGCGATACGGTCAAAACGTAGGCGGAGGCCTAGTTTGGTCTAAAAACACTGAAAACCGCTTCAAAATCGCGCGTCTGGAAGCGAAGATATCTACGTTTGTGTTTTTTACTCGCTCCCTTAGGTAGATTTTGGGTACTAACAGAGATGTATGGGAAAACTATTTTTTTAGAAAAAATACAAGTTCTATTCGGGCTAGGGGCGCGGAAGAGGGGTCCAGAGACGCGTCTCCGCGCGGGCTAGCTATATAAAGAATAAAACTTATTAGGTGCCGACCAAAAATTTTGAGTTTCGGTCAAAAAACCCGTTTTTGAACCGAAAAATTTTGAATTTCTCCCCAAAACCTGGAAACTGGGACGCGGAACGCGGACCAGAATTCAGGGATGAAGGGTGAGGACTATTGCAACTATAAACTAACGTTATTTTTGTAAAAGAATTTGGAAAAACAATTAATTTTGACGATTTACTTTGAAAATTCGAAAAATTCCCGAGTGTTAGTAGGGATAAAGTCCCGACGCGCGTGTAAGCGCGTGCGATACGGTCAAAACGTAGGCGGAGGCCTAGTTTGGTCTAAAAACACTGAAAACCGCTTCAAAATCGCGCGTCTGGAAGCGAAGATATCTACGTTTGTGTTTTTTACTCGCTCCCTTAGGTAGATTTTGGGTACTAACAGAGATGTATGGGAAAACTATTTTTTTAGAAAAAATACAAGTTCTATTCGGGCTAGGGGCGCGGAAGAGGGGTCCAGAGACGCGTCTCCGCGCGGGCTAGCTATATAAAGAATAAAACTTATTAGGTGCCGACCAAAAATTTTGAGTTTCGGTCAAAAAACCCGTTTTTGAACCGAAAAATTTTGAATTTCTCCCCAAAACCTGGAAACTGGGACGCGGAACGCGGACCAGAATTCAGGGATGAAGGGTGAGGACTATTGCAACTATAAACTAACGTTATTTTTGTAAAAGAATTTGGAAAAACAATTAATTTTGACGATTTACTTTGAAAATTCGAAAAATTCCCGAGTGTTAGTAGGGATAAAGTCCCGACGCGCGTGTAAGCGCGTGCGGTACGGTCAAAACGTAGGCGGAGGCCTAGTTTGGTCTAAAAACACTGAAAACCGCTTCAAAATCGCGCGTCTGGAAGCGAAGATATCTACGTTTGTGTTTTTTACTCGCTCCCTTTTTTTTTTTTTTTTTTTTTTTTTTTTTTCGGATGGGAAATCATCAAATAACCCCTCCCGCTCTGGGCGGAGCAGGAGGGAGTGTCAGACTTTTACTGACTAAAACCCATCCATGTTCCTTCATCGCCCTTTGTGTTCCGGGGCCACGGTATCTCTTTCGAATAGTCCCGCAACCCCGGCAGGCATCGGTCCTTACGGACCCCTTCCTTTGTGCTGACTCTCTTTGAGGCGCGCGTGGAACACGAACGCGCCGTCGACACGGCCTGTCGTCATGTTATGAGACGGACGGACGGCGAGCTAGCCCATAGCTCACCGTCCACAGGCCCGCGCCTACGGTGGCCGGGGGCCACGTGGTGGTGGCCCCCGACGCCCGGGGCGTCTCCCGCGGCGGCCGGGACGTTGAGAGGTTCTCTCCCTCTCACGTTCCGCCACCTCCTTCTCTAGCATTACTGCTTCGCAGAAGGAGGTGACGGCGTCCCATTCTGTCTCGCTCCGGACCATGGCTTGCACCAGGGCCGGACGCGAGAGGTCGCCGCCGCCGATCGCCGCTTCGAGGACACGGCGGTGCTCCGCCCACGCGGGGCACACCTCCACCGTGTGCTCCACCGTGTCCTCCGGTCGATCCTCACAATGGAAGCACCCGGGCGTTTCCTCCCGCCCGATTCGGTGCAGGAACCTCCCGAACACTCCGTGTCCGGTGAGGACCTGCGTCAGGCGGAAGGTGAGGACGCCGTGGCGTCTCTCAAGCCACTCCTCAAAGAGGGGACTTATCGCCACTATCGTGGCGTGCCCTGCACGGGGTTGCGACAGTCGCTCTCTCCATGTCGCCATGAGATCTCGCCGGAAGTCTGTCCGCTGAGCGACAATTTGCCGCGGCAGCGGAGTTTCCCCCCGGCTTAGCGCCTCCGCGCGCCATTCATGTAGGCGCGCGAGGACTATCGCCTCCAGATCCCATGGCGGCAATCCGGCAAGGAGGCTCGCTGCCTCGCGGGCAATCGTGCGGTAGCCCCGGGCCAGCCTTACGGCTACCACCTTTTGGGGCGCGTTTAGGTAGTGGGCGGCTCGTCGCCTCAATGAACGCGCCCACACCGGGGCCCCGTAAAGGGCCATTGACCGCACGACTCCCGCGTAGAGCCTCCGGCAGGAGGCGTTCGGCCCCCCCAGATTGGGCAGGAGCCGCCTGAAGGCAGCCCCAGTCCGTTCCAGTTTGGGGGCCAAACGTCGGAAATGTTCTACGAAGTTCCACCGGCTGTCAAGGACAAGTCCCAAGTACTTTAACGTCGACTCAACGCCGATGGATACCCCTCCTACCGTCAGTGAGGATCCCGGAGGTGGCGCATTCCGAGGCCCATGAAAGCACATGGCCTCGGACTTGTGCAATGCCACCTCGAGACCCAATTGCCGGATCCTCTCAACGACTATCGCAACCCCGCGTGTCATCACTTCGGCCGCCGCCTCGTGCGACCCCCCCTGTGCTAGCACCAGCGTGTCGTCTGCGTAGCAAACCACGCTGACACCGCTAGGGAGGTCGGCGCGCAGCACCCAGTCGTACCCGATGTTCCACAAGGACGGCCCTAGGACCGATCCCTGCGGAACACCGCACGACATCTCTCGCCGGTTCCATTCTCCGCTGCGACCAGGGTAAATGACTGCCCTGTCCGTCAGGTAGTCCCCGACCACTCGACGGAGGTAGGTCGGCACCCGGTGATACCGGAGTGCCTCCCTAATGCAGCTCCAGGGCATGGAGTTGAAGGCGTTGGCGATGTCGAGAGACACCGCCAAGACAACCCCTCCTCTGGACACCGCATCCCCCGTCGTGAGGGCTCTCACGCGCATGATGGCGTCCACCGTTGAGCGCCCCTTGCGGAAACCGAACTGGTGTTCCGCAAGGTCCGGCCCAGTCCCCGCAAGGTGCTCGGCGAGGCGGTTTGCAATTACTCTTTCAAAGAGCTTGCCCACCTCGTCGAGCAGCACCACGGGCCGGTATGCGGACGGAGAGTCCGCAGGGCGCCCCGGCTTCCGAATGAGGACCAGCTTTCCCGTCTTCCAACGAAGCGGGAACTGGCCTCTCTCCAAGCATGCGCTAAGGAGCCCCTCTAGTCGGGGCCCGAGAGCCTCCGAGGCCAGGACCCAGGCTTTGCCAGGCAAGCCGTCGGGTCCCGGGGCGGTATTTTTGGCACTGAGCCTGCGTACCGCCACTCTCAGGTCTACCCCAGTCACTTCCGGAGCGTTGTCGTCGTCGTCCTGTTGGTCCGCTTCCAGCATCGCAGGTGGCGGAGCCATAGGCGGGGGTGGATGATCCCCTCGCGAAGGGAACAGAGTGCTCACCACGTCCTCCACGAGCTCAGGCCGGAGACTCTGCGTCAGTGGGGGGGCCCAGAGGCGGAGTTTATCCCGCACCAATTTGTAAGGGCGCCCCCACGGATCTCTGTCGAGAGTCCCCAGTAACTCCTCGCGAGCCAGGTCCCTGGCCCGCAGGACAGCCTCGCGGAGGGCGGTCTTCGCCGCTCTGTACCCCTCATAAAGCTCCGCCTCAATGGTTGCCGCATCGGGTGGGCGAATGCGGAGCCTGCGATGCCTGGCGTACAGGTGTCGCGCAGCCACGCACGCCTCGCGCAGAGACGTCAGCTCACGCGACCACCAGTACACTTGACGCCGGGCGCTTCCTGGCCGGACTCGGGGCATTGCCACGTCACATATATCGGACATGGCCTCCTGGAACCATCCTGCCTCATTGTTGACGTCGGCAGGCCTGTCCGGTGATGTCACCCAGGCCTGCACGATCGAGGCTTCCAGGAGGAGCTCCCGGTCCAGCTGCTTCAGCGCCCAACGCGGACCACTCGGGGCCTGTTGGACCGGCGCGCTTGTGGTCTGGGTGGAGACGTCGAACCGGATGTACCGGTGGTCGGAATAGGTCTCCACCCCCTCCATAACACGCCAGTCAATGACACGCGGCGACAGAGCGGGGCTAGCGAACGAAATGTCCACTACCGACTCGCCCCGCATCCGCACACACGTGGGGACAGAACCCCGATTTAGGACGACCAGGCCCTTCTCCAGGGCCCAGTCTTCCACCATCCTACCCCGCACGTCTGTGCAGCGAGAACCCCAAGCCAAGTTTTTGGCATTGAAGTCCCCGAGGACAAGCACGGGGAGGGAATGGTTTCCGACGACAACACTCAACTCTGCGAGAGAGTTGTGGAACTCGGCGAGAGTTCGGCTCGGGGAGAAGTAGACACCCACCACTACGATCTCCCCGAACCGGGCTGCTACGCACCCCCGACCCCTCCTGACATTTTCAAGGGTCAGAGTACCGGCGGCGGCCGACGACACTATGGTCACTGAGCCGCTAAGGTCCGCCACCCAGTCTTCCCTGGGCAGGACGAAATACGGCTCAGCGACCACAGCAATGTTGATCAACCACTGCGCCATGCTCTGGAGCAACAGATCCTGAGCGCAGGCGCAGTGGTTGATGTTCGCTTGGAGGAAGCGTAGTGGGGCCGTTATTGGCACTCCATTACCGCTTCCTCCCTAGCCCCCTGCGAGGGCCCCTCTGTGGCGGTGACAGTGGCAGCGGCGGCGGCAGTTGCGGCTGCGGCGGTGGCGACGGTGGTGGTGGTGGTGGCGGCGGAGGGCCTTCCCTTGCCTCTGGTGGCCTTGGTGGGCGGAGCGCAGGCCTTGCTCCCAGCCCGGTGTTCGGCCGGCTTGCCGGCTGCCGCACATGCACCGCAGTGCGGCGTGGCGCAGCAAGCTGCGGACACATGACCGGGCTGACTGCAGCGGAAGCAGAGTCCGCTGCGGTCAACCTCCGAGGCGCACCGTACTGACACGTGGTGTCCCACGTGGCAGCGGTAGCACCTCAGAGGTCTGGGCTCCAGCAGCTTTACCTGCGCTGAAACCCAGCCCACCAGTAGCCTACGGCCCTCCACTATTGTTCTGGCCGCCGTCACGGGGCAGCATACCGTAACGGTATGCATACCCGTGACGTCCGGACGTAGGGCGCCTGCCCTGACCTGCTCAGCAGGGCACCCACCGGACCTGGCGACGGCGGCCATCACCTCCTCCTTGGTCACTGAATCGTCCAGACCCAGGATGCGCAGGTCTGCGCATCTAACGGGTCTGGATACTCGGGCGTCGTCCGCGTTCAGGGACGCTCTGAGCTTTTCAGCCAGAGCGTCAGCGGACGACCCGCTGGTTTCGCCGGGGATCTCCAGCATACGAGCCCCCGTCGCGGTGACTTTAAGCCGGAGGCCCCCGGTGATCCCGAGCTCTCCGAGATCCACCGTCTCCTTCGCCTTTGCCAGCAGGTCGCGGTAGGACACGCCCCTTTTTTCCGCATCCGGCTGTAGTGTGATCACTACAGCCGCGGTCTTCGGGGCGCGAAGCCTAGCCGCGATCTTTCGCGCCCTATGCTGGCGCTGCCGCTCCACATTTCGGGCCTTTTTGGCCGCCTTCCTCCCCTTCTTCTTCTCCCCGACCACCTGCCATCCGGCTTCAGCCGCAGGTGTCGGGGGCTGGGGGGGCGGTGGTGGCGGCGGCAGCTGGCTTGCCGCAGGCACTGGCCCACTCGCCGCTGGCATTGGCGCCGCTGGCGCTGGAGCCGATACAGTCGCCGCCTGTGCAGCCGCCTTGCCTTTTCTCCTCCTGGGCGCCTTCTTAGTCGGCGCCGGTTGCGCCGGAGCTGACTTTCCAGGAGGGGGGGGCGCCGCAGCTCTGCCGGAGGACTGGCTCGACGGCCCAGGTCCGGGTGCGGCAGCCGCAGCAGCCGCGTATGACACCGTACTCGGCATCGTGCTCGGGCCCGCGGCTGCCTTCTTTGCACCCAGGGCGGGGCGCAGAACAATTCCCTCCAGGACGGAGAACCGCGCCTGGAAGGAAGCAAGCTCCTGCCGAACCAGGTTCAGAACCTGGTTCTCCACCGGCACGGGCTCGGCTTGTCGCTGCTGCTGCTGTTGTTGGTGGCCCCCATTTGGAGGCGCAGCACGGCTACCAGCCTCGCGCAGATTGGCCAGGTCTGCGTGGAGCTTGGCGTTCTCCTTTTGGAGAACCTCCATGGCAGCCGTCAGGCGGGCCACCTCCTCCCGCAGTTTGGCCACATCTCCCTCTGACGAAGGAGGTGGTGGAGGCCTCGCAAAGTTGGCCTCCGCTGCCGCCATGATGGAGGCGGAAGCGCCGGGTATGGCCTTGAGTTTCGATGAGGTCTTCATCTTATTGGCCACGCCCCTTATTGCAGCTTCCACCTCCTTAGCAAACCTGGCCTTACGCTCCGCCTCGGAGCCGCCAGTTGCACCCGCCTCGTCGCCAGACCCGGGAACAGTAGTGCCCGGGGGGCGCACCTCCTCGGCAAGTCTTGCCGACCTCACGGGGGCAGAGAGCCCCCTCCCCTTGCCCCGGATCCCCCCACGCTTGTTGGTGGGGATTTTTCGGGCCGAGGCCTCCTCATCTCCGGATGACGACCCCCGGTCGCCATCCCGCCTGGGCCGCTTGCGGAAGAACTTGCTGTTCTCCGCAGGCGTCCCGGCCCTCACGCGACGGGAGCTCTCTGAGCCTCCCGCGCTCACCTCACTTGATGCTACGTCGGACTCCGACGCCGCATCCCTCCTCTCCTCTGTTTTGCCGTCACCGGCGGTGTTTGTTTTTTTATTAATTTCATCCATATCTAATCCCACGAGTCTGGGGGAAATAACATACAATCTAGGCAGAGACCCCTGTACCTAGAAGGGCAGATTTAAGCATTTGTTACTCGCCATGGGGGTCTGCAGGTACCCTGGCGAGGAGTGCACTAGCGACTGATTTGTTCCATGGAACACCCGTCAGCCATACATCCCCTCGCGGTGCGTCGCCACTTGGGATTCGGGGTAACTTTTTATAGAGGTTTTCTACCTCGCGGTCCGGGCGGTTAAGCCAAGACCCTCGGTCCCCTATCGAAACCGCGAGACCTGATCCACAGCGCTTCGATAGCCAGATTACGAGATTGGCGGTGACAGAGGAGGACGGATCCTTCTCTGTCTGCTCGGAGGCAGGGTGAGTGCACACCAAGCCCGCCCTCATTCCTCAGCTGTGCCCTCTGCTTTACAGAGGGTCACGCAGAGGAACGCACCGTTGGTCCTGAAAGGACCCTACCTTTGTCAGATTCATTAGCCGCGGCGGTCACATTCCCCGGGGATAAAAGAAAACTCTCATTTCCTCTCATTCCCCGGAGAAGGATACCGCCGCGTCCAGGGTGCACCGGCCCAGCAGCTGCTCTTCCCTCCAGACGTATCGAGAGGGACCAGCAGCCGCCAGACACACGTGGAGGTCTTCTAGCTATATAAAGAATAAAACTTATTAGGTGCCGACCAAAAATTTTGAGTTTCGGTCAAAAAACCCGTTTTTGAACCGAAAAATTTTGAATTTCTCCCCAAAACCTGGAAACTGGGACGCGGAACGCGGACCAGAATTCAGGGATGAAGGGTGAGGACTATTGCAACTATAAACTAACGTTATTTTTGTAAAAGAATTTGGAAAAACAATTAATTTTGACGATTTACTTTGAAAATTCGAAAAATTCCCGAGTGTTAGTAGGGATAAAGTCCCGACGCGCGTGTAAGCGCGTGCGATACGGTCAAAACGTAGGCGGAGGCCTAGTTTGGTCTAAAAACACTGAAAACCGCTTCAAAATCGCGCGTCTGGAAGCGAAGATATCTACGTTTGTGTTTTTTACTCGCTCCCTTAGGTAGATTTTGGGTACTAACAGAGATGTATGGGAAAACTATTTTTTTAGAAAAAATACAAGTTCTATTCGGGCTAGGGGCGCGGAAGAGGGGTCCAGAGACGCGTCTCCGCGCGGGCTAGCTATATAAAGAATAAAACTTATTAGGTGCCGACCAAAAATTTTGAGTTTCGGTCAAAAAACCCGTTTTTGAACCGAAAAATTTTGAATTTCTCCCCAAAACCTGGAAACTGGGACGCGGAACGCGGACCAGAATTCAGGGATGAAGGGTGAGGACTATTGCAACTATAAACTAACGTTATTTTTGTAAAAGAATTTGGAAAAACAATTAATTTTGACGATTTACTTTGAAAATTCGAAAAATTCCCGAGTGTTAGTAGGGATAAAGTCCCGACGCGCGTGTAAGCGCGTGCGGTACGGTCAAAACGTAGGCGGAGGCCTAGTTTGGTCTAAAAACACTGAAAACCGCTTCAAAATCGCGCGTCTGGAAGCGAAGATATCTACGTTTGTGTTTTTTACTCGCTCCCTTAGGTAGATTTTGGGTACTAACAGAGATGTATGGGAAAACTATTTTTTAGAAAAAATACAAGTTCTATTCGGGCTAGGGGCGCGGAAGAGGGGTCCAGAGACGCGTCTCCGCGCGGGCTAGCTATATAAAGAATAAAACTTATTAGGTGCCGACCAAAAATTTTGAGTTTCGGTCAAAAAACCCGTTTTTGAACCGAAAAATTTTGAATTTCTCCCCAAAACCTGGAAACTGGGACGCGGAACGCGGACCAGAATTCAGGGATGAAGGGTGAGGACTATTGCAACTATAAACTAACGTTATTTTTGTAAAAGAATTTGGAAAAACAATTAATTTTGACGATTTACTTTGAAAATTCGAAAAATTCCCGAGTGTTAGTAGGGATAAAGTCCCGACGCGCGTGTAAGCGCGTGCGGTACGGTCAAAACGTAGGCGGAGGCCTAGTTTGGTCTAAAAACACTGAAAACCGCTTCAAAATCGCGCGTCTGGAAGCGAAGATATCTACGTTTGTGTTTTTTACTCGCTCCCTTAGGTAGATTTTGGGTACTAACAGAGATGTATGGGAAAACTATTTTTTAGAAAAAATACAAGTTCTATTCGGGCTAGGGGCGCGGAAGAGGGGTCCAGAGACGCGTCTCCGCGCGGGCTAGCTATATAAAGAATAAAACTTATTAGGTGCCGACCAAAAATTTTGAGTTTCGGTCAAAAAACCCGTTTTTGAACCGAAAAATTTTGAATTTCTCCCCAAAACCTGGAAACTGGGACGCGGAACGCGGACCAGAATTCAGGGATGAAGGGTGAGGACTATTGCAACTATAAACTAACGTTATTTTTGTAAAAGAATTTGGAAAAACAATTAATTTTGACGATTTACTTTGAAAATTCGAAAAATTCCCGAGTGTTAGTAGGGATAAAGTCCCGACGCGCGTGTAAGCGCGTGCGATACGGTCAAAACGTAGGCGGAGGCCTAGTTTGGTCTAAAAACACTGAAAACCGCTTCAAAATCGCGCGTCTGGAAGCGAAGATATCTACGTTTGTGTTTTTTACTCGCTCCCTTAGGTAGATTTTGGGTACTAACAGAGATGTATGGGAAAACTATTTTTTTAGAAAAAATACAAGTTCTATTCGGGCTAGGGGCGCGGAAGAGGGGTCCAGAGACGCGTCTCCGCGCGGGCTAGCTATATAAAGAATAAAACTTATTAGGTGCCGACCAAAAATTTTGAGTTTCGGTCAAAAAACCCGTTTTTGAACCGAAAAATTTTGAATTTCTCCCCAAAACCTGGAAACTGGGACGCGGAACGCGGACCAGAATTCAGGGATGAAGGGTGAGGACTATTGCAACTATAAACTAACGTTATTTTTGTAAAAGAATTTGGAAAAACAATTAATTTTGACGATTTACTTTGAAAATTCGAAAAATTCCCGAGTGTTAGTAGGGATAAAGTCCCGACGCGCGTGTAAGCGCGTGCGATACGGTCAAAACGTAGGCGGAGGCCTAGTTTGGTCTAAAAACACTGAAAACCGCTTCAAAATCGCGCGTCTGGAAGCGAAGATATCTACGTTTGTGTTTTTTACTCGCTCCCTTAGGTAGATTTTGGGTACTAACAGAGATGTATGGGAAAACTATTTTTTTAGAAAAAATACAAGTTCTATTCGGGCTAGGGGCGCGGAAGAGGGGTCCAGAGACGCGTCTCCGCGCGGGCTAGCTATATAAAGAATAAAACTTATTAGGTGCCGACCAAAAATTTTGAGTTTCGGTCAAAAAACCCGTTTTTGAACCGAAAAATTTTGAATTTCTCCCCAAAACCTGGAAACTGGGACGCGGAACGCGGACCAGAATTCAGGGATGAAGGGTGAGGACTATTGCAACTATAAACTAACGTTATTTTTGTAAAAGAATTTGGAAAAACAATTAATTTTGACGATTTACTTTGAAAATTCGAAAAATTCCCGAGTGTTAGTAGGGATAAAGTCCCGACGCGCGTGTAAGCGCGTGCGGTACGGTCAAAACGTAGGCGGAGGCCTAGTTTGGTCTAAAAACACTGAAAACCGCTTCAAAATCGCGCGTCTGGAAGCGAAGATATCTACGTTTGTGTTTTTTACTCGCTCCCTTAGGTAGATTTTGGGTACTAACAGAGATGTATGGGAAAACTATTTTTTAGAAAAAATACAAGTTCTATTCGGGCTAGGGGCGCGGAAGAGGGGTCCAGAGACGCGTCTCCGCGCGGGCTAGCTATATAAAGAATAAAACTTATTAGGTGCCGACCAAAAATTTTGAGTTTCGGTCAAAAAACCCGTTTTTGAACCGAAAAATTTTGAATTTCTCCCCAAAACCTGGAAACTGGGACGCGGAACGCGGACCAGAATTCAGGGATGAAGGGTGAGGACTATTGCAACTATAAACTAACGTTATTTTTGTAAAAGAATTTGGAAAAACAATTAATTTTGACGATTTACTTTGAAAATTCGAAAAATTCCCGAGTGTTAGTAGGGATAAAGTCCCGACGCGCGTGTAAGCGCGTGCGATACGGTCAAAACGTAGGCGGAGGCCTAGTTTGGTCTAAAAACACTGAAAACCGCTTCAAAATCGCGCGTCTGGAAGCGAAGATATCTACGTTTGTGTTTTTTACTCGCTCCCTTAGGTAGATTTTGGGTACTAACAGAGATGTATGGGAAAACTATTTTTTTAGAAAAAATACAAGTTCTATTCGGGCTAGGGGCGCGGAAGAGGGGTCCAGAGACGCGTCTCCGCGCGGGCTAGCTATATAAAGAATAAAACTTATTAGGTGCCGACCAAAAATTTTGAGTTTCGGTCAAAAAACCCGTTTTTGAACCGAAAAATTTTGAATTTCTCCCCAAAACCTGGAAACTGGGACGCGGAACGCGGACCAGAATTCAGGGATGAAGGGTGAGGACTATTGCAACTATAAACTAACGTTATTTTTGTAAAAGAATTTGGAAAAACAATTAATTTTGACGATTTACTTTGAAAATTCGAAAAATTCCCGAGTGTTAGTAGGGATAAAGTCCCGACGCGCGTGTAAGCGCGTGCGGTACGGTCAAAACGTAGGCGGAGGCCTAGTTTGGTCTAAAAACACTGAAAACCGCTTCAAAATCGCGCGTCTGGAAGCGAAGATATCTACGTTTGTGTTTTTTACTCGCTCCCTTAGGTAGATTTTGGGTACTAACAGAGATGTATGGGAAAACTATTTTTTAGAAAAAATACAAGTTCTATTCGGGCTAGGGGCGCGGAAGAGGGGTCCAGAGACGCGTCTCCGCGCGGGCTAGCTATATAAAGAATAAAACTTACTAGGTGCCGACCAAAAATTTTGAGTTGTGGTCAAAAAACCCGTTTTTGAACCGAAAAATTTGGAATTTCACCCCAAAACCTGGAAACTGGGACACGGACCGCGGACCAGAATTCAGGGATGAAGGGTGAGGACTATTGCAACTATAAACTAACGTTATTTTTGTAAAAGAATTTGGAAAAACAATTAATTTTGACGATTTACTTTGAAAATTCGAAAAATTCCCGAGTGTTAGTAGGGATAAAGTCCCGACGCGCGTGTAAGCGCGTGCGATACGGTCAAAACGTAGGCGGAGGCCTAGTTTGGTCTAAAAACACTGAAAACCGCTTCAAAATCGCGCGTCTGGAAGCGAAGATATCTACGTTTGTGTTTTTTACTCGCTCCCTTAGGTAGATTTTGGGTACTAACAGAGATGTATGGGAAAACTATTTTTTTAGAAAAAATACAAGTTCTATTCGGGCTAGGGGCGCGGAAGAGGGGTCCAGAGACGCGTCTCCGCGCGGGCTAGCTATATAAAGAATAAAACTTATTAGGTGCCGACCAAAAATTTTGAGTTTCGGTCAAAAAACCCGTTTTTGAACCGAAAAATTTTGAATTTCTCCCCAAAACCTGGAAACTGGGACGCGGAACGCGGACCAGAATTCAGGGATGAAGGGTGAGGACTATTGCAACTATAAACTAACGTTATTTTTGTAAAAGAATTTGGAAAAACAATTAATTTTGACGATTTACTTTGAAAATTCGAAAAATTCCCGAGTGTTAGTAGGGATAAAGTCCCGACGCGCGTGTAAGCGCGTGCGATACGGTCAAAACGTAGGCGGAGGCCTAGTTTGGTCTAAAAACACTGAAAACCGCTTCAAAATCGCGCGTCTGGAAGCGAAGATATCTACGTTTGTGTTTTTTACTCGCTCCCTTAGGTAGATTTTGGGTACTAACAGAGATGTATGGGAAAACTATTTTTTTAGAAAAAATACAAGTTCTATTCGGGCTAGGGGCGCGGAAGAGGGGTCCAGAGACGCGTCTCCGCGCGGGCTAGCTATATAAAGAATAAAACTTATTAGGTGCCGACCAAAAATTTTGAGTTTCGGTCAAAAAACCCGTTTTTGAACCGAAAAATTTTGAATTTCTCCCCAAAACCTGGAAACTGGGACGCGGAACGCGGACCAGAATTCAGGGATGAAGGGTGAGGACTATTGCAACTATAAACTAACGTTATTTTTGTAAAAGAATTTGGAAAAACAATTAATTTTGACGATTTACTTTGAAAATTCGAAAAATTCCCGAGTGTTAGTAGGGATAAAGTCCCGACGCGCGTGTAAGCGCGTGCGGTACGGTCAAAACGTAGGCGGAGGCCTAGTTTGGTCTAAAAACACTGAAAACCGCTTCAAAATCGCGCGTCTGGAAGCGAAGATATCTACGTTTGTGTTTTTTACTCGCTCCCTTAGGTAGATTTTGGGTACTAACAGAGATGTATGGGAAAACTATTTTTTAGAAAAAATACAAGTTCTATTCGGGCTAGGGGCGCGGAAGAGGGGTCCAGAGACGCGTCTCCGCGCGGGCTAGCTATATAAAGAATAAAACTTATTAGGTGCCGACCAAAAATTTTGAGTTTCGGTCAAAAAACCCGTTTTTGAACCGAAAAATTTTGAATTTCTCCCCAAAACCTGGAAACTGGGACGCGGAACGCGGACCAGAATTCAGGGATGAAGGGTGAGGACTATTGCAACTATAAACTAACGTTATTTTTGTAAAAGAATTTGGAAAAACAATTAATTTTGACGATTTACTTTGAAAATTCGAAAAATTCCCGAGTGTTAGTAGGGATAAAGTCCCGACGCGCGTGTAAGCGCGTGCGATACGGTCAAAACGTAGGTAGGCGGAGGCCTAGTTTGGTCTAAAAACACTGAAACCGCTTCAAAATCGCGCGTCTGGAAGCGAAGATATCTACGTTTGTGTTTTTTACTCGCTCCCTTAGGTAGATTTTGGGTACTAACAGAGATGTATGGGAAAACTATTTTTTTAGAAAAAATACAAGTTCTATTCGGGCTAGGGGCGCGGAAGAGGGGTCCAGAGACGCGTCTCCGCGCGGGCTAGCTATATAAGAATAAAACTTATTAGGTGCCGACCAAAAATTTTGAGTTTCGGTCAAAAAACCCGTTTTTGAACCGAAAAATTTTGAATTTCTCCCCAAAACCTGGAAACTGGGACGCGGAACGCGGACCAGAATTCAGGGATGAAGGGTGAGGACTATTGCAACTATAAACTAACGTTATTTTTGTAAAAGAATTTGGAAAAACAATTAATTTTGACGATTTACTTTGAAAATTCGAAAAATTCCCGAGTGTTAGTAGGGATAAAGTCCCGACGCGCGTGTAAGCGCGTGCGGTACGGTCAAAACGTAGGCGGAGGCCTAGTTTGGTCTAAAAACACTGAAAACCGCTTCAAAATCGCGCGTCTGGAAGCGAAGATATCTACGTTTGTGTTTTTTACTCGCTCCCTTAGGTAGATTTTGGGTACTAACAGAGATGTATGGGAAAACTATTTTTTAGAAAAAATACAAGTTCTATTCGGGCTAGGGGCGCGGAAGAGGGGTCCAGAGACGCGTCTCCGCGCGGCTAGCTATATAAAGAATAAAACTTATTAGGTGCCGACCAAAAATTTTGAGTTTCGGTCAAAAAACCCGTTTTTGAACCGAAAAATTTTGAATTTCTCCCCAAAACCTGGAAACTGGGACGCGGAACGCGGACCAGAATTCAGGGATGAAGGGTGAGGACTATTGCAACTATAAACTAACGTTATTTTTGTAAAAGAATTTGGAAAACAATTAATTTTGACGATTTACTTTGAAAATTCGAAAAATTCCCGAGTGTTAGTAGGGATAAAGTCCCGACGCGCGTGTAAGCGCGTGCGATATGGTCAAAACGTAGGCGGAGGCCTAGTTTGGTCTAAAAACACTGAAAACCGCTTCAAAATCGCGCGTCTGGAAGCGAAGATATCTACGTTTGTGTTTTTTACTCGCTCCCTTAGGTAGATTTTGGGTACTAACAGAGATGTATGGGAAAACTATTTTTTTAGAAAAAATACAAGTTCTATTCGGGCTAGGGGCGCGGAAGAGGGGTCCAGAGACGCGTCTCCGCGCGGGCTAGCTATATAAAGAATAAAACTTATTAGGTGCCGACCAAAAATTTTGAGTTTCGGTCAAAAAACCCGTTTTTGAACCGAAAAATTTTGAATTTCTCCCCAAAACCTGGAAACTGGGACGCGGAACGCGGACCAGAATTCAGGGATGAAGGGTGAGGACTATTGCAACTATAAACTAACGTTATTTTTGTAAAAGAATTTGGAAAAACAATTAATTTTGACGATTTACTTTGAAAATTCGAAAAATTCCCGAGTGTTAGTAGGGATAAAGTCCCGACGCGCGTGTAAGCGCGTGCGATACGGTCAAAACGTAGGCGGAGGCCTAGTTTGGTCTAAAAACACTGAAAACCGCTTCAAAATCGCGCGTCTGGAAGCGAAGATATCTACGTTTGTGTTTTTTACTCGCTCCCTTAGGTAGATTTTGGGTACTAACAGAGATGTATGGGAAAACTATTTTTTTAGAAAAAATACAAGTTCTATTCGGGCTAGGGGCGCGGAAGAGGGGTCCAGAGACGCGTCTCCGCGCGGGCTAGCTATATAAAGAATAAAACTTATTAGGTGCCGACCAAAAATTTTGAGTTTCGGTCAAAAAACCCGTTTTTGAACCGAAAAATTTTGAATTTCTCCCCAAAACCTGGAAACTGGGACGCGGAACGCGGACCAGAATTCAGGGATGAAGGGTGAGGACTATTGCAACTATAAACTAACGTTATTTTTGTAAAAGAATTTGGAAAAACAATTAATTTTGACGATTTACTTTGAAAATTCGAAAAATTCCCGAGTGTTAGTAGGGATAAAGTCCCGACGCGCGTGTAAGCGCGTGCGGTACGGTCAAAACGTAGGCGGAGGCCTAGTTTGGTCTAAAAACACTGAAAACCGCTTCAAAATCGCGCGTCTGGAAGCGAAGATATCTACGTTTGTGTTTTTTACTCGCTCCCTTAGGTAGATTTTGGGTACTAACAGAGATGTATGGGAAAACTATTTTTTAGAAAAAATACAAGTTCTATTCGGGCTAGGGGCGCGGAAGAGGGGTCCAGAGACGCGTCTCCGCGCGGGCTAGCTATATAAAGAATAAAACTTATTAGGTGCCGACCAAAAATTTTGAGTTTCGGTCAAAAAACCCGTTTTTGAACCGAAAAATTTTGAATTTCTCCCCAAAACCTGGAAACTGGGACGCGGAACGCGGACCAGAATTCAGGGATGAAGGGTGAGGACTATTGCAACTATAAACTAACGTTATTTTTGTAAAAGAATTTGGAAAAACAATTAATTTTGACGATTTACTTTGAAAATTCGAAAAATTCCCGAGTGTTAGTAGGGATAAAGTCCCGACGCGCGTGTAAGCGCGTGCGATACGGTCAAAACGTAGGCGGAGGCCTAGTTTGGTCTAAAAACACTGAAAACCGCTTCAAAATCGCGCGTCTGGAAGCGAAGATATCTACGTTTGTGTTTTTTACTCGCTCCCTTAGGTAGATTTTGGGTACTAACAGAGATGTATGGGAAAACTATTTTTTTAGAAAAAATACAAGTTCTATTCGGGCTAGGGGCGCGGAAGAGGGGTCCAGAGACGCGTCTCCGCGCGGGCTAGCTATATAAAGAATAAAACTTATTAGGTGCCGACCAAAAATTTTGAGTTTCGGTCAAAAAACCCGTTTTTGAACCGAAAAATTTTGAATTTCTCCCCAAAACCTGGAAACTGGGACGCGGAACGCGGACCAGAATTCAGGGATGAAGGGTGAGGACTATTGCAACTATAAACTAACGTTATTTTTGTAAAAGAATTTGGAAAAACAATTAATTTTGACGATTTACTTTGAAAATTCGAAAAATTCCCGAGTGTTAGTAGGGATAAAGTCCCGACGCGCGTGTAAGCGCGTGCGATACGGTCAAAACGTAGGCGGAGGCCTAGTTTGGTCTAAAAACACTGAAAACCGCTTCAAAATCGCGCGTCTGGAAGCGAAGATATCTACGTTTGTGTTTTTTACTCGCTCCCTTAGGTAGATTTTGGGTACTAACAGAGATGTATGGGAAAACTATTTTTTTAGAAAAAATACAAGTTCTATTCGGGCTAGGGGCGCGGAAGAGGGGTCCAGAGACGCGTCTCCGCGCGGGCTAGCTATATAAAGAATAAAACTTATTAGGTGCCGACCAAAAATTTTGAGTTTCGGTCAAAAAACCCGTTTTTGAACCGAAAAATTTTGAATTTCTCCCCAAAACCTGGAAACTGGGACGCGGAACGCGGACCAGAATTCAGGGATGAAGGGTGAGGACTATTGCAACTATAAACTAACGTTATTTTTGTAAAAGAATTTGGAAAAACAATTAATTTTGACGATTTACTTTGAAAATTCGAAAAATTCCCGAGTGTTAGTAGGGATAAAGTCCCGACGCGCGTGTAAGCGCGTGCGGTACGGTCAAAACGTAGGCGGAGGCCTAGTTTGGTCTAAAAACACTGAAAACCGCTTCAAAATCGCGCGTCTGGAAGCGAAGATATCTACGTTTGTGTTTTTTACTCGCTCCCTTAGGTAGATTTTGGGTACTAACAGAGATGTATGGGAAAACTATTTTTTAGAAAAAATACAAGTTCTATTCGGGCTAGGGGCGCGGAAGAGGGGTCCAGAGACGCGTCTCCGCGCGGGCTAGCTATATAAAGAATAAAACTTATTAGGTGCCGACCAAAAATTTTGAGTTTCGGTCAAAAAACCCGTTTTTGAACCGAAAAATTTTGAATTTCTCCCCAAAACCTGGAAACTGGGACGCGGAACGCGGACCAGAATTCAGGGATGAAGGGTGAGGACTATTGCAACTATAAACTAACGTTATTTTTGTAAAAGAATTTGGAAAAACAATTAATTTTGACGATTTACTTTGAAAATTCGAAAAATTCCCGAGTGTTAGTAGGGATAAAGTCCCGACGCGCGTGTAAGCGCGTGCGATACGGTCAAAACGTAGGCGGAGGCCTAGTTTGGTCTAAAAACACTGAAAACCGCTTCAAAATCGCGCGTCTGGAAGCGAAGATATCTACGTTTGTGTTTTTTACTCGCTCCCTTAGGTAGATTTTGGGTACTAACAGAGATGTATGGGAAAACTATTTTTTTAGAAAAAATACAAGTTCTATTCGGGCTAGGGGCGCGGAAGAGGGGTCCAGAGACGCGTCTCCGCGCGGGCTAGCTATATAAAGAATAAAACTTATTAGGTGCCGACCAAAAATTTTGAGTTTCGGTCAAAAAACCCGTTTTTGAACCGAAAAATTTTGAATTTCTCCCCAAAACCTGGAAACTGGGACGCGGAACGCGGACCAGAATTCAGGGATGAAGGGTGAGGACTATTGCAACTATAAACTAACGTTATTTTTGTAAAAGAATTTGGAAAAACAATTAATTTTGACGATTTACTTTGAAAATTCGAAAAATTCCCGAGTGTTAGTAGGGATAAAGTCCCGACGCGCGTGTAAGCGCGTGCGGTACGGTCAAAACGTAGGCGGAGGCCTAGTTTGGTCTAAAAACACTGAAAACCGCTTCAAAATCGCGCGTCTGGAAGCGAAGATATCTACGTTTGTGTTTTTTACTCGCTCCCTTAGGTAGATTTTGGGTACTAACAGAGATGTATGGGAAAACTATTTTTTAGAAAAAATACAAGTTCTATTCGGGCTAGGGGCGCGGAAGAGGGGTCCAGAGACGCGTCTCCGCGCGGGCTAGCTATATAAAGAATAAAACTTATTAGGTGCCGACCAAAAATTTTGAGTTTCGGTCAAAAAACCCGTTTTTGAACCGAAAAATTTTGAATTTCTCCCCAAAACCTGGAAACTGGGACGCGGAACGCGGACCAGAATTCAGGGATGAAGGGTGAGGACTATTGCAACTATAAACTAACGTTATTTTTGTAAAAGAATTTGGAAAAACAATTAATTTTGACGATTTACTTTGAAAATTCGAAAAATTCCCGAGTGTTAGTAGGGATAAAGTCCCGACGCGCGTGTAAGCGCGTGCGATACGGTCAAAACGTAGGCGGAGGCCTAGTTTGGTCTAAAAACACTGAAAACCGCTTCAAAATCGCGCGTCTGGAAGCGAAGATATCTACGTTTGTGTTTTTTACTCGCTCCCTTAGGTAGATTTTGGGTACTAACAGAGATGTATGGGAAAACTATTTTTTTAGAAAAAATACAAGTTCTATTCGGGCTAGGGGCGCGGAAGAGGGGTCCAGAGACGCGTCTCCGCGCGGGCTAGCTATATAAAGAATAAAACTTATTAGGTGCCGACCAAAAATTTTGAGTTTCGGTCAAAAAACCCGTTTTTGAACCGAAAAATTTTGAATTTCTCCCCAAAACCTGGAAACTGGGACGCGGAACGCGGACCAGAATTCAGGGATGAAGGGTGAGGACTATTGCAACTATAAACTAACGTTATTTTTGTAAAAGAATTTGGAAAAACAATTAATTTTGACGATTTACTTTGAAAATTCGAAAAATTCCCGAGTGTTAGTAGGGATAAAGTCCCGACGCGCGTGTAAGCGCGTGCGGTACGGTCAAAACGTAGGCGGAGGCCTAGTTTGGTCTAAAAACACTGAAAACCGCTTCAAAATCGCGCGTCTGGAAGCGAAGATATCTACGTTTGTGTTTTTTACTCGCTCCCTTAGGTAGATTTTGGGTACTAACAGAGATGTATGGGAAAACTATTTTTTAGAAAAAATACAAGTTCTATTCGGGCTAGGGGCGCGGAAGAGGGGTCCAGAGACGCGTCTCCGCGCGGGCTAGCTATATAAAGAATAAAACTTATTAGGTGCCGACCAAAAATTTTGAGTTTCGGTCAAAAAACCCGTTTTTGAACCGAAAAATTTTGAATTTCTCCCCAAAACCTGGAAACTGGGACGCGGAACGCGGACCAGAATTCAGGGATGAAGGGTGAGGACTATTGCAACTATAAACTAACGTTATTTTTGTAAAAGAATTTGGAAAAACAATTAATTTTGACGATTTACTTTGAAAATTCGAAAAATTCCCGAGTGTTAGTAGGGATAAAGTCCCGACGCGCGTGTAAGCGCGTGCGATACGGTCAAAACGTAGGCGGAGGCCTAGTTTGGTCTAAAAACACTGAAAACCGCTTCAAAATCGCGCGTCTGGAAGCGAAGATATCTACGTTTGTGTTTTTTACTCGCTCCCTTAGGTAGATTTTGGGTACTAACAGAGATGTATGGGAAAACTATTTTTTAGAAAAAATACAAGTTCTATTCGGGCTAGGGGCGCGGAAGAGGGGTCCAGAGACGCGTCTCCGCGCGGGCTAGCTATATAAAGAATAAAACTTATTAGGTGCCGACCAAAAATTTTGAGTTTCGGTCAAAAAACCCGTTTTTGAACCGAAAAATTTTGAATTTCTCCCCAAAACCTGGAAACTGGGACGCGGAACGCGGACCAGAATTCAGGGATGAAGGGTGAGGACTATTGCAACTATAAACTAACGTTATTTTTGTAAAAGAATTTGGAAAAACAATTAATTTTGACGATTTACTTTGAAAATTCGAAAAATTCCCGAGTGTTAGTAGGGATAAAGTCCCGACGCGCGTGTAAGCGCGTGCGATACGGTCAAAACGTAGGCGGAGGCCTAGTTTGGTCTAAAAACACTGAAAACCGCTTCAAAATCGCGCGTCTGGAAGCGAAGATATCTACGTAATGGAGGAGAGGGCCTTCACAAGAGCCTGCTTAGCGGGCATCGAGGACCGGCTCTTGCCCGAAAAACGCCTCCGACCGCCGCTTGCGGCGGATAAGAGGCAGTGCGAGCCAGGGCCGTCCTCCTCCTCCCAGGCGGAAGATGCCCTTCTGCCTTCAACCACCCCATCCAACGAGTGGACGGAAGTGGTCCGTAAGGGGAAGGGCAAAGGGAAGAAGACGGTAACGGCCGTTCCTGTCGTCTCCACCACCACCGCTCCCAGCCAGTCGCAGACGACCGGTACGGGAAATGGGAAAGGGAAAGGGAGGGGAAATAGACAGCTAGTCCCCCCAAAAACCGCGGCCGTCGTGGTGACGCTCACCGCGGAGGCTGCGGAGCGCGGGGAGACGTACGCGTCTATTTTGGTGCGCGCGCGGGCCAATGCCGATCCCACCCAACTGGGGATCGGCAGTGTGTCTTGCCGGCGGACCCAAGCCGGGGCTCGAATTTTCGAGTTCCCGGGGACCGAAGGGGGTGCCCGCGCGGACCTCTTTGCAGCCAAGCTGCAAGAGGTCATCGCGGACTCTGCCAAGGTGGCCCGGCCGGTCAAGTCGGCGGCCATTGAGGTGACGGAGCTGGATGACTCCGTCACCAAGGAGGAGGTGGTGGCGGCGGTCGCAGCGGTAGGGGGCTGTGGCGCCGCGGCGGTCCAAGGCCGGGACATAAGGCCCGGCCGCGGTGGTATGGGCACCATCCGCCTCGAGTGCCCAATCGCCGCTGCCAAAGCCGTCCTTGCGAAAGGACGGCTTCAAGTCGGGTTCAGCTCGGGCGCAGTCCGGGCACTCGAGGACCAGCCTCTGCGTTGTTTCCGGTGCTTCGGCATCGGCCACACCAGGCCTCTGTGTCCGTCTAAGGTAGACAGGACGGACACATGCTACCGCTGCGGCAAGGAGGGCCACAAAGCCGCCTCCTGCAAGGCCGCCACGCCGCACTGTGCGGTGTGTGCCGCCAGTGGCCGCCGATCAGGCCACGTAATGAAGGGGAGGAAGTGTATTCCTCCCCCTAAGCGTGGCAAAGCGCAGGCGCCGACCGGGCCTGCGCCTGCTGCTGCCGCTAACACCGCCGTTCCTGCGGCGGCTGCGGAGGAGGTTGCGATGTCCGACTGATGGACACAGTCGAACATCGCATCCTTCAGGCGAACACCAACCACTGCAGGACAGCCCAGGATCTGCTGATGCAGACCATGGCTGAGTGGTTGGTGGACTTGGCGGTGGTCGCCGAACCCTACTCGGTCCCTGGCCGTTGGCTGGGCGACCGAGACGGCTTGGTGGCGTTGGTGGCGCGGTCTTCCACAGACTCCCCTCCCCTCTCGCTCTTAGAGAGGGGACCGGGATACGTGGCCGCCGCGTGGGGAGAGATAGCGATGGTGGGGGTGTATTTCTCCCCAAACCGCCCTCTCTCGGACTTTGAGGATTTCCTCGAAGTCCTCACTGCTGTCGTAGGGAGGGCGGCGCCACGCCAGGTCGTGGTGTTGGGCGACCTAAACGCCAAGTCGGTGGACTGGGGCAACCCGGCCGCCGGTTGCAACGTCCGGGGACGCGCCGTCCAGTTTTGGGCGGCCTCGTGCGGTGTGTCCCTCCTCAACAGGGGGGCGGTCCACACGTGTGTGCGGCAACAGGGCGGGTCGGTGGTGGACGTGTCGTTTGCCACCCCCGCGCTGGCCGCCCGCGTCGTGAACTGGCGGGTGGAGCTGGTGGAGACCTTGTCGGACCACCGTTACGTGCGGTTCGACATCTCCACCCGGCAGGGGAGGGGGACGGCCCGCGCTGGGCAATCTCCCTTCCCGCGGTGGGCACTCACCCGCCTGGACCGGGAGGCAGCCAAGGAGGCCGCCTTTCTCCAGGACTGGCTGTCGCCTCCCCCTGTCGAGGAGGTCCCGGACGTTGACGCCGCAGCGGTCCGGCTCAGGGGGTCCTTGACCGCGGTGTGCAACTCCAGCATGCCTCGGTCTCGCCGTCCGCCTCCCCGTCGTGCCGTCTACTGGTGGACGGAGGAGCTGGCGGGACTCCGGGCCACCTGCGTGGCGGCCAGAAGGGCCTACACGCGGAGCCGACGGCGCAGCGCCCAAAACCGAGTCCGGGCAGAGGAGGACCGCCTGTACGCCTCTTACCGAGAGGCTGCGGAGGCCCTCAAGTCTGCAATGGGCGCTGCGCAAGACTCGGCCAGGGCCGAGATGCTGGAGGGTCTCGACAGGGATCCCTATGGGAGACCATATAAGGCGGCGCGGAACCAGCTCCGCCCCTATGGTCCCCCACTGTCGGAGACCCTCGAGCCAGCATTGTTAGATGGGGTGGTCCGGTCCCTGTTTCCGCGCAGGACCGACTTCGTCCCACCAACAATGGATCCCCCGCAAGGGGCGGCTCCACCGGAGGCGGAGGTCCCCCCGGTGACGGCGGCGGAACTCTGCGTTGGGGTTCTGAGCCTCCGCGCAAAGAAGACAGCCCCCGGACCGGACGGCGTCCCCGCACGGGTGGTGGCGATCGCCGCCTCCCAAATGGAGGACAGGTTTCGGGACCTCTTCAGTGCGTGTTTTACGGCTGGGAGGTTCCCAAAACTGTGGAAGGAGGGGCAGCTATGCCTCCTCCGAAAGGAGGGACGCCCGGTGGACTCCCCCTCGGCATACCGGCCCATCGTTCTGCTCGATGAGGTCGGTAAATTGTTCGAGGGGATTGTCGCCGGGAGGCTGGACAGCCATTTGCGGGAGGTAGGGCCGGATCTGTCGGACGCCCAATACGGTTTCCGCCGTGGGCGTTTGACGATCGACGCGCTGGCCCTACTGAAGGGCCAGGTGAAGGAGGCGGTGGAGGCGGGGGACGGAGTGCTGGCGGTGTCATTCGACATTGCCAACGCCTTCAACTCCGTCCCCCACTCGACGATATTGGAGGCGCTCCGGTATCACGGAGTGCCCCAATATCTGCGGGATCTCCTGGCCAGCTACTTGGAGGACCGAGAGGTCCTCTTCGTAGACAAAACGGCCACCGTGAGGCGCTACGGGGCAGAGTCCGGTGTTCCACAGGGGTCAGTGCTTGGCCCCCCCTTGTGGAACATCGGGTTCAATTGGCTCTTGCGGGGAGCCTTCCTCCCGGGCACGAGTGTCATCTGCTACGCGGATGACACTCTCCTCACTGCCCGGGGGAGGAACTTCGGGGATGCGGCCTGTCTGGCCTCGGCTGGCGGATCCTTGGTGGCAGAGAGGATCCGCCGCCTGGGATTGAAGGTGGCGCTGCACAAGACGGAGGCCGTGTACTTTCGCGGTCCACGGCAGCGCTGCCCTCCCGACGCCCACATCGTCGTGGAGGGCGTTCGTATAGGGGTCCAGCCCCAGATGAAATATCTGGGTCTGGTGCTGGACGACAGGTGGCGCTTCGGCCCGCACTTCAGCGGGCTGTCGACGCGCCTGTTGAAGGCCGCGGACGCCCTCTCGTGGCTCCTCCCAAACCTGGGGGGGCCCAAGGCAAAATGCCGGCGCCTCTATGCCGGTATCTTGCGGAGCATGGCCCTTTACGGGGCACCCATCTGGGCGGACTCCCTCCATAGGAGGGAGAATGCGACCGCCATCCGCAGGCCCCAGCGGGCCATTGCACAGCGGGTGGCGAGGGCTTACCGCTCGGTGGGCTTTTCGGCGGCGTGCGCTCTGGCCGGCACCCCTCCTTGGGAGTTGGAGGCATGGGTGCTTGCCAGAGTCTACGAGTGGACGTCGCACCGGAAACCGCTCGGGGAGCGCCCCGTCGCCGAAGAGCGGGAGGCCGTGCGGCAGGAGGCGAAGGACGCCATCGTCCTCCATTGGACGGAGGACCTCGCCAACGCCGCCTTTGGCCGCCGGACGTTGGACGCGCTCGGTCCGGTCCTGAAGGGCTGGCTCGAGCGGTCCCACGGTTTCCTCTCTTTCCGTCTGGTGCAGGTGTTGTCCGGGCACGGCTGCTTCGGATCGCACCTGCACCGGATCGGGAGGGAGGAGACCCCGGCGTGCCACGACTGCGGCGCGTTGGAGGACACGGCGCAGCACACCCTCGAGGTGTGCCCGGCGTGGGCCGAGCTTCGCCGCGGTCTGACCGCGGTGGTCGGACCGGACCTCTCGCTTCCCGGCGTGGTCGACGCCATGCTGGGGAGCGAGGAGGCCTGGTCAGCGGTAGCCTCCTTTTGCGAGGACGTACTCTCGCAGAAGGAGGAGGCGGAGCGCGCGCGGGAGGACGATCCTCTCGCTGCACCGCTCCGCAGACGAAGAAGGGGGAGAAGGCGTCGAGCCCTCCCTCCTCATGGTGACGGGCGGGCTACAGGCACGGGGGTACCTGCGCCCGCATTGCACCCGTCATCTTCGTCGGTCATTCCCGACCCCCCCACACCCGTGAGGGTGTGAGGGGGGTCTGCCTTGCAATCGTCGGCGGAGGACTGGAAGTAAAGGCTGTGCCGGTTTCCCAGTCCCCCGCCACTCGGACGAAGCGGGAATGCGCTGGGTCGTTTTAGTGGGTATACCGGGTCCGCCCGGGGAGTCCCACATACCCCTCCCGTCCCCCGATGGAATATGGAGGGTATGCGTAATGCATTTTTTCCCAGCGACAAAAAAAAAAAAAAAAAAAAAAAAAAAAAAAAAAAAAGGTTAGGTTAGGTTAGGTTAGGTTAGGTTAGGTTAGGTTAGGTTAGGTTAGGTTAGGTTAGGTTAGGTTGTACCTGGGATTGGTGCTCGACAGCCGGTGGGATTTCGGCCCCCACTTCCGGCGGCTGGCGCCCAAGTTGTTGGGCGCTGCTGGGGCGCTGTCAACGTTGCTTCCCAATCTGGGGGGCCCGAGCGCCGCCTGTAGGCGGCTCTACGTGGGGATCGTGCGATCCATGGCCCTGTATGGGGCCCCGATCTGGGCGACTGACCTGACGGCCGGAAGCATCGCAGTACTGCGAAAGCCGCAGAGAGCGATGGCCGTCAGAGTCGTCCGGGGGTATCGCACGATCTCCTACGAGGCGGCTTGTGTGCTGGCTGGATCCCCGCCCTGGGACCTGGAGGCGAAAGTACTCGCGTCACTGTACCGGTGGCGCGAGGAAGCGCGGGCGCGAGGCGAGGGGCTGACGCAGCGCCACATGGAGCTGCGTCGGTCTCAGCTTCGCGAGGTCCTGGTGGCGGAATGGCGGGACAGGCTTTCGCGCCCTACCGCCGGCCTCGGTACCATCGAGGCGGTCCGGCCAGTGCTCGAGCGCTGGCTCGGGAGGAGGCACGGCTCCCTGTCGTTTCGAGTGACGCAGGTGCTCTCGGGGCATGGTTGCTTCGGGAAGTACCTGTGTCGCATTAACAGGGAGCCGGACGCCCGGTGTCACCACTGCGTCGACTGCCGGGAGGACACGGCGTGGCATACGCTGGCAGAGTGTGCCGCTTGGGAGGAGCCGCGCCGTGCCCTCATCTCAGAAGTAGGCAATGACCTCTCGCTGCCGGCCGTGGTCGAGTCCATGGTCGACAGCGAGGAGTCCTGGGACGCGGTGGTTTCCTTCTGCGAAACGGTCGTCTCGCAGAGGGAGGCTGCGGAGGGGGAGAGGGAGATAGAAACCGCTCTCCCCACCCGCAGCAGACGTGTCGGGCGTCGGCGGAGGGCGGATAACGCCCTCTTCCGGCCCCCCTAAACGGGTCCAGGGGCGACGGACTCGGGGACGTCCGTCGCCCCCTACACATCAGGACCCGAGGTGGCGGCGCGTTGTGTTCCACGCGCGCCCCTCTTAGACGTCGCGGGGGGAGTCTAACACCTCACTCCCCCCCCTGACCAGACGGGGCCCGCAGAGGCGGGCCGGCACCAGCCGGGGGTTGCGGAAGGATCGTACGTTCCCGCGACCCCCGGCGTAGGTGTGAGATGGAACACCGGGGTGGTTTTTAGTCGGTTAGAGTCCGACAGACCCCTCCGCCCACCCCAGGGCGGAGGACATCCGTGTGGATTTTCCACCTCGGCAACAAAAAAAAAAAAAAAAAAAAAAAAGGTTAGGTTAGGTTAGGTTAGGTTAGGTTAGGTTAGGTTTTTTTTTTTTTTTTTTTTTTTTTTTTTTTGTTTTGGCAGGAGTGGGAAATCCCCGCGGACACCTCAACTATCCCACAGGAATTTCTCCTGTGAGACAGTCGAGGTAGTGCCGGACTCGAACCGGCTAAAACCACACTCCTGCCCCACCAGTGTCCCTCTGACATTGTCAAAGCCCTTTTCAACATTTTTGTGCCTTGAATAGCGACTACTTTTTTAGAAGGCCGAAGAGATCATGCTATATTTTCAAGATTCTATCTGTGATGTTATTTCTATTTACATATACTTTGATTTACTTGTTTTTACTATTACTTTTTACTATATACTCAATATTTACGATTAACTACTACTTTACTTAATATTTATGTTTACTTAATGCTTATTTACCGTTTTGAAATGTATACAAACTTTCTTTACTAATCACTGTTTTAACCATTTCTATCGATCGTTAACCCTAATTTATGCCATTTTATGAAGAACTCTGTGCTTTTTTTGTTTGCTGCTAAAATAAATTTTGTTTTGATCTTTCTTTTTGATTTAATTTTGTTAATATCTTCACCATATAGTTATTATATAATTTGATATTATTTCTTTTATATAAACACAATATTGAGACTTAAATAATTCGGTTTACAAAATGGTAATTTTTTTAAATGACGGCAGAGTTCTTCATTCAGTTTGACACAACTTGACGATTCCACTGGAGTTGACTTACGGTCCAGCTCAATTCCAGCCACTTTCTTATGAAAGTGACTCCAATTACGGTTTTCCATTAAGCCAACCCCAGTGGGTCGCTCAATGCGTCTGCTATCTGGTTGTGTCAGACTGGTGTACTCGGAAGTGGGCGCATCGACAACTTTAGCAATAAGCTATTGATGCCCTTGCGAATGCGTCCCACTTCCTTCGTACCGGGCATAAATCACTAAACGCATTGTGCGAGTGTTCCTCCAGCTTGGCTCTGGTGCAGTTAATACACACCACTGCTTCACCCCTGTGCTTCTCTGGGCAGTCCACCCTAAGATGTTGACCACCACAGTGGCTGCACAGGTCGGCCGGCTCCGTGCATAGGCGCTTGCCATGGCCGTACGCTAAGCAGCGGGTGCACTGCACCAGAGGCGTTTGATCTTCAACGCGCACTCTCTGGAGGTCAATACGGAGTTTGCCTCCTTCGAGTGCCCTCTTCCAGACTGCTGGAGAAACACTCATCACAATGCTGCTCACGTGAGGATTCCTGGACTTTTTTCTGAACTTGATTGAAATCTTTTGTTCCTCGTCACCGAGGCCGTGAAAGATCTCCCGGTTCTGGTTCCTAAGGGCTCTAATCACTTCTTCGTCACTGTGTACTAAAAGCACGTCCCTAAGAACCAGAAGCGGGTCCCGATTCTTCACCGCCTCGACGACGAGGTTCTCTCCGGCCGATTCTAGTCGTTTCTTTAGTTTTTCCCTCTCCTCCTTCGTTTCGCACCCCATTATGACCTTCTGGTCCTTGGCCTTTCTGACCCTCTCCACGCGCACCCAGCCCTCCTTCGCGTCCACCGCTTTTCGCACTCTTTTGAGTATTTCGGCACCCGTATCCAACTCCCGTGTTGAGGAGACAACCACGGAGTGCAGCGTCGTTCGCTCCGGGACTTGTGCCCTAGTGTGGCTCTTACTTCCAGACGCTACACTTGCGTAAGTTTTCTCCCCAACACATTCCCCGCTAGCCAGACTGTGCTGGAGCTTTTCTAGTTTCTCGGAGTTATGTTTGATCTCCGAGATGTGCTCCTTCAAGGTGTTAAGAAGCTCAGTCTGGCCAGCAAGAACCTCAAAGAAGATGGGTTGGGGGCCGAAGTCAGCAGTGGGTGCGGCTTCCGGTACGGCGATGGGTGCGGCAGGGGCCCGGTCTTGCTCAGACTCCTTGACCAGCTCATAAAGCCTGTTTATGGCTTCGAGTACCGCAGTCTTGATCTCAGCCTTGAGGTTGCGAGAGTTGCCCAAGTTCAGCTTTGCCTTGTTTAGGCAAGCTCTCGCCTCCTCAGTGCGACTGCGGTGCTTCGCCTCAGGCTTATTGAGCGGTTTTGAGGCATCAATAGCGACTCGGCGCGTCCCCGAAGTGGCTGGGCCACCCCGTGACGCAGAAGGAGTGTCTTCTCCGAAGGAGATTCTCCTCCTTGCGCCAGCAGAGGAAGGCACCGCCTTCTCCGCCGATCGCGGCGAGCCACTAGAGCCTTGGGTGCAAAACATGTTATAAATTTGGGAGCAGGTACTGCTAGAACAGACCCCTGTAAAGAGGAGGGCGGAACCGCAATATCTGCTCGGGGGAAGAAGTTCAGAGGAACACTGGTACTTATGTGACCCTGTAAAGGGGGGAACACAATAAGTAAATAATTAATAAAATCAAATGAAATATACAAAATTAATATAATTATAGTCGCTCTATCAAGTACGACTGTCACAATAAATGACTAAATAATATAAAAATAATAAGTATCTAAAATGTTAAAATGTCGTAAAAACAAATTATTTATACGTGGTCAGTATGGTTAAAACGAGCTGTCCCTACAAAAACACTATTTTTGGGCCTAAAATATAACAACAAAGCTAAATATGCGAAAATAAATTTTGCCGAAAACCCCACGTCTACCTTCCTATAAACCAGAGGGCGGGTGGGTGGGCAAAATTTATTCGAGCTAGGGGCGCGTGCGAGGTGTCCAGAGACGCGTCTCCGCGCGGGCTAGCTATATAAAGAATAAAACTTATTAGGTGCCGACCAAAAATTTTGAGTTGTGGTCAAAAAAAAAACCCTTTTTGAACCGAAAAATTTTGAATTTCACCCCAAAACCTGGAAACTGGGACACGGACCGCGGACCAGAATTCAGGGATGAAGGGTGAGGACTATTGCAACTATAAACTAACGTTATTTTTGTAAAAGAATTTGGAAAAACAATTAATTTTGACGATTTACTTTGAAAATTCGAAAAATTCCCGAGTGTTAGTAGGGATAAAGTCCCGACGCGCGTGTAAGCGCGTGCGATACGGTCAAAACGTAGGCGGAGGCCTAGTTTGGTCTAAAAACACTGAAAACCGCTTCAAAATCGCGCGTCTGGAAGCGAAGATATCTACGTTTGTGTTTTTTACTCGCTCCCTTAGGTAGATTTTGGGTACTAACAGAGATGTATGGGAAAACTATTTTTTTAGAAAAAATACAAGTTCTATTCGGGCTAGGGTCGCGGGCGAGGTGTCCAGAGACGCGTCTCCGCGCGGGCTAGCTATATAAAGAATAAAACTTACTAGGTGCCGACCAAAAATTTTGAGTTGTGGTCAAAAAACCCGTTTTTGAACCGAAAAATTTGGAATTTCACCCCAAAACCTGGAAACTGGGACACGGACCGCGGACCAGAATTCAGGGATGAAGGGTGAGGACTATTGCAACTATAAACTAACGTTATTTTTGTAAAAGAATTTGGAAAAACAATTAATTTTGACGATTTACTTTGAAAATTCGAAAAATTCCCGAGTGTTAGTAGGGATAAAGTCCCGACGCGCGTGTAAGCGCGTGCGATACGGTCAAAACGTAGGCGGAGGCCTAGTTTGGTCTAAAAACACTGAAAACCGCTTCAAAATCGCGCGTCTGGAAGCGAAGATATCTACGTTTGTGTTTTTTACTCGCTCCCTTAGGTAGATTTTGGGTACTAACAGAGATGTATGGGAAAACTATTTTTTTAGAAAAAATACAAGTTCTATTCGGGCTAGGGGCGCGGAAGAGGGGTCCAGAGACGCGTCTCCGCGCGGGCTAGCTATATAAAGAATAAAACTTATTAGGTGCCGACCAAAAATTTTGAGTTTCGGTCAAAAAACCCGTTTTTGAACCGAAAAATTTTGAATTTCTCCCCAAAACCTGGAAACTGGGACGCGGAACGCGGACCAGAATTCAGGGATGAAGGGTGAGGACTATTGCAACTATAAACTAACGTTATTTTTGTAAAAGAATTTGGAAAAACAATTAATTTTGACGATTTACTTTGAAAATTCGAAAAATTCCCGAGTGTTAGTAGGGATAAAGTCCCGACGCGCGTGTAAGCGCGTGCGATACGGTCAAAACGTAGGCGGAGGCCTAGTTTGGTCTAAAAACACTGAAAACCGCTTCAAAATCGCGCGTCTGGAAGCGAAGATATCTACGTTTGTGTTTTTTACTCGCTCCCTTAGGTAGATTTTGGGTACTAACAGAGATGTATGGGAAAACTATTTTTTTAGAAAAAATACAAGTTCTATTCGGGCTAGGGGCGCGGAAGAGGGGTCCAGAGACGCGTCTCCGCGCGGGCTAGCTATATAAAGAATAAAACTTATTAGGTGCCGACCAAAAATTTTGAGTTTCGGTCAAAAAACCCGTTTTTGAACCGAAAAATTTTGAATTTCTCCCCAAAACCTGGAAACTGGGACGCGGAACGCGGACCAGAATTCAGGGATGAAGGGTGAGGACTATTGCAACTATAAACTAACGTTATTTTTGTAAAAGAATTTGGAAAAACAATTAATTTTGACGATTTACTTTGAAAATTCGAAAAATTCCCGAGTGTTAGTAGGGATAAAGTCCCGACGCGCGTGTAAGCGCGTGCGATACGGTCAAAACGTAGGCGGAGGCCTAGTTTGGTCTAAAAACACTGAAAACCGCTTCAAAATCGCGCGTCTGGAAGCGAAGATATCTACGTTTGTGTTTTTTACTCGCTCCCTTAGGTAGATTTTGGGTACTAACAGAGATGTATGGGAAAACTATTTTTTTAGAAAAAATACAAGTTCTATTCGGGCTAGGGGCGCGGAAGAGGGGTCCAGAGACGCGTCTCCGCGCGGGCTAGCTATATAAAGAATAAAACTTATTAGGTGCCGACCAAAAATTTTGAGTTTCGGTCAAAAAACCCGTTTTTGAACCGAAAAATTTTGAATTTCTCCCCAAAACCTGGAAACTGGGACGCGGAACGCGGACCAGAATTCAGGGATGAAGGGTGAGGACTATTGCAACTATAAACTAACGTTATTTTTGTAAAAGAATTTGGAAAAACAATTAATTTTGACGATTTACTTTGAAAATTCGAAAAATTCCCGAGTGTTAGTAGGGATAAAGTCCCGACGCGCGTGTAAGCGCGTGCGGTACGGTCAAAACGTAGGCGGAGGCCTAGTTTGGTCTAAAAACACTGAAAACCGCTTCAAAATCGCGCGTCTGGAAGCGAAGATATCTACGTTTGTGTTTTTTACTCGCTCCCTTAGGTAGATTTTGGGTACTAACAGAGATGTATGGGAAAACTATTTTTTAGAAAAAATACAAGTTCTATTCGGGCTAGGGGCGCGGAAGAGGGGTCCAGAGACGCGTCTCCGCGCGGGCTAGCTATATAAAGAATAAAACTTATTAGGTGCCGACCAAAAATTTTGAGTTTCGGTCAAAAAACCCGTTTTTGAACCGAAAAATTTTGAATTTCTCCCCAAAACCTGGAAACTGGGACGCGGAACGCGGACCAGAATTCAGGGATGAAGGGTGAGGACTATTGCAACTATAAACTAACGTTATTTTTGTAAAAGAATTTGGAAAAACAATTAATTTTGACGATTTACTTTGAAAATTCGAAAAATTCCCGAGTGTTAGTAGGGATAAAGTCCCGACGCGCGTGTAAGCGCGTGCGATACGGTCAAAACGTAGGCGGAGGCCTAGTTTGGTCTAAAAACACTGAAAACCGCTTCAAAATCGCGCGTCTGGAAGCGAAGATATCTACGTTTGTGTTTTTTACTCGCTCCCTTAGGTAGATTTTGGGTACTAACAGAGATGTATGGGAAAACTATTTTTTAGAAAAAATACAAGTTCTATTCGGGCTAGGGGCGCGGAAGAGGGGTCCAGAGACGCGTCTCCGCGCGGGCTAGCTATATAAAGAATAAAACTTATTAGGTGCCGACCAAAAATTTTGAGTTTCGGTCAAAAAACCCGTTTTTGAACCGAAAAATTTTGAATTTCTCCCCAAAACCTGGAAACTGGGACGCGGAACGCGGACCAGAATTCAGGGATGAAGGGTGAGGACTATTGCAACTATAAACTAACGTTATTTTTGTAAAAGAATTTGGAAAAACAATTAATTTTGACGATTTACTTTGAAAATTCGAAAAATTCCCGAGTGTTAGTAGGGATAAAGTCCCGACGCGCGTGTAAGCGCGTGCGATACGGTCAAAACGTAGGCGGAGGCCTAGTTTGGTCTAAAAACACTGAAAACCGCTTCAAAATCGCGCGTCTGGAAGCGAAGATATCTACGTTTGTGTTTTTTACTCGCTCCCTTAGGTAGATTTTGGGTACTAACAGAGATGTATGGGAAAACTATTTTTTTAGAAAAAATACAAGTTCTATTCGGGCTAGGGGCGCGGAAGAGGGGTCCAGAGACGCGTCTCCGCGCGGGCTAGCTATATAAAGAATAAAACTTATTAGGTGCCGACCAAAAATTTTGAGTTTCGGTCAAAAAACCCGTTTTTGAACCGAAAAATTTTGAATTTCTCCCCAAAACCTGGAAACTGGGACGCGGAACGCGGACCAGAATTCAGGGATGAAGGGTGAGGACTATTGCAACTATAAACTAACGTTATTTTTGTAAAAGAATTTGGAAAAAACAATTAATTTTGACGATTTACTTTGAAAATTCGAAAAATTCCCGAGTGTTAGTAGGGATAAAGTCCCGACGCGCGTGTAAGCGCGTGCGATACGGTCAAAACGTAGGCGGAGGCCTAGTTTGGTCTAAAAACACTGAAAACCGCTTCAAAAACGCGCGTCTGGAAGCGAAGATATCTACGTTTGTGTTTTTTACTCGCTCCCTTAGGTAGATTTTGGGTACTAACAGAGATGTATGGGAAAACTATTTTTTTAGAAAAAATACAAGTTCTATTCGGGCTAGGGGCGCGGAAGAGGGGTCCAGAGACGCGTCTCCGCGCGGGCTAGCTATATAAAGAATAAAACTTATTAGGTGCCGACCAAAAATTTTGAGTTTCGGTCAAAAAACCCGTTTTTGAACCGAAAAATTTTGAATTTCTCCCCAAAACCTGGAAACTGGGACGCGGAACGCGGACCAGAATTCAGGGATGAAGGGTGAGGACTATTGCAACTATAAACTAACGTTATTTTTGTAAAAGAATTTGGAAAAACAATTAATTTTGACGATTTACTTTGAAAATTCGAAAAATTCCCGAGTGTTAGTAGGGATAAAGTCCCGACGCGCGTGTAAGCGCGTGCGGTACGGTCAAAACGTAGGCGGAGGCCTAGTTTGGTCTAAAAACACTGAAAACCGCTTCAAAATCGCGCGTCTGGAAGCGAAGATATCTACGTTTGTGTTTTTTACTCGCTCCCTTAGGTAGATTTTGGGTACTAACAGAGATGTATGGGAAAACTATTTTTTAGAAAAAATACAAGTTCTATTCGGGCTAGGGGCGCGGAAGAGGGGTCCAGAGACGCGTCTCCGCGCGGGCTAGCTATATAAAGAATAAAACTTATTAGGTGCCGACCAAAAATTTTGAGTTTCGGTCAAAAAACCCGTTTTTGAACCGAAAAATTTTGAATTTCTCCCCAAAACCTGGAAACTGGGACGCGGAACGCGGACCAGAATTCAGGGATGAAGGGTGAGGACTATTGCAACTATAAACTAACGTTATTTTTGTAAAAGAATTTGGAAAAACAATTAATTTTGACGATTTACTTTGAAAATTCGAAAAATTCCCGAGTGTTAGTAGGGATAAAGTCCCGACGCGCGTGTAAGCGCGTGCGATACGGTCAAAACGTAGGCGGAGGCCTAGTTTGGTCTAAAAACACTGAAAACCGCTTCAAAATCGCGCGTCTGGAAGCGAAGATATCTACGTTTGTGTTTTTTACTCGCTCCCTTAGGTAGATTTTGGGTACTAACAGAGATGTATGGGAAAACTATTTTTTAGAAAAAATACAAGTTCTATTCGGGCTAGGGGCGCGGAAGAGGGGTCCAGAGACGCGTCTCCGCGCGGGCTAGCTATATAAAGAATAAAACTTATTAGGTGCCGACCAAAAATTTTGAGTTTCGGTCAAAAAACCCGTTTTTGAACCGAAAAATTTTGAATTTCTCCCCAAAACCTGGAAACTGGGACGCGGAACGCGGACCAGAATTCAGGGATGAAGGGTGAGGACTATTGCAACTATAAACTAACGTTATTTTTGTAAAAGAATTTGGAAAAACAATTAATTTTGACGATTTACTTTGAAAATTCGAAAAATTCCCGAGTGTTAGTAGGGATAAAGTCCCGACGCGCGTGTAAGCGCGTGCGATACGGTCAAAACGTAGGCGGAGGCCTAGTTTGGTCTAAAAACACTGAAAACCGCTTCAAAATCGCGCGTCTGGAAGCGAAGATATCTACGTTTGTGTTTTTTACTCGCTCCCTTAGGTAGATTTTGGGTACTAACAGAGATGTATGGGAAAACTATTTTTTAGAAAAAATACAAGTTCTATTCGGGCTAGGGGCGCGGAAGAGGGGTCCAGAGACGCGTCTCCGCGCGGGCTAGCTATATAAAGAATAAAACTTATTAGGTGCCGACCAAAAATTTTGAGTTTCGGTCAAAAAACCCGTTTTTGAACCGAAAAATTTTGAATTTCTCCCCAAAACCTGGAAACTGGGACGCGGAACGCGGACCAGAATTCAGGGATGAAGGGTGAGGACTATTGCAACTATAAACTAACGTTATTTTTGTAAAAGAATTTGGAAAAACAATTAATTTTGACGATTTACTTTGAAAATTCGAAAAATTCCCGAGTGTTAGTAGGGATAAAGTCCCGACGCGCGTGTAAGCGCGTGCGATACGGTCAAAACGTAGGCGGAGGCCTAGTTTGGTCTAAAAACACTGAAAACCGCTTCAAAATCGCGCGTCTGGAAGCGAAGATATCTACGGTTAGGTTAGGTTAGGTTAGGTTAGGTTAGGTTTTTTTTTTTTTTTTTTTTTTTTTTTTTTTTTTTTTTTTTTTTTTTTTTTTTTGGCAGGAGTGGGAAATCCCCGCGGACACCTCGACTATCCCACAGGAATTTCTCCTGTGAGACAGTCGAGGTAGTGCCGGACTCGAACCGGCTAAAACCACACTCCTGCCCCACCAGTGTTCCTCTGACATGGTCAAAGCCCTTTTTTTACTTTGATAAGCCTTTGTTTGCGACTTTTTGCTTAGAGGCCGAAGAGACCACACTCTATGCGCTTAATTTTGTCAATTTGATTTTAATACTGTTCTGAACACGATTAATTTGTATTTATGGTTTACTATCTCTATTTACTATAATTATATTTACTGCTTCTATCTATTTTAATATTACTGTTCACCTTAATTTACAAATTTTACTACTTTAATTTATTTAACTATTTAACTATTATTTAACTATTAATGAGTTTTAATTTATTTTTACAATTTGAATTCTACGATCCCCATTAAATATGCCCGCCCTCGTAGGTAGTATTTCTTTTTATTTGCATAGTTTAGATATTGGGTTTACATCTATAATATTAACACTATATATTTACTATATAGTTTCATATAATAGTTTTCTACACCAGTGATATGCAAACCTTTTCGAAAAACAGATTTCCAACCAGCTTGACACAGCTTGTCGGTTCCACTACAGTTGACTTACGGTCCAGCTTAATTCCAGCCACTTTCTCACGAAAGTGACTCCAATTACCCGTCTCCATTAAGCCAACCCCAATGGTTCGCTCAATGCGTCTGCAATTCGGTTGTGTCAAACTGGTTATCTCAGTGTACGCGGAAGTGAGCGCATCGACAACTTTAGCAATACGCTATGGTTGCTCTAGCGAATGCGTCCCACTTCCGGCGTATTGGGCATTCTTTGCTGAACGCATTGTGCGAGTGTTCCCCGAGCTTGGCTCTGGTGCAGTTCACGCATGCCGCTGCCTCGCCAAGATGTTTGTCTGGGCAGTCTACCCTAAGGTGTGGACCGCCACAGTGGCTGCATAGGTCAGCCGGCTCCGTGCAGAGACGCTTGCCGTGACCGTATGCTAGGCAGCGGGTGCACTGCACCAGAGGCGTCTGGTCTTCGACGCGCACTCTTTGGAGGTCAACCCGAAGCTTGCCCCCTTCGAGTGCCCTCCTCCAGATTGCTGGGGTAACACTCAGCACAATGCTGTTCGTATGGGGGTTTCGACTCTTTTTCCTAAATTTTACTGACATTTTGAGTTCCTTGTCCCCGAGGCCGTGAAAGACCTCCTGGTTCTGGTTCCTAAGGGCTTTCAACACTTCCTCGTCAGTATGTACTGACAGCACGTCCCTAAGAACCAGAAGCGGATCCCGATTTTTCACCGCCTCGACGACGAGGTTCTCCCCGGCCGATTCAAGTCGCTTCTTTAACTTTTCTCTCTCCTCCTTCGTTGCGCACCCCATTATGACCTTTTGGTCCTTGGCCTTTCGGACCCTCTCTACTCGCACCCAGCCCTCCTTCGCGTCCACCGCTTTTCGCACTCTCTCGAGGATTTCGGCCCCCGTGTCCCTCTCCTGTGTGGAAGAAACCACCACGGAGTGCAGCGTCGTTCGCTCCAGGGCCTGCGCCGTGGTGTGGCACTTATTGACGGCCGCTACACTCGCGTAGGTTGTCTCCCCCACACTCTCTCGGCTGGCCAGACTGTCTCGGAGTCTGTCGAGTTTCTCGGAGTTGTCTTTTAACTCCGAGATGTGCTCCTTCATGGTTCTCAGGAGCTCAGTCTGGCCAGCAAGAACCTCGATGGAAGTAGGTTGGGGGCCGAAGTCAGCAGTGGGCGCGGTTTCCGGTATGGCGATGGGTGCGGCAGGGGCCTTGTCGCGCTCGGACTCCTTGACGAGCTCATAAAGCCTGTTTATGGCTTCGAGTACCGCAGTCTTAATTTCGGCCTTGAGGTTGCGAGAGTTGCCCAAATTGACCTTAGCCTTGTTCAGGCAAGCTCTCGCCTCCTCAGTGCGACTGCGGTACCTCGCCTCAGGCTTCTTGAGCGGTGCTGAAAGGTCAGCAGGGGGTCGGCGCGTCCCCGGAGTGGCAAGGCCCACCCGCGAGGCAGGAAGAGTGTCTTCTCCGAAGGAGATTCTTCTCCTCGCGTCAGCAGACGAATCTCCCGCCTTCTCCGGCGATCGCGTCGAGCCACTAGAGTCTTGGGCCCTCACGGTGCTGGATGGGGTGCGGAACATTTTGGTTTAGCAGCGATAATCGAGCGGACCCCTGTAAAGGGGGGGTCAGATCAACTCGGTCCGCTAGGGAGAAGAGTAGTGTCAGTGGAACACTGGATACTTCTGTGTCCCTGTAAAGGGGGGATGCACAGTAAGTATTATGCTAAAAAGAAAAATCAATTAAATTTATAAATAAAAACAGTTTTTAAATAATTATAGTCGCACATTTACAGTCGACCGTCACAATAATTTTGTTTCTTCTGTGTCCCTGTAAAGGGGGGATCACAGTAAGTAAGTCTAATAAAATCAGTAAATGCAATAGTATAATAATTAAATAAATGTTTCGACACAAAAGCCTAATAAACTTGGTCAATAAAGTTAAAATCTTAAGTCTTCCTACTGAAACACTCAAAAACCCTAACAAAAGTAAAACCTGAACAATTTACGAAAATTAATTTTGCCAAAATCCCACGTCTACCTTCTTCCTATAGGCCAGAGGGCGGGTGGGCGGGCAAAATTTATTCGGGCTAGGGGCGCGGGCGAGGGGTCCAGAGACGCGTCTCCGCGCGGGCTAGCTATATAAAGAATAAAACTTATTAGGTGCCGACCAAAAATTTTGAGTTGTGGTCAAAAAACCCGTTTTTGAACCGAAAAATTTTGAATTTCACCCCAAAACCTGGAAACTGGGACGCGGAACGCGGACCAGAATTCAGGGATGAAGGGTGAGGACTATTGCAACTATAAACTAACGTTATTTTTGCGAAAGAATTTGGAAAAACAATTAATATTGACAATTTAATTTGAAAATTCGAAAAATTCCCGAGTGTTAAGAGGGATAAAGTCCCGACGCGCGTGTAAGCGCGTGCGATATGGTCAAAACGTAGGCGGAGGCCTAGTTTGGTCTAAAAACACTGAAAACCGCTTCAAAATCGCGCGTCTGGAAGCGAAGATATCTACGGGTTAGGTTAGGTTAGGTTAGGTTTTTTTTTTTTTTTTTTTTTTTTTTTTTTTTTTTTTTTTTTTTTTTTTTTTTTTTTTTTTTTTTTTTTTTTTTTTGTTTGGGCAGGAGTGGGAAATCCCCACGGACACCTCGACTATCTCACCGGAATATCTCCCGTGAGACAGTCGAGGTAGTGCCGGACTCGAACCGGCTAAAAACCACTCCTGCCTAGCCAGTGTCCCTCTGACATTGTCAAAGCCCTTTCTAGCGACTTTTTTGGCTTGTTTTGCGACTTATTCATAGGAGGCCGAGGAGACCACGCTCTATATTTTAGTTTTCATCTGCAACGTCATTAACTAATTACTATACAATATATTTAAACTTAAGTTTTTGAATACTTGTCTTATTTTATTACAATATTTACGTTAATTTTACTTTACGCTTTTAATAAAAGAAAATTTATGCCTAACGAAATTAAAGATTATTTTACCACTTTCTAAATGTGTAAACTATATAAACAACTATTAATGTATTTTCTGTATCTCTTATCTAAATTTACTGTTTTACCCATGTTTTTGTATCAATAACCCTATTTTATGCCCTTACCAATTTTATTCCGCGCTTATCGTTTTACTTCTCAAATAAAATTTTGTAAAATTTTGTATCGATAATTTTTATTAATTTCATTTTATAATATCTAAGAAATATAATTATTATATAATTGGATATTATTTATTTTTGTATAATTTTATTTTGAGGCCTAAATAGAAGCGGTGTTATTTTACAAATGAAAGTTTGTGAAACGAAGTTTGCGAAACGACGCCAGAATTCGTCGCCCAGTCTGACACAACTTGACGATTCCACTAGAGTTGACTTACGATCCAGCATAATTCCAGCCACTTTCTTATGAAAGTGACTCCAATTACCGTTTTTCATTAAGCCAACCCCAGTGGTTCGCTCAATGCGTCTGCAATGTTGTTGTGTCAAACCGGTCATTACTGTGTACGCGGAAGTGGGCGCATCGACAACTTTAGCAATATGCTATTGCTGCTCTAGCGAATGCGTCCCACTTCCTACGTATCGGGCATAAATCACTGAACGCATTGTGCGAGTGTTCCCCCAGCTTGGCTCTGGTGCAGTTAACGCACACCACTGCTTCGCCTCTGTGCTTATCTGGGCAGTCCACCCTTAGATGTGGTCCGCCACAGTGGCTGCACAGGTCGGCCGGCTCCGTACATAGGCGCTTGCCATGGCCGTACGATAAGCAGCGGGTGCACTGCACCAGAGGCGTCTGATCCTCGACGCGCACTCTTTGGAGGTCAATACGGAGCTTGCCTCCTTCGAGTGCCCTCCTCCAGATTACTGGGGTGACACTCAGCACAATGCTGCTCACGTGTGGGTTACGTGACTTTTTACGAAACTTTATAGAGACTTTTTGCTCCTCGTCACCGAGGCCGTGAAAAATCTCCCGGTTCTGGTTCTTAAGGGCTCTGAGCACTTCTTCGTCGCTGTGTACTAACAGCACGTCCCTAAGGACCAGAAGCGGGTTTCGATTTTTGACTTCCTCGACGACGAGGTTCTCCCCGGCCTTCTCCAATCGCGCTTTTAATTTTCGTCTCTCCTCCGTCGTTGCGCACCCCATGATGACCTTTTGGTCTTTGGCCTTTCGGACCCTCTCGACGCGCACCCAGCCCTCCTTCGCGTCCACCGCTTTTCTCACTCTTTCGAGGATTTCGTCCCCCGTGTCCCTCTCCTGAGTTGAGGAGACAACCACCGAGTGCAGCGTCGTTCGCTCCAGGGCCTGAGCCCCAGTATGGCTCTTACTGACGGCCGCTACACTTGCGTAGGTTGTCTCCTCCACCCCTTCCCTGCTGGCCAGACTGTCTCGAAACCGGTCGAGTTTCTCGGAGTTTTCTCTTAACTCCGAGATATGCTCCTTCAAACTGTTTAGGAGTTCAGTCTGGCCAGCAAGAACTTCGACAGAAATGGGATGGGCACTACGGTCAGCAGTGGACGCGGGTTCTGGTACAGCAATGGGTGCGGCCGCGGCCGGCTTGTCTCGCTCGGACTCTTTGACCAGCTCGTAAAGCCTGTTTATGGCATCGAGCACCGCAGTCTTAATCTCGGCCTTGAGGTTGCGAGAGTTGCCCAAATTGACCTTAGCCTTGTTCAGGCAAGCTCTCGCCTCCTCAGTGCGACTGCGATACCTCGCCTCAGGTTTCTTGAGCGGTGCTGAAAGGTCAGCAGGGGGTCGGCGCGTCCCCGGAGTAGCAAGGCCCGCCCGCGAGGCAGGAAGAGTGTCCTCTCCGAAGGAGATTCTCCTCCTCGCGTCAGCAGACGAATCTCCAACTTTTTCCGGCGATCGCGTCGAGCCACTAGAGCCTTGGGCCCTCACGGTGCTTGATGGGGTGCAAAACATTATAAATTTGGGAGCAGGTATTAACAGAACAGACCCCTGTAAAGAGGAGGACGGAACTGCAATATCTGCTCGAGAGGAAAGGCTGAGAGGAACACTGGTACTTATGTGACCCTGTAAAGGGGGGAACACAGTAAGTAAAAATTTATAAAATCAATTACAATATACCTAAATACAAACAAGTCAAACAATTATAGTCGACCTCACAAGTACGACTGTCACAATAAATGACTAAATAATAATAAGTATCTAAAACATAAAAATTTAAAAATTCCGTAAAAACAAATTATTTACACTTAGTGTGGTAAAAACGAGCTGTCCCTACAAAAACACTACTAACAGGCCTAAAATATACTACAGAAACTAAATATGAAAGAATATTTTTTGCCGAAAACCCCACGTCTACCTTCCTATAGACCAGAGGGCGGGTGGGTGGGCAAAATTTATTCGAGCTAGAGGCGCGTGCGAGGTGTCCAGAGACGCGTCTCCGCGCGGGCTAGCTATATAAAGAATAAAACTTATTAGGTGCCGACCAAAAATTTTGAGTTTCGGTCAAAAAACCCGTTTTTGAACCGAAAAATTTTGAATTTCTCCCCAAAACCTGGAAACTGGGACGCGGAACGCGGACCAGAATTCAGGGATGAAGGGTGAGGACTATTGCAACTATAAACTAGCGTTATTTTTGCGAAAGAATTTGGAAAAACAATTAATTTTGACAATTTAATTTGAAAATTCGAAAAAATCCCGAGTGTTAGTAGGGATAAAGTCCCGACGCGCGTGTAAGCGCGTGCGATATGGTCAAAACGTAGGCGGAGGCCTAGTTTGGTCTAAAAACACTGAAAACCGCTTCAAAATCGCGCGTCTGGAAGCGAAGATATCTACGTTTGTGTTTTTTACTCGCTCCCTTAGGTAGATTTTGGGTACTAACAGAGATGTATGGGAAAACTATTTTTTAGAAAAAATACAAGTTCTATTCGGGCTAGGGGCACGGGCGAGGGGTCCAGAGACGTGTCTCCGCGCGGGCTAGCTATATAAAGAATAAAACTTATTAGGTGCCGACCAAAAATTTTGAGTTTCGGTCAAAAAACCCGTTTTTGAACCGAAAAATTTTGAATTTCTCCCCAAAACCTGGAAACTGGGACGCGGAACGCGGACCAGAATTCAGGGATGAAGGGTGAGGACTATTGCAACTATAAACTAGCGTTATTTTTGCGAAAGAATTTGGAAAAAACAATTAATTTTGACAATTTAATTTGAAAATTCGAAAAAATCCCGAGTGTTAGTAGGGATAAAGTCCCGACGCGCGTGTAAGCGCGTGCGATATGGTCAAAACGTAGGCGGAGGCCTAGTTTGGTCTAAAAACACTGAAAACCGCTTCAAAATCGCGCGTCTGGAAGCGAAGATATCTGGTTAGGTTAGGTTAGGTTAGGTTAGGTTAGGTTAGGTTAGGTTAGGTTAGGTTAGGTTAGGTTAGGTTAGGTTAGGTTAGGTTAGGTTAGGTTAGGTTAGGTTAGGTTAGGTTAGGTTAGGTTAGGTTAGGTTAGGTTAGGTTAGGTTAGGTTAGGTTAGGTTAGGTTAGGTTAGGTTAGGTTAGGTTAGGTTAGGTTAGGTTAGGTTTTTTTTTTTTTTTTTTTTTTTTTTTTGTTTTGGCAGGAGTGGGAAATCCCCGCGGACACCTCGACTATCCCACAGGAATTTCTCCTGTGAGACAGTCGAGGTAGTGCCGGACTCGAACCGGCTAAAACCACACTCCTGCCCCACCAGTGTCCCTCTGACATTGTCAAAGCCCTTTTCAACATTTTTGTGCCTTGAATAGCGACTACTTTTTTAGAAGGCCGAAGAGATCATGCTATATTTTCAAGATTCTATCTGTGATGTTATTTCTATTTACATATACTTTGATTTACTTGTTTTTACTATTACTTTTTACTATTTACTCAATATTTACGATTAACTACTACTTTACTTAATATTTATGTTTACTTAATGCTTATTTACCGTTTTGAAATGTATACAAACTTTCTTTAATCACTGTTTTAACCATTTCTATCGATCGTTAACCCTAATTTATGCCATTTTATGAAGAACTCTGTGCTTTTTTTGTTTGCTGCTAAAATAAAATTTGTTTTGATCTTTCTTTTTGATTTAATTTTGTTAATATCTTCACCATATAGTTATTATATAATTTGATATTATTTCTTTTATATAAACACAATATTGAGACTTAAATAATTCGGTTTACAAAATGGTAATTTTTTTAAATGACGGCAGAGTTCTTCAGTCAGTTTGACACAACTTGACGATTCCACTGGAGTTGACTTACGGTCCAGCTCAATTCCAGCCACTTTCTTATGAAAGTGACTCCAATTACGGTTTTCCATTAAGCCAACCCCAGTGGGTCGCTCAATGCGTCTGCTATCTGGTTGTGTCAGACTGGTGTACTCGGAAGTGGGCGCATCGACAACTTTAGCAATAAGCTATTGATGCCCTTGCGAATGCGTCCCACTTCCTTCGTACCGGGCATAAATCACTAAACGCATTGTGCGAGTGTTCCCCCAGCTTGGCTCTGGTGCAGTTAATACACACCACTGCTTCACCCCTGTGCTTCTCTGGGCAGTCCACCCTAAGATGTTGACCACCACAGTGGCTGCACAGGTCGGCCGGCTCCGTGCATAGGCGCTTGCCATGGCCGTACGCTAAGCAGCGGGTGCACTGCACCAGAGGCGTTTGATCTTCAACGCGCACTCTCTGGAGGTCAATACGGAGTTTGCCTCCTTCGAGTGCCCTCTTCCAGACTGCTGGAGAAACACTCATCACAATGCTGCTCACGTGAGGGTTCCTGGACTTTTTTCTGAACTTGATTGAAATCTTTTGTTCCTCGTCACCGAGGCCGTGAAAGATCTCCCGGTTCTGGTTCCTAAGGGCTCTAATCACTTCTTCGTCACTGTGTACTAAGAGCACGTCCCTAAGAACCAGAAGCGGGTCCCGATTCTTCACCGCCTCGACGACGAGGTTCTCTCCGGCCGATTCTAGTCGTTTCTTTAGTTTTTCCCTCTCCTCCTTCGTTTCGCACCCCATTATGACCTTCTGGTCCTTGGCCTTTCTGACCCTCTCCACGCGCACCCAGCCCTCCTTCGCGTCCACCGCTTTTCGCACTCTTTCGAGTATTTCGGCACCCGTATCCAACTCCCGTGTTGAGGAGACAACCACGGAGTGCAGCGTCGTTCGCTCCGGGACTTGTGCCCTAGTGTGGCTCTTACTTCCAGACGCTACACTTGCGTAAGTTTTCTCCCCAACACATTCCCCGCTAGCCAGACTGTGCTGGAGCTTTTCTAGTTTCTCGGAGTTATGTTTGATCTCCGAGATGTGCTCCTTCAAGGTGTTAAGAAGCTCAGTCTGGCCAGCAAGAACCTCAAAGAAGATGGGTTGGGGGCCGAAGTCAGCAGTGGGTGCGGCTTCCGGTACGGCGATGGGTGCGGCAGGGGCCCGGTCTTGCTCAGACTCCTTGACCAGCTCATAAAGCCTGTTTATGGCTTCGAGTACCGCAGTCTTGATCTCAGCCTTGAGGTTGCGAGAGTTGCCCAAGTTCAGCTTTGCCTTGTTTAGGCAAGCTCTCGCCTCCTCAGTGCGACTGCGGTGCTTCGCCTCAGGCTTATTGAGCGGTTTTGAGGCATCAATAGCGACTCGGCGCGTCCCCGAAGTGGCTGGTCCAGCCCGTGACGCAGAAGGAGTGTCTTCTCCGAAGGAGATTCTCCTCCTTGCGCCAGCAGAGGAAGGCACCGCCTTCTCCGCCGATCGCGGCGAGCCACTAGAGCCTTGGGCCCTCACGGTGCTAGATGGGGTGCAAAACATGTTATAAATTTGGGAGCAGGTACTGCTAGAACAGACCCCTGTAAAGAGGAGGGCGGAACCGCAATATCTGCTCGGGGAAAGAAGTTCAGAGGAACACTGGTACTTATGTGACCCTGTAAAGGGGGGAACACAATAAGTAAATAATTAATAAAATCAAATGAAATATACAAAAATAATATAATTATAGTCGCTCTATCAAGTACGACTGTCACAATAAATTACTAAATAATATAAAAATAATAAGTATCTAAAATGTTAAAATGTCGTAAAAACAAATTATTTATACGTGGTCAGTATGGTTAAAACGAGCTGTCCCTACAAAAACACTATTTTTGGGCCTAAAATATAACAACAAAGCTAAATATGCGAAAATAAATTTTGCCGAAAACCCCACGTCTACCTTCCTATAAACCAGAGGGCGGGTGGGTGGGCAAAATTTATTCGAGCTAGGGGCGCGGGCGAGGGGTCCAGAGACGCGTCTCCGCGCGGGCTAGCTATATAAAGAATAAAACTTATTAGGTGCCGACCAAAAATTTTGAGTTGTGGTCAAAAAACCCGTTTTTGAACCGAAAATTTTTGAATTTCACCCCAAAACCTGGAAACTGGGACACGGACCGCGGACCAGAATTCAGGGATGAAGGGTGAGGACTATTGCAACTATAAACTAACGTTATTTTTGTAAAAGAATTTGGAAAAACAATTAATTTTGACGATTTACTTTGAAAATTCGAAAAATTCCCGAGTGTTAGTAGGGATAAAGTCCCGACGCGCGTGTAAGCGCGTGCGATATGGTCAAAACGTAGGCGGAGGCCTAGTTTGGTCTAAAAACACTGAAAACCGCTTCAAAATCGCGCGTCTGGAAGCGAAGATATCTACGTTTGTGTTTTTTACTCGCTCCCTTAGGTAGATTTTGGGTACTAACAGAGATGTATGGGAAAACTATTTTTTAGAAAAAATACAAGTTCTATTCGGGCTAGGGGCGCGGGCGAGGGGTCCAGAGACGCGTCTCCGCGCGGGCTAGCTATATAAAGAATAAAACTTATTAGGTGCCGACCAAAAATTTTGAGTTGTGGTCAAAAAACCCGTTTTTGAACCGAAACTTTTTGAATTTCACCCCAAAACCTGGAAACTGGGACACGGACCGCGGACCAGAATTCAGGGATGAAGGGTGAGGACTATTGCAACTATAAACTAACGTTATTTTTGTAAAAGAATTTGGAAAAACAATTAATTTTGACGATTTACTTTGAAAATTCGAAAAATTCCCGAGTGTTAGTAGGGATAAAGTCCCGACGCGCGTGTAAGCGCGTGCGATATGGTCAAAACGTAGGCGGAGGCCTAGTTTGGTCTAAAAACACTGAAAACCGCTTCAAAATCGCGCGTCTGGAAGCGAAGATATCTACGTTTGTGTTTTTTACTCGCTCCCTTAGGTAGATTTTGGGTACTAACAGAGATGTATGGGAAAACTATTTTTTAGAAAAAAATACAAGTTCTATTCGGGCTAGGGGCGCGGGCGAGGGGTCCAGAGACGCGTCTCCGCGCGGGCTAGCTATATAAAGAATAAAACTTATTAGGTGCCGACCAAAAATTTTGAGTTGTGGTCAAAAAACCCGTTTTTGAACCGAAAAATTTTGAATTTCACCCCAAAACCTGGAAACTGGGACACGGACCGCGGACCAGAATTCAGGGATGAAGGGTGAGGACTATTGCAACTATAAACTAACGTTATTTTTGTAAAAGAATTTGGAAAAACAATTAATTTTGACGATTTACTTTGAAAATTCGAAAAATTCCCGAGTGTTAGTAGGGATAAAGTCCCGACGCGCGTGTAAGCGCGTGCGATATGGTCAAAACGTAGGCGGAGGCCTAGTTTGGTCTAAAAACACTGAAAACCGCTTCAAAATCGCGCGTCTGGAAGCGAAGATATCTACGTTTGTGTTTTTTACTCGCTCCCTTAGGTAGATTTTGGGTACTAACAGAGATGTATGGGAAAACTATTTTTTAGAAAAAATACAAGTTCTATTCGGGCTAGGGGCGCGGGCGAGGGGTCCAGAGACGCGTCTCCGCGCGGGCTAGCTATATAAAGAATAAAACTTATTAGGTGCCGACCAAAAATTTTGAGTTGTGGTCAAAAAACCCGTTTTTGAACCGAAAATTTTTGAATTTCACCCCAAAACCTGGAAACTGGGACACGGACCGCGGACCAGAATTCAGGGATGAAGGGTGAGGACTATTGCAACTATAAACTAACGTTATTTTTGTAAAAGAATTTGGAAAAACAATTAATTTTGACGATTTACTTTGAAAATTCGAAAAATTCCCGAGTGTTAGTAGGGATAAAGTCCCGACGCGCGTGTAAGCGCGTGCGATATGGTCAAAACGTAGGCGGAGGCCTAGTTTGGTCTAAAAACACTGAAAACCGCTTCAAAATCGCGCGTCTGGAAGCGAAGATATCTACGGTTAGGTTAGGTTAGGTTAGGTTAGGTTTTTTTTTTTTTTTTTTTTTTTTTTTTTTTTTTTTTTTTATCTTACTTCCTCTGACAGTGTCAGAGCCTATTTTATCTAATGCTACTCTTTCATTCAAGTTCTATCAAGTATTCCTCTCGCACTTTTATTCCTCATACTTTATCTTTCTTTCTTTCTATCTCTGTCATGCTGTTTTTTCCGGTGGGATTCCGGTCTAAACTATATCTACTCTGTTTATATTATATCTTTATTTTAGGTTTCGGGTTTATTAGGGTATAAAACAGGGACACAAGTCGGTGGTTCTTACTACTTTTACATTTTTGTTTTTACTTTTATTGCTATCTTTTAAAACTATTCATTTTTTTTTTTTTTTATTACATAATTATTTCTTAACACTATTTCTATTTTACAACGGTCTACTAAATTATTCTATTACATAATATTCCTTATTGCTATTTCTATTTTCTAGGCTTAATTCTCTATTTTACATACAGTTTCTTACGGCTACTTACGCTCTAAAATTTATATGGGCAACCAATAACATTATTTACTAATACATCTTTATGGCATTTGGCAATTTCGTAACTTCTGTTCTCAATGCTTGACTCTAATATTTTTTACAATATTATGCAAACATTTTTGCTTATGCAGTTTTGTTCCTCTTTATAACTTTTTCACATATTTTTACGCAAAATTCCAAAAACAACTCTCTCTTTCTACTTTGCATTATCAGCCACATATTTACAGCGTCGAGTTTGGTGTCGAGTACATGCTCGGCCTCAAGTCTTTCTCTGTCGAAGACGGGGCAGCTGAACAATATATGTGGCACCGTCTCATCCATATCAGGATCGCAGATGCACGATGGGCTCTCCTTGCACTTAAAGCGGTTCAGGTATTCCGAGAACCCACCGTGTCCCGTCATGATTTGAGTAATCATGCCGTTGATTTTTATTTTCCTGATTATCCTGTAGGCCGCCACTGCGTCCGGGAAAAACAATTTGGTAACAGAAGCTGTTTCTCCGGAGCTGTATCTCCGGTTCCACGCGTCAAGAGTCGCCGCACGAATGCACCACTTGACGTATGAAACCGGACACAAATCGTAGTCGGGCTTTCGTTTGGAACCTTCAGCGGCTCTCTTGGCTAGTTCATCGGCCCTCTCATTACCTTCCAACCCCGCGTGGGCTTTGATCCAAAACAAGGTAACAGCCTTGTTTTGGATCGACAGGGACCTAAGGTTGGCCCTTGTCTCTACTGCCAGGGGGTGGTGGCGGTTGTAATTTTGTATGGTTTGGAGGGCCGCCATAGAGTCGCTGAAGATTCCAAACGATTGCGCACTGTGCTTCAAAATCTCCCTGGTTGCGACGCATATTGCCAAAAGCTCAGCCTGGTAAACGGTGGAGTAGTGAGGGAGAGCAAGCTTGAGGGTTTTGGTTTCGGCGTCACCGCTCCATAGGGATAGTGCCGCTCCAACCTTGCCCCCAATCTTACTCCCGTCCGTAAAGATACGAACTTCAAGTTCGTTCTGGGCATTTTCTAATTGCTGTTGGTTTACCAGGCTAACGAGCTCCAGCTCAGCGCGTTCTGCGGGGTGTGGAGCCTCCATTGCCGAGGCGGTCTGCTCGACCTCCCTGTCACCAAGTGCTGGTTGGGGCACTCCTCTTCTGGCCTCGTATAGCGATGCCGCTTCGCGGACTCGCAGGTCGAGAGGTAGTATCCCAGCCAGCACTAGCGCGGAGTTCAAGGAGACCGTCCGGTACCCTTTGCACAGCTTTTGCGCAATACCGCGCTGTACTGCTCCCAACTGCTTTCTGATACCCAGCTTATCGACGGCCGGAGCCCATACACTGGCGGCGTACAGGATGACTGGTTCAACGGTAGCCACATATATGATCCTAATGACCTCGGGGTTTAGCCCCCAGCTGGTCTTTGCTGCCCTAGTAAGCTGCTTGTGGATGCCTATTGCCTTTCTGCACACATTTGCGACGTGTGCGTTGAAGGTCAGCTGTTTGTCGATGGTGACACCCAGGATTTTGATCTCATTTGACATGGCAATGTCGATCCCGCCCATGCTCAGGCGTGGGGTGTCGTATTTTAATTTGCGCGTTATGACCATAGCATTGGTCTTCTGAGGGGCGAATTTAAGCTTGTTTTGAACACCCCACGCCTGTACATGCTCGAGAGCGGCATTGGCACGTCTCTCGATCTCCAACGCTGTGTCACCATCGAAAATCAGCACAACATCGTCTGCAAATGCCTGGCAATAGTCATCCCTTGCTTCCAAGCTCTTAAGAAGTGGGTCCAACAACAAGTTCCAGAATATCGGTCCGGCGATAGAACCTTGGACACAGCCCTTACTTGTGGCCTTGCAGAACTCTTCACCTGCGTACCTAACCCTGACCCTTCGGTTTTCGAGATAGCTGTCGATGACCCTCCTCAAGCCGACTGGACACTGTTCCTCAGCCAGACGGACCCTTATAGCTGGCCACCAAGCGCTGTCGAAGGCTCCCTCTATGTCCAACGATATTAGAACTATTATTTTCTTAAGTTTCAGCTTACCGCGTATATGTTGCATTAGCGCATAGAGGGAGTCTTCGGTGCTCCTCTGGGGCATGAATCCGTACTGGCGAGTACTCATCCTTGGGATCAGATGAAACTTGAGGCGGGCCATCAACATCTTCTCATATATTTTTCCGAGAATAGGTAATAGGCCGATGGGTCTGTACGCCTTTGGGGAGCTGTAGTCGGTTTTTCCAGGCTTCCTCAAAATAATCACCGTAGCTTCTTTCCAAATATCAGGGAAGAGGTGGGTCCTCAAGCAGCCATTTAGGAGAGCCAGGGCTACCTCCGGGGCACCTTTAATGGCTTGGCAACAGATGTCGGCTGTAAAACCGTCGGCTCCTGGCGCTTTTTTGGCATTAAAGGACCCGCACGCTGCCATCAGTTCAGCCATCGTAAATGGTGGCTCACATGGTTCATCATGTCCTCTAGCATTCACGGCCTCGGCCTTTTCTCTGGTAAGACTGTGGCAGGTGCTGTCGATATCTTCGTGGTCCTCCGGATAAAAGGTTTTCGCCAACAGTTCCACTGAGCCTTTTGCGTCCAGAACCAGCCCATCCCTCGCTAGTGGCTGATCCTCACCTCTTCCCTTGGTCCTTCCTATTACCCGGTAGATTCCTTCCCAGACCCCTTCTCTGTCCTGTTTTGAGCAGAAGTCCTTCCAGCTCGCGGTTTCGTCCTTGGCTGCTTCCGTCTCATACTCAACTTTCTTTTTCAGGTACTCTTCGACGACCTTCGCTCTGCGGACTGGTGCAGCACAACTAACTCTGCGTTTAAAGGTAGTGGCCTCTTTTTTCATCCTCTCGAGTTTCTCGGACCACCACGGCAAAGTGAACACTTCGTTTGTTTTCTTAATAGGCATTGTTGAAGTGCATGCGTCTTTTATTATATTAGTGTAAAGATTTGTAATTGAATTAAGTTTTACAGCCGTATTTAATTTATCTATTTCAGTTTTGTTTATTTTATTTGCTAGCAGTAATTGGCGGAGTTTCTCACGAAACTCGGGCCAATTCGCTTTTTTAGTATTGAAAATCCTAGTTGTTCGGTTAATTTGGATGCCTTTTGACCTTTTTAGTTTAATGTTGAAAACAATGCCGTTGTGATCCGAGCTCGTGAGGCCCTCGTCTACCCTCCAGTCGTCCACTAGGTCCAAGATATCTGTCGAGCATACTGTTATGTCAACGTGACTACAGTATCTTGTCCCCCCTCTGGTTGTGTCGAAGGTCGGAATTTCCCCTCTGTTCAGTATGTTCAGGTCCAGCTCATCGATGACTCCGGACACTTCTTCGCCTCTGCGATCAATGGACAGGCTTCCCCACCAGGTACTCTTGGCGTTTGCGTCTCCTCCAAGAATCAATCTCCCGGGACCCACCTCATCCTCAACGCGTTTGAGGTGCTCGAGGTATGGTCCGATTGGCTGGTCTGGCTCAAAGTAAAAGGAGACTAGTGTGATCCTCCAGGCACTGGTTCGGATCCCCACCACGGTGATGTTATTCGTGGTGAGTTTCGGGTACTGTTCGACGATAAGATCTTTGTCGAAGACCGCTATTGCGGCCTTGACAGTCCCATCTCCTGTGTCAGTGCTCTGGAAGACCCGGACGCCTCTATGACTCCTCATTACTCTAGCCCCGCCGACGTATGGTTCCTGGAGGAGAGCAATGGCGACCCCGCGCTTGTCCGCTTCGATCAGAAGTTCGTTGGTCGCCAGTCTTTTTCGCTGGAGGTTGGCCTGTACTATTTTGTAGGGGTTTGGGTTGCTATTGTTCTCCTGGGCGCCCTCAGCAATACGCGACCGACATGCGAGCTATGGCATCGCGCTTCTTGCGTATGGGGCATTCTTGGCTGAAGGCATTATGGTTGCTACGATCAAGTTTGGCCGCTGTGCAGTTTCTGCAAGAGGGTTCGCCTCCTGCAAGCCATTCTGTGCATTGCGCCCTAAGGTGCGGTCCTCCGCAGTGGCTACACAGGTCAGCTGGTGCTTCGCAGAACCTCTTGCTATGGCCATAACCAAGGCATCTCGAGCACTGGACCAGTGGTGACTGGTCCCACACCCGAATCCGTTGGAGGTCGATATAGACCGCTCCAGCGTCGGTCGCTCTTTTCCAGATGGCTGGAGATACGCTCAGGATAATATGGCTAGTGTGCGGATTACGTGCTTTCCTTTTATACTTGATTTCAAGTCTATCCTCATTCTCCTTCAGATCGTGGAAGATACCCCGGTTTTGGTTCCTGAAGGCCCTGATGACGTCCTCATCAGAATTTACTGTTAGAACGTCGGCGAGCTTCAGGAGTGGGTCTCGGTTCTTAACTTCTTCCACGACCAGGCTTTTCCCGGAATTTTCGAGTCTCTGTCTCAAATTCTGTCTGTCTTCGTCCGTGTGACAGCTCATGATGACCTTTCTGTCTTTACCTTTGCGGGTCCTCTCCACCCTGACCCACCCTTCCTTGGCGTTCACCGCCTCTCTAATTTTTGTTAGGACGTTTTCACCGGTGTCATTCTCGTCCTGGGACGAGACAACGACCGAGTGCAGTACATTCTGCGGAGGTGGGTGCACGGTGGATCGGGCCGCCGTTGTCTCGGCATACGTTTTTGTGACCAACAACTGTTGGTGCTGCTCTTCCATCTTTTGTTTAAGGTCATCCATCTTTCTGCCGTTTTCGATGAGCAGCCGGCTCTGCTCTTTCAATTGTGCAATTACTGGACTGTCATCGGTCTCTGTTTGAGTCGTCTTGTTGGGTATTATCTGAGAGTTACTCTCAGATGTAGGAGTCTGTCCAGTTCTTTTAAGTCGCTTTATTTCAATGTCCGCATCTTTAACTAACTGGAATAGTTTGTCAACCGCTTCCAGTACATTTAATTTAATGTCGGTTCGGATATTTCGCGAGTTATTTACATTGGTCTTGGCTTTAATCACGTTAGCTTTGGCTTCGGCCAAGCGCGTTGCCAGAACCTGTCTAGGAAGGTTAGGTTAGGTTAGGTTAGGTTAGGTTAGGTTAGGTTAGGTTAGGTTAGGTTAGGTTAGGTTAGGTTAGGTTAGGTTAGGTTAGGTTAGGTTAGGTTAGGTTAGGTTAGGTTAGGTTTTTTTTTTTTTTTTTTTTTTTTTAGGTTGTTCTCGTGTCCCCTGACATTGTCAGAGACCTTATTGGGACTTTTAATATGTTTATGATTCTAGTTTGTTTAGATTTCGGGCTGTAATTTTATTTAGATAAATTTTTGTTGCTACGAATTGATCCTATTTTCAATACACAATATAACATGTTTGATAAATAAACAATAAATTATTTTAAGCTGTAATGAATAATCTAATGCCCTATGCTTTGATCCTATATCCTTTCCAGCAGAAATATTTATATAAGATAAAGCATAGTTATTTAATTGTCTCTATTTCTGTTTACTACTTTAGTTGAAATTTTGATGCAGAATTTTAAAAATATTTTTCGAGATTTGGTGTCACCAATAATTTTACTTATGTTTGTTTTGGTTATATTCGTCTCTAGTCTGTGCTCCGTGTTTTGTCTCTCGTCGCAGAAGACTGGGCATTCTGTAAGGATGTGCGCGACCGACTCCACTGCATCCGGTTCACAGATGCACGATGGGTTCTCTTTACACTTGAAACGGTGCAGGTATTCAGAGAACCCACCGTGCCCCGTGAAAATCTGCGTTAGGATGCCTGTGGGTTGCACCTTCTTTACTATTGTAAAGGCGTCAATTGCATCAGGGAAGAATAGTTTTGTCACAGAGGCTGTTTCGCCGTTCTTGTACCTCCGGTTCCATTCGTCGAGCGACCCCAAACGGATCTGCCGCTTGACGAATGAAACCGGGCAGCGGTCATAGTCCGGCCTCTTTCTAGACCGGAGTGCAGCTTCTTTCGCGAGGTGGTCCGCGCGCTCGTTGCCTTCGAGCCCTGCGTGTGCCTTTACCCAGAACAAGGATACATCTTTGCTCTGGGATAAAGCCGCGGCAACGTTCGCTCTCGCCTCTACGGCCAGTGCGTGGAGGGAACCTTGGTTTGTGACTGTCTGTAGTGCGGCCTTTGAGTCACTATAGATACCGAAGGTTCCCTCTTTGCGCTTGAGGATTTCGCGCGTGGCTACGCATATGGCCAGAAGTTCCGCCTGGTAGACTGTGCAGTACGGAGGCAAGCTAAGTTTGACAGACTTGGTCTCGGCATCACCCTCCCACAGAGACAGTGCTGCTCCGACCTTGCCCTCAATCTTGCTGCCGTCCGTGAACACCCTTACTGCTTGACTGTTGTGGCTGTCCACACCGGTCTGGTCTTCCAGGCATACGAATTCCATGGCCATATGTTTCGCCGGGTGCGGAGTCTCCGTAAATGCCACCACCCGCTCCACCTCCCTGCCCGCTAGTGCTGGCTGTGGCACCCCTCTCTTCGCCTCGTACAGAGCGGCTGCTTCCTGTATTCGGAGGTCGAGTGGGAGTATCCCAGCCAGCACCAGGGACGCGTTCAGTGAAACGGTGCGGTAGGATTTACAGAGCTTCTGCGCGAATCCTCGTTGAAACGTGTTGAGGCTTTTCTGCACTCCGATCTTTTTCGCGGCCGGTGCCCAGGCGCTTGCCGCGTACAAAATCACCGGCTCCACTGCTGCCGTGTATATGGTGTGGATGATCTCCGGGTGAAGGCCCCAGCTCACTTTTGCCGCACGTGCCAGCTGCTTGTATATGTTGACAGCTTTTCTGCATACGTTTGCGACATGGGAGTTGAAAGTGAGCTGGTGGTCGACGGTGAGCCCCAGTATTTTGATTTCCCTAGACATGCCAATGTCTACCCCGCCCATGCTCAGGAGTGGGACATCGTACTTTAGCTTCTTGGTTATCACCATTGCACAGGTTTTTTGAGGTGCAAACTTCAGCTTATTTCGGATTCCCCACACCCGAACATACTCGAGGGCGGCATTGGCATGCCTCTGGACTTCCAATGCTGTCTCACCGTCGAAGATCATCACCACATCATCGGCGAACGCCTGGCAGTGGACGCCTCGTTCATCCAGCCCCTTTAGGAGGGGGTCGAGGATCAGGTTCCATAGGATCGGACCACCAATGGACCCTTGCACACATCCCTTATTCGTATTTCTCCGACATTCGGCACCAGCATATCGGACTCTGACGCTCCTACCAGTCAAGTAGCTGTCTAGCAGCCTCCTGAGGTTCACGGGGCACTTTTCCTCAGCCAGTCTGGTCCTGATGGCCGGCCACCATGCGCTGTCAAAGGCTCCCTCTATGTCCAGTGATACAACAGTGATCAGCTTCTTTTCACTCAGCTTCCCTTTGATATATTGTATCATGGTGTAGAGGGAGTCTTCGGTGCTCCTCTGTGGCATGAAACCAAACTGGCGAGTACTGAGCCGCGGGATTAAGTGCCATTTCAGTCTTGCTACTAGCAGCTTTTCTAGGGTTTTACCTAGGACTGGCAGGAGGCCGACTGGCCTGTACGATTTAGGGTTGGTGTAAGACTCTTTGCCGGGTTTTCGGAGGACTACCACCGTGGCCACTTTCCAGGCCCCAGGGAAGTGTCCGTGCTCCAGGCACTTGTTGGCGAGTGCAAGGAACACCCCTGGGTCCCGGGAAATAGCTTGGGCACAGATATCGGCTGTGAGACCGTCTGCCCCGGGTGCCTTCTTCGGGTTGAAGCTTTCCACCGCGGTTTTCAACTCCTGAAGTGTAAACGGTGGGTCATGTTGTTCATCATGCGCCCAATCGTTTACACGACAGGCCGCTTCACGTGTCCGACGGTGGTCAGCATTTTCACCCTCCTCTAGGTCTTCCGGGTAGAAGGTCTCGGCCAGCAGCTGAGCCGATTCCTGTGCACTCAGTGGCACTCCGTCCTTTACCAACGGCAAGTCCTCTTGTCTTTTGGCGGTCCGTCCTATGACCCTGTAAATCCCCTCCCACATTCCTTCCCTGTCTTGTTTTTGACAGAAGCCCTTCCAACCTTCTGTCTGCGCCTTCAATGCTAGGGACTCATATTTTTCTTTTGCTTGCAGGTACTCATCGACGACTTTCTGCCTCCGGACCGGTGCAGCGCATCGTATGCGGCGTCTCCGGGTGTTCACCTCCGACATTAGCTCAGCGAGCTCCTTGGACCACCACGGTATAGTAACTTGTGTGTTGGTTTTAATTTTATCTAATGTATCTTCACAAGATTCTGTAATTTTGGATATGTATATATTAATATTATGTTCTAAATCTGTTTTGTTTTCTATTTTACCAATTTCTGTAGAATTTAAATTTGCTTCAGCTTTTAATTGGGCCAATTTCGCACGAAATTGGCTCCAATTTGCTTTCTTGGTGTTGTAGAGTCTTGTGGTCCTGTTTATATTTATTCCCTTAGACTTTTCAAGATTGATTTTAAAAGCTATACCGTTGTGGTCCGAGCTCGTGAGGCCTTCCTCGACCCGCCAGTCCTCCACCAAGTCCAGCAGCTCCGTTGAGCAAGCTGTTACATCAACGAAGCTGCTGTACAAGGTGTTACCTCTGACGGTGTCGAAGGTCGGAGTGTTACCGACGTTGAGTACCTGCAAGTGCATGTCCTCCAGGGTTCCCGACATGACCTCCCCCTTGGTGTCGGTTACCAGGCTACCCCACCAGGTGCTCTTGGCGTTGGCGTCGCCACCAATGATCATCCTAGTGGGGCCTATTTCCTCGCGAATCTGCAAAAGCTGCTCCAGGTATGGCTGTATGGGTTGGTCTGGTTCGAAGTAGAAGGAGACTACTGCAATTTCCCAGGCGCTGGTACGGATCTTCACCACCACGATGTTGTTGGTGGTGAGTTTCGGACACTGTGTCACGTCTAGATCGTGATCGAAGACGACTATTGCCGCTTTCACAGTTCCACCTCCTTGTTCAGCGCACTGGTAGACTCTCGCTCCCCGGTAGTCTCGCATCCTTTTAACCCCACCCACATACGGCTCCTGGAGCAGTGCGAACGCAACCCTCCGCTCACTAGCCACAATCATAAGTTCTTGGGTTGCTAAGTTCTTCCTCTGCAGATTCGCTTGGATTACCTGGTAACTATTAGGGGCACTCGGGTTTGGTCGGGAGGCCCTGGATGAGTCCCTGGTGTTTGTTGCTGTTGGTACCACAGGCTCGCCCTTAGCAGTACGCCACCGACAGTCGCACCAATGCGTCCCACTTGAGACGAGTTGGGCACTGGCTGTCGAAGGCGTTGTGCTCTGTGTGGGTCAGCTTGGCGGATACGCAGTTCTTACATTTTGGCGCTTCTGCAGCCAACCGTGAGGGGCAGTCAACCCTCAGATGGGGGTCACCACAATGCGTGCAGAGGTCTGCGGACTCTGTGCACAATTTACGGCCGTGACCGTATCGCAAGCAGCGGGTGCACTGAATCAGTGGCGATTGGTCCAGCACACGCACCCGCTGCAGGTCGATGTGCACTCGGCCCGCGTGCGTCAACCTCTGCCATACTGACGGGGACACCTGCATGATGATGTGAGACGTATGGGGGTTCCTTGTCCTACGACGGTACTTGACCCCCATCCTCGCATCATCTGCAGGGAGGTCCCCAATCAGGTGGGTGTTCTGTCGCTTCAACGACTCGATGACCTCCTCATCTGAGTGACAGGAGAGAACGTCCATTATAATCATGAGGGGGTCTTTGTTCTTAGGTTAGGTTAGGTTAGGTTAGGTTAGGTTAGGTTAGGTTAGGTTAGGTTAGGTTAGGTTAGGTTAGGTTAGGTTAGGTTAGGTTAGGTTAGGTTAGGTTAGGTTAGGTTAGGTTAGGTTAGGTTAGGTTAGGTTAGGTTAGGTTAGGTTAGGTTAGGTTAGGTTAGGTTAGGTTAGGTTAGGTTAGGTTAGGTTAGGTTAGGTTAGGTTAGGTTAGGTTAGGTTAGGTTAGGTTAGGTTAGGTTAGGTTAGGTTAGGTTAGGTTAGGTTAGGTTAGGTTAGGGTAGGTTAGGTTAGGTTAGGTTAGGTTAGGTTAGGTTAGGTTAGGTTAGGTTAGGTTAGGTTAGGTTAGGTTAGGTTAGGTTAGGTTAGGTTAGGTTAGGTTAGGTTAGGTTAGGTTAGGTTAGGTTAGGTTAGGTTAGGTTAGGTTAGGTTAGGTTAGGTTAGGTTAGGTTAGGTTAGGTTAGGTTAGGTTAGGTTAGGTTAGGTTAGGTTAGGTTAGGTTAGGTTAGGTTAGGTTAGGTTAGGTTAGGTTAGGTTAGGTTAGGTTAGGTTAGGTTAGGTTAGGTTAGGTTAGGTTAGGTTAGGTTAGGTTAGGTTAGGTTAGGTTAGGTTAGGTTAGGTTAGGTTAGGTTAGGTTAGGTTAGGTTAGGTTAGGTTAGGTTAGGTTAGGTTAGGTTAGGTTAGGTTAGGTTAGGTTAGGTTAGGTTAGGTTAGGTTAGGTTAGGTTAGGTTAGGTTAGGTTAGGTTAGGTTAGGTTAGGTTAGGTTAGGTTAGGTTAGGTTAGGTTAGGTTAGGTTAGGTTAGGTTAGGTTAGGTTAGGTTAGGTTAGGTTAGGTTAGGTTAGGTTAGGTTAGGTTAGGTTAGGTTAGGTTAGGTTAGGTTAGGTTAGGTTAGGTTAGGTTAGGTTAGGTTAGGTTAGGTTAGGTTAGGTTAGGTTAGGTTAGGTTAGGTTAGGTTAGGTTAGGTTAGGTTAGGTTAGGTTAGGTTAGGTTAGGTTAGGTTAGGTTAGGTTAGGTTAGGTTAGGTTAGGTTAGGTTAGGTTAGGTTAGGTTAGGTTAGGTTAGGTTAGGTTAGGTTAGGTTAGGTTAGGTTAGGTTAGGTTAGGTTAGGTTAGGTTAGGTTAGGTTAGGTTAGGTTAGGTTAGGTTAGGTTAGGTTAGGTTAGGTTAGGTTAGGTTAGGTTAGGTTAGGTTAGGTTAGGTTAGGTTAGGTTAGGTTAGGTTAGGTTAGGTTAGGTTAGGTTAGGTTAGGTTAGGTTAGGTTAGGTTAGGTTAGGTTAGGTTAGGTTAGGTTAGGTTAGGTTAGGTTAGGTTAGGTTAGGTTAGGTTAGGTTAGGTTAGGTTAGGTTAGGTTAGGTTAGGTTAGGTTAGGTTAGGTTAGGTTAGGTTAGGTTAGGTTAGGTTAGGTTAGGTTAGGTTAGGTTAGGTTAGGTTAGGTTAGGTTAGGTTAGGTTAGGTTAGGTTAGGTTAGGTTAGGTTAGGTTAGGTTAGGTTAGGTTAGGTTAGGTTAGGTTAGGTTAGGTTAGGTTAGGTTAGGTTAGGTTAGGTTAGGTTAGGTTAGGTTAGGTTAGGTTAGGTTAGGTTAGGTTAGGTTAGGTTAGGTTAGGTTAGGTTAGGTTAGGTTAGGTTAGGTTAGGTTAGGTTAGGTTA